>CM057389.1:16987500-18450833 GCA_030015415.1 Cynopterus sphinx | reverse complement strand
AGTGAGCAATGGTTTGGAGGCTCCCAGTTTGGGAGTCAGATCAATTTGGATCAGACTTTGGAGCTGTGAGTCTTTAGATGAGTCATTTACACATTGTGAGCTTCAGTTTCTTCACCCGTAACACATTTTTAATGACACCTTGCATGATTGTTATGAGAACTAAATAGAATAAGGTTTATACGCTTCTATTATTATTTAATGGCTGTTTTGTTCTCATCACAATAGTAAGTGCTCTACAGGCATGTCATCTTTAGTTGGAAAAATAAAAAATGTCAGGTAAGTGTCACCTGTATCTTGAGTTATCAGTTAGGTAGATTATTCCAAAATTTCTTAACAGCATCAAATCTCACCCCACCCTACCCATCTTTAAGTCTTCCTCCCCAGTATGAAGTGGTAATCACTAAATGGAAGTTTGATCATATTATTTCCCTACTTGAAATATGTCAGTATCATTTTATCACCATTTAGACTTCCTAGTATGGCATTCTACTGAGATTTGACTTCTGCCAACTTTTATCCATTTTTCCTGCTCCTTGTATATGTTTCTGTTCAGGTACAATGCATGAAGTTTAGAACGTGCCCCATTCTTTCTCACAACTCCACCCCTTCTTTCCATGCACTCTGCCTTGTTGTGCAGACTCCAGTGTTTCTTTTAGAAGTCTTCCTTGACACCTTCACATAATTTTACTTTTAACTTCACTTGACCACTATGAACACAAAGCTCTGTCCACCAGAGATCCAGAACTGTCTTTCATTAGCCGTCTGAAGATACTGAGCATCATTCCATTTATTAATTCTCAACTAATATTTATCGAATCGATGAATAAATGTATGTCAGTCCTTGAAAATAATTAGAATGTCTCCCCATGCTTCATGCCCTGAACTTTTTCTTCTTCGTGCAAAACTACAGACACAAAGCTAGTTACTCTTATTACTGTACCACAGTAGACTCAGTTGCACACAGAGTAAGTCCAAGCTTGGCATATGATTTGGGTGATAGTATGGCCACATGGGTTTACCTCTCCTCCTTCTTCAAAAATCCACTAAAATGATGATTTAAAAAATTCAAAAGGTTAATACAGTCCCAGGAGCACACCCAAAATTTTAACTAACTTCAGAGATACTGAAAGTAGGAAGGATCATATTGCTGCAAAAGCAAAAAGAGGGACTCGTGGATCAGTGCATGTAGGGTGAAACTAGTAGAAGCTGAACCTGTTGTTTTCATGATGAATCTATCAGATTGAACAGTGAGAGGATGGGCGGATGTCAGATGATTGATTTAGGTCACTAAGAACTTATGACCAGCAGTTCTCATTGGTTTATTCTGTCCTCTTCCTCACTGCTGTGTGTGCAGTGCTGGCATTTGTTCACAGATTGAAACCAGATAGGCATGCCCCCAAAGAAATAGGACACCTTTCCTGGGAAGAATAAGGCCTCTCAATGGGGGATTAGCATTCCTTATTTAAACCCTTTTTGTCTTGGCATTGGGGGAGCAATCTGCTTTCCTGTTCCCCACTTGCGTATCCCGACTGAAGTCGGTATGTCAATCTCACCTACATAGAGTTTACATCCATCAGCTCTGTCATCCATGGCATAGACCTCTGACTCCAGGTCCATAAATCAGCCAACCATCATTCATAACTCGAAATATGTAACCCAAATTCACCACTTTTTGAGGACATCCACCAAAGGGAAAAGAGAACAGAAAAATTGATCTCTAAGGAATCAAATAATTTATAGTAGGAGAGAAAAAAAATTAAGTAATTTTTATTTAAGAGATATTGTACCTAGAAAATAAGAATAGATTGTTATGAAAAGTAGTGGGGAACAAGTGAAGAGTTCATAGAAAAACAAAACCAACAACAATAACTAAATGGCTGGAGTAAAACAGTCAAGGAGCTTCCCCAGAATGTAGAACAAAAGGACAAAGACACTGAAAATTATAAGCGAAAATTTAAAAAGCATAAAGTGTCACTACAAGAAAGCCAACATCTGGATAATAATTCTCAAAAGGGAACACAGAAATAAAGAAAGAGAAATAATAAATATAAGCAAACAAGTAAGAAAATACCAAACCAGAACAAACCAAAATGAAAAACAGCTTCCCAGTGCTGACGAGAGATGAAAATATTCAGATTGAAGAAGACAACTGAGCAGAATAATCTAAGCAGATCTTTATTTAAACACCCCCTCATGATGTTTAGAACACCACAGATAAATTAAAGATCTTAAAGATCAGAGAGAAAACAGGTTATTTACCTAGGACAATGTAAAATGATGGCGTAGTGAGAAACAAATGGAAGACAGAGGGGAAAGATGGGCAAAGGCGTACAGCGGCACATGCTAATTACACACGTATGGCTCACTTACTTTTTTGAGACAGGCAAATGTGATGGATTTCTATCAAGATGATGAAGACAGATGGTCTCTTCTCTCATGGAGCTTGAATTCATCACTTACAGGAGGTAGTCTGCAGATACTGTCTAAAGTTGACTGGTCAAGAGAAAGAGTTTTAAGCATATAACAAACAGCATAAACATAAATGGTAAAATAACTAAAAATGTGATTCATGGAGGGGGAGAGAAAAGAGAGCAAATGCAAAGGGTTAGCTTTTACATCTTTTATAGTGAAGCATCAGTAAATAATGTTTAAAGTGGACTGATTGAGAAATAGAAATAAAAGCACATTATTTAGTGTTAAAGGTGCCCATCAGGACGAAAACTAGACAGAGTTATGAGGACCAAGAGATGGGATGTGACTTTCTTTTTCATTTGTATTTTTCTGAATGGTTTAAATATGTATGCATTACTCATTAAAAAAAAGTTATATATATATATATATATATATATATATATATATATATATATATATATATATATAAGAGAGAGAGAGAGAGAGAGAGAGAGAGAGAGAGAGCCTTTGCAGGGTCTGTAAGTCCTTTGATTATGTTATCCCTAACTCTTTTTTTCAGTTTCCTCTCCTGCTGCTGCCCTCCCTGCCCGCCCCCTCCACCCCCCTTAGTCAGAGGGGAGCATTTGCTCTTGAGTGCTGTGTTGCCTTTGTGTCTTTCCCAAACTATTTCCCTGCCTTAATGTTTTTTCTAGGTTCTCCCCCTCTACTTCTGCTCTTCCTTGAAGATGCCATTCTCACATCTTCTTGTGAGGGTTTCTCTTTCTCTGGAGGGAGGTAGGAGGTCCAGGGCCCCTGGGAAATTCCTCTATCAGAACACTTAAAATGTGATGTCATCACTGTTTGCATGGCAATCAGCCTCATGCCTATGAGCTTCCCAGGTAGGAACCGAATTTTATTTGTATTTGTGTCTTGGTGCCTGGTCCTATGCCTGCGATTATGTAGGAGCTCAACAAATATTGATTGAAAGAATGAACAAATGACCATGACATTGTTTTATGCTTCCTTACTGTTCTGGCCTCTGCTGATTCTGCTACGGTTGCTTTCTAGTTTTCCAGGCACAGCCTGAGTATATGTAGGCAGGGAGTGGGCAAATTACCCGACTGGAATTATTTATTTTAAGATTTATTTAAATGATCATACCAATGACCATAACATAGTATATTGATCATTATGTGACTGTTGCTGCGTTATGAACTTTGTGTAGATAATCGAGACTTCTCACAGTGACTCTACAAGATAGCTGCTATGTCCCTCGCTGTATTAGTTTCCTATGGTTGCTGTCATATAGTATCACAACTTGATGGCTTGAAACAATAGAAATCTATTCTCTCAAAATTCTGGAGGCCAGAAGTCCAAAGTCAGTATCACTGGGCCGAAATCAAGGTGACAGCAGAGCTTAGCAACACTTGCGGAGGCTCTGGGGTAGAATCCACGCCTCGCCTCTTCCAGTTTCTGGTGGTTGCTGGAATCCCTCGCCTTGTGGCTGCCTTACTCCCAACTCTGCCTTGTGGTCATGTGCATTTTCTCTTTTGTTGTGTCAAATCTTCCTCTGCTTCCCTGGATTAAGGATGTATGTGATTGCATTTCTTTCCCACCTGGATAATCTCTCCATCTCAAAATCTTTAACTTGGTCATATCCGCGAAGACTGCCATATAAGGTTACACTCCTAGGTCCAGGAATTAAGATATACATATCTTGGGCAGGGATTGGTGGCTGCTTTTCAGCCGGCCACACTACACTTTATGTGGAAATGAAGGGATTAAGTTCACTTGCCTAAGGACACACAAGCCTTAAGCAGCAGAGTCTGGATTTGAACCTGAATCTATTTATTCCTGGAGTCTGTCTGTCTGTCCCTTCTCTCCCTCCCACGATCCCTAAATAATATGTAATACTTTAAGACATTTGCATTGCTATTTTTTTTCTGAGTCAAAATTAAATGGAAAACCCTCAGTTTCAGTGTTTGAAGAGTAGGCAATACTGTTACTGATGACACACAGGCTCAAGGTCAGTGCAACACCTGTGTTTATTCACCGTTGAAGCAGGCAGCGAGGCCTCAAGGAGAGAAGACAGAGGGGGACGGACTTCTCTTGGAGATGGGTCAGTGTCTCATTACCTTGGTTGCTGCTGGCTCTCAGCTGCTCTGTCAGGCATTTCTGCCAGCAAGATTTTCATCTGCCTGGGAGGCTGGAGTCACTTTTTAGTCAGTTAAAACCCCAATCCAGGGAGGTGAGTGCTCAGACTCGGGGTGATAGGGTAACTCAGCTTTTAGGCTAGAATTTCTACTAGGGGACAGCAGCAAGGGGTATTAGCTCTACTGGCTTTTATTTAAACCCAAACACCTTTTTACATTACTCACTTTTCTTCTATAAACACACTTCCCACTGTTCAAAAATGTTTCTCAAAAACACTATTTTCAAAAACAAATTTTATAAAAATGTGTTTATAATGTTTCTTAAGAACGATGTATTTATTTTTAACAAAGTGGGTGTGAAAACACTTTGCCAAAACAAGTCCACTTGAGGGGAGTTCTGAAGCTCTTTGAAAAATACTGAAATCACACAAGTCACAATTGTACACAATCAAACAATACAAACACAGATAGGGCAACCCTCCCTTAGAGGTAACCACTGAATAGCGAATAATCTGGGATGCATCCTTCCAGTCTTCTGTTTATACTTTTTAACATACATATCAATATTTATGTATTTTTATTTTCAACAAATGAGATCTTATTTTGGCTATTTGCTTTTTTAAAAATTAACAATGAACCCTAAAGGTGTTAACAGGTCAGAACCTACAAAAACTTGTATAGTTTTCCCAAATATGGCTATATAATACTACAATTTATTTACTCCCTTATTGGGCATTTAAATGTTACTGTGTTTGTTATGAAAATGATGTTGTCAGGAACATTGTTTTACATGTAGCTTGAGTATTTGTGCCACTATCACTTAGGAATGAATTTGTAAAACGTGACATATTCTTTCCAATACACCCAAAACAGAAAGCTTGGCACGAAGCCGGATTCAAATCAAAGGAGTTCCTCCAAGATCTTAAAAGTTTTAGACTCTGCAGCCTTGGTTCTCACTATGATGTGACGGGATCTGGTAACTGTACCTTATTTATCAAGAGGCTCTTTGAGGGGTATCTCGGAGAATTAAACTTCCAAGCCTCCCACGTGCCCATTACTGTTCCCTTCAAGCTTCACTGATTGTGCTTCTCATCATGTTTCTAGGATCACTTCATATTTCTATGGTTTTATTTCATGATGTATCAATTAAGATTTCTTTTGGCTGCGTGTAGCAAGCACACTCGACTGCGGTGACTTAGTGTTGGGAGCCAAAAGACCCTCATCCTGACCGCCCAGCCCCCCGGCATAGAACCTGGCCGTTAACAAACCTGTATGCTATCTAAAGAATGCATAAGCAGACAATGCTCCAGGGAATAGTTAACCACAATGTATTAACATACCCGCCGGATAAGGAAGGACCTACTGAATGGCTGTGGACCTGCCCAAGGAGCCCCTCTCCTCCTTGTTCCTCTTTTCACTTCTAACCTTTGTACCCCCTAACCTCATCAACCAAGGACCAATGAAATTGTAACAAGTATCCCCCTGCCTAGTCAGTCCTGCCCCCCTTTGTTCTTCTGTAATAAATATACCCGCTCTGAAATAAAAAATTTGAGGCTTGATCAGAATACTGTCTTGCCTCTGCTCCTTTTTCTCGCCCGTTTCTCTTTCAGGCTGGACCCTCTTCGAGCCCTGAATACACTAGGGTCCCGGGTCGGGACAAGTGGCTACCAACGTGGGGCTCAAGCCTGGGTCCTGCGGGGCCGGAGGGTCCCGGCCTCAGCCCGGGACGACGAATTGAAGAAGGCCTGGCCAGGCACCCAAAGAAAGTGAGGACTGCTTTCACCGCCATTGAAGTCGAACGCCCTCGGTGAGTTTCGCCCGCCTAAGAAACGGGACGTTTTTCGCCGTTGAAAGAGACCCCCGTAGGAAGTTCAGGGTAAAAGGAGTTGAGTAACATAAAAGAAAGTCTCGTTGAAAGAGACCTGGAGCAAATCGGTCGCTGAAAGAGACCGTGAGTCGCCGAGATATTCGGTCGTTGAAAGAGACCTGAGCAAATCGGTCGTTGAAAGAGACCGTGAGTCGCCGTAGATATTCGGTGCGTTGAAAGAGACCTGAGCAAATCGGTCGCTGGAAAGAGACCGTGAGTTGTCGCGAGATATCGGTCGTTGAAAGAGACCTCATGAATTGTCGCTGATAGTCGGGTGGTGCCCAAGGCCATCCTTGTTTTCGCTTTTGTCTTTGTTTTATGTTAGTTCTTCAATTAAGACCCTAAAAATTGTAATTCATTCTGCTACTTAACATCCTAATATTAGAAAATAAAATGGGCAGCGGACTCTAAGGAGGCGCCTTTATTAAGGACCTCAAGGCATCCTCAGGGAAAGAGGGGTTAGAGTCAAAAAGAAAGACCTGATAAAATTCCTTGTTTGTTGATAACGTCCTGTCCTTGGTTTATTGTAAATGGGCCAGAAATACACAGGAAAAATGGCAAGAGGTCGGTAGAGACTTAAATGATAAACTAAATCGGAAGGCCTGATAGTGTCCCTGCAGCCGCTTTCTCTTATTGGGGCTTATCCGTGACATTGTAGAGGCAGCATCTGATGACCCGGATAAACAACAGCTTTTGTCAGTTGCGGAGTATTGTCTCCGCCCCTGTCTCGAGCGGCCTCCTCAGTGGTTTCTGTTTCCTCTGATAGGATCCCTTCCAAGTCTCCCTCAGAGTTTATAGACATTACAGGGGCCCCGCCAGCCGCCCCTACAGACTACCTCCCTTCAAACTCTATCCCCCTCTCCCTAAAGAAACCTCGTCTTTAGAGGCCCCAATGAACTTCCCAATTTTCTCCAAGACCGTAAATAATGACCTTTTAGATTCTAGAGATACAACTGTCCTGGAAAATGAGGTGGCACGCTACTATAACTCCCCGATTGCTCGCCTCTCAGCGCCAAGCAGAGGCCCCCTCTCTATGCACCCCAAATTTGTACCAGGAACAGAGTAGAAATTGCATTGTGCTTATAGACCACAAAATTCAGTTAAAAAAAAAAAAAAAAGGATAATAGGACTTTTAAGGAAACGTTGACTAAATTCGAATTAGAAATTAGTGAAAACTAGGTAAGCTTCCTTCCCTTAGCTCTTTTAAGAACACAATGCACCCGCCTACTATCAAAGAAATCAGGTTTGTGTGTTTAGGCTTTTTAAAAAATTTTGTAACAACTATTGGATAAAGGAATTTAACAACTCACTATTATTGAGAAATTTGTTTTTCACTTGTAATTTCACATAAGATAATTGCTGTAAAATGTTGTTTACTAGTGTACCATATTGTTAAAAGCCAATTATAAATAGGTAATTGTACTTATTATACTTAGAAAAACAGTATATTCAATAGTTGAGAACATTATTTCAAATGTAAATATTTAGATAAAGTTTTTGTTTGTTTCAATATTCACTTACTGCATCAACCATAGTCTCAAATTTTACCTTTTAAACAGCTTAGTTTCAAAATCTGTAAAATGAACTAAGAATCTTGAGTATTAATTCATGCATATAAGACTAATGTGTCCATAAAGCATAGATCTTACTTTGATTGTATAACTTTAAGTAAAGACTGCTGTTTTTATACCAACCACTCTGGCATAATTCGAGATAGTCTAGCCTAGGTAAAACAAAGACCTTTAATATTAGCTTTTCTAGGACTGCGATTTAGGCCATATATAGTAAATTGCCTTATAAAGTACATTAACAGAGAGTCCAGGCTGTTAAATTTATAGTATTTTCTACTCAAGTAACAGGGGTATCTCAGTTTCCGCAATTTATAGGACATCAAAAATTTGATATGTGCCTAAAAACCAGTGGGAAATGTGACAGCCTACTAAAATGTGGAAAAGGTAAAAGTTAATTAAAAGTCCCAAAACTAGACAAAAGAAATCTTTACCTGAGCAATTTTTAATTGGGACAAGAATGCCTAGTTCCTAGAACTTTTAACTGCTTAGTGTCTGCTGTGAAACTTGTGACAAAGAGCTCTCTCATATGCTAAGAGCGCAACATTCCAGGGCACAGATAACAAGAACATCTGCAAGGCCATGTTTAAAACTAACAAATTCCCTAGCTACATTTATCTTTGTAATGACCAGTTTCTGCTAGCTTTGTAAAAGATTAACTTCTGTTCTCTTTTTAACTTCTGTTCCGGATCTTCCAAAACCTGAAACACCCAGCCACCTTGAGTAAGGACTTGCTTCGTCCAGGGGGCGGCCGCTGAGAGATGTTTCTCAGCCCCGGACACCAAGCAGCCTTTCTCAGGAGGGCAGGAGAAGAAGTTTCACTTTAATTGTAATTGGGCACGAGCCACCTAAAGCAGCCTCACCGGTGAATAAGACTGCGTTAACATCTGTCTAGATGCATCAGTTCTGTTCCTGTCTGATTGGGCCCTTGGATAACTAGTGGAAGGCTGGACGCAGCGATACTTCCCTAGTGCGGTCGGTCTGAGGCGTCAGACTCTGACCCTGTACATGTTCTGGTTCTGGTTTCTGATGCGCTAGCATTTTGTGTTATCTGTAGTTTGTCTTGTCTGTCTTGTGTCTGTCTGTCTGGGCTGGCCGAATGTACTGTTACCCTCCTATACTTATTTTGATTCCTTCCTTAGGTCTGGCCTGTGGCCCCACCCGACTGGATGCTAGGGTGAAAGGCTGATCCTAGCCCTGGCTTAGTTGGCTCTTGTGGGATTTTCTTCTTCACCTGTTTTCACTAACATGGGTCAGGCTTCTTCTCAAATCGCCCCATGTTCTCCCCTTTCAATACTTCTTAACCATTTTAAGGATTTCAGGAAACAAGCCCAAGCCCACGGAGCTAGAGAGCGCCAATCCCTTCAACCTTCAAAGGTTCTGCCAGCTAAATTAGCCCACGTTTAAACAGTAACCATCAGAGGGGCCACTGGACCTGCAAACAGCCTTTGAGATGCGAGATATCATCTGTGGTAATCATAGGTTTCTTTTAAAACAATGCAGAGAATGTGCATTTGTGTTAGAGATTTAGGTCTGAAGAATGACTAAACATAAAACTGATTAAGTGTTTACAGAGTGTCTGTGGGGCGGAGTCCTGAATAGTCAAGTCTCCCTTCTGGCTGGTTCTTCAGTTTAGGTTGGAATTTATTTTTATTGAAAAATAAATTAATAAAAGATCTCTGCTTTAATTGGTTTAGAAAAAAATAAGAACCTTATAGATAAATTACGTCTTCCTAAAATTGTCAGAAAACTAGAAACTAATTCAAATGTTTTGTTTTTGTTTTATCAAATCTACATGATCTGAGATAATCTTTGGTAATAAGAATAGTTTAATATTATAAGTTAAGGAAAAGTAGTTGTATCTTCAAGTTATCAGAAACACAATTTTATTCTACCTGTATTCGTCAGGTTGTGCATATGCTAATTCCATTAGTTGTTCAAGATTACAAAATTATAAGATTGGTATATTCATAAATTTGCTAGTCTATTAAATGCTGATACTTCAAAACAGTCTTAACATTAAGAATGCTAAGGTTTTTTATAGTCATATTTACCTTTGAAATCTTTTATTATTGCATTGGTTAAATAGATAACTAAGTATTGTTTCATAATGACCTGTAATTCTATTTAACCAGGTGATCAAACCTTATAACATAGTGACAAATTTTCCAACAAAGTCTAAGTAGGATTTTTGTTTTGAATGCACCAAGGGTAATAAGACATATTACACTGCTAAATTAACAAGATAGGCACCTTATGCCCCTAACACTGGCAACTGGGCCAATACCCTGTCAGCTGTAGGCCCTGGAAGCTTCCCAATAGCCCCTTGTGGTGCATCTAAGGATGTTAGAAAAACAATTTGCTGGTCTTACAACAAAAATTTGAGGAATTCCAAAAGGCTTTACGCCCCCCTTTCTTATCATCCCCTAGCTATTCCTAGATCCCGAGGAAATATTGACATTGACACCCAAACCAATAGTATCCTGGAAACTATTCTATGGGCCTTAAATAATTCTAATCCCCAACTTGCTCAAGATTGCTGGCTATGCATGACTATAGGCATCCCTATGCCCACTGCTATCCCAGTCTTAAACTCGTCTATTGACCATACTCTTAATTGCAGTCTCAGCCCTCCTTTTAGAGTCCAGCCTGTAGGTTTCAACTCCTCCACTTGCTGCCAAAGTCCATTTCAAAATACCTCCTTTGACATTGATGTGGGATTTGTCACCTTCGCTAATTGCTCCAATATTATTAATTATAATAAGCCCCTATGTCCAGCCCCTGGACAGGTATTTTTATGTGGAAATAATCTCGCTTATACTGCCCTGCCACAAAATTGGACTGGACTCTGTATATCAGCTAATATCTTTCCAGACATCTCCATCATACCGGGAGACAAACCGGTCCCCCTCCCTAGCCTAGATTATATAGCAGGACGACACAAACGAGCCATCCAAGCCATCCCCCTCCTTGTCAGTTTAGGTATCACTGGGGCACTCGCCTCTGGTTCAGCTGGAGTTGGCGTTGCAGTCCACTCCTACAACAAATTGTCCCATCAATTAATTAATGATGTTCAAGCCCTCTCAGGAACCATAAGCGACATACAAGATCAAATTGATTCCCTTGCTGAAGTAGTGTTAAAAAACCGCAGAGGCTTAGACCTTCTTACAGCAGAGCAGGGAGGGATTTGTTTGGCTTTACAGGAACGCTGCTGCTTCTACGCCAACAGATCTGGGATTGTTCGAGATAAGATAAAGAAACTTCAAGAAGACCTCGTCAAAAGACGCAGAGAGCTCCAAGAGGACCCCTTTCTAACTGGGTTGAATGGGCTCCTTCCTTACCTCCTTCCCATCTTCGGCTCCCTTTCTTGTGTTCTTTACTTTATAACCTTGGGGCCCTGGCTTTCCGCACATAACTGACTTTATTAAACAACAGGTAGATGCCTTATTAGCCAAACCTGTCCACATTCACTATCACCGTTTGCTACCCAGAGCGATGACACCAATCGACTATAATAACGAAAACCTCAAGACCCAAGATCCCCACTGGCCCCTATCTCACCTTTAAATTTACATCGGCTTCTTTAAAATCCCTTTTCAGGTTATATACAAAACCCTAACCACTGGTTCCACTGTAAAAGGAGAAATATAACTTTGCCTGGCTCCTCCCTACGGGACTACATATAGAACAGAGGTATGTCTACCTCGCCTGCCGAAAAACTCCTCGAGGGGGGTATGGGCACTGAGATGGGTGCAAGAGCAAAGCATCTGCAAGGGAAGGTCATAACAAAGAGACCCTCTGTATTTCCCTGAGAACACACCTGGTTTGCATAGAGGTTGGTATCCAAAAAACTATTTCCAAACGGCTCTGCCTCTCCTCCCAAAAAGATACCAAGAGCTAAATACTAGGGCGGGCTCCACATAGCCTGGAGGAACCAGGTCAATGTTCCCCCACTCGTTAAGGCCCACTTTTCTAAAACAGAAAGGGAGGATATGTTGGGGAGCCAAAAGACCCTCATCCTGGACCGCCCAGCCTCGGCATAGAACCTGGCCGTTAACAAACCTGTATGTTATCTAAAGAATGCATAAGCAGACAATGCTCCAGGGAATAGTTAACCACAATGTATTAACATACCAATACCGGATAAGGAAGGACCTACTGAATGGCTGCTGTGGACCTGCCCAAGGAGCCCCTCTCCTTGTTCCTCTTTTCACTTCTAACCTTTGTCTAACCCCATCAACCAAGGACCAATGAAATTGTAACAAGTATCCCCCTGCCTAGTCAGTCCTGCCCCCTTTGTTCTTCTGTAATAAATATACCCGCCTCTGAAATAAAAATTTGAGGCTTGATCAGAATACTGTCTTGCCTCCGCCTCCTTTTTTCTCGCCTGCTTTCTTTCAGGCTGGACCTCTTCGAGCTGCTGGACAACTAGGTCCCGCGGGTCGGGACAACTTAGGCACATGCATTCAATTTGCTCACACGACAAGTACAGAGGCCGTCGTATAGCAGGCATAACAGCTCCATGACAGCACCCTGAACGGCTCCCTCTGCCTTTCTGCCCTCCCATCCTTTGCGTGTCTCTTTCATCTTCATGGCTGCTTTGCCTACAGGCATGGATGGTCTCTGCTTTTTAGCCTAGAACACGGGAGGGACTAGGACAAAAGATGAAGACAAAAGATGGGTGCCAGCCGAAGTTGCCACTTTTCAAAGGGCTGTCCCAGAGGCCTCAACCAGCGAGCTCTGCTTACCTTTCTCTTTCCAGAACTGGGATGCATCATCGCTCGTCGCTGCAAAGATTCAGGGGAGAAGGGCATAATTAACAGCATTCTTGGTGACCAGGCTGTGGGTTTGGTTAATAAACATGGAAGGAAGAATGGAGACTGAGTAAAAACTAGCAGTGTCTTCCCTGCTTGACAACTCAGGTGAAGATGTCTTGAAGGAAGTCCAAAGAATGAGTAGTACTCATTACTGATTTTGTCTCAGGTAAAGGGATTAAAATGCATGCTTTACCCCAGATGGTAACAATAATATTGCAAATAAAAACACCTATAATTCTACCCTCCTAAAAAAGTATGTTTTTCATTTTTTACACTTTATTCTGATCCCCCTGAATAAAAATATCACGATTTTAAATATACCGTTGATCTCGAACAAATTAAATGTTCTTTATTTTTTTACTTAATATACTATTTTAACATTTTGCTACATAATTTTCTAAATATTCATTTAAAAGCTGCAATGTATCCTACCCATTTGATATGCCATGTGTCTGTCTATTTATGTCTACAGTGTTGGACATTTCGATTATTTTCCCTTTTAAAAGCTTAAGAAGAAAATGTTACAAGGACCATTTTCTTGTATGTTGTTTTTTATTTCTTTAGAATGCATATTTTAAGATAAATTGCAAGTTGAAGCATAAAAGCATTTTTATGATTTTTGCAAAATCATGCAATTTTTTGGGAAAACTTTTTACCAGTTTACCCTCTTGTCTTCACTGCACTGTGTCCCTTTCAATACATTAGAAAGAAAGAGAAAGAAAGGGGAAGAAGGATGAAAAAGAAAGGTTGTTTCCAGGGTTGGACCAACCCTGCTCTCTTGTGGTAAGTCTTAAAATTGCAGGGCACTTTTTTTTTTCTTTTCTCTCCTAGGGTCTTAGTTTTAGAATGTGAGGCATTATGCTGTTCTCATCAACCATCTATCTTTTCCAACAGAATGTACAGGCCTTAAAGAAACCAGTAATGGTTTGGCTTGAAGGTCACAATGCTAACAAAGAAATTATCTACAATAGGTCCACATAGAAGTAAGTTAATTTTTATTTTCTTGATTAGGGAATTGCTGATATTGCATGGTAAACAATCTTCTGAAGGCGATAGTAGTCCTTCAGTGATGATTTAAGGGTGGAGAATATTTGATTGAAAGCTGAGAGTTTTTTTGTTTTCTTTTGTTTTGTTTTTAGATCTAGAGGAAACAATAAGGATTGTCTAACCCAATAATTTTGACAAGTGAGGAGACAGAGGATCAGAGTGATTAAGTGACATTCCTAAATAGAAAAGCCAGTAAATCACAGAGAGCCTGTGGGCTCTTGCTACTGTACTCTGTGGCCTGTCCATGAAGGTTTTCCTTAAAGAGTCATAAACACCAAATGAGATAATACATGGGGCATTTGGGGAAACATTCGGTATAAACACAAGGGAGTAGATTCATTAGATGAAGTAGCAAAGGAACAGTGTGATTTTTTTTTTATCCACAGCATAAATTAGTCTGCTTAAAATTATTGAAATGGTGGAACTCAAATGGCTCTTTAAAAAATCCACTTCATTCCACTTAATTTATTGGTATAATAAATGAATCAGAACTAATACACACAAAGTGCTTAGCACAGTGCTGGAATGTAGCAATGGTCTATAACTGTTAAATAATAATCAATTACCATTGTATGGTTGGCTCTGTCCCAAGTGGTTTACAGATATTGTCTTTCAGTCCTCATAACAACCCTAAGAAGTAGAGGCTATTTCTAATTCTGTTTTATAGATGAGGAACCTGAGACCTGAAGAGGTCAAGTGACCTGCTGTGGTCATGCAGCTGTAAGACAGAAGGTCCAAAATCTGACTTTACGTGGCCTGGTTCTGTCATCACAGGCCTCACTGTCTCCATAAACCACTTTTAATGGCTCATCTAAGTGCGCAAGCTAAAAGCCCATTTTCTACCTCATATTCCCTTTTCTGTTGTGTCCTTTATCAGTGGCCCCCAACCTTTTTGGCACCAGGGACTGGTGCTCTTGTGAGAATATAATGTCTGATGATCTGAGGTGGAGCTGAGGTGGTGATGCTAGTGCTGGGGAGCATCTACAAATACAGATGAACCTTTGCTTGTTGCCCACCACTCACCTCCTGCTGTGTGGCTGGGTCCCTAACAGGCCATTAAGTGGTACCATCTGTGGCCCAGGAGTTGGGGATCCCTGCTCTGTCTTAACTAGTGTGTTGGCTAGAGAATTACTGTTGCTTAGGGAGACAGTGTATCCTAAGAAGAGGGTCTTGATGACCCAGATAAGGGGGGTGAGCCTGCCAAAGGAACAAAGGAGTTAAATGGTAGAGAAAATCCTAGGAGTGGTGTCACAGAGGCTGTAGAAGGAACATTTCAAAAGGAAGAAGTCATCGAGTGTAGCAAATATGCTAAAAGGTCATGAAAGGTAAGGCTGAAAACGTCCTTTGGATTTAGCTACCTGGAGATCTTGGATGGTCTTAGCAAGAAAGTTTCAGTGGCATGGGTGGTGATGGAATTCAGATTAGAGTGTGTTAAAGAGAGGAGGTAAGGACATGGAGATGGGAGAGAGGAAAGATGCTGAATTAGCCAAGGTTCCCCAGAGAAACAAAACTGGGACAGCCTGCTGAAATGTGGTAAGGGTGAGAGTTAATTAAAACCTAAAACTAGACAAAGGCCTAGCTCCTGGAACCCTTAGCCACATTGTTAATCATGAGACTTGTAACAATGAGCTCAAACGCTAACTGCCTGAGTGACCCTGCTTACCTGCGTGGCATGAGAATCAATCAATTGTGTGTAAGCTGGAAATTATTGCTTGGCTACTGTCATGGGAACATAGGCTATGAACAATAAGCATCCTGCTTCTGTACTCCCACTTGCATACCTGGCCAGTGGGTTGACAGGTAGTGAATAGAAGAAAAGTAGATCTTTGTGTTCGGACAGAATGAAGAATGGGATTTAGGGCTTAAAAACCCTGTACCCTCTACATTTCGGGGCTGCTCCTGGCAAGGACAGCCGCTGGCTAATAAACAGCCTTTGAGAACGTACTTGGTTTGGTCTATTTAATGTTGGCCACAACAGAACCAATAATTTTTTTTATTTGTTGTTTGTTTATAAGAATCAGGTTATGCAATTATGGAGGCTGACATGTCCTGAGGTGGGTCAGGAGAGCCCATGGTATCCTCATCAAAATGCTGGCGGGCTCGAGACCCAGGAAAAGCTGATATTTCAGTTAGAGTTCAAAGGTAGGAAAAAAGCTAACATTCCAGATCAAAGGCAGTCAGGCAGGAGCACTTCTCTCTCGCTTGGGGTCAGTCTCCTGTATTATATTTTGGCCACGAACTGGTTGGATGCGGCCCCCCCACAACGGGGAATGCAGTGTGCTTTATCAGCTTTAATTGCTATTCTCGTTGCAAAACACCCGGACTAATGTTCGACCAAGTCTCTGGGCACCCCATGGCACAGTCATGTTGACACATAA
This sequence comes from Cynopterus sphinx, assembly GCA_030015415.1. Lineage (NCBI taxonomy): Eukaryota > Metazoa > Chordata > Mammalia > Chiroptera > Pteropodidae > Cynopterus > Cynopterus sphinx. The sequence goes on along the minus strand of CM057389.1, from coordinate 18,434,612 downwards.
AATACCATCCGTTTCTGCTGAGAGGTCAAATATGAGGAGACTGAAAAACATCCATCAGATTAATTGACATGGCAGAGAGATGGAGACAGGAGCCATTCTGGGATGTCTGTAGAACGAATGCAAGGTAATGACCTATAGAAGTTTCCTTTGGGAAGTTTTGCTGTGACGGAGAAGAAAGTGACAATGTCAGTTAGACGTGAGCTTGAAGGATTCTGTCCCTTTTCTTTGTCTCTCTGTCTTTGTCTCTCCTTTTCCTTCCTCTTGCTCTCCTTTCCTTCCTCTCTCTCTCTCTCTCTCTCTCTCTCTCCCTCTCCCTCCCCCTCCCTCCTTCTCTCCCTCTCTCTCTCTCTTCCTTCTTTCTTCCCTTCCTTCCTTCCCTTCTTCCTGTCTTTCTATCTGTATTTATCTCTTAATGGTAGAGAATTAAAAATATTTTAACAGGAAAGATCAACCAAAAATAAAAATGATGATAAATATTTAAAGTTCTCAAAAAGGTAGAAGATGAGATTCCTTGCTTTTCCTCTTTCTTCTTATCAAATATCAATTTATAGCCTAAATGTGAGCGCATTTAGGACTCTTACTCTGCTAAACATTATTTTCGTTGCTTTCAGGATTTTCATCATCACCATCATTAGCATCATCAAGGGCATTGATGAGTTTCCAAATGGCATAAGATGCTCTTGGAAGTAGCATCATGTTTGTCCCTATCTGCTCTACCTCACACCCTGGCTGGAGAGGTAGTTCATCCTGGTCTGCCTTAGTGTGCACAGAGGCACACAAGAAGTGCAGAGTTTTTTGCTTATCTGAAAAAATTTTTATTTTTATTTTACTTACTAACTTGATACCATCTTCAGGAATAATGAAGATAATAAAAATTCATTATGAAGGTTACCATTAAAAATACGAGGAGTTGAACTACTAGGGGTTTATGCACATTTGTGCTTAATATTAAAACTGTGTATGAATGGTAAACATTTGCCTTCATTTTATTCAGTCTCTTTGCTTTCACCATTTATCAAAGAAGTATTTATGGAGCATCTACCAGATAGAATGGTGAGCAAGAAACGCTTTTCGCTTTCAAAGCATTTACAATCTGGTGCGACTAAGATAAATACAAGCCAGTAAAGAAGTCATTTGTGAGCAGTAGGCACTATTCATTATTCGTGTTGAGTACGTGGTGCTACGTAAGCTCATAGAAGGGGCTCTGGTGTTGGAAGGGAGCAGGGAGGAGGAGAATTTCCCAGAGGAAACAACCTAGGAGAGAGGTCATGGGGAGAATCAAGCTTGGTGCATTCAGAGTAGCCTCAAGCTGTTCTTTATGGCTGTCGCATGAGGGTGAAGCAAGCAGGGGAGGAGAGCTCTGGAAGGCTGAGGCCGCAATAGCAGCAGCACTTCTTTAGTGCTGAGCCAGGTTTTATGCACAAGAATGCATCCAGTCCTTAGGAAAGCGCTATGACAAGGAATGTGCGTTATCATCTCTACAAAGGAGATGAGAAGGGACAGCAACTCATCCCAAGCCGCTGGTAACCAGTCGTGCTGGTTTTCACTCTTGTTACACTGTGACAATCTTTTAAGTCAATGCACACTATTTGAGAAAAACTATAGCCTAGAATAATTTATATGCCTCCTCTATGTTCTTCCAAAGAAACTCTCACTTCCTCCACCAGAACAATTATCAACCTTTTGCTGTTTTTGTTTACATGACCTGAGTGTCTGTCTCCCGTATTTCAAGGATCCTGTTCCTCTGGTAAATGGGACCCACGTCCACTCCTGAGTCAGCTCCCACTGCACCCCACTCTCTGCTTTCCCTGCTGGTGGAGCCACATGCAGCCTCATGCCAGCCCCTGACACCTGCTCCCTTCTCTTCTTCCAAGCACTGACCCAAGCAAGGCAAGACCAGCTCTGAAAGTTTAGGAGTAGACGATACCAATACTGCAGAAGATAAACCAACTTCAAATTGTAGATGCAAAAAAGGGTTCTATGCAAAGCAACCCCACAGGTGACCTGGTTGGAAATTTCCAACAGGGCAGGTCATGGTGGGTAGTCATGCCCCAGGCATATACTTCTTCAGCAAGAGGCCTATCTTTGCCTTAAGCGAGCCATGTGCATTGTTTTTATGCATCTAAATTAACACACTTAAAATCGATTGCAGAGCCTTCTTTCTAAAGCAAGCAACTCTCAAGAAAGCACAGAACCTTAACTAGACTGTCATCCGACCTCTGCCTTGCTTTCTCCCACCCTCGTAATCATCCCTAAATTTTCTCAGTTTCAAATACGTAAAAGAAACTGCAAACAGTTATTCTCCAGAGCATTTGAGACCTTGCTCTCTGGCATACACGGTCAGTTTGTCTCAAATAAACTCTTATAAAAATTCTCTTCAGGTTTGGACGTTTCTTACATCGATAAAATTTAAAGTGGGCGTCAGAGTTCTCCAAATGTATCTGCCACCTCCTGTCTCCATGGGGAATCCCTCCCTGACCTTGTCCCTCTGCAGGCTCTCAGGTACTGTCAATCTCGTGTGCCTGTCCCCTGCCTTCAACAATTCACTGCTGTTTTTGTGCACACCTCACAATTCCTGTGGTTCTTTAATTCAGAACAGCAGCAGTGTAGCTCCCTCCTCTGACTCTAAGTAGAGCTCTAGGTCTATCTTTGTCCACTCGAGAAGGTATTAATGGCTCTACTAAGCAAAGGGACATTTACTCTGAGATTTTTTCCCTGGATTTATTGAGATTTAATTGACATATAAAACTGTGTACATTTAGGGTATAAAATGTGATGATTTGATATACATATATTGCAAGAAGATTGCCACAATGAGATTAGTTAACATCTCCATCATCTCATAATTTTCATTCTGTCCTGGTGTGGGGTGTAACGTGCAAGGTCTAGTCTCTTAGCACTTTCTAAGTATATGTATGACACAGTACTGTGAACCAGTCACCATGTTGTACACTAGAGCACCGGACTTCATCTTACAACTGGAGGTGTGTACCCTTGGACCAGCATCTCCCCATTTCCCCGACACCCAAACCTCTGTCAACCTCCGTTCTGCTCTCGATCCTATGACTTTGGCTATTTTAGCATCCACACATATGTAAGGTCATGAACTATTTGTCTTTCTTCATATGACATATTTCATTTAGCATAATGCCCTCAAGGTCCATTCCTGTTGTCACAAAGGATATTTCTTTCTTTTTAAGAGCTGAATAATGCGTGTGTGTGTGTGTGTGTAATCATGATTTTTATCCATTCATTTGTAGATGGACATGGGTATTTTTTATATCTTGGCTACTGTGAATACTGCTGCAGTAAACATGGGGGTGCAGATGTCTCGTCAAGGTCCTGTTTCATTTCCTTTGTCTATACACACCCAGTAGAATTGCTGGATCACGTGGTAGTTCTATTTTTAGTGTTTTCACCGTGGCAACACCAATTTACATTCTCATCAGCAGCCAGTGCTCAGGATTCCCTGTTCTCCATACCCTCACCAGCACTTGTTATCTCGTACCTGTTTTGATAATAACCATTCTAACAGGTATGAAGTGAGAATTTATTGTGGTTTTGGTTTGCATTTTCCTGAGGACTAATGATGTTGAGCACCTTTTCAGTACTTGTCAGTAATTTGTGTCTTCTTTGGAAAAATGCCTGTACAGGTCATCTCCCCAATTTGTAATTTATTTTTTGTTGTTTTGTTTTGCTACTGAGCTAATTACTGGTAATTGCTAGATGTATTTAATCCCATATTCTTTTCAAATCCAAAGCCCACTCTTAGAGCCAATTAGATGAGCCTCCCCAGAGAATAACAATGTTTCTAAATAGCGTACAAAAAACATGTGTCTATCTCAGGGGCTCACAGTTAATTCTTCAAGTCCTCTTTAAGGTACAGAACACTGTGGAAATCAAATCATTCTCAGAAGATGGAGGGATAAGAGATTGTGTCTGTATTATAAAGAGAATGAACATCCGACTGAGTATCAAGATTTTCCTCATTCTGGGGTAAATTATTTATTTCTTGTTGCACAGTCTTCAGATTTAAGTTTTTGCGCTCTTAATTGTTTTTGTTCTAAGAACAGGCTTATCCGTGAATAACAGCTACGGAATGCAGGTGGTGAATAATAAAGCGAGAAGGTTCATTGTCCAGTTGTTCTATATTTCATTGCTATTCAGCTTACATGGAGACAGGGGATCAAGGATTTCAGATTTATTGTGATAGAGCACATTGAATGATGCAGGTCAATGGTTGCATCACTCATGGAGAAACTCTTTCAATTGAATCCTTTCTAAAGTGGATTTTAAACAATGTCTTTAAAGATTTACCTGCAGATTTTGTAGAAGTGCATTTAGTAATACTGGTTTGGGGAGATCTGAACTCCAGTGCTGCCCAGGTCACATGGGATTCTCGGTTCTTCCTGCTGATGGAGAGATAATTCCAGCTCAGTGAAATCGAGAAGAGATAAAATTTATTGCAAGTATATTTTAGAAGACGGGCCACACAAGGAAGGCTGTAGCCCTGTGGAATTTAAGAGGAGAAAAGATAAGAGACAAAAGACAGAGTGTGCTCCAAGGGAGGAGTGGGTTTTTGGCAAAGAGGGCTGTAACAATGCAGAAGTGGGAAGGTCTGTATTATATTAGGGCTGCAATGGGCCTGTGTGTGTGTGTATGTGGGTGGGTGTTACCAAGGTGTTCCTGGGTGATAAGAGCTGAGGTCATTTTGATTTGCATTTAGCTGTTGTATAACTCCCTGTGTACTTTGCATGTGCTCACCCACAATTCAGTCTGTTATAATTAGATTCATGATATTCCGGGCATAAGCATGTTAGACTGATGGTAAAATGAGGCTGAGGTTATAGGCAGGTTAGGGTAGTACTTTTTGCACAAGCATCTGTGGCTATAGTAAGCCAGCTAGGTTTATGGCCCTCCAGCCCTTTATCTTTCAGGATGCAGGAGTGATTTTTAAACTACAAATGGGGTGTTCTTTGGGAGGTCTCTGGGCTGGGCCTTTGTTCCATTGTGCCCCCCCCCACCCCGCCACCGTCGCTCACATCTAAGTACCTAACAATGCTATTTGGGGGGATTCTTTTTTCATTATCATTCAATGTTAGCTATATAAATGGCTTTCACTGATAGTTTAACACGTGAGTGTATCTCATCTACCCGTACAAATCCAGTGCACTGAAATCTGAATCTTAGCACCGGAAGTCTGGTGCAAGAAGTTTGGGACTGATTGAGACTACTCTCAAAACCAAGGGTCCTTATGACTTTGATTAAATTTAGCTTCATATCCTAGGTCTAGAAATCATATTCTTCTCTCTGTACACTCCTTGGCCTTCCCTATACACCTGGACTTCCTCCCTGGTAATCAGCAACCCCTGAGGCAGCAGAAGACAGTGACCTGGACCTGACAATCGATCACAGAGTCCAGACCTCTGGCAGGCTGCAGATAACACCTTGACCGAAGTTATGTTTCAGCTCCTGAGCCCTAAGGTGGAACGACTCCCTTGCTACTTTCTCATGAAACCAGAAAGAGAGATATAGGAAAAGACTTCAAAGCTGTCCTCAGGACCTGAAGAAATGATTCGTTACCCTACTCAGCTCTTAGCATTACTCTGAACCCCCAAACCACGGTGTCTTGTGATTTTGCCATATGTGATCTGTAACCCACATGCAGTCGGGGAATCAGGTCTTAAGAGCACCAGCTCACCTGTGTCTTTGGGTTGGTGCCATTTCCTTAAATAATCCTCTATCTTCTTTGCTGCAAACTTTGGCTTTGATGAGTGGAGGCAAAATGATCCACTTGAGTTCAGTAACAGTCTGAAGATTATAGTTTAATTGTTGTGGCTGAGAAGATGGCTCATTGCCATTGCTGTCAAAATCCCCAGGAATACCAACCCTAGCACTGTTTCCTTTCGCAGTCAGGTTTTCTAGGACTGTTCCTGAGCTTTATTACACCTGCCAAGAGGCAGGCAGGAGTGCCAAAACTTTTCTGTAAAGACTAGTTTTATTCCTAGTAAGAATATTCCTTCTACAACTAGAATATGAAAAATAATGTTCTGACTTTAAGAAAAAATGATGAGGGAAGAGATTAAATTTATCACCACAAGGTGAATACAAATACAAATAGTTAAAAATGAGTTTTCTGTCATATCATTTGGCCTCTCCTAGTTCAGAATTCCACTATTTAAGAGATTTAATATTTGAGAAGTAAAAGCCCTGTTTTCTCACTATATCATGGGGATTGCTGTCACTTAAAATTGACTTTTTTTTGTTCCTTACCTTCTCCTCCTAGGCCAAGATTTAGGTTGCGGGAAGGAAAGCAATAGTTTTAGAGGCATTATGGTTATTTAGGTGTCATCTCTCTAGGATTTGTATTATTCAGACAGATGATCCAGATTCTTGATTTATTCTTCTTTCACATTGTCTGTTCTATTTCATTTTTACTTTACAGACTAATATACTTGATTTAAAGACTCCCACAAAAGCAGGCAATTACTGCAGTAGAGTAGGATCACAATATATTAAAACTCTTGATAAGATTAAGGTCTTTCTTCAAGTTCCCTCAGCTTCATCTCCTACATCTTTTAAAGGAAACTTTTAGCCAACAGGGTTCTTTCTCTTTTTCTGTGTTTGTGTATGTGTTCTGGCCACCAGACTAAGGTGAATTTTTCTCATTTATAAAATGAGGACAGGGTTTGCTATCTGCCAGGAGACTTTAAACCTGAATAAGTCTTATGGGGCTTTTTGTGAAGCCTTCTGAAGGTGCCTGTACAGTGTCAATGGATGGCCTGTTCTACTCCCTAATGCATATACCTTCGCCTCCAATTTTGATGTCCTGCAATATAATACCTCAGCTAGGTTTCCATTTTCTCTCTGATACACTGCGCGACCAAACATTTGTTTCTGGCTTACCAGTTAATCTACCTTATTCCTGCCTTCCTGGGAAGTGGGTCTCTTTAATTTGCTGCTGCCCAAAGGTTATGAAGTTGAACAGAGTTTAGTGACCCCAAATATGCCTTCTTGGGACATTGATTATTTTAGGCTGATATTTTTAAGAAATGAAAGACTGAAGAAGAGCCTTTTACTCCCTGCTTACCTGTCTAAAGAAATTCAGATAGAAAAAGCTACTTAAAGAAAGGGAGCTATCGCCTCAGCCCGATGGAAACTGAGTGTGGCAGACAGCGAGGAACCTGCAAAGTCTGCTCCCTAGAGTTCCCTTCTGTTTCTGGGTGGCCTGGCACAACTTGTTTACCAGATGTTTGCTTTTCTCATCTACCTGCAAATTGCCTTCATCTTCTCCTTTGAAGCCCCAGACCCCTGCTTCCCTCTCCTTCGTTCAGAGCTGGTGTATAAACCTTAAGTGCCTGATTTGTCCAGAGGTCCCATATTCTTATGGAACCTGCATATATATGTGTGTGATAAATTCAGTTATTTTCTCCTGTTAATCTATCTTGTGGCAATTTAATTATTAGACTGGCCAAAAGCACTTAGAAGGGTAGAAGAATAATTATTTTTCCTCCCCTGCAGCTGTCTTTAGAAAAAATATACTTTTCTGAAACCAAATGTCATTCAGCTTTGAGTTCCGCATTATTACACTGTCATGGACTGCACACATATTTATTAAGCGTGTTTTTGGTGTTGAGCCCTCGACCAGGCATGGGGGTGTGGCCACTCGTTGGAGAACTGCTGTTTGCCCCCGAAGACCCGCTCTTTGGCCTTCTCCACCCTGCTCTGTGCCTCTGGAGTCTGCCCTGTAGGAAATGCTGGCTTCTTTGGGACTTACTTCCAGGGAGCCACAGCAGGCAATCTGAAGGATGGAGGAGAGGGGTTGAGACATTTATTTTCTCAGGTCCCTTCAGAAGGGAGACCACGAGCTGGCTGTGCCTCTCAACGGCAGGTCCCTGCTCCTGTTAGGTGGTCCTTTCCACACAGCTTCTCCTTTCTCCGGGCCTAGGAGTGACAGCGGCACTGTCCCTGTGCAGACAGCACTCCCGCAGCAGTCACTAGGTAAATAGTTCCTTATCAAACGTCTTCCAGTTACTCATCTGTTTCCTGTTGGGGCCTTGATAGATTTAAGCAATAAAGAGACGTGGAAGACATTGTTTTTAGGGAGCTGACATTCTAGCGAGGAAAGGCAGATAATAAACACGTAAACAAAATAAAATTGTAATAGTGATTTTATCTGTGTGGAAACAAAGAAATATTTCATTTGATAGAAATCAGAGTGTTGGGTGAGGTGCAACATTAGATAAGGTAGCAGGAAAACCTCTTTAGAGGATGCGATGTTTAACGTGAGAGCTGATCCACAAAGCGACGTGGGAGAGCAATGGGCAGGTAGAGGAAATTCCTGGCACCAAAGGTCCTGTGGCTGGAATGAGAAGAGAACAGAGAATGTTGAGAAGGTCAGGGTGGCTCGACATCGTGAATTCAGAGAGAGACAGAGCTCAGTCTGTGAAGGGCTGCAGACCAGCTAACAAAAGACTCCTCGCATTCCTGTTTATCCTGCTGGAATTTTGGATTCCTTTCCAGGTGGCTATTTTTTCAGATAATTTTAGCCAGACACCATCTAACTCCAGGAGACCACTCCCCACACCCCTCCCTGTTTAAGCCAGGGCTCCCTGCTGCTGCTCCCACCACCTCCCACTGATCTAGGAGAGTGGACACTTCTTTACGGGGACCCTCCTTGTGTTCTCTGCAATCCCGGAGCTGGTCCCTTTCACCTTCTCCCACCCTTTGCCTATAAATCGTGTAGATTCTTTCCAACTATCTTTTTTCCCTTGCTTCTCCCTACTTGATGTAGAAAATGCTTGCAAAACTCTGGGACAATGGCTATGCTGTCTCTTCCACCTAATGGAGAGTGAAGAAAGAATTCAACACACATGCCAAAGGTAGAGTCAAAAGGAAAGGTTATTAGAAAAGGGGTAACACTCTGCAGACAGTGTGTGGTCTCTCCGAGGCAGAGAGTGAGCAAAACTACGAGAAACAAGGACAGTGAGCGACAGAGAAAGACAGTGAAGGGACCCTGACTGTTTGGGTAATTCAGTTTATATATCATTATTTAGTTCCTGTGAGTTTTAGTTCAAAAGACTTCGTTAGCCGATTTCTTTTGACTTGAACATACAGTGAGGAAGGGGAAGGCTATGTAAAGAGAAAAAGTAAAAGAAGTGTGCCTTTATTCCATAGGTTCCCTGAGGTGTTAGCCTTAGGGAAGGAATGATTCTATTTGTGTAGGGCAGCCACTTAACGACTCTGCTTTTCCTGTTTCTCCTTCACAATGTGGGGAAATGGGTTGTTAGCAATCCCATTAGGTTAGCAAACCTTCTTTTATTCTGCAGATTCCTCCTGGCCAGACTGCAGGGCTGATCCGCATATTGCAGTCTCTGAATGAAGCTTGATTAACATTTTTAATTCTCTTGCCACCTCCATGAATTATTCTTGGCTCAGAAACATCTCACTTACAATAGACTTTCGGCCATGGAAGATAAAACTTCTTTTTTATTTTTTAGTTTGACAGTTTGTATGTCTGAACTAACATTTTTTAAAAATTGCATTGTATTTTTTAAAATTCTGTCAAACATTCTTCCCTTCTCCCCTGCCTCCTACTTCTCCACATTATTTTTTAAAAATGTGCCTTGGGCTTCTCTGCCTCAGCCTGCCTCTTCCCCTCTCTGTCTGTATCCACACATCTGGACCTGAGGAAGTTTTATGCCATTTCAAAACTCTTCTAGAGAGTGAGCCAGGCCTGCTTGCAGCTCATTACTTCTCAGATCGAACTTCCCTTCTGTTCTTCCTCCTTAAAAAATGTCGAACCCGTGCCTCTGTCAGGATGCTTGCAGAGACCAGGCCCCTCACTGCAGGTGTTCCACTCCTGGAAAACTGTCTGGCAGCCCTTCACCACTCCTGCAGTGCTTCACGGGCTTCACAGTGCTCTGAGAGCCTCCAGCCCAGCACCTGAGTCTACACTTCCGAGTTTGCAATCGGGCCTCTCACAATGTCCTGTTGATCAGGGCCCTGGAGAAGGGATATTGATTATTTTGAGATAGTTACTTTTAAGAACAGCAGACACAGGTGAAGCTCTGAAAACTGAGAAGTCACTCTTCGGTAAGAGACATTTATATTTGTAAGAAGAATCTCCTTCTGTAAGCGAGTTCCCCTCTCTGTACCTGGAAGAGAAAGAGGACTCTAAACCTCTAGAAACTGCTGTCTGTGGAGTCTGTACACCACCTGACTGACCTTTGTTTACTGTGCTTTTCTTGGTAACCTCCTATAACTGCTCCCCGACCCCCAGTCTGCCTTTGTCTTTATCTGGAGATGGTATGTAAGGTGGTGCTTGGGCCATTTGGGGGAGTAACTGTTTTCCTGGGTATCATCTATACAAGAGGTATACGTGTTATTAAACTTGTTTTTCTCCTGTTAATCTGTTTTCTGTTACAGGGGGATCTCAGCCAAGAACTTAGGAGAGAAAAGGAAAAATTACTTTTCCTTTCTTTAAATAGAAAGTTTTCTTTGAGAAAAAAGTTTAGAAGCAAGTTTTTTAAAAAAAAAAACAAAAAAAACAACCAAATAAATTAAAACTAAAGACTATATTATGTACAATTAGGGTTTTCTTTACAACAGAAAAGGCAGAGGATATTTTTGATTAATGAATCCTTACTTAGAGACCACAGTTTTGTTACCAGGACTCCATTATTTGAATTCACCTTCCTTCCCACACTGGTCCAAAGGAATGTACCAGCAAAAGTTTGCTGTATGGAAAGGAAGGTTTTATTAGAGAATTGGCCAATCCAGAGTACGGGCGAACTAATGCTCTGAAAAATCCAACTCCTGGATGGCATGTGTAGGTTACAGATTATATAGGACAATCACAAGACATTGTGGTTTGGGGGTTTGGGGTCATGCTAGGAGCTGATTGGTCAGAGGTGAAAGGGTAATAAATCTTTTCTTAGGTCTTCAGGACTGTTCCAAGGTCTGCTCTGGTGTCCGTCTATCTGCTCTCACGGGAAAGTAGCCATGGGATTGTTAAACCTTAGGGCTCAGGAGCTGAAACATAACTTAGGTCAAGGTGTTGTCTGTGTCCAGACTTTGTGACTGTCGGTCAGGTCCAGGTCACTGTCTTCTGTTGCCTTGAGAGTTGCTGATTATCCGGGGAAAAGGTCAGGTCTCTGAGGTGTGTATATATAGAGAGGAATATGATTTCTAGATGCAGGATTTAAAGCTAAATTTAATTGAAGTCATAATAATGTAGGGAGGAGGCAAGAGAATTAAAGGTTAAATCAAGCTCCATTCAGAGACTGCAATGTGCTGATCAGCCCTGCAGCCAGGCCAGGAGGACACCCGCAGAACAAAGGAAGGTTTCTGCTGGGATTGCTAACAACCCATTTCCCCACACCACAGAGGGGACACAGGAAAAGCAGAGTCGTTAAGTGGCTGCCCTACACAAATAAAATCATTCATTCCCTACGGCTAAAACCTCAGGGAACCTATGGAATAAAGGCTGGGAACTACCAGCAGGCCTTTCATGCTACATGTCTTACCTTTTCAGGCTTCTCCTTCCTCATTGTATGCCTGTATCAAAGGGAATGGGTAAACAAAGTCTTTAAACCGCAACTCACAGAAACTAAAGGTTGATATATAAACTGGATCTCCTGACTAGGGGCATTTTTCCTCTTTTCCGGTTTTTTATTTTCGATTTTTCTAGTCTTTGCTTTTCCCCTAATTTAACAAATTTGCCTTTTGGCCCTAGCTTTGGCGTGTGTGTTGACTTCTTTGTACACCTTCCACCAAAAACCCTCTTTTTCTCTGGGTGCAGGGATTGGTCTCCCCTACTTGGGGATTTGACCAGTCCTGCATCAGTAGGGACCCTCAGTTTTAGTTTTATTTAACTCGTGAATATAATAGTATCTTGCAAGTAATGGGGTTATATTGGGTCATTCAATATTTAGGAAAGAGAACTTGTCGAAATGCCAAATTCCATAATGCAACAGTTTTCTGGGAATTTGCCCAATATGGGACACTCACTGGGTGAGCGGAAATTGGGAAACATCTTAGAATTCATTCCCCATTTGAGCCTTGGCTCTCTGGGGAGATGCTGTGGATATTAACAGATGCAGAACATTCACAATCATGTCTAGACCAGAGAGAAAGGGATGGAACTTGTAAATTGTCCGGGTGACTGACATCACATCTTTATTTAGCAAAATCAACGGTCTGGTGATTTCACAGATCTTACTTAAGCATTACTATATCGTAACCACTAGATGGCAGGAGTAAACAACATAAAAACATGGCTTACACCAGAAAAAAAGTTCTTATGTATCTATCTTCTTTTCTCCCCTCACTCATAAGCTTTTGTATTCTCTCATTCTTCTACCTTTCCTCTCTGTCCCTCACTAGATCTGTATTTCTATTTATAAGTTCAAATAACTGGTTCTCAAGAACCACTTAACCTATTTAAAAAAATCAGATCTGAAAATCAGTCGGTCACATTAGCTTTTCATTTGCATACTAAAATAAATTATTTTCTCTAATTAAAGAGGTCTTTCATAACTGCTTTTGCTTGAGCTGGGGATAAAGCTTCAGAGGCTTTTGCGGCTCAGAAAGCCTCCTGTTTCAGTCCCATCCTCCTGTGCGGATGAGCCACACTAAACCCAGGAGAAGGAAGAAGCACAAAGCCCTGTGACACTCCCTGTAAACCTATAAGCCTTAGCTCCCCTGTGATGCTGTCAAAAGGGTGGTTTGTTAATAATGATCAAGGTGCGATGCTGAAGTTATTCCTCAAAAAAGAAAGGAAAAGAAAGGAAAAAGAACCCCCCCCACACCCCAAACAACACAAGTCAGCCATAGACAGGCAGTGCTTGAGAAATAAACTTCCCTTTTGTAATCGATTCAATGGAGGAGAAGCCATCAGTTTGCATGACAGCCGTGCCACATTTGAGGAGTGCGATTTAGGCTCTCTTCTCGCTCTATGTTGGAGTCATTGTTCTCTGCCCAATAAATCTTTCTTTTATTTTTAAATATATTTTTCTAATTTCAAAGGCTTTTCTTTTAGAAGACTAACCTTTCTTAAGCACAGAATTTGAATTTTGTCCCTCAACCACTCAAAGGCCGGCTTCAAGAGAGCTTCCTGGAGGTCAGCAATACCGCTTGGGGGTGCTCCTGGACCACCATCGGTTACCCAGGGGTTTTTCAAGGTCCAGCTGTTAACATTTTTCAGATTCTGGTAATTAAGAAATTGTCTTTGTCTATGTCTGTCTGTCTGTCTGTCTGTCTGTCTCTCTCTCACACACACACACACAAATAGGAGATAGAAACACACTTATTCTAGTTTAAAATTATACTTGGCCCAAACAAATGACCGTCATTGCCTTGTCCATCCAGTTTCCCCTATTTGCAGAAGTTAGTACCAGGACTTCATAAGAGTTTAGAGACAGGAAGTCTTCTGGGATCACTGGAGCTCACTCATGTGAGCTACATCAGTTCACATGAAACTCAGGGTATTCAGAGTGTAAGTGTTCATTCCAACTGTTCTATGTCTGAATTGCAAAGCTGCACATGCACAATTAATATGATTGTTTCAGCTGTAACGTCCTGGAAAGTTTTGAAGGATGAGTGAGATTTGCAGACGTGGGGCCTGGGGTGGCCAAATACGAAATATGTCAGATAGTGACACATGCTACGGAAAAAAAAAAACAGGGAAGGAGCAGAGGGTGTATTGGGGTGGGATACGATTTTAAATAGGATGGTGAGGGATGGCAGAGGAGATGAGGTTGGTGAGGTAGCATTGTGGGGTGAGAGTGGGGTGAGAGTAGGGCCTGATGGACCACTTTAAAGACTTTGGCTTAATTTTGAGTGAGACGGGAAGTCATCGAACGATTTGAACCAAGGAATGGAAAGACCTGACTTCTGTTTACAGACGATTGATTATCTAGCTGCTGTCTTGAGAATCGGGCTATGGGGAGTCAAGGGTGGAAGCAGAGATATCATGTAGGAGAAATTTACAGCAATACAGGTGAGAGTTCATGGTGTCTTGAACCAAAATATTACAAGTGAGAAGTGGTCGGATTTTGAAATTCTGGGTATATTTTTAACTAGCAGGAAATATCACAGAAAAAATGTCCCCATGCGACACTTTAGAGATGGTTAACCTTTGAACCCTTTGATATAGATTTATTACATTTTAGAGGTGAAGAGGAACATTATAGGTTTTTAAATTCTTTCTTTCCTTTACCTTTATAACTCTGTTCTGGTTTTATCCATCTCTCTCTCTCTCACCCTCCATTCTGTCGTCTTTACTGTATATCCACCCATCCATCCACTTACTGACCTCTCCCTCTGCCCTTTGGGAACCTGTGATATGCTAGGTGTAGGAACTAGTGCTCGTGATTGAGAGATGAATACAGCTCATGACCCAGTTCTTAGAAAGCTCATAGTTTAAGAATGAAGATAGGCAGGTAAACAAGAAAAAGTGAAATATTTTGACGGGAACTGTGTTAGAGAGATTGAAGACTTGATGGGGCAAAGGCTGTTTAATACTATCTGCACATCAGAGCAGTGTTCACAGCGAGGTTGTCTTCAGTCCCCTGAAACGTAAGCATTCACTAACGCCCTGTCCTTTGGCCTTTGTTTTCTCTCTCCTTTTGTGGTCTCATCCATTCTCATGACTTCATTTATTACTTGTATTAGTACATCTTCCAAGTCTTCGAAATCTTCTTCTTTCTTTGAATGCTCTCGATTGAGTTTTAAATGGTGTTTTCCCGGAATACCCAGCCACTCACCCTGATGGCCACTGCAATTCAGGGGTACCAGTTCTAAAGTTTACCCTTCGTCTGTTTCCCATACCCAAGGAACTGCCAAATTACATAGAATCTGCTTGTGCAGTGTCTCTCTCACCCACCCTTTCTTGCTCTTTTCCTGGTGCCACCAATACATTACTTCTCAGCTTGGCTATTCTGATAGCCACATGTGACGGCTATGACTCTTCTCACCAGTCTGTCATACACTTTGCTAACAGACTTATTTTCATAAAAATTAACCTTTTAATACGTTACTCTACTCAACAGCTACCCACTGCCCATGTGAATATATACTCTGATAAAACATGGCACCCACTCAGACTGTATATTTCTCCTTGATATACATCCCTTTGCTCTTGCCAAATGTCATATCTTTTGCACTGTTGCATCTAGGTCATTTCTTATGTTTTTCTGAACATATGAAATTCTCTCCCACCCCATCTCTGCCTTTTAAAAGTCTTACCCATACTTCAAAACCCATTCAAACGTTGTCCTCTACAGGTTTTTTTTTTCTATTTCACTTAACTAAATCAACAGATTTACATATAATTATAGGATATATGAATCAATAATACAATTATAATGTAACTGCACACAAACTTCATTTCATTTATTTAATATAGTTCATTTGTTTGTTTATTTGATTCAAGCTGGTTTTGCTTAGATAGTGACATTGTGGCTTACTTGTTTATTCCACCATTCCTCCCTATATGCCTGCTTGTTTAATTGTTAAGCCTTAGGACATAAGATTTACTGATATTCAGGTCTACAGTCATGGAGACAATAAGTTTCAGTTACACTAAGGATTACATCTTAGACTTAGATATGTTTCAGCTGCAGGTCCATCAAGGGAGAGCAACACTACCACTGGCCACAGGACCGGACAGGGTGGCACCAGGCTGATTCCAGACCCGAAAAAGATGGTCATCCCCAACCACTGTCCAATCAGTGGCACATGTGCCCCCAGATCCGGAAGTTTCCATGACAACTGATTTTCTCCCATATAACACGTACTCCCCAGACTTCTGGGAGCCAGGTTGTCGAGAGCCTTAGCTCACCTGGGTTTCCACCTGGGTCTCCGGGACTTGCAACTCTCTGAGATAAATCTTTACTTTCTTTGCAGTAAACCTGCCCATATTTCTACTAGGATTAGTTTATAGGCAAAGGGACCTCATTTGTTCCAGTAACAATGTTTACATATAAATTCAGCAAGCACGTATCTACTATGTGTTAGGGAGTATCCTAGGTTGATAATATTGAGTACACAGCTAAAGGCATAGTTGTTTCCAGTGTCATGTTCTTCTACAGTTCTTCCTTCTTGAATGAAGCCCCAGTCCTGTCTTAGAAATTTGCTGTGATGAAACTTGCAACAATTCCCTACTTTTTATGCCTTCTGGAAGAAATAGAGTTCTGGGAACGTAGATTTCTCACATATGGCAGTTATTGCTGATGATAGGAGTGTGTGTGAGTGAACTTTTAAGAACTGTCAATATCTCTCACGTCTTTCAGATTTTATTTTGCCTTATGGATTCACCTTATCACCTCTAATAGAAAGTTCATGCCTGTGCCAGGCTTAGCTGACTTAAAACAACAAAACAAAACAAAACAAAACAAAACAAAACAAAACAAAACAAAACAAAACAAAACATTTTTCAGTGTTATTGTGATGGTCCTTTTTGCCAAGAACTTAGCAAATGCCTGGTCCACAGTGGATACTCAGTGTGACATCACACAATTGTTCTGAGTTCTTATTTCCCCACCATTGTAAGCTTCTGGAGGGGAAGAATTGGGCCTGGCATCCCTTTTTATCATTTAGCACAGAATAAGGTGCTTAATAGATGCTCAATAACTTTTTTTAACTAAAAATACTTTATCTTTTATAAAGTGAAATTGAAATTCAAACATGCTGGTTCTCAAATTTATTGTTCATAAGAATTGTCAGAGAAAGTTTGTCAAAAATTCAGATTTACAGTTTCTGCTCTGCAGATATTCTAATTCAGTGAGTCTGGAATGGAGCCCATAAATTTTCATTTTTCAAAAGCTTTATAGGTGATTTTATTGTAGATGGTCTAAAACTGAGAAGTAACACCCAAAGATATGAGATGATTTGCCTAAGCTCACCTAACATAGCCAGAAATCAAGTTTAAGTCTGACTTTATTTAGATGTTAGAAACATTTGGCTGATATTTCTTTAAGTAATTACGCCAGCTAAGTGGATGTTATCTCTTATTTCTTAAAAACTTCACACACCTGGGAGGTTTAACATTTTTTTGCTACTCGAATCTTAGCCAAGAGACCTTATATCTTAGATATACTTAGTTCTTAGTTGTTGAGCACGGTTTTTTTGGGCCAGTTTCAGTCAGAGCGTATTAATTTTGAAAGTGGACAAACTTTTACGCACTGTTGATGGGAATGCAAATTGGTGCAGTCACTATGAAAAATAGTATAGAGGTTTCTCAAAAAATTAAAAATAGAACTGTGGTGGGGGAATTGGAGCGATGTTAGTCAAAGGGTACAAACTTCCAGTTATACGACGAGTTAGTTCTGAGGATCTAATTTTTCAGAGCATTGACAGAGTAGAAGTGTTGATTTTAAATGAAATGCGTTGCCACAATGTTTTTTATTTGAGATATTAATTGTTTAAATGAATATATATTCATGTTTCTGTCTACAGAGCTCCATCAATAAGACAGAAATGATTCTGTTTTCTTTTTTTTTACCTCTTGTCAACAGTAATGACATTCCGAGAAAAGAAGATGATGAGACTGGAACAGATTAATTATTTCAAAAGGAAGAAAAATCTTACATTTAGTAAAGTACGTCTTAGTTTAGAGGTTTCCATTTGGTATAGAGAAGTGCGTGAGTGTGTGTGTGTGTGTGTGTGTGTGTGTGTGTGTGTGTGTGTGTGGTTTGTGTGTCACCCTTCAAAATATTTGAGATGCCAAGTGCCTATGAATCATGCTTTATGGAATACAGGGAATAGAGTTGATATGTGCTTTCTCCCCTCAATAAATTTTCCGTTTCTTGTATTTTGGTTCAGCAAAACTTCCAGGCACCAGTGTCTCCTTAGTCTAATAACTGAACATTCCAATTTGAATTGAATGGAGAATAGGATAATTCTAATTTTCACAACCTTGCCCTAACTTACCTTTCATCTCTTCCCAGGCCAATGCCCCAATAGGACCCAATATGAAAACATAGAATTTCTTCTTTCCTTTTTTTTTTTTTTAAATGCATACATACTTTTTCAAATCTCATTTTACTTCTTGTTCTTCCTATCTGACATACATTTTCCTCTATTCTGGGTTAGCTTAAATCCCCTGTGTTCTTCATAGCCTAGGACTACTGAAATATGACCACTTCCACTACTAACAATTGCAACAAAATGACAATAATTATTTACAGAGCAATTACCTTGTGCTGGGGAATGTTTCATCATAGCAATAATCCTACAATGTAGGTGTTCTTAATTCTTATTTTTCAGGTGAAGAAACTTAGTAAACCAGAGAAGTACAGTGACCTCTTTAAGTCACATAGAAAGTATGACTGAGAATCAGTATTTGAACCTCATACAACTGAGTGTGAAGTTAACGGTTTTAATCACTGTTTTCTGATGTATAGATATTCCCGACAGGCCAAAAGCTCATTGTTCAAATATGACTATAGACACTATCTCATCAATTTCTAATTATCTCACTAGATAATAAGCTCTTTGAGTCTAGTGCCTGGATATAATACATATTAAATAAATATTTTCTAAATGAACAGGCTAAATGAACATCCCTTAGATCTTTTTGCAACTCATAAATAAAGATTTTGAATTTCTGGACATGTTTTGGGCAGCAGTATTCATAGTTTGAAAATAGATTCATATATCCAGAGTTTTCCTGTATCTTACAAAGAGCCCTGAAAGTTGAATGGTGGAAATGAAGTTGATTGGTGGAAAAATACTTGGCATCACTAATACTTCTTTGTAAAAATTACTGCTCCTACTGCACATGATTACAACTGCAGTTAGGACTTTTAATTATTAAAATGAGATGTATACTCATTTTACTTCATCTAGAGATAAGTAGACAATATTTGTTACAAGTAAAGATATGAAATTTTTTTTGCTTGATATTTTGTTTGATATATCTGATAGCTTTTGCTAATAAATACTTATATTTTAGAATTGAGTGACTATATTGAAAAATCCTCTTGCTTGTTAAGTGATTTCTAAAGGGTTTTATTTCTGACATGATTATAATTTTACACTGGACAAAAATGGTTCCAAAGATTACAAATCATGAAACCTGATGTAATGTATCCTGAGGCAAAAGTTTTGGGAAATTTCACCTCTATCCCTATCTTTGTGTTTCCACCTTATGTTTTATAGATTTTCATTTTGTTTGATTGACAGTGTTTCCAGAATGGAAACAGTTCTAATTTCCTAACACTCTTGATGAATAAAATTGACCTTAGAATTATTTTTATGTAACAAATATTAGGTAAAAATTAAGTTTTAAAAAAAGAAACATACAGAGAGAAATAAGAGAAATATATGTAAGGAAGCTTTGGTCTATAATGGGGCTCACAGAAAGTCCCCTTTAAATCAAATGACAGTGAATATAACATAATTTTATAGATAAAAACTTAACTATAAGTTTTCAGGGGCACATATATTTAGCACAATGCTTTGCTAATAATAGACATTGAGTAAATTTTTGTTGCTGAATAAATAGAGCGAAATAGACCATTCAGGGCACGTTTGCAGATTGATGTGAAGTTTGAAATGACTTTGGTTAAAATGGGGGAAAAAGGTGAAACAAGAAATTTGGTTGGGTGAGTTATGTGTCTTCAATGCTGGGTATGGAGTTTTGAATTTTATTTACCACAGAATGAGAAACTATGCAGGCTTCTCCGCAGAGAATTACCATGATTAAAGCAGTATTGAAGAAGATGAATTCAGTGCTAGTATGTAGTACTGAGGTTAGAAAAACTCTGGGCGTTTAACTAGAGAACAATTAGAATAGTTTAATTGAGGTGCTGAGGGTAAAATGGGATGAAAGCTGACATTTCTGGCTATGAGGTCACAATCAAACAGAATAAAATAAAAAGAGATTCTTTAAAGTAATAGAAGAAAAAAGCTGGTGTGCTATCATTCATTCTCATTTATTCGTTGAGCTGTTTCAGAACATTTTCCATGTGCCGTGGTCCCCTGTGTCTACCAAGGTTTGAGAGATGAATGAAATCATGTATTTGCCTCCAAGGGAGACAGAAAACCAACTGATAGCTGCAAGCATTTAGAGGATTTTTTCCCCCTCTTCATAGTGACATAAGTTTTCTCTGATAATCCTCATTTTTCCTTTGAGTTTGTGCTTAATGGTGTTTAGTTAAAAACTGACTGACTGGGATCAGGGTTAGGTCTGTGATGTGTCACCTATGTAAAGGAGTTGGCCTCTAGTTGATTTAAGGTATTTTTCAGATCTTTTTTACTGCCTCAGGCTCCTTGGCTGCTGTTTAGCCAAGGATAAAAGAACTCAGACAGTTGAGAAGAAAAGAAGTGAAAGAGGGAAAAGCATCAGACCCCTCAGACACACCTAACTGGCTAACTTCCAAAACCATCTATCCGCTTCCTCAAGCTTTGATGAAGCATTAAGGTCTTGTTTTCAGGTACTGAATGCTTTTTAGATGGGTGATAGATCTTCTTGCCAGCATTAAAAAAAGAGAATAGAATAAACCCTCTTAGCCTACTGCTGTCATCATTTCATTTTATTTGAACAGCAATCAACTGAGAATAGGGTTCAGGCTTCTAAAAAGAAGGAAAAAAGTTGTTTTTTTATTACTCACCAGTCTCCAGGCTCTGTCAGCAACACCGAGAGCACTTGCCAAATAAAATGATTTAGCAAGTGGAAAGTTGTTTATAAGTGCAATTTCTACCCCTTTCTCCATGAAAGTAGATGACGACTCAGACACACGCAGTATCTCAGGGTGTGAATGAGATTCTCTGGGTATTTCTTCTTGCTTGCTCTTTGGCACAAGATGGAGTCCAGTGCCAATGCTGCCTTGGCTGGGTTTTTGGAAATGCTCCAGAATGTGCAAAAAAGGACACGCATGAGTGCCAGGTATGTAGTAGGTGCTCAGGTAGCTTTTATGGAAGGCTATAGTATATATTTCCTCACCCATATCTCCTTTAGGTCTCTTCTTAATAACTGCAGATACACAAAAGGACAAAGGTGACATTTAGAACAAAACAGAGTATTGAAATGAAGCAAAACTAATGGTGTGGGATCTCAGTCATTAAGAATACACCTGATCTTTAAAATTAAAAAAAAATTCACATTAATAAAAGAGAGGATACAAGATTATAAGACTAAAAATGACCTTCAGATGCTGTTTATTTCAGTTTCATTTATCTCAAAAGATCATGTACTTGCATGTGCAGGTTATATATCTCTACAGCAGTGTGTAGAATATTCTGAATTTCTAAGTATAATTAAACTAAAATTATGATTCTTATTTCTAAAAAGAAAAACAAAAACATGTGATATTACCTGCTTGATGAGGGGCTCTTTCACGCCTTGGTATGAAACTCCCATGGCCAGAACAGCCAATTATTTTCCGAGTTATTACACTAGACATATAAACCTGACATTGGATCTCGGTATCCACATTCCTCTCAAATTTGAGTAGACAGAAAGATTATCCAAGAGGCATTTTAAAAATTCAAATTCCAGTACTCTCTCTGTAGAGGTTCTGGCTTTTTAGGTTTGGGGTAGGATTCTGGAGTCTGCATTCTTTTCTGTTGTTTTGAGAATTCTCACAGTAGCCTTTGAAAAACACTCTGCACTTTTAAATCTGCTTGAAAGCCAAATCTCTCTCAAATGCTTACTCTTCCAGTATGCCTGCTACTTCTCATAATGTTAACTCTCTTCTGTGCAAACATAAACTTCATCAAATTACATGCTGGTTCAAAAACACAGTGATTCATTTTTATGGTTTTCATATTGTTATGTATTTCATTGTGAATTTAGGAACAGCCTTAATGACTTTAATTTCTTGGTTTAAAATTCGCATATGGGTGAAGAAATTTCTCAGGGATAATTCAACATTTCAATAAAATGGTAAATAATCACCCACCATTCACAGACTTGACTACAGTGTTTTAGAAATGGAGGAAGAATCTACAGAGTTTCTTCAGGAAAGAAGAATTTGGGGAATAATCTAGAATTTATGCTGGGCCATTTTAGGTTGTTCAAGAATGTTACTCATTGATTAAAATCAGTTATGTGTCTTTATTATTTTTTGATCTTTTAAAAGTTAAGTTTAACCTCAGTTGAATTAATGTGAAGATGAATAATGTGAAGGAAAATTTTAAAAGGAGCTTCTTTTTGCCAAAAAATATATGTGGCGTTTGTACTTGACATATCACCTGTTACGTTTTATAATTTGAGAGAATTATGCAACTGAGCTCCCTCAAACTTTCTAGAAGTATTTACATGATTTCTAGAATATTCTGAACTGGTACTGTTTATAGAACTATATGCAATGACAAAACTATTCTATATCTATACTGTCTAACAGAGTAGCCACTAATCACATCTGTGCTTGAAATGGCAAGTGCTAGAGAAGCACTGAATTTTTTATTTTATTAAATTTTAAATATTTATATTAGAACATGTGACTCATGGCTACCAAACTGGGTGACATAGTTCCAGATAATATATTCAGAATTCATCGATAGCTGTATATTTAGAAACTACACCAAGCCCATACAAAATTCCAAGTCCTTAAAAACATAACTGGAATAGTGGTTTTTAAAGTAACCATCTAAAGGGGAGGCACTCAACCCTTAGGTTTTTATTTTTCCTAGGGGAATAAAGAGGAGGTTAGCCCAAAAAGGTTTCCCTAACTTCATCACTTCATGATTTGCATCTAGATTGTTTCTAGGTACTTAAAATGAAGAACACAGAGAAATCAATATATTTTTCTTGGCTTGCTGATGCTTCCTATCTGCAGATTTTCTTTCCATGGGCTATTCCATTTTTATAATTTCAGCAGTCATCTCCTTTGAGAGACACTTCACCTCTACATCTATACATATGACCTCTGACATACTCTTATTTTACAATTACGGTGATTTAAGGTCATCACTTTTTGGATATTCTACTCTTAAACGCAATGTCAATGAATATGTTATGTGCTGAATCTGGTCCCTTCTCCCATCTACATGTTGAAGCTTTAAACCTAGTACCTCAGAATGTAACATTTTTTGGAGATAAGGTCTTTTAGAAGGTAAGTGAATTTACGTGAGGTCGTTCAGGTTGGCTCTTGTCCAGTATAGCTGGTATCCTCATAAGAAGAGGGGATTAGGACACAGACACACACTGAGGAAAGACCATGGACAACACAGGGAGAAGATGGCCTTCCATAAACCAGAAAACTTAGAAAAAACCAGCCCTGATGTCTTCTTGCCCTTGGACTTCTAGCCTCCAGGACTACGAGAAAATAAATGTTATTTAAATCATCCAGTCTGTGGCAGCCCTAGCAAACTATTATAATATCTAAAACACTAATATTTTAAATCAGATTTGTATATTATCTAAACTTTTTTATTTTTATTTTTTGTTTTCCTTAAAGGCATAAGCATTTTACCCATTTCACATTATATAAATAAAAATTTGCAAAATGTGTCAAGGTTTTAATTTTTTTTAGTTGTAAAATCAAAATACTACTTTATTAAATGAATTATTTTATACAATATGAACACCAATAAAATCATAATTATAAAAAAAATTTTATTACAAGAATGGACTGATTTTAAGATTTCCAAATCAGAGTCAATTGTGCATTTACACAGAATTGTCTTTGCATGAAACCTAAAAGGGAATAGTATAAAAATGGATGTTTCTGTAGCCCCTTTATTTTTGCCAATGGACAGTTTGTTAGAAAAGCAGCTGCAAGTTGTTATGTAAGGTCTGAGACAGTAGAAGAGTCAAAGATGTCATGAATTCACCTGTAAGCAACTTCAGCCAATTCTGAAGGAAGTGGAGTCTAATGTGTCACAGTTTTTAAAGCACCCGCCTTTAGCGTTTCCATTACTTATTCCTTACCCCCTGACCTGTTTTTGAGACACCTTGTTTTTCCTTGCTTCGCTGCTGAGATTCTACCATTTTGGAATATCTATTTTCCTTTCATGCTTGTTCTAATTCTAATGAATTTCTAAGACATGGTTCAAAGTGGTATCTGAATTCAGGGTGAGCTACCAATATTCTGTATTTCCATTACATCTTACGTATTACTCCATGCAGCCTCTTTACTTAAGGACAAGGTCCTGTCTTATTGATTTAAAAAAAAAAACTGTTTTCAGTTTCTCAGCACCATTGGAGTTCCTGGTATTTAATAGGCACTCCAGAAACATTTTTTGGAAATAAACATGTATTAATCTTGACTCTTTAGGTCATAAATTCCTTGATGATTGTTTTTCTCATGTTTCTTTAAATATTCAGTGTTCATTGAGCATTTACTATGTGCAAGATACTGTAATTATAAACTTTTTCACTTCACTTGGTCTGTAAACACAGCTTTAGTAAAACTGTATTTTCTTTTTGCTGGATTGTTTGGTTGGGTAACCACTGAAGCATGAGAAACATCTGCTTGATTGTGGCATGTTATTTAATAGTGATTTAAACTAACTACTTCTGGGGAAAGTGGATAACTGTGGTAGTCGCATTTGTTTTGAGATGTTGTGCTCTTAAATGTATCTTAGCTTTTAAATGTATCTGTGTTCTTAAATGTATTTTTCCTCTGATTTTTTATTCTTGAAATAAGATATATAATAGTTGATTAAATTCAAAGAAGTCCTAAATCAGTTTGAAAAGTCAGAAAAAAGTATCACTTTCAGGCAGGTTGAATTCAGTCTATTAAGTTTAGATTTTATTTTAATTGCAAATGAGACCATTTTGACCTTACCATACATCCGTAATATCTCTGAGCAATATATCCTAAAAATTTAATTGAAGATATATTGAGGTACATAGATAGTAGTGGTCTCCTTTTATTTCATAATGTTTTTTTTTTTTAATTTGACTTATAGACATTTCTGAAAAGAAGAGGTCAAAATAGAAACGAGAACAGACCTGAGAAGTAATGGTCTCTTAGTCTACAGCTTCTGTCAATTGAAAAGCACATGGGAATTTCCCCAGGAAATAAGATAAAATAGAAAACTGGAAACAATAAAAAAGAAGAGCCAAACTTCATCTCTCTATTCAGTTCATATTGGACATAAGGCCACAGACACCATCTGCTTGAAATTCTGTTGATTTGGTAAATAATTTCAAGAAATCGTGAAGTATATCTGTGCCTAACTATATCCTCTTCATCCTCCCTCAACAGAAGGACGAGAATAGTCTTGATGGATTCAGAGTTAGGATCGGGGTGGGCGTGGGGAGTTAGCTGAATTTATTATCCATTTCTGTCTGCAGCATTACACTGTATCATTAAGACATAAGAGCCTTAAGAGGACTTCTAGTACAATTCTCTTAAACAGATGAGAGAAAAGAAGCCCAAAGGAGTTAAGATCTGAGACAAAAACAGATGTTTCCTAATTCATCCCTGAGTGTCATTTTCACCTTTTAGAAAATGATGAACACTCATTTGAACTGAGCTACTATTATGTGGAAAGTGGAAAGTGAAAAGATTGTGGTTTCTAAGTATCTAGGTACATTTCTGCTGAGGTAATAGAACTAGATATTAAAAATTGTAATAAAGAAGTTGATGAGGTTGGCTAATAAAAGGGTTAATGAAAACAAAAAAAATAAAATAGGGGAAATATTTTTATTTCATTATTTATTTATTTTCAGATTTTTAAATTTATTTTATTACTATTAAATATTATGGGGGTGACATTGATCAACAAAGTACAACATTTCAAGAGTACAATTCAACAGCATGTCATGTTATATATATATTGCATTGTGTGTTCATTGCCCACAGTTAGATTTTCTTTCTGTCATCACATATTTGACCAATAGGGAAAATATTAAGTTGGGCAACTTTGTTCATAAAAGTTCAACTCTAAAACTGCAACATATTGCAGACCTGATAGGATAGTGTCATCATCAAGATCATGGTAGAGTCTGGCAGACCTGAGTTCAAATTCTGACCAAATCTTTACCAGCTATGTGAATTTAATGAAATTATTTAACTTCATCTATATCAGTATCCTTATTTTAAAATAACTCTCTTACAGTAATACATTCACACAGATGAAATATGCTTAGTATCATGTGATAGGCAGCCTTCGAGATGCTCCTGAATTACCCTACTTACTGATACTCATGTCCTTGTATAAACTCCTCCCCTTGCCTGTGGAAAAGAATGTGGAAAAGGTGAAGGGATGTTATATCCATGAGTATGATACAAAATGTTATGACTTCTATCTTGTTGAGGACTTTCTCCCTTGTGGGTTTTGATGGAACAAGCAACATGTTGCAGAGGCCAACACGGCAAGAAATTGAGGCTCTCAGTTCAACCCTCAAGAAACCGAATTCTGCCAGCAATCACGGAGTGAATTTGGAAGTGGATCTTTGCCCAGTGGAAGCCTGACTGCAGCCTTGTGAGCGGCACTGAAGCAGAGGGCCCATGTTGACCATAACCAGACTCCTGACCCACAGATATTGTGAAATAAGTAATATGTGTTGTTTTAAGCCACTGAGTTTTGGGGTAATTTGTTATGCAGCAATTAGTAACTAATTCAAACAGTGCCTAACACAAAGTAATGGGGTAAATGGTAAGGATAGGTGTTGTTTAAGAAAGAGTTTCAAGAGACAGGAATGAAAAAAAAGGTATTGAGGGAGCCATGAAGACTATTATAAACAGAGAGAATAGTATAAGTATAGGCCCTGAGGTTAATCTTCTAGTGTTTGGGGAACAAAAGAAAGGATATCAGAATGACAGGGAGGATGGTGGTCATAGGGGCAAGATAAGGTAGTGTCTTATATGTGAGAAAAAGAATTTGGATTTAAAAAAATGTGTGATGGGAAATAAAATAATCTGGCTAATATTTGACTGCTGTGTGAATAATTGAATGTATATGTATCCAGAGTTTTTGACTCAGTAGGTCTCAAGTTTGGCCCAAGAATTTGCATTTGGGACAAGCCCTCAGGTGGTGCTCATGCTGCTTGTCCAGGGACCACGATCTGAGAACCACTGCTGTTAATCAGAGGTTGTCTAACTATGATCCACAGAATATTTGTGAGCATCTTGTCATTTTTTTCATTTTTATCCATTCAACAATTTATTGATTTCTTAGAAAGTTACAGGTATTGTTCTCGGCACTAGGAATACTAAAGAATCCAGTAAGCAGAGGACTTGCATATAAACATGTTGTTTGTAATACAACATGGTAGGTTCAGTAGGAGAGGTATGAATGAGGGAGAATAACAATATAGTGGTGGAAGGAGGTCAGAGAAGCTTTAGAATGGGGACATTTGAGGAGCTGGTGATGTTTTAATTTAGTCATGGGTAGGGGTTCTTCAGGTGCTCAGAAGGGGACATGCATTTCAGGGATTAGTATGTACAAAGACATGAAGGGGTGACTATACATGGTGTGTTCATGAGATTCAGGACATTGTAAGGAATCTGACTTAGTGGTTTATGGGATTTTAGGAGGCCAGACATAGACAGGTATATATTATTTGTATTTGTTCCATTGTTTAGCTTCTCAAAAGCCCATTAAATCTGGAGTTATAGATATGAACAATGATATTTATTTGAAAACCAATATGGATTAAACCATTAGGGCCATCCCAATCAGAGACTTTAATGACTCAAGCAATTAAAGTCATTAAAATTAAGGTTTCCTTCAGAAGTGATATAAAAAGCAACACAAACATATTATGTGATCCCAGTTATAGGAAATGTTCAGAATAGGTAAATCCAGATTGACTAAAAGCAGATTAGTGGCTGCCAGGGGCTGCGTAGTGGTGGGGGAAATAGAAAATAACTGCTTAATGGGTGTGGAGTCTCGTTTTAGAACGAGATAAAGGTGATGGTTGCACACCATTGTGAATATACTAATGCTACTCAAGGTACACTTTACATTTTATGGTATGTGAATTTAAATTTAATTGAGAATATTTTGGCATGATTACACAAATTTTAAATATTTAAATATTTAAAAAAATTGTATATGCTGTCAAAAATGCAGGTTGGGACAGTTCTAATTTTCATGTATACCCAGAGAGAAATGTCAGGCAATTTGATCTTACAATATAAAAGGTGTTCATCATTAACCTGGTTGAACACTAGCAAAGGAAATTTTGATGAATGAAACAAAGCAACTGACACACAATATTCAAAAGCTTAGATAATTTAAATGAAGATAAATTTTCTCTTTTTTTTTATGACATTTACTGACTGAAAGTCTGTATTGTAATCTGCAGGATTAATGTTGTAAAATGGCATTGCATTGTTTTTCATGGGACGTATAAGAAAAAAAAAAGTTCAATATCGCATGTGCAGAAATTGATTAATGTCAGGTTATCTCAGCATATAAACTACTTCCTGGAGGAATGCAGTCATTTTTTTTAACTATTATTGTAAAAATAAAAAATTACAATATTTTGAAATTGTTGAAACATATAACCATAAATTTATTTTATATTAACACAAACTATTATTATTTTGTTTATTTCTTTACAGTTTTTTAAAATGGTGTCCTATAAAAAAGAATCACAATTTTGGCTCTCAGAGTCAGGAAATTAAGTTTATCATACTTTTTGTCATAGCAGAGTATATCAGAGGTTTGTGCAAGGCTTTTCTCATTTCATTTTATTCCCCTTCATTTTCATCCTCACTTTAATTTCACACCCCCGTTAGTCACTCTTCCTTAATTATGTTCTTTGAGATGTATGCATATACATATTCTGAAAAGATATATTGTCCTATTTTATTTATCCAGGCTTTTATTTTATATAAATGGTCACACAGGACTCATTCACCTAACCCTATATTTTTAAGGTACTTTCTTTATAACACTATTCTTTCTGCTCTTTGGGCCCACTTTTGTGTTTTGTATTTGTTTTTTTTAATTTCAACTATTATGTTTATATATATTTAAGGTATACATCATGATGTTTTGATATTTGTATATATTATGAAATAATTACCATAAACTAATTAATATATCCATCATCTTTCAGTTATTACTATTTTTGTGTGTTGAGAACACCTGAGATTTACTTTCAAATATACAACACCTTATTGTTATAGTCACCACGCTGTGCATTAGGTCTCCAGATTTATTCATCTTGTAGCTGAAAGTTTGTATCTTTTGATAATTATCTCTCTTTTTCTCTCTACCCCTATCCTCTGGTAACCACCGTTTTACTCTTTATTATTATGAGTTTGATTTTTGTTTTTGTTTTTTAAAGTTTCCATATACACGTGAATCATGCAGTATTTGTCTTTCTGTGCATGGATTATTTTACTTAGTGTAATGTTTTCCAGGTGCATCCATGTTGTCACGAATGGCAGGATTTCTTTTTTTTTTTTTTAAAGGCTGAGTGATATTTAATCGTATATATAGTTTACATTTTCTCTATTCATTTGTTGGACAGTTAGGTTGTTTCATGTCTTGCCTATTATAAATAATGCTGCAGTGAACATGGGAGTGCAGGTGTTTCTTTGAGATAAGATTTTTTTGGCTATGAACAGAGTCCTATTTTTGAGGAGCTTCCATAATGTTTTCTATAGTGGCTGTACCAGTGCACCAATCTACATTTCCACCAACAGTGTACAAGGGTTCCTTTTTTTTCACATCCTTGCCAACACTTATTATCTTTTGTCTTTTTTGATAATAACCATTCCAAGAGGTGTGAGGTATTATCTCAATGTGATTTTAATTTGCATTATTCCTGATGATTAGTGATGTTGAGAATTTGCATATACCAGTTGGCCATTTGTATGTCTTCTTTGGAAAAATGTCTATTCAGGGTTCTTTGCACATTTAAAAATTCTTAGTTTTGATATTGAGTTGTATAAATTCCTTATATATTTTGGATAGTAACTCCTCATCAGATATATGGTTGGTAAATATTTTTTCTCATTCTGTAGGTTGCCCTTTCATTTTGTTTATTGTTTATTTTGCTGCACATAAGCCTTATAGTTTGATATATTCCCACTTGTTTATTTTTGATTTTGTTGCTTGTGCTTTGGGTGTCAAATCCAAAAATATCATTGCCCCGATCAATGTCAAGGAGCTTATTTCCTATGTTTTCTTCTAGAAGTATTATAGTATTAGGTCTTACAGTTAAGTCTTTAACCAATTTTGAGTTGTTTTTTGTATATGATGTGTGATCAAATTTAATTATTTTGTATGTATATATGCAGTTTTCCCAAAACAATTTATTGAAGAACTATCTCTTTTCCATTGAAAATTTTTAGCACATTTGTCAAAAATTATTTGTGGTGTAAACACGGGTCTATATCTTGGCTCTCTATTCTTTTCCATTGGTCTACATACCTGTGTTTAGGTCAATATCACACTGTTTTAATTGCTATAGTTTTGGAGTATAGTTTAAAGTCAAGATAAGTCTGGTTTTCTTTTTCTTGCTCAAGATTTCCTTAGCTGTTTGGGGTCTTTTGTGTTTCCATAAAATTTTAAGATTGCTTTTCCTATTTCTATGAAAAATCCCATTGGAATTTTGATAGGGATTGCATTGAATCTGTAGATCACTTTGGATAGAACAGACATTTTAACAATATTAAATCTTCAAATCCATGAACACAGGATATCTTTTCGTTTATTTCTATCTTCTTCAATTTTTTTCATCAATGTTTTGTAGTTTTCAGTGTACAAATCTTTCACCTCTTTGGTTAAATTTATTTCAAAGCTTTTTATTTTTTTTCTTTTTTTTTTTTTTGCTATTGTAAATGAGATTGTTTTCTTAATGTCTTTTTTTCAGATAGTTTGTTTTTGGTATATAGAAATACAACTGATTTTTCTATGTTGATTTTGTATCCTGAACTTTATTGAATCCATTTTTTAGTTTTAACAGGTTTTTGTTAGTTTTTACTATGTAAAATGATGTCATCTGTGCAGTATTATGTTTTGAGTTTTATCTCTCTCTCGTTTATGCAGCTTCTCTAGGGTCAAACACAAGGACAGAGATAGCATCCCAAGGTAGTTTGCCATCTTGTCTGACCTCCTAATATTTTTACATTTTTTTTTAAAACATAGCCCATCTATAGTTTTGTAATGTTTTATTGTCTACTTAGCACCTGTCATTTCTATTTTAAGGTTCATAATTATGACACAATGAGCATAATGATTATAGAATACTATGATACATTACTTAGGCAAACTATAATTTAATTATCCCTACCGTTGGACATTTGGAATGCTTTCTGTTGTCCCAACATTAGCAGTGGCATTAAATATATTGAATTTTTATAGCTACAAAGCTATTTTTGGATACTTTCCTTTTTTGTTGTTGTTTCCCAGTGTTCTGAAAGAGTTAAGGCAGCTTTCTGAAGTACTTTAAATTCTGGGAGAATGTGGCTCTTTGAGTCTGATTCATTTTCTGAGTGGGTGGTGTACTGCTCTAACCTTGTTACTGACAGGAAAGTTCAGATTTTATACTATAAAGAGAAGTCTGTCCTTGTAGTTCACTTTGACTGAAGCGTTTGCCTCCAGACAATGATTGTGCATACTCTTCCATCAACACACAGTTACTTGCTGGTGTCAGTTCTTCTTTGAACTGAAATTGCAATTTCCTTTGTTCCTCTGTGCTATTTTTAAATTATGGTAGTTCTTATTTAAAAGCACAGGTTGTGTTCCAGATTAATCCTATTCAAATTTGGTAATGATGGTTATACCATTGAGTACAATCAAAATAATCAAATAAAAGAAAAATACTTATTTTCTAACTTATTTGTCCAAAATGAATGTTAAGATAACATGACTTTAGTTTTTATATAAACTCATAGCATTTTGGTAAGCAACATCTGAAAATAGGCTTGTGAATCATCATGGGAGGAAGTTTGAGAATCTTTGATTTAAAAAGGATGTTAGCAGTCATTTGAGTTGATCTACCACACAAAAGCAAACTCGTTTACAATGTGCCTGACGGCCTATCAGTTTTTGATTAAAACCCTTTCATGGCTAGAAGATTACTATCAGAGAATCCATTTATTCTTGGACAGCTTTAATTAAAAATTCTCTTATTTTTTTCTTGAATTGAAACCTGTCCTTTTAACATCTCCTTAAAGATACATTGACCTTCTTTTAGAGCCATATAGAGAAAAATGTATTTCTCCTTATCATAGTTCTTTGAATATTTTGGACATCTTGATGGTTTCTCCTCTTAGTCTTTTCTTTTCTCTTCTTTAAAATAAATATACCAGGTCTATACAGGATTTGTTTTTAATTTTAAGATGATGATGTCTATATCCATAATCATATCAAACACTTTCTTGGATATTTTTTGATTTGTGTATGTTCTTAAAATAAAGGTTATGGCAGAAAACAGTGGCTCATAGACACAGTGGGACCTCTTTATGTTGCTGTGATCTTGACTTGAGATATTTTGCTTTACAAATATCTTAGAGACTTCTTTCACATTTTATTATCATGTGAGATTTTTCTGTGATATACCTATAGGTACTTATAATTTTCAACAGTCTTATCCTAGAACAGAGCTGCTGAGAGATGGCACCTTATTTATCAGAGTTAGGTATAAAATTTGTAGATATTAAGCTTTTTTATTGGGACTATGTCATAAAGCCAGTACTTGCAACAGGAAATTGTTTATCATAATAGATAAAAACATTGTCATTTATACCTGAGAGCTAATCTTTAATTGCAGCTTGAATTTCACAGCCCATAAGGGGAGAACATGAAATCAAAACAAGAATTTATCAACACACTACAAGTAGAAATAGGCAGTGTTGTGTGCCTAGAAAATTTGTGGTCTAATTACTTATAAAACATATAAGACTTAGACTAAAAGGATCTTATATAACATATCCTCCTAATTGTACAGGTAACTGACCACTCCTAATTAATCTCAGCTATCTGGGAATCATTTGTATTTTGAAAAATTATTTGAGAGGTGATTTTACTTCTTTTACATTTTTGTTTTCTTTATTTTCTTGTAGTTCCTACTCTACACAGATAATTGTTTTGATCATTTGAACATCTTGATCAGTTTCAATCAATCTGTCTATTTAATGAAAACAAAATCAGTTAATGTTTAATAACATTTATTATTCAAGTTAGCCACAAGAGTCAATCTAGCAATCCCCTGAAGATATCATAATAAAATTCTGTGGTATGCTTAGTGGTTTGTTTTTTTACATGATGAATTATATTTTAAGGTTTTTTAAATTGTGAAATTACTTACAAGTATAATATGTTATACCCATCTCCCATATAACCCAGTTGAAGAAGCAGACAACATTATAGTGCCCTTCCCCTCCTGTATACACCTTCTGATTCAGCCTTTTTCTCAATTGTCCCATCGAAACACAATCTTAGCTTTTGTGATAATAACTCCTTTACTTTTTTTTTTCCCGGTTTTACTACTTGTCTCCATAGGCAATATATTGCTTAGTTTTGCCTATTGGGGTCCTTAGTATAAATACCATCATATTTTATATTTTTTTCTTTGGTTTGCTGCTTTTGTTCAACACTCTGTTTGTATTATACGTACCTACATGGGTGTATGTAGTGTGTTTCACTTATTTTTTCTGCTGTATAAAAACATTATAATTTATTTATTAATTGACACAATTAGACTATTTATAGTTTTTGCTTTGTTTTTGTTTTTATCTATTAAAGATGATGTTTCTTGGAATACTTTTTATATGTTAACTGGTGCACAGGTACAAGAAAGTTCCCATTTTTTGTTTTGTATTTATTCTTTGTATTTTCTTCTGTAAGAATTTATATTATATTATGAGTTGTATTTCTCTTCTCTCTCCATCCTGAATGCCTAAAAGAAAATACTCAGAAGTAAGGAATTTTATAATTTTTCTATAAATATTTATTAAATACATTTGTTATTTAAATATATTTATACTACCAATATTTAAAACAAGAATCTAGGTTGAATTCTCCAAAAAAAAAATCCACGACTTTGGTTAAATTTAAATTTTGTTATGGGAGTTTTTTCCTTCTTTTGTATTGCAAGTAATGAAGATTACATTAAATTTTATTTAATTCTCAGACATATTTCTTAAATAGTAAAATGGAGTGCTTTTATATATTATCAATGTTGAATTTAAGAAACTGACTTTTGAAATGACCCTCATCCATTTTTTTATTATTTACTGAGTGTCTCTCTGAACTAGATATCATAAGGTACTAGTCACTAAATGGTTAATTGACGCCAGCCTTGTTCTTAGTGTTGTGGTGTGGTTTGAGAGAAAGAATGATAGGTAATCATAATAAATATGCTATGTAGGAGAAACACAGTCAGGAAAAGTACAATCGTTTGAGTTCCAGAAACCCAAAGGAAGCCAGCACAGTGTGAAAGGGAACCCTCCAACCTACTTTGAGAGTTAGATTTGGCTCCTGGAAGAAATGATATTTATACTGAGATCTGAAATACAAGCAGGAATTGCTTGCTTCATGTAAGAGGGCTTTATATACCCCAGTCTGTTGTTCTGGTTATTATTAGTGTTATTATTTTCAATCTCTATGGGTGAGTACTAACAGGTAGTTTTTGTCTTTTTGCAGAGGGCGCACATAAGCATAATGGGGAAAGAGTCTAGCCCAATGGACAGAAGTCAGGCAGGAGCCCCAAAGGCCAAACTCCTTGACCAGGACATTTGCTTATCAGCCCAGCAGCATCTTGACCCCTTTCTTTTGAAAAGAAAATGCCTATGAAGAGCTTTTCAAGACTCACGTTCTGCCACTTAGGGATGTGGTTCAGTAGGTTTGCATTAAACTCGTGTTCCTGCACACAATGGATTATGGAAGAAAAGCAGAAAAACTGCTATGGAGGAAAATATACTCTGATGTGGCTATGCTACTAATGAAGACAAACAGAAAACACATGAACACCTTCAAATATGGAAGCCCTTTGTGATCTCACCTGAAGGGTGGCCTCGCAATCTATGAACACCTCTTCCTGTGCCTTCAGGATTACTATGAGCTGAGGTTACAGAACTATGCCAATTGGCCTCACAGTGCAGTCCACTTAATTGGCAATTAGAAGGTAGGCCCCATGTCAGAGGAAGAGGTGGCCTGGACGTGCAGCCATAGCTGCCTGCTGTACCCAGGTGCCTTGTTCCACTATCAGAATGAGTTCCTGATCCTGGCCATTAAGGGTCACTTGGCAGAGAGATGTTATTACAGAGCCCTGTCAGAGGCTCCATGCATGGGAACACCCTCAGAGGGAGTAAGTAGTATGACATTTAAGCCATGTACTTCCACCAACACTACCTCCACTCAGAGTGCCTTTTACAAGAGCATCTTCCAACCCCAAAAGACTCTGATCATTCAGGGAAAAGGTACAGCCATCTGAAAAGGTATCAGGGAAAGAAGCTGTCTCTCAGCCAGAGGTAGTGTTGGAAAACAAAAGGCTGCTGGTTAGCGTCCTCTGCCTTCAAAGCCTCTTGCAGCCTCAGAGGAAATTCAGAGTGACCAAGTTGATGGCTCCATGCCAGTTAGTCCTGGAAGACTTTCCTCTGTCTTTCCTATGGTCATGCCCATCTGACTTGAGCCAGGCCTCCACAGAGAGGAAGACCCCAGGAGGCTATTTGCTTCTCCCAGGCCTTCTCATCTTCCATGGTGGTTCTTTGCCTCATGAGTATGAATAGCCTGAGGAAAATAGGCTCAAAACAGCACAGGCTAGTGATCATCCTCACCCTGACGCCTTTCTTTTATTTAATTCAACACGTGATACCGAATCCAGGCTGAGCTCTAGAAAGGGAAGCTGACTCCAGGGGTGACTATTATCAGTGATAATAGACACCAATGGAAGATAGACACTGAGAAGAAGACTTCACAGCTCCCTGTCTTGGGCCCTGGCACAGCAAATCTCAGAAAAGCCATAGGTCATCTTATGTATCCAGTGATTGTTACATCTCATAAGTGAGTTTTCATTCCTGCTGTGACTCAGATGAGACAGATGAAGATTAAAATACATCCTCAAGCTCATGGGTCTACTCAGAAACAAGTAATGAATCTTCTTATTCAGATACAACTGATGAAGAGAGAGCAGTTCTCTGAATTCAGAAGCAATGCCAGAGAGGGGCCAAATGCAGATTTAGAGATGTATATCTCAGGGATAAGCTGAAGACATGCAAAATTCCCGGTAGTCTCCCAGAGCTCTTGAAAACAACTCTTTCCACTAACCTGGCAGCCCCATAGAGCCAAAAGCTCCAAGCAAAACATGCTGACACTCGGCTCCTGCCATTGGTCATAGTATCCTGATGCCTCCAGGTGAGTTGAGCCCTGCCTCCAGTAACACACCAGGCACAGAGAACAATATGAGTAGCTTTCCTGAGACAGAACCTCCCTCTGGCTCCTGCTTGGGGCAGGATGGCTCCATCAGTTTCTCTTGTAGTAATCTCCAGACTGTTCAAAAGAAATTGCAGATCTCTGCAGAGGGGGGCTGCTCACCCTCAAAGTGATACTAATGGCTGGCTCTGCACCGACAGCCTCCTCATCTCACATTGGTGAAGTCCACTTAGCTGTGTGACCACCTGTCTGCCACCAAACCTACTGCTCTCAGTGGGACACCTTCAGGAACCAAATCCGGGACTGTCCCACCATCTCCATGATTTGCTGCAGAGCTCTAAGGGCACAAATATCCTCAGGTCCCTGCAACTCTCTGAGGTTGTTGTCCTGTACCAGCTCTCTCGGCAAGGCTTCCAGTGGAGGGTGGGCTTGGAGCAGGACCCACCTCCACTCAGCTCCCAGGATGAAGCTGCTGTGTCACCAGTTTCCTCAGAAGCTCTGGCCACTTTGACACCACATTCCTGGGTGTTTCCTGAGGTTCAACTCTGACTTAGGGGTCTTTGTGAGCACTTTGTGTGCTTACAGGACCAGAAAGGTTGTCTCAAGGGTTTCTAGAGAGAACTTCAAGGATCAGTTTTTCAAAGACATAATTTAGCTCTGGCTTCAGCATGAAGTGGTCCAACCGGAGAAGGCACTCAGGAACTCCAGATTCAGTTGCCTTTGACCCCTTATCTGCTCCCTGACCCCCAGAACCTCTGTGAGCATCTTTTAACCATCCAGTGGCTTGCTACCAGGGGTAAGTTTTTCCTTATCATTCCCACGATTGTGGTTGACATATTGTATGTCCTGAGGAGGGAAGGTTGCAGGGCTCGGCAGTCATCACCTTCCTAGAGCATGAGCTAAAGAAAGAGAACCAGTCCTTTTATCTAAGAGGTTTGTGAGGCTCAAGATGACCAGGCCAGACTCTGATGCCTGGGACCTCCATAACACTGCTAAGTTCTGCAAAGGTCTGCCAGACTTGATCCCAGAGATGCGTTCACTGTCATCACAGGCATTTGTTTGGATAACCCTAGGAATTTCTCATATTCCCCTTAGTTCTTGGGCCAGCAACTGAAGCTGGCATAGAAATCAAGAACATCCGATGCTTCCATAGAGTGAAAAGCAGCCAGCTGACATGGCCACATAGTCCACATATGTGACATAGTTCACAATATGTGACATGGCCACATATTGAGTATCTGGCTCAATATGGTCATCTCTCTTGTCAGCACCTAATGCTCAAAGTAAACATTATGTTAAATGTATATTTCTATCTACTTATAAGTAGAGTTTTAATGTATCAGTTTCTAGAGGCCTTTATGTTTCCTTCTTTGTCATCTTGTTTGAATATCTTGCTTTTCTATCTGAAAAAAAAATATCAGGATTAAGCTAATTCAGTCTTGGAGCTCTTAGGGTAAAGCAGTGAGTTAAGGAAGCATTTCCAAATCCATGTCATCTCAATGGAACTGCAATTAGCTTAGCTTGGTTCTGTGACATAACTTTACTTTTAATGCTATTTTATTGTTATGGGACTATGCTTATTATTTAAGGTAGGCCTTTGCCATCTGTGAAAGCTCAACAAATACAAAATTAAATTTTATGATTGGGTGAAGAATTTTATTGCTGTTCCTGCTCAAGTCTTCAGGTTTCCTCTGTTGGCTGGGGACTAGTCCACTATGCTGTGATTTTATTTGCTCCCTCTAATGAAGCATGTCAACAATAGCCACAAGGATTGGAAAATTTAGGTCTGCTTCGCATCATTTGGGAATAGGTGTTTTGTGGTACAACAGTGGTACTTTTTTCCCTCTCTCTGCTCAAAATTTCCAGACTTGGCTACCTTAACATTATCTTTTGCTTTTTTTTTTTTCTGGCTCCTAAATGTCTTGGAACCTCTAGTCAATCTCCTCCTTGGTATGTACTCCAGCAGTAGCTCCTTTCTTGCCATTAGCAGACTTCCAGTGTGTAATTTATAAATGCTAGACATAAGTTAAAATAAACTTGACTTAGATTGACATGTGTTAAAAGTATTAATATCAGTCTCCTCCCCTCCACCCAACCCCAGTGTTCTTCCCTGATAAATGGTCACATTTCAAAGCCAAACTAATACTCTCTCAGGATCCCAAGGTCCTGAGGCATCAGAGTCCTCGTGTGTCCAGATACACTCCTCACATCTCAGCTTCAAATCCAATCACTCCTCTTAGAAGCAGAGAAATTCCATTCTGAGCTTCTTCCTCACTCTGGGGTTCTCATTTCTCAGTTGTCCTAAGCTGAGAGTTTGTGTGCCAGTTACACTTCCTGTCATTTCTGCTTTTCTATACTTTAAAGCATTTTATTATATCTATTAGAAAAATTTAACAAACTAAAGAAAATAGAAAAAAGAAAAACCCAAAGGTTGTTTCACCCTAACATTACCATTTTTGTTGTTTTGAGTTATTTATAACTTGTCATGCTTCCTCTGCATATGTGTTTTTCTTATTTGTAATTATATTCTATAAACATTTTTGCAGTCTGCTTTTCTTTAAATTACAAACACTTTTTACATTATTGCACAATCTTCATTATCCTTTTAAGAGCTGCTTTCTATTATTGTTTGCTTAAGTATTTATCTTTCTTTTCTACTATTTTTGGTATTAAATTATTAATAATTATATATGATAAAGTTCTTTGTATCTGTTAGGATTAATAGCTTAGGATAGATGACCAGAAATTGATTTACCAAGTTAAAAGGTATAAATATTTATGTACATATGTTTTATATTGCATTACATTTATGTGTGCATATATATGAATATCACCTATGCACATAAATTCAACTTTTAATGAGACATTGACAGATGGCTTTCCAAGAAAGGAATTTATTTCCAAAAAGAGAGTAAACATTTTATATAGTTTTATAGCTTACGTATTTTTCACCAAGTATATTGTGATCATTTTCTTACATGTTTAATTTTAAAGATGATTTAAAAAAGCGACCATCTTATGGATATACCATAACTTACTCAACCATTTTTATACATGTGTTTCTACATTTCTCCTTTAATAAATAATGTAAATAAGTTTTCATCTTTGATTATTAGAATAAACTCCTAGGAGTAGAATTGGGAGGGATCAGAGTACATTAAGGCTCTAATGGCACTAAAAATGATACTGAATAATAATCACAATGACGCTAAACCGATTTCTGAAAAGTAAGAATTTTTACTCCCAAGAAGGTGAGTGTACATATTTCATTTCATTCAATTCGAAGAATTTTTATTTCATTTCTTATTAATTTGATAAGTGAAATTCTCATTGTATCACTGACTGAAGATTAAAATTAATAGTTTTGTATCCATTTTATAAATTTTAATTGTTTTGCTCAAGTCCTTCTTCACTTTATAATAAAAATATTTTGCTTTTTGTATTTCTTATTGTTATAATCTGCAGCCATCCAAAAGCACATGAGAATGCAAATGCAATTGGACCCTAAATATAATTGCCTAAATTAGACAGCTGACTGCCTCAGTGCTATCCCTATGTTGTCTTGCTTTCTGCCAGATACAGTGTTATGTTCACATGAGGGAACCAATAACACTGATGGCTTCAGAAGGGAGATAAAGTAACTCAGAGCCTGCAGTGGAGCAAAAGAGAATAAAAGAACAAGAATAAATTATTTTTTTTTAATGCAAAAGAAATAAAATGATTTTCTTTTGAGAGATGTTTGGTTGCTTTCACATATGAAAATAAATGGGCATTCATCACTATGGAAGATCTTACTTCCAAATTGCATCTAGGAGCTGAAGAATATGAATGAAGTGAGAGCAAGGAAATCTAGGGCTTACTAACTACCAACACAGTAGACATTATAATTGTGTCTCACAGTGGGTTTAGGTTTTTTCAAGCCCAGGACCAGTCCCATTCTCATCTGTACTGCTAAAATGGGTCACCTCAAATTTTTTGGCAGCTACGGATGCTATGTGGGGTGTTCTCTCAGAAAGCAGCAGCGAGAGCAGCAGCTAAACCACTATAGTTCTGCTCATTTAAAAAAACATTTTTTTTTTACATTCTTGATGTAAGAATGTCCAAACCTGTAGAAAATTTTGATGAGTTTATTTGAGCTAAACAATGAAAGCAAGATCTCAACAGTCTGAGTAAGTGGTTCCCAGAAGACAGTTTGCAGTTTATTTTATACATTTGGAAGTAAGGAGGAAACTAAGGAAGATAACATGAACATGTAAGAAAGCAAGGCAGAAGGAAAATCACTATGATTGGATTACAGGATAATTAACAAGATTATATGCTCTTTTGAGGGTGGTTAAACTTCTGAGGGGTCTGAAAACGAGGCATTTCAAAGGTATGTTAATCAGATGCACAGATGGAATGGACAGGGCTTGCTTAAGGTAAAGATAAGCCTTTTACTACAGAAATTATATGTCTAGGGCGTGACTACTCCATGATCTATCTCATTAGAGATTTATGATCCGATCACCCTGTGAGGTTACTTTCAGTCAGGTTTATTGTAGCACCTCTTTTTCATCCACAACATGCAGGAATCATATCTCTGAGAATGTTTCTTGTCGTGTTCTGTGATATTTTGCTTTCTCTTGTAAGAATTTTGAAACTATATGTATTCAGCTGACAGCCCTGACCTGGACTTAGGAAAACACTGAGAAGCACCAGGGGGCTGCTTTGAAGATGTCATTGCTGTGAGGTCATGACACATGTCATTGATGTCTTTTGCATGGCTTGCTGAATCCTGGCTACAATCTAAAGAATGCTTAGTCTATGGAACAGCTATGAAGCAAAGAGAAAGAGAGCATATTATTATTAACAATATGATTTTCTTCATATGGTTTACTTAAAGGATTAGCACCGTTGAGGTCTCCTCCTGCCTGTAGAACCACCCAGGAAAAGCCTTTTAATGTAACATGTTAGACCACTTATTTTTTCTATTATCCCCAAAGTGTTTGTCTTCTAAAAGTACTATTGTCTTTCAGCTTGGGCTTGTGGGATTGTAGACAAAATATTGTGTACTAGGGGACATAAATTTCTCTCCTTATAGTTTTATCTTTTCTTTATCATTGTATATAGGAACGTATAAAGGAATGATGTACAAAGCAGCTGGTACAATTTTAAACAATATAGTGCCTAAATCTTAGCATAAGGCTCAGCTGAGGAAAATAACTCTTGGAAGATTCATTACCACCTGAGTTTCTGATAAAGAGTGCACTCAGTTTAATGCATAGAATTTATCTGTATGTGTGACTATTGCTTAAATGGCTCTGGTGGGAAGTGGGTCTTCTAGGAACAATTGCTTTCTAATTCTCTTATTTCCCTAGAAAGTAGGAAAAAAATTGTATTTTACAGATGAGTGAGGTAAAATTGGTCAAGTTAAGCATCTTTCCCAAAGACTTGCTGCTTCTAAGTGACTTACCTGAGATTCATTCTAGTATATTTGGCTCCAGATCTGTCTCAGGTAGATCAGGTCTCACTTATAAGCTCACCAGGCATAGAGTATCCAATAACTAGGCACAAAGAGGATATTTCAATGAAGGTCAGTGAGATCCCAGAGAGTGGATTGTGGGACACAGAAATAACCACACTCTTCCCCCATCCTTATTGCCCTGGTGATATGAAAACTTCACCTTTATCTAAATGCTTCTAGGGAAGAAAAAGTCAGTGGAGGGGAGAGATAGCTCTGACAGGGAGTTTCAACTCTGTCTTGAGAGGATATTTAGCCAAGAAAAAACTGCTTTAAATGGGAAGACATTGAGTTAATTTACTAGGCAAGTTTTACACTTTGGGTGGAATAGGCAAGTTTTACACTTTGAATGAATGTTCAGACAATCACTAGAACTGGATATTTCTTTTTTGTACTTGAGTTATAGTGTGTAAATTTCAACTTCACTATAAATGTGTGTTATATGTGCTTTTTTGGCAATCAGAAACTTTCTTTATTCTGGTTGAATAGCATATTTTGACGGTAATACTTTCTTTTATGGATGTAAGACTCCTATTCCATCTGCTGCCTCTACATATCTGCTGGAATTTTCCATGCACCGTGTCAGAAATTCAGCATGTTTGGAAGCGTTTATTATTTCTACCTGAACAAGTCTCTCTTCCTTGTAGTCTTTATCTTGACAAGTGACATTTGCTAAGTTTAAAACATTGGTTCCATTCTAACTGTCTCTTCTTTCCTTCAACCAAAACATTTAATTATAAGTACCACACACTCACACACCCAGTTAGACATTCATTCTGAGGAAATGGCTTAGCATTTGTGGGGGCTGGCAAGTCTGAAATTTGTAGGGCAAGGCTACAGGCCAGAAATTCTTACACAGGACATGATGCTGCCACCTTGAAGCAGAAATTTTTCTTCCTCAGGGATATTAGTTTTTTAGGATTTTTATGATCTTTCCATTGATTGGATGAAACCCACCTATTATTGACATAATCTTTTTTGCTTTCGTTGACTAAAGTCAACTGACTGTAAATGCTTACCAAATCTACAAAATACCTCTACAGCAACATTAGACTAGAGTTCCATTTAATAACTAGATACTATAACCAATAGATATGCAAAAGTAAACATTATCCATATGCAATTCCTCAACAATTTTCTGAGTGTATCAGTAAGCATCTCTCAACAACTTACTGATTTCTCATTAGTTCCAGAGATTGTTTGCTGCTATCAGTGCATGAACAGTAAGACATATTTCCTGTCCTTGAAGAAATTACCATTCTAGAAATAGAAATTGACATCTAATCAAATACATAATAGTCATTGTAGTGTGAACAAAGTGTGACGACCCTGGAGAGAAGATAGTTACAATGCCATCTAGGGAATTTACAAGAGAAATTTTTACTCAAAGTATCTCTAAACCTACTATTTCAATCCCATAATACTACTGTAATAC
Organism: Cynopterus sphinx; assembly: GCA_030015415.1. NCBI lineage: Eukaryota > Metazoa > Chordata > Mammalia > Chiroptera > Pteropodidae > Cynopterus > Cynopterus sphinx. Next base: position 18,391,437 of record CM057389.1, on the reverse strand, counting down.
AAGTTTAAGTTGGGAAATTGTTATGTCCTCCTAACTGTTATATCTTTCTACTTACACTTTTGGTCCTTTCCTACTATCAACATTACCACCAGAATGATTATGTTTTTATATACCTAATTATGTTTTTCTTCGTTAAAATACCATGACTCCTCATAGCACACGGAGTCCAAATTCTTTACTACGGTGTAAAAAATTTGAAACTACATTTTTATCCTAAATGATTATTTTAAATATATTGTTTATAATTTCCATTGGATCTTTGTGAATTGGAGCTACACTAAATTGTTCATCTTGAGGATGTCTGTTTTGATTTTACTGTCCACTGTTATTACTTCCTGGCTCAGGATATGTTAACACACACCTTTCCAAAGAAGCATCTGGATTTTCCTAGTGAAAAGTCATACCTAATGTAAGCATTTTCTTCTTTCCCTGATTAAGTCACTATAACACAGTGTTGTTGAAGAATGTGGGCTTTGAGCCAGCTGTTCCTGCCCCAGTCACATTAAACCCAAGATAGTGGATGAGTTTTTGATTTTTCTGAGTTGATTTCCTCACAGAGTTGTCACACACTATAAATGAGCCAATATGTATAAAGTACTTTGCAGGTTGCTGCTGGGCACATAGTAGTACAAATATAGCTAGGAGTTATGCTTCTTGATTTATAATTCTACCTAGAAAATCTGAATGGCTTGTTCTCTGCCAAAACTTTCAGGAGATGATCTTAGGCAGAGTCATTCTGAGTGAGCATTTAATTCTGTTTCCAGTTTTATAAAGAAACTTCTGCCTCTAACTTGGAATAAAAGGAAATAACTTAAAATCTGATGTCAAATTAGAAAGACTTATGATCATTGAATGATCATTGAATTTTAGAGCTTGAAGAACTCATCCAAATGATCTCAGATGATCTCCTCTCTTTAAAAAATAAAACATCTGAGGCCTAGAGAAGTTAAGCAACTTGTCCACAATTACACAGCTAAAGAACAGCAAGTTAGAGAGCTCTAGTTTGGCTATTCTTGAAAAAAAAAATGACATAACTTTTTTTCCTCTTTAATCCATTAATGCAGTAGATTTATCTAATAAATAGAGGAAACTATATTTTTCAAATAAATTAAAAAATTTTAATTCTATCTATACGCTATTTAAAATATTAAAGACTTTTAAGAGTGAACAAAATATTTTGCAGAACTCCACTGCTAATTTGTTTTCATTCTTTATTTCCTAATAAGATGGAGGTATATCAACTTGGGTGAATTTATTTGTAACTAGTGGACTCTGAATAATTTATGTGGTGCCCAGTTTAAACACTCTCACTCTCTGCTCTCTGGGGGCTAGTGTCAGGAACAAAAGCTGGCATTAAAGTCAAGTAGATGTGCAATCACTTCTTCCTGTCTAGCTTGGCTTAAGTTGTTAGTATAATCCCTAGTCTACCCTAACACTTGATTTTTGAATTGCTGTCTTAAAACATAATGACATTCAGAATCCTGCCCCAAATGGAATGATTCTTCTTCTTGACTGACTGGAAATTCTAGGGAGCAGACAGATTGGGTAGGCATATAGTTAATATTACTTCTTTTCTTTGTGTGGAATTGTGTGTGCCATCTTCATAAGGAAGTCTCCCTTCTGATGGCATACACCTTGCACGTAACATTTGTTCTATGGGTCTGACTCCAATTTCACTTCCTTTTTTTTGGGTCTATAATGTCTATTTTCCAACTGGAGTGTCTATTAATTGTGTGTGTTCTTTTTATTCTGAGTCTCCCAGGCGAGTTTAAACAGGCAGTGAATGCTGAAATAGGTCTCCCCAAAGTTTAAACATGCTAATGGTTCATAGCATCTGTTCAACTTGGTGGGGCAGTCTTTTCATTCTAGCTGAGAAGATTCCAAAGAGTCTTATAGTTTTCAGTTTGATCTCTCTGTTGTGATTTGGCTTAGCTATTTCTATTTATTACTCTTCTAAAGAGTAAGGGACAACAATTCAACAGTAACAATGTGAGTAGTATTCTGGAGGAGGCACAAAAAGTCATAGAAAGGTCAAAATAATGAGTTGCAAACAGGGCATCAGAAACTTAAAGAGTAACTCTATTTTAAGTAGGGATAGAATGAATATATTTTAGCCAATTTTAATTTATGAAATAAAGTCATTTTAACATTAGAAGGTTGTTCAAATAATGTAGAAATCAAAGAAAGGATCACTCACACTAATAATAAATGTCAAATTTTTGAGAGAAAGATGCTTTTAGGAATTTTTAATGATGTTCTCTTTCAGCAAGAATTATCTTCTTTCTATCTTGATGAAGTGTCTCCAGTCTCTCTCTGGGCTTCTCCTGTAGCAGGAACTCTGGGTCTAAAATGAGATCAGATTTTTAAGTTGCTGCTAAGTGAACATCATTTAGCGTTTTCATTCTCCTAAAAGAACTCATCAAGTAATTGCCTTCTAATCGCAGGCAAGCAGGATGACAAGCAGGATGAGGCATGATGAAGCTAATGAAAATTTAAAGTAGTCTCCATTTTCTGTTGGCTTGGAAAAAGCTTATGAAAGCAATGACACACCCCACAGAAAATGATGAGCCTCCTAAAATGATTGAACAAAGACATGCAGAAAGCAAGATAAGTCTTCTGGATCCTCAAACCAAAGCCTTTTCTCAAATTCATGGTTCTAATTCCTGGAATACTTTTTGTTTATCTTTATGTTAAGTGGCCTACACATGACAAATTCACAGGCAAAAAGTCAAAGATTAAGGTCCCTGTATCTGCTTAGAACTGATCTCGTCTTTAAGTAGGCACCAGGTACAAAGGTTTCTGCTTAGAACTGATCTCGTCTTTAAGTAGGCACCAGGTACAAAACTTTCACTAGAGCTATCTGGTTTCAGATGCTTCATCAGGTCTACATATTTCTGAACCCATCCTAGGAGATTTTCTTTAGCTCTAACTTCCAGTCTTGAAAAATACTTAAGTTTATTAAAGAATGAAGGATATTTTCTTAGCTTGGGATTACCCAAAATCAGCTGATGAGGCAGGAAAATAATTTATTATTTTATAATATTATATAATAGTTCATTGTATTTGGGATATGATCCCAGAAAGCACAAGAGAAGGTATGGGGAAATTGAGAGGGAGAAAGAGAAAAGCCAGTGAAAAAAACATGATTGAGTGGCCTACCAGTGTGGACAACTGATGCTCATTACCTCTGGGTTCTTTTGAAAAAGTTTGTTGAATATACTTTAATATCATCTCACCAATGGAAGAGGAAATTGAGTTGTTTATCATCAATTCTCGTCCTTTACTGGTGTAGTTATGTGGCATTTTGGGCTACCTGGCATTCAAGATGAACAAACTCTTGTGGCAATGGAGAAAGTCCTTAGAAAGAGAAAAAGAATTGACACTTGAGAACTTCTCTCATCCTAATTTACTTCCAAGGGCCTACTTTCAAATAATATCACATTTGGGATTAAGTTTCAACATATGAATTTGGCTGAGGGCCACAAATATTCAACCTGTAGCATTCTGTCCCTGTCTCCCAAAGTTATGCTCTTCTTACTTGCAAAATACATTAATTTCATTCCAACAACTCCCAAACTCTTACTCTAAAGTTTAAAGTCCAAAGTCTCATTTTCAATAACATTTAAATCAGAGGCTTGAAGTGTGATTTATCCTGAGGAAAATTTCTTTCCAGCTGTAAATCTGTGAAACCAAACAAGTTATGTGCTTCCAAAATGCACTGGTAGGACAGACATAGGATTAACGTTCCCATTCCAAATGAGAGAAATAGGAAAGAAGCATTAAACTGAAACCTAAGAACAAGTCACAAATGGCTGTTATAAAATAAAATTCAGCTGAGTAAATCTGAGACATATTTGACTTTATTAAGTGATTCATGAATTGAGCAGCATCCCATCTAGCAAATAGAAAGAAATTGTAAAAATGGAAGGTTTTTACAGGAAGAAGGATGAGGCAAAGGAACTATTAACAAAAGAAAATAAAAGATTATTTTAGCCAGGGACTAGACTTTTGTGTGTGTGTGTGTGTGTGTGTGTGTGTGTGTGTGTGTGTGTGTGTGTGTGTGTCTGTGTGTGTGTGTGTGAGGAGTGTGGTAGTGTGGAGAGGGAATAAGGGCTTTACTATTCAGGTTGCCTCTTTTTCCAATGAGAGAAGGGAGAAGGCTCACTTGGCTGATTACTTCATTCGTGTTGAGCAGAAAATTCCAGTCTGGTTGATTAAGATTACATTTCTGAAAGAGGCTGAAAATGCATTTTGATTAGGTATTAAATCTAGGTTTGGTATCATGGGCTTTACCACAAATGACACCATTTTTGGGCCTGTAATTTTCTCTCTAACACAACCAACTAGATTTGCCAAAATAAGGCAACTGCTTAAACTATAGGCAATCAAATAATATCCCCCCTTTGGTTCTGCATCTTCTTTATAAATAAAGTTTTTCTGTAGCCTCTGTCGGTGGGGTGATTCTAACTATCTCTGGTTAGGTCCCACCTATTTCAAATTAATTTTTGTTTAAATAAACTCAAAAATTTTAATATACCTCAATTTATCTTTTGACAGAAGACAGAAGTCACAGGTCCCAAGAAAGTGGAAAACCTAACAGAGCAAATCTCATTTGACCCGTAAGATTCGAAAATAATCCTCTTGACTCAATGTTCTGCCATCCAGACCTACAGAGAATGATGATGTCACTTACACAGGTTGGCAGGGGCCATGGCTCTCTGCTCGGGCCCTGTGGCTCTCTATGGTTGGGGTTCCATGCCCATGGCTCTGCCAGGTGGTCCTATCCTTTGAAACCTAGGTAAAGGCAGCCGTGCCCCCAACCTGTGCACTCTGGGCCTTGGATGAGAGTGACAACGTTGATGATCTCTGAATTGCCTTCAGTGTCATTCTTTCATTGTTTTGAACAGAGCCTGGTTTCTGTTGAGGTGGCTGACCCATGCTGATCTCCTTACCAAAATATCACTTGGCCACAATCTTAGTGCTATTCTGTTTTGCTATATAAATAGTCTGAGCATTTCCCAAATCTTTAAATTCTAGTTCTTGCTTTTTGATCAACAATTCTATCTTTAACTAATTTTTCCTTTTCTCACATTTCACTATAAGCAGTTGGGAGGAACCACGTCACACCTTCGACACTTTGCTTAGAAATCTCTTCAGATAAATATACTATTGCAGAGCTCACAATTTCTACTTTTATAGAACACTAGGACAGGAACACAAGTCAGCCGAGTTCTTTGTCAGTTTATAACAAGAACTACCTTTCCTCAAGTTTTCACAAATATCTTCTTCACTTTCATCTGAGAATGGCCTAATGGTCCATATATTTCTATCAACATTTTATTAAGAATGCCTTAGGTTTCTGATTGAGGCTTTCTCTACAGTTCTGTCTTCTATCTGAGCTCTCACCAGAATTGTCCTTAATAGACTATTTCTGGCAACATAAACTTTTCTAGAATGAAATTTAAAATTCTACTTGTTAACCAGTTCTGAAGTTGCTCCCACATTGTTAGATATTTTTTAAACTGCACCCCACTTCTTGGTACCAATTTCTGTCTTAGTCCAATCAGGCTGCTGTGAGAGAATACTATGTAGTAGATGGCCTATAAACATTTCTCATGGTTCCAGAGTTTGAGAAGTACAAGTTCAAGGCACCAGCATGGTCACATTCTGGAGAAGGGCCTCTTTCTGGTTTATAGCCAGTATCTTCTACCTAGTTCTCACATGGTGAACTAGGCCAGGAATCTCTGTCATGAGAATGCTAATTCTATTAATACAAACTTCACCTCCATGACTTACTCACCATCCAAAGGCCCCACCTCCAAATACCATCACTTTGGAAGTTAAAATTTAACATTTGAACTTTGGGGGACATAAACATTCAGACCATAGCATTGTGTTTCCTTTTCCTGCCCTCTCTTTAATCCCTGGTGTTTTCAAATCTCCTTCCTAAGCTCTTCTCTCTTTTCAGGCTACAAAACTCTCTGGTAATTTAATGAAAGCCATTGTTTTTGTCATCTGATGACTCTAAGAAATGCATCCCTAGCCCAGATGCTTCCCTGATATCTAGACTCAAACATTAAGCACACTGTTGGATATTTTTATTATAACATATCATTGATTCTTCAAAACCATCAAGTCCCAAGATGAATTAATTATCTTTATTCTCAAACATGCCTTCTTTTGGGTTTCTTATCTGAGAGAGTGATACCATCTAATTGCCAAAAATAGAGCCCTAATTAATTCCTCCCTCTTGTCACCTCCCACATTCCAGGTCACTAAATTCTATGAATTCCATCACATTGGTGTTGGTAACCCCTTACTGACACATTCTTTATTGCTTTAGTGAATAAATTATCATTCAGGCTGTCCCAGGAAACATAGTCAGCTAGTGGCTCTTTGATACCATTTGACTTGCTCATCATTCAAAGCCTTCTTATCCTCAGTACTTTGCCAAGGCAGTCTGTATCTCTCTTTCAGTGACTGCAGCCATCAGCACATCCAAGCTCTAAGGCCATCATAACATTAAAGGAGAGTACTCTTATATTAATAATATTTTATTTCTCCAATCCAACACCCTAACTATTCAAATCTACACCCCTATTTCTTATGTTAGTCAGGCACTACAGCCTTGTTTGATAAATAAGTTATTTTTTAACATAAGACTTTCTAGATCAGAGTAAAATGGATTTTGAGGATATAAAAACACTTAGTTATTATGTTATTTGTGTTCCTTTAAGAGACTACAAAACATAAATAGGATCTATCTGTGGTGCTAAAATTTCACGAGAGTTAGGTTGATTAGGGAAAAAGTGTCTAAGAAGGTCCTTATGTAGGTAATAAGAGAATAACATTGAGAAACATTGGTCTAGATGCTGCAGCGAGGTTTCTCAACCCAAACACTATTGACATTTTGGGCTAGTCAATCTTTGTTGTGGGGGCTGTCCTGTGCATTATAAGATGGGTAGCAGCATCCCCGGCCTCTATTCACTAGATGCTACTAGCATTTCCCTCTTCCCTCTCCAGTTCTAACAACCCCAAAAGTCTCTAGATATTGCAGGGGTTCTCGAACTTTAGCACACATCAGAATCACCTGAAGACATGGTTAAAACAGAAATTTTGGGGTCCTAAATAAGTTAGAATTTGCTTTTCTAAATAAGTTAGGTAAAGTATGGGTGATTTTTAGTACCTATCCCATAGGAATGCTATAAGGATTACATGAAATAAGGCAGAGAATAACAAGTACAAAAGTCTGGAAGTTGGAGGATGCTTAGTTTGGTCAGGGAACAGCAGGGAGACTAGTGACTAAAGTAGAGTAGAAAAGGGGGAAAGTAGAAGCAGATGAATTAAGAGCAGTAGTATGAATATTGCAGCATATTGACCACAGTAAGGCTTTAAATTTAGCTCAGAGTAATCAAGAGCCACTGGAGTGTTTTGGGCCAATGGGTGACATGATCTGACCTACATTGGAAGGTTTACCTTGTCAGCAGTGTGGAGTGTAGATTGAACAGAAGTAATAGTAGAAGCAAGAAAATTGCTGAAGAGATTATTACAATTTAGGAAGAGGTGTTTGGTTTGGATTTGGTGTGGAATTGGGAAAAAGTAGTAAGTTTATGAAAATGTTTTCAAGTAAGAATTGACAGGAAATGGTGATGAATCGCATATGAGATGTTAGAGAAAGAGAGGCATCAAGGGTCAAGAATAACCCCAAGGAATTTGGCTTGAACTGCAATATAACATTACCATTTACTGAATCAGAGAATAATTATGAAAGAGAGCATTTCTTAGGAGAAGATCAGAAATTTAGTTTTAGTCATATTAAGTTGGAGGTATCTCAAATAGTGATGTTGAATATGTGACTGGATATATGAATCTGGAATTCAGGAGATGGTCTAGACTAGAAATGCCCTCTTTTAGTCCCACAGATGATACTTAATGTTCAGACACTAGAAGAGATTTACTAAGAATGAATGCAGATTAAAAAAAACAGATATAGGGGCTGAACCCTGTTGTACCCCAGCTTTTAGTATGTAAATGAGAGCTGAGGTTTATTGATTATGAAGAATAAAATGAATTATAAAGAATTATTTAGTAAAATGATTAAAAAATACCATTGTCAAATGTTCCTTGGTCAGATAAATGGGGCCAAAGCCAAAGAAAATTATTATCATTGGTGCTTGGAATGCATAGAGCTTGCAGAGTAGATTTATTAAAAAATTGAATTTGCATGTATATCCATAAGCTATAATAACTACCTCTGGAAGTCAGTTATAAGAATTATAAAATATCTAACTCTGTTATTATTTTATTTGAAGAGGAGTTGGAATTTGTGTTATGCTGCACAAAGAACTCATTTGATGTATATTTCATGAGCCATAGATGAGAGGGAACTTTTCATATTGGAATATATGAAAGCTTCTAATCAAACATTTATGTCAGCAAGAGTTTTCTTTTGTGGAAGAAAGTTAATGTGATAAAAAAGTAAAAAGGCCATAACAATGCCCCAAAGATGCCAATCCATTTCAAAAAAGATAGATAACAGGTAGTGGTCCCAGCAATGGACTCATCTAGACAACTGGTTGAAGTCAGGAATCTGGGCCATCGATATAGCCTTTGAGCATGGCTTTTGCAAGGGAAAGGTTATTTCCACTCTCTTAGTGAGTGCTAAGCCATCTGTGACATCTGCTTACAACACAGTACATGTGAGGTTGCCTTTAAATCTCTTCAGACACTTTCATATTTAAAACAATAAAGGAAACAATGGAGTTTAGTTTAAATGAATGTAGGATCTAAGATGAGCAATTTCTGAAGGGGAGATAGGTGCTTTAAAATGTGTTCATTTTATTTGGTATAGCATATTCGTTGTCAGCCTTTGTCTTTTCCCGCTATTCCAGGCTGAGACTCCTGACAACTTCTGGCTTTGGACTCGTATTCTCCTAGGAATGTGAATTGATTTTCACAGGATATGTACATGACTTTAAAACTTTCATCAAGGCTCCCCTTTTTCTGCCCTCTTTCATGTTCTAAATGGCTTATTGGAGACTGTAATAAATTTGACATCCTAGTAATGACTTCTGGGCTCTTGATTTCAACTTCTTTCACTCTGTACACTATGACCCCCTCCTATGTCTCACTACGCTCTTTTCTGCCCATAGACTTGAGATCTGGAATGCAAGGGAAGAATTCTGGTTATCTGAGTAACTCAGAAGACTAAGCATTGTCACCCATTTTCCCCTCCCCACTTTTTTGGTCCAGTCCCCATGTCTGGATATTGACCCAAGTTTCCTTCTCATTCTGTCTGAGTCATGTCTCTGCCTGGTGTCCACTCTTCTCTAGAACTAGAGTTTTGATCTTCATATATATCATTTGATCAGCTGTACCAGTTCCCCTGAGATTGGACCATCCTTCTACTTGAGGGACCTTAGCTTATATTTATAGATCTCTCACAAATCAGCTATTTCTGCATGACAATCAAGGGTTTTATCCTACCTTCCTGGTTTGAGATCATGGTGCTAATCTGTCCCAGAACTTCTGTCGTGAGAGTTGGCTTTTATGACACTGTGTCTTGACCACATGGGCGCCCCCTTTGGAACAGACTGGGAATCTGTTCCCCACACTACCTGCCTCTTGTTTAGAGACCAGTGTTGTCCTTACTCTCACCCTGTCTCCCCACCTCCCATCTGGCATGCTGTAGGTTTTCAGTCCTTTAGATTGTTTGAGTTAGTAAAGTATAAACACGCTGACATTCATTTATTATAAAAATCTGATTTTTAACTAACACCAAATTTTAACTTTCAGACTTAAGTGTGACACAATTTCAAAATCCTGTCTGAGGCTCAGGTTTACTTTCACTGAAGTTGTATCAATTTCACGAGGCTTTCTAAAAAGTCAGAAACTGTTTTGTTTTTTTTTCTTTTACTTTGTCCTTGACTTAATTTAGTAGTATATTCCCATTCAGAGATAAGATACATATTTACTTAGAGTTTCTTCTGTTTTATTTTCTCTCTCTTTTTTTATTGAGGTAGCTTGTAACATTATATGAATTTCAGATGGACAACATTATAATTCAATGTTGTGCTCACCAACAAAAGTCTAATATCAGTATTGCTTTAAGAACAATGATAGATCTTGCATATGTCCTCCACACGGATCAATGCACCTTTCTCTATACTTTCTTCCAATAGAAGTGAATAATTTTATCTGGTAAATTTAATTTTGTATAACCTTGGTTCTCTTACTGGCTCTGATGTGATTACTTTCCAGAGAGAACTGAAGCTCTCTAAAGACAGCTTGTCTGCATACCTGACTTTATCAAACCACTTTCGACCAGTACGCGATAATATCTTAAGAGTGATATGTAATTTCTTTACAACCTACTCCCTACTCCCCAAGTTACATACTTTAAAAGCACAGGTATCCCTGTTATTCCTGGAACTGAGAAAAAGCTAGCTCTGGGAATACTGGGCCTATGTTCTCTGATCCCCAGAACCTTTAACATAATAATGATGTTTGCATTTATGTATCATTTTTGTATATAAATTATTTCCACATTTTTTTTTTTTTGGTAGCAGTTGGCAAAATAAAAGAGTATGAACTTCGGAGTTAGACTCAAATTCTAACTAGCATCCTATCATCTGTGGACCCAAGTCAAGTTTCTTAATCTGTCTGAGCTCATTTCCTTAATTTGAAAATGGGGATGGGGTGCTACTACTTATTTGGGGAAGTTGGGGGAATTAAATCATGTAATGTATGTACTGCTCCTGGCACATAGTAAGCTTTCAATACATCCTGGTTTGATAGTAATCTTGGAAGATTAAGAGGACTGGAATAATAATCAATATAAATAACTTGCAAGGACATTTTATATGTGTAGTAGGTATTTCCTCCTCACATATAGTACAAGAAATGTTATTTTGGTTGAATTTTCTAAGTCAAATAAAAACTATTTATATGCCTTTGCTCTCTAAAAAGGTGAGAAATTAAATTACAGTCATGTGTTTTAGTGTCTTCTCACTCCTTGGATTCCAAGTTTGGATGGGGAGAGAAGGATACTTATGTACATATCAAAAGATTTAGGACATGAAATGGCCTTTCCTGTTCTTATAAATCCTTTTTTTTCTGGAAAAGCTACATTCTATTTTTCCCTCTACCACCTACCAAGCTCTGCTACTCTCTGCAGGCTCAGAAGTGCGTTTCTCAGAGATCTTGTTCATTGATCACAGGCATGGTCGCTGAAGTTCTTTTCTGATCAGTTCTTGGCTTCCAGGGATTTCCCACAAGGCATTGCCATAGGGACATTACCTGCCCTCATGATATCTCTCCAAACTCCCAGACTCTCCCCCGTCTGGGGAAACTTCTCTTCACTGGACTCTTAGCATCAGTTTGAATCTCCGTTTACTCCAAGAGTTTTCACCTTGAATTGAACCTGTGGTGGAACTCTTGTTCACGCACAGATTTCACTTTGAAATCTCAGATTGTCAGAGATAGTGGAGCCCAGAAGCAGAGTACTAAGTTTAGTTACTTTTTGGGGAAAGAAAAGGAAACAGAAACACTCATTTTTTTGAGTGTCCTGTATTTGTGAAAATAGTACATATATTATACAACAATAAAATCATCTTGGAATAATTTAGTTCTCCCATCTCTCCTATGTTGCAAGTTCTTCAGTGACCACGACATGTTCACTAAAGCAACATATAGGTCCTGGCCTCCTACTCCATTAGGAGCTGGTCCTTCCTATACTACAATATTGCTTCACTGTTGAGAGAGAAGAGGTCCTTTGGTGACCGGTAGTCTGACCAAAGTCCTCTGGGAAGGTGTTCGCTCATCCCTGGTCACAAAATGTCCAAGACGAACCTGCCTGACATCTCCCCAGACCTTCTCAGGACTGATCCCATCATGACTGGCTTCTCTCTTCTGATTAGTTATCATTAGAAACTCAACTGCTCATGTCATGCATCATTGGGACTCATCACTGTACTGCTCCAACAGCCTTCTTCACTTGTCTTCATTGTCTATGGCAATTTCCCCCTCTTCACAGGCTTTCCACTGTGCCTTCTGCTATTAGAAAAATTCCCTTTATCCTCATCTTATTTTTGTTTGTTCCCATTTGCTTTGTCTATTTCTAATAGGAACCTGGCCTTCCCTTCATGCTACTTACTCTTAATCAGTCCTTTTAAGTGGAGGATGTGTTTTCTTCTTAACATTCTTACCTCAAAATGGGGTCCATATATTTCCCTTTACCCTTCCTTTTTTTCTATTGATTCCAACAAAATAAAGTCTAGAAAATGTCATCCAATTTTAAGTTGTCACCTAAACCTCATCATTTCAGTCTAGGGTCATGGGAACAATGACACTATCGCAAGGAGTCCTTAGCACTTATTTCATTGGCAGGAAAAGAAAAAGCATCTGTGCTCAGGTTGTCATAGGAGCCGAGCCTGGATTTAGATCAAGAAGTGGTATCATATGTCAAAACAATATTTGGCAAATAAAATGAATTTTGAGTACAAAATGAACCATTTGTGTGTTTGTGTGTATGTGTGTGTGTGTGTTTTCCATGAGCCTTTCTATCACCTTTGGAAGCAGCTTCTTGAACACTTAGACAAAAATATTAAATTTTTGATAAACTTACTTCATTAATTACATAAGTTTGTTCACAGGTGAACAAAGCAAACAAAAGGAACAAAGAAACAAGGCAGGAGAAGATTACAAGCAAAGGAAACACATTATATTCTATATGTCCCATACCAAATACTAAGATCATGAGGAAGTCTGGTACCGAAAAGTATATTATCACGAGTGATTGCTATAAGCTGAGTTTATATTTTGCTAAATGTTGTTTAAGCACAAAATCAACATTTCCTTTTTTGAAAACTTGAGCTTACTCCCTGAAGAATAATTTCTACAATGCAATTTCAGTAGTGGTTCTGTTTTCTCAGTTGAAAATTAAAAAATTAAAAACATTTTCTTGGTTGTTTGATGTCTTGATGGACTACGAAAAAAATCTTTTTTTTCACCTTGTCCTATCCTTAGAGGTCATGGTATTGATGGATTGATTATTTTCAAGACAGCTCCCTGACAGACACTGGTTTAAGATCTCAGTCTGGGTAAAAGGAACCAGGAGCACGCTTTGCACCAGATGGAAGCCTGCGGTAATCAGCGAAGTCAGGTTCCTGTCACCAGGCACGTCACCCAGATAATGAAAGCCCCTTTTGTACATTGTGCACCATTTCCAGAAAGCATTAGTTAAAATTGGCTAATCTTTGCTCTGCATGTGTTCTCTCAACCTGATTATGTTATTTTCTTGGAAAAATATGAGGTGCTAGGATCAAAATGTTAGACTCAAATGAGATGTTTTTCATATTCATAATCTTTGGGTCATTGCCATATTCAGAATTTATATTAGATAAAATTTAAAAAGCCCATTTTCATTTTGAGCTGCTCGATTTTCGTTGAATTTCACACTACCATTTCATATCCCTGTACCAGCTGCCTACAGGAAATACAGAAACTTAATTATTGACAGACTAAATATTTGCATCCTGTGAAAACCAGAATATTCCATAATTTAAGAATTTAGTAAATATTTTTCCTAAAGCCAGATTTTACATGTAGTTTAAGTTGCATTTGAAAATAGCAGTATAATTTTTTCAAACTATAATTGAGATTATTTATGTATTTATTTTGAGGTCAGAACATAAGTTATTAACTCTTCTTCCTTTTTAAACTTTATTTTTTGTCTTTTTTTTTTTGCCATTTTGTCTCTCAGGTGCCATAAAATAACAGGTTACAAATTGCTAAGATGCTATGTACTATTTTCTTTTCACATATGAGTAATTTCTATGCCATGTGGATGTATTTGTAAAAGGCCTCCAATTAAGGTTATTCTATGCAAGAAAAATCTCATTTCGGAGTGTTCATGATCAGAGTTTTTTCTCTTGCTTAATCTGCAGTTCTCTGCAAAAGGTAAACTTGCTTAGCATCTCATTTGGTATAAACGAGTTGATTCCCTCTTACAGGGCAAATTTCTCTAGGGAACTACAAACTCTCATATGCTAATACTTTGAGAAATGTAAAATGCTGTGAAAACAGAAAATGTGATTGTTGTATTTTCTGATAGCTTAACTTGCATTTTAAGAATTACTTTTGGAAAGTCCTCCAAGTTATTTCTGTCATGGAAACAACTCTGCTTGATTGACACTTCTTAACGTGGTACTTATACATCAAAGCAAAGCTGCAGAAGATGGTTTCTATCCCCGAGAGTGCGAGAGGCTGAAGTCTTTTCTATGCTTTCCCTGCTCAGTCCATTTCACAGCAGTGTTGTGAAAAGAGAATGGGCTTAGTGACAAAAGGCATGAGATTAAGAAACAAGACAGGGTTCCATCTCTGTTCTGTTACTTTTCTCTTACATAACTCTAGGTAAATCATTGAGCCTCTTTGAGACTCACTTTCCATATCTGTAAAATGAGGATGAATATTTGCATCACCAACTTTTGGAATTAATATCACGAATTTTAAAGTGCTGCACAAAATTGGTTATAACTAAGATTTATTTATTTTCGATGTGTTGTTTCTCAACAGAGAACCATGCACTCAAATTACATGGTTTCATAATTACTTTCACTAAACTGCATTTTAGTATTATTTTGTTAGAGAAATTTGGGGGATATTACAAGAAAATCAAAACCATTTTCCAGTTGCCTTACTGTAAGAAAGTAAATGAGGAAATTGTTTATACCTCACATAGTGTCCTTTTTATTAAGAGGACCTAGAGATGTGACATACATTTCTCAGAATATCTGAGTTTCCTTTAAGCACAGGTTTTTATTTTTATTTTTAAGTCATATTACTAATTGTGTTTTCCTCTTCACACCAGTTTCTAGGCAACTCTGAGTTAAATCTATGGTTTATATCTAGCAAAGTATATGTAACTTTATTATATATATATATATGTATATGTATATATATGTATGTATGTATGTATGTATAGATATATATTAATCTCTCTACTGTCTTCAACTTATTTCTGGCTATATTTTTCTTTTCTTTGTAATTTCCTCAGTCTATCCTCTTCAAGTGCTACATGTATTTTGAAGGCTACATGAATTTTGGAATGAGGGGATACGCAAATATAAAAATTATTTCCTCTACAAGACAAAACATTTGAAGCAGATAATAATAAATGGCAGCATAAATTGAATACTTACCATGTGCTAGGCCCTATGATAAGCGCTATATAAATAGTATCTAATTTTTTTCACAGTGAAATGAAGAAATAGGCTTAGATTGTTTAATCCAGTTTTCCAGTGGCTCTGAACTGGTAAATGGAGGGAGTTGAATTCCAACTCATATTTATTTGACTCCAAAGTTCATGCCGATTAGTCATTATATTCTACTGCCTTTTAATGTTAATTATAAGATGTAACAAATGACTTTCGTTATTCTTGTAAAATTTCCAAAGATTTTTGATGTAGTAGAACACTTAACCTTTATCAAGGGTATATATAATTTTAAAAAGTTAGGTGTTTTGAAACTATTATTCACATCTTTGCTTGAAAATTGGATAGAGAAGATCTTTTGCCACATCTTGTCTTTATTGCTATGAATGGTTTAAAGATCTGTCTCCATATGTAACTTGGTATAATACCCAAGAGAAGTGCATGCCTCTTAATGACATGGAGAAACATATCCAGCAATCCTCTTATAAAACTAAGCAAATACTTTCTAGAAATCTTCTGCTATGCTTTGCTCCTTCAAGTTGTACTTTAAATGCCTTTGCAATGCTCTTTCCTTTCATGACCTTCAAATGTTGCCATATCTTTCAGTTTAGATCTGTTTAAATGGAAAGATTCTACCCTTTCCTTTGGTATATGGTAACTGCCCTTAAGAGGTCTGTTTCTTTCCAATTTCATAAATGTGGTTGTAAAAAGGTTGAGAATATGTAGGCTACTCACAGTTGCTAAAAAATGGTTAATGGAGAGATCCTGGCTGGGGTAGTGGGAAGAGTTTGATTTCACAGCAAGGACAGCATTATGGAGTTAATGACTTCTGAACTGGGTTTGTATAGAGGGGAGTAGGCATCTCGAGGATGGGATGCTTTTTCCTGGAAGGCTTTTCCTTCCCCAGAAAAGCCATGTAGAAACCCTCTTACTGTCCCAGAGCAGGTTTTTCTCAGATGAGAGAAAAGCAGTGTTCAGGAAACTTGGAAGATTCAGTCAAGTTAGAAGAATCAAAAAAGACGAGATCTCTACCTCTTTAGTTTTTGTAAAAATCTGTTTAGCAACTGACGGGACTGGGAGCAGCTGGAACTATAACATATAATTCATAAAAACTGTTAGCTATGATTTTGAGCATTATACTCAGGAAGAATGAAATGCCTTTGCATGTGTGCTATCATTCTGGTACAGATGTGTGTGGGACGAAATCAAGATACAACACAAAAGAGGGTCTGTGGAGGATGCTGAATCAGACTATGAAAAACAGGTGATAAGAAGGAAACCAGCAGGAAGTTTTTTCCTCAGCCAAAGTTTGCTAAAAGTTTGGTTAAACCTTTACTGAAGTAGAATAAGTGAATTTTGCAAATTAGTTTTTTATTTTTTATAATCTGTTTTTGTGCAGGGCCATTTTACCCTCTGCATAATATCGGTACAATTCCTAGGGCTATAAAGTTTCAGAGGCTCTACAAATTTATTTGCTATCTGAAAAAATGACTTATTAGCTCTAGAATATGAAAAATAAAACCCTTCAAACAAAAAGGAATTAATACTTAATGAAATATCCACAAAGCATAACATTTTATTACTTGGTTAGTTGCAACTTAACTCAATTGTTATATCTTAGAATAGAATTTAAATAACAAGAAAAAAATAAGATATTTGTTTCAAAATAGATTAAATAATGAAAAATTTTTGATTAAGAACAGTAAAATTGTTCTTAATGTGTGATGCGAGAGTTTACAAATATGCTTGATATGATATGCAGGGAGACCTCTAAAATTAAGATTAAAATTAGGAAGGTTGTCATGGAACAATTCAGAAGATGTTTATGTATATGTTTAAATTTTCTATTGCTATGTAACACATTGCCACATATTTAGCAGATTAAAGCAACACATGTTTATTATTTCACAGTTTCCCTGTGTTAGGACTCAGAGCATGAGGTAGCAGGATTCTTTGTTAAAGGTTTAACCAGGTTAGAATCAAGGTGTTGGTTGGGCTTGTGATCTTGTTTGGAGACTTATTTAATTTAGTTGGTCACATTGGAGTCATCATGAGAGTGACAACCATCATTTTTGTCATATTATGTCATCTATTCAAGAGAGTAACTTTCCTATATTCTGTTGGTACTGTGGTTCCATGCCTGGCTGTTCCCAGGTCTCGCTGTGATCCAGGCTTGTGGCTAGGAATAGGACCCCGGATTTAGAATGTTACATTAGTGTAGTAGAGAGCCTGTGCCTAAAATATGTAAACATAATTCAGCTTATTTTATCATGCATGTGTGGCTGAGTGCCCCTATTGTACTCTGATATGTGTGGAGCCATGCGGTCCCCCAGGGAGTAGAAGGGGAGTGCAAGGAGGGGAGCAGAAGAGGAGCAGAAGCAGGGGCGTGCTCCCCACAATAGAACTGCACTGCCCACAATAAAGTTGGTGCCTGCCGTTTTTTAGTTCTCATTTTGGCCTTATTGAGAGTTACCTTAGAATATGTCTGCCACAATGTTTAAATTTAACATTTTTTTAAAAAAGATTTTGTTCTCTAGTATGGGTTTAGTTATTGCCAATTATTTCTTTAGTTGTTTTTATAAAGTTCTGAAATAAACGACTCTTCCACCAGCACTATAAAGGTGGATATTAGAGCCAGTGGGCTGCATATTAGGGTTAGAATTAATGAACTGCAAAGAAGATTCTTTTGACTAGAGAAGAAAAAGATCAAAACTGAGTTCAGAGGAAGATTTGTTCCTGTTAGGTGTGTCTGGTGTTCCCCAAGTACTCATGCTTTAAGTGTTCCAAGAGATTTCTTGGTAAACTTTAACTGGGAGTTTTGCTGGAGGTCATAGGGCAGGTTCAAAGGGCTAGGCTGAGAGTGAAGACTAAAATAAAGCCATTCATTAGGACTGAAAGTGATATTACATATTGGTTATAAGTTTATTCTGATAACCTGTTGACCACAAATATCTGTCTTACTCCTGCTTATATCTTCTCAATTTCTGTTTCTTTCATTTTTTCAAATCTCTATCTGTTCTACTTGTCATCTTTCTTGCTCGTAACTTCTCCACAGTTTGGCATTTATTTTTATTATTTTAACATTTTAACTCTCTTCTAAGGTTCATTTCTCATAGATTATGTCTTAGTCCATTCAGTCTGCTATAACAACATACCAGAAAGTGAGTGGCTTATAAAAAACAAACACTAATTTCACAGAGCTCTAGGGGCTGGGAATTCCAAGATCAAGGCATCGGTAGATTCAGTGTCTGGTGAGAGACTGTTTTCTGATTCACAGATGGATGGGTTCATCTTCTTGCTTTGTTCTCATGCAGCAAAAGAGATGAGGAACTTCCCTGGGGCTTCTTTTATAACAGCATTAATCTCATTATAAGAGCTTTGCCCTCATGACCTAATAACTTACCAAAGGCTCCATCACCAAACATCACATTTGGGATTAGATCTCAACATATGAATTTTAAAGTGACACATATATTCTGTCTATAGTGCTGTGTTATTTTATCCTTTTAGAATTATTATTTCTTACATTATTATTTCTTACATTAATGTGTGCAGATGTGTGTGTGCGTGTGTGTGTATGCATATCTGTGTAAATATATGCTTATGTGTCTGTGTATAAACTTGATGTATTGTAATTAGAGGTCCTTACATTGTGTGGTTCAGCATGTATATCTACTTTCACCCGAGATGGAAGAGTCAGGATCACCTGACTTATGGTTGGAGTAAGTGATTCTTGGGACCTGCTTGCCTTTGGAAAGAGTCTGGGAACTGGGGCAGGGGCTTTATTGGAGAGGACTTGCCTAAGGTTAGGACTTTGCAGATGGAACAGGATTCCCAAGGATGAAGTGAAACTTGGTAAGTCTCAGAAACAATGGGAAGTTTGGGTTCTTGAATGAGATTCTTGTGTTATTGGAAGCAACAAGGTTTTGAGGGGCAGAAATAGATATCTGACGATGTAGCGAATTAAGGTGAGAACAGCTAAAAGGGACGGTCTGTGGGAGGTAATATTGGTTTTGAACCTACCACTTTTGGACTCAAACTATGAAGCAATCCTATATTGATAGGTAGTTTTATTTGCCAGCACCATAAAACATAAAAATGGCTGTATATGTTTATGGCTTCCAGTTACAATTCTTACTCTGAAGAAATAACCTATGTATATTTAGAAAATAGTTGCTTCTCGGTAGGGGTGATTTATACCACAACCATCTGAAGAACTTTCAAATTCAGTATATTTTGGTGTCAAACAATTAAAACTACATTTTCAATGGGCGAAAATTTCTGATCTTCTCCATTTTTTATTTTCTCTTCTACCAGTAATTGCAGATGCTTGAGGTAGCCTCCTCAGCCGAAAACTGGTGGATACAGAGTTAGCCACATGGAGTGTTCATAAGATTTCTGCCATCTGTCTTTAAATATAACACTCAAGCATGTGTCTCTAAATAACATACCAAGAAAATCTCCACATGAAATCATTAATCAAACTAATGTCTACATGTTAATTATGGAAAGGTCAAGAACTAAAGAGGAAATAAGATAATTTATGTGAGGAAAAGATATGAGTATTATAACAGGAAAAGTGAAAGAAAATAGGTAATTAATTGAATAGCAGGAAGGAGATGGATAATTTCCAAGAATAATATATTCCTCCCACTCTAAAGCTGGAGACCTTAATTTCCATTCTTTTCTCCATAATTACTGGGAGAACCTCTTCAGAGCTAATACATTTTATTGGTTCAGTTAGAAAATATTCATTATTCTGGACCTAAGTTAATCTAATTATATTTGTTTTAACTGTTAAAATTTCATATTCTTAGAATTATGTAAGTTAAATTGTTATATTTTAAATAAACTTTCACAAATAGATTAGAATTGCTCTACTTTTGTTGCTAAATTTGTAGTGAAGTAGAAAAGCTTTAGAATGCATTAAAATTAATTGTATGCATAGAATTGCCTTTTAAATATATATATTTTTAAAAAACTAGTTTAATCAAATTAGAGCTAAAGGAGACTCTATGAATTGATTTGAGCAAAAACAATTCCATTCTGGAACATCATAAAATGAGCAGGATTCAAATTAATTAAGCACCACTCTTACTTGTAGGGAGATTTCTAATTAGAAGTTTCTTCTGAGAGAGTATTACATTTTGTCATCAAATTTCAGTCTCTTAATATGTTCTAAGTATAGACATTCAATTAAATAAATCCATGTCCAAAATTTTCATTTAAGAGAGTAGATTTGTACCTCTCCAACTGAGTGTGATTTTGGAATATCCCCAATTGTGTTTCATTTCCTAAGGGAACATTACAATTTAGCAATTTGCAAGCTAGATAATACTTTTTAAAAGCAAAAGTGCTTCCTCTATACCAATACTTTATCTTTTCAAGACTCTTTAGAGGCTAAAAAGGTCAATCTTTATACTACTTAGACAGAAGTTGATAGTTATGTAGAGAACAAAGATATTATCTTATTTGAGTTGTCTTCATATTTTGAACTAGTTTGAACTATTTAGCTTGACTCAGAAGTTTTATATGACATGAGAGGATATGTAAAACTAAGTTTAATAGCAATACCATTGCTGTTGTTGAAAGAAGAAAACCACACACATAAAACCATTAGAATTTGACACTGAAGATAAATCCAGAGTTGGAAGACTCTAAGTTGTTAGACTGATGATCTATCAAGATCCAAACTCAACTATTCAGTGACTAGGTGTCATGAGAGAAATATTCCTAGTTCTAGACAATATACATGAAAAGATATCTTATGGGAAAGCCCTACATAACACCAAAAATGAGTCATAAATTGATCAGGAGCAAATGGAAATTTGTGATGAGTTTCTTTACTAAATTAAACTGACTTCTAAAAAAATGAATTTACTTCCTAATATCAAAGTAGTTTTCATAGCTGATAAACTGGGAAACATTAGAATAGCATTGGAGAAATACCTGAAATCATTACAGATTAGACAGAACCAATTTAAATAAACTCCATAAATCCCATCATTGGGAATTTTCAAAATTTAGAATATTATTATATTTTTTATGTTTGCTGTGAAAATAGGTAAGGGCAGTTTTTTACTGTTTCCTAGAGTGTTATAAATTGATGCCACAAAAGTGAGAGGCCGGCCTTCTTCCATTTACAAAAGTTATGAATAGGAATATGCTTTTCAATTCTTTGTTTCAATATGGGAGGAGAAATAACTTTGGGTAAATGAAGGAAATTATTATGTTGCTTCAATGAGACAGTAATTATGAAGGGGAAATAATAAAGATTGGGATGAGATGAAATTAGCTGTGTGGCTTTACAAGTAAATTGAACACTTTGCTTCTCAATCTCTTTATTCGTAAAATAAGAATAATAATGCCTCATTAAATAGGTTGTTCTGATGTGTATAAGGTTTGCAAAAATCATTGTGGAAAAATAGTAGATTTTTTTTTATTATTGAGATATCCAATTTTCTTGAGTTTATTGGAGAAAATTAGAGGTGATTTCCCTGGATTCCTTGAAATTATAGACAAAGAAATTTCAGTTGCATCTTATTCTCTGTATGAATGAAGATAAGCATGGTTGAATTTTACAGTAAGAAATGAAGTTTGGAGCACTTTACCTTATGGGCATTCTGTTACTTGAGCCATTTTGTCATCTGGTTAACATTGTGTTGTCCTGTCTGCTAAGCTGATTGTGCAACACAACCTAGCTTTTATCTGACAGGGAAGTAGAATACAAGGTGAATTCCCAATTTAATAGAAAGACCTTGGGATAAATTTGATAGATTTATTCTATCTTGGGACATTTTAGAAGCTTCTGGTAAAATATGAAAAATATATAAATAAAATTCTGAAAGATGGTACTTTCCATTTTATTTGTCTAAGTGGATACATAAGGCAATCGTAACATAAGAGGAGGGTCTAATACGCTTTACCATTAAATAAGAAAATCTAAGATTTGGTGTGAATTTAAGGGAAGAAGATAAGAGAGGCTGTTGAGCAAGATTTGGTTTCTAGCAGTGGGTCTACCTCAAGCTATGGCAAAAGTTTTTTTTTGTGTGTGTGGTCCAGCAAATACATTAAGGAACTAAATTAGAGTTTGGAATCAAACTCCAGTTAACTCTCCTTGTTCTTTGGGCATATACATCACTGAGGGATGTTTTATGGAAGGATGCTTATTAGTTAAAGACAGATTGTGAATTTGAGATCTTAGGTTCCTTACATCTCTGTTTATGTATTTATAAAGATACATTACTTATCTGCAAAATAGGGTTTATAATGTGTACTTAACTTTTTTTCTTACCTTATATAATTGGATGAGACTTCTATGTTGACAGGGTTTTGAAATAATTGATTATCCCATACAAGCCTAAAGTCAATAACAAGAACTCTTATGAAAATTGTATGAAGAATAAGATAGAAAGAAGCCCTTGTTCACCATTCCCTAGCCTTCTGTTTATCCCTTTTTGTTTTCTTTTAAAATAAGAGATATAGGAAATGAATTTATATTAATCATGTTTCTCTTTTTAGAGCTTGCTTTCATTGTGCTTTGAGTGACAATAATTCAACTGGAGTTGAAATACAGTAAGTGTAATTGTTAAAAGCTGGGATTCTGGAGCCAGGCTTTTGAGTTTGAGTCTTGTCTCTGCTGCTTACTTCAATCTTTGACAAATAATTTAGCATCTCTGCTCCAGTTTCCTTTATGTCATAGGGGGATAATACTATAGAGTTATTGTGAGGATTAACTTAATTAATTCATGTGTAGTACTGAGAATAGTACCAGACACTTCCTAAAATCTTAGAAATTGTCATCTTTTTTTCTTCTTCTTAATCTTATTACTGGAAAGGTAAGCATTTATCTTTCCAGGAAATTTATGACATCCCCAGGCTGATCAACTGATTTTTGAAGTTATAGGGAGAATGTGGAAAGATATTTGAAATTAGTTGCTTAATATTTGGTGCCTTATACTCCAGAATTATGGCATTCTGACTCAGAATAAATTATTATTTTATTTAATAATTATTATTAATAAATTATTATTAGATTTGATGATTAGTTAGCTTTAGTGGGAAGTATAAAAGTTATGTTAGAACTTGTTCTATGTGTGTCAGGAGCTGTTTGTTTGATGGCCACCCTCTGGGTAAACAAGGGATTGTTTGCTCAGCAGGTGTTTGCAGTTACCTTGCTACTTTGGTAGTGACTGAGAAGCACCTGTTGCTCCAGAGAACAAGCTGATTATTAAGGAGGAGGGAGCCTTGAGAGACCAAAAGGCTCCCTGTGCAGGTGCAAGCAATTGTTTCTCCATGTGCAGGTGCAAGCAGTTGTTGGTCTCCCACGCAATCGTAATGCATAAATAGGGTGTGCTGAATCAACTCGAGGCTGCAGTATTGAAGGTGAGCCCTCCTGAATCTTTCTCTTGTCTCTGTTTTTTCTTTCATCCTCACTCCCCCTCTCAGGGACTGTTCGACTTTCGCCGGTGGGTTCCGGCACATGTGACAAACTAAAATCATATTAATCAAAGGAGCCTGTCTTAGCAAGAGACTGCAATAGCTAGTGTGGTATTGGATGCTGAAAATGACTAAGGAGTATAGAACTCCTTGATATTCTTGCTCCTTTTGGTACCTCAGTCTATTGTATATTAAGTATGAATTAATCTCTGTAGAATTGAGGTTATTAAACATTCTTCCCTCCCACTGGAAAAGTCAGAGCTTTAGCTTCCTTATTGATATTGTGCCTAGCAGAAAGAATTAAAGCTTTAAAATTAAGCAAATCAGTTGATTGGCAGATTATACGGTGGGAGAGAAGTCCTCCCATAGTTCTCTTTTTGTCTTCTCTACCTTCATTCCTCTGATGACACATATGCCTCATAAATACACACAGATTAAAGATAATAAATACTTAATAAATAAGAAATTTGCATTACTTTGAGTTGCCTATACAATTAAGACAATATTGTTATTTATCTATTTCACTAATAAATATTTATTGTGGTTACTTTTCTAACCACTAGAAAATAGTGGTGAATAACATCAAGGTCCTTTCAATGAAATGAAATTGAAGACATAAATATAAAAAATAATTTCAGAAATTAATCAGTTTTGTGAAAGAAATTAAACAGGACAATGTGATAAAGAAAGTAGGATGAGACAAGAGAGAGACAGATAGGTTAGAACTTGTCTTCAAAAAAAACCCAAATAATACCAAAAGATAGAAACTATACAGGTTATATTCTTTGACTATTAAAAGTTAACAACAACAAACTGAATTAAAATTAAAGAAAAAAATTCTCTTAAGCCATTAAGATAACTGCAAGGACATTTAGAAAATTCAAAGTTGTCATTATAGAATGCAAGAAAGTAAGGAAAATAACAAGCTCACTTAAAAGATGCTGCCAAAACTATATTCAGAGGAATATTCATGACCTTTAAAATTTAGCTACTTAGAAGAAAGAAGGAAAAAATTAAGCACCTTGTTCTTCAGCTTACACAAGAAGATTGAAAACAATGCCAAGGTAATTAAAGGGGAAGAAAAGATGATTTTTCAACAAAAGTGTTGGGTTAAAAAAAGATTCTTGATTCACATTTTGTTCAACAGCTAAAAAGTAACTCAAAGTGGATCATAGATTTAAAGGTAAAACCTAAAACCACAAACTTCTGAAAAAATAGCTTTGCAGGTGTAAACAAAAACTTATTATACTGTAAAAAAATATGTGCAATTTATTGTATGTCAATTTTACCACAATAAAGCTATGAGAAAACACTTTAGAGTAGACAAATGGAAAAAGAAACAGGATGTTATGCAAAAATATTCTGAAGAGCATTGTATGTATTACATTATATATACATATTTATTTAAAGTAGAAAATTAATGATCAAGTGAAACCCAGCTTAACATTTCTGAAATGGCCAAAAGTAGAAAAAGTAGAAAATGATTTCTAAAAAGACAATAAATCAACTCAAAAAGGGTTGAATTCTCTTAATCTATACTTCAGCATAAACTGTGTGAATCTTGATTAGTTTAAATTAATCATGTTAATTCCATTCCCCTCAACTCTTAATTGGTTTAGGAAAAATAACCAGATAACACAATACCTAGTAAGACATGGAAGAGTTTCTACTGACAGATTCTGGAAATTTTTTTTTGTCTTTACAGAGGGATGAAAGGAAAAAACATTTTTTTTTTTTATCTTGTCTTTAGGTTATGTTGTGTGAAGATGTAATGTTTGGAGCTGCTGCAGCATCTCGTAACTATGAGGGCTAGCTAGTTTCAAGGCCAAAGTCAATGAGCTGAGAGTGGCCAAGCTAAAAGGAAAGAAACTTGGTTTAATGAGCCTTGAAATAAATAATCTTGAAAGAAGCCTTTCTCCATAATCTAGGTATGTGAAATAAATATTTGGCTCTCATTTTGAATTTGTCTTTGTCCCAGGCCAAAACTTTCTAAATGATTAGAAAATACAAACCTGCCCCTGAACTGAACAGGGCATATAAAATTCTTTCCAACCTGAGCTTAACCTATGTTTCTACTCTGATTTCCTTCCCTATCCATGTATTCAGCCTCTCTAAGCATCAACCAATTGAATTTTTAACCATCTACAGAAGTTAAGAACCCTAGGCTCAAAAAATATTTCTATTTTTCTTTAACTGGCAAAATTCTTCTCACTGTTATCTGGAAAACTTAGATATCATCTTTTCTGTACGGGCTTCCCTAATGCCCTTAGGAAATTTTTTATTTTAAATTTTAACTCTCTCTTTTCCTGCTGCCACAGAAAATTAGTATCTCCTTAGGTACAGGAGTTTTTCCTTTATAATACATCTGTATTGGCATTTGTATTTACCTGAGCTTCGTCAGGGCGGAGAAACTGTTTTATGATTCTGTTTTTCCCACTGTATTCATTTGATGTAAATACTAATTATATATGGTACAACTGTGAAAAATGAACTGTTGGATGTAGGGTTGATTAGTCGTTAGTGTTATTAGGCTATCATCCAGAGCTCAATAAACTCTTCAGCCAGGCGATAAATGGCAGACAAGTGTCTGAATGCTGGGAAGTTTTAAATTTGTCTAGGCCCCAATAAGAAAAGGAACCATTAGTGATAACTCAGGTGGAAAAAATAGTGAGAAAGACTGGCTGTTTTAGTTTCTAATCATCATTTCTGCTTATGCCTCACAAGAGAGAAATATCAGTGGTCTTGTTTAGTGCGAATCTCCTGTATACTGTCTCTTCGGAAAAATTCAAAAGCATCTTATTTTGTGAGTTGATTCTTCCTTCCAACCCATTTTGAAATATCAGCAGTAACACAGCCAGCATTTCTTTATGTGTCAGAACTGTTCAGCTAATTTAAAAGCAAACACTGAAGTTCTGCATTTAATATAGATTATTAGAAAATGTGTCTGATTATCATAATTTTATGAAACAAAACTAAGCATTTCCTGTCATCTGTGCTGAGATGTTTTATAAGTGAAGATAGATCCAATCTGTTAAAAAAGTTGTAGAAAATAAAAATTTATAACTTTTGAAACTACATAGGAGAGAGAAAGCAGGGAAGATAACAGTTGGCTGTTGTTTTGATCATTAGATGCTCCTTTGAGGATTTTGTCATTTTGGGGAGGAAAGTCATTTTAAGTCTGCGAACATCAGATTCAATTTCTCTATGTCTAAAGTGAGCAGAATTGTATGGATGACTTCTAAGACCTTTAAAGATCTGACCTAAGATGGGAGACTCACATTTTCTCTATTCTAATGAAGAGACATCTTGCATTTGATCCTCTTCATCTTGATCTTAATTAATTATTAATAGTAAAAATAATAACAAAAATGAAAAATTATATTTTGCTCTATCATTATGGTTAGTTTTAGTAAGTGGCATTAAGATAAAGTTGAGATGGAATAGAGAGTGCAGGGAGAGAAATATAGACTGTAATGTTCAATCTTAACAGTTTTTCATCTTATGGTTCTAAGAAATTTCAGAATTATACATAAGATGTCAAAGTTATGTATAGTACAGTGACTCTGGGAATTCTAAATGATCAGTGTACCGCTAAAAAATATTTCTCCTCTTGGGGACTTTTCTCATGAAAACAAATGCTTTCCCATAGTGATGTATTTTACATTTGGAATAAACTGCACATTCAGGAATTAGAGAATTACTAATGGGCTTCAGATGCCTTTTCTTACTGTAGTTAAGATGTTGTATTCAACAGCAAATCTTCTAAGAGAGTAATAGAGTGATGTTTGTGTTCGGAAGACAAATGATCTAGGTGTGCGTTCCTCTCCTGACATTTCCTCCAGATTTTAACAGTTTTTAACTTTCCTGGGTCACCTCAGAGAACTGAACACTTGGGAAATCGAATTGACTTATACCTTACAGCCTCAGCATTAATAACCTAGGATGAGATTTGCATTTTAAGGTAAAAATCCGCCGTAGAATTGCTTTATCACAGTGTTTGCAGCAAGTGAAAGATTTACATGGCATTTCAAGTGCAAGTTAGAAAGATCAAGATGATTGGAATATTATTTAAATTCAGAAATGATTAAAATCAATAAACGGCATTCTTTATTCAGTAGGTCAGGTAAGTTACAAAAGCTGTCACGAGGCAACATGGAAAAAGCATTTGTGTAGGAGTTAGAAATCCTGAGCTTTCCTACAGGCCTGGCTTTTCTTCAATAACTAAGGGACTTCGGGCAGTCTGCATGCCTGATTTAGGCACTGGCTCTTCATCTGTGAAGTGAGCTTGTGTAATTATAACATAGTTCAAGTCTAGTCTCTTCCAATATTGATAACTCTCCCTTTCCCTCTTGGGGATCATTTTGCATTTGACTCAGAGAGGATGGAGATTGATGGAAGGTTCTTTTTATTATTAAAACATAATTTTAATATCAGGAAATTAAATGATCTGAAGCAATTATTCCTTGACCACTATGTCCTAGCGACTGTTCTAGGTGTTGAGGATACATTCTTCCTGCTTCCTGCTTTTCATTGGTTTGGGAGAGTGAGGGCGATTGCATAGGAAGTTTGTTTCAAGTCAACTTTTTTTGTTGTTTTTTGTTTGTTTTTAAGATAGGAAAGCAATGCAAAAATCAAGAAATTAGTGATTCCGATATTAACTTTAGGAAGGGCATGGTAGAGACATGTAAGTGGCAAGGGGGCCATTTGGAAGTGGCAAGGAGGCCATTAAAAATTAAAAACAAAAAATTTTTGTAGCTGCTTCGCATTCCAACTCCTGAATCTCTCCTCTCCCTTCATGTTATTATGTGGTATCTCTGATCAGAGTTTCCCAAATGTATAGAAGTCTCACTAAAAAAAAGAGTGAACTGGTTCCCTTTCTCTTTCTCTATCATGTAAGAGCACAGCAAGGTGACTTTCTGCCAGCCAAGAAGAGAGCCACTACCAGGAACAGAAGTGGTCAGCACCTTGATCTCAGACTTACCAGCCTCCAGAATTGTGGGAAAATAAAAGTCTGTTGTTTAGTTCACACAATCTGTGGCATTTCGTTATGGCAGCCCTAGCAGACTCATACAGTCCTTTCAAATCTTACTTTTTCTTTTGTTTTTCTTGTTTATTTTTTTAGGAGTTCTTTATATAGTCTGGGGAATGCTTGATTGTTTTATAAGTATTTCAGATACTAACTCTGTCTTTTGTCTATTCACTCTCTTATGGTTAATTTGGATGAATAAAAATTAATAATTTGAATGTAATTTATGTATCTTTCTGTTATGATTGATTATTCTGAAGTCTCATTTCAGATGTCTCTCCCTACTCTAAGCCATATTTTTCTATGTTATAATCTATCATGCTGTCCAATAAAGTAGCCGCTTGTCACATGTGGTTACTGAGTACTTAAAATGTGGCTAAGCTGAATTGAGAAGTGCTATAAGTATAAGGTACACACTTCAAACACTTAGAATGAGAAATGACTATGACATATCTCATTAATAATATTTTATATTTATTACATATAAAATAATATTTTGAATATATTATGTGTACATATTATTTATATGTGCATATATGTATATGTATAATATGTTATGTGTGTATAAGCTTGCAGGTAAATCTACCTGCAATGGTTTGCATTTCTTTTCACTCATTTTTGTACATTTTGATTTTTTTTCTAAGAGTCTATTTCTGGTAAATTTTTTATATTATTTAAAAGAAAGTATGGTCCATATGTAAAACACATGGAATTATTAAAATTATGAAATTATGTTTGGTGTTAGGTTGGGCTCTCTGGATGCAGAGTCTGAGATGACAAGTGACTTATCGAGGGATCACTGGAGCATGAAGTGCATCACAGAGATTACCTTGCGGTGAGGACAGGAGGCTGGACTTGCACACCCCTGTACCAGTTGGTCGTCCACACGTTTCCTATAGGCACAGAAGGTGAGGCTGTAGTGTGTAACTTTCTGGGTAACTCTGCTCTCATTGGTTGAACACAAGTTTTCAGCAAAGGACACAGCTGTAAACTGTGAACAGATAACACTCCCAGCTGCTGTGGGATGGGCAAAGGGCTCTGCTGAGCACCAACAGTGCTTTCTGTACGTGCAATAGTTCCAAGGGTCAACCAAAAAGAAGATGTAGTTTCTCTTTATATTTCTGGTAACTGGAACTTAAATAAAGCTGCCTTTTCAATTGTGAGTAAGTAAGTGAGCAGCTTACAGGGAGGTTATAGAAGACTGTTATATTCTAAAGAAGATACCTGGCAAAACAAAAATCCTCTGCTTAATAGCCATGCTTCCCTTCGACCTGAGTTAATTTTGTTTCGCAGAAAATAAGTACTATGTATACAACCTGTGTTTAGAGGTGTTTATCAAGAATATAACTAACTTCTTCCCAGAGTAGTATAGTATGCTAATTGTCCATTTATATTCAAACCCCAAAACTTTGAGCTGTAATGGAGGTTATTAATCTAGAAACAGAAGCCAACGTTAAAAGTGTTAATAGGAAAAAGCAACAGCTGTTTCAAAGACTGCTTCATATGCCATTTTACGTAGAGTCTAAGCTGT
This sequence comes from Cynopterus sphinx, assembly GCA_030015415.1. Classification (NCBI taxonomy): domain Eukaryota; kingdom Metazoa; phylum Chordata; class Mammalia; order Chiroptera; family Pteropodidae; genus Cynopterus; species Cynopterus sphinx. The sequence goes on along the minus strand of CM057389.1, from coordinate 18,361,229 downwards.
TCCTGAGACTGAAAGGAATTGGGAATATAGAAAAATTTAGTAACACAGCCAATCAAAATTTAAATACAAATTTCAACTTAATTTAGTTTTGCAACAATCCATTAGCAGACAATGATCGACACTATTCTGGGTTTTAGGAGGACCAGAATAAAGAAAGCCCTTAGTGGATCATGCAGACTTCTTTCTACCTTTATTACAAAATCCATGTACCAAATTATCTTTTTATTTTAGAGAGCTTTTTGTTTTTTTTTTAATGACATATCCTGAGTCCACTTATAGTTAAGCTGTGTTTAACTTCTGTATTTCAAAATATAATAATGGTAAAATGTGTTTAGAGGAGAGAAAATTTATTGCCATAAAACAAAGATATTTTATTCATAAAGAAAGATGTGAGGTTGTGCTAGAGTCCTGACTTAAAATAAGGATTTGATGAAATAGATTTGGTTACCTGTCTCTTTTTAAACCAGGAATCTTAAATTTTTGTAGATTGTTGTAGAATAGAATTACAGATGTAGGAATCATGAAAATTTATTGCTCAGATCTCTGGCTGCAGGGGTCATAATGTACTGATGTCTTTACTGCCCCAACGGGTCAACACTGTTCTGAGGCCACACTTCTTGTGATCTGCTCTTGGCAAGTGACTGAAGGTGATGAAGGTACTACAGCAAACCCATTTTTTCAAAATGCCAGACTCCTCCTTCATGTTTTGATTCAGGAACTCCCATTGGCTTGGCTCAGCCCTTCTTGGAGCTGTGCTGCTATCTGCAACTCCTGTCTGTCATTTTTACTTCCCTACCTTCTTCCATGGGAGTCACGGTCTGAAGGCTCCCTCTACTTTCTCCTGATTTCTCTCCCAACAAATCTCTTGAATATAGAGTTGTCTCTTATTGGTATGTGCTTCTCAGTGAACCTAAACTAACACAAGTGGGAATAGTCCAACAATACAGGTGGTAGGATGAGGATACGGGACTAGCTCTCTAAGCACTTAGTAGGCAAAGAAGATACCATTCTGAGCAGAACATCCCTGGCACAATTCGGTGGCCCAATTGCTTAATATTCTACCACGGGTAGTCTGGAAAAACACACCAGTGCAGGGAAAGCCCTTGCAGATGTGCAGTGATTCAAACACTTGAGATATGGGGAGAACAATGTTTATGATGATGACAGCATTGGCTTGTTAGTACTAAGTTGTATTGCCATCTGCAGAGGGCTGATGAGACACTGAGAGCTGTTAAAAGCTAAATGTGACAACTAGGGAGTCTCTTCTGTAGCTTACAAAGAGTCTTGTATCTTCTGAGTAGAAGAGCAGAGACAACTGTACAACAAAATGAAGATCTGACAGTTGCAGAGCTCCAGAGCATTTTAATGCTCATTGTCTAATGCAGTCTGTTATGCTAAGTTCAGCATTCTGGATTGGAAACCTGGAACTCTGAAACATAGGATGGGCATACAGGTTGATATTCCTAAGGAAGCTGCTCTTAAGATCCTCTGGAATCTTCAGAGGTTAAGAAATTTGTCCAATCTTCCCTAGAAGGTCTCATCCATGTCAGGTAACAGGTCTCCACCTCAGGAGCTATTTCTAGTTCCTTTCCTGGCTTCCAGGATATTTAAGGCTATGTCCGAGCAAATCCCAGCTGCTGAGACTGATAAGGGAAAGACTATACAGTGGAGGCATCCTAAGACTTAGTTATAGGGTACCGAATAGGAGTCAGGGGAGTATGCCTCGGATTGGATTTCCAGGGTGCATTATCAAAGAGCTGGAATGTGAGATACAACAAGCAAGATTTCATTTACCTGGGGGTACTTTTTCTGGGCAAGGAATTTAAATGCCTGTCAAGAATCACAGGGAATGAGACAAACTCACTGCTTGGGTAGCTCTTAGAAGTTTAGAAGAATTGAAGGCCAATGCTGAGTCATCAGTCTGACACGGTTCTAAAAGGACACTAACAGGTCACTTGGTAGCAATGAACTACATTAGGCCACTCTGTCTTGGAATAGCCAGTAGTTTGCTTTTATAGGATTATTCTGGATATGAATTAGCATTTCTCGCCTGTGGAGCCTCAGCCAGTGCTACCCTCTTGGGGCTATGGAGTGATCCATAGACATTGAATCCCAGCCAACATAGCATCTGACTAGGGGACTCGCCTCCCAGTGAAGAAGTGGTGGGGTAGATCCACGGGATACACAGGCTGTACTGCACATATTGCACCATGGAGTAGCAGCTGTCATCACAGAATGATGAAACATACTTCCAAAGGCATCATTTCAGAGGCAGAATGGGTAGCATCTTTCAGAATACAAAACATAGAATAAACCAGAAACCTCTGTACAATGCTGTGTTCCCAGTAAGAATACATGGGTCTTGGAACAAAAAAGTTGAGATGGGAGTGGCCCTGAATGCCACCGTTTATAATGGCCCACTGGAGACTTAGTGCTTCTTGTTCCTGTGACTACAGACTTTTCATGATTGGAGGCTTGGTCCCCAATGGAAGCTTACTCTTGCTAGGGGACACAGAAAGTTTTCATCTGCTGTCAGGGGACTTTAGACTCTATGCCCAAGGACCAGAGGTAAAGAAACACCTTTAGAGCAGAGATTAACTACTCTGATCATGGGAGGACATAGGGCGCTTTTACACAATGGGGCAAGAAGAAATATGTGTGGCACTTGGATGATCATTGGGCACTTCATTGTACTCCCTTGGCTTATTGGGGCCATGAATGGACAAGTTTCATCAGTGTGACCTAAGAAAAGCATGGCTGCTGAGGGCTCACACCCCTCAGGAAGGAGGTTTTAAGTCACATGTCCAGGAAAGCCACCAAAACCTCCTGAGATAACAGATAAAGGTGTAGGGAGTTTAGAACAGAAAGGGGAGGAAGGCGAGAAGGACTACCATTTGTGACTATGATGAACTACAAGGATGAAGTTCTGGTTCATTCCACTAATCTTCCTCTTTTAAGTTTCTCTTCAGGGAGAGCGACCCACAGGAACCGTGGGAGTCTCTTCCCAAAATCTTCATGGAGAAGTAGAGCTGAAAGGTACTAAGGTGGACTGTGGCCCCTGTGGAAGCATGCTGCTGAGACCTCCTGCTGCAGGGAACACAACTGACTGATGGCCCATGGTATTGTCCCTTGAATATACCACCGTGTTTGTGCTGAGACCACGCTGGCTGCTCCTACTTAGTGACTGAGGATAGCGGAGGTTTTAAGGCTGGCTCATTCTAATGAGGTGTGGGACAACTGATAGGGGTACCATATGACAAAACATTTTATGCATATATACACATATGTATATGATAGAAACATCTTAGTTTCTATCATTTCTTTCTTAAGAGCTTTTAAATATTAAGAAACATTAGTTTCTTTATTTAGGGATTATGATCATCATTTCACATTATATATAAAGAATCTAACTTTATGTTATGTTGTTGTTACCATTATGTATTGAATCACCTAAAACTAAAATAATGTTATATGTCAATTATATCTCAATTTAAAAAAAATCCCTCAGGAAATGTCACAATTAAAAATGAGCAGAAACATAAAAATTTAGATACAAATAGCTAATAAATATATATGAAATATATATTTTCATAATCAAAAGGATTTTAAAGAACTATCTCAAGATTAAAAGCATCATAAAAGCAATTAGATATCACTTTCTTATCTTTCAAATTTGCAAAAATTGGTTGTTAATCCAGTGCTTTTGAGGATGTTCGAATGAGGATAAGCTCACATGCTATTTTGGGGAGTTAATTGCTATTTAATTGTTGAAAATTTGAGAGGGAACAATTTCTACTATTTGTCCAAATTTTAAATGACATTTTCTTTGACTCAATACTTTTATGGCTAGGAAGTGTTCATAGTTACATAAATACAAGGGCATGGAACTTCACAGCTGTTCGCAATAGTAAAAACTTTCTGGGGGCTAATACTTATCGAGTGCTTACTTTGTGTCAATCACTGTTCAAAGCACTTTACACACATTTGCTTATTTAATCCCCACAGCAATCCTATGAGGTAGGTAGTATTTTATTCCATTTTACAGATGAGGAAACTAGGGTACAGAGAGGTAAAGTCACCCTTTCGAGCTTTAGTTAGTGGCGGACATGGAATTGAACCCAGTCTGGTTCCAGAATCCATGCTCTTAACCGCCATCCACATTACTTCTTGATAAATTGTGGCACAGATTCACAACTGCTTAGCCACAATTTCAAAATTCGCCCCTGATAACTGAAAGCTCTGATTATAGCACACTTAATGGAAAATCTGACCCAACTAAATTCAAATGGCAGCAAAACCTGAAACAAACTGACATGAAGCTGTTTATAGTTAGTATTTATATCACTCAGTGACATAATAATTACAGTTTCACTCCAGAAATATTAATGTATTCGATTTCAGGGTGATGTTCCATACCCCCTGGGGATGTTTCATAATGTATGGCACATACACTGTATATGGAAAAACAAGGCAGATACTTAGGAGACTAAATCAGTGGCGATGGAAAAACAAGAAGGGGTGAAGGAAGGGAGGCTTGAAGAGGAACTTACAGATTAATAACTTGCAAACCTGTATGGATTGAGGGGGTTCAGAACAAATCACCCCAAGAGGTACCTCTGTGGTATGTGGATTGTTTGAACTAAAAACAAGTTTATCTGTGGGCTTAAAGAGAGCTTGTATCTCTCCATTAACTACCTGAAAGAACTTGAATTAGGGGAGTTGTCCATAATAAGAGACTCTCAGAGATAACCTTTTTGGAACCACCTATATAGCAGAGCAAACCACTGATAACTGAACGTGTGCTCTCCCTGCAATGACTGTCCGAAGCCCCAAGGTACATTGCCTCCACCCGTGCTCAGAATGTCTAATGTACCCATTTTCCTTTTTGGTCTGAATCTCTCATGCATGTGGGATCTCTGAATCTCTCATGTACCTGGGGTTCCCATACATATGTATATAATTAAATTTGGTTGGTTTTCTTTTGTTAATCTGTCTTATGTCTATTTGGTCTATTTGAATATTAGACTCACTGAAGAGAACTTGAGGGTAGAGGAAGATTTCTCCAAGCCTCACAGGATCATTGAACCATTCATTGAAATAAAGGACACTGCAGTTAGAGGGTTTTGGAGGAATCATGAGTTCAGTTTGATGTGCTTTTGAGATGTTGACAGGGGATACCAAGTAGGCAGCTGGGTATGTTGGTAAAAGTCAAGAACAGCTCTCTGCTGGAGGGTGAAGTTTGTGTTTTGGAAATAGGAAGTGTGAAATGCTGTTGACATATCAAGTGAGACAGAACTGGTTTAGCCATTTATAGATTATTGATAACTATAATATAAATGTTGGAATGTTGCTGAGAATCTGAGTTGAGAAGTGAGTGGCAGGGTAGGAATGGAAATAAAATATATAGGCGACACTTTTGAGAAGCTTAGCTCTTAAGGGTGGAGAGGAAAAAGTGGTAAATGCAAGAGGCTATGAGGATGTAGAGATTATTAGGACCAGAGTGTGCTGGAGAGCATAAGATAGAAAAGGCAATAATCTTTACACACATTTTCTGCATAAATGGGGTGGGCTAAAATCTAGAATGCTGGTAGAGAGATGGGCAGAAAGAGAAGCAGGTGTTTACGTGTTTTAGGTGGAAAGGAGGAATGCACATGTGCAGATTCCATGTACACAGTCTCGAAGTTTGGAATCAAGCAGATGAGATTTCATCAGATGGCTTCAAGTTAGCGCCTCATGTTATGGGTGCTGGCAGGGGGATGCACATGAAGGTTTCATGAGAGAAGAGATTTGTTCATTGTAGCAGATCATTAGAGAGACCAGCAGGATATTGCCATGGTTTCGAGTGTTGAGATGAGAATTAAAGGCTTATTTTGGGAGAAGTTGCAGCATTTTCTCCAGCAAGACTTTCACCTATTAAGCCTGCTAGGGTATAGGAGTAGAAAAATCCCTTGCAGACAGGGCTATGGCCCTTCAATAGACCGCTCCACGTTTAAAGAAAATTGGCTGCCCCAAAAGTACAGTTGCCCATTTCTAAATAATTCTTGTAGCCAAAATACTAAAACAAAAGAGTGTAGAGTTTAAACCAAGTTTGAGCTCAGAGTCATGTAGTCTTGATTAGAGAGCCAGCCCTGCATTTATTTAGCTGGGTGTCCTTGGGCAAATTATTTCACCTTCCTGTGGCTCAACTGCCTCATTTCTTAAAGTGGATTAATTAATGGACAACACTTAGAATAGAATAATGCTTGCATGGAGGAGTGCTTGAAAAATGTGAGGCCCTGCCCAAACCCTAATGGTTAATACGTGAAGGAATGAATTAACTGGGCAGTCTGGCTTCTGAGTCTGGGCTCACATGTTAGCTGCTGTTTTTTAAATTTATAAAAACCATTTAAAGAAATAGGGCTTTTTGAAGTGTGCTCTTACATTTGCAGTTTGTTTACTAAAAGTCAATGAAGAATAAGTACTTTATAACATATGTTCTATTGAGATTGTTCTGGGTGATTTAGTGGACTGACATTTCTGTGACAACATGCTACAACTGAACCCCACACAAAGTGGGATGGAGGAGAGCAAGCTCTCTGGTGTCTGTGTTTTTTTCTTACAAGGGAGCTAATCTCATTCATGAGAACTTCACCTTTAAGACCTAGTCCCCTCCAGTAGGTCCCGCTTCCTCATACTAGCACATTGGGAGCTGAGATTTCAACACGTGAATTTGGAGGGGAACACAAACATTTAGTCCATGACACTCCTGAATATTATTTGTGAATTAAAAAAAAATTGTTAAATGGATAGCTCATTTAATGGGAAATGGAACATACCAAGAATAGTCGTGTCAGGGTTCTCTGCATTCTTTATTCCATGTGGCCTTCAGTATTAGTGTTGATTGAGTGGTTTTGTTGTTTCTCTTAAAAAAAATTTTTTTATAGGTGTTATTAGCTCTTTCTCTGCCTTTGCTTCACTGTTTTCCCCAGAGTGCTTTCTGACATTTCTTCTCTACCTCCCCCATCAACACACACACAGTTCTTGGTATTTATGCAAATTGCTAGTTAATCCTTGAACTTTTAACCTGATTTTTGCAGATCTGTGTTTCCCTGTAAGATAATTGCCTGCTTTTCAAATGTTGATATTGAATGATGAAACCTTGGTTTCCTGGAATACTCAATGAATGAGTCACTCTTTTCTATTTACAAGTCTTCTACAGGCATCTAGTAAACACTTTGAATATCTCATGTTCTGTGTTTTAATCATTTTGAACAAAATATATCACTAGTTTTATTTACTTATAAAAGCATTATTTCAGTTTGCCATAGAAACAACCCCGACCTCCACCACTATTATAAAGATTCTGATTATTTCTTGGTAATTTTTTACATTAATACCATCTTCAAAATGAAGTATTTAAATTTATTTTTTGAAAATGGTGACAAACTTATCTCTTGAGAGAGAAAGTCATTATTTGACTTGGGATAAACACCATAATTATATTTTCCTCACCCTTATTTTATTCCCCAACTCATAATCCATGTTTACATCCAAAAATGTATTTCTTTAGGATGTGATATTTTATTTTGTTATGTATCAGAAACAATTTAAAATGTACTTTTAGTGCAACAGAGATGGTATTATTTATTTAATCAATATTTGAATCTAATAAAAATGCATTCAATTTAAAATCATTTGGCTTTTAGACTTTGCTACTCTGCCTAATTTCAGTCAAGTCTCCCACCACTCACCCTCCTCTTTCCCACCAAAAGACTAGGATTAGAACCAGTTTGTTTTAAAAGCTATTGAGAAATAAGATTTCGCGTTAATGTACAGTGCTGTGCCCAGTATGCGGCAAGACTCTACAGTCATGAAAATCAACATTATCATTAATGTCTCAACACCAACAATATGAGGAAAGAACAAACCTTAGTTATAAAATAAAAGTGAATCAGCACTAAAAATGTTGCTGCTGCCAGCATTCTTGTACATGAGAATATTTTCAATGTATTTTTTTAAACTATAAGTTATGGGAAATTGTATTCAGAAGAAATGGTAAAGAAAACAAAGAAAAAAAACATTTGTGATGTCATTGTAAGATAAACATAGGTAAAATTTGAGTATTTTCCATCTCAAAAATTGCTATTGCTATAATGGAAAGGATGTACTTTCATTACCTTTACTTTATGAATAAAATTGATTATTTTCTGGTGCCTATCTAAATTATCAGAAAAGTAATTTATTGAGTTACTTTTGAATGTAGTGCTCTCCCCAGTGTTTTATTTAGAAAAGTATGTGGGTTTTAATTATTATAGGAAAATATTTAAATATTAATTTCATGTGGGGAGATTATACTTTTTCTAATACAATGATATTAAATATTCATTTTTGTGAGTAGTGTAAAATATAGCACTAAATACATAGATTTCTACTTTAGAAAACTTTTTCTCAAGAATGGAGGATGAATCTAAGTAGTGGACATATTTTTCTGAGCTTACTAAATCCTTTCTAATTTCCACAAGTGTTTCTGGCATCATTCATCACCTCCTCATTCTGGAATCCCGAGTCTCCTAAATTTTATTAAAATAACCTTTCTATTTATATTTTTATGTCCTTTTAGTTGGTCCTCTTCCTCTTGTGCTTTAAACTCACCTCCTCCCAGGAATACTCTTTGGTCTTTTCTAATTTTATTTATTTTGCCCATTTATTCTCAGTGATTGTTATAGCATAAATTTTATAGCTTTAAGCTCTACTCAACTACAAAAAGAGCATTTTATAGAGTCTTGAACATTTTTAATAAAAAATTATAAAGAATTTATATGTATCTGTGGTAGGTGGTGGGGAAATAAAGATGAAAATGGTACAGTTCTGTTCATTACTATCTCAGAGCCCAGAGAGAAAGACAGTCATGAAAACATTCTCCTATAGTGTTTTATAAGGGCTAAATTAGGAAGACCAAAAAATGGCATAATGGAACAGAGGAGTGAGTCACCAATTCCACTTTTTTAGGAAAGGCAACTTGAATCAGAAATGCACCCTCAGCTAGCTTCCATCAAGACAAGCATTCCCAAAGACCCACTGGCTACTCATACTCACAAGTTACAAATAGACACATTTTGCTTCATACCTGCTTTCAAAAAAATCTTTCTGATGTGCCAATCTGAATCAAAAACCGTGAAAGATATCAAGTTCGAAAATTATGATTTGAAAAAGATCCTTAGACTCTTGAAGATTTTTGAACTCAGCACCCGCCCTTGTCATAATCAAGAGAACCTCAGAGAACTTCAAAACCCAAAACAAGGAACCTCCTTATTATGAACATGTTTGGGGTGTGTGTGTGTGTGTGTGTGTGTGTGTGTGTGTGTGCGTGTGAACACGTGCATGCACACATGCAGTAGGTAGGGAGGGTTGGTGTTTCAACTGCAAGTGTGAACAGATGGTGAGCTTGCCTGGTACTTAAATAGGAAATTTGGGTGTTAGATGGATTGTGAGCCAAGTGACAAAGAAAATTAAAGCAAAAGATCTGGGCTGCTAAATGCTTCAAGGGATTCCCTGTGAGCTTAGAAAATTTCTCTCTGAGGGTGATCTTCAAACTTGTTTACTCTCCCCCACTTTCTGCTTTTCTATTTTGCCTTTTTACTCTTTAATTAACCCTTTAATTTTCACATTGTTTTGGTCGTGTTAAACATTGGTCTTCTTCATTTAAAAATACAATTTTGACAACTCAGTTTTTTTATTTTTTCAAAAAATTAATGATTATTAATCATTTTAATCAACATTTTTTCATTGGCTTTATGTCATTTCTAAATGTATATTTCACATTGTTTTATGAGTGTTATTCCTTGCTCTTTTTTTAGTGAGACTTCTATAACAAAACATTTCTCCCCCATTCTTCCATTATTTTTACTTCATCTGGACAGAATTCTTCTTCTATATATATAGGTTTTATGTGGATACACACACACACACACACACACATGCAAAAACGATAGCACCAAAAGTTAATGGGAAATGGATGGATTATATAGAAACTGTCTAACTCTATGTAAAAAAATAAAACTTCATTCCTACCAGGCACAGGGGACATCTCTATTTGAATCAAAACCAGTAGTGAAAGGTAAAACAATAACAGTTAATAGAAAAAAAAACAGTCCACTATATTATAAAAAAAAAAATTTATGTTTTCAAAGTGTAAACCATAAGGCAAAGAAATAGGTGAAATGAAATTATGTCCAAATAAAATATTTCTTTTCAAAAAGAGATACTATGGACAAAGTTAATAGATGAATGACACAATGGGGTAAGACATCTGTAATGTTTAAACCCCTGAAGGTTTTAAGATTTCTTAGTAATTTAAAATCTCCTATCTTAAAATATCCTGTGTATTTTAACCAACACTTTAAGACTGAATTTTCTTCTCTTACTACATGTGTATATTGCTTTTATAATTATATTGTTTATATAATTTTATATTTTATATTGTATATAATTGTATATTGTTTATATAATTTTAAAAACGATTACTGTACATAAGGTGTATAAATGTATAATACTTGTGGAGAAAATATGCATTGTGTTCTTAAGATGTTTTTCAAGAATTATCTTCATCAGAACCCAATTAATTGGTTTGAAATGCAGATTCCTAGCCCCATACCAGCTCTACTTAAACACACTCTGGGGTTGAGTGATTCTTTTTCCCAGAGTAAGAAGTGAAAATAGTTCTTTTTTCTAGTTATCTCTATAGTGAGGGAATAGGATTAGTTTCTTCCTAGCAATCTCCATAAGGATCCACAATTCTTCTAAAGGTTGATTCTACAATTTATTTTCCAGAAATTCTTACCACGCTTTGGCTACTGGCATTTATTTACATGGTGATTTAATTTTAATTCTCTCTGTATCAAAGGTTCAAATGGTTTAGTGAAATTGTGTTTCCTTTGAATAGGTTGAATTGTTTAATTTTTACGTGAGTAGCTATATGTTTCAAAAGTTATATTCTGAACAAATTGCTTCTTTTCTCACAATGAGCTCTACTGTAGATGACATTGCTGGTGGAAACATAGGCAGAAAAGTGAATAAAGTTAGAAGAAAAAAATCAGAAATTTGGGGGGAATAAAGATGATCATTTCCCCACAGTTAGCCTTCAGTTCTTGGAGGTTCTAAGTTTCCACTTCTTAAAGATATATACCTCTCATTTATGTTAAAATTTGAAGAGCTGAAACGAGCTTTTTGTACATTGCCAAAATCATGCTACCATCTTGGTAGCTACTTTTATGAACACAAGTGATGGTGATCATTGTTGATTTTAAATGATTAGTGAAGGTTAAAGGTAGTCAAACTTTTTTCTGTGAAGGGAAAGAAGATAAATATTCTAAATTTTGTAGGTGATATGCTCTCTGTCTCATCTAATCAACTCTACCTTTGTAGTATAAAAGTAGCCTCAGATAGTATACACTGACAGTGGGTAGGGCTGTGTTCCAATAACACTATTTACAAGAATAGGTTATGGATTTGGCTCACAGGCAGTAGTTTCCAGACTTCTGGCTCAGATATATACATGCTGGCTTATGTTTGGTTGTGGAAGATCAAGATTGGTTATTGTTCTTTTAAGATCAAGAGTCGGAAGCTTATTTTGGTTGCAGAAAAATAAATGTCTTGGGATAGAAACTTATCTATATAAATAACGTCGTAGTTTATTGAATGGGAATGTTTACAGTGACAAATTAATGCCCTCACGGCATTAAAAAGAAAAGATAAACTAATGGGTTTCCATTTCCATGGAGATTTTATATAACACAATGGCCTTTTCACTATGCCATTTTAAGTAATTACCATTAGCACTGAGGCTATTAATTCAATATAATCAAGGAATGTAAAGGTCAGCTAACATCACACAGCATCCATCACTAAAATTTCCCTATATTTTCCCACATTTTATAATTGAATTTTCTTGTCAGATTTTTCAATATTATTTTGAGATTTGGCTGTCCCTACCAAAATAAAATGAGATTATTAAAAATAGTATTCATGCACATTAAAAATTTCATTTAATCTATTTTTCCTGTTACATTAAGCAGAAGAGGCTTTCATTTATTTCCAATGTACCCTTGCTTGGTATGGGTGACTGGAAGGGACATCACTTATTGATCTCAGTCAGATTTAATGAGCAGCAGTTACTAGTTACCTTGTGTTCTTTTTGTTGCCTTTCTTCCCTCGCCCAGTGACCCAAATAACTATTAAAATGGACTTGCTTTGTACATTTATCATGTCCTTAACTGATCTGACTGTGTATGAAAGTCAGGCATTTTGAGTTTACAGATCTCACGTGTACATGTCAGTCTATACATATAATGTTACATTTAAAACACCATCACTCTGTCACTCTCCAGTTTCTTAATAAGTGAAGTAAAATTGGAAATTAATTTCCTCATATAATATATAACACCAAAAAAGTAAATAAATTAAGAACTTAATACGGAAAATACTCTAAAAATTGCTAACGGGATAGACTTATTATAAAGTCCTAAATTTAAAAACAGCTTCTAAAGATCTCTGTTTGTCTCCATAAAGTCTATGTTTAAAGCATCTCAGAAAAATGGGTACTAACTTTATGAAATTTCTTGGGGACTAGATGCAACAATCTTTCTGGATTTTATCAGGTCACTAACCTCTGAGGAGTTGTGTACATAGTGTGTCACACACAGTACATGGACAGAAAAGTGGGTGATATTTTTGCTATCATCGTTCTAGTGCCTGCAGTTCATATGATAACAAAGCACACCTATCCTGCTCTACAATCTTTATAAAATTTTACCATTCACTTCACAATCCCTATTCTCTCTTTTGATTCTCTTTTTTTTCCCTCTCCATTTTTATTGCTGGAGTTTAATTACTCATTATCTATCTTATTGGATTTATCTGCTGACTGGCTATGATAACATCAGCCTTGACTTCCATAATTCTCCCTTCTCACTGTTAGCAAAATGACTTTTTGTACTTGCAAAAATGATTATGCCACTTTTCTATTCAAAATTCTTCAAGGACTCCAAATAGTTTATAGGAAGAAAATTTGGAATCCTAATCATGTTATCTTAGTCTAGCTTTATTGGCAAATGGAGCCGAAGACAAAGACCTTCATGGGTGTTGTTAATCTGGGAAGTGATTCCAGGGAGCCTGAGACTTCTCTGAGCAGATATAACCTTTGCTATTTCTGGGCAAAAGCCTTAGAAGCTGGTGTTTTGGTCTTTCCTTGTCCCCTGCCGAGTTAATTGGTGACATATGACATATCAAATGACAGCCTGATGGAACAGAACCTTTACTAGCCACTGAGTTTTTAAAGTTGTTTGCTATTGCTGCATCTCTAGCTAATGAATATCTTTACTGACACAGATGTCATAAAAGACACAAGCTTTACCTTTTTCTGTTTTTTCCACCTTCTGTTCTTAGCCTTGTACTTGTCACTTCATGTTTCCAAGGTGGCTGCTGTAACTCCAGGAACCATCTTGACATTCAAAGCAGGATAAAAGCAGGACAGAGTAGTAGTATCAGGTGCATAATTATTTTATACTGAGAAGGCAAAAGATCTTCTGAGGAGCTTTTCAGAAGACTTCCTGTTGTGTCTCCTTGGCCAAGAAGACTGGGTTAAATGGCCTCTGCTAGCTTTGAGGGAAGTTGTGGAAGTGGGCATGCTGTCATCCCTGGATATTGGGAAGAAGTAGAGAAATGATGTTGACAAGGCCACTGATAATGCACGTCATCAGGACATAACCACATGGGAAATTTCCTTTGTTCAAATTAGAAAGAGAACACTAAATACTGAACACCAATACTGAACTAGGTGAAACTCCAGCTGGACTAACTCAAAATCTCCATTTCACGTCAATGAGAAACTGCAGAAAACTACCTCTGGGGGAGTTCTCTCTATCGCTCTCTATGCCAACCCATAAATTTTATGAGCTAAACCACATTTCCCAGGTTGTATTATGCAGTTATATAGGCTTCAGTTAAAACAAAAAAGCTGGCTGTGGCACGATGCATTGGTTCTGTCACTTCTTGTCACTTCTCATATATGAGGCACTTCATTTTTGTATGAAAAGAAATCAGATTTATCTGCTCATGATATTGTTCCACAATAAAAGTGTTAAAAGGACTTATAGATTTCTTTGAACACTTAAGGAATTATGACTTTAATTATTATACAAGTCTTATTGATCTTTTGGAGACTTAAAACTGATTGGTGGTATGTTTCAATACAGGGTTGCTGAGTTTTATATCCACACTACTATACTTTTACTTTCTTTCACATTTTCCATTTTGGGGAAATTGTATGTATTACCCTTGTCCTCCTTCTTCTTTTTAAAATAAATGACTTTAAAATGGCATGCCCTTTTTTTTTTTTAGAAGAATTCCATTTTTAATTTGAATTTCTTGATGTACATTATACAAAATTAGCATTGCTTTTTATATTTTAAAATTCTCCCTTGATGGTATAATATGTTCAGCATATGTATGGGGGTGGTGGCTGAGAAGATAGGCATTTCAGCAACAGTTTTTCCTAAACTTCAAGGCTGTCCTTTGATTTGGTTTCAAAATATAGTCACTAGTCATTTTTTAAAGTTCCTTAAAGATCTTAAATAATACAGAAATGTCATGAGCCTGTGGATATCTGTAACTCTGTTTTTTCTTTTCTCAGGAGCTAACTGATAATGCAAATACTCCCCCCTGATTCCAATAAGTGACAGGTTGGGCTGAAGTGCCTGTTTCCCTGCTCTGCTTGGTCACGAAGATTATGGTATCAGAAGACTTTGTTGTTCACTCAGAAGTGGCTTCACTTCAACAAGGCATCCCTCGGAGGCTTTGGCATCCTGAACATCAGGCGTTCTTTCCAGCTCCTCCTTTGGTCTACTGGTTTACCACAGAGGCTTGAAAGGCATTGGTCTCTATAGAATGTGACCAGAGACTGGGTCTATCAGCATCCACCCTGGAGCCGGTGAGGTCTATGACTAGATCTCAGCCCCACGAATGTGTGAAACTCTTTGGGCAGCCATATGAGATTCTTAAAAGAAATTTGGAATAAAATGCTTTTGTACTAATTACACTGCAACTAAAAGCAACAGAATGTCTTTTGAAAAACTTAAAACTTGAAGACTCATCTAACTGATTAAGGGCAAGATTAAATTTAGCTATTAAAAGACTAAAATGAGGATTATGGTTTTGTGACATTAGCTCACTTGTTCACTTACTTATTGCATAGTGAGAGGTTAGCTTTGCACCCCTCCCCCCCCAAAAAAAAATGGTTTGGCCCTTGACTGGCTTCTGAGAGAGAACCTCTAAGGCTTGGATGTCCTGTTGATAAAAATGTCTTTGTTTACCGAAGGATCTTGAACCATCAGATACTCTATGCTGGCAATGCTACCAACAGCAATAGAACCTTGGACATCAAGGTTCGGGAGACTTTCCCTGCTTGGCAATACCTCATGCGTGTTACCACACATTATTGCTGGGAAGAGTAAGCACTGCTAGGAGAAGACAGCTGGAAAGTCCACAGGGTCTCCCTGGAAGCCGGTTCCATGTGCTTCCTCCCTTTGCTGATTTTACTCTGTATCTGTTCACTGTGTTAAACTGTAATTGTGAGTATAACGGTTTTCTGAGTTCTGTTAAGTCCTCCTAGTGAGTCACTGGACCACGAGGGTGATCTTGGGATCTCCTGAATTACACTCAGGTTGGCATCCTTTGCTACAGGGACTTTGCTCTGGTCTAAAAATATTTGCAAACAATTCCCACGCCTCCCTCTCCCAGCCCCAGTCCACAGTGAAATCTCTTTTGCTCAGCTCAGAAATGCTGAAATTGGATCTTGAATGGTTCTTACACCTGCTTCACTGCTCCCCAACCTTGAAGAGGAGGTGGTGGCTGGTTTCTGATGCAAGTGCTTCTTTCCTTCATCAGTAGTGAATGTGACCCTCATGCTTTCTATGCTTTGTTGCTGCTTCTGTGGTCAGCACTAGGCAGACTTAGGAAGAAGAGTAAGAATGTTTCTATCCAGTCCCTCTCCTCCTTCCAATCTGACATTTTACT
Organism: Cynopterus sphinx; assembly: GCA_030015415.1. Lineage (NCBI taxonomy): Eukaryota > Metazoa > Chordata > Mammalia > Chiroptera > Pteropodidae > Cynopterus > Cynopterus sphinx. The sequence goes on along the minus strand of CM057389.1, from coordinate 18,345,179 downwards.
ACCTCGGCTTCTGTTTTCCTAAATGACTGAACTATCTTCTCAAATTACTATAAACTAAGATCTGCTGCTGTTAGTTGAAAATGGCTTAGGACACTTCTTTTTGGAGCATTTTCTTTATGATGAGGGATAGAGAAGTTTGGGTTTCTGAAGGAGAGGCAGTAGACGAAGGTTTTAGAGGCAAAGAATTTTTCAATGCCTGTTTACAGTGGCCCCACAGGGTCATGGGGAAGTAAGAAAAATGTCCTCTCTGATACAGCCCAATATTTCTCCTATAAAGGAGAGTGTTCAATTGAATTGGGAATAACCTCTCTTCATTTTGGCCATTTCCAATGGTTCTCTTTCAAGCCATATTGATAGAGTAGCTGTCTTTGCACCCAGGAGAGAGATCTGAAGCATTTTATAATATGTCTTTGAGTAGAAATTTTGAAACCTTTGATGATTTCACTAGAAGCCCCCTGCCTAAGCTTCTTGCACCACCTGCTGTTAGTTAGGGTCTTTGCTTCACCCCAGATTTTTGCCTCTATCCAGGTCTTTGAAATTAACCTTTATTTTGATAATTAATCCTTTAGTTGTAGACTCAACATTTTTTTGTTACTTCATGTACCTCTCTGTAGCTCTCATTATACCTATTTAATTATATACCTTCCCCTCTAGGGCGAAAGAACCGTGTCCATAGGATTCAACCTTGTGTTCTCGGTACCTGGCATAGTTCACAAAATATAGTAGTTGCTCAATAATCGTTTGTTGAATAAATGAGAGCTAAGTTCCCTTCACTTTCATGCTCTGAACTGCCTCCAAGAATGTCAGTTTAGATTAAACACTTGGCATCTTCAGTTTCCCAGACTGAACAGTTTGAAAACTTAAGGGATATAATAAAAAGGCTTTTTTTTTTTTAAGCTTGATAGATAAAAATATCAATGAAAGTTTTTTCCAAACAAGAAGATGGCAAATGGTAAGCAGATCTGGCAGAATATTCACTTATAAGTCAATACTTACCAGGAAGATCAGAAGCAGAACAATTGCTACGTATAATATAAAATAAAAATTGGGCCGCTAGAGGCAGGGGAGAGGGAAACAGAGCTTTCTTACAAGTTGTCATTCTTAAATTAAAGATTACCTTCTATTTTGGTTGTGTCTCCACTGAATGTGTTCCCACAGTTTTTTAATAGTTCAGTCTCAGCTGTCAGGAACATTTCTGTTAATTTTTCCTGTTCAGCGCACGTAGGAACCGCTGTGCCTGTCATTTGCAGATACCGAAGTTGGCTCGCTAATAATGTGACTGAAAATGCCCATCAAATATAGCTGTAAAAATTCCCTTCTGTTTCCTGAAAACCTGGGGGATGTTATAAGATTCATCTGCTGGGATAACAAATCATATTAAAAATTAAATGTAACAACAGACCTCTTTGGAGATCATATTTTTTTGTCTACTTTAGTAGATTGGATTTAAACGAAGGGAAGATACTCTGTGATTATCTTTTTGGCTTCATTATTATTAGTTTCATGGCGGGGGGATTTGCATGTCATTCTGACAACATTAACTACACGTGGATGATCAGGATAGTAAGAAAGACAAAGATTTCCCTCGAGTCCTTTAGTGAATTTAAATACCTCTGGTTTCAATAATCTTTTGAATTTTCCCCATGGGGCTTTGTTCATTTGCTATTGCCTTCATAACAAATTAGGACAAATTCAGCAGCAAATGGTAGTCCAACAATTCTGTAGGTCAGAAGTCCAGGTGCTATATGGCCCAGCTTGATTTCTGATCTGTGTTTTACAAAGCCAAAGGCAAAGTGTTAGCCAGATGCATTCTTTTTTTGTAGGCTTTAGGAAGCAATCTGCTTCCAAGCTCAATGTGATTGTTGGAAGATTTAGTTCCATGGCTCTGTAGAACTGTTTCCTTCTTGGTTGTGGGCTGAGAGTTCTCAGCTTCTAGAGGCTACCAGCATTCCCTGGTTTGTAGACCCCCTGTCATTATCCTTCCTGCCAATAGTGGAGGGAGGTCAAGTCCTTTATGCTTCGACTCTCCCTGACCTTTCCTTCTGCCTCTTCTCTCCTCTGCCTTATCTTCTGCAGAATCTCTCTTCTAATTTCAGTGGAAGAAATTTCTCTGGTTTAAAGGGCTCAACTGATGATATGGGGCCCACTTGGATATTCCAGGTTAATTTCCTTATTTTACATTCTGTAACCTGATAACACCTACAAAGTACCTTCATGACAGTAACTAGGATAATGTTTGATTGAATAACAGATGTCAGAAATATTGGGGTGGGGGCGTCTTTAGAACTGTGCCTAACACAGGGTGGTGAGTGGAGCCCCAAGCGGATGGACAGTGAATACAATGTCACTGCTGACCACACGCGGGATAGTGCATGAGTTAAATTACTCTAATAACCACTGTGCACTGAGGTCATGGTAGGAAGTAGGCACTTTGTATCATCCTCAAAACAACTAATCATCCTCAAAACAACTCTGAAAATGGGTGTGTTGTTACTTTAGTGGTGAGAAATGCAGATCCAGAGATTAAGATGTTAGAAAACTTTCCCGCAATTATACAATTTTCAAGTCGTTAGAAGAGCTCTTTGAGCCCAGATCTGATTGTCTTGTGGAACAAAGCAGATGATGTAGGCATAGCATCCAGTACCGTGCTTGAGTGGCAGTGACTGTAAGATAAAAGTGATACTTAAAGAAGACGGAGTGGTGTGTGGAAGAGGAGATAATATTATTCAATGCCCTTCAGGTACTGTGCAGGCACGTTAATAATTTTGTCACTTAACTTTCCTAATAATCCTGAAAATTATTTTTTCTATTATTTCCATTTTAGAGATAAGAAAACAGATTCTGGAAGGAGAAGCCACTTGATTAAGGGTACAAGAATAATAAATTGACAACTGTTAAATTCCAAACACCATTCCAGAACTTAAACAAATAAAAGTTCCCTTTAAAGTAGGAATCTTGGACCAATAAGTTAGAGATAATACTTCGATTGTTAAACATTGTGTTAGTTTTTTAAAAAGCTTTAAATTAACTAATTACTTAATTCAATAAACTTTTATTATTTAATGCCTACTATAAGCCAGGTCCTATATTAGGGATACAGTGATGAAGGCATCATCTTCTGTCAGAAAACTCATTCTCTATTTGGGGAGAGAAAGCTAAACAAGTAATCGGCAACAGATGTCTGCAAAGTTCTGAGAGAAAAAAAGAGGAGAACTGTGCCTAAAATAGAAAAAGACTTCACAAAATAAGATGAAATTTGAGCTGGACTTTAAAGATAACAGAAATTTAAGAAGTCAAGTAGATGGTTGGGAGGGATCTTTTAGGCAACAGGAAGAATATATACAAAGACATCAAGACAAGAAAGTTTTCACATAGTGTGTGTGTATGTGTGTGAAATCGCTGAAGTTAAAACATGAAAGAATTTTATTTTTTAAAAATATTCCCAACTTTTTCAGATATCTTTCCCATTGAGTAGCTTGTTTGTTAATATCTCTGATAGTAATAATTCTTTAACTATTGATCCCTTTCAGTTATTTAAAAGTCAGTCCCCTATATTGTGTATGGCCATGCCACCCTGAACGTGACTGTTTTAGGCAGCTAAGCAGCGTTGGGCCTGGTTAGTACTTGGATGGGAGACCACCTAGGAAGACCAGGTGTTGTAGGCATTGGAAGGAAGGAAGGAAGGAAGGAAGGAAGGAAGGAAGGAAGGAAGGAAGGAAGAAAGAAAGAAAGAAAGAAAGAAAGAAAGAAAGAAAGAAAGAAAGAAAGAAAGAAAGAGAAAAGTCAGTCCCAATAATATTTTATCTCATGCACTAGTGGCAGGTGTCACATTACTCGTGCTTTCTTCTCATTTGTTATTACAGATCATCTTCCCCAAGAAATCTTTAGGTTGTGGAGAACTTGGTTTTATGGTCTATTCTTTTGGTTATTTTCATCTTTTGAAGGCAAGAGTCATCTAAAGCTAATTTTGTAAATAATTGGTTCAGTCAACATTCCCAGTTATCCTTAAACTCCATCTTATTCCGTGAAGTCTTTCCCATTTTAGGCACAGTTCTCTTCTTCTCTCAGAATTTTGCAGACATCTGCTGCCAATGACTCATTTAGCTTTCTCTCCTCAAATAGAGAACAAACTTGCCGACAGAAGATGCGTTGTTCACTATCGTTTCCCTAGTACAGGACCTAGCATATAGTAGGCATTTAAATAATCAATGTCTACTAAGTTAAGTAATTAGTTAATTTAATATAGTTATAAATGTATTTTTTAAACCATTAATAAAATATTTAGCACTGACAGTGTTGATAGCTTGAGTCCATAGGCCCGTGATATCTACTTTGAAAGGAAACTTTGTCTAAATTCTGGAACAGAGCTTAGAAATTAAAAGAGTACATCAGTCCCCTTCTAACTGCTGTGTCCTTGGGAGTAAACACCACATACTGTTTTTAGAAGGACAATACATGTCATGTATGTCTCAACAATTGAGTTTGAAGGAAATCCTGAAGACTATTTTGAGCAATGCCAGCACCATTACTATAAATGTGTGAATTTACGTGGTGAACTACTGTGAGTAAAAACACCAACTTAAATGTTTGCTAAAAATAAAGTTACATTAATATCTTGTCATAAACTCTTTCTTTCTGTTTCGCACTTTCTGGGCAGGCTGTATGAATGTGTGACCTGCTTTCACATGCCCTCCTCCTTCCCTTCTCCTTGATTTAATGCTCTGCTGTCTCTATCTTGAAATTCTTAATAATTTTATCTTTGACCTTGTGTTTTGAGCTGAAGTTTGATGGAACAATGGAGCCTGGGAATCCAGGCTCGTGGGCAGGCTGAGAGGTTGGCCTGGTTGCTGGGCACTGGAATACTTCTAGAAGGTGGGTGGAGACAGGCATGAGGCTCTCATGGGGAGGGGTGGCTGGGCAGGACTTAGGCCCAGAATGGCAGCCAGAATGGTGCAGTTGTAGCAGAAGCTGCAGCAGATAGTAGGATAAGTGATGGCAGCAGTGGTGGCACCTGACACAGCCCCAGGAGAGCAGTGGAGCTCCATGTGGCAGCACTGTGGATTTGCCCATCAGTCCCCAGACCCCAGACTCTTCTCCATAGCAGCTGTGCACATACAAACTCTCTGGCTATAGCACCAGGATAGTGGCTGTAGGCACTCAGACAACAAGCTCTGTCAGTAAATTATTGCAAAATAAAGTTACACGTGGACACTGCCATAAAGCATATCAAAATTATTAGAATTCTCTAAAGTTTAGAATCTCTTGCTTTAAAAAGTGCTGCAGTATCATAAGGCAAATAGTCACAAGCTAAAAATACAAATTAAGTTTTAAGACCATGGCATTTTATTGAAAAGAACATTATTTTTGTATAAAGCTTCAAATAAACCAACTATTAAGGAAGACAACTTTAATATTTTTGTGGTCATTACTGAAGATACATCAATAGATTGCATAAAGTGCTGTGAATTCTGTACAAATCATAAAACCACTTTTGTTTTTGCACATCCTCCACCAATTACAAAAAATAATCTGCAAGGAGACATGAAAATGGTATTGTAAATATTTACATTTAAAATTAAATTCCGACATGTGAAATTGAAGAATTAAATATTTTTAGAAAAATATTTCACAAAGGACGTCATGTATATATGTACCAAAAATTATCTTTTAAATAATTTATTAGAAATTTAACCCAATTTTTCACAGCCTATAAAATACTCTCAACAGTTCCAGTAACAGTTGCATCAGCAGAAAGATCCTTTTCAAAACTAAAAGTTATTTTAAAAAAATTTGCAGTCTTGCATTTTCTAAGAGTGACTTATGTCAGTTTTGGTTTTATCAATTAAAAATAAAGTTGTTAAAAATATAAATTATGAATACCTAATAAAACAAATTTGCAGAAAAGAGAGCTAGAAAGCTCAAATACACAATCAGGATATCATATTAATAAGCTATTATTTGTTACGTTGTATAAAATCATGTATGTTACATTGTATAAAATCAGAATATATGTATTTTTGGCAATTTGCAAGTTTAAGTTATTACACATGTATCATTATTACCCCATAACAATTTATAAATAATATTTTTTAAAGAGAAAATATTCATGTTTTAGTAATTTTAATTGCATTTTTCCTTATGCCTTTTGAACAAGAGGTTGCATGTTTTTATTTTGCACTGGGATCTGCAAATTTTATAGCTGGTCCTGCTTTCCTTTATCTAACTTTTAGATTCCTCCCCCCATGCCTACCTTTTTCTGTCTGCAATATTTAATATCCCTTTAAAGATTTAGATTTTTAAAGCCAATTTGTAGGAAGTTCTTTATTAGACATAATTTACCTGTAATTGTGGACAGCTAGTGGATAGAGGTGATGGCTTCCATACTGAACAGCCCGGCTTGTGATTATGTCAGACCTTTTTTTTTTTTACCTAATTATACTTTAATGTTATACATTACAGTTTATAAAAAGTCAGGAAGAATAAACGCTCATCAGATTAACTTTAAAAATTTCTTGTCTTTCAACTTACCTTCTTATTCAAAAAGTAAAACTGATTTTTTTCCTGTTTCACACTTTTTTACTTATAAACTTCTGAAACTTTCAGAACTGAGTGAGCCGCATTGACTGAATGGTAAGAATGCCTGTGACTTGGCTTATTTTTGCCCAGTCCAGGAAAAGTCCTCATATAATCTTTGTGTATCTTTTTTCTATAAGTCTTTGTATTCTTACTTTTTTCCTGTTAAAAATTAAATGTTTAGACTTTTGTTACTCCACATAAGGGGTGTATGACCTGTGAATTTAGTATACGACCTGTGAATTTACTCTGAAATTTAAATTTCGTATTATTACTTAAAAGATACCCTTGAATCAGATAACTGACTTTCAACATTAAGTATACTATGTGTTAGCTATAGGACTTTGAGCAAGCTACTCCATTCTCTAAAAACAGAACTATGCATATCTATTTAATAGATATTGAAGACCAAAAGATAATTAGACTCTTGGTAAGTATTCATTTTCTTCTTGCCACCCCCATTCTAAAGGCTATAGGATTTGATGACTAGTTGGGTGTGCTGAAGGTTAGGTTAGGGCTGCAGTCATTTCTGTGCCTTCCTATTTGAAATTATATTTGTTTCAGGAAAGTAATTTAATTATCCTTTGGTTAGTTTTATAACTTTTACAAAATATGTGCCTTCTTATAATAAATATCTTTGGCAAGAAAATGGAGCCAAAGAATGAATCATTAATTTTGTAATTTATGTTGTCACTTCTCTGATGAAGATAATGCTGGATTTATAATATTCCTTCTAAGAGGTAGCTGGGATAATTTCAGAACTTTATTTCTTATCTGTTCATAGGTATGTTTGTCATGAAAACTACTTAGTTTTAATTATATGTTTTTATGCCTGGTAATGTTAATACCGTTCAATATCTTTAGTAGCTATTCTTGCTTATTTATTTTGTACATATGAAGTTTCAAAGTCATCTGGTTTTGACAACAGTCTTCTGTTAATATCATTGGAATTTAGTTAAATTTATAGCTTATTTTAATAAAAATTAACATCTTTACAATGTTAAGTATGCTTATCCAATAAAATAACATGTCTTTCCATTTGATCAAGGCTGCTATTGTATTTTTCAGCAACTTGGAAGGTCTCAAACATTTTTGGCCAACTTTATTCTAAGAATTTGATCTTTTGGATTGCTATTATAAATTGTGTCTTTGCTCCCATCACACCCTTCGATTAGTTGCCTTTTGAATTTATGAAAGCTCAGAAAAGGTCTTGAGTCTAGTACCTTATGACCTATGGAAAATCAAGAATTACTAAAGAATAATAATAGACACCCTCACAACAAAACAGCTGTCAAAAAACTATCCTCCATTATATATCCAGAATTGTCTGTTTTTATGAGACTGGAATGAATTCCCTAAAGAAAATTTACAATGTAATCTCTAGTAGTAACCATATTTGCTCTGAAACATTTTTCTTAACTGACCTAAATGTTGGGTTCCTGACATGCTCCATCACTTGTTGTCAGGCTAACAAGAACATGTGTCTTCTGCTCTTATTTATTTTTGACATTGGAGTCAGATAGAAGGAAAATAAATCACTGAATAACTAATTCACACTTAAGATTACTTTTTAAATATCACTCTGTCCTAACTCATGAAAGTTTTAGATGATAAAAAAAACAGGCCTTAAAAATACCATGAGCCCAATAAAATCAAATAATTCAGTTTAGATTTTGATCAAATTTTATTTGATAGGTTATTTTTCAGGCCAAATTTACTTAAAAAAAAAAGAAAGTCAGCAATGTAGGGTCGAAAGCTGCTGAAAAGCTTAGATGAAGCCTTTGGTAAACATTATCAAGTCAGAAGGAACAACTAGCCAAATAGGGGGCATTTATGCTCATTTTTCACTTTCGTGAGTCTGCATGAAATGTGATTAGTTGTCTTTCAATATACATATGGACTTCTTGGTCTAAAGTAGATACAGTCGTGGGCGTACATAGAGTATGTGGCCCTGAAGGCCTAAGACACGCAGTAGACAACATCGTGTTTTGGCCAAGTCCAAGGCTTCTGGTTAACATAGATGCAATGAACTGCATGTTTACATTCTCCCCCAATTCATATGCCGAAACCCATTCCCTCAATGTGATGGTACATGGGAGGTGATTTGGTCATGAGAGTGGAGCCCTCATGGATAAGATTAGTGCCCTTATAAAAAAGACCACAGAGAGAGCCCTTGCCCCTTTCACTATGTGGAGTTATAGTGAAAGATGGTAGTGTAGGAAGTGAATCCTCACCAGACACCAAATAGGCTAGAGCTATGAACTTGGACTTCCCATCCTCCAGAAGAAATAAACATTTGCTGTTTCTAATCTACCCAATCTGTGGTGTTTTGTTATAGCAGGCCAAATGAACTAAGACAATAGACTTATAAAATAAAGTTTTTGCCATTTTTTTCTTTTTTTTCTTTCCATGAGAGTTTATGGAATTAGGTAAAGTAAGAAAGATATTACAAATTATATAATAATAATATAAACATCACTTATTGAGAATTTGTTATTTCAAGGAAGTTTCATTAAGTCTTTTCTCAAGTTTTTATTAATTAGAATAAATTTGAGGGTTACAAAATTGTTATACAGAATATTAAGTCGAAATTATAGCTATTAAATTTTATGCAAAGGTTAGACCCCAAATATGGCTACTTCTACTTGTATTATGCTAACACCTTTATTATACTTTATATGAAGAATGGAGAGCTTGAGGATGCTTGGTTTAATTGAGGTGAGCTAAGGCAGAGAAGCAAGATTCAATGCTAGGATTAGAACTGCTAGTTTTTACTCTAGTTTTATTTTAGTCAATAGATTTTTTCCAACTCTTAATGAATAGTTTGACTCTTTTGCAAAATTCATTCTCTCTATAAATGTTAACAAAACTGTCAGCACTTAAAATATAGTACTGGTTATTTGACTGACAAATGATATCTATATCATTATCTTACAGAGAACTATGTATCTGGACATTTCAATTGAGATATACAAAATAATTTTATAATAGTAAGTTTTACACAATGTAGCACAGCTGTCTGTATCTGAAGAAATTACAGTTTTCATCTCTTTGTGCTTCTCAGTAAACATAAAAGCCATTATTACTCTCAGATGCAAGTGTTGTTAGATATTTAATTGAGGATAAAAATACTAGTAGTATTCTTATTTTGAATATGAAATTTTAAAATTAACTTGGCATCAGTATAATATATTTACTGTGAAGATTTTATTGTTCTTCATTTGTAGAAAGATTCTAATCAAGTTGTCTCTGAAAGACCATGAGCACTGATTGACAGTCATGTGAATAATAATGGAACTGAAATTCTCAACATGGTTTTGCAATATATTATTCTATGCAAAAACAAGATAAGTTTTCTTATTTAAAATTCTCTGTAAGTATGAGACTAACATTTTGCCAGTTTGTTGGAGGAGATATGTTCCTTTCTGAAAGCCCGTTTGAGAGTATGTCATCTGGTTGATTCAATAATGTTTGATTGGAGTCCATTTGAGCTACTGCTGATAAGTAAAACTTCAAATTAATTACATGGCTTTAAATAGTCCCCAAGTCTCAAGCAAGTTAGGTAAGGCAAAAGTTTAACATTAACAATCAGAATAGAGATTATGTCACCCTGCCAATTTATAGAGGGAATGGGTATATGATTTTCTGCCTTTTCTTTTATCTTCAGGACAAGTTGGTATTTTTTTCTTAATGTGAACATACCATGGGAATTAAATGATATTTACATAAAATCTCAGCAGCTAGTTGAAGTGTAAAAAAATTAAAAATTAACTTAAAGGGTTGTTTTAACTACATTGGCAATTGACAAGGCAAATATTTCCCTGTACTGAATTAATATTAAAACAAAATCTTTTTAATAGAGCAAATAGGCTACACATTCTGGAAATATGGCACTTTATGATGCTCATTAATTCTTATAGAATCGAGGTTTTCTTTGGCATCATATGGTTGAATGCTTATTATGATAAGCAACTAAAAGTGAAAAGATAACCGCTTTCATAAGTTCAAATACACTTTACCACTGTATTTCCTAAACATCATAGCTATAGGGTGTATTGGTATATGTGTTGGTGTGTGTGTGTGTGTGAGTGTGTGTGTGTGTGTTGGGAGTGAGGGAAGAATAAAGGAGAATGAGGGCTTTAAGAGAAAATTAAAAACTAAAAATGGGTGTGAGAAATGCTCATGGTCTCTATATACAGAGAGAGGAGAAAGTGTATTTCAGAACAGAAACAATTATTTAAATAGGCTATTAGAAAATAGCTTCATTCAAAAGCAAACCACGAGCATGGTAAAAAAAAATCACCAACAATAATAAGTAACCACATTAATTTCATCAGAATTTTATTGATTTGATCCCTTGGATATTTTGCAAACTTTTACCCTCTATTTTATCCTCACTGCCACTGGCCTGCCCTTTTACGAGCCTTCCAATTTTCTCTTCTTGAAGTCAGTTTCTTGCTATAGTGAGACAAATCTCACATTTGCACAGAGTTGGCAGTTTAAAACACAATTTGATTCATCTCATCTATCTCTCTAAAGCCTTCTGTGGTCCTCTGTGGCCCTGTAACAGAGATTGAGCCATTTACAGGCTCAGACTCTGAATTCTCTCCTGTCTAATTAACTGGTCATTAAACACTAGAATATGCTCTTCTGTTGAAGGGTCACTACCCTGGTTAACATTCCTTTAACACTTTGGGATCTTTATTGTGTTTGACTTTTTAATTTACTAATCACTTTAATTAAAGTGCTCTTCCATCTCTTTACCACCTTTGTAAATTTTGCTAGTCTTTTAAGACCTTGCTCATAATTGCCCATATTCTCTAGTCAGAGCCAGTTACTGTCTGTCTCCTCAGTGTTCCCACAGTGTTCTGTTAATACCTCTGTTATTTCATTAATTATACTGCATCACAATTATTTATGTCTCGGCCCTACAAGATAATGGCTTAAATGCAGAGACTTTCACTCATCATCTTAGCCCTCTTGTACCTCTGCAGTGTCTATACCTTGTCTGTCAGATAATTAAGATCACAGTGGCTGTAGACATATAAAGATATTTGAATATATCCAGGTATGTAGAGGTGTCTCAGAAATTATGCTCAGTATATACATGGAGAGCTAAAAACTAGTTGATAAGCATCACTAAAGACATATCAGTTAGGTGAAATCATACAAATGTATTTATCGTAATTTTTTTTTGGTATTTCTAAAAAGTTACTTACATTGCCAACTTTTCCTTTACTTTTTCTGTGGGAATAGTCTGATTACTGAAAAAAATGTCATATTCATAATGAATAAAATAGCAGTTTTTTATATTCCTATCTCAGAATAACTCCACAGATGGTCTTCAAACTTTCCAAGAAAATAAACTTTGGAAAGAAATAAAACATAAGAATTTTCAACTTAAAAATATACTTCTCAACCCAAATGAAGTTATGGATGTGAGGTAACTAGAGATGATTTGACTTCAGTTTTCACTTTTATTGCTACAAATGTTGTCATTTACTAGGGAAAGATATCACTGAATTTATGATTTAAAAAAAATACACTTGAATTAGTACAGTTATTCACACAAGTTCAATTATTTCATTATCAGCATTAAATCAGCCTCATCATGATCATTGCCATAATCCTTGTTAGCAATTCTCTCAATTATTGAGGAAGTACTATTTGCCAAAAACTTAAGTGGTGGTTTTACATATTTTTCCACATCTAATCTTTGGACAGTTATAAAGGTAGTATGACAGATATTGAAGGGGGCTCACTGAATAGCTATTCTAATTCCTTCTTCCCTTTCCTTTGTATATTATAGTGATTAGAGAGTGAAAGGTTAGAATTTCCAACCTCTCCTGTAGCTAGATGAGCTCATGTGATATGATTCTGACCTGTGAGATATAGTTGGAAATTTTTGGGAGAGAATCTCTTTCCAAAATGTTTTGAGAGATTTTTGCCCTTCCCCATCCCCCATATTTATCTAAAACCCGACTTAATGCTTAGAAGGGCAGCAGACGCTTTAAAAATATGAGATAAAAGAATGGTAAGGATAGACAAGCAAGAATAATAATCTGTGACATTATGTAGGCTATTAAGAAATAGCATCATTCAAAAGCAAACTGCTTCCATGGTAAACAGCAACAATTAAGCAAGTTAATTTAGTCAGAATTCTAGAGATTTGATCTCTTAAATAGTTCACAGATCTTTGACCTTTTCTTCTTCTCTGTTGCCACTGACGTGGCCTTTACCTTTCTGTTTTTGAAGTCAGCTTCTTCCTTGTGCTGACTTCATGAAGCAACTTCATTCTCTATTTTTAGATGTGAGAAAAAAATGCACCTCTGTTTAGTTAACCTGCTGTGGTTGGGGTATCCTTATATAACACGATGCAATCATAATTAATTCAGATTGATTCTACCCTTCCTATTTTATAGAAGATGAAATGAAGGATTAGGGAGGTTTTGTAACTTGCCCAAAGCTGCATAGGTTAGAAGTACTTTTAGCAAGATTCAAATTCAGTCCATCAGAATTTAAAGCTGTTTTCTTTGCATTATAGATATGTATTTTTTTTTGTATTAGGCTGAACCATTTAGAAATGTCAGTGTCAGTTTCATATGACTCGTCCTCATTGGTTAAGTAATGTAATAATAACCTGTATACACACCTACAGAAACACACTCACTCACTAGAATTTTAAAATTACATTACTATGTTTCCTGGTCTATTGATAAAATTTACATTTGATTATTCAGTTGAATAAGGAAATACTATAATGACTAAATTATTATTTCCAAAGTTATTATTTTTTAGCATATAGCTTTAATGTTAGAATACCTGGCACTGTGCCTAACACTGACAGGGGCTCCAAAAATATTCATAGAATAAAAAATATTTTGAATTTGATAACCTCCTTCACAGGTGACTTTTTTCTTAAAAAAAAAACATACATTTTGAAAGAGGAAAGTTATTACCTTTAAAATAGTTACTGGTCCAATGGTCGGTTATGTTATCTCTTAAAAGCAAATTATTAGTTTTACCAGAGTATTTTTCCCTTTCACTGCTTGATTGGACACACTCTTATTCTTATTTTAAAATACTGGCTGAGATTGTCCTCATTGTGAAGGCTTCTTAATACCTACCTTAGTGTTACTCCATATCTTGTACATATGTCTGCATTAATTACAATCTCATGTTCACTATCTCTATAATTTGTGAGCTAGTAAAATCAAGAACCTTGTCTTCTTCATCTCTATATTCCAGGGCTTAGGTGGTACTTAATAAATATTTGATAAATAAAGCTTATTACTGCAATTTAAATTTATTTAGTGCCAAATTAAATGAACATTTTATAAAAACAAATTTATCTAAAAACACATGCTTTAAACTTTTCACATGAGGATTAGTGACAATTTTGGGGAATATGGGAAAAAATTTATTTAGAAAAAAGGTGAGTTAAAGTTGAATTTAGAAGGGATATTTTAAGATTTGGTGATATATAAAATAATTACAAAGAAAAAGAAATGAAGAAATGGGTGGTAGCAGGCATTTTTGGCTATACAGGACACCCAAGCAAAGAACATCTCTTATTTCAATGACACCACATCATTTGTTTTGTGAAAGCAATGAGATCTGTATAAAAGGCAGCTGAAGGCTGCACATGAGCAAGAGTAACAGAAAGAGTTCGATCATTATGAATATGGTTAAGTTTTGATCTGCTTTAGAAAGTTCTGCTTGTTGCAATATTTTTCTGTATGATGTCATCATCAATGGCATTACGATACATGGCTAAGATCATATAACTATGATGACAGAAATATTAGATTTGTGGTGTTGAGTGAGGCAATCAGCTACAGGCCTTGAGCATCTATCTCTCAAACTTCTTGCTGAATATTTTACACTTTTGGGCTTATGCATCTAATACTGAGCCATCTTTGCAGCTAGTCACATAGGCAGTGAAGTAGGCCAAGGTAACTAGCATAGCTTCTGTGTAACTATTTGCTTCTCTGGGAGAGGACAGTCTTGTTTGCTGATTGCTACAATGTCTGCTGCTCACTCAAAAGGTGCTGGTGTCCTTTCTTCTGTGATAAAGTGCGCTGTGTGTGGAGGCAGCATCTCATCCTTCACATTACCTTTTGGGAACTGGGGCCAATGTGCTGAAGCTCATGTTGCTTGCTGTGCTGTGAGTAATAAAGTCCTTTGTCTTCACCCCATGAATACTGCCCATTTCTTCTGTCAGTACGCCTTGCAATGTAACACTATGGCAAGCTAAACTGTTAGCTTGCAAATGAAGTAAAAATCTCATATTCTTCCCAGTTCTTGCAAGTTGATGTCTCATTCATAAAAGCTGTTTTTCGTAGATAAATAAAATTTTACATCAAGGTTGAGTGGTACCCAAGGAATCATCTGAATCCAGGAACATAATTACTGGTTTAAAAAAAATGAAAGCTAACATGGAGGATACTGTGACATATTAAAGTAACTCATATTCTGATCAATCTGTAAATTTAATTTTTTTTGCCATACAGAATAAACATAGTCTTACACTTATGTTATATAGATTTTTGAGCTAAGTAGGTCATTTAAATCACTGGATTTCAGATTATGACTTGCTGAGTGCGATAAGTAAAAGGTGCAGCAAATACCAAAGAATTTTCCTGGAGCATTCTGGAAAATTTTCTCATACATATATAAAAGTCAGTCAAAAAGTAACTGTGTTGAAGGACGGACAACCAAGTGAGTAATGCAATAAATGTAAGATGCTTTTCTGTACACTGGGGGACATGGTTATACATATAAAAGAGATGGTAAAGTGTTCTGTTGAAGCATTAACACCGTATTCAAGGGTAGTCAAGTGAATAATGAAATAACAATATGATGTTTTTATGGCACTGTGAGACATGGTTAGTTGAAATAGTTATTACATTGTAATCATTGCTAAATTGTGAGTTTTTTAATCCCTTCAAATGTTGCATCAATACCCTAATATAAAAAATGTGTATGAACAAATGTAAAATTTTAGGAACTAGTAAAAAAAAATCAGAATTGGGTTTGAGGGTATCAGAGAAACACAAAAGTGTTAATGATTTAATCTTGCTAGCATATATTAAAAAAAACATGCCATAAAAACGTGTTCACTAATTCAGAAACTTCATGATTCTTAGAGGAGAGAGCCTAAAGTGGGCAGATCTATTTATAAACATTTAACAATCTAGAAGCAATAATTATCCAGGGAGATAGAATTTTAATTAAATGCCTAGAGGTGATCTAAAATAATGTAAGTAAATTTAAAATTTTAAAAGGAACTAATTGGTTATAATTACAAACAGTTATAGATAATTAGATGGAATTGCAATAGTGATATAATTAAATGAATGGCATGTCCTTTGGTCTCTGGTTCATTCGTTCAATAATTGAGCTGTTCCAATATATTATCTACTGTTTCTGTATTTAAGCATATTCTGGTGGGAAAGAAAATATATAAATGACTACCTAGAATATGCCAGATTTAATTAACTACTCTATAAAGGTATGAAGATGTTTTGAGACTAATTTCTGACTAAAGCAATCACAGAGGGCTTCATGGAAGAAGTAGCATTACTTCTTAAAAGGTGAAAATTCAATAGAATTTTTATAGACAAAGGAAATGGAAAGGGCATGGTCCAAGACACAAGGGTATGAAAGTGCTGAGTGTGCTCAGGGAAAACTGAGTGGTTGGAATGTCAGTGGAGTATTGAATTTTGTTTTATTAGTCAATCTTAAAATCTTTTCTATTTCACCTTAAAAGATGAGTTAGGCCCCCTTGTATTTACTGATACAGTAAATGTTTGGCCTCGGTTCTGCCATGTAGTTTAATGTTATATGACTAGTCTTTTATTGGTGGTTTATTTACTAATTCTGTCTCTTGGGATATATCTTTTAATTTTAGGAAGATTTGTATTTTTTTTCTAATAACGTTATTGAACAGACAGAATTTGTCCACTTAGCACTAGCAAAGTCAGACACAAAACACCAACAAATGCAGTGGAGAAAGGTTGGCGATTTTATTATTAATGCGCCACCCGGGAAAGCAGGAACCTAATGCTCAAAAGCCTGAACTCCCTGATGTCCTCTAGGTTACAGATTATATAGGGCAAAATTATGTCAACATGGGTTAGGGGTTTAGAGTCGTGCTGGGAGCCGTTTGGTAGGACATGAGTGAAGGATCATAAATCATTTCTTCAGGTCTTGAGGATAGTTCTGAGGTCTGCTGTGGCATCCCTCAGTCTCGTTTCAAAGAAAAGTGGCCAGGAGGTCATTCCAAATTATCTAGTAAATTCTCTTTGTTCCCTCCAATCTCTTGCCCCTTTATATCTCATTTGAGGTGATATCCTTTTATTCTCAGGTAATAGCCTTTTAATACTCAAGTCAATACCTCTTAGCTAATAGTTAAACCATCAGTGGATTTATTTTACTTTTTGATATACTTCCCCTTCCTGCCCTGTCACTCATTTTTGGGTAGTTGGCATGTATCTATATTTCTGAAATATATAGACATTATATATTATAAATGCCCTTAATTATCACCATTTAGTAATTCTAAAGATAAGTGTTGTTAATATTCTTCACTAGTCTTTTTGATTGTCAAAAATTTCTCTTATAGATTATTCCTTAGGAACAGCTCATGGGAACAATATTTTCTAAGTTATTTCACATTCTAACACTTTGTCTGCAGCCTTTATTTTTGGGTGTCAGTTTGACCAGATGTTAAATCTCAGCTCACGTTTTTACTTCTTGAATACCTTAAATATATTTTTATAGCCTTTTGTAGCCTAGAAAATTGCTGTTGAAAAGGTTAAATGATAAACTAGATTTTTTTTTGTAAAATTCAACATTTTTCTAGAACAGGAATTTTCAAGTATTCTGGTCTCAAGAATTTCTTACAGTTTAAAAATTATCGAGGATCCCAATAACATTTGATTTATGTAGATTAGATCTAATGATATTTATCTTATTAAACATTCAAAACTGAGAAATTGAAAAAGTTATTTATTATTTAAAAATAAAAACAATATACTTATATTAAAAAAATACTTATTAAATTAAAGAAATGTTTTTTCAAATAAACAAAATAATGAGAATAAGTTGTCAGAAAAGAATTGGGAATTAAAGTCCAGTGTGGTAGGATTGATAGATGGTGCTGTGGTAGTTACAAGACCCAGAAATAGGCCCTTTGTGCCAAAAGTCTTGATAGTTAAGCTTTCACAACAGGGCATGAAGGGGAGTAGAATTTGCCCCTCACAAAATATGCCTCTTTGAAATAAGGTTTATTTTGGTCTGGTTATTTTGAGAAGCTGAAGACACAGGAGAAGTTGCAAAATCCACTAGAAGTTACCCTTTCATAAGAGACATTTACATCTATAAGGAAATCTGCGTTTGTAATGCTCTCTCCCTCTCTGTACCAGGAAGCGGAGGATGACTAATTTTCTAGAATCTTATCAATGGAGAAGTCAATGACCTAAATCTGTATAACAACCTTACAGATTATTTCTTGACTTCCTCCTCTCCATAAATTCTCATAACTGGCTTCCCCATTAGTTCAAATTTCCTTTTGTCTTTAGTCGGAGATGGTCTTTAAGGTAGTGGCTTAGGCCATTTGGTGGAGTTACTCAGCTTCCTCTGGAATCTCCTTTCTATACAGGAAGTCTGCATGTTATTAAACTTCTGATTGTTTTGTTTTTATTACAGAGATGTCTCAGCTAAGGACCTAGAAATTTAGGAAAAAATTATTTTTTCTACTTTATAGCCATAAAACGAAACCTCAGACCTAATAAGAAAGACAGAATTGGGACCCTAAAAACATGTATCTGAAAAGGCTGAGCCGTTTCTGGAGAACCGAACTACAAAAACTTCCATCTACTGCCTTGAAGAGAACAAAACTTACTTATCCTGATACCATGTACGGGGGAAAAAAAGTTTTTGTTAAAAACAAACACTCCAAGTCAGCAGTGAGCAAGGGATTGCATCTGAATTTATAATAATTCGGATATTATAATATACATGTGGTGAGGAAATCTCTAAACTGAGACATTAACATTAAAATAATCCTAGTTTGGTGATATCCCTGGGGTCCGAAACAATAGTGAGCAGAAACCTCTTTAAGGGAACATTTCTAGAAGTGAGGCCATATAGGATTATATTAAGGGTAAAAAAGCATGCTTCCTTCTTTTCTCTCTCTCTCTCTCTCTCTCTCTCTCTCTCTCTCCAAATAGTTCAAAGTCATAAAATAATATAACTCAACTTGAATGTCAGTCTATATAAACATAATGAGAATAATTCCCTAAAAACCTGAGCTTATAAACAAAATAAGAGGCATAGCTAAATAAAAATAACTACAGATATTTCTCTTTTAACATTAGTTGTCTTAAAATCCTGAAAAGCAGATATTCTGCAGGAAGATAACTAGAAACTTATTTTTCCATTATTTCAAACAGGAAAAATGATAATATATTACAAGTAACTCCCAATAAATGTCCTAATATGTAGCTAAGGCACTATAAAATCTCTATTATACGTAAAAAGCTATCATAGCATGTAAAATACTTAAAACATTGTTTAATATTGATTACAAAACAATAAGATTGTAATGGTTTTTCTGTATGCTGTAACTAAGAAGGTGTGTGTGCTGTACTGTAAACATTGTCTTCATGTGATACAGCATAAACAGAAAGCAATAAATATATCTGTTAGAAAAATGTAGACAGTTTACAATAAACACCAACTTTCCTGTAATCAATTGTTGTTAACCAAAAGAGTTAAAATTTGAACTGAAATGGAGGAGAGAGGAGGAGAAGAACATTGAAGTCATCGCTGTTGGCAACCAGTTGCAAAAGTTGACAGTGTAGACAAAGTGGGCAATAAAAGAGTCATTTCAGGAAAATATAAGGTTAGGAGGGTTAGTTATGAATTCTCCATCATTTTGGTGCTCTTGTAGAGACTCCTGAACAGGAAGACTTTGAAAAATCTTCCTGAAAGGTGATAAGATAGACGTTTTAGGGTGAAATCTCTTATAAACTAGAGCTCTGCTTGCATGTGCATTTTTTTATGTTTGTAAACATTAGCTTCTCCTAGCACTATCTAAGACATATGTTCCCTTCCTTGACATTCAGCATAATTTTTCAAAACATCTAACTGATTTTTAACATTTTACTAATTATATTTGAACCACAGCTTGAGACTTTTCTCCAAATGTCATTTGTTAAAAAGTGTTCAGAGTTTCAGAAAATATAAATATAAATATAAAAATTTCCTGTATAGACATTTGCCAAAAAACATTGCATTGAGACATGTGTATATTCTATAAATTTTCAATATAAAAACCATAATTGATAATGTTAGAAAAATGTTTATCAGGGAGATTTCTGTGGAGGTGTGTCTATATGTTTAAAATAATTTAATTAATAAGAAGAATATAACTTATAAGGAAAGATTATAGTACCCAAAACACAACAAAACAAACAAAATGAGACAAAAAAGACTGAGAAAAAGATCAAATTAGAACTTCTAGAAATAAAACATATGGCATTGAAGTAAACACTTTAATGGATAGATTAAAGCAAAGATTAATACTAGAAGAGAGAATTAGTAAGTGGCAAGCTATATGTTATGAAATTATCAAAATGCGTGAGTCCAAAAGGTTAGTTAGATAAAAATATTCACCAAAGGGAATTAGAAGTTTCAAGATAGAAATTCTAATAGGGGAAAATTGAGGGAATTAAGGGGGCAATACTCAAATGTATTGGCTGACAATTTCTCAGAATTAATAAATGATTTGAACCACTTGATAATGGAGGAAATAAAAAGAAATAAGCATTGATAAGCACTTAAAATGGATTTGGGATTCAGGCCAAATTTGAGAAAGTGAGGCTTATGTGTTTCAAGTTTCAAGTCTCAGCTCTCAAGCCTATTAAGGTGCTGACCTGTTGCTAAACTCAGCTCAGGGCTAAACTGCAAACCTCCTACATCAATGATT
Organism: Cynopterus sphinx; assembly: GCA_030015415.1. NCBI lineage: Eukaryota > Metazoa > Chordata > Mammalia > Chiroptera > Pteropodidae > Cynopterus > Cynopterus sphinx. The sequence goes on along the minus strand of CM057389.1, from coordinate 18,324,610 downwards.
GCTACGTGGACATATATGAACTTTACTTACTCTTCATCATGGTGAATAGGCCATCTGCATTCTTCACCTTGAAAGGAACCAGTCTATTTCAACAACCAGCATCCTCCATGTAGACAATGGGCCTGCCAGATCTCAGCTGGTCTAACCAACGGCTTCATTTACTTGGAAGATCTAAACAAGGACAGCTCTTTTGGTTTTGCCTTTATAAACCCTGCCCTTCTTTGTTCCTTTCAAAGCACAGTTCAGGTTGCTGTTTGAATTTGTATTTTCTAGATTGTAATCCCTCTTTTGCTCAAATAAATGTTGTTTATTCTTTATTGCAGCTTGAAATATCTATTTTTGGAGGGGAGAGTGTTAACACTGCAGTTTGAAAATCCTCAATAAGCCCAATTCTGATTAACATTAAGTCCTCACCTCGACACAGCATTGACTCACTGCAAAACATAAAAAGGAAACAGAAGAACCTTAAAATCTTTCAAAAATAAAGATAATTAATTTATAATGTATGGCATTGCATTATCAGCAAACTGTAAACAACAAAGATCAGATAATAATAAAGTAATATTTTTAAAAAGTTGAGAGAAAATAACTACCAAAATAACTGAACAAAAATTCAAGAATGATGGTGAAGTAAACAGTTTTTGTCTAAGACTAAGGAAATAGCTACTTCTTAAGGAAACTAAGCCTAGGAAAAAAAAGCGATTAAAAAGGAATTTGGTAAACATTCAGATAATTTTAAATAATATTTTTTTTGTAAAAACTATAATATTAATCTTTGTATAATGGGAACAAAAGATATTAAAATGTGAGAATTAAACAAGACATACTATGTAAAGCACCAAACACATATCAGTATGTGCTAAATAAAATCTAGGGCACTTTACCCTTTCTAAAAATTTTCACTCTTGATTAACAGCAATTTATGTTTATGTGAATGCTACATTTATAATTATTCTAATAGAAATTTCTTTCATTTCAATATGTTTTTAGGTTTTAACAACAGAGGGTAATCAGTAACACTTTTGTTGCTGTGATTTTCATATTTTCACTGAATCACTGAAAGAGATCAGAGATATTTGTTTTAATGAGAAATCCAGAACACCCTAAGGTAAGCCACTTTTGCAATAAACTTACTGCCTTATTTCTTATCCAAGTTGTTAGTGTTGCATCATTTTCATTTCCAATCCTAGATTTCTGAAGAGTCCTTTAGTGATGACAAGTTTCTTCATAACTATGCTTAAGCATAATTTTTGTGAGTATTATTTCATTTCCTTAACCTCTAAGGGCAGTATTAGGTTTTGAATTCATTTAACTAAATTACAGGCTAAGACTCTGACTGGAAAAAGATTTCTAGTATGAAAAAACAAAGGAATTATATATCCAGCTCAAAAAGAACCACTATTTACCAACTACTTATATTTACAGTGAATTACTGCATATGAAAATGAAACTGACTTTGGGAACCAGAAAAGGCTAAGATCAAAATATTTAAAAGTTTTTATGTCAAGTTGAATTTAAGATTTATAGGTTTAGATGATTGGGTGATGATCTTGGTATTAAATATTCCAACTTAAAAATTAGATGAATATTTTAGTCTTGCGAATGACTGACTCTGCAAACCACATTTTTGGCTCTTTGTTGGCTCTCTGCTCGGCACCGCCTATCAGGGCTGCCAGGGGGATACTGCGAAGCTCAAGTAGGAAGAAGGAGTAATCCAAGACAATATAGAGAGGTAAGGCAGGTTAGCGAAATGAAGGGTACATACCATAATTAAGAGTCTTCATTATTTATTTATTTATTTTTATTTGAATGCTGACAGCACCAAACATCTTCACAGGGCTTATCTGGTTGAACTCCTCAAATCTGTGATCTTTGCTAAACGAAAGAACTTTTTTACTAGGCATCCTAAAGCTCTGCTCTGGAAGACCTCTTTAACTAAGCTGTCAATGAGATGAAGGCAAACCTTATTGCTCAGAGAGGAAAAAGAGCAAAAGAGGTCAGTTGTTCAGAGAAAATCCTCAGCAGCGTGGCCACAGGTCAACAAGCTTAACAGAGCCCAAGGATGGTGAAAAGGGTTGGGAATATAGCTGTAGAGAAAACTTTCACAGCTCTAATTATAGATAAGAATTACCTCCTTCCATCCCTCCATCCCCCAAGGATCATGAAGAGAAACAGGGTGATTCTGAAAAAATATTAGACTACCTTCTAATCAAACACAAGGGTTTTCAAAGCATTGAGGACTCAGATGTTGTAAATATGACACTGAGTTGAACCCACCATTGGATGAGGATCCATAATTTTAAGTAATGTGAAAAAAAAGAATGCCATAATATTAATAAATACACTATTTTTGAAGATGTTAAATTTTCTTATAAGGCAAGTTGCTACCAAATATGGAGAGAAAACCACTCCAACAAATGCATAAATGATATGACAAAGGGATATATGCACATCAACAGTATTTTAGTACATGCTTTTATTGCAATTTCTACTGAAAATTATTATTAGGGGTACTGTTAGAGATGGTGGATGACATATGGTTGATATAGAAGACAGAGAAAGTAATAGTTAAAATCAATAATCAACAGCCTACACATATTTATGGCTACAACATGCCAATCACCATCAAGAAATGTTAATTGAGATCAGGGTCAATAAATCTTGTATGTATGTCTGCTGTTAACACGTATATTTAAGATGTCTGAATAAAAATTAACATAAAAGGACTATATATGATTTTTAAAACCAAAGTTCTGTCTTACTTTTATATTCTCAATTTAATCATCATTTTATTAACTTTTATTACATGACAAGCTGTCAAAGGTACTGGGTTATAACTCATTTAAATTAGATTGAATATGTAGATCTTTGAGGGATCTGTCATTTTATTCGACTATTTTAATTTGTCATACAAAGGGGGCAGGGATATGGCTAAGGGGGAATCAATTAACCTATTAAACTTTTTAAATTTGTGAGAGGAAGAAGTTGTTGGATATTCTGGAGAATAAAGTATGAGACAGAGCATTTACGAATGAAAGAGCTAGACTCAAGAGAAAAAAATAAAAGACATGCTAGAGAATAAATGCAATGCAGAAATACCTTGGTAATGAAAATTTGGTAAATGTTAACTTTAAACATTTTTTTTAGTGGGCAATGGGAATGAGTGAAGAAAATAAATATTTTTTGACATTTTGTTGTTCTTGAGGTGACATTTCAATTTTAGATTATTTGTAAGATTTTGAAGAAATTCCATTTAAATACTTAACATTTAGGATAAATGCAGATGGTTATTATTTTGTGAAAGATTTTAATGATGCACTCTAGCTTTACTATTCAGATTGGATTTAATATTTTCTCTTTAGCAACATAATCATCTCATCATATCAACCACTGGGAATATAATTTTCCTCTCCAGTTTTCATTTGCAAATTTCATTATAACATGATATGGTTACCATCTGGTGTTTCTTATATAATGTTATACTCAGGCTTTTCAGCTTCAAAATAATAATAATATTTCAAAGCAAGTGGAAATCCTTCCTGAGAATATGATTTCATGTAAGTAACACATTTATAAAACAAAATGTAATTTAAGATTATGCTTAATATACATACTAAAAATATGCAGATGGCATATTCATATGAATTTTCAAACCATATTGGTTTTAATAGTTTATTATGCAACTTATCATGTTCTCCAGATTAGCTTTTTTGCTTAATATTACATTATCATTTTAGTTGTTTTAAAGCCTCAAAAGCCTTATAATACTTTTTAAATACATGGATTAAAAATTTGTTGCTTCACAAGTGTTCTTTAAACATCCCTGCTGAATAATTATTTTGTAAATTTGTAAAGGTTTTTTGCATGAATAAGAATGTGCATTTGACCCTCTTTCCTTCCTTCCTTCCTTCCTTCCTTCCTTCCTTCCTTCCTTCCTTCCTTCCTTCCTTCCTTCCTTCCTTCCTTCCTTCCTTTTCTCCTCTCTTTCTCTCTTTATATAGCTGTCTCTATCTCTATCTTTATCTATCTATATCTGTATTTATATATATTCGTATTTATATATATCTCTCTTAATTTTCTGCGTGGTTTTGCCTTTGGATTCTACTATAATCTTGATAACAAATTTTCACTTTTAAAATTAAAGTCGTGAATGTGCTTCAGTTATAAATATTATTTCATTGATCTGGCAGAAAGTATATATATGTAAAGAAATTAATTTGTATTTAATTCATTCTTAAAGCAACTTGGGTCCGGTGGCAAGCACAATGCTGGGCCCATGATGGTATCAGCAAATGTTTGGCCAGCTGTACTCAATCTACATCATTTGTTTTATTGACTCATTTAACATTGCTGCTCTGCATATATAATAAATTTCTATCTTTAAAACAGTCTGAACATCTGGAATGGAATATATGAATTTAGTCAGTTACATTTTTAGGTCATGACTGACATATTGACTTTTTTAACACTCATTTACTATTTGATAGGCACTCAAAAACATGACTTCTGTACTTTAATAGCTTAGATGATATATACATAAACAATTGAATCTGTATAGTAGCCAGATTCCAAAGATAATTTCTTGTATAACATGATCTCTTTATGAACTCTTCCTGCCAGTATTCATGCCCTTGTATAGTTTTCTCCCTTTAAATTAGGACTGGCCCTTAACTCACTTGTAACCAGTAGAATACAGCAGAAGCAATGCTGTATAACCTACAAGGCTAGGTCAGCAGAAGCCTTGCAAGTCTGCCTTAGTTTTTTGAATCCTCACCCACTATAAAGGAAGCGGCCATCAAGTAGAAAATCCAGATACTCTGAGACTACCATTTTTTGAGGAAGCCCAAGATAGCTACTTACTGAGACTGTGTGGAGAGATAAAGGGCAAATAGACCCCAGCTACTGTAGCAATCCTGACTAGATATGGAACTCAAGGAGCCAAAAGACGACTCAGACTTCAATCACCATCTGACTCAACCTTATAAGGGAACCCATGCAAGAACTGCCCAGTTGAGCCATCAAATTTTAGGGCTGTTTGTTATCCAGCAACAGATGATATAACAATATCGTACAATGTTATGAGTATAGAATGGACATTCCCATCTGAGGTGGGGGAGCACGGTGATGGTGGAGAGAAAGTAGAAGGAAGGAAGGTGTGGAGAATATGGACAGTTTGAACAATTTAAAAAACCAAGTAGTAAAGCAGTAAATGATGCTTTTATTTTCAGGTAAGAAATCTCTTTGAATTGTAAAGTTGTTTTCTGATCACCACTTCTCTCAAAGATGGAGTCCGTGTTCAAACTTTTCAAGGAAGCCTAAAAGTAGAAGTTCACTTTTTATTTGTTTGTTTGTTTGTTTGTTTGAGGAAGTTATGCTACGTTGCTACTAGATCCAATGCTCTGGGCCAGATGTGACCAGTAGGTGAGGAAGCTTAGGCAGAAGTGTCATTTGTTTATGATGATTAATGGAAAGATAAAAATGAGTTGGCAGCTGAGGTGGAGGCAAAGTGGAGGTAAGCAGAATAGATTTGTAAGAAAGGAGAAAGATGATTATAAAAAGGGGAGTAAAGGAAAGCCTTTGAAAAATAAAGATCAGAGGCATAGATGGATGGAGTAGCAACCTTCTGCATGCGAGGTAGGCAGAAAACAAGATGCAAAGGTAGGGGAAGGATAACTACATTTTTAATTGAGGAAAAATTTATACCAAACAGCATCCATTGTCCCAGTTAAGCAGAGGGTGAACTAATTTGCTGAATTAAATTATCGTTACGCTGCAATGGAGGCCCAGCTGAGGTTGGAAATCATAAATTTGTACTGCAGCCAATCGCCAAGGTAATATCAGTTTCTCCTAACAACGTAGCTCCCCAGCAGAAGGAATGAAAATGGATGGCTAAGTCTAGGTTAGCAGGAGAAATTTGAGATATATTTTTAACACTTAGTTAGCAAGTAATATTGAGTATGAAAAACTCAAATGAAAATATTAAGGATTTTTGGTATTATGAAATAATATGCACAATCTTGGGTTTGAACTCTGACTCTAAACTCCTGGAAGACCTTGGGAAAATCACCTAACCACTTAACATTTTCCTCACACAAAATGGGAAAATCACCTACCAGATTTCTTATAAGGCTAAATATGAGAAAATTTAAGTAAAGTTCTTCAAATACTTAAAGGTATGATTTTTACCATATTGTTTTTTTTCTTTGACAGTAGATACAGGTTTATCTCATAGATGACTTCAGTTTCGTTTGGTATGTTTCTATTTGTTAATCACTCTCTTTTTATCTGCATCTGTAAAAAGTTTTTTTCTACAGTTATTTTATTTCTCATAGATACATTTGTCTCTTTTTATTTTATTAAGCTCTGTCTCTTTATCTTAACAGACCACTGAGAGTATTTTATGCCTTTTACCTGCTTGAATTCCAGTTTCCTATAATTTCTTTCTTTTTTTTCCCTATGAAAGATAATTCTACCCTGTTGATATTTTCTCTTTTAATTGACTAGTGAAATTAGCATTATATGGATACTTTAATTCTTAACCCAATTGAGCCAATGATAAAAGACATCTAGCAATTCTATTGATTGTGTCATTTCTTGGTTAATATTTTGATAGTAATTTTTCACATTCCTTTATTCACAGAATTGCTTACTATTTGTGCAATTTTTCTAATTCATCCATTTATACATGAATTTATCTGTTAGTGCCATTAGTTTAGTTTTGAAACAGAGTCTTTAAGCAAGATGTGACTGTTCAACTATTTTTGCAAGATGTCAGTAAAATCCTGAGATGGATGAGTTTGCTTTCTTATTTAAATATCCCTTTAGTATTTGCTGGTTTTTAAAATTTTCATATTTCTATGAACAAGTCAGCATTTCTAATTTTCAACTGAAAATAGACAGACTAAGTATAGGTAAGCTGTAAATTAAAACAGAATATAGCTTCATTGGATCTGAGTGCCAATTGTCAGTTCATTCAAGGGGGGAGTGCTGTATAAAGAAAGAGACTGTGCAGATAGCTTCTCACCAAAAATAGCCTAGCACAGTTCTGAGAATTAGAATAAAAGAATTCTAAGGAAGGTGGTATAATATTTGATCGAATGATTGAGATAATTCACAGAACAGTGAAATGGCTCTGAAAGAACATAAAAAGAAAGAGAATTCCATCGTTTTTGAAGTATTATTCTGAATCCACACACAACAGGTATGGTGAGCTATTTATGGGAATTAACAAATATACTATATGTATTTAATTGAAGAGTCTGGTAACATTGAGGAACCGAATTCGAGGGACCTTGATATAATCTCATAGAATTAGAACTGCAGTGAGCTTGTGGCTTAGTAGCAATTTTCATTTGGTTATGCCTTGTGAAAGACTGTCAAGATTACTAGACAGAAAAGGGAAACCCTGGAACCAAGATGCTCTGCTTACGAAGCACTGATTTAGCCGATACAAATATGCCCCTGGAAGGCTATACTTTATTTTGGTTAGAGCAGGTTAGTCAGGCTTTTCCATGGCTTAAAAGTGATATGTTTTAGGATTATTTTCAACCCATGCTCTGATTCTAAGGTCATCAAGATGCATTATGATAAAAATAGTTACTTTTCCAAGTTAAGAAAAAGGTTTCCTGAATATGATACTTGAGTAAACTGTTGACTCAAAAAGAATGTCTCCCACTAGAAATTAATTAATCGACTTTCTTACTTTTCACATTATTAATTTGGTTTATATGAATCAGTTAACTTGAATCATTAATTCAAGTCTAATTTCTGGTCCTATAGGAATAAGAACCAATGATCTAAGCCAGCAATGTCAACTGACCACTGGGGACCCGAAGACTCTTTGAGTAGGTCCATGAGGTTAAAAATACTTTCATAAGACCATTAAGATATTATTTGTCCTTTATACTGTATAATATTTGCACTAAAGTACAGAAAGGAAAAGTGGTTAAAACTGATATCTTCTTAGTAAGAATCAAGGCAGTGCTGTACACTTTTATATGCTTCTAAGAAATAAGAAGTTTCATTTAAGGATGTTTTTGAAAAAGAAGTAGAATTTATTAACTTTACTAAATCTTTGAGTAGCAAAATGTGAAGTACGCTTAAAGCAAATCTACAGCATATTGAAGTACAGTTGTTGTCTTGAGGAAAAATACTTGTGCGATTATTTGAGTTGTGAACTGAGATAGCTGCTTCTTTTCACCAAACACAATTTTTACTTGACAGAGAAACTAAGAGGCAAATGTGATTATTCAGACTTGGGTTTTTTTTTTGCAGCTATACTTTTGAAGTGAACAAAATAGGACCATTATTTCAAGGAAAACAGCTGGCAGCATTTAATTAATAGCAGTGATAAAAATTGATTTTTGGAATGAAAATTAAAATTTGGATAACTTGTATCAGCCAGACTTTCCTAATGAAATCAGTAATGATATTAATACACAAGATTTAAAAAAAAAATCTAATAAGATGTATCAGCTTGTGGATTATCTGTAAAGTTCAATGAAATGGTATTTTCCAAATAATTAATGATGTTCCAAAGTCATGTATGAGTAAAAATCCATTTGAAATACAGGATATTTCAATGGATTTTAATGTAACAGAGTAAAAAAAGTTATTTGTATGGTTTTAGATTTTACATTGCTACTAATCTTTTAAGAAACAACCACTTCTCAAATTCTGGTGTAGTATCATGGAATTTATTCAAAATTATCTAAAAAGGCTAAAATGCTGGTCCTTTTTCTACTTACATATCTATGTGATGGCAGATTTTCTGAATATTCTTTAACAAAACAATCTATCAAAATGGGTTGTGTGAAAAAGCAGATATGAGGTTTTCTCTTAAACTAGACATTAAAAAAACTTGCAAAAATGTAAAATAAGGCAACTCTACTTGCTATTTTGTCTGTTTTGTTTTAGAAAATAGTTCACTTTTATAAAAAGGTACTATTTATTTTAACAGGTAACACATGTAATAAAATTTTTTTAGTTTTTAATTTCTATTACGGTAAACTACCAATAGACATAACCTACACAAACAAAAACTCTGATGCTAAGTAATTTTTAAGATTTTTAAGAAGTTCAGAGATAAAAAAGTTTAAAGTTTTTGCTCTTGGCCATTCTCCCAAATACCAGTTTTTACAGAGGCCAAGCAGAGACTGGAAAGGCTAAGCAGGCTGGACGTCATCCATTAGGAATAGTTGAGATTGAGGCAAGAAAGAACAGATTTAGTAACAAGAAAGCAACTGCCACTCAACTCCTGATGGTATTTGCTCTGTAGGAATGTATACTGGTTGTTATCAGATCTGATGCTTTGTCTAAAGAAGTAGAAAATGAAAAATATTATGTGAAATATTCCATTTTTTCAATGTTGGCAACTAATTCGGCTGCAAACATGAGAAATCAAAATACTGTGCTGGCCAAATAAAACACATATGGAGGTAGTTTTGGAGAATGGACCATTCATTTGCGAATACTTTCAGAGGATTGACATTGGCTGTGGTCAATGCACTGGGGTGACACAACTTAGTGAGACTGTTGGTAGTGACCCTTTCTTCATAAATTAATTCTCTACCTCATCGTCTCAATCAAACCACAAAAGATTGATTTAGAAGTGTAATAGAAGTATATTATCCGTGAGGCTTGACATTAGCACCATGAGACAAAAATAAAGGGATTTCAGTTACTCGTAAAAGGTCTGAATCATGACCAAAACCGTGTACTAAGATTAATTCAACTATGTGTCAATATGTCACAATGTAAATCTTCGTTTGCTTTCTTTGTGGTATTTCAAACAATTCATACCTGATATAATAAATTATTTTTATAGACAACTATACAGTACACAACAGGCTGTAACTCTACCAATTATCTTACTTATATACTAAAAAGTTACTTTGGACCAGAAAATAGATCTCAGAATAAAAATAGAAAATGATAAATCACCACAAATATAAATTATAACAAAAAATTAATAGACCAGTAGTGATTTCATATATAAATCTTACTAAAACCTAGTTGCTTTTGATATAAAATATCATTTTTTTCTATTTTGTTACTGAATCCTTATTTCCACAAGTTTGTCATTTAAGTAAAGGCAATTAATAATATAAATTATAACCTATTTTGTACAAGGCCATACAGTTTACAAAATTCATGTGTTGAAATCCTAACTTCCAAAGCTGATGATAATAGAAAGTAGGGCCTTTGGAAGATGCTTAACTCATGAGCACAGAACCCTCATGAATAGGATCAGTGCCTTAAAGAAGAGCCTCTAGAGAGATTCCTCATTCCTTCTCTGACATGAAGACACAGAGATAAGACACTTGCTATGATCGGGAAGAGAACTCTCACATGATTATACCAGGGTCTTGATCTTGGTCTTTCCATCATCCAGACTGTGAGAAATAAATTTGTTGTTTATAAGCTACCCAGTCTTTGATATTTTCTTATAGCAGCCTGAACTGACCAATAATAAAATGCCATCATTGGGCCAGGAGAAAAGTTCTATACCCATCTGTATATATAAGACACAGTAATGGAAAGACGAAAAGATCTTTCTCTTTTCATTTTCTTATTTTTCCCATCATGTGCATTATAGGATGGTGTAGTAGGTATATTCTGTTTGGAAAGTACCCATATTCTTAGAAAATTGAGGCAGAATTAGGACAGAGCAAAGGTTAAAGGGAGTGTGGAATGGCTACTTAGGATTGGCTTTGCTTTGCTCCATATTTCAGTGGAGAATGCTAACTAACAGCTTTTAACTGAGTTCTATAGTTTTTAAACCATTCAACTTAAACTACCAAGAGGGGAGATGATAGAATGCAGGACAGCAACTGGAGGATGAATGGGGTGTTATGCAGTATTGTGCAGGCCACAAGGCATATCTCACAATTGAGTTAGTTGCTGACTTTTGAGAACCAGAATATTTCAAGTACAAATTCAAACTTCTGCTTCCCTTGAAAGAAATGGACAGTTTAGCAACTCTGAGCAGTTAAGTTCCCCAAGAGAAGTAACTGATTGTCCTGAAGAGCTGCTGCCTCATTTATTTTAATCATGTTCTTTCTGATTACCCACAGCCCCTACTTGGTCCGCATCACTCAGCTTATTGATATGCCTGGTCCTTGTAAACATTTAAATGTGTACTTCTCCTGGAGAATTTTAGCATCCAAATTTTTCATTATGAGAACAGCATTTTAGTATTAAATAATTTTACAAAGTCCTATGTGATAATAGTTGTGCTTTGAGTTATTCAGTTCACAGAAAATTTAAGGACATATAGGTTTCAAGACTATTTGTAATAACATTTTAGTGCTTCTATGGTGCTCATTCAAAGAACAAATATTTATCGGGCACTTATTATGTGCCAGGTGTTATTCTAAGGACTGGAGAAACATACGTAACAAAACCTGACAAAATTCCTGCCTTTTAGGAGGCTACATTATAGTGGTAGAATACAGATCGTTAGCAAGATAAATGAATAAAATATATTGTGACAAATTACAGTAAGTGCCAAAAGAATAACAAAACAAGGAATGAAGATAATGCGTGCCGAGGTGTATATGGGGAGGAGAGAGAAGGGAAAGAGTATGCTTTTAGATGATATAGTTAGAGAAGCCTTCACTGAAAAGGAGACCTTTAAGAGAAGGGTACATCCTATACAAAGGCCTTAAGGTGAGAACAAGCCTGCTATATTCAAGAACATAGAGGAGATCAAATGGTCTAGGGAAGGGTTCTAAAGAAATTCATCCCCACAGTGGGCAATAAACTAAATAAGGAGATAGGTTTATTTCTTGGGCTTCCAAAGTCATTAGACCAAAGAATTTTTAGTTTGAGAGAGGATGGAAATGTCAGAGTTAAAAAAAATGTATCACAGAATATAGACAAGGGAGAAGTCACCTCTTTAATTACTGGAAAAAGAGTGGGAAATGAGATTGATATTTTGGAACCATTATTTGCATGTAAATTGCTTTTGTTCATCAAAATATGAGTCTTAATTTGTCATGATATAGAAAGATAAGGTTATAACTTTCTCTCAAGCAAGTAGAGCAAAGTAACTAACATAATTATAATATTAATTTTCAGAGTTTTAGAGAATAGAGAAGCTTTTAACTTATTTCTCCATCTTTATTTCTGTTCTCAAATGGAGTTTCTTTTTTCTTCTCCAATTTTTTCCTAAGATTCTTACATATAAAGAAATAATGAGAGAGCACTTTGTTAAAAAAAAAAGAGAGAGACATTATGGAAATGTGTTAGTTAAAACAACAGTCAGTAAAAAAGAAGTAAAATTATTTTTATAATCTTTTTTTCATTTGACTGGTGCCTTTTTATTTCAAAAGGTATATTTGAATATCCTCTAGACATATCTATTCATAGTTGAGTTACAGCTAGAATCCCAGTCATCAAAGCAAGTTGGTAGTAATAGAAATTTGTACCAAATCAGAACACAAGGTCAGCATTCCTGTGGGAAACATAATTTAGCTATTTTACTCCAGTTTCTTATGATAAAATTCTCATTAGTAATTTTCATACACCACTGCATCAGCCTGTTAAATATAATGCTAACCATTGGATTAAAATATTCATTCCTTTGTCTCTATTAAAATATTTATTCTTTTTTCTCTATAAAAAGCATTATTTTCAAAGTCAAATGAAAATGAGTAATGGTGTAAAATACAGGTAGTGAGGATAAAAAAACAAATAACAAGGGAATAATTGAAACAACATCTTGCAGGAAATAGTGTATTTTCTTTTTTAGAATAGAGTTCTTTAAGTTAAGCAAAGCTGTTGGTTCTTAGATTGTTTATACTCAAGAATGACTTTGAACTTCATAGGTGTATTAGCTAGAACTTGGTTCAATAACAATCTTTTCAGGATCTAATGAAGACTATGGCTTACAATGAATAAAGAACATAGAAAAACTTGTTCCTAAAGCTGGTAACAAATGCATTCCTGATTAGGTGGGTTTAGTTTTTTATTTGATTGTTTAAAACTTCCCCTTTTTATTTTAGAAAAGAGTAACCTTCCTTTAAAATTTGATTGATACTTGATATTGTCAATAGAAATAGAACTTAACTAAAACACAATAATCAACATGTGTATATAATTGTTCAAAATACAACTTCACAATGGTGAAAAATTTTTTTAAATGTAAGGAAAATATCTATGTAATAAGTTAAAAGATATTTTGCTTTAAAAGAATGTAAATGTATAATCTATTATTGATTAGTATTTAGAACACTGATTTTAATAAAACTACATGGGAAACCTTTGCTCTCTTTTTTAAAAAGTTATTTTTTTTCACTCGACATTTTATTCAAGTAAATATGTGTTGAAGATATCACAGAAATATGTGAAGACCAGTTCTTTTTACTTCCAACAGGACTGCTTAAAATACATTGTTAAAGTACAATTTAAAAAATATTAAAAACACGACTCATGAAAATAAAAAATGAACATATCAAAGATCTTATTCAACTCATTTATTCAAATAAGAACTTGAAGAAAATATACATATTTTTCTGGAATGCCACCCACTACCCTCCTACACACACACACACACACACACACACACACACACGCATGCATGCACACACCAGGTTGGTTAACACCAGCCTATAGAGCAATAAAGTATACTGCATGGGATCAACTTTTCTATTGGATGGGAATCAATTGCATATTGAAGAGAAAAAAATGCATCTGAATTGCTATGGGTATGAATCATTTCATTACTACCGGTTTTCTGCAATTTAACTTCTGTCCTTACGGAGTTCTAAAATGGTCTTATTAATAGAAAGACAATCACAGGAGAGCACTATGCAACCAGATCATCCCTGGAGGGACCAGTAGACAACCTTTCCGGAAGCATTTCACTGGGGAAAAAGGAAACACCCAGTAGTCCCTTTTGCCCATCTCCCAGCTTTGAACAGTTTTTTTCTTAACTGCACCATCAGACAATGGCATATGCTATTTCCACTCAACTAATTTTTATCATCTGTTCCAATGTGTTACCTGGGATCTTTCTGTGCTTTACAGCTGATATAAAATTGATTAAAATATCTCAGTTTTCTGTGAATTATCATAGAGCTTTTTACCTATTCAAGGCTACCTAAGGCTTTCGATTCCTGCTTTACACTGAATTCATTTAATGTATGGATTGCCTCACATCTGTTGAGTTCTTGTTCATGACAAACTGCCCCTTAGGTTAAACAAAACTTTACTTGATTTCTGCAACATCCTTCAATATTTCTTAATTAAAATAACTTCAAATTAGACATCAACATCGCAGATTATTAAAAGGCATTTGACATTTCACCACTAGTGTATCTTCAATGGCCACTATATCCTACGTGAATTTTAAAAAATGAGTATCCCTATAGATATCTAGGAAACTTTCAGGTGATTTGGGGCCAGAATTCCTAAATTTTATCTGTCTCTATACCTTATATCTTTGATTTGCTTTTGTAATCCTGTCTTCCAAGAAGTGACATTTAATATCTCCCTATAAATTAACAATATAGTTCTATATGAGGGGACAATGGGGATCTTAACCACATGACTGTGTTGGAATGAAGATGAACCACTTGATCTAACCTAGACTATTGATCCTTTTGGGAACCATACTTGATTCTATACTAAACTAAAGTACAAATAAGAGAATCATGGCTTAATTTTAGAATAACTTTAGAATTAACTTTATATTAGTTAATCATATTTAGTTTCTGTTAAATTTGCTTTAAGAGCAGTTGATGTATTTTGTGGGAAGGACATGAGGACTACCCATGATCATTAGGCATAACTTCAAAGCTTTTAGTCAAACATAAAAGTCTTTCTTTCTTTTTTCTACCCTCCTGCCTGCTAACATTACTTCTTTCTTTTTTTTTTACCACATGTATTTATTTAGCACCTACTAAGTGACAGCCTCTGTGCTGTCAGGTTTATAATTGTAAACAAAAGACAATGTCTGTTTGTTCTTACATACCTTTAAGTCTGCAGGAAGAAATACAATTAAAAATAGAAATATAGTAAAGTAATACAATAAAAGAAGTATTATTGTATACAGGAGGACATAGCAAGGGTATTATTAGTTATTTGTTGCTCTGTAACAAATTATTTCAAGATTTAGTGACTTAAAACAACAATATGCATTTATTATCTCAGTTTCAATGTGTCAGAAATAAGGGAGAAGCTTAGCTTTGAGGTTTTGGCTTAGAATCTCTTTTATAATTGTGGTAAAAATGTTGGACAGGTCTGGGGTCATCTGATAGCTTAAGGGGGTTTGGAGGACCCACGTGCAAGATAATTTACTCATATGGCTGGCAAATGGGTGGTGGCTTTTGGTATCAAGTTACTTGAGTCACCTTATAGTCTAGTGGTTGGCATCCCTCAGAATGACTGACAGATGAGAGAGCAAGACAAAATATCAATATCTTTTGTGACTTACCCTGAAAGTCATACGCCATTAATTCCTGAAATATCTTATCCATTACCTAGCTCACTTTTATTCACTATAGGTGGTGTGTGCCAACCTTATTTAAAAGTGTGAATTCAGATTATCATGCTAAGTGAAATAAGTCAGACAGAAAAACTTGAGGACCATGTGATTTCACTTGTATGTAGAATATAAATCTGAAAGCAAAAAATAAACATGACAAACAAACAGATACTCATGGATACAAACAGTGGATTTTTGGTTACCAAAGAGAAGGGGGGTAGATATGGATAAAGGAGATCAAATATATGGTGATGGAAGATAATTTAACTTTGGGTGGCGAACACATAATACAATATACATATAATGTATTATTCAATTGTACACTTGAAACCTATATAATTTTAATTTAAAAAATTTGAATACTCAGGTGATGCTCATTGGTGGTCATCTAGGAAGCTGGGTACCACAGATATCTAGACTAATTCTGGGGGAGAAAGAGTGGTTTAAAAATTTAGTCTTAAAAGTGAGATTTAGATCATAAATGTGAAAAATAATAGGAAAAATAACTGGTTTTATGACAAGTTATTTTAATAAGCCTATGGAGATTGATTATATAGATACCTCTACATATTCTAGGATATCTTAATCAAAATGACCAAAAATCTTTGCATAGAAACAGTTGACTAAAAGCTGTATAGAGAAATGTTGTTTTCTAAATCACAAAGCCTAGCAACTATAGTTATCATTATTAAACATTCAAGAGAACTGGCAATGACTTTTTTCCTTGTTGACTTCCAATTATACCAAATCTAAATTAGTTCTATGTTCTTTCTTCCTTTCTTTTTTAAAAAAGATGTGTTCCACTCTGTTCCTGTCACACTCTTTCTACCATATTTTTCTCCAATTATTTCCCTTTTATTTTGAATGTCATAAGTAGTATTGCCCTGGTGCCAACACTTGAAAAGAATAAGGTTTTCATTCTGAGAAAAGAATAAGACAAAGATCTACACTATCACTATTGCCATTAAATATTGAACAAGTTTCTAGCTAGGGAGGCAAAAAAGAAGAAAATATAAGGATTAAAGAAGAAGAATAAAAACAATTTTTATTCACAGGTCATAGAACTATGTATATAAAAAGTGAAAAAATAAATTGTGTAATTACTGAGTGACTTTAGCAAGGTCTCTGGACAGAAGATTATAATATAAAAATCAATTGCATTTATAAAATTCATTAGGAAAATGAAATACCTAAGAATAAATCTAAGACTTTCTCATATAAAACAATAAAACAAAATAGATAGAAATAAAAAAGATCCAAATAATTAGATTCAAATAGTGCTTAGATAGAAAAAACTCAATATTTTAAGGATATCTATCCAAATTGATAAATTAATTCAATGTAATACTCCTTAAATTCTAGCAGTTTAAAGAATGAAATTGACAAACCAATATGATATGCAAAATGCCAAGGATACCCTAGCTAATCCAAAGGAAGAATATAATGGGAGGACTTGCTTATCTGATATTGAGTTATTATAAACCTACTAGAATTAAGACAATGAGACATTAATACGAGATGGGCAAATTAGAGAAAGGAGCAGAGAAGCAAATCCATACGAAATTCAACAAGTATCAGAGTAGTAGCATCTTTTCAATAATAGTTTAGAACTATTGTGTATTTTTTAAAAAATAAACTATCTTGCACCAACTCTAATTCACACCTTATATAAACATTATTTTTAATTCGACTGTAAATCTATATTGAAGTAAAAGTAATAAAACTTTTAGCAAAAATTATCATGTTCTATTGTGACAGAAATTCAACTCAAATGAACCTAAGCAATTTGCCTTTATTGGCTAATGTAATTGGAAAATCTGATTATGAGCCTCAAGTATCCCAGGCACTATGTGTCTCTCCATCTCTGCTCTGCTGGCTCAAGTTTGGTTTCATTCAGCCTATCTGCTCTCTCCTCCAGGTGATCAAGGTGGCCTCCAACAGTGCCAGACTCATCTCCTCTGACTTTGACAACTTCATGAAAGAGAGAAGGTCTTTTCAGGTACTGACTGCTTGCTTGTGTCATATGTTCACATTGAATACAGCAGGATGTCTGTGAGGAGACAGACTTGATAGGCTCAGCCTAGACTATGTTCCTATTGCCAGAGAGGACATGTGATTGCTTTACATGGATGAGTTAAAGTGTAAGAGTAATACTTTAATTTATTTACTTTTTTAAGAAGCAATGACAACCAGAAGAAAAATAGCAAGAATAAATTTTTGGTCTAAAATTTATAAATTACATATCAGAATAATGTAACAGAATCATAATAGTCAATAAAATGTTTCACATACTTTTAAAAATACTTATTTATTTTTTCATCAATATAATGAACTATATTGTGTATTGAGCATCTAACATGTACTCTGCTTTTTTATATACATTATCCCTACTCTCCACTGCAAAACTAAATGATTCTTTTTTTTTTTTTTAAGAGAAGGAAAAGTGTCATGGCAAAAATGAGATCAGAATCTAAGATTTATCTTGACTTTAAAGACTGGTGCTTTTCAATGTACCAAGTTACATCTCAATAGAAGATTTTTTAGCTCAAATAATAATGTTAATAACTATCATAAACAGCAAAGATCACTAGGTAGCTTCTTGTGGAGTAAAATTGGACATATATTTGCAAAAGAATTAAGCCTTACATATAATTTTTAATTTCAAAGAGGACAATTTTCACATATTAAATTTAGAGTTGGATTGCACATAAATTAGCAGTGACAAAGGGTAAAGGCAGAAATATTTAAAAAGCATACATTTTGTTCCCTGTGACTAACACAATATTATTTACAGGATTGGTTGCTGTGGTGATGGTCTCATATGTTCATCTTCATCCAGAAACCCAACAGAGATTTGCCAGCAGTATAAATAAATTCCAAATTAAACATTTCATTTTAAGATATCATTTTATATCACTACTCCATTATTGGAGTAGTAAATTAAATTTTTAAAAATTTAATTTAAATCTGTAACCTTCAAAGATTATATTTGGAAGAAAGAATTCTGTTTTGCCCTGATATTACCTTGGCTTTGCATATTCCTAAAAAGATATGGCATCATTCGTTTAAGGCTGAAAGATTTGTAAGCTTTCACAGATCTGAGAGCACAGTTGCTACCAGGAACTTCTCAGTTTAAAATTTTAGTACAGTACAAATATAAAGAAATGTATTGGGAGGGTAAGATCTCAGAAAGGCAGCCAATATAGAAAAAGTGAGCTAAACTTTAAGTTAAACAAATTATGGCTAAGATATTAGTTTCCTCTCTGTATGAACTGTTCAGTCACTTGGAGGCATAGTGTTTTCCTGCATCTCAAGCTTTCATCTTTACAGGGACTTACTTCCTATTTCCATTTCATATGGATATTTGATGTATAACCTTCTTATCATTGAAACTTGATGGTATTTAAAATCCAGTGCTGCTTTCAGCTAAGTAACTTCTCTTTCTTTGTCACTGCCATAATTTCCTTGCATTGATTTTGAGATTTATATCATTTAAATGTGCCATCTGTATCCAACTGAATGAGTGATTGACTATCTTTGTTTCTTTTTATGTTTCTGGATGTTTGGATTAATCTATACACAGTATTCATTTATTTGGACAGATGGTTAAAAATTTTTCTTTGTTTTTACCCTCATATCAGCTATTGAATTATCATTACCCTTGTCAGAACTTAAAATTTTCTTGTACAAATTGCCATTGGTATCTGAAAACGTTGAATTGATCAGTTTATACAGAAATTAACACTTCACAATCTACTAACAGATTATCTAGTAATGACTTCCAAATGATTACGATGGATGCTTTAATTAATGAAAGTGTGAAACATTTCTAAATGTGTGTGAACATAGTCCTTATTTTTGCATAAGGAAAATTAGCAGTAGTCAACTTAATGCCATTCTAAGTTATGCATGAAGTTATAGCATTTATGCTCTAGTTATATTTTCATAATATACGTTAAAATAGATAATTATTAAAATTACAATATTGTCATATTTCACATAAAATTTTCTGTGTACCATCAGTGATATGTTGATTGTATGTCGGAACACACTGGTTTAAAAGATAAATCCCCAGAATTTCAGATTTCAAGACACGTTAGATTTTTTATAATCTCATTACAGCTAATTTCTTGTCATATCTTTAGTTTTTCCCAATGGTATATACATTTTTAATGACTTTCTTGATGGTTTTTATCATAAAAAGAAACTCTTCCCTTCATCTTTGCTTAGAAAACTCTCATACCATTTCCTATATACTTCTCTTGAAGCAATTATCTTACGTTTTACATACTTGGTTATTAATATCTGTTACTTCTCAGAGATGGTGCTTCTTGAAGAATATCTGTCCCTAGTTTTATTGAAGTCAAGCCTTAAAAACTTATTTTTTATTATGAGTAATGTTTCTAAATATCAGTGATTTTTGAGTTTTTACATCTATTCATGTAAACACAAGCAAATCCTTTTCTTTTTTAGTTTGTTCCTTGACAATAGAATTCTTACATACTCAGTAGAAAAGAATTAGAAAAGTATTAGAAATTCTTTTATGTGAGTCTGGTTTAGAATCTGGGGTTGATTTAAAATGGAGCAATTAAGAGCTTCTGCAAGCTAGCCTTGTGAATTTGTTTACAATATAATTTCTTTAAAAACCTAGAACATCTGGTCTGTTTGATTTTTGTCAGTTATGTGAAAAGTAACCAAAGTCAATGATCTTGTGTGGTTGTAGCTAGTAAGACTAGAGAATCTTTTCTTTATTTCCTGGCCTCTATGCTTGGTCCATCACTCTTTCAGTAGTTAAGATGCAGTAATTTGGTATTAGTAAGAAACCTAACTTTCACTGTCTGACAGAGAGGTCTTGATGTGGGATGATTAAGAAAGGTCACCTGAAGACTTATTTTCTATTTAAACTATAGATGCAGTTGACTTTTCCAATCTTCCAAAGCCTCAGGTTACTGGACTCTGTCAATATCTATTGCAGCTAGTGATCAGAACACTGCTCTGAGCAGAACTGCTCTACCTCTTCTTGCAAACTGGTTAATTCTTGTTTAGTTCCATCCATCTCCTCAGTACCTTGCAATAACAAATAACAAATGAACAAATTCTCTGAAATTTTCCAACAACTTTCTCTAGATCTTGAGACTCAGGAAACACATTACTAGCTTTCCAAAGTTCCATGGCTGACCTTTTTACCAGATGATTTCCAATAGACTAGTGAGGTTCAGCAGCACTCCAGTGGCCGTAGCAGTTTCCTCATTGTGTGTTCAGTTCTATGAGTACTACATATTTTAGCTTTTGTTACTGTGCTGTTTTTCCATGTACCAACTTATTTATTTGTTAGGATATAACTAGTAAGTACAGAGGCTCAAATGAGAGAAAAGTTTATGTCTCTATCAAAACAATATGTAGGTAGGTCCAGCAGGGTGGACAGATGGCTCTGGACCATGAAATTGTTAAAAGGCCCAGGTTCTTTCTGTATTATTTCTTTGCCATCCATTACCTATTATATTTAAGGTGACTATGGAAGCCAAGGGATATAACAGTGACCAACTACAAATGCTAACGTTTTCCATTCTAGGTAATGATAGAATTAAACTCCAGCTATATCTGCATGTCATGATTTGTTACTTATATATAATTAGGCCTATTATATTAATCACTTAGCAATTTTCATGTTGGTCATTCATTTGGTTGAAAGATTGATTGAGTTACACTCAACTAGTCTCTGTTTTCTTTAGAAGGTATTAACTTCAAGTTTGGCAAGGTAAGTAAGAATGCTCTAGTTGAGTCGTGTCCTGGGTAGTAGAATGTGTTCAGAATTTGTCATTGCTTATAATCTCTGGGGGTTCCTCAGGAGGGTGATGGTGTATGTGAAAGGAAAAGCTAAAATCAGGGGGAAAATATTTAAAAGGGGAAAAACAATTAAAAAAAAAGACTGAAGGGGAAATAAGTAAAAATCTACTACAGATGTTTATTTGTTCGCTCCTTTATTTTTTCCTAAATATCTCTCTATGGAAGGAAGCCTCTATCTGTTAGATTATCCAGGTAGAAAATTTTATTTAAATAAAAAAATGGAAAAAAGAATAACAATGATATAATGAAAGTGTTTTATATTTCTGTAACATTTTAGAATTTCCATATTGCCTAAGAAAATGAGAACTAAGCTTTGACAGAATGTTACCAAAAAAAGCAGCTTAAAAGTGATAGGTTCCGAAAGACAATTGTCTTTCAGATAAACAAGTGCTACCATAGGAACCACATGTTAAACCATCAATTTTGTGTAGCCAGTGAGATGGTAAAATTTCCAACCTTCCTCTCAAGGAAAATAGATGAGACTCTTTATTGATCTGGATCAGGGAGATTACAATGGTGTTGAATAAGCAACACAATAAGAATATCCTCTTAGATAACTAAATCAATCTATATTTATGCATGTAACTATTTTTTGAACTACTTTGGAAGAGATATATCTCTTTTAATACAAGCAAAGAAATAGCTAGTGCCCTTTATAATTATGCTGATATAAAGAAAGACCAAATAAGTCTGAGAGAGAAAATAATACATCTAATCAAATGATTAATCAAATAATAAGAATTAGATTAAAAATTTAAATGAGCATTTTATTTTAATAATTAAAATGTAATTCAGAAGGAAATTTTAACTAATCCTTATATTTCACTGAAGTTGTAACTTTTCCATCTCTGCATTTTAAAAGGCTACATTATATGACATTACAGTCATATCTTGGTCACTTTAAGTATCGAGTGAATTATTTAGAGAAATAATCTGAAGCTTTCAATGCTTCATGAATGTCTTTTTTTGGGTGACTTAATTTTTTTATGTAATAGAAATAACACATTTTGATACAATGGTTATTGTTAAAAATGGAAATAAATTAATATAAATTTCAAATCACTTTATTTTTTAAAAGGAGTTTATTTTTTAAAGAACGGTTTTTAATTTATAGAGAAATTAGGACTACAGTCCAGAGGGTTTCTACATACAGCCTCACAGTTTCCCTTATTATTAACATCTTGCATGGTACATTGTTATGAGCAATGAACCAATATTGATACAGTACTATTAATCAGAATTTATAGTTTATAGATATGTCCTTAGTTTTTACCTCCTATCCTTTTCAGTTCTAAGATTCCATCCAGCAAACCACATTGCATTTAGTTCATTATGACTCTTTAGGCTCTTGATTATCAGAGTTTCTCACACTTTTTCTTGTTTTTGATGTCCTTGAAAGTTTTGAGGTTTGTCAGGCACATTGTAGGATGCCCATCTCTTGGAAGTTGTCTCCTATTTTTCTCATGATTAGACTATAGGTTTAGGGGAGGAAGATCACAGAGGTAAAGTTCCATTTTCATCGTAGTATATCCAGGGTATGTACTATCAACATGATTTATAATTGTTGATGTTGACCTTGATTACATGGCAGTGTTTGTGAAGTTTCTTGACTAAATTTTTTGTTGCCTATGTCTGTGCTGTAATCCTTCAAAGAAAGTCTCTATGAACAGCCAATACATAATGAGTATGGAGTTATACTTCCTGTTTTTTAGGATGGATGTACATAAATTGTTTTAAAATTTTCTGAATGAAAAATTTGCCTTTTCTCCTTCCTTCATTAATTTATTTAATCATTTATTTTTATCAGTGTGGACCCATGTATACTTATTTTATACTTTGGATTATAATACTATAATACTATAAAACTACTTGATTTATTTTGTTGCTCAGATTGTTTCAGCTTTGGCCCCTGGAAACTCTTATAATTGGCTCTTATGCCCTTTGGACATAGGTTTGCAACATGTGTTTGTTCATTTCACTTTCTTATGTTTTGACACTGTAAAATGTTCCAGGCTCATTTTGTATATTTCCTGTATCAGGCCTAGAATCAACTATTTTGCCAAAAATCTTGCTCTTTCTCTTTTAAAAAAATGGATAATGGCATTAGAAACTAGAATCTGAGCTCTCAGCGTGCTTGCTGCTCATGGGGTGTTATTCCTTTTAGTCCTCTCAGCTGACAGAACAAAAAAGTATATGTGGGTATGCCAACTAATTTATGTACACATATGTGTAAATATTACTGTATATGACCACTTTTAATTATATTCAGCAAAACATGAGTTCATTATGATATGTTCAACTCTAATCAATTATCCATAGATCATTCCAGCCTTTTCCCTTTACTTATCTGTAATTTCCACTCCAACAATGGCTTCCATCATCTTCCATCTATTTACTTAATTGTTCTATCCAATATAAATGTATAGCAGTATTAAATTTGTGAATGCCTTTTGCTATAAGAAGCAGCTTTATCCACTACAATATAGCCCTTAAGTGTAGTTCCTTTTGTCTTTAGTCCTATAGAACCCATTCACTTCCAAAGTCACTTAAGTCAGTACTTTTTCTCCCATCTTCTTTAGTGAGATAGTTTCATATATTTATAATATAGTTACATTCTCTTGTCATGGTCTGCATTGCTTCCTTAAGTTCCTCAACCTCCAAAATTAATTTTAAAATTATGCATACATTAGAGTTTATTTTTTTGTGCTGTAAAGTTTTATGGTTTTGACAAATGTATAATGTTATGTATCTATAATCACAATATTATACAAAATAATTTCACTGAACTAAAAGTTCCCTTTGCTGTACCTATTCATCCTCTCCCCCTGACTATGAATCCTAGGCAACCACCATTTTTAGTGCACTAAAATCATTCTGTATGATATTCTGTATAATATTGTAATTGTAGGTACATGACATTATGCCTTTGTCATAATAATTTATTGGTAAGTCAGATAAATCTGACTAAAAGTGACACTTAGACACTCATCATAGCATAATTTTTTTCAATTTTAATAGTTCTTGTGTTATTTTTGTTTTTCATTCTTGATTGGTTCACATTAACACTCAGATTGCTCTAATCTCAGACATAGATTAGAGAAAATAATACTGACATTTTGATATGAAGGGGTATGAAGACAAGAAGGCTATGTCAAATCATATTTCCAGACTCTTATCGTAGCTCTAGAGAAAGAACATTTTTAGTGATTTATAATTCATGTGAGTTTTTTTTCTTTTTTTTTTTTCTTTCTTCCCCTGACACTACAAATAATTACTGTGAGATTAAGGAGCATAATTTTTAAGGCATATGTTTTTATTTGTGACATTACCTTTTGCCTTTTATTATTACAATACTGAAAACACCAAATTCTATTTGTCTCTAAGGCAGAATGATGGAAAAAAATAAATAAATGTTTTGAGGTGAGGTAAATCAAGGGGCACCTCCTGGGTCCCTCCCTTATAGAGTGGCCTTGGATAAACTTCTGTGTATGTGGGTACTTTATTTTCTTGACATGTTTATATTGTGTGATGGTTAATTTTATGTGTCAACTTGACCATCTAGATAATTGATCAACCATTACTCTGGTTGTGTCTACAAGAGTGTTTCTGGATGAGATCGCTATTTGAGTTGGTAGACTGAATAAACCAGATTACTCTCCCTAGTGTGGGTGGGCCCTCATCTAATTAGTTAAAGTCCTGAATAGAATGAAAAGACTGTGTAAGAGGAAATTTCTGTCTGACTGCCTTTGAACTGGGACATCACATTTATCTTGCTTTTGGACTCAAATGGAAACATTCGTTCTTCCTGGTCCTTCAGCATGTTGGGATTCAGCCTGGAATTACGCCATTGGTTCTTCTGAGTCTTTAACTCGCTGACTGCAGGTCTTGGGACTTGTCATCCTCCATAACCATATGACTGAATTTCTTATTTTGCACATATATTTTATATATTTATGATATATTGCATATATATGTATGTATGTATATATATATACATATATATACATATATACATATATACATATATACATATTTTCATTCTTTGGAGAACCTTGACTAATAGTTTCATTATATAAATGTTTTCAAATGCTAAATAAAATGCAGTAAGAAATATATTTTATATAATGACCAAGAAAACATCTCTACCATACATATACATGCAAGATAAAGTTTGCTTTTTCTATAAAACCAATTTTATGTCAAATATTTTTAAATTAATATTTAATAGCTCATGAGAAAGATTCTTAAACTAAATTAGAAAATATTTAATTTAATGTTATAAATGTGTCTAGCTGTTTAGAGCACACAAAGTTGTGCACACTGTTTATGCCTGATTGAGTCTTTTGCCTTCCATTCCATCATCTCAGTCAAGGATGAAAATTCTGGTTCAATTTAGTCAGTCATAAATAATAAAAATTTCCTCTGTTTATAATATAAAATATTTTTAGTCTTAATTTAAAGTCACAAAAAATGTAATATCTGACAATTATCTTTCAGTGTAAATGAAGAATGAAATTGTAATAATAATTGTCATCTGTAATAATGAATTAATTATAATAATTTATTCTCTTTAGGCATGCAGTTTAACTCAATTATTGATGTAAGGTTTTGAATAAGAAATAGACTGTCTAAAAGTTTTTTTCTGTTTTCTTCAATAAATTAATGATTATAAGTTTGAGACAGAAATAATTTGTAAATCTATTTCTAACTTTATTTCTTTCAAACTCCATTTGTTATTAATTTCTTCTTCAATATGATACAACATATTTTGGGAATATGTAGGAGATAAGGTGATGACTTTGAATCTTGTTTATAATAATAATACTTTTGGAAGCTTTAACATATGTTTTGTGTGTTGACAATTTTGTTAATTTTCTTCCCGAAAGTTTAGCTCATAAGAAATGCTTAAAATGCCAGTTAAATACTATACCATTTTTTTCTGCTACACCATTTTTATCACCAAAATACCACATAGAAAATATCTGCCAACTGTGGTTACATTTAGTAAAACATAAAATTAACTTTTGAATTTATAATCTTTCAAGAATTATGAGATATCTGAGATTTTTGCCCTTCTTGTAAGCTAACAAGTTAGCCTGCCATGGTTTCAAAAGACATTGAGACCCCTGGGACAGAGATGAAGTACTTTATTACTCATGGAAAACAAAGCACCATGAGCTGACATGGAAGTTGCCTTGGTCAATATTGAACATGCAGTGGATATGTGTCACAGATAAAAAACTCAAGGTTAGGAAAAATTAATCTTTTAAAATGCTTCAAGTAAAGATGTCCAACCTTGACTCAAAGGAAGACATTATCTTTATTATCCTGGTCATCACACAAATCTACATATGTCTCAGGAAAGACAATATCTCTATTTTCCAACATTTCACGTGATATAGACATTCTTGAAAGACATTCTGGAACAAATTTATTAGTGTTTCTGTTGGTAAAATATGCAGAAATGCGAGACACATGGCAAATGGTCTCCCAACATGATCTCTTTGAGACTTTTCCTGGAACACCAGTACATTTTAGGATGATATAATACATTTAATTAACTTGAGATGAAAATACTATATATGGTTTATTGCTATGAAGTATAATTTTGAATTTTCAGCTGATATATCATTTAGAAAATTATACTTTACATTTCCATAAATACTGTAGAAATGATGTTTTGGAAAGTTGCATGAGCCATTTTTCTTTCTTTTGTCCCAAATTATAAAGTAAGTAAAGTATAAATTTTATTTTTATTAGCAGCTATAAAAAATTAGGAAATTACATGAATAAATTTTATTTGAAAATGTTTTGGTGACATATCAACAAGTCAGTTTGCTATAATTCCAATTATTTTTTCTTTAAAAAAATTTTTAATTTTATTTTAAAATTACAGTTGACAATCAATATTATATTAGTTTCAGGGTTATAACATAGTGGTTTGGCATTTATATAATTTATTAATTGATCCCCAATAAGTCTAGTACCCACCTGGCATGATTCCTAGTTATATAATATTATTGACTATACTCCTTATGTTGTACTTTACAACCCCATGACTATTTTATAACTACCAATTTGTACCAATTATTTTTCAGTTTTGAAAGTTTAAATCTTGCTTCTGCTGGGTTATAATTAAAATAAACATATTGAAACTTGTTATTTTTATTGGAGTTTGTACATTTAATAAAAGTATATCCTGACAGTCATCATAAAATATTGTTTTTTTTTTTTTTAATTTATTTAGCATGTAGTTCAAGTGAAGTAGAAGTTTGCTGGTTTCAGAGTACATTTGTTTTGAATATTGTCACTACTTACACTTTAAGTTCCAGCAATAGGTCTAAAGCATGTCCTGTAATTTTCACATTATTGTTTTCTAATGTAATAAAGCAATTAATTTTATGAGCAATTTGTTTTAATTCAATTAAAATATTACTGTTACCATCAACTAAGAGACTATCATATCACTGATAATCTTTAAAAAAAATACTTAGAAAGTTTATAACAAAAGCCTATTTGGAATACATAATTTTGCCAATAGTAGGTAACGTGCTTGTCCTGGCTCACATAATTACACCTAATATAGATCTTGTTTTGGTATTAAAATTGTAACACAGAGGAATACTATACAGCTACCAAAAATGGCTCCTGTGTTTGTTTCCTAAAAATGACTTTTATTTTACTCAGATATATTTATTTAGTTTTATAAAACATTCTTTGATCTACAAACCTACCAGTCTTTGAAATTTAAAAAAGGTAGCAAAAGACCATTATCATACCATCCTTGCAAATTCAGATATGAATTGAATAAATTATGCCACATGCTTTTTTGTTTCTAGGTCATAAATTATTCTGTTTATGTAAGTATCAGTTAATGAGCCCTGCTTTCCTTGTATGCACAATGTCCTTGAAAGGATATCATATGAAATTAAATGAAAAAGCTCTTCCTCTGTGCTCTGAAAAATAGTTCTAGAATATAGATTTCAGTAATGTAAAAAAGATTATTTTGCTTATTGAATTATAAAATATATCTGCTAAAATTTCTCTGAAGATTTATTTACAAGATGATAGAAAGAAAGAATTCTGAGTGGAGAGTTAGGTTTTATTTGTCCATGCATTGAGAATTTTGGAATCAATCAAAATTGGTTTCTTTGAATGATTTCTTTAGCATATTTCATGTCTGAAAAATAGTATACAATACTTAAATAAAGAAAGCAGAAGAGTACTGTTAAAGAATTTGTCAAATGTGCATTGATGGTAGTACATTGCTTGAAATTATTATTTCTTTTTTTTCCCTTCCTTTTTAATACCGCTCCCCTCCCCACTTCCACCCTTGACCTATGGATGTTGCCATTTTCCCTTGAGATCTGGATCTCTGAAGGTGGGGCATCTCCTCCCACACCCTTGTGTCTTGTCCCTGGGGCCTGGCACACCTGGGATATGGCCTGTGGCTCCACCTAGGGTGAAAGCCCAGGACCTTCTGCATGTAAAGCAGACGTGCTAACCACTACACTATGGAGCCACCTCTGAAATTCTTATTTCAAAGTTAAATATTCTATCTTCAAAGTTAAAAAGGAGATTTCACTGTTATGCATAGAGATTTTTGCAGGGAGCAGTTATTTTCCTTTGTTTGAAATTTTAAGAGTAATCAGTTCATATGAGAAAAGAAGCTATAACTAAAGGTAGAAGAAGGACTTTATCCTTCCTTCCTTCCTTCCTTCCTTCCTTCCTTCCTTCCTTCCTTCCTTCCTTCCTTCCTTCCTTCCTTTTCCTTCTTTTCTTTCTCTTTCTTTCTTTGTTTCTTTCTTTGTTTCTTTCTTTGTTTCTTTGTTTGTTTGTTTGTTTCTCTCTCTCTCTCTCTCTCTCTCTCTCTCTCTCTTTCTCTCTTTCTTTCTTTCTTTCTTTCTTTCTTTTTCCCTAGTGGCTAGTGATCATGATGATACTATGGGATATGGAGAATTTGTTTTATAACTTTAGGAATAAGGTCTGCTGAAAGGAATTGCCTGCAAAGTATAGTTACCATAGCAACTGTAACTGTCTTTTATTTTCACTTGCACTATTAAGAATTAGTTGACATTAATTATAGACTAGTTGAAGATAAAACATTTGCTGTACAGCAAAGACATGTATAAAGACATGGTTTGGGGAAAATTGTCCTTGTTTAGAGAAACAGAAATTACTCTTTAAGGAAGATTTGATTTTGTTACTTAGATGGTTGAAATTTTACCTATACATCTCTTGTGAAGTATTTAGGTGATTAGTGATTATCTCAAGAAACACTTTCTTTCCCATAATTTTAAAATCACATGTGTTACCCTAAATTCTTTTCCCTCCCAATCCCCCATATGAGTGTATATCTGTGTGTACATGTGCCAAACTTGTAGAAACTTTTTTAGTTCAATCATTATTTCTTCAGAAATAATTTGGTTGAACAATAAAATGATGTAGAAATACACTCATTACCATTATCTTCTTTTACTTATAAAACCTCTTAGACTACAGGCCTTCTAAAGAAGGTGATGCAAGTTTTCATAAAAGTGAAAGAAATGTCATTCAACTTAAAACATGAAAAGGAACTCCAACAATTGACTTATTTTCCCTGTTACTTCAGATTTAGTTGTACTGTGTTGTTGAAAGTTAAAAGTATTTATCTACAGTGGTTTTACATACTTAACATGTAAAAATGAAAGTATTTTTCAGTCATTAATTAATAATGCCCATTAAACAGTATCATACTGAGTGAGGTGTTATCAGTCCAGAAATGAATAAAATGGAGTTTAATTTGTTTTTGAAATATCCCTATGGAATACCATTTTATTAATGCCATTTTTTTTGTTCAATAATAGAAATAGCATGGTAGTGATAATTCTGGACAGTATAACTATGGTGCATTTCAGCAGATGATGATAAAAATGTTTTCTGAGATACAAAATCTTTCTCTGAGGCTAACATGAGCAGACTAGAATTATCTTTTTAACTCTTTTAGGGTGACAGGGTAGAGTGGGGGAAATAAAGTGCTGTGAGGGGGTGCTGTGGATAGTTGAGGGGGGAGAGCAGGACTATTAATTGCTGTTTAACTGCAGCAATGAGTGTGCTCTGGTTCATCCACCAAACTTCTTTTTCTAATTCTTTCCAAAAAGAGAGCAGCCCATGGGATCCGTGGTGGTGGTGGTGGTGGTGGGGGGGTGGCTACTTCTGCACATGCATGGGGAATCACCCTGTGTTGTTCCAGGGCTTGCCTGTGGTGGCTATGAAAATCATTGCTCAGATCTCCTCCAGAGGGGGCCTGGTTACTGACAGCCCAAGCTACTACCCTGCCAAGGTATTAATGTAATCCCATTTCTTCCAGAGGTGGAACCCTTTAACGGGTTGCTTTTGCTCAGGACTCTTCATCAACCTG
Organism: Cynopterus sphinx; assembly: GCA_030015415.1. Taxonomy (NCBI): domain Eukaryota; kingdom Metazoa; phylum Chordata; class Mammalia; order Chiroptera; family Pteropodidae; genus Cynopterus; species Cynopterus sphinx. The sequence continues at coordinate 18,293,873 of CM057389.1, read as the reverse complement.
ACTGACATTTTCTTAGAACTAGACCATAATCAGAGACCCTTTTTAAGTCCAATTTTCCTTTTTCCTTCTTCCTCTCATGTGTCAGATCTGCATCATGGCCTGAAGACTCTTCTCACCTTCTCTAGGTAATTCTTTAGACCTTTCTCCACAAGCAAATATCTTACACATGATTGATATTACAATAATCACTTATCTTGGCATCTTCTTCTCAGTGGACTTGAACTAACATAGAGTTTGAGAGAATATCAATAATTTGGTGTTAACTGTGCTAAACATGAGATATGTATTGGGCTATAGATGTAGGTATTGAGTAGGCAGTTAGATACGTAAGACTGAAGATGTAGGAAATGAGAGGAGAGGTTTATTCTGCAGACAGAGATTTGGGAGTTGACCAAGCATCACATGTATTTAAGCAGTAGAGTAGGATGACTTTACCAAGGGAGCAATGTAAATAGAGAGAAGAAGAGCACTTAGGATTAAGGTCTGACAGACCCACTTCAACTAGAAAAGACGAATCAACAGTGGGATGGGGCACATTCAGGAGAGTGTGGTGGGCTAGAAGTCAAGGGAAGGAAATGCTTCAAAGAAGCCTATAATTTTAATTGCTTCCTATGGATCAAGTAATATAAAGTCTGAGAATTAATAATTAGGTTTAGCATTGAGGGTATATTTGCTGACCTAGAGAAGAACAGTTTTAGGGAAAATAGGGGTGTGAGACTGACTTGAGTGCTTTTTCAAGAAAAAATAGGGGGAAAAGTGGATATAGAAATGGAGAGAGTGAGTATCGAAAATGCCATAGAGGAGTTTTGTCATAAAGGAGAACTGCCAGTTGGGTGAAGTAGATTCGAGGAACTTTTGGTTTGTTTGTGTGCTTTTGTTTTTATTTTTAAGATGGGAAAATTAAATCATGTTTATATTCTGATAGGAATGATCCAGTAGGAAAAGTGACGGTATTGTAGGGGAGGGCAAAAACTTTCTGAAACAATATTCTAGAGTCGGAGAGAAGAGATAGGACGGTTCAACCCTTATAATAGGAACAAAGGCAGAGTGAATAGGAACAGATGGAAGTAGGTGGATAAATGTGGGTGCTGGACCTTGCAGAAAATCTGATTCTATTTTCTGAGTGAAAGTGGAATCACAGGGAGGTGTTAGAGGTTTATATTTATTTAGAGAGTGAATAGATTTAGGAATTGCAATATGATTGCCTAGCAGCATTAAAAACCCATTTGGGATTGCAGGCACGAATGTAAAGTGAGAGTAGTCAGCATATATTATTTTTCTCTGTAATCATAATTAGCTCTTCAGGTGCAAGCACAAGTAGGCATTGGATTGGGATGAATTAGGGCTTGGGTTTTACTGACTGTAAAGCAAGAAGTGACAGGCAATGGAGTTGAGGGGATAGGTAGGTAAGGGAGAGATTTTCATATAAGGCAAGTGATGACATGAAGATGGTGAGCATCCTTGTTATCTCATTATTCTTGAAGACATACCATATAAGCACTTGCCGGAGGGGTTTATAAATAAAACTCTCCTTATGTGACATTTTTATGCTGTATGTCAGCATGGGTTGGAGAGGGATTTAGGATTGGGGGTGTTTTGCAAAGGAAATCAGCAAGGGGATAACACATCATTTGCCAACCAATAGCTTGCCCTTCAGAATGTAGAATGATTTATAAGACAGACATGTTAATGGCTAATATTTTGAAAAAAATGGGCTTTTCATGTTAAAATATATAGTGAAAATATTTGTCAAAGCAGTAAGCTCATCAGAGATGATGTTTTGCTTAGATAACTTGTGTCAGCATATAGATTTTCTGTAGTAAATAGATTTTAATGATAGTAGAATTCCACTGAAACAGCTCAGGGTTTTTTTTTTTTACCTCAGCTAACTTGTTTGAGCATCTAATAAATTGTACTTAATATTAATTTGTGTTAAAATGATAAATGCAATAATTTTTTATATATATAAACAATAAAACATAAGTATGATGCCACTTCTATTAGAGATACCCAGGTAATTCCTTAGAATTGCTCTTTAGTTACTCAAGAATTACCTCTGTGCATGCAAATATTTTTAATTAGTATTCTCTGAGGTTAAAGAAAGCCACTAATTCCATTATTTATATTTGCAAACAATTAAGTTGTCCTAGAGTAAAAATTTTTAGATTTAAACAAATGTTAAATGTTTTCTAAGTGATATGGTATAAAATTAAGAGTTCCTGCTTTGATTTGTTACTTAAATTTGGTTTCCTTACTTATATGTACATTTGTTGAATAAGTACACTGATATGTTATATAACAGCAAAGTTGACTAAGCAGTGATATTTAAAATTTTCTTTCGAAATGTCCACATCTTAACAACAAAATTTATGCGGCTAACATACCACATTTGTGGAGATCATGTTTAGAATCTTCTGTGGTATGAAAAAAATATATATAATACATAGTTTTTTTCATTTTCATTTTTCAACTATGAAGTATTCTAAAGATTTTTTTCTTATTTAATAATGGCTATAGGATAGGAGTACAGCTATCCCTTAAAACCACCATTCCACCTCTGAGAATAAGCAGATATTTTTAAGGCATATTAAACATTTTCATTCACAAAAAAATTGACTTGCCTGCCTAAAAAGTAAATTCCTCTACATAGGTTGTATGTGGATAATGAAATATGTAACGTGACTTTTAGGAGTATCATTTTTAAGGCCCAGCAGATTGGAATTCATTCCTGGTTCTGTCACTTATGCATGGGCTGTGTAAATGTGGGTAAGTTATTTCATCTTTTTATACCTCAGTTTTGTCATTGTGTTCCCCTCACATCCTCAAATAAAATATTAAATACAAGAGAAAAAGGACTCATCTGGTTTAAAAATCTCTAGTGCCCAGCACAGAGATAGGTCCTGAACAAATATTTGTTTAATGAATAAATATGTAAATATATACTTAGAAGAGTACACAAATAGTAATTGTATAATGGGGATATTTTGAAGATAAAGGGACATAATACATGATGCATACAGAGTACAGTCCTGGATCAGAGTAAGTGTTCTTGTTGGAGAGAGTTCTGGAGAAGCCAGGGTGAGTTTGCCTTATATATCTGAACATTTTTTGCCCTACAGACTGCAGAACAGATTTAATTAGAACTTGTGGCCTTATGCCATGCTCTAGAACCATGAACTGTGTAAGAGGGAAATATTTAGTTATTCCTACTTCTATCTCCTCAATCTTTCATAATATTTGGGAAAAAACAAACCCAGTGGATTAAAGTATTTTAGCATACAATCTAAAGCTCATGCCATCAATAAAAATGTTTTTAGAGCTTAAGCATGCATATCAGAAAACTGAAGGCAGTATATGACATTTTATTGACTTTAAGATGCATACTTTAAATTTTTACATAGTCAAAATCTGGATGCATTTGACACTCAGTGGCATCTTACAATTGACTGGCTTTTCTTTTTCATTCTCTCTCTCTTTCTCCTTTCTTCCTTTCTCTTTTCTTTGCAGTTCATAATATAATAAGGTGTGTTCGGTAGAATTGATAAAATATGGTATAGCTATATATAATAGCAGTATTTCTCCATGTTTATTTCTTACCACCACCCAAATCTGGCAAGGTTTTTTTTTTCTCATTTCATACCCCATGAAATTTTAATACCGTAGATATACTCTACATCTGTTTGTGTATTACACGTATATATGTGTTTTATGAATATAAAAAGTAAGATATTTTTGTCCCCTAAGAACCAGTATTCTTCCACTTGGGAACACTATTACATCTGTTGAGTATGCAGGTTTTAAAGTGAAACTCTGTACTATTCTTAGTTTTAAAAATCTCATTTACTAGAATTATGGGAAACGTAAATTAATTCTTAGGTTTAGAGCATTTGGTTTTAATTATTTAACCTGATATCTAGGAGTTTTATTATCATCATGAATGATTGTCAAATGCTGTAAAAATGCATGCAAAGTTTGGACATTTGTTATGTACCCCAATATTCCATGTATTTTAACAAATGAAAGATCTTCAAGTTCATCCAGTGATATTATTCAACATATTATTCTCATTTTATGAAATAAGACTATTTAATAAATTTAAGATGTTCAGTGCTTCACCTTTGCATATTCATAATTTTAAAGCATAAGTGGAACACTACATCAATAAGGAGATTCCCAAAGACCATCTCATTTTTGTGGAGTGCTGCAAGATATCTGATACACTCAGCGGGGAGGGTGAAGATGTGCAGTTCTCCAGGACTTTTTACAGCACTCTCCTACTGCAGTTTAAACACTTTGGGGACCCCCACCTGTAATAATGGAATACAGAGTTCAGTCCATTTGTGACCAGTGGTTTGCATCAGAGGGAAGATAGGGACATAATCTATTCCCAAAAAACCAGGATTTTCTCTTGCAAAGCTAATTGTTGTATTCAACAGCTTGAACTGATGCAGAAAGGAGTGGTGTATTTACTTGAGAAATATCTTTAAATAGCAAAGTTGTTCAATGTATTTTTAAATGTCATGACTTTTCTCTGGGCTTTGCAGTTTAACTTTCTTTTTTTTCATTAGTGGTACAAAATAGTTTTAAAATTCGTGAGACACAAAACTTTTAACTTTGTTATATATATTGCAATATTATTTTATATCTGGAAATTCATACTTGTGTATATATTGGCCTAGTTGTATTTGGTTATATTAAATGGCTGTTTTTGAAACTCAAATGTATCAAAACAATGCTCTGTTGTTAGGGGAGATATAGCGAGGTAGTATTTAACAGAGACCGCTCAGCCGTACACAGACAACCAAATCAAGGCTTTATCAGTTGATTTAGTTTTACACAAGCTTTTGTAAATAAACTGAAGGCGAATTCAAAACCAGAAATCGTCACCCCCACTGCTCCGAGTACTCGCTCTTTCTCTGCCCTTCAGTCGGAGCATCTCCATGATGCTCCTGGCATAGATGTCTCTCAGGTTAACGCTGATGTATGAGTCAGTGGCAATGTTCTTGGTTAGTTTCTTCAGAGCTTCGCGCTGTCTAACAGCTGCTTCCCTAAGCTTTAAGGTGAAATAGCAAGCAGAGAAGCGGTCGTTAATAATAGCAATAGGCAAGGCCAAGACAAGGATTCCAGATAATATACACATGAAGGCCACAATTTTGCCTGTGGTGGTGTCTGGTCTAATGTCCCCATAGCCCACCGTAGTCATGGATGTTGTGGCCCACCACCATGCACAAGGGACACTTGTGAAGGTTGTGTCAGGAATGCTTTGCTCAGCAAAATATTCCACAGTTGAGAATATAGAAATTCCCACGGACAGAAATAGGAGCAGTAGGCCGACTTCTTCATAACACTGGGTGATTGTCATCCCAAGTGAGCGTAATCCTGTAATAGAACAACTGCTGTCAGTCACTGGCAGTCCTTTCCTCCTCCTTTCCTCCTCCTCCCTCCTCCCCTCCCCCTCCCCAATATTCACCACAAACATGCATTTCACATCTACTATGACTCCAGCATTAGGCAAAGTTCTGGGGAAACATAGATGACAAATCAATCTTTATTTCAGAAAGGTTAGTCTGGTTGATGGGGCAGGATTGAGAAAGATAAAGAGAGATATAGTTAGATTCATTCTCTTATGTATTTATTAAACATCTATGATTTATAAAAAATAAGTAAGAACGAAATTAAAAGGCAAGCAGAGGACATACGATAGGAATTTGTACTTGAGTCTATACAATGGGAGGTCTGTGCAGTGTTGCATGTGGAGGGCTCATTTGGTCAGATCTGGATTTTAAAGCATCACTTCAACACATTTTTCTAGTGCCAATTTGATGCTTTCTTTTTTATTTTATGCATTTGTTCTTCTCGCCCTCCCAACAAAGTTTAAGACAATGAGGGTATTGTTATCAGAATGCAAGAGGCAGTAAAGAGTGGGAGCAGCAGAAATAAGATAGGCATCAGTTACAAAACTGACAAGAGAGCATCATATGGACACTTAGAGGACATTCAGAGAGGTCTATTAGGAGGAATTCCGGAACTCCCATGGCACCCATTGACATTCTCATCCTTCACACCAAAGCCGTAGGGAAATACCTCCCTTGAATACATAGAATTTCTACATTCTTATAAAGAGGTAGACCTGAAAATAGAATATTTCTCCACAGTAAAAAGGTATGGAGGACTGAAGCCAGTAGGAAAATCGCTATGAGGCACTGGGTGGATTCCCCATTGCTATTCTGAGGGTTCATTGAGCCCCTAGGAGATAGACCCAAGAGAGTCCATCCCCATCTCTGAAGAGATTAAGCCCTATGGCTAGTAAGGTGTGCCCTAGTCATAATGGGACTGTGATTTGAATGAGGTATCTTCCTTAACACTAGAGAGATACTGCTCAAAGTGTATCTACATTTCAAAGTCATATCAACCTGCTGTCACAATGATACTGTCTCTGAAGTCCAAAGCAATACCTCTTAGAATCATTTAAAATTTTTATTCACTCACTAGAGACTACTTGAAATGCACTAAAATACTATTCATGTTCTATTATTTTGATTCTGTTTTTAAAATTTTGAAATATTTTTGCATTTTTTACAGATCAGTGAATATTAATTTTAGGGTTTAACCTCAAAAATAAAAAATTTTAGAATGTCTTTAGAATGCCTTTAAAAAATTGACCTTGCTTTGTAATGAATTGGATTTCTGAAATAAATTGACAACATACGAGGAAAAGCAGACCATTTGGGAAGTCTGTTTTTATTTCAAGATGAGATCTTCTAAACGATTTTGTGAAGGAACGTGAAGTGGCCTAAATTTCTGCATGCCACATCTATTAACTCAGAAAATCCTAAAAAAACAATATGAGATAGATGTTGCAATTACTATTCCATTTTACAGATGAGAAGGCACAGGGATGTAGTATCTTTTGTACAAAGCTATGGAGCCAGGATTTAAACCTAGGCTCTTTGGCCTGTCATTGTTCTCCTAACTATATTGTATAATAAATAACCTCTCAATTTATATTTATAATTATTACATGGAGAAATATGACATCTATGTTTTGCTAAATGTAATGTTTGAGATAAAATCGTCAAATATTTGAACAAGAGTTCATATCTTTTCAATAAATTAAGGTTTTATTAAGACTTTGTACTGCTTTAGAACTGAAAAACTCTTTGAAGAGGTGACATTGTGGAAATTACTGTTATTTTCTTTTCCCCTCTTTTGGGAAAAAAAATGTAGTCTTTACTGGGTGTTTTTAAATTGAATCCTGTGAAGAGTTTATAAATACTAGAAGAAAGCATCCCATTATGTGTGTCAGAAAACAAAGAGTAGTACTTCTAAAAGTTGTTGGAAACCCCATTATCAAATCCCTGGTGTATGAGCCTAGCTGGGAAAACACACTACCAAAGTGATGTTAACATCGGTCCTCATTACCTCAAGATGTAGGGGGGAAGCTGAGGTTAATCTCTCCCTGTAACTACAGAAAGAGATAACTGCCATTAACTTCTTTTAGGTGACCAGTCAGGCATATATGTAGAAAAATAAGGTAATAGTAAGATGCTCTAGCCAAGTTATTTTTATTCATACATATTACATTAATATGTATGATACTAATATGTCATCCTCCTTCAGTGTTTTTTAAAGCGTGGTCCAAGAACCACCTACATAAAAATCACTTGTGAGCTTGTTAAAGTGTATGCTCCTAGATCCAATCCCAAACACTAAAATCTGACGTTTATGGATTAGGGCTCAGAATTTGCATTTTAACAAGATTTTTGTGGGATTTCTCTTGTCTTTAAAGTCTAACGTAAGGTAACACATATGTACTCTAGAACATCCAACAGCTGCAGAGCTGGCCAATGAGGATCACTGCCCCCAGGGAGGAAGGAGCATCTTTCATGGATTTGTGTGATTTCCCCCACCATGAACTATTATTTTCATACACAGTTGTGTGTTGTATAGAGATTTTTCTAGGGAGAGTGTTCATTAGATTATCAAGGCTTTATGATATACACCCCAAACTATGGAATTCTTGTTACTATCTCTCTCATGCATCCCAGATCAGGGACAAGAAAATTCTCAGATACTAGATAAAATATTTAATTAGTGTCTTCTGCTTTCTTCCAAAGCAAATATTTCCATTGTTTCTTCAAAACTTATGGGAAGGTCACCAGTGCCTGGTCATCTCTCTTTTTCTGCATAGCCAGAGAAGCCTCTGGAGGATTGACTTCCTCTTCTGCCAAGGAACATGTGTGGTAGGCACATCCTTGGACACAGAAGAGAAACTGACTCATGTTCCAATGTATCATATATAATTTATGCACATCTTTATGCATATTTTATCTGGAACCTTCTAGAGGCAGAACATCTTTCATTTCTGTACATCATCTGGGCACTGAGGTCAAACAAATTGAGGTTAACAAGTGAGCAAATTATTTCTCAAATGTCTTATGGAGAAAAAGAGTGCGAGAGGCATCGTCTCTTCTGTACGCATGATAACAACTTTAGGGTTTTGCTTCTCAATATCTTTTTGGAGTTCATGGTTTGGTAAAATCAGGAGGCTGCTAATATTGAGTATCGATGCAGAGTTGTTTTTCTTGGATTGTGGTGGAAGCACTAAAGTTTACAAACAATGGTACATTAAAAGGTATCAATGAAATCTGCATACCTGTGGAATGCCTGCCCAGTTTTAGCATGCGCAGAGCCCTGAGCAGCCTCAAAACCTGGACAATGCGCCCCACGTTCTCCAGTTCTTGAGTAGTCTGGCTCCCACTCAGGCTCTCTACCAGGAGGGTGATGTAGAAGGGTAAGATGGCAAGGAGGTCTATGATGTTTGGCACTTTCCTTAGGAAGCGGCACCTGTCCCGCACGCACAAGAAGCGCAGGACAAACTCCCCGGTGAACCAGCTAATGCACACGTACTCCAGGATTTCCAGCAGCTGCAGGTCCAGCCAGCTTAACTCAGCTGACATCAGGGCCATGTTGACAATAGACACCACCACGAAGATCATGGAGATGACCCCAAAGATTCGGGCAGCTGTGGAAGACCCAGGTTTCTCCAGGATGTCCCAGAGCTTCTGGCGGACAGTGGGACAAGGTCCTTGTGTGAAGTCCTGCTCACTCTCATGTTGACTTTCCTGGTCTTCTGTGTCCTTCTTAAAGTCTAAAGTTTCACTCAGCTCCTTTCTTCTGAAGTATCTTTTAGAGAAGACAACTTGGTGATTAGATAACTTTTTTTTTTTTAATACAGAAGTAAAAGAGATTTAAACTTGGCAGTGAGGTCATGCTTTTTATTTCAGTAAAATGCAGAAAATGTCTGTTCATGTTTTACCCAGGCTGTCTCTTGCCCACAGTATTCTAAATTTCTCATTAGACTTATTGCTTTTTTAAGTAACACTGCTGTGGTAGAAGTTTATACAAAAGAATTTATACATAGAAAATCTATGTTGGATTAATGTATTTAATTCCCATTTTTTTTGTAACAAGAACAGAAATTTGTCATATGGAATTGTGTGTGTGTGTGTGTGTGTGTGTGTGTGTGTGTGTGAGAGAGAGAGAGAGAGAGAGAGAGAGAGAGAGAGAGAGGGAAAGGTATTCATGAAAAAATGGTAGTAATAGAAAGATAATAGCAAAGTCATTGTCAAAGTTAAGGAATTAAATTTCTATCTTCTGTGTTTAAAGCACTTGTCCAAATTTTTAAAGTGAGTGTCCTCGTTTCGATGACTGATAATGCTCTTTTGAAGTACAGCTTTCGAACTCATTTATTCAGTCGCCAAATATTTATTGCAGGCCTGACCTCCTTTGCCTTATAAACAAATTGGCATACATTCACTAAAAAAAGATCTAGGTTCAAAAGTTCCAACTGCAAAACAGCATTGATGCTTTCCAGCCCGCACCGCCTCCCAGCGTCATTCCAGCCCAGAAGTGGCCACAGGTTTTCTTAGGCCTGGGTTCTGCGAGGCTTGTGCAAAGCCTCATGTTTTCAGCCCTGCCGCCCTCTCCCCACTGATGCCGCCTCCCCGCCCGGCCACCGCGTGCCCCTCGGGTACCTGTCCCTGCAGCAGGAGTCGATGCTGAGCTCGTCGATGCCCCAGTACTGGATCTCCTGAAGGAAGGAGAGCGCGCACAGCTGCTCCATGACGTGCAGGCGGCCGGTGCGGTAGTAGTGCAGGACGTAGCGGAACGCCTGCGAGCTGCGATCGAAGAAGTACTCGTTGTCCACCGGGTTGGCATCGTCGCAGAGCTCCAGGGGGCTGGGCGCGGCGGCCAGGGCCCCGGGGCGCCGGTACGAGGCCACCACCACGGCCAGCTTGCCCAGGCGTGTGTGCGGGAAGCAGGACAGCGCCTGCTGCGAGAGCACGAAGCGGCTGCCGCCCACATTGACCGTGAAGCAGTCCCCGAGCGCCAGGGGCTCCCCTTCGCCCTCGCTGCAGAAGACGCTGGAGTCCAGCGAGGTCAGGGAGCCGCTGTCCAGAGGCGAGTCCAGCAGCGCGCGCCCGCGGCCAGGCAGCTCCATCCCGGCCGCCGCCGCAGCTTGCGGGCTCCACAAAGTTGGGGGGCGCGCCGGAAGCCTCGGTCCCACGAGGGCTGTGGCACGGCCCCTGGGGGCGGCCGGGATTTCTCCGGCTCCGGAGGGGTTGCCCGCCCCCCGCGCGCCCCTACTCTCTCCACCTCTGTGACAGCTCGCGCCGCCTCGCGCAGCTAGGATGCTGCGAGCGCACGGTCGCCCCGCCCAGGAGCCGAGCCCCGGGGGATTGGAGGACCCGAGGGGTCGCTTCCAGGAGATGCTCAGGCGTGGTCCAAGCTGAGGGCAGCCCCAGGGCACGCTCGCCTCGGCCTTCCCGCACGTCCGCCCCCTCTCCCCAACTTCGTGATGGGGATCCCCGGCCTGCAAGGGGGACGGATCGAAAGCCTGGTTAGTTGAGAGAGGGAGTGGGTGGGGACCGGTAGGGAGGTCTAGACTGGAGGAGGAGGAGGAGGAGGACTCTCGGCAGAACGCAAGCAAGGGGATGATGACAAGACTCCCTCCTACACGCAGAAGACCGAGATGAAAAGTTCAGAAAGCAAAGGAAGTGGTAATCGGGCCTGAGTCCCTTCCAGTCTGAGGATGCACACTCCCTCCTCCTCTTTTACCGCGGCGGCTTCATCGGCCGCCCCAGGAGGGTTAGGCCGGGGTGTGAGCTCGCAGGGGAGGGTGCTCCCGGTGAGGGCGCAGCATCATTTGCTCCCATTCACTCTCATTCTCGTCTGATTGTCACTCAAGCTCCATTGTCTTCTCCCTCCTCCGTGAGGTTTTGAACTCCTGGTTGAGAAATAAGGACCATTAACGATGACTTTCAATTAAAGTCTCCACGAGTCGCTGAGAACTTGGGGTCATCGCTGCCAACTCCCGCCGCGTGTTCAGCTTAGCCATTTCTGTCCCCACCAGTTTCCCAAATAGCAGGTCTCCTGGACGCGCTCCCCGGCACACACAGGAGAGGGAAAGGAAAAAAAAAAAAAAAAAAAAAAGACAAGGACTAGAACAGACGTGGGCTGGGGCAGGACTTTAAACGGTAACGACGCCTCGGTAAAGGAAGAAGCCGAGCACTGCGCCCAGGTGGGACCAGGAGTGTACCCACGGCCCCCTCGGAGCGGCGCCCGGGCCAACCTGTTGGACACCGGGCGCTGGGGAGGAGGGCGGGATGACTCACCTGCGCTCAGTGGGCGCCGCTGGTGACAGAGCCTTTGTTTGATGCTCCTGCTCTACACGTGAGGGCTGGCTTGACAGGTCCTGGAGGAAAACTGCTCTCAGCTGAGCTCTTTGTCTGCGCTTGTCGCCTCGCTTCTCCCTGTCTCCACCCGCCAACCCGCTCTGTCCCCTCGGCGGCAGCGGAGAGTGGCCGCCCCCGCGCGCGCTCACTCGCAGCCATTCGCGGTCCCCAGCACCAGCTGTGGGGAACGCAGGGAGCAGGCAGCGGAGGGAGGTGAGACCGGAGGAGGAAGTGAGGCGCTGGGTGACTGCATCTTATGTTAATCCTGAAGACACTTGAGTTTTCCTGAATCTGCGTGCTCATAAATTCAGGGAACAAAAAGAACACGATTTTCTAGTTGCATAAGTCTGCTAAACTCAGGCTTTAAGGTTTGCTCGTCATTTGCAGGAAGCATCTGCGAATCCTGCATCTTCCAGAAGTCGTTGCAAGAGAGAGTGAGCCCCACTCCTCACCCTTTCCCCTCCCTCCCTTGTAAATAGTTTTAGAAAGTATATATAAAGACAGGAGCAGGCAGCTTGCTACAGTCAATAGGGAGAGCTTTTCATAGATGGAGTTGAAATGTGGCCGTTTCGTTCTGGTATTGCCAACTGGCTGAGTGACCTGCAGCTGTCAGTCATTTACTTCATGGGCCTCAATGCTTTCCTCAGTAAAATTTCAGGTTTTAATAAAAACACCTAGCATTAATTGGTGCTTATTTTATGCTAGCAAATATTAGGCCATTTACTACTCATTTGGTACCTTATTTGATCCTAATAATAATACTATGATGTAGCAGTATTTTACAAAGAGGAAACTGAGGCACAGAGAAATTAAGTGATTTATACTTAATTGAATGGGTCACACAGTCCAAATTCAAACTCAGAATTAATTGTCAGAGGCTGTCCTCATAAACACAATGCTTAGGACGTGCCATTTTTGTGTGATTTTTAAATAAATCAAAGTATGGTTGCTTTTATTTATGTATTGTTATCCATTTATTTCTGCAAGATTCTAAAGAAGAGCAGGAGTTTAATAGTATATTTTCCCTGATTTTTCAACAAGTGTTTACTGAACATTTATTATAGTGCCACTTAGGTGCTTCAAATAGATCCATGAAGAAAACCTACAAGATCCCTGTCCTGTGGTACTAGCATTTTTCCTGTGAGTGTAAAATCGCCATTTCAGTGAAATTTAAAGTAAACACTATAGTATTTATAGGTAATAGGTTTTTTGACAGCTATCCATTTGATAAAATTTTACCTCTATAAATAACTGTTCTATACAGATAATATTGTATCAGTTAGACTTATCCTGGTAAATAGTTGATCGTTATGTTTACTGTATTAATAATTTTTTTGAGATAGCAGAGCTGTTCCTCACACAGAGAGAAAAACTCCACCAAAATCTCAATTGTAGATGATGTGGGCAATGAGAAAGGTAAGAGTCCACAGTTCTGTTAAGCCTTATTCATACCTTAGTGTGAATAACTTTAATCAACTGATTAGCAATTAAAGTCTACCCCAGCTTTACAATTTGTGATATGGAAGAAAGAAAACTTGCAGAGGAATGACAGCTTTGGGTGAGAAAGGAGATCTTAGACAGGTAACCAAGAGGTAGTGAAAGGTGACTGAGGCTTGCAAGTCTCCTGTACTGCCACCAGGCCCCTAGTCTTCAGCTGTAATTAGTGGTATCCTGTCGAAGTAACGGTAACTACCCTTTGAGTGTAACGCTCAAGCTAAGCAATCTGATTACAGTGCAATGATCCCACGAAGTAATTATCGTCATCCTTAGTTGCAGATCTTGACTCAGAGGCTTGCAGAAACTAAGTAACTCTTCCAGTGACAAAGTGAATAGGTGAAGGGATATCTGCAGTAATGGTACTCAAAACCAAATTTCATATCAATTGCTAGGAGCCTAAAATTTTTAATTGGGCTTCAATTGTGACTAGAACAATTTTCACTAATTAAAAAAATATAACTAGAGATGTGATTATTAGCTAACCATGGGTAAATTAACACAAATGACCCATTTAAAAATGTAAACTATCCCTAGTTTCTTCCCTGTCTAATTCTCTTTAACTTATTTTCTCTCCTCCATCATTGATTGCTCAGATTTGAGTCAGAGAACCTACTGAAGAGAATATGATAAATAAAAGGGGAAGTAAGTCCATTCAAAGGCTATTCTTCCTGGTCCCTGACCTTAACCTGAGGTATACCCTGAAATATGCCAAGAAGTGAAAGGAGAATTGCTGATAAATAGCTGGGGGTGATAAGTTCTTGTTTTTGATTTCATTCCTACATAGCATGGGAGGAATGTGATTGTCATGTAGGAGGTAGCACAGTACTCAGATGTGAAAATGCGACAATCTAATGGCTTTGAGTATATTTCCCTAGTCATCAGATGTTATACTGGAATGATTTCCCATGAACACTCTGGTTATGAAATGCTCTACTGGTATTTGGCTTTATCTATCAAGTCTTTCAAATATCAAATTGACTGTTTAATCTCTAGGTACAACAAAATTCTAATTTTTTTGAATATATCTAAATTTATTAATGAACAGCATACATTCTTAACAGTCATGCTTTTTAAACTGGATTAAAACAAAAGTCACAGCACACTTTAAATGTCTGACTCTCTTAATGATAATTATGAGAGTTAAAAGTCATAGGAGCACATTAGAAATTCCTATTATTAAAAATCAAGTGCATTTTACTTAGGTTTTTGAAAAAATAATGAAAATGTATTTATAGTAACAGTATATTCTGTTTTTCTGTGATTTATTGAAATACATCATGATGTTTCTGTGAAATTATTGTCATCCTGTATATGAATATTTTTAAATGATTATACCTATATGATCATGAATCATTAAAATATTTTTTAGGAAAATGTACATATCTTATTTTTATCCAAAATAATACAACTTTACATTTATTTGAAAATATTAAGTAGGGGAAATATAATAAGTGAATAATTTTGAATAAAGGCTTTACAGAATTCAACTCGAGTGAACTTTACCTTTTCATTTTCAGTCTCCTCACCGTAGACTCATAAGTTTACACTCAAATCTCTTGTAATTTTTATCATTCATTAACAATATGGACTATTACGTATGAGGCGTGAATGCCTATCTTTGATTCTGTGTTTGTTTCCATAGAGACTGACAACCGGATGAGCTAACTGTAATGATGTTTAAAAATGTCTTTAAGTATGAACAAAATAACTTTGTCCCCTTTCCTTTCATTGTACTGGGATACATTTAAAGGTAAAGGAAAATCTGACAAATTCTATCTATTCATCTTTCATGTGCCTTCTAGGTGCTTTGAATAAATCCTCCCAACTGTATAACAGCCCACTCTACTGCAGAATTTAGCTTAATGTGGGCTTGTTCTGGATTCCTTCCAACGGGAGGCAATTATCTTTGGAAATACCCAAGAACTCATTTTTATAGCCTAGTCTGCTAAAGAGATCTTGGGATGGGTTGATGTTGGTGATGATGAGGATAAGAATATGATAATAATAGCTGCTGCCTTCTCTTGTTCAACTTCTGCTCTGTCTTTTATTAGCTGTGTGACATTAACAAGTTTCTTTAGCCCACTAAGTCTCATTTTCCTTTATCTGTAAAATAGGGGTAACAATACTACTTACCTTATGTTATTGTTTTAAAATTAATGAGATAATCTATATAAATATTTAGCTTAGTGTCATTATTCTTATTGTCATTTTTATTATAATTATGTTTTAGGAATGTTTTTCTGATCCCCCTTACTGAGCACTTACTATGTGATAGATAGCATGTTAAGAACTTATTTCATTATAATTTACATAACCCTACCAGGAGAGTATTATTATTATTATTTTATAGATGAGAAAGTGTTTAAATAACTTCTCAAGCATCATTTGATAGCTGACAAAGACTTGAACATGTTTGGCGCAAACCATTTGAAGGTCATTAGTGTGAAAATAACGTGATCAGAAATCACTATTAGAAATGCTCTTCCCCACTTTAAAAAACTTTTTATAAAGAGAAACTTTTTATTCTATGCTGAAAATAATTAAGAGATCACTATGCCTCATAGGTCATGAGCAATACATTGCTTGTGATTTCACGTTTCCATAAATTGGATCTTTCTTCTAACCATAGTAAAAGAGATCATTGATTGGATCGGTCATTAAATGATTCTCACTGTGAAATTATGGTATGCAAAAGACGTAGTAGAATTTTTCTTGAGTTACCAAGAAAATGTGTAGAATCAGACACTTATTGTTCACTAGATTAACTTCTATAATTATACTAAAACTTAACATTTATAAACAAGATTTAGAAGCAGTGGAGCAAAAACAGGGCAAATGCTGTGCTCATCATGTTCTGTAAACTGTTAAGTGAACCCAATATCAAACATGAAATTTCCAAATAAGTCCTTTTACCCAGCTCTATTGAATTCCCTTTTGTTGACAGAGGCACTGCGTCAAACCTAACCATTAAAAATTGCTTCTCATCAAGTATATGTGATTTGTTAATATTAGGAGTAAAATTGCTTTTAGACTCATCTTTATTCTGCTCAGTGCTTTCTTTTATTATAAGGAACTCAGAAACTTGAATTTCATCCTGTAGCTGCAAGACAGATAACGTTTGCACTTCACACGCTATATGTTTTTTATGGTGCATTTTTGCAGTTTTCCTGGAATCAACTCAAAATTGAGAAGTTATTCAATCAATAAATATTTATAGAACTATAATTTTGCAAGCTTTGAGGGGTGGTCATATGAATATATAGAGTAAAATATATTAATATCATAACATCATTTATATCATACATATGAATACATATACAACATACACACACATGCAAAACTAACAAAGTAGTAAAATTTACAATGAGTTCTGTCAGTGAATCACATTTTATTACTCTATGCAGGAAAACTAGTGAGCAACCAGGAGCCATATAAGGAATTTTTCTTTACCAGGTGGTTCTTAGTTCTATAGTGTAGTTCCTTTAAATAGTACCTTCATGGTATTTTAAACATGAAGTGATTTTTTAGGACACATATGCTGAAATCCATGCCAAAGTAATTTTGTTAACTGGATTGTAAACCTGTATAAAATATCTGTCCTTCTAAATGCAGTTTAAGCACATATAAGAACATTAATTTAAATAATATTTTATATATTAAATCTATTGCACACAAATGAGATAAATCCAATTCTGTTTGAGTTCAAAATCACTGCTTTTTACACTTAACTATATGTTCCACATACTTTTCTTTCACTGATTCAAAAGAATAGAAAAATGGGTTTTCAGTCAGTACATAGTAATTAGGTTGATTTGGAAAAAAAGAGCCTTGGATCAGTACATGTATTCCAGAGTATATTTTCTCTATACAGTATAATTATATTGGTGGGGACTGAACATAAAAATTTGTCATTTTTTTCAACATGAAAAACAACAGTGAGCCATATGGCTTCTCCTTTACACCACTGCATCTGATTGACAGCCCAGCTATAGACCTGGCCTCCCAGTTCTCCCACAAACAGATTTCCCAGCAATCTAAACCAAACAGGAATCCAGACGGATGTCAAAGCATAGCAAATTTGTCCTGCTTTTTCAAAATCTTTTTCTATAAGGTAAAACTTATTCATTGTAGTAACTGGGAATGTTTTATTTTCATGGCAACAGGGAGAAAAATTCAATTCAGTACCATTTATGATATTTTAAATGAAAATGAAAATAAGTATCAATTAATTTGTGAAAGAAGACAAATAAAACAAATGATTTAAAAATATTGATTTTTAAACAAGTTTAGAAAATTGTTAACTTAGTAGTAGATTCAACATTTACAATGACTCTAGACTATATATGTTTTACTTTTGATACCAGCTTATGGCAAATTATTACTGACTATATGGAAGTTTTGAAAATAGCAAGCAGTTTTATAGATAAATATGTATTTATACATATAGAATAAGTACATTAATTTGTTTTTAAAAATTAAGCCAAAATATACGATACTAGGATTATTTCCTTATTTAATATTGCTCAATAAATAGAAAGGTATCATATTTTCAGCATATCTTTCAAAAAGACTATGTACAGTTAATTTTTGGCTTGCTTCACTTTTATCCTGTCAATAGCATTACTGACTGTCAAGAAAGGTCTTTGCAAAATATTTATTGAGTTACTACATGTAAAATAAAAATCAAGTTTTGATGTACTTGAACAGATAGGTGATTAGATAGAACCATGATAGGAGAGCATATGGCTTCTTTCAATGTTGTGAACGCACATTGAAACATTGCAGATGTGAGAAATGGCGATCTATTTTCACCTCTTATTTGAAGAGTATTATCCCTGGGGCTATAAAAGTCACAAAGTGAGTGGGGCTCACTCTAGTGAATTGGTGGATATCGTTTTCTTATACAGTAAGTGCTGGATTAGGGACACTATTAAAATATTTGTTGTCAAATTTTCAAATTTTCAAATATGGCTATAATAGAAAGTGGCTGACCCGTATTTCAAGACATCAGTCTTGGGACCACTTTACACTATTGAAAGTTATTGAGGGTCTCAAATGGCTTTTGCTATATTGGTTATATCTATCAATATTTATCATATTAAAAATTAAAACAGAAAAATTTAAATATTTATTAAATCATTTAAAATTAACAAGAAGCTCAATGCATGTTAACAAAATAACATATTTATTGAAAATAAGATTTTCCAAAACAACCTAATTTGTGAGAATAATGACATTGTTTCACAACTTTTCATATTTCTTTTATATCTGGCTTAATAGAAGACAGCCACATTTTTGTAACTGCTTCTGCATTCAAACTGTCACTACTTGGTATTTTTGTCAAAGTTTATGAAAAAAATTCAGTGTCAAAAAGATTATTTTTAAAGTCAAGGACTCCTAAAAAGGTCTCAAAATTCCAGGGGTTTATAGATGACATTTTGAAAACTATTGTTCTCAGGAATATATGTATTTTGACAGATTAAACAAGGTTTTATGTTTACTTGTTCTGGAGTACGGAAAAAACTATATGATTTTTATATTTTGTTTAGCAATATTTTATAAAAAATTTCTTTACCTAATATATACTATATAGAGATAATCACACAAATACCCTAAACATAAATTTTTATATACACACACATATGTTCCCTCAGAAACATGATCATGCAGATGGCCTCCAACTTAAGATGGTTTGACTTATTATTTCTAGACTTTACAATGGTGTGAAAGTGTTACTGTGGGGGCCCATCAGAGTTCAGTGTTGCCCCAACGACAGCGGGGAAGGAGAGAAATAATGACGGCACAGAAGTGTAGTTAGCATTTTCCCTTGGTTCATCCTCAATAGACCCAGTGAAGAATTGCAGGTGATTGAGATTTAGAAAAGATTTATTAAACGCATATTTTTGAAAAAAAAAAGTATGCTCCATGGAGGCACATGGTCCTAGTGCTGTAATCACAATAACCAACACAAAAGGGCCAGAAGGACCACAAAAAAGCTACAAAAAAAGAGGCTCAAAAGTGAGAATGTCTGCCTTATACCTGGGCTGTGATGGGTGGTTCCAAAGACATTCCTAGGTGATTGGCAAGTAGGGTCCTTTTGATTGACACCTGGCTGGTATATAACTCTGCCTAGTGCACATGTACTTACCTAGAATTCAGTCTATTATAGATTCATGAACTTCCAGGCATAAACATAGTATTATAATGAAGCTTAAATTGTAGGCAAATTAGGGTATTACCTTCTGCGCAGATGTCTGTAACCGGATTAGACCAGCTAAGACTATGACCCTTCTGTCTTTTGTCTCTGGAGATGCAGGAGGAATTCTCTAACTACCAACGGGGTGTTCTTTGACCCCTCTTTGGGCTGAGCTCCTATTCCTTTGTTCCCTGTCACTTCCATCTGACTAGCTACTTAACTAGCTGCTGATTACAGGGATATACATTGGTAATGGCTAGAGGCCATTGTTGGACTATTTGCTTCTGCTCTCTAATTTCCTCCTAATTTGTCTCTTTCCTTTTGCCAGGCATGGGGCCCTTTCTAGAAAGCCTGTAGCTTTTCACTGAAACAAATGGTGTCATGCTAGCACACATGCTCTTGGGCTCTCCAATAGCTCCTGGGAGTTTTCACAGGCCCCCTCCTGGACTGGCTGAGGCTTGTTATAAAGTACGTTTGTGTTTATGAGGACATAGAGGGACCCTGAAACTAATCCATTGATGATCTACCCCCTGCTCATTTTTTTTTTTTTTTACAATTATTCATGTTGCCCCTTCCATCTTACTTCTAAGTCACTGATTCTCAATCAGTGTTAGTACTCCCTCCTTAAAGAGACTTTTGAAAACCTGGTTATGGTAAGGTGGAATGGGGTGGGGTTGTTTTTTCCTGTCATAAGGTTTGGAGAATATTATTGATAATGAGTACCTAGGAGCCAGACATGCTAAATATCCTTTAATGTGTGAGCAATAAAAAATGGCCATTGCAATTACATGCTCTCATGAGAAACACTGCTCTAGGATACAAATTTCTCAGATCCTGGGGAGGGAGGCTTCATAGCCTACCCATGGTCTCTAATAACAGACACAACACTAATTATCTGAGTCTTCCCACAACCCTCCAGATGGATGCTTTGGGCTGACTGTAAAAAAAATGTCAAACCCAAAATGCAAAAAATACTATTCTCATTTTATGAAATATGTATATACATTAGACTTTTGAATTTGTGATCATTTTATACTACCATTGCAAAATGATGACACACTAAACAGAACTAAACACATAAATATATATTCATCTATTAAAATGTATGATAAAATAAAATTGCTTTCTTTGACAACTGTGGAGATGATACAAGTTATTAAAAATGAAATTTGGCACACATATTAGAAATAGCTTTTCATGTATGCTCCACAGCTGCATTTGCAAGTTTTCTAGAAGAATCCATTAAAACTGAAATGATTTCCTTTAATACTTTTGGTCAGCCTTCTCAAGGACAGAATATGCTAAATTATATCCTTGCTAGCTTCTTCCAGCTAATGATTTCCATTCTAAACTTGTGAACAAGATTTGCTGTTTCCAGAATGTTTTTGCAGTGCTGTTCTAGTTGCTTCCCTATATTTCATCAATTTGTTTTTTTCCTTTATTAACTCAGTTTATCAACTGACTTCCTCACATTTGTGGAAACAGTTCGCATGTAGAAAAAACTAAATGTAGTGCAGATAACTAAATGATAACTAAACGTCACTTAGATATTTTTGATACTGTTCACTCAGAATATTCCAAACTTTGGTCTTTATTTAATAAAATACACATTATGTGCATAATAAAGATACAAAATTTCTAGAAGTTTATTAGCAAACATTGAATTTTGAAATTATAATTCTTTATGACATTCATATAATTTTAATTCTTTAAGTCAATGCAAAAGATTCAAATAATTCAGATTGAATATTTTCATCAGAATGTGATATATTTTCAAAGTAATTGGATACCTTTCTTATAACTATCCTACAGTTTCAATTTATTTAATTTTGCCATATATTTTTTCCAGATGCATTTATTAATGGGCATGTGTTATGCCTGATGAAAACTACACATTTGAATTAATTTTTTTTGTAGAGAACATTATAGGACTTCAATGATGGGTATTTCTTGAGTTGTGTGTTAATTTAGAGTGATTCAGAACCCGTGAAAGTTTGGGAGATGTTTTAACTTAGGAAGATGACAATGATGTGTGAGTCTGCACACAAGTTATAAAATCTGTAACCATCTCCAGTACATTGTGTATCTTCTAAATGTGTTTTCCCATCTTGCAGCATGCCTGAGGTGAACTAGATATTTTATTGACACCAGTATCATGAGGGAAATCTGTGTCATCTTTTAGATTTTTACATTTGATTGATCTTCTCTGTCTGAATTTGTTTAAAATGTCAAATTGAAAATAAAAATCACCTTTGTCAGAGATTAAAGTATTTTTGAAGCTTGTAAGAGATAACAATATTTTTTTGATTTAAGTTAACTGTATATAATTAAAATTTTCATTGTCTACAGTGTTGGTGACTGTTGATGTTTATTTGCTTTTATCTTAATATTGATTTAGTAGAATGGAGGTGAAGCTGCATTTGTGGTTCAAAGATATTAATAATCCTGTAGAGTAATAACCCTGTAGACCTTGCACAGTGGTTTGGTTTTGAGTATAAGCTGGAATTGTAACAAACAGTTAAAATTTTTCATTGGTGAGGCAGAACAGCAAAATTTTAGCACATTTTATTCTCTGGCACTTGTCTGGTAATCTGGCGTGAGGCACAGTTTAGATAGTTGAATCAGAAATGTCTTTAAAAACCAACCAAAAGAAGTCAATGATTACCTGGCAAAGCTTTTAGATATTCACTGGAGGACCACAATCAAACTAAATAGGCAGCTGAAATGGTTAAAAGATGGAATCTTAAATGGGATGGCATGATTAGGTGACTAAGAAACAGCATTTACAAAGTTCAACTTTTAAGTATCCATTTATGAAACAGATGGGATTGGAGCATTTTTCCTAAGGCCAGTAAGGAGGAAAAGGCAGTGTTCAACCCTGTCAACTGGTATATCCAACATTTTTTGGTGGCAAAAGCTTGATGTGTTTATGGGAATTGGAATATTTGAGGATTAAGTGAGATCATATGTGAACTACTTTAAAAGTCATAAAGGGCTTATCATTATTTTTCTTTCCTGGGCATAAAACACAATGGTCTCACCAATATTCGGCAATCGCTATTTGTATGTTAGATTGAAAAAAAAAATGAAGTAGTAAATTCTCAGTAGTCATTTCCCCTGGAGCACATTGCAGCACAAAAGGCAATCATTTTCTTCATGATTTCAGCCACTGTTATAGAATCTGTCTTTCTTTAAAATCGATTCTTAGAACACAAAAAGAGCCAGTTGGTCTCTGATTACTGCACACCTGGCATGATCAACTGCTGATCCATTTAAGCATCCAGACAATCTTACTTATTGCTTAAGACTGTGCTTCAGCACACTCTTAATATCTGTTCTTTTTCTTGCTTTGCCTTTCGATGGCTCTGCTTTAGCTCACCATAGATCTTAGATGTCCCATCTTACCTTGCCCATCTTTCTTGTATTTTTAACCCAGTGTGGTTTGAAGTTAGACTAGGGCTGCCTAACTTCTCATTTTAGCAATAGGCCATTTACTATCAATGAACCTTTAAAATGTATTTGCAAGGACAGTTCTTTCTACTTGATTTTGATGATCAAAAATATGAATAGATGTAGTTTTGGATGAACCATTTCTATTAACATTTGTCAAGTATTCCAGAACTTTTTCAGAACCTTTTAAAAGGTGTTTTATAAAACAACAAAACAAAACAAAAACAAAAAAACCTCTCATTAAATATGTTGTATTAAAAAAAAACACTTTGTTTTCTCTTCAAAAAAAATTTTTAAATCCTTTTACTCCTCTACTTCCTCACTGTTATTCTTGTCTTAGCTATCCTCTCCTGGTATTTATTAAATGCTTTCTTGTTCCACTCTGGATTTCTACCAAATTCTTATAGGCTGTATCATGATGTGTAAAAAATTTAAAACACATATAATATGGTTTTCTAATTAACAGCCTTAATTTTCTTTTCATTGCATATAGAATGAAGTTTAAATTTCTGTCCTTGGCTTTCAAGCTTCTGACTTCTCCAGCCACTCATTTGCAATCATAAGGGCTGGATATTTTGATCTGCTGCTGTCTGTTTCTTGTGTCTTATTTAACATTAGTTACAAGATGGAGGGGAAAAACAGTCTTAATACGTAATGCTCCCTCATCTCTCTCCAGCACAGCCATGTAAGCCTCAGGAGAGTAGTGGTCTTGTCTGCAATTTTCACCACTGAATTCTCAGGGCTTAATATAGGTCCTGTCTTGTCATATAATTGACACTAATAAATACAGATTCTGTAGACCGTGAATTATCAGAAACATTAACATCCTACTGTGCAATGTGGCAGTTCTCAAAACTGGGAAGATGTTTGTTTATATATATAAATTGTCAATTTTCCCATCCAGAACTAAGGGTATTACCTTTTTATAGTTAGATAGGCTGTGAGACTTGTTCTTCTAGATTGTTGTAAAGATATGCCTAATGCTTCCTACTTGATTTCCTACCTATAAATTTATTTGAGCTTCATAATATGAGATAATGCTCATGAGAAATGCAGCTTGGTAACTTACTTTTTATTTCATTATAGTTCATATTTTCTCACAATGATATAAGATTGCTTAAGCAGATAAAAAATAAGAACAATAAAGTTTGAAAAAATAAGCTAGGTCTATGTGAGAGGCAGCCTACTTGTTAGGCTGTGTTCACAATTTGTTTTCAATATCTTCCAGCTTTGTGACTTTGGACAATTATTTATCCTTTCAGTGCCTTGATTTCTTCATCTGTAAAATAAGAATAATAACAATATTTGTGTCATTGGTTATTGTGAGAAGAAAATGTGATAACCCATACAAAGTACTTTTATGAGGTAACTAACTCATAGTAAGCACTTGATAAATACCAATTGTAGTGTTATATATATATAAATTCTCTGTCCTCCAATGTCCATAAGCAACACAAATCATTGACGACAATTATTCTTCTATCTGAGAAAAAAGAGAATTTTATAGTGGAAATCCTCCTAGAGAGAATACTGTGTAATTGAATGTCTATCTCCCTCAACATCTTCACAGTAAACAAAAATGAGCTGCTTGAAGGCTCTTTCTATCTTATAAGCAACATCAACGTTGACCAACAAAGATACAGCAAACATAACTCAGTTAAAAAAAATCTATACTAGACCAATTTGGCATGATTCCAATGAATTTCTTGATAATTCATCTTTATAAAGTGCATCTTTATTAGAGTAAGCTGTTTTAAAACTATTATTCTCTTCTAGGTTCATTAGTCGACCTTGACTGTGTTGTAAATTAACTCCCATTTTTCTTGGGTTACTTTCTCAAACTAAACTCATAGGAAACCTAACTTATGTTATGTTATGAAGATTAACTGTGCCTTATAGTATTATATTTAGTTAATTATGATGAATGCTTGGTATTTCTGCAGGCTTTATTGAAACTAACAGTAACTAACAAGATGTTCTAAGAAGTATTAGTGAGCTAATTATCTTTTCAATTTATATCCACGGTAAGGGCTTGCATACAATATTCCAGACTTCTTGTACCTCAGTCTGACAGGTCACAAATTTTAATTATATGCTTCATATATATAATCTAACCTTAAACCATTTTGGAATATGAAAATATTGCATTAAATACACGAATGAATACAGCTCAAATTACCCAAATTACTGCTAGAAAGCTTCCCTAATTTATCAATAAGACATTTGCTATTTAAAAGTTTTAGAATAATTATATGCACAAAAAAATTCCACAAAATTTTTTGACTAGCTACAGTATATTGTTCACTTTTAATGATAAAAAAATGCCCAGTCAAAGATTCATTAATTGTGTGTTATGACTAAATTAATAATAACAAATTAATAAATGGTGTAATAAGTTTCTTTTTGTCTTAGTGCCAACTGCTACCATCTTGGTTTAAATTACCACTATGTTTCCTGTGGATTATTATAAAGGTCTCCTAAATGGTTTTTCTGCCTAAAGTTTCACTTTTTTGTCAGTTTTCAACATATTCCCCACTTAGTAGTCTCTAAGGTAGGTTTTCCAAATAGTACGTAAACTTATGTCATTCCCCCTTTCAAAGTCTTTTAAGGGGTCAGGACACTTTCTCAGTTACTTATCAAGGCCCACAATGTGGTACAGAATTTGGAGATCTCTCTAGTTTAATCTCACCTTTCTTCTGTAGCCATCCAAGAGTACCCCTACTTCTGAAATGAGTCCTGTTCTCTCTCACATCTAGGCCTTCATACTGTATGCAAAACAACTTCTCTCCCATTTTCATTTTCCATTTTTATTTGCCTGACTCTTGCATGTCTTTCAGGTTTCAGCCTAAGTATTTCCTCTGCTGAGTCTAGATGAGGCACTCCGCCTTTGTTGTCCCATGGCCCTCTGGGTTTATCTCACCAGAGTTATTGACTATTTACCCATCTGTCCTTTTCCATTGGAGACCGAAACCCACTTTTAAGAGAGAGGGTGTTTCTAAGTCAATATCTTATTCTCTGCCCTTACTCTACAGATCAGCACTTAAAAGCCCCATGATACGTGTTTGTTTCTGTAGATGAATATATTTTATAGATATTATAAATAACATTTTATATTATCTTTAAATATTTTCTGTAAAGTGATCAGGTTATTGGCATGACTCCTAATTGTTCCATCTCAACTTGTGTTAAAATCCCAGTTCCCCTAATTACTGCTTATGAGTCTTTGGGAAAATTAAGCAAAGTCTTAGTATCCTCATTTTAAAAATATAAAACACTTAACATGGTGCTTGGAACATAGTAAGTGCTTCATTTTATATCAGGTTTGTTTGTGTTTTGGTAGCACAAATGTCAGTAACTCTGGTTTTGGGAATAAACAGATGTGGGTTCAAACCCTGGCGTGGCTTCTTATTTAGACAGAATATATAAGAAACCAAGAGTCAGTTTGCTCATATAAAAAAAGGGAAATAATAGTAATGTTTACCTTAACAGGTTGTGAGATTTAAGAAAGATAATGTAAATGAAACACTTAAAATATTACCTGGCAACACAATGGAGACATAATAAATGTTAGATATTATTAACAAACCAATCTCACTCACCAGTTCATCAGTTCACTGAATTCACAGATTTTTGCTTCATTTATCTTCAGATTTCTAGTGTTTTGCATTGGTACCTTGCATATAACAATGTGTCTACATGTAAACTAAAAATAACCCTGAAAAGAGTAAAGCACTAAACTGTTGTCTACTTACAACTTTGTGTGACTTAGTGCATCAGCCAGTTGAACTTGAGGTATCTAGAAATATATACCATTTGTGGAAGTGTCCTTTTAGAATGTGAAGACATTTTCCAATGGAGATAAGCCTATCTGATGACACTATCTTTAGAGAAAAGGAACATCAGGAGCTGAGAGAGCAATGTGACAAGGTTAAGTGGAAAAACTTCAAAAAATTTAACCTAATTCTCAATTTTAGCTATAATTAGCCTTGGGGATAATTTAGTGCTAATCCAAGGAAAGAGAAAAAAAGGAATTTTGTAAGTAGACCAGTTTTGTATGGTATTATTGCTTGATAAGAGGAATTCCACAGAATAAAATAGTTTGGTAAATAGGCCTAGTATGTTTTTTAGAGATGAGTTTTTTTTGAATAGACCAGACAATATGCCCAGGAGGCTATGCATTAATTAGTAAGCTATTTGTGTTAAATTGCTGTTAATTGGATCTTATAATTGAAAGGAGCTAGAAGACTACAGATTGGTGTTGACAGCACTTTGGGACAGAAGGAAATTTGAAACAGCTCTTTTATATCTCATCTTTCAGTTATACAAGACAAGGTTTGTTTCACTTGAGTAAATTCACTGTTTTTTGAACTTCTTGTTCCCTTTAAAAATTATAATTAAGTATGGTATAGAAAATGAGAATTTTTTTTAAAGATCGGTTTTGAATATACCACACATTGGTATGTAAGAATACTAAATATTTTCAGAAATCAAAGTAAAAAACTGAAGTTTTTGTCAGTTAAACAAAAGTCATATAAAAATGATTAATATTAATTGTGAGTTTCCAGAGGAAAAGAAAACAGTAGTTCGATATGAATATGCAATTTAAATATCATCCCTATAGTTATAATTCTTGACATATAATAAAACCAAAGGTAAGTTCCACTTCCAGAATGATAGTATAAGAAGCTCTGGGGACTGTTTCCAAGGAAACAACCACACTGGCAAAATTATTTTTAAAAATCAACAATTTAAAGCCTCTGGAAATTATCCTAAGTGAATAAATAAAACAGAGAAACATTTATTCAAGAAAATCTATTAAATCTCTGCAAGAAGTGAGAGTCTATGGCACTTGAACCAGATCCTCCTGTTCCACCCCAGCTGGGTGAGATGAAGGCTCCACTCTGGGCAGGTGTGGCTGAGAAGAGGGGTCTCCTTCTGCTCCCAGCTCCTAGTCAAGGACTATGGCATTTCCCCAGGAAGGGCAAGCCACAAGTAGTTCTCATCATCTTTAACTTCATGTTGCAGAGGTCAAATAACAGGTAAGTGTGGCCAAGAATTTCAGAGCTCCATTCCTCCATCTGGCCACGACTTACAGAGGACAGATTCTACCCTAGGTGTTGCAGTGCATTGGGGTGAGCACACCTGGGTTTCAATCACCCTTGCCACAGCTTTCTCATGGGATGGAGGTTTCATACAGAGGATACAAGCCCCGAAGAACAAATGCTCCCACCCTGACTCAGTGCTCTGCTCTAAAGCAGGGGTCACACTGAGAGAAGCTGGCTAGCAGAGGCAGCCCATAAAATAACTCCAAAGCTCCCTGCAAAAGAATTGACTATCTGAAACATTGCAGGGGAAATTTAAGCCTACAGGTGCTTTGAAAAAAAAATAAAGATTTTGGTGGTAAGTAATTATGAGGGAGCTGGTAGCTTCTTGAGCACAAAAAACTAAAACTTATGTGAACTAGTTTACCAAGGAGAATCAGGGAAAGAGAAATTGGAGTCCTCATTCTTGCTGGTAAGGATGTAAAATGGTGAAGATTGCTGATAGTTTCCCAGCAATTTCATTCTTAGTTATTTATGAACAGAAAGGATAACATGTCCACATAAATTTTTTACATGAATTGTCATTGCATTATTCATAATAGACACAAAGTGGAAACAACACAAATGTCCATCAGCTGATGAATGGGGTTTCTTTCAGGGGAGATGAAAATGTCCTAAAAATGGTGGTTGTATAACTCTATGAGTACACTAAAAACCAATGAAGTATGTACTTTAAATGGGTGACTCGTTAATTTTGTAAAATGTATATGACAACAATTACCAAAGCTCATCCGTTGTACATTTAAGATGGCTGAACTTTATTTTATGTAAAGCATACCCCCCAAAAGATGGAGATACAGTGACTTCAAAGAATCCTGTGGGAAAACAAGTTGTTAAGGACTTGCCTTGGTGTCTCTCTAGCATTCGCTGTCAAAACAGCTGGTTTTCATAACAGTGGCCTCTTCAGTATTTTCTCCTGTTTCTCTGAAAGGTCCTTGGTCCTTGTCAGTAGTGACTGACAGCTGTCTTCCATTTCTTCAACACTGGAATTATTAAGGAATCTCTGTTAGGTCATTTTCTTACTCTAGGCACTTTTCCTGGATAATCTCATTCTTTCTTCTCTGTATTGTAAAGTTGATTATTCTCAAATTCAGATGAAATCATCCTGATAATAATGAATGCTTACTGAGAAAAATTTTTACATCTCATGCACTCTCTTATGAGATTAATTCCCCAAGTCCTCACAATAACCCACAGGTGCTTCTACCATTCATCTCTTATTTATTAGTGAGAAGTCTAAGACCTAGAATTTTAAAGCAACCCCCTAAAGCCATATAGCAAAGAACTGATGAAGGCTGGATTTAAATTCAGGTAGTCTTGTGCAGGTATCCAGATGTATAAATACGATGTTGTACCATGTCTCTTAATCTTTTCTGAAATTTCAATCTTATTTTTTTAAAACTGTCTTCAAGTATCTTTAACATAGTTATGATCATGGTTTTATTTAATTCAGCTAAATTAGTCAACTACAGAAATAAAAAAACTGCTTTGATATTTCTCAATTTAAAAATGTATCTTTTTTCAGTGAAAAAAATTATTTTATGAAGATAGGTTTATTTAATTTCTTTTTCCTTTCTTTTTCTTTTTATTGGAGGGTAAAAATAACCTATGAAATCAAGTTCTCGATAAAAAGTATCTATTTTTTTTCATTCATCTGTACAAATTAACCTTAAAAATGCAATAATCATGGTTGTAGAAACATCATTTACACTGACCTCAATTTCAATCATGTTTTGCTCTTTAATACAACAGAATGCTAAAAAAGTGTAACTCGTATGGCAATGAGAATTTTATGATCTGTTACTAATTATTTGAGTCAGAAGTGGATGATGTACTAAATTTCCAGTGAACTACAACTACTTAACATCTGTACAATGTAGTGTCAGAGTGCCTTTCATTGGACTCGGAAACTGAGCTTCCGTGTCTTAATGCCATCTGTTGAGCTTTTTGCAGGATGATGTAGTGTACACTTAAGGTCAGAAGAACTAGAGAAAAATTCCTTGGTGCTGCCATTCTTTGCTCTTGGAAGTATGCAAATTATTAAACATTTCTTAGCTTAGTGTCATGACTAATGACTTGCAATGTTATTTTTTCTAGCCTTTCAGATGACATAGTGGAGCAGATGACATAGTGGACATGAGAATTATAGAACTGTCAATAATTTAATAATTTAGGTATTGGAACTCATCCTTTCTGTTTTTTTTTTTTTTTTTTTTTTTACTAAGCTTGAGACTGATGGAACTAATGTTGAACTAATAGGGAGAGTGGGAGCACTTTTGTATATCATCAGAATGCAAATTTTTCAGACAACTAACACTAATTTTTTACTCTTCCAAACCCTTTTTTGTCTTGAATGCTTTGCATTTGCTCTCTCATTTATACGTTAGGAAAACTTTTGAAAAAAGTATTAACTATTTCAAACTCTGAGAGAAGTAATGTAGAATAGTGCTGAGCATATAGACTCTGAAATCATACTTCCTGAGTTCAAATCCTGGATCTGCCGCATGTAGCTATGTCATTTTATTCAATTACTCATCTTTCTGTGCCTCAGATTCTTCATCTGTGAGGTTTCCATAGTTATAACTTACAAATTTTAAATTAAAATTAAATTAATTAATATATAAAAAGTACTTAAGGCAGTGCATGGCATGCAGTACTTAGTAAAGTTATCCTGTTATTACTATTATTACTTATTAACTAATGAATACATGGTGTCACAGAGAAGTAAAATGATCTGTCACCTTGTTAGTACTAGGTTAAAACATGTTCTAAATCCAACTTCACTAACTCCAAATCTGCTTTATTTCCATAATCTCATGTTAATTTATCATTATTATTTTATGGCGGTGTTTCCTAAATATAGCATAATGGAAAAATAATGCAGAAATGCATGACTTAGTCTCTAATATTTCATTTTTTATGACCTCTAAAAATGTTTCAAATGCTTAAAAGCATGAAAATATTTCATGGGCTGAAATAGTTGGAAAATACTGCTCAAAAAGAGAATGTTTACTGTGCTAATCGAAGAAATGACATGACAACTATATAACATTTAAATTTGTAATGCAAAGATGAAATCCCTAGATAGTTTATTTTTATGTGCTCTACATTCAGGACACATGTTTGCTGCATGCTTCGACTAATTTAAAGCATCTGAGAAATCCAGAAGATTTGATTACTGGGATTCCTGAGTCCTCAGTAGTGATGATTCATCCAGAATCGGCATCTTAGTACTTCCTCCTGAAACAAAATATTTCACCTTCCACAAGAGGCCACATATCCAGGGAAAGTATTTTCCTTTGTAGGTCACAGGCTTGACTGGAGTTGAGAATTACACAAGCCCAAAACTGACTATTTTTGAAGGTAATATGAAAAGAAAACTATTATCATTGCCTGAATATTAGGAGAATATAGGGGCAGCAAGAAAATACAAGGAAAGGAAAACTCAGTTAATGACATAGATATTATCTTGTATAGTAATATACATCATAGTCTTCTTAGAGGGGTAGGGGTTTGGTGAGAAGAATAAAACAGTCAGAATTCTCAGTAAAGTCAATACCAGGGGGTGGAGATGTGACATCCAGGAGAATTACACACTGAATATTTTCAGATTTATTTCCAGACAACATGGATATGTGTAATGTAAACACATCTTCATCCGATTTGATGATAATATTTAATTCCTTTTCACCCTTTCTATGAACAAAATCTGTCTATAGATAGCTCACCCGCCCACCTCTCTCTCTCTCTCTCTCTCTCTCTCTCTCTCTCTCTCTCTAACTCTATCACCTCTATCTCTATATCTATTCAATTCTTTGCCGCCCTTGTCATATCTTCTCCAGGGTGGCATCTCAAACAACATTTTCTGCAGGAGGATAGGTTAGCATTTAGTTGCTCAAAGTAAACTTGAGTGATGTAGGGAAGAAATCATTCCTCAGAGGGTGGCTATAGGTATTGGAGGAAATTGGATTTTGCATGTTTCAAATGGCTTCAGGGTAACAGTTTTCTCTCATGGACCCACTGAAGTTCTGTGAGCATGATTGGACATGGCATTTCGATGTTTGCATATTTGGGAACTTTTAAACCAAATCGGCATTGGCCAGTTGCCAACTTGACTTTGGAGATTTCATCTTTGACGATGACTGTCATGTGGGGCTGATGCTCCATATACAATTGGACAATGGCATCATCAAATCTAAAGCTCATTCAAAGATTTGACACACCGAACATGTTGGAAGGATTCTTTGCAGCATCATTGAATAATCATGCTTTGGAATTTGGCTCATGATGATTTTCGTTCTCTAGTCATTGGAAATAAAACATTCTCAGGATACTGGCCCGCAGGTAGGAGACGCTAAAACTGATATAATCAATAGGACCACTTGAAGTGTAACTACACAGGGAGTGGAGTGAACAGCGCTGATGTAATGAGTAAGCCATAGTCATTTTATATTGAAGTGCCTGCATTTAATAAAATTTAGATCTTTGGCCAGCCCTGATAATTCAGATTTTCTGTATCACATTAGATGTTTTCATAGGTATCTTCAGCTTATTTTTGCTAGGTATTTCAGTTTGGCTCATAATTTTTGCCATTTTCAACTCCCTGGAGCTAGCCATCATTAGCAAGTTGGGATAATTCCTTCTAAACTTTATTCTCTAGATAAACAATCACAGATGCACACGCACACACACCCATTCTTATTTCTTTTTATATAAAGGAGCTTACGCTTTGTACACTTTCTATTTGCTTTTCTCACTAACATATTTTGGATATATGTCCATTTCAATGTGTGTGTATGTGCGTGTGTAATGTCCTGTGGTAGATGCGTAGTATTGCACTCCAGGCATATACACTTAATTTTTTTTATTAAAGTATAGTTGGCATACAATAGTATACTAGTGTCTGGTGTACAACATAGTGATTCAACATTTATATACCTTATGATGTGATTACTACATTTAGTCTAGCAACCATCTGTCACTTGCAAAGTTATCACACTATTGTTTACTATGTTCCCCTTCACCTTTTTAACCCACCCTCCATCCCCCTCCCTTCTGCCACCTATCAATTTCTTTTTTGTTACTGAGTCTGTTTTTGTTTTGTTTGTTTCTTTGTTATTAAGGCTTTTTTCCTTTTACTTGTTAGAAAAACATATTTTAAGCCAATTTATGCAAAAATGTAAGTATATTATAGTAAAACAATGCTGTCTCACACAATCAAGAACAGGAAAACAGAAATGTGGGTTTAAGAGCAAGTTGGATCCAAAGACGAGTTATACCACACTCATGGCTTCTAACCATGAATTGCTTTATAATTCCCTGCCCTCATCCTGCAGAATGGCTCACTTTGACTCTATCATTCATAGAGAAGAAAGTAAATACAATAATAGATCTCAAATATGTATATTACAATTTTAGCTGCACTAAAGCACTGATGTTTTGCTTTCAGTTTTGATTCTATATTCCCAGGGCAAGCTCCACTTTGGGCCAGGTAGGTCCACTCTGGTCCAATGAACTTAGGTGAAGAAGGGTAGTGTCACTGTGTAAAGTGGATGCTAGACTTCTGCTATTTACAGGTAGATAAGAGTGAAGACTGGTTCCTGAGAAATAAAAGAGTAGACAAACAACCCAGTGAGAGATTAACATAACATTTATTTATCCAATTCACAATTGTTGGCATTAACAAAACAGGCTCAACTGTTTTATTATTCAATATTTTATTACTATACATATATATTTATCAAGATATGTATTGTGTCTTTGTAAATATAACTTTGGGCATGTATGTAAATCAATACTTAGGATAAATTGCAGATATAGAAATAATAAGTTTATGAAATGTATATTTTTCAATTTTTTGGTGACAAAATTTAGATAAATTTAAATTCCTATTAGTTGTGAGTAAGTGCAAATGAGGGTGTTTTTCTGCAAATTCACCTGCAATCAGCATTATCAACTTTTTAAAAGTCTTTGCCTACTGACTGGTTAAGGAATCTTGTAAAAGATAAAGTGTATTTTCTTTAATACAGTTTTATTAGCTATTATACACTATGAGGTTTATGTATTGCAGTGCTGCAATAGAATCTTCCAGTATAAAAGTATTTAAAGGCAGCCCCTCCAGCTATTCAACTCTCCTGCTTCCAGATTCTCATGGATTTAGCTCACCCTTTCTGAGACTGATTTTCCAAGATAAACCATAACTAATTCCTAATTTGAAAGTTTACATGCTAAACACATATTTGGGACCCCATGTTGCACCATGTCTTCCTGCCTCCAGCTTTACTAACTCCATTTTATTTGTTGGGTTTCCATCTTTCCACTAAATTATTCACTCCTTTTAAGAAAGAAATTGTGTTGCATTCAACAGTATAACGTTGTTTAGCACAATATATAAGTGTGTATGTGAATATATATATATTCATATACATATACACGTATTGTACATATATATATTTTATGAAACTGATTGCCTATATGCCTCAGATGGACTTCCAGGACAGCGAGGTCTTTAGCCTGGCCATTGTGCCTATCTCTATAGCAGGCAAGTGATTTTTCTCTGGACCATAGCTTTCCTATACTAACAATCAGTAGTTCAGCTAGGTAATCACTGAAGTGTTTTTTTTTTTTTTTAACCTAATACTCTATAGTAATACTTTGCTTTTTCTTATTACATGTGAAAAATATCTGTATATATTACATAAGAACAGAATTTAAATGTCATCTAATTGAAAACTTCTATCTAACAAATCTATGGAATTTAATTAGAACGGGGCATCACTTACAAAGTGAAATAGTGAGTTGTCACCTCTCTGCAGTGTGTTAGCCCCATCTAGTGAATGATTAATGAATTCTCAAAAGCCAGTAGCATGAGAACATTTTTAAAGCTACTGCTGAATCATATGTCATCTTGTTGCCAGTCTTTGAGCCTTTCTTTGCTCTTCCAGATCAAGGCAAGGTTGAAAGAGGAATTCATTGTGAGATTAGTTTGGGAGATGTTTGAATGCCTTTGTGGGATGGATTCATTTTAAGAGCGAAGCAACACAAAGAGTTGTAATCTATTTCTCGAATCCTACCCCTCGCTGCTCCCACTTTGGTTTTTACTTTTACCAAATATATAAATGCACATAGCAAATAGTCATGTGTTTGTATAAAATTACATACTAAAAACAGAAATCCCCAGCTACTTTCCCTTTTTCTTTTTCTAATGGCAAAGGCAGTTACACTTACCTCGTTTTAGTTATTTGAATATTTACCTCCATGTCCCAAATAAGACTTTTATCACTAAGCCTTAATTTTTTTTTTAGCCTTAGACATTAGAGAAATTAACTGTTTTTCCTGTCCAAGGGTATATGCTGAGATAGATAATATATGCTAAGACATATAAACTTAAGTAACTTTCCTTTCCTGTTCACATTTTTTTTTCCCCCAGAAGTTGTCATGTTTTAACATTTGCTTGATTTTCTATGTATTTTTCCCTAATGTAACACCTAATTCATTGTTTATTAAAAATCAAGGCTGGGAGCAGCACATCAGGTAGTCTATTTACTTTATATTCCTGACAGAACCTGCCGCAGGGCCTTCTGACTTACTGACCAGCCTGATTTAGTGTTTATTCTTTGCCTGGGACACTGCTGTCATCCTGACCTGCCTTAATCATTATGCTAAGATACCTCTTCCCTGTTTTCTGTATCATATGTTTTCCTCTCATGATTTACTCATATTTTAATGAAACAGAACCTCTGGGACCGCCAGAGAAAGAGTGCATGCAAAATACATTTTTGAGACTTTGTGTGGTTTATATGGTGAATTATCATTCAGCGTTAGTTCCAAAATTCTGTTAGTGTGTCTTCAGACTGAAAAGCTAAAACTACATTTTCCAGACTTTCTATGGTAGGATGGTAGAATGGCTATAGTTTGTGCCAATGAGACATATTTACACAAGTTTTGAAGGTACAAGTGAGGAAGACGCCAAGCTTTGCTGCCAGGTACCATTGTAGACAGGTATCTTTTGATTGTGGAGCGTCCCTGAGTATGGTGGCTTCTGGGTACTAGAAGAAGCAGTAGTCTCTTTGGTGGCCTGCTTTGGCAGCAAAGCCCTCAAAGTCATTCCTGAAAGCCCAACCCAAAAGTTATTTCTTTAGTCGTCTATTACCCAGCAATATTGCCTAAAACTATGGTGGATTCTGTTTCCTGCACTGGACTTTGAATGAAAAATCTTATATGTGCTAACTTGGTTAGGCATAGAATTATAAATTTGAAATAATTTTTGTTTATATTTCCAGTGCTACTCTTATGAAATGTGAAGCTATCTTCTTAGTCCTTGATCCAATGTATGTATGTGACTTTTTCTTTCTCTTTTCTGGAAGCTCAGAGAAGCTATTCTTTGTTTCTAGTTCTCTGAAAATTCAAGATAATGTACCCTAAATTGCCTATTTTTGTTCATCTTTCTGTGTTCCTGACAGCTTTTTTTTTTTTTTTTAGGTGGAAACTCATGTTCTTATTTGCTGGAAAAATCTCTTAACTCCATCAGTGATTATTTTCTTTTCTCGGTTTCTTCTATCATTTTAGAATTGCTATTTTTTTGGTCATTGGACTTTTTGGACTGTCCTTCTTATTTTTATTCTTTTTCTATTATTTTCTATCTCTCCTTTTAAACTCGTTTTTTTTTTTAAATATATAGGAGCTGTCCTAAACTTTACCTTTTAACTCATGTATTAATATCTAAAAAAATCCTGCAATTTCAAGAAAACTACTTTTTAATTATCAAATTGTTTCATCTCGATAGCATCCTGCTCTTGTTTTATTATTATATTTTCTTTTTCATTTAATATACAACTATTATTCATCCTTGTTTCCTTTAAATTACTTTTTTTCTGCCTTTTGATTTGGACTCCATCTTTTAGTAGAGGCTTTCCTCAAGTGTCTGATAACCTTTGGTGGCTGCTCATAAGTAACAGTGACGAAAAAGGCTGATTGGAAATTCTGAGAATGGTTGGGTTTGTCCACGTGAGTTTTGCCTTTAGGATGCTCTGATAAGTCCGCTTAGTCATGCTGTGTATGTTCAGCAAAGCAGAAGCTACTCATTTCCCTCTTAGAAGGCGAAGGACTAGATGTCAGTATTCTGGGATATGAGAGAAGCATGCGGGTCAGAGTCCCAGTACCTTGTGTGCACTCTAAAAGATTATGAACAGTGCCCTGCCCTGAAAGATACCATTTGTTCCCTAATACAGAGAACTCTCTCTTTTCTATTGCAAAGAGTAAAACTTTAGTTTTTGCCTCTGTGGGGGAGGATAGCTACAGATTTGAGTGTTTCTGAAGCAGATTTTCAATAAATCTTCCTTATTCATCACTCCCTTTCAGCCCAACTTCCAGAAGGACTGGAGGCTGATAGTTCCAGAGCACTTTGGTCTTTATGTGGTAAATTGCTTGCTGGATTTCCTTGTTGCAGTTTAAGATTTTAGTTTCTCAAATGCATCTGCTTTTCAGCTTTCAGAAATGTATTGCTGTTTTATCCCCTCCTTTGCTCTCTTCTGCCTTGTGGGTTTGTCTTTTGAAATAACTTGCTTTTAGTAGGGTGTTGGGAAAGAGGAAAAATAGATCTGTGTCCTTAATGCTGCATAATTGATTTGATAACATTTATACAGTTATGATTCTTGAGACAGTACATCATTTCATAGACAAATGCAAGTGCATGTATATACATACACATATATAAATACACACACACACACACTGTGTGTGTGTGTGTTTATACTTATACACATGCTCATACATAATATGTATATTTAGGCAATCAATTGTGACCTTGAAGCCAGGGAACACAGAAAGGGGAAATAGTTGAGGGAGAAGGTTTCGTGGCTCTGAGTAGCAATAATGAAGAGAAAAATTAGGGAAGGAAAAGAAATTTACCTACTCCTTGTCTTAGCTACTTTCTTTTAGAGGCTTAAGTACTTTTGGAAAAAGGTTTTTTTTTTTTAATGGTCATAATAGTATACTTTTGTAAATTAGTCCCTTTAAGTATTTAAGTACTGAACCTATAGAAATTTACCAAAGGAGTAATTTACTAAACAATACTCAGGTGATTTTGAAAGTTAACATAGCTACAAAGAAACTATTTAGGCAGGAAAAGTGGAAAAATTAAGATCAATATCCATTTAAGACTGGTTATAAAAGCATTTTCTTATTAAACATATAGATAAGCATCTTGTGGAACTTGGGAAAAAGTAAAATTAGGGGACACAAATTATATGGCACTAGTGAAGAAAAATCGTAAATTTATTTATCCATTTATGTATTCAGCAAATATACTCCAAGACTTATACCAGACATGGGGGTTGTAGCAGTGAACTATGCTCTCAGAGTTACTTTCTAGATGGTCAGAATAAACATGAAGCACGGATTTATGTGGGAAATGCAGAAGTGGAGAAGGCACATCAATAGTGGCTAGGCAAGACCTCTTGGAGTTGGTGACAATTTTTACTTAGAAATCTTAATGAGATGTATGGGGAGATCCATACAGATCTTTGGGGGGAAAGATTCTGAGGAAAAAACACTTTTGTTTGTAATTTAGCTGAAACTAGTTCCACCAAAACAAACAAACAAACAAACAAACAAAACCAAAACCAAACCAAAATGAAACAAAACAAAACAAAACAAAACAAAACAAAAAAACAACTAAAGCCTTTTCAAAACCAGGAACTCCAAAAATTAGGTGTGACATAGAGAAAATTGATTGATGTCATCAGACCCTACCCCCATGCTTCCATCCCCTAAGTTTTTTTTCTTTTTCTCAGCTCTGTTCTCTCTGTGCTTTTTTCCCCCTCCTTGAATGGTGCTCTCTCTATGTAGCAATAAGATGATCATTGGTAGGTCAATGTGTACATGGTCCCCACGAGGAAAAGTGATCCTAGAGAAAAAGAGCACAACCTTCTCAGACCAAGATTTATGAAAATTCCCCAAAATGATTCTGGTGGGACTTGTTTAGGATGTTGTGCACATTCCTGAACTGGTCACGTACCTGACAGTAATGTACATTGATTTGCCTGCCTGAATTATACACACATTGCCATAATGTAGAAAGTTGGAGATCATCTAATTGACAGCTAAAATCTGTTGGTGGAGGAGAAATTCTTAAGAGTTTCCAACTTCAGAGATGCAAGGAAGGCTTTTTTAAAAAAATCACAAAGATTATGTATCAAATTATGTATGGACACTTTGGAAGGGAATTATTGGTGGACTAAAGTTAATTTTTTTCTTATACATACTTTTTAAAAATTGTCTTCAGCAGAGTAATTAAAATAAGACCTAATGTATTGTCTTCTTAGGAAGTAATTTAAGTCCAAGGGGCAATGCTAGGAAAGGATTACCCTCATAAAATAATATAATGGAGGATTGCTAGAACCTGACAGGCAAAGAGGTGATTGTGGGGTTTTTACCATATGAAGCCTCCCTTTCTAGATTAGGATTTGTGGCAGACTCTAGGAAGAAATTGAAAGTGCACTTGGCTGGAACACTCTTTCAATCACTGTAGGTTAGATTATGCTGCAGCAATAAACAACACAATTATAATTAACTGAAACTAAGAAGATTTCTTTCTTTCTCAAGCTACACGTTTATCGTGGCTTGGGAGGTGGGCTCTGCTCATAGTGATCACTCCAAGACCCAGGCAGACAGAATAGCCATCATCTTGAATCTTTCCAGTCACCGTAACAGAAATAAAATAGCTCTAGATGGTTTCACATACATGATTATATGCTCTGATGTGAGAAGAACACATGTCACTTTTGCTTACAACTCATTGATCAGAACTAGTCATCTAACCTCATCCTTCCTCAAAGGAACCAAAAAGTGCAATCTTTCTATGTAACATGAAGGAGAAGATCTGAAAGATTTTGGTAAACATCATGAATCATTAACACAAGTATATATATGATTCTTATTCATTGGAAACCATGCCAGAGGATTATGGGACAGAGGCATACTTTTAAAATAAGAAGAGAAAACCTTAACATTTAGTATAATCAGTGGGCTAGACAAAAATTTGGGGAAAACACTATGGGCATTATATTATCAAGATACATGAATATCAGTGTTAATACTTAAAAATTAAATTATAAAAATATTTTAGAAATTATTCAAACTAGATATTAATAATAACCTATGCTGGGATAAATCTGTATATAGCACAATTTGGAGAAATTTTAAGTATATGAATAATTTGTGATAAATAACTCCTGAATTATGGACTGAATCTATTATCCAGATATCAAAAAATCAATAAAATGTAATTAGAATAAAATATTCTTAAACTGAACACATGTTTATTAAATGGTAATTAATTTTTTACTTTCATTTGCTTATAAATTAAAATGGGTGAATTGAAACAATGTCAGTTATAAGATAAATGACTTCTGCAATTTTCCTTCCTTGGCATCCCGTATTTTCTAATAAGATTCTGTTCTTATCACTTTAAACCACTATTGCCATTGACTTCAGTGAGGATTACAAACAAGTGAATGGCAGGCAATTTGCACTAAGGTGTGTGGCTTTGTGGTAGTGTGGGATAGGGCATATCTCTGTGAACACCTTATATTTACTAAGCACAACAAATCCAGGTGCTCCCTGAACCTATCTCTGTAAAATTGTACCTGGTTTGTATGCTGGGAGCTCACTGCAGACATGGATAAAGAAAGGGGAGTGGACAAAGGGAGATCATGAGGAGGGTCCAGCATTATTAGGGCTCACATCATGTTTTTATTATCTATATGACCATTTAAAATAATTCAGTATAAATGATGTGTTGTAATGTGTATAAGTTAACTACAATCTCTAGTCAAAAGGCAATTAATTAGAATTTGAAGAACCTTAAACAAAAATCAATCTTTTGGTATTCATGCCTTGGGATTTCTAATACTTTGACTGCTGCTTCTCACCTTCCTTTGTTGATATTACTCTTCCTGGCCTCTATATGTTTAGAATGCTCTAGGGCTCTGTACTTGGTTCTCTTATTTGCTCTCTCTGAGGTGATCTCATTTAAACTTATGGCTTAAAATAACACCCACATTGCTGCCCTATTGTCTCTATCCAACTCATGGTGCATATCCACTTGATTAAATGTTTATGTATTAGCTTCACCTGGCTATCAAATAAGTATTTAAAAATTGACACATTTAAAAGAGAGCTGTAAATTTTTTTCCCTTTCCATAAAATGAAAAAGTCTTTCTGTTGATTTAGCCCAACCCCAAAATATGGTATTGTCTTTGGTTCTCTTTTTCCTCACACTTTACATCACATCTATCAATAGATTTGTTATCTATTGGGTTTCCACTGAAATCAATGTTGAGACTTAATATCTTTATTACTGTCAATCTTGTCGAGGCCACCATCATCCATCTCTAACCTTATTTACTGCAATACATCTTCTCCCACAGTGGCTTTCCTGATTTCACTCTTGGTGCCCTCAAGTATGTCATTTATCCTCACAGCAGCCAGAGTGATACTATTGCTCCTGTGCTCAAAACTTAAATATTTGCAATATAACATGAATCCCACCAGCATATATTTTTGTGTAAATAAAAACCACAACCATACACAAAATAATATTATATAAATTACAAGGAATGATATACCCAACACATTATAGTGGATGACTTGGGTGAGGAAGGAAATGTGAGTAGAAAATGAGAAAAGACAAAGTGAAACAGAAGTAGAGTTTTACATGGACCCACAGGAAACTGATACATAACCTAAGAAATATATTCACTTAATCTTTTCTAATTTGATATACAAAAGAAAAAAACTGATCAATAAAAAAGATGATTTTTTTTGAGTGAATAGTCTCTGACAATAAAATATTTAAAAAATTTTACTTGAAAGTATTACAACCCAGAGGGTACATGTTATCTTTGTTATTATTACTTTTTACTTCTGACATCATGAATCATTAACACAAGTATATATTTCTGCTCAGACCATATATCCACTGGTGAAGTAAACCAATGTATTTGCAGCTGTTTCTTCACTATTAAAGCTTTTGGTACCTTGAATCTTAGATATATGCCAAATTTAGAAGCTCACCATTTTCCTCTTCTATTTTGCTTAATACTAAAAATATTAAAGGTCAGATTGTGCTTTCAATAAATTAGAGTATAATAGTAGAATATTACATTGAAAAAAATTAGTTACATTTAAAACTTACTGCTTACAGCCTTTGAAAAAATTATAGGCACAGAAAGAAACACTGGATATTACAATGTATATATACTGCATCAATTAATCCAAGTGACAAAAAGAAAAAATGGTATTAGAGTGCCATGGAAGCAGCTAATATAATGAGCTAAATTCTTAAATTCTGCAATAAAAATGTATAAAAGTTTTAGCCTATATATTTAGGGCAGGAAAATGGGCATTTAGGCATTTTAAAAATTGCTGAATTTCATCATCACAAATGCTATTGAATCCATTTTGTTTCAAAGTAAATGTGAGATGGAGTTTTTGGCTTCAAGGGGAAATTAAATCCCTTTTTCTATCAGCAATTTGGTACCTATTAAAGAGATGTTTCTGTGTTTATAGGCACTCCTATGCCTCTTATCTCACTAGTGGAACTTTAATAAATAAAAGTTCATGAGTTGAAGGAGATTGCACAGGCCGTTCCATTTTTAAAAGGGAAGGTCAAATCATGTAGGTTAAGGCTCCTAGCTTTTCAGAGGTGGCTTAGCTTAAAATGAACCTGACATATGAGAATCTCATGCTTCACCGTAGGATGGTGTATGAAAACTGATGGAAAACACTAGCTGTCTTTTACTGAATACCTTGTATGTGATAGCTCTGGTATTAAGTTCTTTATAGGCAATGCCTTTAATTCTATTTAATATTAATATTAATATTATATTTATGTCTTTTTCTTTTTCTTTTTTTTTTTTTTAGAGAAGAACCTGTGGCTTGGAGAGTTTCAGTGAGTTTCTTAATTTTAAAGAGTTGGGAAAAGTGAAGTGAAGGTTCAATTTAGGTCTGTTTGGTGTCCCAGTAAATCACTAAATTATTTTACTTGCATCTCTGCACATTCTAATTTGCATTTGTTCGATAAGGAGATTTCACTTTTGCACAAGAATAGCCATGAAATAAAAGTCAAGGTCAGAGACAAAGATTGTATCAAAGATGCCAAACATTTAAATAAAAGTGAAAAATTTAGTTTATTATTTGAATATTTTATCAGTATTATATATTAGTATCCAGACATTTCTAAGTACCTTATATAGTAGCATATAAATAAAACATGAATGATAAACTAAATTTGGCATTTCATCTATATTTTATTATGGCCTAAGATATATAGTAATAGAGTTTTGACTTCATTGTTAACAAAACTTATTGTGGTAATCCTTTTGCAACATGAACACATATGAAATCATTATGTTGTACACCTTAGCCTTAAACAGTGTTATGTGTAAGTTATATCTCAATAAAACTGGAGAAATAGTTTTGACTGACAAAACAAATGATCACTAATTTTATAATTTTACTACCTTACTATACTATAAAGACATAAGATAGCCTCTCACTAGCTTTCCTTTTTCAGAGTAAAGGTAAATCCTAATTTACATTTTTTTGCAGTCGTACAGCCTTATATAAAATCCAATTATTATGAGTCTCCAGAAGAATGAAAAATGTGATGTGTACATGAC
Organism: Cynopterus sphinx; assembly: GCA_030015415.1. Taxonomy (NCBI): domain Eukaryota; kingdom Metazoa; phylum Chordata; class Mammalia; order Chiroptera; family Pteropodidae; genus Cynopterus; species Cynopterus sphinx. The sequence goes on along the minus strand of CM057389.1, from coordinate 18,250,207 downwards.
AGTTCTCTTCCAACCAAAATGTAAAGAAATTCTCTGTTATGCCAAATAATGCTCCAAAATTAACCTAATGAGAAGGAAAAGAGAGAAAATAATAAACAACAAAGATGTTGGTGATGTTAGGGAAGGAGGAAGTGGCCTGGAGAAGCAGGAAAGAGTTAACCAGATAATTTGAACAGAGAAATGCAAGATGAGCAGAGGCTCACAATGGTCCAGGAAGTAATGGAGAGTCTTGGGGAGTTTGGGGCTGGAGGTGCACTGCTACATGTAACACTACAAAAAATGGGCTAGAGAATATAATTAAATTTATTACTCACTGTGAAATGCAAGTTGAAAGTGCGGTAAGTTGGAAGTATGATGCTATCTAGAGTCTGGTAGAAATGTATATAATTGCCATAGCCCATTAAAAGTCAGCAGTGTGGTCACTGATATTAGGTTTGTAAGACAGTATTTATCAGTAGTACAACTGATAGAATTAGTAGAGAGGATGTGTATAAACTGCTTTTGAGGCTTATTTGTTTGTATTGTGTGTGTGTGTGTTAGTAGAATTCACTTTTATGATTCTTTGAAGATGGAAAAGAGCAGAGTGAAATAAAACTCTTATTCAAGAAGAAAATTTCTGATGATATTACGTAGAACAGATTAATCTGGTGAGGGAGATGGGTTTTGGAGGGCACCCCAGAGATAAAAATCTTCTGGGAGGAAGACTATTTTGCATTAAAAGCACCAGTGCATTCTTGCTGAAAGAAGCCACATGCAACTCAGTGGCAATGTCTGAATCAAGGAGGGAATTAAGTCCTTCCACAGCCTTAAATTGATGAAGAATGAGATTTTCTTTTCTGTGTACCTCTCTGCAGCAAAAGGTCCTGGGACACACCATTAGCCCAAATCTTCCTTTCTATTATGATCCAAGCAAAGACATAAATGCCTCTTCTTTTTTCTGGACCTTGGTTGAGCAGTTGGTCACTTGCATGAAAACATTTTCTGTTTGTGAGTATTTGACTCCTGAGGTGATAGCGGAAAAGTCTAATGTTTTAATTTTTCAATCATGTTCTGAATGACACAAGGAAGAACCTGTGCCACATTCATTTAAAACTCATATTGGTGGGTGATGTGGTGAGTGATAGAAAAAATAGTGTCTATTTTCTGGGTGGGGCCTTTGGGGATTCTGGTTCTTCTGTTACCTTGGATAAACTATATCTGGGACTTTGTTCATTCACACAGTGACAGGGCTAATGCAAGGCAAGTGATTTTTTGCTTATGTAAAAATTTAAATATATTACAATAAAGTGAAGATCCTTATTACAATCACAATAGGTGATATGAATGTTTTGCTGGCACAGATATTTTACTCTAGAAATTCTAAAAAATTTTGAGGTAGTCTTTTTTTTACCTTAATAAATATAATATTTTTAAACAATTTTTTAAGAATCAGCCTCACAAAGATGACCCTTTAACCTTGCAGTTTTGATTAGGGAAAAATTCTGACAAAACCTACCAAGAAAAAAGAGATAATTCAGCAAAGAAAGAAATAGTACTTTAAGGATGTGACATGAAATTCCAACAAATCAAACAAAAATTCAAAGGAATAAATATATTACAGTATTTCCCATATTGTCTGTGTACCACCTACATCAGAATATGCTAGGGTTTGAGAAAAAATATGAATCAACATGTGAATTTTGAAGCTAGGCACCACTTCTGAGTGATTAAGCCAAGATTTCTTTATCATCTTTATCATCTCTAATATTTGACAATGAATGCATTGGCTTTGAGTTTAAATCCAACCTAATTCCATACATTTCTACGTATTAATTGTGTACATTTATAAAATTCAGTGATGGAAGAAAGAAATTTTATAAATAGGACAAAATCACTGACTGTCTTCTACAGGTGAATTGAAAAACTTCATATTGATTGTAGTGAGATTGAAGTTTGGATTTTGTTATAGGTCCCATCCATAAAGAAAAAAATGAAATGAGCATCTTCAGTTTGCTATTTATGAAGCATTTTAACTTCATTTTGAAAACAAATGATTACTTTATTGTTAGGTTTAAAAAATTAGAATAAGGTTTTCACTTTATCTATAACCCTGATATATTATCCATACATGTACTTCCTATGTAGTTTAATAAATACAGAGTCAGGCAAAAGATTCAGAATCCCTCTTAGTGTCTTTACTTCTTTCCCTGTAAAATAGGACAATTAATACCACCTGGAGGGTTTTGTAAATGTTGACTGAAACGGTATATGCAAAACTCTTTGCCCAGACTAACATAAAGCACACATTCAATGATAGTTATCTTTATCATATTCTTTGTGTTCAATGATGACATTATTGAAAAGACTTTATCCTTGGAGAGCAGTCTTTTGTCTTGTTTATATGCAGCTATATGATCTTGCTACTATTTGCATGGCTTATTTGGCTTCCAATATTTCACAGATATTTAATAAAATCTATGCAAGTTTGCTGTAAGTCTTTTTCTATCTAGATTCTTCCATAATAACACATTTTGCATTGTTAAGTTGTGTAAAATTATACATCACAACTGTATAAACTTTTGTACATCTGAGCTGTCCCTTTACGGCCAGAATCACCCAAATTATTAAACAATTATCTGATTCTTATTCTTCTTAACATTTAAAAAATGTTATTTAAAAATTTATGTCTAGGATTTCAGTTTTACTAACCTTTATTTTGCTGCAATTATTATTTGAATGCCTTGTAGGTAAATGTAATAGCAATGCTTAGGCACAAGAATACTATATTTATAGTGTGCTGATATCTCACATTCAGTATATATACAATAAGATCTCATGAACAGAAATCAACATATACTCTACGCATGTTATCTTAAGTCATAGTTAAGGATCAAGAGATTCTGCATCTGTCCTTTCTCTCACTACCCTTCCATTTACTGAGCAGAGTCAGTAGGGAGTATAGTCATAAAATATTTTAAATTGAGTTTTTTAACCACAAAAAATGAAACAAAAGGTATTTTCAAATATATCTTTGGTCAATGAAAGAATATACAAAACTAAAATAAACTATTTTGAATCAGTTTCCTGTGCCCTCTATAATTTCAATAACAATGATAAGAAGTTTTTCAATATTAGATGGAAAATCTAGTTATGCATAATGCAAGTTGTTATTCATAAAAAATATCAATCTTTGGTATTTATCTATTATCAAACATCCACCATCTGGAAGATTCCAGGATTAATTCATATTAAATCAATTCTTAAGTGAAAGAAGGTTATTCAAGCATTTAACAAAGGCCGATATGACCCTGTCTCAGGATTTGTCCTAACAATCACAGCATTTCTGAAATGTTCTAATTAGATGTGTGTCTGTATAAATCCGTTTAAAGTAAGTACATACAAATGTTATTTTTATTCTATTCGGAGATACTAAGGGTTTTAATTGGAGTGCCAGTTTTCTGCTGCTTTAGCTTTTTAAAAATTATAGCTTTGTGGTTAAAATGTGTCTCATTGATAATAGACTCTTTTGAGTTCATAGGGGGGAAAAAGCCCATTCGATTCTGTTTGGAAACATTAACAGATATTTTCCAATTTGAAAAAATTGACTTTTGAGCTTACTTCAATGGGGGTGAAATATAAAAATTTAAAAGTAGAATCCAATTATCTCTAACTCATACACTTTGTTGAAGGACTATTAAATTGGAAAACTTTTGAGCTTTTTGAAGAAGGCACATTTAAACTTCCGGTTGACAATAAACACAAAGTAAAAATGATTTAAAAATGAAAACCTTGACCGATTAATCATGTCTCCTTCACAAGTGAGGTCTTACATACACACAAAACTAGACTCTGTTCCTGACCCAGTCATTTATAACACTTTCAGTCTGTGATATTTTTTCCCTGTTTATTACCAACTATAATCCCATGAACACAATATTCTGTCACTAGGTGGCTCCGTTTAGCTTTTTAAAAGCAGTCTATACGAATTTGGTTTTGTAGCGTTCTTTTTCTTATTTCATCTCATATATTTTTGCCTGTGTATTGCATAGTCTGTGTAGCTTAGTTGCAAACCATTAGCTGTATGAAATTAGAGCCTATGTGCAATGTGCTGCCAACTTCTCTCTCTAGTCAACAAGTAATGATAGGTGACAGATGACAATTCTACAGTACTATGGTTATTGGCTGGATGCCATTGCTCAGTGCCTGAATCCTTAACAAAATTATTTCCAACCCTATTTTTCACTTCAGAGCTCCATTTGAACACTGCATCATATTTCCTGTAGTGAGAGAAATCCCAAGGAATTCACAGAAGAGGGATGGCTTTCTAAGTTCCTGGTTTGAGAGAAATGGTGTGATCTAGTAGAAATGCCCTAGACTGAGGGTTGAAAAACTTGAAATCTAGTTTGGGGTTGATTTTGCAGGTAATTAATTCAACTATTCTCCCTGAATTAATTTCCTCATCCATAAAATGGAAGAGTTGGACTAGATAATATTTGTCTTCTTTTCTAGTTTTTAAAAGATGTTTAATATACCTGAAGGGACTCCTTAAACAGAAGTGGCCTTGTACATAAATATTATTTACTTTCTTAGATTATAAACTTCTGAGAAAGGAGTAATACCATAATTTCTCTAACCTCAGTGCCTGAAACAGTGCCTGGCACACAGGAGAAACTCAACATACACATTTAAATGAATAAACAGACTGCCTAAGAGTACTGAATGTTGATGATCATAGGCAACATTGGCTCTCTATAGTCCCACTTTATTTATTTATTTTTTTGCCTTTTTGACTGGACTTCTAGTTTCTATTCTTAGAATTACCGGTGCCCACTGATGAAGGTAAGTTACCTTAGAATGCACTTGTTCTTTCTGGAAAGAAAGTGTAAGTTTCTAGGCTTTCTCTATTAACAATGATTTGTTATTTAGATAGAATAGTTGTCACTGTAGATGTTTTTGAAGGCAAAACTCACCTGTAGCAATAGCTTTAAGTTCTAGAGCATGGCAGTGATAAACTCTAGAAGGAAAACACTGTTTAGGTCAGCTGGCACTAAAACTATTGTGCCCAGCATGAAGGAACAAGTCTAGGAAACAAGGTTTTAAGTGGAAGTAAGGCGATGAACGATGTTTGAAAATTGGTAGAGAAGTGAAAGGACACTTAATGGATTTTAATATAATAGCCAAATAGAGCATAGATAAATGCAAAATATTCATCATGCACAGAAAAAAAAATTAAAATACCACTTTTGTGATCAGTATAAGAATCTTGAAAGCAGGCATTTAAGGCTAAGCTGAGCCAAATATCCAATTTTGAAACTGAAGGGGACTTCTTGATAACAGTAAAATGATTAAGTAAGAATCTTCAAACTCATAGTATGGAAAGATAACGATGTGACAATTACAATTATCTTCAAAATATATATAAAGGAAATAAAAATGCTATGAAATATGGTCTGACATTTTTCAGTTATGATCATCTTTCAGTCTTTAGCTATCTGGAAATGAAAATATTTATGTGGCAATGCAACTTTCCACTTAACCTTTTTCTGAGGTCCTCTCTGTTCTACTATGCTAGAGAGAATTAGAATGGTTTTACCCTACTTGATATTCGTTAAGAAAAATTTTAACTGTCTTGCACCCTCATTTTACAGATGCTTAGGAGTCTATAGCTTTTACTGGAAAATACTATTTAAATACCCCAGTTGACTGCAACAACTTGGAGTGGATTCATTACAAAACAATGCTCCCTGAAATGTAGGTCATGATGGAAGTACAATAAAAGGTATAGTTAAGGTTATTTCTAATTTTTTTTTAATGGGGAAATATTCACATTGACTGAATTCTGGGAATTTTTACTTAGGTTCTCTCAATATAAGGCATTTAGGAAATTTTAACCCTGTGTCAAACAAGTATCTTGGTTCATGTCATTTTTTTTTTATGTGTCATGACTAAAGCGCTTCACTATGGTCTAAGAGGATAGAACAGAAGAAAGTTCCCTTCTTAATGATAAAGAATAAATACTTTTCTTCTAGTTATAAAACTGTGATGTAAATCAGCAGCAAAATACAAAGAGTATGTATTATATGTTAATCTAAAATATAGAGTATAAAATTTATGATATTGTAAATATGTAAAATTTAGATATGTTAAAAAGATAGGAAGTAAGTGATATGGACAAATAAAATTTTTAGTCTTTTTGGAACTGTGAGTGATTTTCTACTTGGATTTCTGTTATTTCAATATAATCTTGACAGTAATTATTTAAAGTCACAATCATATTAAAGGCAGAAGTTTATTGAAGCATAACACTTTATTGTGTTAATTGATGAATACCCCATTTTATCATAACTTTTATGGGTACTCGAGGTTTTTCCCATTTCCATTTCTTCTCTACACAAAATAAAACTTTGATATGGCACAATGGAAACATTTAAGAGTAGAGCTTAATGGAAAATGAACGTGATAAGTTGATAGAACTGGGGAGGAGTAAGTTCTTTCCTGACTCACCTTTCATTGCTCCATTTTGAACCACCATCTCATACACTTGTGATACAATGGGTTTGGAATGAATTTCAAATTGGAGGTAACCTACACTGTGGAATTCATGCTTGATCTGGATAGGTTCACATGACAGAAAGCAAGAAAAAGCTGTGTATACTAGCCTCTAGAGTTGGCAATTACTAAAGGGCAGGAGTAAACACGTCTCTGGGTTTTTCATGTGACTCAGTCTAGTTGACTCAGACAGAGAATTTTTTGGAGATCTCTTTTTCTCATTCACACAACTAACTACTTAAACACAAAACACACATTTTGGTAACCCAGCCAGAGTGGTAGTGGTTATGAAGTTCCCTAGTCAAGGATTTGGAAGTTTGAGATCCTGGCATCTTTTATCATCTTTTATCATCTCTATCCTATTGAAATGGAATCTACTTTTGCATTTGTATGATGATCTTTTTAATCCCTCTAGTACATTATAGAATTCCCTTAATAGTGATACTTCTGACTGCAAATGAAGGTATCACATAACTTACTATAATTCTATGAAAAGTAACAAACATCTTATAAAAACTGTTAGCCTATTTGATTTTTATTTTGAGAGAGTTATTAGAAAAACAACATAATGTGGAAGAAAAGGCAGTGGCCTGGCAGATCCTAGTCCAATCATTGTTAAGGTTGGCAGGACCACTTTCACTTTAATAACTTCAGGTCTCTCATGGACTAGTTGATTTCTAGGTAGCATGATCAGGCAGGTCCTTTTGCCTGGCACAGTCCTGGTTCACACCTGTTATCCCAGTGTAATTATTAATAGCACCCCTTTCATTCTCAAAAGTGTCCTGGTTGGGATGATAAATTACATGGTTACTTTATCTTTAAAGGTCCTTTCAACTTGTGTATTCTTTGATGTTACCTAGAGATGAGATGTGGAGTCAAATGTCTGAGAGCAAGTCATTGAAATTCTAGTCCTTTATTTTGAGCAGTGGTGAGAGATGAAGGTATTGAGTTTGATATATGGCCCAGATCATGAAGGTATGATAGTCAAAGACTTTTAATTTTATTCTGAACCCTATGGGGAAGCATTTTAATCAGGGAAGAAACTGAGACATCACTTTGGCTGCATTTTAGAGAATGGATTTCAAGAGACTATTACTGGAGACAGGGATCTTGCTAAGAGATTATTACAATAATTCGGTTAAAAAATGATGGAAATTTTAACCAAGATTATGACAGTGGAAGAGAGAAAAATTCTAATTAAAGAGATATTTAAGTGATAACATCTATAAGATATAGAATATAGTCACTGAATGTAGGAATTATGGGAGAGGCTAGAGTGTAGGATTATTGTCCCTGTGATTCCATTCCTTTCTTAAATGATTGGATGGCTAGTCATACCATTTATAAAAAGGGAGACTGTAGGCTTAGGAGTTCTGAAGATAGGATGGACTCATTGCTCAACTTGTGGAGTTAGTACACTTTTGGGATATACAACTGGAAATATTCCATAGACATTTAGAATAGGATAAGAACATTAAAATACTGGGTTCTGGTCTGGTGATGTAAATTTGAGAGTGATTAGCACACTCTGGAAAAGATCCAAGAGACAATAGAGTGAGACAAAATCAAACAAACAAACACACAAATTTTGGGGGCCCCTAACATTACAGGAAAGAGCAGACGAAGAAAAATACCCCCAAATCAACAAATTAACAAGTGCCAGCAAAAATGTGGAGAAAAGGGAGTCCTTGTACACTGTTGGATTGCAAATTAGTGCAGCTACTATGAAGCCAGTATGGAGATACCTTAAAAAATTTAAAATAGAGCCACCAGATGACTAAGCAATACTACTTCTGGGTACTTATCTGAAGAAAACAAAAATACCATTTCAAATATATACATTCTTATGTTTATTACAGCATTATTTACAATTGCCAACATATGGAAGCAACCTAGGTGTCCATCAATAGATGAACAGATAAAGAAGATGTGGCACATATATACAATAGAATATTAATAATAAAAAGAGAATGAAATCTTGACATTTGTGACAATATAGATTGACCTAGAGGGTATTATGCTAAGTGAAATAAGTCAGACAGAAAAAGACAAATACCATATGATTTCACTTATATGTGGAATCTAACAAACAAATCAAATAAACAAAACAAAACAGAAACAAACCTATAGATACATAGAATGAACAGATGGTTGCCAAAAGGAAGGGGGTGAGGGTTGGGTATAAAAAGGAAAAACATCAATAAAACAAACAAAAATAATGATGTAAAATCAATACGGTTTCTGTGCTACTAACTAGTTTGAGAGAGACAGAGAGAGAGAGAGAGAGAGAGAGAGAGAGAGAGAGAGAACCTGAAGTAGAGACTGATAAGGAGCTGCCAGAGAAATAGAAAGAAAAGTCATGGTAGTGATGTTGTATAACCCACAGAAGTAGTTAAAATTTTCTTTTTTTTTTTTTTAGAGCACATGCACTATGCTTTAATTTAGTAGTATTGAAAGTTTTTGGTCTCAATATTCCTTCACACTTAAAATTTTTGAAGAACCCAAAGAATATATGCATTAATCTATTGATATTTATTTTATTAGAAATAACATTGAGAAAGTTTACAACATTTATTAATTTAACTATAACAAAAATTAGTTAAATGTTAACAAAATAACTGAAAAATGACTATATTTTCAAAACGTTTTTAGTGAGATGTGTGACATTGTTTTTTAAAGAACTCTAATGAGTAGCTTAATAGAAGGCAGTTTGATTCTCAAATCTGCTTTTGCATTTAATCTCTTACAATATATTTTTTGGGTTAAGGTATATGAAGAAAATCTGGCCTCATATAGATATTTATCTGGAAAGAGTGGAATATTTCATAGTTTTTAAAAATAGTGAATATTCTTTTTTTTATATTATGCCCATACTTGACTAGTTATAGTTTCCTGAAGGTTACTTACAAGGTGGAATCTAAAACCATATCAATGAACTTTTTGTACTGTATTGCATGAAAATCCCTTGGTATATCTTGAACTTTAAATAAGTCTTTAACTCAGGCATGCTTTTGCATCATCTCTTGTCAGTCATTTGGAAAATATTAGCTTACTGAGTATGTAGAGCTTCCAAATGTTGACATATTTCACTATATAATATTTAAAAATTACATTCATCAATAACACCGCTGTTCTCATCAGACAAATATTTAAGTATTGGGAAACTGTCAAGCTCAGAGTGGCTACAAGTTTTCCAATATTCTAATTTTCTCTCAGAAGCTCAAATTTTATCATTGGCAACACATTCTGTCAGTTGTTTTCATGGAATGGACAGGTCTGCTACATTTATTTTGAAGAAAAGTCCTCCAAATACTGAAATATGAATAGCTAGGGTTTGTGTGTTTGTTTTTGCCAGTAAAAACTATGTTTCATGAATAAAGAGGCTAATTCAGAAATTTATAATTAATTGCAAAAATGCTTTCCTTCTGTATCCAGCTTAATATATGCTTTCCATTTTGTCATGCAAAACAAAAAACACAGGTACTCAAGAGCTGAGATTTAATAAAAGTAATATTTTTTTGCTGCTCTATCAAGGATATTTAGTGAAATGATTTTATTTCTTATTAACTGTATGTTGTAGTGAAGAATCATGGTACTGTGAGGGGCCACTGCCTTGATTCATGATAAGATAGATGCCAGTAGTTTTACCACCATTGGTTTTACACAATCAATGCAAATATTGACACAACATAAAGGAACAAAAACATCTTTGTGTCATTGTGAAAATAGTTTTGATTCTGCAGATGCCCTAGATGGGTCTTGGATCCACAGTGTTCTCAACCGCATACTGGGAACCACTAAAGTAAATTTTGAGACTGGATGCAACATTCAATGCTACAGAGAAGTGAAAAAAAAAAAAAGTTTTTCATTATTGAATCTGCATATTCAAACTGACACCATGACAAACATCAGTAAATACATGGCCTATCTGTGTGCAGGGAAATGTAGTTTAAAGAGAAAGAGACTGGCATTTCAAGCAGATGGAGTGGAATGAACTGGAGTACAGAGACAGAAAACTGTGGTGCAGGTACAGAGATTGAAAATTCATTTAACTTGATGAAGCATATGTGATCAAAATTAATATAATTATTCCAAAAGAGATTCTTTAGCCTGAATTTTTCCTGTCTTTCTTTATTTGATTATGAAGCATTTACAGACAATTAGTTACTGGGCATTTGGGTGTTTAATGGAGCAGAACACATAAATTTAAGTAACGTGTTTTGATTATTTTATTTTCAGACTGAAAAATGAACACCCACACCCACATGCACATGCACCAGCTAATTTCTTCTCAAAATATTTATCTGCCTTTCCTGACTATAAAGGAATCAAAAATGAAATGCCATGAATATATGATAGATGGGAAACATTAGCTATATAAAAGTGCAGCAGAAAATATTTGAGAAATCAATGCAGTTTATAAACTGTACATGTACTTCGGGTGAGTTTACTTCATTAAGAATAAAAGAAATCTAAGTGCATTCAGTATTGTTCAGGCCTTAATTAAAACTCCGTTGAGAATTTAAATATGGGTTTTGCAACATTCAAATATTGTACACTATGAGACCTTAGAAACAGTCAGTAAAAGGAATTGTAAGAAATACTTTTCATAATAAAGTATTTATTGATGTGAAATAATTTTCTTAAAGACAAGGATTAAGATAACCGGTTTTCTACTTTAAACTATTAAGGAACATTGATGGGTAGAAATAAAAATTTAAAATAGGTTTCTTTAATTTTTATATTTATGTCTGTGACTTAAGACGACATACAATTGTCATTTCTTAGAAAGTAAATAAGACAAAAAAATTATTTTGTGTCAGATTTTTCTTGAAAACTCCTGTTATTCATAAACTGTCACTGTAAGGAGTTTATTCCTGGGAGCAAAGAACCTATTATTTGTAAAGCATTAAGACACATAGCTAAATACAAGTTGCCACAAATTTTCAGCTTTATCTAGATTTTGACAAATGTTAACAATTTTATATTGTAATTCAACTCATGAGTCAAGATACTGACCAGAAAATGTTTTAGGTGAATAATGTTGAATATTTTATTATAACAATGCTTTCCATAACAATTTGGGTGGGGAAAGAAACCATGTTTTCTTATTAATGTGAAAAATTTCGTGAGTGATTATAGACTTTGGGCTAATGACATCAGATAAGAACCATCAAAATTGAATTTAGAAATTCTTTATTACATGTCCAATATGCCTCTGAAGTTTTAAGTCAAAGGTATAAAATTTCTGTAACCATTGGACTGGGTTGTCTAAGTAACGGATATTATTTTCTGAATACTTATTGTGTGCTATTCATTTCATATGCATAAATATTGCTGATCCTCAAAGTAATCTTGAGTGGTAAGTATTATTATTTAAATTTTATATATAAGAAAATTGAGACCCATATAATTTCATTAACTTGTTCAAGTTAATGCTAGTAGGACCAGATAAAACTGAGATTCATGTCTGGTCCAATCTCAAATTTGCAGCCATGATTTTTTTCCCTAAACCCTATATTGCCTTGAGGATTTGTCCTATAATCTAAAACCACTAATATTTATAATTAAGTCTATTAAACTCTATTAATTATATTCCAAATTATATTCCAATTGGTTAAGATGTCTTCATTTTATAATTTAATCAATCGCAAAAGGCATTTTTGATATTGAATAAGAAAGTAAACAGGATTTTTAATGAATTCATTAATTATTTCCTGGAAACAACAAAGAACAACTGAATCATAAGTTTCTTCAGAATTAATAGATTGTCCCGCCTAACATACATTCAATAACGCTTTGAAGTTTGTGTATCTATAGTTATGTCTGTGTGTGGATAAGTAAAATTTCAAAGACTTTGTTCTATTGCTTTACTAGAAGGAAGATGAGCTTAGGTACAGGTCAAAATTACATCATGGCTCCTAAGTAAAAAATAATTATGCAAAATATACTTGGAATTTTTTACTAACTATATCAATAATTACATCAGTGGGAAGTCTGGTGGGATAGCTAGGCAGTGGGAAGAGATTGCACATCTTGGAGAGGGCACAACACCAAAGTATGCATAGGTTTCTACTTTCCCATTTATCTGGCTTTTTTTCTCTTAATCATTATATAACTTTCATCAGCATAGGGCTGTTAATTGAGGTAGTGTGCTACGCTAACTTAAAAAATGTCTAATAAATCACTTTTTTCCAGAAAGTGTAGGAACGATTATTCCTGAAATGGAGGAGGGAACAAGCTCTTCTCATAAGGCTGATTAGAATATGTGCTATGAAACTGTATGTCAGACATGGGGAGACATTCTGTGCTTTCTGAAGCTCTGTTCTCCTGGTATGAAAAGGACAATGCATTGGAAAAGTGAATGAATGAAAATTCTAATTTTTCTTTACTTCAAAGTTTATTTTTCTCAGTTTTGTCTTGTAGACTTAGAGGGCAATGTGCCTGCTGTTATGGTCCTCATTTTCAACAGAAGTGGATCCTCACATTAAAATGAGAAGAACTATAGGTTCAGTGATATTTTATAAAATGAGATATTAGCATAAGCATGAAAATACAAAAATTGATCAAGGCAGTTATAACTGAGACAAATTAGAGCGTGAAACTTCAATATGTAATGAGAATGGTGAGGGCCTTTTAAAAATAATAAAGTATTAATAAGATATTAATTAACAAATGTGTGTGAAAGGATACATCACTCTCCCATCTCTGGCTTGAAATGATAGTACCGTTATTAATTTCTTCATTTGTTTTCACCTTCAATAGCAAATTAGTCACCAAGTTTTGCTGATTCTTATCAATATTTTCTTCCATTTAATTCTCATCTATATGTATTAAGGTTGAAAACAGCACAGATTTGTTATCTTACAATTGTGGAGGACAGAAGTCTGAAAAGGGTTATACTGGGCTAAAATAAAGGTGTCAGTAAGGCTGCCTTCCTTTCTGAAGCTCTAGAGCAGAGTCAGTTTTCTTTCATGGCTTACTCCTCTCTCTTAAAGACTCTTAGAGAGAATATTTAAACCTTTTTCCTGACTGACACCCTTGCCTCTTTCTTTTCCTTTAAAAAAGAACCCTGTAGGCTAACCCAAATTATCCAGATTACTCTCCCTATCACAATAGGCTTAATTTAATCACATCTGCAGAGTCCTTTTTGCCATATAAGGAAACACATTCATAGAACATAGATATCCTGGGGGGCTTTATTTTGCCTATCACACATATAATCCACAAACTGACCCCCAAAATTCACAGTTTTACCACATGCAACATCCCTACAAGTTTCAAGTCATTACAGAATCAACTCAAAGTTCAATATCTTATCCAAATCTTATCAGATGAAAAGTCTCAAATCTCATCCTTTAAAGTATTTGAACCAGGTAGAGGTCTGTTCTATTCCCTGCCTTCATCAGCAGTTGTTAAACTTCCATATTTCTAGTAAGAGTCTGTTTAAGACAATTTAGACTATTAAAACTATGTTCCTCAAAATTCTTCCAGCCTCTTTTCATTGCTCAATTGCTAGGGTATTTCCCCATTTTGAGGTGTTCATTAGATTAGCAGCCTAATTCCAGGTACCAACATGTTATATTAATTTTCTATTGTTGTCATAGCAAATTACCATTGATTTAGGGGCTTAAAACAACACATCTCTATTATCTTACAGTCACCACTATGACTTTACATCATAATTCTATTACTTCATTATGAGATTCCTGAAGGAGTGTTCTAGCCACTCTTCTTCCCTCTGCATTTTCTAAACACCTCCATCACCATCGCCAATAAAATAATAGCAGTGGTAATAAAAACTGTTAATAACTATTGAATTCTCATAACATGTCAGGTACTTCTCTAAGTGTTTTATAAAGATTATCTAATTTGTTCCAAACCATAGTCTTGTATAGTAGATAATATTTATATACCACTTTCTAGTAAAAACAAAACAAAAAAAACTGAGTTGAAGAGAGATGAAGTAATTTGTCCAAATCTCTGTCTTGGTAGGTTAATAAACATCCAATTCTCTGCCAAAAAAAAAAAAAAGTCTTCCTCAAATACAACTTTCAACATTCTCAACTCAGACATTATTGTTGTTTTTTTTTAAAATAAAATTCTAATTCAGTTATAATATTGGTCAAATGTATACTCAATGTCAGTCATATATAATTGTTATTCTCTAAACATCCTACCTTTCCACTTCTATGTTTTCATATTTCTTACTTTGAAAGACATTCCTACAGCTTTTTTTATCCTTTAATCTCCATTTTAAGCCCCATGACCTCTGTGACCTGTTCAGCAATTTAACTATTAAGTCCTCTAATAATTAATGCTTGTTCCATTCACTTGGCCAATAACTATGCCTATTTTGTGATTTTTAAAAATGTACCAGAGGCTTATTTCTTTTTTATATTGCTATATAAATGTTACAAGTTGGTTATTTGTCCAAATAGATTATATATTTAATAAAGATTAATTAATAAGAGCGTTCTGCCTAATAAACATTAGAGAAACATTTAGAGTTGGTGTGTGTGTGTGTGTGTGTGTGTGTGTGTGTGTGTGTGTGTAAGTAAAAATTCCAAACTCTTGTTTCAGGATAACAATTAAAAAATATGACATTACAGTTTTACAGTCTTAAGGAATTTGTATATGTGACAGCCTGCTCAAATGTGGTAAGGGTAAAAGTTAATTAAAACCTAAAACTAGACAAAGGAAGTCTATACCTTAGGCCTAGCTTCTGGAACCCTTAGCCACATTCTGTTAATTATGAAACTTGTAACAATGAGATCAAACGCTAAGTGCCTGAGTGACCCTGCTTACCTGCGTGGCATGAGAAACAATCAATTGTGTAAGCTGAAAATTATTGCTTGGCTGCCGTCATGGGAACATAGGCTATTAACTATAGGAACATAACATTCTAACAATAAGCATCTGCTTCTGTATCCCCGCTTGCACACCTGGCCAGTGGGTTGACAGGTAGTGAATAGAAGAAAAGTAGATCTTTGTGTGCAGACAGAATGAAGAATGGGATTTAGGGCTTAAAAACCTCGTACCTCTGCATTTTGGGGCTACTCCTGGCAAGGACAGCCGCCGGCTAATAAACAGCGTTTGAGAGCATACTTGGTTTAGTCTATTCAATGTTGGCCACAACAGTATATTAATGAATTGTGATTGATTTTTTCTAGCTGCAATGAATCGTCATAAGAACATTGTAAATTAAAGTTGGCTGTTGCCATCCCTAGCATCATTTTCTCTATTACAGAACTGTTCTGATTGTTTCTTTTATAATGGCACACAGTTTAATCAAGCTCATGGGATACAAACAGGAAAATATTTTTTCGTAATAGAGAAAATTATGTAAATTAATCTTCCATAGACAAAACATGAATTTCATTCAGTGCCCTTTACAGCTGTGATTCTCTAATCATGGCCATGACCTTTCACTAAATGTTTTCTGCATTCACCAATAGCTGACATAATTCCATCAATGTCTAAAGGTGATTTAAGAAAGAAAATAACTTGCGTATGTAAAGCCTGTAAACTGTAAATGTTAGTCTCCAAAGTAAGGGTTTGAACTTTTGTTCTTTATCTCTGTATGAAAGAACAAACATCTCAGAGTATATTTCCACAACCCAAAAAACATTTATTGGGTGCTTAATACATGGAAAAAATTTATATGTGCTAGAAGACATAAATACATATAAGATTTTTTTCAAAGAACTTTTGTGAGGAAAATAAATGTTTAAATAACTACTTAAAACATGTCATAGTGTTTTAAGCACTATGTACAGAAACAAATAAAATCCTGTCATGGTCCTAGGGAAAAAGCAGAAGAGAAAGAAAACTGGATTGTTTAAAGAGAGTTTAATAAAAAATGATTCGCAAAGTTGTATGCAGGTTATAGGGAAAGGACAAGGTAACAGCACTTTTGGCTTGAAGAGATGGAGAGGAGAAATGATTGTTGGAATGCAGAGGAGTTTTTAATTTAACTTAACAGGAGATTTTCTCTTAATGTAAGTGACGCAGACAACAGTGAAGGAGATAAGGAAGTAAATACTCCAACCTCTCTTTTCTAGAAAATATAAAGGAACAAATGATTAGTGACTGCTGGATGATTGGTAAAAGCTGCACTTAACAGACATTTATGTTGAACCTTGAGTATTGAGTAATATTTTAAACAGAAGAAAAATAAGTTAGCAGAATTTCATGTAAGGGAACTTTGTGTGAGAAAAAAATGTTAGAGTATATAAATATGTGGAGTATTTGGGGATTCTGAGTGTTACTATCAAATGTCAAATATTTGTATAAGGAATAAAATGGAAATCTGGCAATTTGGGATTTTGTTAGTTTAGGAAAGATAATACACATTAAGAACTTCAGTTCTTATAATTTTAAAGGTCTTTTCATTCATGTAAATAAACCATTTAATTTTTTTTGGAAGAGATAAGGTAAACTAATGTTTAGGTCACTTTTATAGATTTACATTATTTGACCTCTTTTTCTGAGCTTACAAAATCACTTACACCTGTCTTTTAAGATTCTTCTAATTTTTGCAGCTTCTTTTCATCTGTTTTTCTGCTTCATCCAATTTTTTTTTTCTGGGGAATTCTGGAGGTAGAAGAAATATACTTAAGAGGATTTCATGCAAGAAGGATTAAGACAAAACATGATGCTAGAGGTGAGAAAGAAAAGGAAGAGCATAAAAAGAAAAAAGAGAAAGATGAAGAGAGAGAAGGAAAGAAAAGAGAAGACAGAGAAGCAAGAGAATGAGCTGAAGAAGGTGGCATTGCTTTGGAGTAAAAAGATCAGGGAATCTACAAAAAGGTAAATTTTTGGGTCGAATTGGAAGTTGCCATTTACCAACTGCTTAACTTGTAAGAATTTTCATTATAAAAATGGAAAGACAATAAAGACTATTAGGGGATTATTTGGGTATAAATAGCCCACAAGTTTAGCAGAGACTACTTTAAAAAAGCTTATAATCCTGTAGTGAAAG
This sequence comes from Cynopterus sphinx, assembly GCA_030015415.1. Taxonomy (NCBI): domain Eukaryota; kingdom Metazoa; phylum Chordata; class Mammalia; order Chiroptera; family Pteropodidae; genus Cynopterus; species Cynopterus sphinx. The sequence continues at coordinate 18,232,695 of CM057389.1, read as the reverse complement.
AAAGAAAGAGGAGGTGTGTAGGGGGGAGGGAGGGAGAGAATGAGGGAGGGAGGGAGGAAGAAAGATAAAGAAAGACAGGAAAGAATGACTGGTGCTTTTGGAAAACCTTGTGCTAAATTCACCTCCTCAGTTCATAAATGATGCTGAGCACATCCATGGGCAGACCGTGACAATTCCTGGGGTGATATTGTGTAGTTGCTTGGGATACTGCCTTCTGAGAGCACACAGGGAAAGCACTGTGGTTCTTCAGTGTTCTCTTTTGCTTTGGAGTAGTTGGCTGAATTGTAGGCAGGGCACGTTCAATGTGCTGTCGTGATCTGGATATTTTTGCAGTTCACCTGACTCACCAAAAATTGATTTTCCAAAGAAAAAGTATAATTATAAAATATAGTCACTTTCTCTATTTTTCTACATATCAATATATTTGATTCAATAAACATTTTAATATGTATTTTTACAGGCACAAATATTTTTTTTGTAGATAAAATGTCTCAAATGTGATGTTAACTTCACTTGGCTAGAAGCTGCACAAAATGGTTATTTTTTGCTGCTGAGAATAAAAATATTTGAATATGGTTGTAGTAGTTGCATTTTGCTTCAATAGTGTTTTGTTTGTTTTGTTAGTTTTAGAGTTGACATTCAATGTTATTTTATTTTAGTTTCAGGTGGATAGCATAGTCTGTTTATATGATCAAAATTTTTTATTTTGTATAATAGACTATTTCTACATGTGTTCTAAACACTTTCTTCCTTTTTGAGAATTTATAGTTATGTATAAACTAAATATATGGTCTATTTAGTTTGAGTATCATTATTTTAGTCAATAAATGAATTTAAGATATCCATATCTTTTGCATTTTATAAATAATCACTGAGAAATTTACTTGGACCTAAAACATTAATGAAATTATCTTCTCCATGACCTCATGCTGAACGTTCCCTCACTTAGAGGGAGTCACAAAATATCATTTCAGTTATTTGTAGGGTCCTGCTCCTTAAGAAGTTTGATATGATTTTAACCCTATTTTATTGCTTTGCAATTTTTACAACATGTAACATGCTCATGTTTTGTGTCATTTGTAGTGCCTTTAATTTATTTAGGCATTTATAGCTTGAGAGAATGCACTGAATGCAACTTAATTTCTAAATTGCCTTTATTCTAACGAAAAAGACAGAAAAACAAAAAAAGTACAATAGAAAAGGTCAATGTTGCTATTCTATGTGAAATGTTGTTATTCTGGTGAAAGTCTTATTTTAGAAATTCAATGCTACTTCAGGCTTCATAGCTCACCGGATATTTCTGTGAACAATTACAAGCTGTTATTAAGGCAGTGTGAGTGTTAGCATCAATGCAACTTTGTAAGATTAAGTGACACAGGTCAAAGACCCTGGTGGCAAAAACATGTTAGTAGTATTGACTTCATGATTAGCACTGTCCTAGATATGACTTGAAAGGAGTAACCCAGATGCAACGGACTATAATAAATTCTCGAGTCTCGCAGATACCTCATTTCATAATTTGTATATAACCGTCAACTCTGATGGTCCTTGATGTTTCTTTCATAAGGACCCTCTGATATCAATATAGCAGATAAGCCTTTGAAAATTAGAGTATTAGGATATAAGCTATTCGGGACCCAGGAAGATGTGCTTGGAAGATGAAACACTTCGATTTCACAAGAATCAGAAGCTGAGACTCATAAACAGAAAGAGAACAGTACAGATCACATCTAAATGAACACCCACATAAAGAGAAATGTGAAAAACACGAGGGCTGCTGTTTTTTAGCAGTTTGCTGTAAAGTTTCTGAAAACTTAAACTTTAAGGAAACACTTTAAATTCTATATAATTACTAAAATTTTAATTTTTAACTAGATAATTACTTGTGGGTTTTATCTTGAAAATCCAAAGTGGTTTGCTCCTGGAGAATAAAAAAATGCATGAATACTTTTGAAGACCTAAATTGGAATAGTGTCCATTTTATAAAGTTCTCTACTTCAGTACTGTTCTTATTTCTGAATTTTCCAAAATGCTCTTTAAATTCTTTTTCTTTATCCTTCTCCCTCTGCTGGGCCTTGCGTTTTGGGATTTTCCAAAATTTAAACTAATGTAATAACTTATTTAAAGTAGGCTACTTGTTATGAAATAATTCAAATATACTTAAAAGCGTAATGATCAATATAATAAGCATAATATTTCTATTATCTATATTTAAACTACTTTTAATCTTTTAATATTAGCTATGTATTTTATATATTTTCTATATGCATATATATATGTATTTTACTGAACCATTTTTCATTACAAAAATGGTGATAATTCATCTCTAAATACTTTGACAACCCTCAACATAAAGTGATTCTCTTATAGAACCATGCCATACTGATATTTTAATAAAATTTAAAATACTATCCTAAAGTTATCTAATAAACACTTTATAGTTAAATTTTCCCAAAAGTCCTAAAAATTTATTTAATTAGGGGAAGTCAAGATCCAATCAAACATTATGTATTCTACTTAATTATTATTAATCAATATCTTTTAATCTTCCTAATTTTTTTCTATAAAAATATCTTTGACGAGATTAGATCAATTGCATCTTAGAATGTTCTATGTTCTGAATTTGTCTGATTTGTCTTCTGGTGATGTCATTTAACTTATTCTTCTACTTATGTTTCAATATTATTAATTTTGTATAATCTCTTAATTGCTTTATCTCTAGTACTTCTACATTAAACTACCTTCCACAGTGAAGATAAAATTTTCTTTACACACCTGATTATGCCATTTTTTCTCACTTGGAATCATCTTCAAGACCCTTCTGAGTCTGACTTCTATATTATTTTCTTCATAGATAACCTTAGTTTCCCATCTCTAGCTCCCCAGGGGAGGCTCACTCATACCAGAAAAAGCCATGTGAGATCAGACCAGGAGGTAGGATAGAAATAATAATTTAAAAATAGAAGCTGTGTTTTTCTTTTAATTTTTTTTTATCTCAGTTGGTTAAAAATAAAGTTTTTTCCAAGTGCCTGTACAAAGACTCCAATTCAGAGAGGAGATTCCTAGTATAAAAATATCAAATACCAACTTTTGGGATTTTTTTTTTTAACTCAAACCCACCTTTTTAAAGATGATCATTAAAATCAAAAGCAATACTCTACTTTTTATCTGACTTCTGTTAAGTCTTACCACATATGTAAAATTTTGTCTTTTATTTAGCTGTCATTTAGTCAATAACATTTTTACATTGTATTGGATCCTGTAGTACAAGCACAAATAAGCCTCAGGTTGTTTTCTTTTTGGAAGGTGGGATCATAATTGTGAATTCTTTCTGTCCTTATACTGCATTATTCTCAAGATGCCTCATGTAAACTTCTTTTGTGTTTTTAACCTGAACTTTCATGTCTGAATTGATTCTTACTCTATAGTAATTCTCTTTACTTATTTATCATGAACTTCATATTTAGTAACCATATTCTCTATTCTAGCAGACATTTTTCTTCCTTGCTTCCTTTTTATTTATTTTAGCATTTTCCTTTTCATCCAAAGTTGGCTTGTTGGCTCATAAACTTCCTGGATTGATCCTACAAATTGCTTCTCCAAGGGCCTGCCCAAAGGATATCATTTCTACAATAGAAGGACCTGCCCCTTGATGAGACATGATTCATTGTATTGTTGATTTATAATATATTCACTATTCACAGAAAATTGTAATTTTTTCAAAAATTTGTATATAATATTTGGATGTCATTCTTCTGTTCTAGTGAAATCATAGTCTTATGTTTTATTTTAAATGACATACTCTTTGAAAACCTATATTAATCCCTAATGATTACCTTAGGCTTGCTAAATAAATGTTCAAAATCTAGAATCTTAGTTTTTAGAGTTTTGCTGAAGACCTCAGTTTAATTTATTAACTACTTTTCCTCTAGCCCACCCAAACCACCCTTTATTTCTCATCTCCACCTGAAAATAAATTGAAGGCATATTTTTGGGATTGATTAACTTAAAATATTTTATTATCTAAGCAATTCTTTCTACATACAGTTTATTTAACAGTCCTGTCCTGTCTCAAGACTGGAAAGGATGAGTAAATAATGACAGGATAGGATGAATTATAAGGCTAAATGGCTTGTTTAGAGTCACTCGTTAATGTAAAAAAAAAAAAAACCTGGGTAAGCTGGAGAAAAAGTGTTAATAAATTTTCATGTTTCTCATTTCAGGATCCTATTCTAAGATTAAAAAAATAAGTTAAAGTAATGTTTAAAAGATAAATATTTTATTTTATTTTATTTATACTAACAATATATCCTTCCTTAGTACATAAATAGATCAAGTGAATATGTAAAAAATAAATTCTTACAAGTTTAGGCAGCTTCATTTATCTTCTTTTATCCTTATTATAACCTAAAAATAAATGACTAACTGAAAGTAAAAGTGTTTATTTTATGTTTTACAACTTTGCATTTGGTTAGAGTTTGGGGAAGAGAAGTAGGTTCTTATGTATTTATATGCATATATTGATTTATACAGATAAATACATATCTATATATATATGTACACATATATTGATATACACATACACATATGTATGTATATTTGCATAAATCAACATGTTTGTTCTTACTGATAAGAACAAATATATTTTTATATGTTATTGGATATGTCATAAATCTTTTACTTCAGAAAAAAAAAAGATTTCTCATCTTAATCTATCCTCCTGCAGTTAATTCAAGCATGAAAATTCATGGCAACACCAAACATTTTTATCAGGTTGAGAATAGACTTCTAATGTATACAATGAAAATATTTAAAATTCTATCACCAAATAATTGTAACTTGTATAATTGATATAATTAGGTTTTATACTTCAGAAGTAATAACGGATTTGGGTATTGGTAACGATAACACAAGACAGACAAATGCCAACAGTTTTCATTCTCTTTCCTTTTTATCCTTAAATCTATTTCCTAGTCACTTAAGCCAAAAGTAAATTAATTTTATTAACTGATTGGTCTTAATGCATTTTTTAAATGTTTAGGCATTGAAATTGATTTGGTGAAGAGAACTACATTGTTGTAAAATATAAAATGGTGATTTATTTGTGATTTGATGTTTATTTGATTGAAAAAATATAATTGCCCCCTTTCTTCTATAAACTTGAACTTAGTATTAGAAATACTAAGATGATTCATATGATGACAGTGATAAATAATGCTTGTCATCTGGAATTCACACAAATCTCTGAGTTTTGTCAAACTGATCTGATGATTTGTGTGTTTAGAAAAGGATTGTATAGACTATTATTTTTTTTCTAAATCTGCTAACTGAACTATGCATAAACATATACAAGTCTAACTTCTTACCTTTAATTTACTGGTTTTTCATTATTGTTTGTTAACTTTTTATAAGAAAAAATTATTGTTCAGATCTTTTAATTAGGATTGTGGAGAGAATGGTATTCAAGTGTCATCTATTCATTGAATTATCTTTTTAAAAATTATTTCCATTTATCTTAGGTGTATGTATGAATGAATATATATTCTCATAATAAACTAGTATAAATAAGAAAAAATATGCTGTATAGTACTACAAAATGAACTTTAGATTGGGATTCACACCTACAGAAATATTTTTTGTACTAATTTTTAAATATATTTGAAACTCAGTATTATTTTAATCTAGTGTGATTTCTTTTTAGTATTTGAATACTATGGCAATGTGGAATTCCTAATGAGCTTATTTAACTCAAATTACTCATATTCCTTAAAGCAAATAATTGTCACAATTTCAGTCCCACACATGAGAAAATGAAACTATAGCTAGTCTATTTCTTATTATTCAGTGTATTTGGAAAGCTAGATTGAAAGCAGCTGAGCTGAGAGACACCACGGTCAGCATCCTGCCTCAGTCTTCTGTGTATTAGGACAATAATACTAGTAACCTCACCAAGCTTGTTTCAGCTTTAAGGCCTTGAAATGCCATATATTCTGCCTGGAGTGAACATGACAATGATGGTGGTGGTGGTGATATCTATAAGATTTCTATATTATCTATAAGATAATGTTTGCTATGCTTAAGTACTAATATAAGCCCTGTTTATAAATTAAGTCATTTAATAATCATATCTCTAGGAAGTAGGTGTTACTTCACTTACATTTTATAGAACTGGAGTTGACAAACAATGAATGACATTAAATAGCTTGCCTATGGTCACAGCCAGTTTATGCTAGGACCATGCTTCAAATATAAAATAGTCTAGATCCAGTATTTATATTCTTTACTTTTATGCTGCTGTTTCTCATAATTGTAAAATTCATTTTGCTGACTTTTTATCATTTAGAGTTCAACCACAATATCACTGACTTAGAAGGGTTTCATATCAACCAGTTGAAACTGGTCTTGCTACATCACCCTTCCCACTTTCATCATTGTTGATTCCATTCCCTTGTATTCTTTATTTAATTCTTTATAGTATTTAATCTTTTAATCCTCATCACTATTTAAATCTGTCTGTCTGCCTGGCCGCTTGCCTATCTATTCACTCCCCTACCCCGGATAATAAACTCCTTGAGCATTTATTGGGGTGATCATTTTATAAGTCTAACCACCATGTTGTACACCTGAAACTAATTGTATAGCAACTGTAATTAAAAAATATTTTTAAAAAGTAAAAAAATAAAATTATCATATGGATGAGGAAAGACTATGTTTTCCCCAGCCCAGCAACAAGAAAGAGCAAGAGAAAAGAGCCAGTCCTCTTACTTTTCATAAGCTCAACAATTAGCTAGATCTATCATATCTCTGTTTAGGAGGAGCCCTGAGCTGGAAGAGGGGGAGGACGATCTTTCCATTCTAGTATTTCCAAGCTGTAGGTGAGAGTGGTTCACTAACATTATTAGTTATCGCTGATTATTTTGACTTAAATGGACTACATGTAGTTCATTATGAGGTGTTGGGCTTGTTTTTTTTTCCTCTCAATGAAGTTACTAGTCATCTTTACAAAATATTTAAGATAAGTAAATCTGAGTTATTTTTAAGATGAGAGAAGTATGTGGTGAAGATGAATCTCCAGTTAATATTTCAAACAACCAGGCTGATGGCTAAGCAGCATCCTTTATGGAAAGTTTGCCAGGCAAAGCCTGCTTATGCTTCACATATCACACATTATGGAGACAAAAATGGCTGAAGTAAAACCAACAGTAACCATTGACTGAATTTTTATTCTCAACATAAGCAAATCGGATGACATAAAAATTTTCTTCATGAGATAAAACATTTTCATCATCAATAGAAAACTGTTATTTTCATAGACATCTCTGGAGACTTTAGAATTTCAGTGTGCTAACAAATAAATACATTCTGCTTAAAAGCATCTTCAATATTTTTACTGCCTTGTTATTCGAGTAAATATGAATAGTATGTGCAGTATTGTCAACAGCCATTTACATGGAATGTTGACGCAGTCCCTTGTTTCTTTGACTAATTAATTAGACAGGAGTTGTTAGCACTTTTTTATTATTTTTGAAACTGCTCACATTAGCATAGTAGATTTTTGCATAATTTATCCAGGTCTACGCATTTGAAAATGCTCTCTGTACTAGTTGGGGCATTGCTTACTGCCAATTTGTTACTGGTTCAGTACCACATTAGTTGAATTATCTTACAGAACAATCTATTTAATTGAATAATAAATCTATTAATAAAAAGGATTTTTTATTTTTAATTATTAACATTTATATTAAAGTACTATATTAATTTCTGACAGAAAAAAATAAATATTATTAACAATATACACATTATTAATTTTGTAAACTTGCCTCATTATTTTAAAGGCAAAATTTTATTAGAGCCACCTTTTCCAAATCCTTGCTTATTGGAATTATCCTCACTTTGTACAGGTCCTTGGTAACTGAGCCATGCAAAGCAAGGACACCTCAGTCTCAGTTAACATTGTGGTTTGCAAAGCAAAGACTGACCATCATTTTAATAGTTTAATTTTACTCTTTAATTCAGTAAGTGGGGCACAATCAAATATTTCCTATTATTAAGCAATGTAGAGTACTTTTTCTTTGATGAATTCTCAAACTGGCTAAAATATTAGATATGGACATTTAATATTTATAGTGAATAATTTACTTACTTTTCATTAACCTTATTTTCTGAAAGTGAAAAACATAATCAGTACTGGCATAGGTGTTATTACCTCATATTATGATGGTCATTCTGGATTTTAAAGTTCTGTCCTTATAAAGTGTGTTTCTTCTCTAAATTTCTTAAATTTGTCTTGAAAACAATTGTAGAACATGTATCACCTGTAGTCCATTCATATTTTTTAAAAAATATATCCTAATTTCAGAAAGATAAAGAAAAAACAAGGGAAATTATAATTGAAAAATAAAAATAATTATAGTTTTACATACAAATATTCTTGTAATTTTAAATATGTAACAATTATCTTAAATTTTACACATTGTATTACATATAATGATCTTTATATGGTTACAGTAATCTGCTTATATCATTTTAAAATTCAATAGGTACTGTTAAATAATAAAAATTCAACTGAGTAAATTTAAAGATTACATTGGCTTTATTCAACAGTTCACATATTGGGCAGGGTTCCATTCAGCAAACAGAAAGATGCTCTGCTGAGCTATAGAAAAAGAGAGTTTTTCAAAGGCAGGAAGAAGGCAGAAACAAGGAAATCATTAGCAAAGAAAGCATTGTTAAGGCAATGCAAAGGGTCTATAGGGCAGATTATCTCACGAGTACTACCAGGTAGTTCTGTGCTGACTGGTTAAAGGTTACATTCTTGGGAAGCTGGAATTGTTGTTAGGTTGAGTATTAAGTCTTGGTTTGCTGATGTGGGGCCAAGAACAAGTGACTCCATTGGAACCTTTTTTTCTTTTTCTTTTTTAAAACAGTTTTATGCATTTTCTAAATGTTCATATTTTAGATTTTGAAAGTTCACAGTTTCTTATTTGGTCTTCAGTTTGTTATTAAACTCTACCTCTGCCACTGCTATGAGAAAAACAAACCTTAGCTAGTCTGCTATTCAAGGAGGGTTGAGCAGACCTGAAACCATCCAACAGCATGAAGTCAAGACCAGACAGACCTTCATCTTGAAGCCATCACTCACCTAAACTCAATCTAGGTTAGCCACCCTTCCGATTAAGCTATTTGTTGTTTTTCACTACTACTCACAGATGCTTGGTCAAAACAGGCATTAGGAAGTACTTTGTTTTTGTAAGAATTACCACCATTATCTGTTTCTTAAACATAGCATCTATAACCATACATTTTTCTCCTTTAGCATCTCAAAATATAGTGTCCTGTAATTGGTACTGAGTATGCTTAACCAAAAAAAATGTGCAGTGATATTACCAAAACAAAACAATGCCAAAATCTCAATAATCTAGAAAAGTAAATATAAACTTTATAGAATTTATACATTCCCACAGACATTTGAAAACTATTACTATATACCGTTCTATCATAATCCTCAATTTACTTATTTTATATAACAATTTAAGACCTATATAGTGATTGAACTCATACTGGATGTTCAATAAATTAATCGAACTGAATTAATTCCTTTGTTTGAACAAAATATTTTCTTAATTGTTTCCAGAAAAAGACAACTATATAAATTGAAAACAATATATTTGTACTATTCTCAGATTTCAGATGAGTCTGATCAAATGATATTTTCTTCTTTAATTTACATGTAGAGAATTGCCAGAGTTCAACTAAAATAATAATTATTTCATAAATACTTTTGAAAGGTTAAATAAGTATATCACTTTGAAGTTAGTAATCATCAAAATACATTGTCTTTTAACCTGATAATTATTTACGGTTATTATAAAATTGTCACATAAGAATGCTGCTTAAAGAGTCTCAACTATTAGTGTTGTTATTCCACAGGCTCATCTACATAATCATTAAAAAGAAATGAGTCATATTCCCTATGGGTTTTTCATTAATTATTCAAATAATTTTAATAAATATTTCTGTTATATTCAGAATATTCATCACAGAACATATAATGAATAGTGAAAAGCAGAAAGATTAAGAACCCCCGAAATAGCCCCTGTTGAAAATTTCTGCATTTCATTTGTCTTTGATTTAATTTCAAGCATGGCACATAAATCCTGTGTGCATACTTTTAATTAAATTCTGCATTTAAAAAAATAAAATATTTAGATTTACTCATTAACAACATCTTAAGTATTTTAATTTTTATTATCAGGACAATAAAATTATAATTGAAAACCAAAAAACTCAAAAATAAAAATATAAAAGTTAATCATAATTGTTTTACCCAAGATCCAGGTAAATAAACACACGATATTGACCACATGTTTATATTTATCACTGTCTAGAAACTTACATTTGGCAAAAATGAGATCTTACAATATATGTTACATTTAAATTTGATTTTTTTACTAAATAATATATTCATGAACATATTTCCATATATTACATATAATTCTAGAGCCCTGCCTCTAAAAGAGTGGTCCATGGACCCATGGCATGAGCATCACTTGTTTTTTTGTTAGAAGCCCAGTATCTCAAGCACCTCCCCAGTTTTAGTCAGAATTTGCACTATATATAATAAGTTGCTTGAGTGATTCCCTGCACATTAAAAATCAAGAAACCTTGCACTCTATCATCTATCTATCTATCATCTATCTATCTATCATCTATCTATCTATCTATCTATCTATCTATCTATCTATCATCTATCTATCTATCTATCATCTATCTATCTATCTATCTATCTATCTATCTATTATCTATCTATCTATCTATCTATCTATCATCTATAATTTTTTAATTTTCATCAAGTATTCATTTTGGATATATCAATTTATTTAACCATTCTCCTGGTTGCTTTTTTTCATTGCTTGAAGCAAATAATATTTTTTTTTTGGTTGTATAATTTCATTGAGTGACAATCACATAATTTTCTTCTCCAATTTATACAGAAAGCTACTCTCTCTCTCTCTCTCTCTCTCTCTCTCTCTCTCTCTCTCTCTCTTTGTTTTGAAGGCAAACATTGTGTGTACCTTCTCTGAGCACTGTGCTAAAAGCTGTACACATATAATCTAGTTTTGTACATATTGTACTTCTTTACCGCCTTCATTTTAGAGCACTAATTGTTACCTAAAGCAGTTGACCCTCGAACAACATGGGGTTAGGTTTCAACCCCACACAATTAAAAATCCCTGAATAACTGTCTGCTCCCAAACTTAAATTATTCCATAAGGGACTGGTTCCAGGACAACTCCCATACCAAAATCTCTGGATACTCAAGTCCCCTATGAAAATAGTGCAGATCAGTACTTACAGTTGGCCCTTTCCATCTACATATTCGCAAGTGCAGATGAAAAACAGTTTAGGTACTTACTGAAAAAAAAAAAAAGATATAAGTGGACATGTGCAGTTGAAACCCATGTTTTCCAGTCTCAATCATTTCCTATGTGATGTAAAAAAATTTTTTACCGCAATGAATTATTTGAGGAAGTGATTTTTTTTGTTCATTTCTTTTTCTCCAATACTTAGAAGAGTCTTATTTATAGTAGGTCCTCAATTTTTTTATTATATGAATGAATGCTCTTATTTCATGCCAAGCATTTCTTTAAGTGCTTTACATACTTATCTCATTTAGTTCTCATTAAAAATGGGTTCAATGCTATTGTCATTTGCATTGTACATAAGGAAAAACCAAGTCGCAGAGATATTAAATAACTTGCCCAAATCCCATAGCTAATGAGCGTTGGATATGGTAACCAATCCATTGTCAGCATACATAACAACACATGGATTAATATCTAATAGCTAAATTGCAGAATTGGATTTAAATGATAAATTTAACTCTAAAGTCAGTTTGATTCAATACTCCTTCCTAGATTTTGTGCTAGTATGATCTTATTTATTTTCTCCTTTATTGATAACGACAACCCTAAAAATATCTATTTTTCTCTCTGATTTACAGCTAAGTCCCAGAAGTTTGTCCTGAGAAATGAATTGAAATTAAAAGTAGCTTTAAAAAACACTTCTGCCTTCAGTCAATTCAAAATATGAGAATAGCATTGATCTATGTCTCCCCTCAAGGTTTTCTTTCTTTTCTTAAAATTCAGTATATCTTTTGAAATAAAACTATTCTATGGTAGAATGACTTAAGACAATAGCTTTTGTAAAAAAAATATATATAGCCTTTTATTGGTTTATTTATTCTGTGAATGTTCAACAAAACTTTTACCTGCCTTTATTTCAGTCTGAATGTCATTTATAATAATTATACATTCAGCTGGCTGCCTTTTAGGACCAGAAAATAGTGTAATTTTTTCCCAGTTTTCCTGTAACATGCAATACCAGTAAATAATTTACACAAAAGAAAACATCACTATATGATTTACTTAAATCGATAAAGAATAATGGAAATATTATTCTGGCTTCTACTCTACCCTTATTACAACTCATTATGGTTAGCAAGCTAGAGAATTGAGTCATTCTATACAATATTTTTAATATAATCCCTGAGAACATTTAAAACCAGCCTGGATGAAGTAGTACAATTTATATTTTAGGATAATTTTGCACATGCAAGGAGATTTATTTAGATTTAATAGGTCTTTTTTTTTCTGTAATTGCTTCTAATTTTTAAAGGACAATTGTGCAATTATGGCATGCCTATTCTTTTCTCAAGTTACATATTTTTTTAGTTATCAGGAACTGTATATTTAGGAGAATGAGAGAGAAAAGAATGTGGGATATATACCTGGAGAATAGACTACTTGTTTCCAAAATAGATTCCTTAGCAATTCTTAGTCTTTGACTTTATATCCCCTGCTCTTTGCCTTCCTCCCCAATCTATTCAGATACAGCCTAAAGAGAAGTGGACACCTTTGAACTCAGAAAGTAAGTTCCTATGTTACTAAGGGAATTTAGGCGAAAGATACAGAAGGGAGCAGATATACACAGTAGCTTCTCTTCAAAGAGGATACAAACAGCCTTGCTTTGCACGGTGGTCCAGAATCACAAAAATGACTGCAGTTTAAACTTGCAAAGCAATCTTAATAATCAGTAGTAAATAAATCATTATTTTTCTGTGATCATAAAAGATTATTTTTACATTAAAAATTCTTACAGTCTGTTATAAATTTATAGGGAAATAAAATAGGAAAATTAATATTTATTTAGTATGCTGTATTTTGAAAACAATAGAAACATTAATAAAGTATTTTTTAAAAACTTATGAGTAGTTTGAATAGTTCTTGCCTTTCTGTTATTATTGAATAACTTACAATATGGAACCTGCATCCCTCGTATGCCTTGGGAAATTTTTATATTGCTTTCAAAGTTTGAATTAGCTTCTGATACTTTTTATTTTCTGCTTTTGGTATTGTAAAATATTATGAATTTTCTTACTACAAAATTTTCTTTCCTTCCTTTCCTTCCTTCCTTCCTTCCTTCCTTCCTTCCTTCCTTCCTTCCTTCCTTCCTTCTTTCCTTCCTTTTTATCTTTCGTTCTCTCTTTCTTCTTTCTTTGCCAGTGTCACTTTTTCTGGGACATCTTCAGTTTTTTTTTTTTTGTCATAACCATTTTCTTCATTTATGTTGATGTGTTTACTCTTACTAAATTCCTCTGGCTTTATATCAGGAGTCTCTCAAATGACAATGACGTCAATATTCCCAGGGTTAATTCTAACTCCATTTACTTTTGATTCACATTTTACTTCTGGTAAATTTTTCTTTGCTTCACTTTCATCTTTGTTCACCAATTCCCTCTTTTGATTATTTATTTTTGTATGATGTAATGTAAGTTTATCATTGGGAAACAAGGAGGAAATGTAACTAATGCTTTGCTATGTGTACATGAACTAAATAAAAGATGGCTCAGTCTTGCCTGGACCTCAGGTTCCAGCTCTGCCTACTCCTTCAGCAGATTTTTGTTTGCGTCATGGCCTGGATCTAGATTGTGGATCTGGACATCATTCTGCTTTGCTACAGGTAAAGAAGATAGAAACTTGGCTACATCATCCTTAAATTTTGTATCTTTTGGCTACGTTTACTATTTTAAAAAATAAATAAGTATATTTTGTATTTACATTTCAAAGTTCTTGAGGCCTTTTGAAAAAATTAAAAAGAAAAAGAAATCTGAAAAGATCGAAAATATCTTCGAGTTAGGAATATTCCTTTTAAAGATGATAGGCATATACAGGTTGACAGGTTGCATGTAGTATATTTCTTCTAGACATGATAGGCATATACAGGTTTTGTCTGGAATCTGAAAGTAATTCACTCCTGTGATACCTTTCATTAGCTGAAATGATGTAAAGTGAAAAAGCAATTACCGTAGGACAGATCTTGCTAAAGGATGCATGAAATAAATCAAGACAAAGCAGACTCCCACAGACACAGTTCCAAGCTGTGGCCACTTGAGGCTGAGGTGCCAAGGGCCCTTTTTGAGGATGGAGCTGTGCCACCCTCGCTGCTCAGGCTGTGGGCTGCCTCTGTAACAACTCACTGAGGAACAAAGGCTGAACACTATGTCTGCTTTTTGCCTTTTTTTTTTTGTAAAAACGAAATCTTCTTTGGATATCTTCCTGCTAGCAAAAACAAGTACTAATACAGGCCTTTTATAAAAGCAAAGGGGCATCAAGAGAACTTTCAGAAAGTTGGAGGTGCTTGTACATCCTTCTAAGACATGAAGGGAAAGCTGTAAAGTTTATCTGGGCACCCAACTGAAGGTGATGGATGAATATTTGCATCTACAGGTCCTCACCCCGTGCTCTTAGGTCACCTCCAATTTGCCAGAGCCCCCTCAGAAATGACATCATAGATAGACCTGCCTTTTCTGCCAATGCTGAAGTGTCCAGTCCTTACTTGAGCTTCTCACCATAACTGAATTTATCTGTTCATGAATGCCTTTATCTCACAGACTTACTTGCTGATGGGTCATGTGACATATTTGCTTATGTTACAGAGTTAATAGTGGACAATATCTTAATAGTGTGATCTCTTATTCAAATCATGTACCTGTTAAAAGGAGGTTCAGTGTCTTAACCCAAATTATGCCAGCTTTTTAGTCATTGTAATAAATACATAAGGGAAAAACAACCTTATTGATTTAAAAATTTGGTGTTTGGTTTTTCATCAGCCTACTTACATCTTTGAAGAAGGTGTCTCCATTTTATTTGGTTTGTATACTCCATGTCTGATATTTCCCAGGAACTAATAAATACCATTTGAACTTGAGGCATAGCTCTCATTTTTGGATACTGGGGTGAATTACTGCTTTTCAAAGACATTTGAGAACCTGCCTATGTTGATTTTGGGGACTGGATCCATGGTGTAGAGAGTTAGGGTCAGAAAGTCCACAACTGAAGTACAAGTACACAGTTCCTATTTTACCCTGTCCTCAGAGCTACAATGGGTCTGTGGTGGCAGCCAAGGCATAGACAGGGGAAAAGACCTTCTGTGTGCTGATAACACACCTGGACAGTGCTCCAGGTGTCTCTGCAAAATACTGTTACTGGTAGGATGTGAGCGAACACAAGAGGGTTGCTCATTCCACACTGTTACCACATGAACAAAACTGATTCTTTCTTCTGTTGTTCAACAAAGAGATCAAGGTTTGAGTTAGTGAGGGAGTTTGTGAGAGAGATGCAAATTTTGTTTAAAAACCTCTTCCCCAAACTAAAACATCCTAAGGGTGATTAGAACTCTTTGCTACATTTCTTTTGTGGTGGTAGCTTTGTTTTCGGAGCACTGAAATATTTTCTTCAATCACATTCCTTAAATATGTTGCATATTTGAAATCTCAGGCTGCAAACTTTCAAAAATGCTATCCCCATTGCATTTCTCTCTGTATCACCACCTAGTCCTTGTTATCAAGACTCAAATTGTTTTTCAGTAAGGTTGGCCAAATTGAAGGGAGTTCAGTTTGCCAAAATTATTGTTGTTGATTGGCTCCCAATATCAGCATAACTTCTCATTCCAATGGAAACAATGGGCACTTACTGGAGTCCTTGTTCAATCTCTCAGCTATCCCACTGAAAAACTGCCTTGTTCCCTTGGACACCAATCAGTGATTTCACATTTATATCCTAGCAGGGGAAATTAGTCGATCTATCCTGCCCTCTTCATTTTACCAGTTTATGGAATATTTGCCAGGATCAAATAAATTAATTTCTGTGCTTCAAACAAAAAATTTCAAAGCTACTTTGTTAAGAAATAATAGAAGGTATTTTTAAATGTCATTATCAAGTCCATCAAAATATATGTGGCATTGTGTTAGACATTATTCAGAACAGATGAATAGCAGTTTTCTACAACTATACGAACTTAAAATCTTACTGGGAGATAGTTATCTATATTTGATATAAGGCATTTGACTGTTTTTCTCCCACTATTGTGAGCTATCTGTGCTTTTGAAAATGTTAATCCCTCACTGTGTTAAGGCTATTTTACAATGTAAATGTTCCTTTCATTCAGTTATGTAGTGGGGGGTGGGGAATGCCATTTCTTTTCTGATTTGTTGACTTGGTTGTTAATAGTATTTATCAAAAATTCTATATAATTTTAATTTAAAAATAAGGTTTAATACAGACTATTTTAATTATGTCTCATCATATTTTTGGTACTATACCTTACTTGGTCTATGAACTCTAGTTCTTGGGAAAAAATAATAACCTAACGTTCTGTTAAAATTATAACGCTATGGTTTTTAATAAATTTAACCAACCAAGGAGATACAATGTTATTTTTTCCTCTTTATTAAGGTATAATTTAAAAGAATTGTATATACTTAAGGTATGCAACTTATGTTTTATATACTTACACTTTGTGAACTAATCACCATAAAGAGCTAATTAACATATCTATTATTACATCTGCGTTATAAACACTGGCTGTTTAGATGTTTGGGTTCAGAGTACTTTCAGATACTTCATGAACATTGCTTCTAATGGAACCAAGTATCCTAAATTTTTTCTAGCTTTTATCATCTTTTAAAATAAACCCATGGAATTAGAAGCAGAAGAGACTTCAAAGTTATCTTTACTTTTTTTTTTTTTTTCATTTTACAAATGGAGAAATTAAAACCCTGCAAGCAAGTGGTTCATGGTTCACTGTTAAGGATAAATTATCTAACTGGATGAGTTTGCTCTACAGCAAGCATTCTTTGTGTGATAGATGTTTAATTTTGTACATGTGGGTATACCCCTGCTTTTAATAAATAAAGTAATATTATATTTAGGATACTGCTAAAGAATAGAAAAGCCTACGCTGATGATAATAATATAAAATCAGTCTTTATTTTCTGTTGAGTCCACATTATATTCCTGGTGTTGTCCTAAGTTCCTTCCATATATTCACTTGCAGCTACTCTGTGAATAAGTGAATAAGGTATTCTTAATTATATCTATTTTACAGATGAGAAAACTGAGCAAGAGAAAGTAACTTGCTCAAGGTCATGTGCATAGTGAGGTTGATCTAGAATTCAAACCCTGGTAGTAGGACACTAGAGTTTACTCTCTTAGTAAGTGTGATAATGAAATAAATTCATAACTCAATTAAGACCTCTGTGTAATTATAAGTAATTAAAAATTCCAATGTTTTGCTTTCATCTCTGAAGAGTTTTCTTCAAGCTGTCTGTTGTTGAGCCTGGGAATATTTAAAAACGTTCTCTTGGTGAGTTTAATATAGAGTATGGACCGCTGAATGGGAAATACATTTCTCATTTTAGTACTGATCTCATGTTAATGTATTTGCTAACTTCTGTATTTTGCATTCCCTATCCTTGAAGTTCAAAGTCTAGTCTAAAAGTGTATATGAATAGTTATGGAGATGAAGAAAGAAGAGATTATAAATTTTAATGGGAGATAATATTTAAAGTTTCATTTATGCAATGACATTCTACTAATAACATATGTTAAAATACAAGTTACTATTATCCTGCAAGGCACGTAACTTTACTGAAATAAAATAATTGATTTCACCTTGGGCCTGAAATTTTCTCTTTTCTGAAATGCTTTTTGAATTAGTCATTGAAGTCTACCTTAATTTTCCACATAACCAAATATCTTCTATATACCAGTAACTTATTTTAATTTTAACTCTTATAGACATTAACTTGTTGCCATGTTGAAACTCTAAAATTAGTTTTTGGAAATTATTTTAATCTAACCTTATTATTCTTATTGTCGTTTGATAAATAATCTATGGCACAATCAAATATAATGTTGATAAAAAATGCTAAATTTTAAGTTAAACTCAGCAAACAAGGAAAAGAAAATTTAAGATATTGGGAAAATTTCATAAAACAATTAGTAAAATTTGTCTCATTTTCTTACCTCTCAAAGATAATTTCATTGATTATTTTATAGCTTATTAATTCTGTTTCTGGAATAAATGTATATAAAACAGTTTTGTGGTAGTTACTTTACTAGAGTAATCATAAATTTTATTTTTCGATTCAAGTTTTCTTATTTAGTGTTCAATATAACCAAGTGCCAGTCCACATCACAGACTAATCAATTTGGCCCATAAAGGAAATAAGCCAATAATATCGCAGTCATTAGCACTAGTTCGTTGCCAGGTAAACTTACCAGGTTTAGAAATGTGAGAAAAGAAAAGCTCCAGAGGATTTAAAATTTTGCCTTTCAGACAGTTTCATAGCTGTGACTCATTACTTAAGTGGGAGCAAAGTGATGGGGATGGGAAAAAGTTCCTGAGGTTTTGCTACTTAACATGAGTACATTTATAAAAGACAAGTTGAAAAGGACAAGTTATCTAAATTCGTAGCATCTATCAGAATTAAAGGGAAATATGCATAATGAAAGGCAGAATTTGTTTTTAATGGTAAAAATTATATAGAAGCCTGGCACACAATTTTGCATAATTTAAAAAGTTGATGAGGAAAATATCCATTAAGGCACCTCATCAATTCACCTAATCGTGTGGGATTATTATCTAAGGCATATTCTTGAATGTTTTAGTAAGTTTAATTTTACGTCATCCAAATGATTATTTTTCTAGTGCTTTCTGTATATGGTAGTGTTAAAACCACTCTGAAGGTTACCAAATACTTTTTTTCCATTTTTGGCTTCTCTGCGTTTCACATCCTCTGACACTCAACAGCTATAATTAAGGTGAAGTTAGAGGTTTCTTAGAGGAGAGAACTCTTCAGCTTACCATTGTTACCTGTTCTTATTTAAAGTCCTGTTGCCTGCTTGAGGCTGAAAAGAGTAAAGAAATAGTGCTGCAACTTTTCAAGCTGTGAGAGCAAGTGTATTGCTTCTTTTTATTTCATTTTGTTATATTTTTGACCATCACATTTAAAGAATATTACTTGATCATAGTCTATGCCATATATATTTTTTTATAATTTATTTGTAAAGTTGAAACACATGAAGAAGATGGTACACAGATAATAAAGAGCTAAAACTTCAGTGTTGCACAAAACTATATGTTGAGAAATCAAATTTTTTCACCAAGATATCCGTTAAAGTTTTTAATTAGATGAAACGAAAGTAACTATAAGTGAAACCGAAATTTCTAAAATATTGTACTATAGAACATCAAATTGAAAATGTATCAGAGAAAGTAGATCAATGAAAAAAACCTTTCAACAGTTATATATTAACCAATGAAACTTAATTACTTTAAAAGAAACTTGATTTAAAAACGTCTTTATCATCAATGATACAAAATCTTATTAGTATTTTTCTAGTGTTTAATTAGAATTTGATCATCATGTCTTTTATTAACCTGTCCTTTGCTTTTTCTTATTTTCAGTAAGCATTAAGTAACTTATATAATATATTTGCCTTAACCAAATAAACAAATAAGTAAAACGTTTTAATAAAATTATACTACCCAACATTAATTTAAACAAGTTTTACACTTCAGTGTGAAATTAATAACTTCATTATAGTCTGTGTCTGAGGGTGAAAAGGCCTTTAGGAAAATAAGGTAGTATAATAACTATCAGTTTTGTGGATGATAAAATATGTTTATAAAGGTAAAAATTTATTTCTTCTACTTAATAGACAAATACTAGGGAAATTAAAATTCTTACTCATTTTTTTCTTATTTTAATCTTATCTATAATTTATAATTCTGCCCCTTTAGCATAGAAATTGTTTTTTATTATTTGTTTAGTTTGTTTTTTTATCTTTTTCCTCCATCAGCAAAATCATCTGCCATTTAAAAATTTCCTATTACTCCATATGAGAAATTATAAATTTCCTTTGCTTGAAAAACCACACTAAAATGCCTTTTATTTATTTTAGAAAATTATGTCATTATATATAAAAACAAAGAAATAAAAGATAGCAATGCTCATTTGTTAATTCAGTAGTTATGCCCTCATTTCTTGGTTAGGGATGGACAAGGCCACTGCACTAACAAACAGAAATTAAAATATAGGCTGATGTTAAGTCAGAAACTGTGAATGTTCTGGATTTAACCATATTTAGACAATAAGAAGTTAGAAACACATATCACAAGGGCTTTGGGCCAGAGAAATAGAAGACATTTCATTACTCAGTTACTTATAGTGAAAGTATCTAGAGTATTGCTTTGGATTTTTTCCTTGAGATCCAGTTCAGACATAGTTATTTGGTGAGAGCCAGATAGTATCTCTGCATGAAGTAAGGTACATTACAGAAGATCCTAGAAATAAAAATAAACAAACAAACACATAATTCTGATCTTACATGGAGATTTTGGTGATCCGCTCATCTCCCTCTGGAGAGAAACTTTATTTTTACTTTGATATAGGCAAATCTACTCTGGGGAGGAGACAAAGTATTTATCATTACTAACTTGTACCATCTCTGGAGAGGAAGAGGTCTCTAAGGGTTATTATCCTGGAATGTATCTTTTTCCAGGATAAAAATTCTTAGAGACCCCTCCAGTAAATGCCTTGCACAGAGAACCAGGACCGTAGAAATATAAAATATTTGTAGAAAATCGCCTTTGTCCTCCAGCAGTTAGTCTAGGGATTTCCTAAGTTCTGTATCTGTGTGTCCCTTTCTTGGGGGATGCTTTTACTTTGGTTGACATCTGTGTCAGAGGGTCTTGGAACCTGGCCTGAAGTTAAATACAGCTCTGTGCTTGCTTCCTTTTCCAACTGTATGGCTCTGGAGACTCTCAGAACAAATATCTTTTCCCTCTTTCTAGTGTTGCTCATTCTGTGTTTGGCTTTGTTTTGGTAGAACTCCACTGTTGGGTAAAGGTTGACCCTTTCTTGGTCAACTGAAACTTTTTAACCATGTTTCTAATTTTTTAGCTAACAAGTGAACTATTTTTTGGACCCAAAGTAAATGGATTTTTTGTTGTTGTTGTTGTTCACACATTTGTTTTATTAACAATAACTCAGTGCCGGGTACCAAATGATCACTGAATGTACCAAGATAAATACATTATAGTCTCTGCTGTAAAGAGGTTATAGTCTAGTAGAAAAAGTCAAACTTCCAAACTAATTGCAATGTATTATAAGTATATACTTGAAAGGTTGACTCAAGTGAGGTGTATTCAATTCTGTTACGTGGGTCAGAAAGTTTTTGAAGAGAAAATTAATCTCAAAAGGTGAAAGGTATTGGCTTAATTGTAAAGAAGCTAGGAATTCTGAAAAAAAAAAAAAGTATTCCAGGGAGAACAGCAATGTAATCAAAACATGGAGGGAAAACTAAAAGTGACTTTTGGAGAAGCATGAATATCCCAGCATGAAGGAATATGGAATTTGAAAAGTTAGAGAAGAAATAGTGCTAAAGGCACATGTATATGTCAGAATATGAAGGCCTTTAACATCATACAAAGGCATTTCTATTTTATTCTATGAACAGTAATTTTAAAACTTATTTTTTCAATAGAGGAATTATTTCTTCAGTGGAAATTGTCTCACTTAAGAATTTAAAACTACTGCTATAGATAATAATATACTTAAAGTGGTGATGTGATGGTGGGCAACACTTTATAATAGCAGCACTTACAAAAAGAGTAGTCTAAGAGTGAAAAATGGATTGAACCAGTATATATATATGGAGAAAGAGATAAATGGAATATTTTGGGCAAGAAATGAAGAGGGGCTGGATGAAGGTAATACTTATGGAGATAGAAAAAATGGATATAAAATATTAAGTATGACTGCTTGGATATGACCAGATAGGTTTTGGCATCATGGGACTGTGTGCTTCTTTAGGCATTATTGAGGCAGGCATGGCTCTGAATTTGTTTACTTACAATGACTATGGTACATCTGTAAGACGGATATAACAATAGTATGTCTCTCTCAGATTGTGGTGACAATTAACTAACACGTGGTAATACTACATGACTGATAAGGACCACTTTTATGATGATGATGCTATACTTAAGTAGAAATCTACTGTTGGTAAATGAATAACTGTGTGTGGGACTAAGAAGAAAGATTATGTATGGCCATAAAGAACTGAGAACAATCTGGATATGGTAGATAATTTTACCCAGTTCTTTCTAATTGGATCTTAGTGCTAGTTATTTTGAATTCCCATAATAATTTCTTCCTTAAGTTACTTACTTTAATATTTAAATCAAAATCTCTGGTGGCAATGATTATAACTAACTCATTTGTATTCTCATGTGTGATTTGAATAAATTACACATTTAAAAAAAGAGCTGAATAATTTTGGGGATAGTTTGGTGAGGGATGGTTTCTAATGGGTAGGAATATGGTATAGTACAAAGAACTCAGAATCAGCATAAATATGCTTAAATTCTTTCCCAGCTTAGCCACTAACTGGCAGATGATAGCTATTGGATGATTTCTTTCTTTATTATTGCTTTCTTTACCTTTTATAGAACCTAAATTTTCTCACCTGTAAAATTCAGGGAGAAGAGAGGGTAAATCATATCATTTCTAAGGTTCTTTCCAGCTCAATCTAAAAAAATTATAGTGGGAGGATGAATCTTTTTGCAAGTTGAAGCATGTGGGGGTAACAGTTTAAGGGTGAGAGGAGTGAAGAATAGGATGTCGGAATTGTAGAAGAGAATGAACTGATTGCAACATGCTCAAGCAAGGATGTAGTGAGCATTTTGGCAGCAGTGGCACAAGACTGGAAGCTAAAGTTGAAATGGATAGAGAGAAATTAAGTGTACAAGGTAGAGAACATTTTCAAAATAAGGATAGGCACTAAACTTTCTTTCAATTTTGGGGGACAATAAAGACCTGGCAGAATGGACCTATAGGGTTTTCTAATATTTTCTCAAGGCTCTTAAGCATGCAGAAGACTTTGAAACACCTTGCTCTTGATAAATGATTTTTATTTTCATTTGAGAATTAACAAGGTTATAGCAGGGATGATTACACTCTTTAGTGTCTCTAATGTTATGATTTGAAAAATAAAGAGAAAAACTAGAATGTAGGCATGACTTAATTTACTGAAAATGAAATGAGATAAGACACATCAACCATATGTTTCTGGAAAACAAAAACAAAACACTTAGGCAAAAAACCTTTCAGATGCACCTCTTCTGCTTCTTTTCTGTGGCAGATGCAAACTGAAGTAAAACACTTAGCACTTTTTTTGAAAAGGCTGATTAAAGAGAGTAGTTATCTTTATATAAACAAACTACTCTAATGTAAAGTCATGCTAAATTTTTTGACCTTTATAATGAAATCGGTATAGGTTTCTTGGTTTTAATTTAGAATCTCCTCTTCGGTTCATTATGCACGAATTAAACTCCTTTCCATTAATGGGTTGTCTTCAAATTCAAGATGCGGATGAGAAAGAATTTCAATCCCCAGAGTATCACAAGGCACTTGACTTCAGGAAAGTTGTTAAAAACAAACACATGGGGTTATTTGAATTTGGCATTTCCCTTGGGAAAATATCAACTATTTTGAAAAGTTCATCACATTCTATTTCTTAGGTGATAATGTCATGGAAGGAAAAGCAGTGATGGACTATAGGAAGCAATAAGATGAATTCTCTGCTTCTTTGGTTGGTCCAAGTGAGCAGGCTTTCTGGATAGAGTGATTGCCCTTGCAACTCATTCATGTGGTACCCAAGCTAATCATGACACCAAGTCCTCACAATGTTCAGCCTAGCTTAGGCTCAGAAATTGAGTTAAGGAAATGCTCAGGCTTGTATTTGTCAAAATGCTCCTGCTTTCCTCCTTAGGCATAATTTCTATGGGCAAAAATTTTAATGTGAGGGAGGAGAAAGGGAGGTTATTTCCTGGTTCTAACACAATTCTACTGGAGGAGGGGGTAGAGTTTTAGGTTGAATCTATATAAATCTCAACACAAAACAGAAATCTTTCAAATGTAAGAAGCATGACTATAGAAACATGTACCTTCTTCCAAAATTATGTGTTTGGCACCATGCACTTGATGAGTAGGATCAGTAAAAAAATTAAGTTTAAAAGCACCTGTGTTTGAACATTTATTTGGAATATGTGAATAGTAGGCTCATCTACAAATTGAAATATCAGATAGTTAAAATAAAAAGGAAAGATTTGGAGTTTAAAACAATAATGATCATTTCTAAGGAAAATCATTTAGAGACGTGATGATTAAGTTAATCTATTTAACATTTCTTATTTCTTATAATAAAAACAAGAAGTACAAATTAAATCCAAGATATTTTTTTCTTAATTGGCAAAACTTTTTATAGAAAACATTATTGGCCAAAATGTTTTGTTATGTTTTGTTTTGTTTAAAAAAACCCATTATCTTACATTGATGTTAATTATGAGAATTGGTTCAGTGTCTAAAAGAGAGTATAATGATTATTAAAATTATCAATGCATGTGTACTTTGATCCCATAGACCATGGCTCCACTGCGGGGTGAATCCAGGACCTTTTGTGTATAAAGCAGACGTGCTAATTGCTACACTATGGAACCACGTCCCATAATAAATATTTACGGAAACATTTTCCTTGCATTTTAGGTTACATATTCTTAACGTAAAATTGCTTAGTCAAAGGATGTACGTTTATTTAGGATAAATAAATACTTCATTTACAAAAATGAAGTGCCTAGCTCATTGGCACCCTTTCTCAACATTGATTGGTAAAGTGTGACATTTCATAATTATTTTAAATTATTGATTTAAGTATTTATTCATTTGCTCATTAGCTATTTGCATTTCCTTGTGTATGTCCATGTGTTTGTTTCCATGTACTTTTAATTTATTAGAAGATTTTAATACTTTCCTTATTGATATTTATTCCAAATATTCTGATCTTACTTTTCCTAAAAGGCTTTCCATTATTTTGACACTTTAAAATTTATTCATCAATTAAGATTAGATTTACATTCACCTCTATTTTCTTCTATATTTTGTCAATAAATTTTTAAAAATATAATTTGTTGAGAGTATAATGAGGCAAAAATTAAGACTGATTGTTTTTCCAAATGTAAACCTTTTCTATAATTCTTAAAATTTTTTTTAAAGGTAGGAGATTTTTCATTTTTAAATGAGGATATTTGAATATCTCCATCCAGGTCCTGACCTTCTTAGGAAATGTCCTTCTCTGTAATCAAATAGTCACTGCTTCGATTTATTAGATATTGGTTTTGGTTTTTGACAAAGATGTAAAGTAAAATGCTTTTAAATCTTTCCTACTTTTTTCTGTTTTTGGCTATTTGTTTCAAGGTCCGATTGTGCATGGGTCTTAAATATGACTTTAATCAACTTCATCTGTATTGTAAATGTAATTCTACAGGATTTGGTAATCTGTTGATTAACAGTTTTTGTTTCTAGTAGTGTTCTTTCTCTTTCATGGCTTTTTGATGATAAGTGAAAGATAGTCCATTCTTTAATTTATTCAGCAGCTTTTTATTGTGTGCAAACTCTGTGTCAGGTATGTGCTACCATTAGTACTGATAGTGCAGCAGCTACTATTGCAATTGCTTATTATATTTAAAAGATTTATCATGTGCAGGGTATAGCTTTATATATGATTTTTCAGTTAAGGCTTCATACTACTGTATGAGGACAGTCTTACTATCTCCTTAAAAATGAGAATATAGAGGTTCAAAATATTAAGCAACATGCCTTATCACACAGCTAATAAATAGCAAAATCAGATTGAAATCAGGGCTTCCTAAGTGTAGAAGTTTATGTACCCTAAAGTTTGAGAACTAATAACACTATGCTTTAGGTCAGCTATTTATGCTATGCATCTTAGTCATGTGATTGCTGCCCTGCTTTTTAAAATCAGGTTAACTAATAGCAAAAGAAAATTTTTCACTTTGCTGATCAGTGGGATTTACACACAGTTTCATGCTTGGAAATCCTAAAAGCTTTAGAATATATGTTCTGAATCCTGGGACAAATACAGTTTACCTTTGAATAACACAGGTTAAACTCTTTGGGTTCACTTATGCATGGATTTTTTTCAACAAATATTGTAAATATATTTTATCCTCTCTATGATTTTCTTATTGACAAGTTCTTTTCTCCAGCTTACTTTATTATAAGAATACAATATATAATATATCCAACATATAAAATATGTGTTAATCGAATGCTTATATTATCACTAAGGCTTCTGGTCAACAGTAGGCTATTAGCAGTTAAGTTTCTGGGAAGACAAAAGTTATTAATGGATTTTTGACTGCACAGGGGTTGGGCCCAGTAATCCCCATGTTGTTCAAGGGTCAGCTGTATATCTATTTCCAGGCTTCCTCCCACAATGTCTAGTTTTTTGTTTTGTTTTGTTTTGTTTTTTGTATGTCATCTGACCCAAGGGCATTGACAATGGAGGTTTTATTTTCCATGGCTATTGTCAGCTTTTTCATCAGTCTTATCAATCTAATGCTTTAAAAGCTGTGATGATGCTGGAGAGACTATCCTTAGATCAGAATCAACTGGAAGTCAGGCATTTGGAGATAAAAAATGCTACCTTAATTATTGATAAAAGCTTAGAATAGAGAATAAAGTTTAGGTATACAGCCAAATGGGCTTTTGAAATATTTAACCAGAGTGTAAGAACAACTCAGTGGCAGAGTGAAAACCAGCAGCCACCTGGGGGACTACCCCTGTGATGCATTCTTCTTACTGGGAAAATTGCTCCACAATTAAGAAAGAAAGTGAATGGGGAGCATGATAGTATATTTTTCCAGCATTAATCTATCAATAAGAACTTCCTTCTCACATGTGGAAAAATAATAGATAAAGATGAAAAGAGAAGTTAGTAGTATTACAATAGATTGGTCTGTTTCAAAACATTAGGGGTAAAAAATAAATGTAACTGCTTATATATTGTCCTGGGTCCTTGTCCTTATCAGTTACCCTCCGATTAATGTTACCTATTTTTCTATAAGCTCACCCTCTGTCATTTCTAAAGTGATATTTCATTTTGTTACTTGATTGAAATTCCTAAGATGTTCATATGTAACAGTTTATTGAGTTTTTAGTGTGTTCCTGGCCCTGTTCTAAAACTTCTATAAACATCTATTAACTAACTCATTTAATTTTTATAAGTTCATAAAGTTGGAGATATACACAAGTAGTGTAACATTGTAGATTTTATGGATGAAGACAGAGCTGTTAAATAAGTTGCCCAAGGCTAAAATCTAGTATGTGTTAGAATCATAGTTTGTACTCCAGAAGTCTGGCTCCAGCATTTGATTTCTGATCACTAACGTATATCACATCTAGGACTGAATGCTGTAATCATTGCCTGTTTGTACTGCACCTATATTTGTGATCGTCTGGCTCTTCGCCTGGACCACTACCACTGCCTGCTATGTCCAATGTTCTTATTAGCTTTATTTCCCTCTCCACATTCTTTCTATCCTTCAAATGCTGTATGACAGGGATCTCACGGTTGTGTATTATTAAACCATTGAAGAAAACAAAAATAAAAATAAATATTAACAATAATAAAAGCTAATAAAGAAAATAAAAATTTTAAAAATAAGTGCAAGACATATACTAAAAATTACAAAGATCTAAATAATGGAGAGACATTATATATTCATGTATAAAACAGCCAGTATTGTAAGATGACAATGCTTCCCAAATAGGTCTATAAATCTAACACATTCACATTGAAATTTAGGCTGACATTTTTTTTAAAGGCATTGACAAGCAGATTCTAAATTTATATAGAAATGCAAACACTTAGAACAGTTAAAGAAATTTTTAAAAAGAAATAAAGTTAGAGAACTTTTATTTCTCAATTTCAAAACTTATTATAAAGATAGAGTTATTAAGACTGTGGTAAAGCATAGGTTAGATAAATAGAATTGAGAGTACAAAAATAAATCCTTATAATTATAATTAATTGATTTTTTAATAAATGTGCCAAAGAAATTCGTTGGGGAAAGGATAGCCTGTTCAACAAATATTGTAAAAATTAATGTGTACTGATATGCAAAAAGATAAACTTATACACTCATCTTACACTGGTCATAAAAATTAACTCAAAATTAATCATAGACATAACCATAGGTTCTAAAATATTAAAAGGTTTAGAAGAAACCATAGGGAAAAATCTTTGAGACTTTGGGATAATTAGACATTTTTGGGGCAGTAATACACCAAAAGCAGCCCATAGAAAAATATATGATAAATTAAGCACCATCAAAATTAAAATGTTTGCCCTTCAAAATGCACCATTAAAAAATTAAAATACAAACAACATACTAGAAGGAAATATTTTCAAACACACATTTGATAAAAGACTCGTATGATAGGAATAGACATTTCACCAAAGGGAATATGTGAATGGGTAGTAATCAAATGTGAAACATTCAACATCATTAATCATTAGTGAATTGCTAATTAAAACCACAATGAAATACCATTTAATGCCCAATGAAATGTCCGTAATTAATGACAGACTATAAAACATGTTTGCAAAGATGTGCAGAAATGGGAATCATCATGTCTTCCTGGTGGGAATGTAAAATGGTGCTTTAGAAAGTACTCACTCAACAGAAATGAAAACACATATGCACATAAAGACTTGCACATAAATGTTCATAGCAGCATTATTCATAATTATCAAAATCTGGAATTAAACTAAATGACAATAAACTTCTAAATAAATAGGCAAAATATGGTCTCCATATAATAAAATATAATTCATCAACAAAAAAATTAAATCATAACACTTGGTACATCATGAATAAATCTCAAAAATATTATGCTAAGTGAAATAATTCAGACATGAGACCACATTTGTATGATTCTACCTATATGCAATGTTCTAAAAGGCAAATTTATAAGCATCAGAAAGTAAATTAGTGGTTTCTTGGAACTGAAGGAAAAAAGAGGCTTCACAGTGAATGGATATGAGGGATCTTATTGGGAGATTGAAAATATTCAAAAACTGGTATATGGTGATGGTTGTACCATTCAGTAAAATTACTAGATGGCATTGATTTTACAAATTTGAAATAGGTGAATTTTATGATATGTAAAATAAACCTCAATAAAGTGTGAAGAATAAAAATGTTAAGAATTACATCTTGAGTTGTGTGAATGTGCCTTTTGGCTGGTGTCCAGGATAGGTAGGCTGTACTGGGATGTCTTTTAGAATTCCATGAGTCTGGTCAAGTTTTATAATATGCAGATGGTGCCCATCTTACTATGTAAATGAGTTTTCAGCTTTACAATGGTGATAGTGATATGTATTTAGTAGAATCCATACTTTGGATTTTGAATGTTAACCTTTTCCTGGGCGAATGATATGCTACTCTCTCATGATGCTGGGCAATGGCAGCAAGTGGAAACTCCCCGTCAGCCACATGACCATGAGAGTAAACAACTAATATTCTATAGTGTGCTGTGTTGCCAACGTTTTTTGAATATTGTGTTTCGTCTTTTTGCATCTCATCATGTCTACAAAACTCCCAGCTGTGTGTCCTCTTTCTGCCGAAAAGAGGAAGGCAATTACTTTTGAAATAAACTCAAGATGATTGCCAAAATGTAGTGTTCTGAGCACGTTCAAGGTAGGCCAAGCTAGCTATTATGTTTGGTAGGTGAGGTGGAATAAATGCATTTTTGACTTAAAGTATTTTCAATTTGCAATGGGTTTATCGGGATATAATCCAATTGTAAGTAGAGATTTATTTGTATAGTTTTCTGATCTGCAAAAGAGTAACAATACTATATGAAAGAGAAGATAATGCTTTAGAGTTCTGGCCAAATGGCTTCAAATTATTTGATAAATGTCAATTAGAAAAAAAAAAAACAAAAACAGATATTTCAGCTTTGTCAGGGGCCTAGACTTAAATCTGAATTCATATTACATTTTAGTTAGCTTATTTCTATTCTCTCTCTCTTTGAATAAAGTACTTGAGAATTTAAAATAAATAGTTATAACATGAGTGGCTTTACAATAGAATGTAAATGGGTCCCTTGGGAGGAAACACAAGGACCGTAATATATTGTTCTCATTCACTTAACACTCAGCCTCAAGCTTAACAAGGTCCTTCTTATTAAAAGGAGATTTGGGACAATTTATCTCTCCAGAAACTTAAGAAAAAAAGAAAGGCATGTTTAAAATCACTTGAAAAATTCTGACAATCTTCAGGAACAATGTAGCCTGCTCTCTTTCTTTTTAGGTACAGTAAGTGATGAGAGTATTTTAGTTTTTCATGACGTTCATTTAAAGCTCTATTGTCTATACCAGATATCAACTTGTTAATTATTCCTGAAAGTTAAATACCAATGATGAATGTTCTGAGTGACTTTTCCTAAACCCAGAAAAACTATGATTGCTTTATATATCATATTATCAGCCTAATTTTCACAGAGAGAATCTCTGGAGAGCAATACATTTCACCACTAGAAAACAAAAATGATGAAAAGAAATCATATAAAGCATATCAAATGGACATTAAAGTAAAAAATGTATAACAATCAACAATCAAAATACATTAAGGCATGTAAAACATTTCTGGAAAAATGTCTTAAAAGAGATGTGACTACTCTTTTCAAAAATCTCCTATGTTTTTGGTAAACACTATGTGACTCTGGCAGCCATGCTTGAATAGCGGTCAGGCTGCCAGTAATTACTGGGTTACTAGTTTTAGCATGCTCTTGAGATTAGAAAGAGCCAGTAGGACACTCAGTTGCAGATAAGAGAACTGTTGAGATACCAAGGCTACTAAGGATGTGCCACAGAATAGCTTCATAGCTATTGTGAAGTGTATAAAGCACCTTTCAACAATTCCTTATTATGAAAGATCTGCTTGACTTCCTCCCAAGCCCCTGGTGCCAGAATCCAACAGCCTGGAACTCTCTTAAAGCATCTGCCAGAAATTAGGTCTGATTCTACCCAGTGAATGCTGAAACATATGAACAGTGCATTTCAGTAGCCAAGAGACGAAATACAGGAAGGACATAAATATAAATTTAGTAGCTGTCTGAAAGAAAATATCCCTGCATATCTTTCCAGCTGAAGAAGAAGAGAGTGTAAGAGAATTTTATTGTTCCTTTATCTACAACACTTGGTCAAGAAATCTTGAATTTGATCAAGGTAGTCAAAGCACAAATATAATTGAAGGGGAAATCAAACCAGCAGAAAAATAGTAGATTACAAAGAAAGTGAATGGTGATACTGGCAATAGATAGAAATCATGTTCCTCGGTGACTCATTTGAACTTCTAAACCTTTCTGTGCCTTAATTTGTTCACCCGAGAAATAGGAATACATGTTACTTAATAATTCAGATGCTGCATGTATTGGTAATCATTTGTTGAAAAGCATGGGAAACTAATTTTAAATAAAAATAAATGCAGACATTACTTATATTTCACGCACAATGTTAATGTGGAGGAAATATTCATACCTGTTAAAAATGTCAGGCACACAATAGTTTGATTTTGGGCTCATGAGAAGAATATTTTACTGAATTATTTTTTCTCTTCAATTAGCAGCTACTTATGCTCCTTTACTTGATATCTGGCGACACTAAAGAAGGATAAGAGATTTTTACTGAAACCTGGGAGTATAAAATTTTTTTGAAAATAGAAATGACAAATACAAGTGATGTGTGATTTTGAACCTGAGGATAAAGGCCAAGAGCAATAACACCACAGTGCCCTCACATAGTGACATTTTGGTCACCATAATTTGTAGATTAAAATGAGACAATGTATGTAATGTCTGGTTCAAAAAGAATATTCAGGAAAGGGTAATTCCCTTCCATTAAAAGACATCTTTAAATTTATTTGTAGCATATATTAAGACCAAGAGTCACTTACCAGTGTGACTCGTCTATCCCTCTTCCCACTTTTCTAACATTTTTTTGGAGACTTTGAAGGAGGCAAGACAGAGGAAGAAGCAGAAAACCAGCGGTGCTTAGGTTTGCTTTGGTCTGAGTAGACCTTGGTAGACCACAGACCTCATTATTGTTCTAATAGTTTTTTAAATAATTCCATTAAGCTACAAATTATTTCTTAACAAAAAACCAGGGTGTTCACGAGTTGTGGGTGTCTCTTCTTTTTTTCTCATATTTCAAGGACCAGTTTAACGTACTCTGTGAGGCCTTCCATGCATTCATCCTCACAAATCAAGTCTCTGCACACATTTAATGTATCGTGGCAAGTTTGGACATGTGTATGTGCCTGTGATTCCATCACCACAAGGTGTTAAACATATCCATCACTTCCAAAAACTTCCTTGTGTGTGTGTGTTTTGTTGGTAAGAACACAACATGAGATATATTTTCTTAACATATTTTAACGTAAACAATACTATATAGTTAGCTATAGATACTATGCTGTACAGCAAATCTCTAAAACTTATTCTTCTTGCATAACTGAAACTTTTAAGTTTTTGTTCTTGTCCTATTCTCTTCTGGAGTAAAGATGAGGAAAAAAAGAATTTTTGTAATAAAAAGAGTCACAAACTTTTTTTTGCTGACAAAGGCCCTTGAAATAAGGAAATGTGGCACAAAGTACTAATCGTATTGCTAAATTAAGTTAATTACAACCCATTACTCTTTATCTCTTTGTTGACATTTTTGAGTTCAGTGTCTCCGAGATCCTGAAATAAGACAATAGGCACAGTGGTTTCATTTCATCTTTAATATGAAACAATGGCTTTAAAACATTCTCATATGGAAAACTAAACTGCAGTTATATATAGTTTTTCATGTTTTACCAAGTTTCTCTAGTTTCAGGTTGTAAGCAGTCAACAATTTTTGTTTGATATAAATCTACCATATGAAATCCAGAACAAACAAGTAATTCAACTTCCCTTTTCTTACCTTTCCTTCCCCTTCCTTCCTTTCCTCCTCCCTTCCTTTCTTTTCTCTTCCTTCCATCATTCATTCATTAAATATTTCCATATTTGACAAGGAAAAAGAGCTTCTTAAATTGTTGCTAAATAGATAAAGGGATAATTTTCATCCTTAAAACAATTTTAAATGGTAAATATTATTTTACCAGTTTAGAAACCAAGGCTCAGATAAGTTTAGTGACACAAAGTTCACAGGAATATTAGAAATAGAATTTTTATTAAACCCAGCTTTTATTTCCTCTTAACCCTATTATCTTTTCAGTTTGCCACATCACCTCAACCACCCCTCTAAAGATGCATTAGACAAATAGATTTTTTTTCTCTAAAGAGGCCATTTTTCATTGGATTTCATTATTTTCTGTGTTGCACTGTGCTCACTCTTTCTGATATCCTCACCCTTAATTTCACCATTATTGCTGCTATGTGAGCATTTACTGCCTTGCAGTTTCACAAGCAGTAAATTAGACAATTCATTTTCTTTGTCTCCCTAAAAATCTTAGGTAACAAATTGTTTCAATGGGACATTGATTTAATTGTTGAACTTTTGTTAAGCTCTTTCCTTAGACGTTGGTGTTCTCTTTGCTCAAGTAACATGATCTACACTCAAGTGCACAAGAGAAATTCTTGCATGCTTCCCTGGGACTCTTCTAGAGTTTTATTTATTCTCTCTGGGAAATTGATCCCTTGTTTCACTGCTGTTAGCACTATCAACAGTGGCTTTGACAGGTGTGTGGCAGGTGGTCACTCTAATATCTGCCATCTGTGACTGTCACCAGCTGTAGTAAGAAGGACCCAAATGCATTCACAGTTGGTATAAACCAAAGCCTCCAAAATAAATATTTATATTACTTGTACATTTATGTGTATGTATATTATCCATATATAATGTAGATATATATAGTAACTGGCTTTATACCAATTTTAACATAATAGAATAATTTCTCAGAAATTTTTCAGTTTTCTGTGACAGATATATGTCTGCCATTTTAAGAGAGGCACATATTTTTGCCTTTTCTGTAAGACATTAATCTAGGTGGCAGAGTCTAATTATGTAGCAACTGGGCTTCCTGTCCCCAAAGAAGGCTGCTCTGACAGCCCTGTTTGCGGTGTGTTCTGGATCAGTGCTCACAGGGAACAAGCTTCCTAGCTGCCCTCCTTTTCTCACCAAAATGACATCAACTGTTAGATAAATGTGTCAGTGGAAATTATGGTGGTTTAGCAGAAACCTCAGGAAATTCCTTTCATGAATGTAAAATACCATTGGTGAAAGTCTAAACCTCTATTTCTTAATAGAAATAGGAGTCGTTTGGGAATAAGTGCTATTTGATGCTTTGTAAATTGTGGGCATTAAAAATGGCAAATATCCTCAGAAGATTTTTTTCCTAAAGATATGGCATAAATCTTTCTTTTTGATAAAAAACAAGGCTGACTAAAGAATTCAAGTTTCTAATTTCACTTGAGCATGTTGGCTTGTATGGAACAATTTTGCAAATAACATATCTTTCAATTTGCCAACGCTTATGAGATCAATTCTAGAAAGATTGATTCTTTTGCACATTGTCTTTTCTACTATGACTTGAACAAGGGTCAACAAAAGAGCTGGAAGAACTTTAATTGTAACTATGTGAAGAAGATAACTAATATAGTAACTTGTTCACTTTCGAAAGGAAAAAAAGCATTCCTTAGAGAGATAATGGACGTAATACATAGAGAAGAAAATCCCACTAATAACTATGGGAAAATAGGAGTTGAAACATTGGCAGAAAAAAAAAGACAGTAATTACCTGTTTAATGACACAGGCAGTTCCTTTCTTTGATCACAGGAGAGCACTGTTCATCTATGAAACATTTTGTTTTAAGGAAATAATTTGTGATTCAGAAGAGGTTTGATGTGGCAAATTATATAGCCCTTATTATTGAATCATAGCTATAAAAGAGAAACACAGTCTTTTCATAGGTTTTATAAGCCATCAGTGTGCTTATCTTGAAATCAGTTGGCAAAGATATACATATATGAATCTTTCCAGTGCATACATATGACTCTGAAAATTCCCAATAATATGCAAGATGTATTTTCTCTCATAAAGACAAGTAATATATGTCATGTTTTGTAATTTAAGCTTTTCATTTAAGAACTTAACTAAACTAAAACCAGTAACACAAAGTAAATATTTAGTAAATATGAGTATCCAAAACAACCTATGAACAGCCTCCATGGATTTATACGCACACTTCTCAGTCAAGTAATATTATGAGATTATATTTCAAAATGTTTTATCCTTTGTAAGAATCAGGGGATTTAGCAAAAAATGTGATTGTTTCTTATGAGGTCGTTTAGCAAGAGATGTGGTTATTTCTCACAAGAGCCATGAATAAGGAATGTTATCTTGGGAATTATTCACATCAATTATAGAAGAACATTGTAACATTTCTAAATCAATTAATTTGCAGATGGCAATGCAAAGGTTTACTTCACTGCTTTAAATTTATCATATCAAAAATATTAGATAGAATTTAATTTGGTGAGTATAAACTGTTATTATTTATCACTCTCTAAAATTAAATCTCCACATAATCGGGAGATGACTAGGAGAGTAGCTTGAGGTTACAAATCCATCTTTCCTTTTCTGTATTCCCTTTTCACCTCCACTTCTTTTTCCAGCCTGGATTTTCAGCTTCCATGGCCACAAATTTGTTTCTTCTATACTTGAAATAGCCATTGGTATTTTACAAATTTATAAATCAGTTGATGAGATGAAAGTCTAAACCTCTCCACCTCTGTATCTGTCCAGGAGTATGAGAGAGGAGTGTTTCTTAAAATTCTCTGGCGTACCCCATTGCTAATTAAAACACACACAGACACACACGCGCACGCACACACACACACACACACAAACTATGTAAGGCAGTTAGAAAAGATTAAGCTCTCTGCTTGTTTGCGTTGAACACTGCTGAAGCACTCTGTTTTCTGGTCTTGCTCATTCATTTGAACAAACACGCAGTACCAAGCAGAGAGCTTTAAATTCCCTCAAGGGTAATTTTCCTCAAATATTTTATTAGCAAAATCCTACGTATTTGTAAACCTGGAAGTGCTTAGAGTGTTAATTTAAGTGCAGATGTCTTATCCTAGGTAGATATAGTCTGAAAGCAATAGATGAAGAATGTCTGCTGACATTTTATATAGCTTCTACCTTCATCTAAAACCAGCCAGAAGAAAAGTAAGAAATAAATATCTTTAAAAAACTTGGACTACTTTTTTGAAAAAAGAAAACTCATAGTTTTTTATTTGGACATTACTGATCATTAATTTCTAGTTGTGCCTTTCAACAGATGCCATCATCATATTGTGGACTTATTTTTATTTTCAAAGGGCAATGGTCAGTACACTAAATTATCCTAAAATTTTTGAAAACATCTGAAATTTCAAACTTTTAAGCCATAAAATGTATATCTGAACAGTGTGAAAGGCAATTTTATGAGAAAAGTAATGCATTTTTGAAGAAAATTACCAGTATCATGGTATTAGATATAAACGATGCTGAGAAACTTATAAAAGTAGATGAATTGTGTGTTCTCAAATCTAAAAGAATACTTTTCTTGACATGATATAAACAAGGGGAATAATTAATTGAGATATATTGCAACTTTCTTGATCCCTTAATAATAGTGAAAAATGATATAATTATAATTCTGAGAATAAAGCAAGAAAACACTATGGAAACAAACTAACAAAAAAAAACAAAAAAGGTTTTTATATACAGCAAAGGCCCTATTATTATGCTGAAAAAAGATATATATTAAAGACAAGCATATATCTCTTGTTCCAAGTTTAACTAAAGGGAAGAGAAGTTTTTTGTTTCCATTGAATTGGACTCTGTTGCAGAAGTTTCTGCTTTTAAAATATAAATGGAGTTACTTTCCCTTTGAAGTTGTTCAGTGGTTTGCTATAAATATACTTTCAAAGCACTTTTCAATACTAGAGTGTCTTGTTCTCTTTACAAGAAGTATGGATAGGAAGAAAAGCTTCTGCAATCTTCACGAAGTCTTGTCTGCTTCCGAAGTAGAGTCTAAACTTGCCAGTCAAGGAGCTGGGTCTCTGCGGCTTTATTCCCACTAGGAGGACACCTTCAAAGTCCTCTTTGCTCTCTCATTTTCAGACTATATAGCAATGTGGAAGGTGTTGCCTAGCTGTGAACATGTCTCTTCCACAGTTTGGCCTAAATTTTCTGAAAAAAAAAAATCCCGGGAATGAGGCATACCCACGCTCTCCACTACAGCTCTTGCCATGTTAAAAACCCATGTATGTAGATAGATAAGAATGGTCAGCACTTGTCATGGTGTGAACCACACAGGCAGTCCGTGGTGATGCCACTTCAGAACAGTGCAGATACATGGATGGTGATGCATCATACTACTCATTTGTTGAATTAAATGGGCTTTTTGCGGTAAGGTTCCTATATGTGCATATGGTAAATTGTTGATTTTTAAAAAAAGAATAGGAGGGAGGAAGCACTTGCTAATCCTTACACCAAATTTTTATCAGATCTTGCTGTATAATAAGGCAAGGGAACTCTGTTGATAGGGTGAAAAGCAACATAATGATTATAGCAGGAAAAAATGGGGTCATTGTTTTGAATGTTATTTACTTCCTTATATCTGATGACATCTTTTAAATTTTGAGCAAATGGAAATACTACAGTAATAGAACAAATAATATGGACTGCCATACTAGTATATTAAGAGCATTATCTCTGTGTAAACTGCCTGGTTTTTTTCTAATCCTGGATCTGCCACTAACTAGCCATGTAATCTCTGCAAAGTTGTTTTTCTGGTTCCTCTGCCTCCATTTCTTTATCTGTAAAATGAATGTTCTAACAGTACCTAGTCTATGGGGTTGTTTTATAAATGAAATGGAATAATGCAGTTTTAAAAAGGTGCCACTCCCTAGGGACATGGCACACAAGACTCAGTAAATGTTATTTTTATTGTTATCATGATTATGAACTTAGTATTACCTAAATATCTGTTCAGTTTTCTGCGTTACTCTTTGTTTCTCCAAATTAGACTTTATATCTTATGATGTATATTTTAGTTGCCTTTGTATTGACTTAAAACACAAATGCATAGTTTCTTTGCAGCAGTCAAGAGGTTTTTTAAAATTTTTTTGTTATTTTCTTATCTTTCTTCTTTCTTTCAGTGCTTTCCTCCTTCCTCCTGCTCTTTTTTCCTTCCATATAGATAGTTCTCTCGTAAAGGCCCAATATGACTGTCAGCCATTCCTGAAAATGACGTGATATGGTGAAAATGCTTCTGGCGTAGGGAACCTGGCTTCAAATCATGCTCCTGAGCCATCTTAAACAAATTGCTTCATGTTCTCTGACTCTCATTTTTGCACCTATGATATGCGAGAAAAATACACTCATTTTTGAAAGGATGTATGTAAATGTCCTGACAGGAAACAACCATAAAAATGCGGTTATTGGTACTATTGTTATTCTTTCAGTGTTTAGAATTATTAGACTATTTTTCCTAGTATTCCAAAGTGAGTTAGCACAGGTTACTGTATCAAGCACAGAAGTAGGTATATATTTAGAACTTTTGAATAGATCACACATCAGCATTGGTTCTAAGGGCTTACTATGCTGGTTTAGTCAGGACACTGTTAAGGTCTGTGCTGTTTCCTGTACTTGGGGATTCTCTACTCAGAGAGGTAGCATACTGTATCTTGTGCCTAGGTCTCCAGAAGGTGGCCTCTTTTGAAAACAATCAGACATTTTTTAGGAGAGTATATGATGGTGTAACCTAATACTCTTGCTGCCAAGATGGAGCTTTTTATGACGTTTCTTGCTGAGTAAAATTTATCAAGGCCGCCAAAATGTCTTTTTCTGGATGTTGGAAAGATCCCCATGAGTTCATGGAGAATGCTTCGGAAGATCTTCAGAAACTCTTTCTGTGTGCCTTCCTGTTGCTATGGAAACCCTGAAATACCATGGGGTATATTTTACTGATTATGTTATATTGGTGACCATCTAACTTCTGCTTCATTTGTGAGGGCTGCAGCAGTCTGAATCAGGCCATGAATAACTACAGCAGTGGCTTCTGATAATAGAACTTCTATTTTAGATTCCATTTTACAGTAATGGATTTGACCTCTTGAATTCTCTCAGGAAATAGGCTCAGTTCAGCTGCGTCAGGAAAAAAAGGCATTTTATGGGCTGTGCTAAATAGTTAACATAGACCAACTACCCATTTGCTGTACTGTTTTAAAGTCTTTCTTAATTCTTTTTCATCACAGAATTATATTTTTAGGAATTGGAGAATAAGCACATGATGTTAGCTTCAAGGAATCCCTCAAAGCCTCTATGTGAAAACATCCTTTGGCCTTCTCCAATGTGTCTCATTTTAATTGATGTTCAAATAGCTCTGGACACCATTAAATACAGAATTATGAACTCTTAAAAAGACACTAGAGCAGTTTAGAAATAGTCTATTTTGTAAGGATTTAACTAAAAGTCAGGGAAAATTAATATCAATTGCAGTTAAGATTTACTTGTCTTTCACTATAGTTGAATCATGTAGAGAAGATACAGGAGGCAGGAGGAAAATAACAGGTAATTAGTATTTAAATACAAGTGCTACTGAGTCACAAATATTTGGTAAGGTCTTGTCGTATGCAGGACTCTCTAAAAAATGTTTTCAACTGAAAGATATGCAGGGAAGGTCAATCTTTCATAACGTAGAAATGTGTTTTTATTCACAACAGTGTTTTTTATTGTAATGCCTGATTTATGAAGGTGTTTGAATTAAATTTCTATTCTAGACTAGGAGAATTTGGACTATATTTTTTAATTTTTTTCTGGATCCATTTCTTGTGATGGACTTCATTTAGACTCATTTTCACCGGATGATATATGTGTGTAAGGATGAGCTCACTCTTATGGATTCAAGAAAGTTTTCAGTGAATTGGAAGCACTTAGATTTAATTACTAATGACAAATAAATCTGAAAAAGGGAAAGATATTTCTCTTTCTTATTGAATGGGGTCCAATGGTTTCTTGAATAACAGTCTATTACACCCACAACAGATGCAACTTTTTATCATCCTCAGATCAAAATTTGATTCTTTATATGATTACTAGTTCATCTGGGGCTAATGTGATAGGAATATTTTTGCGTTCACTTGTTACAAGGCTTTGACAAAACATCCAGAGGTATCCAGTCTGTTTCTCTGACAATGTGGTATTATGTCTGTGGGAAGACAAGTGTTGGCAGTGAAGTTTCTCTGTAGAACTCTAGTGCTGAATGACCTTACCACTTGACTAGGCAGCTTGTAACAAACAGAGAAGAGTAACAAGTAGAGAATCAAGTTAGTTCATTGTCAGCACTTTGAAGATCTCTTAGAAAGAATTTTAACAGCACCTGGTTTGTGTGTGTGTGGATACACACTCACACATATGACATATATATACATATTCATATATATATACACAAACATAAACATGTGTCATACATATATACTCACACACAAATATATACATACATCTACATGTATTTATGATATATATACACATACACATTTATATATATACACAAACATAAACATGTGTCATGAATATATACTTACACACAAAATATATACATATTTTATACATAATACATTTATGCATTTGCACACACACATATATACACATATTACATATATTTATGTATTTTCAGATACACACACAATTTTTAGATGGATTCATGTTAGGAAGCTCCACTATGGAATTACCATAAAATTGTCTTTTATGTAAAAGAACGATCCTTCTGGCTACATGTTCCCCTTGAAAATTTATGATAATTATAAAATCAACTACTATTTGTTGCATTTATACTATATTTCAACCAGTATGCTAGGTGTTTCACGTAAATTATATAAAATTCTCACAATTATTCCACTAAGTAGAGAATATTATCGACATTCTAAAGTTGTAGAAAACTGAGATCTGGGTAATTTAAATGGTGTGTACAAGTTCCCTTATGTAGCGATTTGTGGAACCATGATTTAGATCCAGATATGTTTGGTTGAAGAAACCATGTTCTTTTTACAACTCCAGAATTTGTCATTTATTATTACAAATTTTAATGTTATGTTGTTTGTTTAGATCTCTTCTTTATGAGGTCTCCATGAATGGAAAAATAATAAGTTCTGAGATTAATTTAGTAGAGCTGGCATATAATTCATATCATTAGAGTAAAAGCAATTCTGGTAGCCATACCACATGCCTGTGGATGAATAAATTGTTGCATTAAAGGAGATTTAGTGACTACCTGGCAAAGGAATAAAACTCACTATTGAGAAGTTTGTGGAGATCTGCCATTTGCTTCCTTTCCTTCCTATTTTAATCATCTGAGACTTGTAAGGGGCTATTCCTGCTCATCTGCATAGAAAAGTTGCTATAGTAACCTTCAAGCACATTACTAAAGGCAACCTTCTAACTGTAACCTTTATCTTTATGAGAGCAATATACTTTATATATTTTATAGATTACAAGAGTTATGTGTCATTCATGTTCTCAAGGTGTTTGACTATATTATGAAGTCAGAATAGTTTAACTTTGAAATTATAGGCTCTGATAAAAGATTTCTATTTTTTTTAGAAAATAAAAATAATTCTTTTTTAGTTTAGACTTAGAGAATGGGACCAAACATGACATTAATGCTATTTTATATGCTCTAAGTATTAGCATATGAATAAGAATTTTTCTTTTTCAATTTTCCCACTTGAATTTACTGAACATTGCCTTCTCCCACTTTTTAACAGTATCATTATAAAAAAGTCAAGTGGAGAATTGAATTTTGAGCTTTACAATTCAAGCAAAACAAATGCATTTTTGCCTCTTATCTACACATTTAAAAATTCTCAGTTCTTCACTGCATTTTGAGGGTATATAATAGACAGGCTATAGTTAAATACAAAAAAATTAGCTCATCTTTTATAAATCCAGCTTTTCCCTTAGAATTTCCCAGGTTATGTACTAATTAATGTTTATTCATCAAGATTATATCATCTAAACACACACAAGCATAATACAGACCTAACAGCAAGCAGTCTGCTTATCTCCCAGAAATGAGAGGAAAGTTTCTCTTTTCTCTGGGCCTTGGGCTATCTATCTGCCTCCTGCCTTGAGCACCCTGATCATGTCTCACTGTTCAATTTTATCCTTTAAATATCAGCTAAAGTCCAACATTTTCAGGTTGGAGGAGGAGTTCCATTCTACTGTACTCTTCACCTACTCCATACTCATACAGTGCTTGTAATCTTTAAAATTAATTTAGTACCTATATA
The DNA here is from genome assembly GCA_030015415.1 of Cynopterus sphinx. NCBI lineage: Eukaryota > Metazoa > Chordata > Mammalia > Chiroptera > Pteropodidae > Cynopterus > Cynopterus sphinx. The sequence goes on along the minus strand of CM057389.1, from coordinate 18,190,096 downwards.
CTCTCAAGTTTTGGCAGTATCAGATCATAGAGATACTAGACTAATATCAGTTGGGAGAGACTTGTCTGAGCTGTATGAAAAGAATCCTTTTCACTAGTGAGATATGTACATGTTGCTTCCATTCTAGTGCTTGTGCAAAATTTAAAACCAGGTGCCCTTTGTTAACAAAAATCAGGTTGAATAACCTTTGTCCAAGTCTCTTGTTCTTGATTTTTTTGGGATAAATCTCTGAGGATCTCAGAGCTAGTAGTAAAGAGATGAATATGACATAGATGTCATCTCTTTGATTGATTAACACTAACTCCTTATTTTCTTAGCAAAGTTTTGATTTCTGTCTCTTTTGTATTTGTATACACTTGGTTATATTTTACTTATGTTCTTCATGATATTTTTGCTTTATGATGTAAACTTTTATTATTCCAATGATTTTAATTCATGACAACTCCAGAGCTTAATGCATTCAGGATTATTTTGTGGGCTGATATAAATATAATCAGTTTTCAATTGTTCAGAAACCACATCCTCATCAACATTTATTACCTTTTTTATTTTTTTGTTTTTGCTAATAGATATCCTAATTGGTGTGAGGTGATATTTCATTGTGATTTTTATTTGCATTTCTCTGATGATAAGTGATTTTGAGCACTTTTAAAAATACCAGTTGGCCATTAATGTCTTCTTTGGAGAAATGTCTGTTGAAATCATTTCCCCATTTTTAGTCAAAACATTTGTTTTGTTGCTGTTGAGTTGTAGGTAAAATATGGTATTGTGTACATCAAAATTTATTAAGAGGGTAGATCTGATGTTGAATGTTCATATAACACACACACAAACACAAGGGACAGAAGAGAACAAAACATTTGAATATGTTTGTTTTCTTGATTGTGGTGATGATATAACAAGTGTTTACATAACTTCAAATTTATCATGCTGTACATATTAAATATGTGAGGTTACTTATATATCAATTATACCTCAGTAAATCTGTTAAAATGAATAAGGTTAATTATTAAAAGATGTTAAGATTAAATGAGCTTTGAAAATAAATTCAGTTAAACCTCATTAACTTGGAGTATACCAATTTGGAATGTTAGACAATTTTGTTCAAGAATGCAGTGTTCTCTAACTTTGTTAAAGGACAAATGATTAGTTCAGTATAATTGTGCGAATATGTTAAATATTTTTCCTTTTGACTACATTTATAAAATATTCCATTTATCGTCATTTCTTCTCTTCTTTGTTCATAACTATCCCCAATTAGTAACAACAATAATAACTAACAAACTTTACTAGTTGAATAATGTTTCCCCCAAACTCAATCTTCCTGAAACCTCAGAATGTAACCATTTTTGGAAATAGGGTCCTTGTATATGTTATTAAGATAAAACTAAGATAAAGTGACATTGGAAAAGGATGGACTTTTAATCCTTAATATGACTGATGTCTTTATATGAAGAGACACAGAGCCATACAGGTAGAATGCCATGTGATGATGGAAGCATTGACTGAAGTGATAAATCTACAAGCCAAGGCATATGAGAGATTGCTAGCAACACCAGAAACTAAGAGGAAGGCATGAAATATTCTCTAGAGACTCAGAGAGAGTGAAATAGTGGTTGCAAGGGGCTGGGAGTCAGGTGAGGGAAATGGGTACAAACTTCCAGTTATAAGAATTGAAAAAAGTCCTGAGGATTTAATGTACAGTATATGAAACTGTATTATAGCTAACACTACTGTATTATAGAGTTGAAAGTTACCGAGAGTAGATCTTAAATGTTATTACAACAAAAAAGGTAATTATGTTGGTTGATGGAGGTGCCAAGTAATGCTGCTGTGGTAATCATTTTGTAATAATAAAGTATATCAGAGCAACGCACTGTACACCTTACACTTACTCGATGTCATATGTCAATTATATATTAATAATGCAGTAATAAAAAAAACAAATATGGACGAAATGTCATCTCATCCCGATTAGTTCACTGTAGATTATATAAGACAGATTTATAAGTAACTAAGGATAATAAAGTATGATAAGGGCTACATAGAGGTAAGCATAGACTTTTATAGAAACCCAAAGAAGAATATTCTTATTCATCTCTCCATGTGTGTAAAGGCTTACTTGAAATGGTAAAATCTCAAATTAATCTTAAAGAATTATCAGTTGTTAGAAGTAAAGGCAAACAGGAGAACAAAGAAGTAATTCATATAGAGAAAATAACATGTCCAGGGTAATTAGGGCTCATTTTGATGATTGCATAATGTTTTATTAAGCCCACAGCCCACAGTAAAAGGAATAGAATAATTGAATGAGGTATTATCAAGGTACAGTTCAGGGAATGCCTTGTGTGACACATTAGAGATTAGAAGTTTACCCTCAGAATAGTAGGGAGACGGTTAAGCATTTTAAGCACAAAACATCCTGCTCAGTTTTGTCATTTAGAAGAGTTACCATGGCTGCAGAGTAGATATTGTATTTGAGACAGATGAGACAAAAGGCAGAAAGAGTAGTTAAGAGACTGTTATAATAATTCATACTAGAGAAAGTATTGGCTTGAATTGAAATAGCAGCAGCATGGATGAAGAGGGATTGCTGTATTCACCTGAGAAAACAGAATATTTAGAGTTTTAAAATTGATTTAATTTGTGAAGAGTGGACGTAGGAAAGAAAGGAGTGAGGCAAGCTCCTAGGTTTTTGGTTTAGGTGTTAAAAATGTCATTAAGTTGAGGAATTTAAGAGGAAGAAGTTGTGAAATGGTTCATTATGATGTCTCTAACAGAAATATGCAGCTATTAAAAATAATAGTCATGAAGACTATAAACTAATAAAAAATTTGTTACAAACTTAAAAGAATTAGGATATATAATTTTACATGCACTATAGTTATGGCTAAGTAATGTATAGAAATAAAAATAATATAAAAAAGAAAAGAAAATGCTAAAAGATTATATTAGAGCATTGGGATTTTTCTTTTATCTAATTTATAATTGTTGAAATAATTTGATTATGTTGTTTTCAGAAAGAAAAATATATTCTAAGAATAAAACATTTAAAAATAAACATTTAAGAATTAAAACATTTAAAAACATTTAAAAAACATTTATATTAGATCAATCTAATATAAATCAAGGTAATATGAGTAACATATTAAAGTTAATAAGTCTAATTTCCTGATGTTTATTATATAAAATATAATTTCTACCACTTTTATTACATGTTTTGATAAACTCAAGTTAGTGACTTACTAAGAATAGAGATAAAAACCCATATATTAAAGAAAGTTTTCAACTCATTATCTATGCCAGAAATAACTGCTCAATGGCAATAACTAAAAACATAGGTGAAGCTGATTAGCATCCACTCATTTTTCATTGGTTAAAGAGTTAAAAGACTCCTCACATAGCTGAAAAGTAATAATCTATTAAAGAATTCTTATAACGTTTATCATAAATATCCCCCCCGCTAAAATTATTCTGGCTAAATTGGAATGAAAGAGTTAAAGCATTTAGACTTTTATCTCCACCTTCAAAACAAGTAACATTTCTTATGTATATATAACTGGCCAAAATACTCTCCTTATATGGTTATTGTAAGTCTTATTAATCAAAAACGTTTTCTTAAGGAGACTCCAGTCTCTCATAAGTCTATATTTTTATAAATTCAGATTTTAATATATTCTTTAAGAGCAGAATACGTAAAAATTTCAATGCATTCAGAAGATTTATTGCTTGAATGCTTTGTAAATAAATTACCAATTAATTTATTTAAATAACATATTTAGAACAAACTTTATTTTATCCTAAGTATAGATATTTCCTTGGAACTTCCTTGGAAAAGACCAAGTATGGGAAGGGCTTTTACCTGAAGTTGGCACAGATTTTGCCTGATTCTATATATACTTATGCTCCAAAAGTTTGAGAACTCTGGTTATAATAGCTAAAGTGATAATAATAGAGAACACTTAGAATTTTACCTCTACAGCAACTATTAAGACTATACTTTAGAAATGGGGAAACAAAAATCCTGAGTTGTTAAGTAAGGCAAGCCAGGTCACACAGCCAATAACAGCAGAGCCAAGATTAGAAGCCGGTAGGAATGACTTCAGGGTCTACATTCTCAACTACTACATAATGTTTCTTTTGTAAAAATTACATTCCCTCACTCAGGTTGACAAATTTTGCAGACTCATTTGAGAATGTGAGATGAGTTCAATTATTTCAGTATATTCAAACTGCTATACGATCTTCAATATTTAATTATTCTGGTTACAATGGTAAATGGTCAAAATTCACTGTTTAGGTTTATTTTTGGTATACGTCATAAACTAGTCCTTAAGAAATTGTCAGACAATTTTGGGTAGTAGTTTTTCTTTTTTCACCTTCAATCCGGATAATTGTTTCAAACAATTTAGTCTGGCTTGAATTTCAAAGTAGTTTTCTTCTTTACATTGTATGTGCATACTCTTTACTACCTAAATTTATTCAAAGTTCTAATATATGACTTTGCACAAAGCATAGCACACTCTCTTAAAGTGTGTTGCTTGACACCTTAAAGTTTATTTTTTAAAAATTTAGACATCTTATTCATTATGTATTTGTACAAAGAAAGTCTAATGACCTATTTTGTGCATGGCATAATTTATCACTTTTCATATATTATTTAGATAAGGAATGCTACATAAAGAATAATGATCGTATTGCCATGAGGATACCTGCCTTAATTTTAAAAGATACAAGGATAAAATTGTCCTGCTGAAATTCTCAATCTCAGTCAGTGGAAAAATATACAGGTTATACTTGTGATAATTATAGCTCTTAATTTAAGTTTTCTTTAAAATTAAACTTTAAAATACAGATTCATAGATTATTTTTAAGTACATAATTTGTTACGTTTAAATGTTCCTTCTATGAAGAATTCAGTAAGATCTATAGCCATACATTAATCACATATAAAATAACAACTTGAATGACAAAGATAATTTGTTTTGATTACATTACTAGATAAGCCATTATTAAAAAACAATTTCAACTTTTATAAACACTACATTGAATTCAGTTGAAAAGATCTGTATGTATGATGTGCTGAGACAGAATAATCCCTCATGTGAAATAGATGTCTGCCTGTAAGATGTGGATTGAGGAGCACTGCGAAGCCCAAAATGCTTGAAAATGATCTCCTTTTACCCCATGCCTAAGTTCCTCAGAAATTACTGCTCCAGATTCACTAGTTTTGGTCCTAAAATGAATGTTTCCTTGGAAGCTGTCAGCAAAGAGTACTGTTATGATTTACTAACACTTTAGAATGGATTAGTTTATTAGATAGTATTTCTTCTGAAAGAAAGCACTGAGATTGACACAGAAAAGTGTTGATTATTGGGTTGTGAGAGGCAGTGGAAAAATATTTAGGAAAGCACAAAAGAGTAAAGAAGGTAAAAGAAGTATAATAAACTTGTGGTCCATTAACATATTTCCTGGTAATTACTTTTGAGGAAGAATATTGTGGATGAAAAGGGAGAATTTGTTATCTGACACTGGAATCCACAGTGGTATACTTTTCACATAGAAAATACTCAAAATTATGTTTTTAAACTACTCCTTGTATTAAACTTTTATTTTCTGACCCAGTGACAGATTTTCCTAGTAATCAGCAGGATATGTAAGAAATAAAAATCAAGTTTTAAGAATTAAAATAAATAAAAATTTTAATTTTTTAAAACTCATGTGCAAATAATGTCTACATAGATTTAAGTATAGTATACTTAATAAAAATTATTTTGCCTCTTTCTATTTCATGCCCATTTGCGAATAAAAGAAATTCTTAGAGGATTTAAAGATAAATGATTACTGAAAATAGTTGAGATTTTTCCATGTCTTATCATCAATGTCTTGTGACAAGTGTATCACCTTTTTCTTTTTGGAATTCTTATCATGGTTGTGGCAGATATGGAGTTGCTTCTGACATCCATCCTCCCCTTAGGAATAGAATCTCCAGTTTTTGACTGGGCTCATGTTTATCCATAATGAAAACTAGATTCACTGTCTCTCTTAAAACTAAAAACAGCCATGTGATTAAGTGTTAGCCAAGGAGGTATGAGCAGAAGCATACATACCCCTGCTTTCCCCTTTCTCATTGGGTGTATGTTTATATGATAAACATTTCAGACTATGAGAATGAAGACAACATTACATGGTGAAGCAAAAATATCACAAGATGCTGATGTCTGGCACCATGGAACCACCATATTTGTGATAGTTGACTTGTACCAAAGAGTCATAAAATTCTACCTTTGAAACCACTGTTATTTTAAGTCTCTGCTGGAGTAGTCCAAGTTATATCATAATTTATAACTATTAAACTAAAGACACTGTGCTCTGAAATAACTTCTTTATCTCAATTCTCATTCACCAATTATTTCCTTTCTAAAGTGAAAACAGAGATAATTACATAAATTTACTATGGAAATGGTTTTAAGTTGTCATTTAGCCAGGAGATCTAGAAAAATGGCATTTACTTATTTATTACTATTATTCAAATTATGTGCCAAATATATGGAAACAGATGGTATATATACTAAAATACAAATTGCAACCTTTAAATCCAGATATTTTATAGTCTTAATAAAAATGTTAATGTTAATAACATAAATAAGGATATGAAATCCTAAATTTTATTGCTGCTGCTTAAAACTGTTTTAGATGCTCACATACTGTTTCATCAAGACAATAAAAAATGTATTAATCAGCACTTTTCTCCTAGTTCTTAAGTCATATTCTGTTAATTAGGTGGTTAGAGAATAAAAATAGCAAGAGCTCTAGCTCTGAAACTAATTTCTCTTTATTTCTAATTCAGGATCTTTGTTTCTGATTATACTAGATTTAGATAAAGTCATTTGTCTTTAAAGAACATTTTCTTTTTTCCTCTACATTTCTGTAAAACCTGATGTATTTTAAGTGCTTTTGTAGCTATTCTGAAATCACTTTTTAAAAGTTGAATTAGGAAGTTTTGAGATTAATTAATAGTGAAATTTATATCACATAGAAGGTAACTTGAAATGTTTTTTTTTTTAAATTTTATATTCTAAGTTCAATTTAAATAACATTTACTCTTTCATTACAATGCAGGACACAGCAAGTTCCCCCAGACTGAGGGAAACTCAAGTCAGAAGGTTAGACTCAAAAGGAAAGTTTATTACAGAAGAGATAACACTCAATAGACAGAGAAAACAAAGACAAGAGAAAGTGAAGTCAAAACAGCCAAGAATGAGGGAAAAAAAAAGAAACCTTGGAGTGTTGAGGAATCCAGTTTATATATCATTCTTAGTTTCTGTGAATTAACGTTTAAAGAGTTTGTTTACCCATTTTCCTTTGATATGAGTATACAGTGCGAAAGGATAAGAGTATGTAGTGTGAAAGGTCAGAATATGTAGCCTGGAAGGCCTGCTGACAGCTTCCAGCCTGTGATCCATAGGTTCCCCATGGCTTTAACTACAGTGAATGGATGATTTTATTTTGTGTTGGGCCAACTTAAAGACTCTGTTTTTCTGTTTTCTCTTCACAGTATGGAGAAATGGATTGTTAGCAATCCCAGCAGAAATCTTCCTTTGTTCTGCAAGGTTTCCTCATGGTTTGGCTGTAGGGTTGATCAGTATATTGCAGTCTTTGAATTGAACTGATTTCACATTTAGTTCTCTTGCCTCCTTCTTACATTAATTGATGCCATGTCTTTGGGTTCCTAGACCCAATTTTAACATTTTTGTGTAGGATCCCCTGAACGAACAAGCAGTTTTTGAATATTAGCATGGTATCCAATAATTCAACTCAATTCTTACACTATCTACCTGGAGATAGCATCATATTCCACAGGTAAAGCACTCAGTTCAACAAGACTGCCCACCACTTCAGAAGCCAATCTGAAACCCAGATTGTTACCACCACTTCTAACAAACCAACTACAAATTGGAAGTTCCAAGGATGCCCTCCAACTCAGGACATCAATTACAAGTCCAGGTTGTTATCTGTAATTCTGATCAACTGGCTATAAATGGAAGGTTTTCATACTTTCCCTGGGTTCAATTAATTTGCTAGAACAGCTCATAGAACTCAGGAAACGTATTTACTCACTAGATTACCAACTTAATAAAAACAATATTAATGGATATGAATCAACAGCCAGGTACAGAGGTACTTAGGGTAAAGTCTCTAGCAAAAAAATGCTTCTATTCTTATGGAGCTTGAGGCCTGGCAGGGTGTACATGGAAGTAAAAGTTTCAGTTTCCCAATCTAGAGGCTCTCTTAACCCCTACCTTCTGGATTTTTGTGGAAGCTTCATCACATAGGCATGATTGATTAACTCATTGGCACTTGGTGATTGATTTAACCTCTAACCTCTCTCTTTTTCCTAAAAATCAAGAATGGGACTGAAAGTTCCAACCTATATTTGTTGCTGGTTTCTATGACAACCAACCTCTGTGTTCAAGTACTTTCCCAAAGCCACCTACTAACATAAACCCAGATATGGTGGAAAGGGGCTTGTTATGAATAAGAAGACACCCCTTTTACCTGCAATGTTCTTAGGTACTAGGGACAAGAGTCTAAATATTATAATAAAAGATGCTCTCATTGCTTTATTACTCAGGAAATTACGAGGGTGTTTGAAGCTATGAGCTAGGAACTACAGATGAAGACCAAATGTATATATATATTTGATCATCTGAAAGATGAACTTTATATTTCTTATAAATCACAATATAATTGTCTACCCCTGGTCTTCGAACACACATTCCTTACAGTAAAATGATCATAACTGTCACAACACATTTGGCGTAGCATCTATAAAACAGATAGTACCTACAAAATATGCACGACATTTGGAGAAGACAGTTGGAGGGAAGGGATAAATTTAAAGAAGCAACTTGTTTGTTCTATTACAAACATTTTTATACTCTTCTACTAGTTTAAAGATTCTTTCTTTTCCTTCATACACTGCTGCTTATGCTTATGATTAACTAAATGACCAAATATATATATTTCCTATAAATCATGATATCACTTCACATAATAGTAATGACTTATACCTGATTCCTACAAATAAAGATGTGTATTTCCAAGCATCATGGAGCTGCAAAACTTTTCAATTTATATATCTTCATTGTAAGATATAAAATACTGACTGCTGGGCATCGCATACTTTCTTCATGATTCATTCCCTGCCTACTTGTCCAGTTTTTTCCTTAGGCGTTTTCTTTGATGCTTTAAGTTTCAGAAATATTATACTATTTTGAGTTCCTTAAAAATGAAATATTCTCTCATGTTTTCACGTAGTGCTCTTCACTTAACACCAACTCCAGTGTCACTCTGTGGTTTTCCCTGATTCTCATGGGAAAACTCAAGAACTTTTTTCTCCTGTGAAGAATATAAATGGGGTCACTTGAAAAGGAATAAGAGCTGCCATCCCAGAGGAACTGTTTTGCACATCTTACTTTGGAATATATAAACCAGGGAAAATAACCTTTGGACTGGCTTACTTTGGAATACATAAACTGGGGAAAATAACCTTTGGACTGGTGAAAGCAGCATTGTATACAAACAACTGTTTGCAATGCTAACAGAGAAGCAGACATTATGATTAATGAACTGAAAATTAAAGACATTGCTTAGAATTAGCATCACTATGTTAGTTTATTTGCACTTATATTCCTTCCTTAGCCTATTAACACCTGTAGAAATGCCTTCTTTCTATTCATGTAGTTATTTCCCTTCTTATTCTTATAAATACCCTTTGCCTTCACCTCCTAATAGGAACACCATTTCTGCCTGAATCAATGCTTCCCCAGTAGTTATTCTTTTGGATCTCAAATAATACTTATTGCCTCAAATTTTGGTCTTTTATTTTTAGGTTAACACCCTCTCTTTCCTCTTCATGTTCTACCTATCTGCATTATAACGCTCATTGGTTTGTGTTGTGATTGTCCCTTTGCACACTTCTGTGTCTCCAAAAATTTATATTTTATGAAGACAGGAATTATACTTTTACATATATTTTCATTATTTTAATTTTAATTGAAAAGATTAATTTTCACTAACTTTAGAAAGTTTATTCAGTCATGCTGATGTGACACTTTTTTACACATTAAATGATACGAGGTGTTAATGGTGTCTAAGAGGTGTTTTATTTTAAGTTCAAACACAGAGCTAAAGTGCAACAATAAATCTTTTATTTTATGAGTCTCTATATTGTTTTAAAATAATTATTTTCATAAAGCATTCATGTTACTAGATACCTACCAATTTACAGCCTTATGTTTTCTAGGCCATTGCTAATTTTTCCATTTATTAATATCTTAGTTAAGGAATTCTTTCTGTCATTTAGTATAATTTCATCATGCCACAATGCTAATGTATAAATTATTTTAAATATGTCTATTGCTACTTTATTTTCTTTAAGAAAATGAAGAAACTTAAATACCCAGGATATTCATGGTATCATGTGATTTTTAGTAACACACAGGTTTAATTCTCATTTGGTATAAAACAACTTTTTTCCTCAATTTTATTTTATGAGAAAAACATAGGTTTTAGACTATATTGTTTAAAAACAGGAACTTCTTTTGAAAACAAGTAGATGATTTTTCCAAAGAAACTCAGTCAAAAAAAGCAATCTTCTGTGGAAATTTCATTGCATTGTCTATCCCAGAACCCTAATGTTTAGTCTTGCTCTGCTCTCTGCTTTTGAATTTGCCTCCAACTCTGAATCTTTTCTTTTCAGGACTGCAGTTACCTATGACTCAGTGGCTATGAAACAGTTATAAATAACACATGTTGTTTTCTCTATGTCCCATATTAGTTATGTTAGCTCATTTAATGCCAATGATTAAATTAGGTATATGCAATTATTGTCCTATTTTTCAAATAAGGAAACAATGACATAGAAAAATTATGTCTTTTCCAAGGTCACATAGTTAAATAAATTTTGGAGCTGAGATTAGATCATATCATTAGGAAATCTCTAATCTTCATCACTGTACTATCCTGCCTTTCTATGAGCGAGTGATGCATGTAGGAGAGTGGCAAAAAAAGTAGCATCCTGATAGACTTCTACCAGTTTCAGGGTTGAAATCATATTTATAGTTGAAAACAATAAGTCTTTGGAACATCTAAATGATTTTTTGGAAGTATATTGGAGTAGCTAATAAAATTGAGGAAACCATCAAAAACTTGCTTATATTTTTAAATCTGATTCTAGTCACATATTTAAAATAAGTTAGATTCATGTAATGTTGACAAAAATAATTAGTTTTTCTGCTTAAAAATTGGATTAACTAAACTTTCAGTTTTCATGTGAAGTATGCAGTATGTGACTTCTGTTTAAAATTACAAAGTAAATTAAATTAGAAAAAGAAAGTTACACCCTTTGCTTGTGATTTTTCACAATAGTGTTATCTGTCACCAAAGTTGGAAAGTTCACTATTAGGTATAAAAGAAGGGAAATAGTCCCATTTTACAAAAGCAATTTTAAAGGTAAGGTACTTCCATTGTATAGCACTCAGGAATTGTATGCATTTGCTAAAGATTGTAAAGAGATGTACATTAGATCATCTCTAGGGTTGAAGGTTTGTCCTCCTACACTAATGAAAAGTTATAGAGGCATCATACCAAAGTCACAAGTAATGGAAATCATTTCTAAATTTGAGGGAGGTCAAATGTGATTTGTAGTAAGTAAACTGAATTTGCTGAATCAAGCTTTTCAATCTAATTAGTTTAAAGGCTCTGGGTCTACCTTAGGACCCCTGGAACAGTTATCTGTTTGAAAAGTTTTTGCCTCATAAACCTCTGTGAACTTTCTTCAGCATATGACAAATTTAATATTTGAAATCCTTCCTGACTCACTTTTTAAAAAAAAAAATTAAAGTTCTTGCCAAAACTATAGTATTCAGGTTTGAAAGACTACAGAAAACCTGAATAAACAGGCTGAGTTTTGAAGATTTCAATATATTTATATTTGTTATCTAATAAACAAAATAAAGACAAGATTATGGATCAGGGAATAGTAAAGAGTCTCAAAAATCTTTGTTTCCTGGTTCCATGAGCTTTGAAATTTTCGTTTGGCCAAATTAATTTTCCAACCTTAGATAGTTAAGAACAAATGACTTAGATAAATTGTCAGAGATGCCATTTATCTTTTTTTTTTCAGAATGTAACCAATTTCAATACTTTGAATCAATGCACATCATGATTCATCCTAGAAGAACTATGAAGATCACATTTTATTTTAGGCAGAATTATGTGAAAGTTCTTTGATTTTCTAATTTTATTTGAGTAGAATATTTCAGAACACTTGGAACTTTTGACAGTCTTGACAATGTTCAAAATAAAGTGAATTATGGTGGAAAACCCTCATATTTGCCATAGCATCATTCACGTGAATGTCGGCATAAATTGTTATGTTTGCTTCAAGCATTGTGTGTGTGTGTGTGCATGCGTGTGCATGTGTATTCCACATGTGTATCTTACTTTGCTACCAGACACAGGAACCAAAACAACAGCTATGTGAACATGGCATATTTGTTTATAATAAACTGGGTTAGTTATATTTGTCCAGTAATAACTTTAGTATGTATGAAGCATTAAACATTTCATTGATCTTTTTTCTCTTTAATGTGTTATTTTATCACATATTAAACTATAAATGTTATGTAGTTCAATATATGATACATACTTTCCAAACTTTTTTTTGTGTGTCTGCTATCTTGGTGAATGATTCTATCATTCATAAGGAAATCAAATTAGAATGTTTGAATTATGAAATTTCTATCAAAGACATTGAAACAAAACACAGCCATAGGAGGGTTTTTACCTTCTGCCTATAACAGAGTAGCTTCTAGTAGACTAATCCTCCTGAAAACAGTATCTTCAAAATCTTAATGAAATATAAAATCAGCTGATTAAAGTATTACAGAGCTACCAATCCACTCAGAACTAAAAGGTTAAGATCCAAGAATAAAGAATAGACCTTTGAAGGAAGCCTCATATTTGCCTTTTTACTCTGAGAGATTTATCTATTTTTGATGCAGACAATTGAAGCTAGAAGTCTTAAATTCTAAAACTCTCCACAATTTAACTGGGCAAAGCATTCAAGATTCAAAATATCAAAAACATAGAGAGGGAGGAATGAGAGAAAAGTGAACGAGATGCTTCTCTTGCAATTTCTCTTTAAGACCAACTTCTTAGCTACTCATGCAAGGACAAGACCCTAGGAAACAAAGTAAAAAGCAGTTGTTGAGAAGCTAGAGAATTAAGTAGAATTTTAACAGTCATGAGGTGTTGAAGAGATAGGGATTCCATGTTAACAAGGGGCATAAATGCTCCAGATTTTAAATTAAAGTCTCTGAAGAGCTCCAAAGACACCCTAGGCAGCTGTGGTAAGGCACTGCAACCAAGGAGGGATAGAGTTCCCTTCTTTTTAAAAGTATGGAAATATCTTAGTTCCTACCCATTCTTAAGTTGATGATTTAAATTTCCATAAATTCTCTGGTCCTCTAATAAACTTCTAATTATGTCCTCCATATTTTTAAAACTCAGCCATAATTTCAATTTCGTTATCATTGTTTTGTGGAATCAGAAAAGCCACAGAAAAATAAAGTGATACCAGAGAACAGATATGAGGCCAAAAAGTCTCAGGAAAATTTGGGTAATTTTTAATTCTTTATTTAACCAAGACAGGACATGGGAGGTAAAACCACCATTTATATTTTGGAATGAGAATTTGGCAGCTTTGATTTCTGCGGTGGAAAAAATAGATACATGGGCATCTATAGTTGTATGTACTTGGAAAAGAAGCCAGTCTGATAGCACGTTGCTTCCACAGACAATGTCATGAAGGCCTTGGAGAATTCAAGAACTGCCTTTGATGATTCCAAAGGGAGCAACAATAAGCTCAAAACCCCAAAATTATGCAGTACACACAGACTTAAAATCAGGTGCTTCCATTGATTATGTTTAAAGACTGTTAGATTAGAGTTATGGTACTAAGATCCTGCAAAACTGAAGTCATTGTTGGGAAGAGAAGGATGACTTCATTTTCAGTTTTACAGAGGATAACTTCACTTTATCAGTATATCACTTTGAACAGTATGAGATATAAATGCGGATTACAGCAAAGAGGTGAACTCGAGTGAATGCTTATAATTTCTGACTTCTTAATATTTATGTATATTTATGATAACACCTCAATTTCTGCTGGGGAAAATTACTCTCTCACCCCAATAGTGTGTAGCTTTGGTGGAAAGGTACTTTCTGTATGAAATCTACTACTCCACTATTGCCAAAGAGATGTTTCAGGACAAATGTTGGTGAATCAGATACTCTCTCTTGAAACTTCAGCCCATTCATGAGTGATAAATGAATAGAGATTATACACTAGCAATAGTAGTGGCAGAATGATGTCCTTAGCAGGCAACTCTGAAAATGTATACATCATTTTTTTTTGACTTCTCAGACTAGGGCTGTTGGTTTCTTTCTATTTCCAATCTCGGTGGTACTTCAGCTCTAGTTAAATATAAAAGTATCAAAAAATCTTTTATTAAGTTATTTTTGCTTAATCAGGCATAAGTAGGTTTTAGTGCTTTAAGTCCAAGAACTTTAGTTTATATATATATATATATATATATATATATATATATATATATATATATATATATAATTTCATGGAGTTGTACCGATAATCATGTGAAATAATACACATAAAATTTTTAGCATAATCCTTAGCACAATACACATAAAATTCTTAGCATAAAATACTCATTAAATGTATGTTATCAATTTTTACAATCAATAGAATAACAGATATGACAATTAGAAATTTTTTATGTTCAACAAAACACATATTTCACATGGTAGATATTTAAATCATCTTCAACTTCAGTTAAAGAAATTTCTTGTACTTAGTTCAAGAAATCTAATTTGATTTAGTCTCTCAGTGCCTTTTCTATTATCCAATAAACTCTTTCAAAATTGGCAATAGACCAGAAGAATATGGGCCTAAAAGCTTGTAGGAATGTGAATGAATACACTTCATCCTTAAGTAACTGACAGCTGCATGTTCTGATTGAATCCTTCTCACTTAGTCAACCACTCTGCTGAAGATAACATTTATTTCCACCTTTCTAGTCTGAAACTGAAGACAAATGTGATAGATTAACTGCTTTCTTGTAAACCATGTGCTCAGTTGGAAACCCTTTAAAGATAGTTTAGGTTCCTCTTCTGGTCACTAATATGTCTTCTCTTTAGATATGTCTCAGCATGCCAGAAACAAGCTTAAGTTCTGACTATTTCCCATTATACCTGGAGAGAGGGACTCTTCCAACATGATATCCAGTTTAGAATATTCTGAAAGCCATCAGTTTAAAAATATGATGCCCATGTTGATTAAGAATATTTTACATTTTATTAATATTTTCAATGAATGTCTTATTTTCTATTAATGAGATAATAATTTTTTGAAAGATAAGAACTATCACTTACTATTGTTATTAGATAAAAACTTACTATGTTTTTCCATTTTCCAAAGATGTTTGGTTTTCCAACTAAAGCCAAAACTTCCAGTGTATTCTCTGAGCCAGCTAATTCTTTATGTTTCTTTTAAAGGAGAGGAATTAGAGTACTATAGACTAGAATGTAAGTAGAGAAATAGTGTGGGCTTTACAAATAAATCATAGTCTCTCACCTGAACCATATGGCATCCTAAAATGAAACATTGTATAAATCAATCCTTACAAGTAATAAGTACAAAGTACAGTCACGTGCTAAGTGTTACTAAGAAAAGAAGAAACTAATCTGTTATTCTGGGAGGGGGTTTGAAAGAAAAGCCTTTCCAGAGAGTTGAGGTCTCAGTTGCACCTTGAAAATGATTAAGTGATTACTTAGACAAAGACATTTCCAAGTCTTTAAAGCAGTGTATTAAAAGGTATGAGACCATAAAGTGAATAGATTGTTTGGAAATGGAACTAGTAAGTGTGCCTGAAGTGGTGAGGGTTCAGTGTTGGGGCAGGGTAGGATGTAAAGTAAAGACAGTGAACTAAGTTGAGAGGACTCTTAACCATGACAGAGAATTTAAGCTTTTTTACAAATAGAGTGTACAACTGAAAAGTAGCACATTCTCATTATATTCTAGATGCACAATGAAGCCACCTGGCTCCGAAGATATTGAGAACCTATTTGAGAAGATTAAAACAGGGAGTAATGCAATCTAATCTATATCTTAGAAAAATGACTGCCAAGAAAATGGATAAGTGGATTAGAAAGCACTAATAAAAATAAAATCCAAGTCACATATGTACTTTATTCTTTTAAAGCAGAAATAAGCAGGTAAAATTAATTAATTAATGTTTTATTTAAACCAGATTCCAAAGGTTATGATTTTGATATGTAATTAATATAAACATTATTTATATAATATTTTATATTCTCCTTTCCATATTGTTTCTTAAAAATCTGGTGAGTGCATTTTATACTTATAGCCCTGAAATTTCAATTCGTATTGTGGTTAGTGGTTTCTGTATTGGATAATGAAGAAAAAATTATTAGGACTTGGAGATGAGTTAAGACACAATGTTTTCTAGAACAGACGACTGATGAGAGTTAAAACTAGAGTGGTAGTAGTAAGAACAGTGAGAGATGAAAAAATTCAAGAGATTTTTTTAAAAAATGAAATCAACAGAACATAGTAATAGATTAAATATTGTGGATGAAGAAGTGGGAAAAAAATCTGCAGTTTCAGTTTGCTATAGAGAATTAAATTTGGAATTTTGTTTGTTATATTAACACAAAGACAAGTTAGATATCTACAAATAATATATGAATCATGGGAGCTAAGTTTTTTAAAGTTCATGACATAAAAGTTCAAGTTAATTCATGTAAATAAATGAAATTATCAGTAAAATAGAGAAGAAGAACCAAAAATGGAACCCACAGAAATACCACAGAAGGCAAAATAGGTATGGGAAAAAGAAATTTTATAGAAAGAAGATCAACATGCTCAGTGGAAGAAGATGAGAACTAAAAAGGGGAAATAAAATTTGTTAATTAGATCATTGGTTGTATTTTCAAAAATCACTTTCACATTTATTATTTCTCTATATTTATATAGAAAATTCAAGAACTGATGTTTCTTAGTGTGTAGGGTACTCAGAATGATAAGATAAGCTAGATGCATCAAATGTCTTATCACATTTAACCTTCTCAAAAACTCATAGAGGGCATCGCCAGTCACCTTAATGCTGATGCTAGCAAGATCAGCTGATCTACAAAGGCGATACTATCATTAAATGGCAGAGCTGTTGAAATCCCAGTTTATGCCTAAAAATCCTACATTTTGCCTTGGTATTGTGTTTCTCCAAATTCCTGCTGCACTTCGGTCTCACAGTTGCCCTTTTTTACTATTAAAATCTCTTATTTCCTGTTATCTAAAGGAACTCTGAGCAAGAGAAGCTGGGGGTGGGTGGTGGTGGTGGTGGTGGTGGTGATGGTGGTGGGAATAAGGCTGCCAGAGAAGGGAACTGTTAATATTGAGCAGAGAAACAAAGATTAAGGAAAATACATCTCTCTAGAATCAAACATCAGGGTTTATTTCTTTCACTGCTCTTCCACTTGGAATGCAATATGCAAGGCCGCACCTCTAAGCTTTCTTGAGGTCACCATGGTCTGCTAGTGCTATCCTCCTGAATAATGTATATTTGGCCCAGAAAATGACCTTATCTGCTAGTTTTGCATCTTTTATACTGAAACGTTTATAGCATTCGAGTCAAACTGAAGAGGTTTTGGTAAATATTTGCTTTCATTTTTATTTGTGAATGGCATCTTTTTATGCATCATTATGTATAATTTTAATAAGAAGAATTGTGGAACTATTATCAACACAAATGTATGTATCTGATGTTTTGTTTCAATTTTCGAATTGCCTCAAGTAATTTAGTCTTAAATTTTTCAAAATGTGTAAGTAAATATTTAATGCGATGTTAGACTTTGTTGTCCCTGCCTAAGAAAGATCAGGGCTTCCTGACAGCTAAGGCCACATCTGGCGAAGGCTTCTGAAGTTGGGAAGTTAGAAGATGTTTCAATCATTAATTTAATTTGAAGGTGGCTCTTAGAGAGAATTTTGAGGAAGACAACCTGAACTATATTAGTAATCCTAACCAAACTTCTGCTGGAAATTACATAATTATAGCACATACGGCTTTGTTTTGCTGAACAAAAGGAAGAGAATGGAACATTCTATTGAAAACATGGAAAGATGCTGCAAATTATGTTTCCAGATACTAAAATCTAACTCTTTTTTTGTGTATATCTTTAAATGACACTTCTTTTTTAAAAGTGTTCATCTCTCATTTAGATGTTATCTTTTTTATTTCTTTGAATAGTGAATGTTGACAAATTTTGTAATTTTATTATGGCATTAATCATATTTAATCTTTTATTGGAGGGACTGGTGTTCTATTGTTTTTATGTCCTCTAATAGATTAAAATTCTGTTTATTATGGGATGTGCTATGGTACCTAACTTCTGACTCACATACTCAGTGGGTGCCTATTAAATGCTTTTATTTTTTAAATAAAGGTATAAATTAGTGTTGTCTCTTTGGAGAAGTGAAGGAAGATTAATTAGTTTTAAAAACTGTATCTTTCCTCACATACATTACCTGAGTTCCAATTTTTGTGTCATCCTCATTCCCACCATTTTCCTTATAACTGATTCTCTCACAGAATCAAATCAGTTTGTGTCTGAAAATGCCTTGTCTCTTTGCTTTTGCACTCATTATTCCTTCTTTCTGGAATACTTGATATGTGTATAAGTGAAATGGTATGTGTGTGTGTGTCTGGGTGTGTGTGTGTGTGTGCATCTGTATAGAGGTGAGGGAGATGATAATGTGAAGCAAAATGTTATTTTTTACAAATAATAATAGCTACCAGTTATATAGTGCTATATAACTATATGCTATATAACTATATGCCTCCTAAATGCTTTAAGATATGAACTTACTTGATTTTCATAATAAGCTTATAGCTTAACTACTACTTTTACTTCTATTTTTTTTAGATTAAAAAAACCATGAGAACAGATAGGTCAATTAATTTGCCCCAAATCATATAACCTCAAGTGGCACTATGCAAGTTAACACCTGTTCCAGAGTCAAATCCTTGCAGAAGATTTGTGTCCTTTTAAACTATGCCGCCTGCCTGGCACTGAAATGTACTGACTAGGATGAATCCTCTTGGTCCCATAGAGACAAAACATAATTTTATCCATATTCTCCTTCTTTTCCAGAATTAATCATTTTTAAAAGCAAAATCTTCTAAGTTTTATAAACTTTTGACCAGGTCTGGCAAAATATCTTAGCTTACACTCCTGATAGAAAAATTAAATAAACAAATACATTTGTATAAGTGAAAATTAACTGGTAAACAAACATGCCATACATACTTCAATGCACTTTATTATTGATGTTATTTTTGAGAAAATATTTTCAAAAATGACTGTTGAAAGAATTTCACATATATAGTCTTAAAATGTATTAACATCTTTGATCTTTCAAAATTACCTGTTTTTAAAAAAATAATAATGAACATGAGAATTTTTGTATGTGTGTATTAAGAGCATAAACTATTTGGTTAATATTTCTAACAAATAATTCTTTAAAGCATTGGAAAATTTTCATAAGAATCAGTCATAGATTGTTTGACAGAATATGAAAACCTATGTGTCTAGTTTAATATATTTTATAGGAAACCAAGTTGTTTTAGTAGAATAGTAAACTTTATTTAGCTGGTAGACATAATCAGGTAAAATACTTTGAAATATTTATTCTATCCATGAAAACTAATTTGTCATTTTAAAGATGTCAGTGATAGCATTTTATTATCTTTCAACAACTTTACTAAATTTTTTTCATTTAAAACTAATCTCTATTTGGACTGTTCATTTTCTTGTCTTTTCTCTTAGAATTCCCGAAAAGATTTATCAAATCCAGTCTATATCTTTCGTGGCTTTGCAACTTTCTAGAAAGCTTACATATATCTTTTATATCTGTAAAATGCACCCTTAACATTTCAGTCTTTTTTTTCTGTTTATTGTTATTATTTCTGTTTTTTTTCTGTTTAATGATGATAATGATAATAATGCAATATAAATAGAGTTATTTGCTTTTGGTGGTTGAGACATGTATAAATCACTCCTCCACACCACCTGGTTTGCTAATTCAGCATGTTCATTATATTTAGATTTTGTTTTAATAACTTTCCTAGAAGCCACAATCTGTGGAACAGTATTTTCAATTGACAATAAGATGCAAATATAAAACTTCAGAATCATTAGTTATAGCTCAATTATTGTGATTATTTATTATCATGGGATTAATTTTCTTCTCTTCCGTTGTTAAGCTTTTCTGTGATTAATTTTTCACTGACCCTCAAGGGATCATATCTTTCTCACAAAAAAAATCCTTTAAATACAAAGTTCCCCCAATTTTCTAATCAATATGTTCACACTCCTTAATATAGAATTCATTACCTGGATCCCAATTTTCTGTTTAGCCCCAGCTCCCATCATTTCCCTCTTATATTTGATTCTTAAGCAGAAGTGCACTATGTTTTCTTTGAAAATCTTTCGTCTCTTTGCCTTTGCACATGTTAGTTTTACCTCTCAGAACACTTTAACTCATCATCTTGTTTTGTTAATCTTCTATTAATTCTTTATAGTTCAGATAAAATGACACCTCTTCAAGAGACCCCTTGCTAATTTTCTTAAATACAGCTGGCCACTTTGCTCTGTTAACTGTTACATCTTGTAAAAATTTCTATTTTTAGAAATTACCACCTGCTAAATAGTGAGTTAATTGCATTAAGGATCACCTTCATTCATTTTAAGTCTTTGGGGATTAATAGAGTGTCTAGTACACTTTAATCACTGTACTGATAACATTTCCAATTTAATAGAACTTAGATGAGCAATCTACCCTTTAGATGATCAGTTTCACTTAACATAGGATCCCTGTAAAATGGGTTTTATTATCACCCTTGATTTGCTGATGGAAAAAAAAAGAGTCAAAAGATGGATTGACTTGCCAAAGGTCAAAGTATAATGAACAGTGAAGTCATGATTTGAACCCAAATCATCTGGCTCTTGAGAGCCTCTCTCTTACCCACCGCATCATATGACAATAAAAGTCTCCTTGAGACTAAGATTCACAATATTTAAAATTAGGATGCTAATGCCTCTTAACTCTAACTCAGTGTTATAACTCAATGCATATTAGTCCCCTTTTCTTTTAATATAAACAATTATCAGTGAAATGAAAGATGTTAACCCAGAGACACCCCCCCCCCCCAGATTTGGCACTTAGCTAAGAGCCTTTTCGCTGTGACACTTAACAGGAAATCCTTCTGTAAGGATTCTAAAGTCCTGGACTAAGCACAGTACCTTGTAATTAGTGAGAACTAAAAATAAAACCTTGAAATAAGTGGTTTTTTCATACACTCACTTCCTTCATTTATACATTGTTGGCATAGTTATGGACATTAACTTTTCATGAAATGATCAGGAGTCTGAAGAGGAAAGTGCTTATTTTGCAATATAAAAAACTTCTGTAATGTTTAGGAAACAACTGTTGCTAAAAATGACAATTGGCATACAGCAAGTCTTATTCTATTATTCACATTACATTAAATATAAAATAAAAATTTAAAGGTAGAGAACAGATTTTTTTGCAAGTTCTTATTGGTCTATAATTATTTTACAATAAAAAGTTAAAAATATAGCAATAGGTAGACTATACAGGAACACTACTTTTCAGGCATGCAATGAGCACCATATATGCATTATAATTTTTAATTTTTACAACATCAATTTGCATTTAAAACTATTACTATTATTTTATAAGTAAGGGCAAAAAGATGTTGAGTAGTTAACTTACTAAATAACATAAAGACAAGTAGAAGAACCAACTTAAGCATTTCAAATTTTTTCCCCATATTTTCAAGGAAATAAGTATGTATGGTTAAATACAGAATCTCAGAATAGACATCAACCATTGCTTCTCATAAATCAGATATCCTGTTACCTAGATGTACAATCTTGTCAATTACTAGATTGATATCCATTGACAGATAGCAGTGTTGAATACAATGTTAAATTTCACCAATGTTATTTACTGAAGTTGGTTCCTCAAAGTTTATGTGTTGAGCTTTATAAATAATAAATGTATTAAATAAATTTACTATCAGAAAGCATTAGTGAGGCTTTTTTCAGTTTAATTCTTGTTTGATCTGTTTTTATTCACATTATTAAAATATTCTGTTAAAATACATGACTATTAGAGCCTCATGGACTCAGTATATCCAAAACTTCAAAAATAAATGATAAATGTGGGAGGAAGGAAAATAATTTCCAGTATGGAGCTAGGTGAGCTAAGCTAAATAAATGCAAATTATAATATTTTAAAAAATTATGGCTAGTAAAGTTAGCAATTTTTTTTTTAGTTTTATTAGGATAAGAATTTAACATGAGCTCAATTTCCTAACAGATTTTTAAGTGTACAGTAGCTAAGTTGTGGAAACCTAAATGTCTATTGACAGAAAAATTAACAAATTTAAAAAATTTCACATTATTCTTGCTGAAATAAGCCACTCAAAAAAGGACAGATTCTAGGTAACAAGTAGGATGATAACTATTGACTTATATAGAAAAATAATTTATTTCTGGATATTTAACAAAAACATGAGTAAAAGATATTTCTGTGACTAAAATGGCCCTAAAAAGTGGGGAAAAACTATCTTACTTTATACATAATCTGAGTGTGAGGGCAGTGGCTAGGTTAGCTGTGTGAGATTTTCACTGGTGTCATTTACCCCTCAAAAATTATTGAGTGGGCAGTGACAAATGGGGAATGATAAACATGATTGGTAATTAAGATTCAAGATAAATTTTTAGTAATTTTACCAAAAATAAATAAACTTTTGAGTACTGAAGTATAGCCTGGTGAGTGAGGATGGCCAGGTATGGAGGTGGCAGAGTACATTGCTAATTGTGGTCTCTCTTATATATCAAAGATTTTAAGTTACAATAGAGCTAAGCTTACTATAACAGTTGTCATGTTTTGAACCCTTACCATATACCAGAGACTATACATGATCTTGTATAATCCTCACAATAACCCTGAGATGCAGCTGTAATTATGATATCCATTTTAGATATGAAGAAGTTGAAAGTTAGGGATATTATCTAAATTGTTTATTACTTTGATAATTAAAATGCTGGCTGAACTTTTGTAACAATAATTAGAATAATGGAAGTTCAAGGTTGATGAAATAGTAGTCCTCACAGTACCTGGACCTCTACTTCATCTGTCTTCTTTCATTACACACACATCCTGTATTATAGAACGGCAGCTTTAGCACTGACATTGTGTCTGAATTTTATCAGCTGGAAGAAAGGAAGAAAGAAACACAGAAAACTTTCCTTTCCTTTAAGAACACAGAAAACTTTCCTTTCCTTTAAGAACATAGCCAGGCATTTGCTTACGTTAGATTTCCTCATACTCCATTGTTCAGAGTATAGAAACATGGCCATACGTAGTTGTAAGGGATGCTGGAAACAGTTTTTAGCTGGTTGGCTATGTTCTTAGCTAAAACTATTTTTGAAGTGGAGAACAGATTCTACAGGTTCACAACCACAGCCATCTCTTCTAAAGCAAATTACTATGATGGGGCAAATGTATATGTGTCCTTTGTCCCACATACAGAATTTATTACTTTCTCCAAGTAACAATCCTCAAGACCATTGTTACTGTATCATCATCCACAACCAGCATACACCAACTTTAACAGTAAGAACAGGACAGGTGCCATAAAATTGCTACGGAAAAATAGAAAGAATTAAAATTAATAACTGGCCCATAGTAATCCACAAATCTCATTGAATAGAAGTTACAAAATTTATCTGCCCTGTCTGGCATAGAAATGGAATAATAGCCTTGGTTGTCAGTTCTGGTGGTCCTTGGGTCTGCATTCCAGAGGTAAAAGAGGGATTCCCTTGTATATTGTCTATTGTCCCTTTTGGGCTTGATTTACAGTCTGAGAGGTTGTTATTTGTTCCTTATATATATCCATTGGAGAGAATTCACTTCTTGTGGACTATAGAGCTTTTAATTTGTTTTCTGTTTGTGCAGTTTTCAGACTTGGGATTGTTTGGGGGAGCAACCTCAGGCTTGCAGTTCCTTTTGCAATATGAACATAAAAAGTTACGAGGCTTCTTGTACATACATTTCCAGATGGTTTCATATATGCAAAAATGTTCTTAACCATAATATGTTCCTAAAAGCTGCTCCCAAATTCTTCTGTTTTTAAAAACAGTGTGGGCATAGAAAAGCTGACATCACCTTGCAAGTGCATGTGGTTCTTCCTTGACTGCAAAACTCTAATGACTTCCTAGTATCTTTAGTTTCATTTCTTATCTTTTCCCATGGTTTACCATCTCTCTGCATCTGATCCTAACCACTTCGATTTTCCTTTTAGTCATTCAGCAAATACCTGAGGTACCTATTCCATGCAAGATGCAGTGATAGGCACTGAGGATATAACGATGAACAGGTGTGACTAATTTACTGCTTGGTTGGGGAGGAAGACAGTGAACAGAAAACGATTCTGACTTTTATTTAAGTATTATCCAATAAAGTCTACGGTAGAAAAGTACAAAGCATGCGTATAATTATGACTTTTAATATATAAGTTCTATAAGTTCTATATAATTGTGATGTATCCTTTACTTTCTTAAAGAAAGCATTCTCTATACTTATCCTTTTTATATCCCTCTTGGTCTTATCATTAGACTTGCTCATAATGCTCAGGTCTCTGCTAGTTTTGCTTGAGGAATAAAACATTCTCATTCATTTCTTCTAGAAAATAAAGTTTTTCACTAGGACTGTAATATAGCTAATAAACACTCTTTTGTTATTGATTAAAAACTATAATGTATCTTTAAGTGAAATTTAACTCGATTAAGTTCTATATGCCTTCTGTGAATCTCTTATTAGCATACTCAAAGACTATAATTATTAGAAAGATTTTTTTTTCTCTAATCTTTGGAGCTATCCACTAAAATTTATGCTTTTAACAGGTGTCTCCTTACAAACCAGAAGTATTGTCAAAAACAATTGTGAACAATATTCACACTTGTACTTTAGTTTGACAACTACAAATATGTTTTTGTTATGCACTGTATATTCACTTGGTATTTTTACCTCTTAAGTGCATTTTCCCTAACTGCCACATGTAGTTTCTATGGTTACAGGCTCATTTCATTTCTACTTTCGCCTTCAAGAGGCGATACTGCTATACACGGAAACAAAAGCCAAAGAGAAGCAATTTAATCCTAATACTCCTTCCATGGATTTTGTTTTTAATCCAACAATTTTAGTGCAAAATTAATTTTATTTTATTAATCTATTAACTATTATTAAATACAATCCTCTTGTACAGTAAATTCATAAAATTTTTTCCTCTTTTTTTTTTTATCTTTCTTGCATAAAGATTGCTTTTGTGGTGGGACTTAGTCATTTACCAAAAGTCTTATACAAGACTTTTGCCAGAAAAACAATCTTTCTAAAAGCACAGCGTGACTTCAATTTTCTTTCTTCTGTGAATGTATTGCTCCCGATTTTGATAAGAAAAAAAAATTTAACTCACATTTTTTCTCTATTATATTCCTTTCTCCAAAATATGAAGCAACTCTCTGATGGACAAAATTCTAGTTGCTGAGGATTAAAGCGAACAAAATACTATAGCTCCTGCTTTAGTAAGGCCTGTAATTCAGATAAATAACAGTAAAAGTGAGCCAAATCAGTGTGATAGGATCTCATTCAACAAGATATGATCAATGAGCGTAGAGGTCATTATGAAAAGCTTTAAAGAGGCACTAGAATAAAAATAGCTTTTAAATTACACAAAAGCTGCCGATGACTAGATGTGGTGGACTCATAATAGGATATCTTTAATCCTT
The DNA here is from genome assembly GCA_030015415.1 of Cynopterus sphinx. Taxonomy (NCBI): domain Eukaryota; kingdom Metazoa; phylum Chordata; class Mammalia; order Chiroptera; family Pteropodidae; genus Cynopterus; species Cynopterus sphinx. Next base: position 18,164,053 of record CM057389.1, on the reverse strand, counting down.
AAAACTGCATCTGGCCACATGAAGAGTGGATGGCCATGAGATGATAGATTGCTGCCAATAAGCTATGATTTTAGTTAAAGGGAAAGCAGCTGGGTAGTTTCTTTCTCAAACTAGCTGCCTACTCTCTTCAATCTTAGAGATTTATTCTTCATTTAAAGATTTGGCATAGTTTCAGTATTATATATATCTTTATAGTGGATATGTTTGATATTGGATCATTGCTTGATTCAAAAATATCCAATGAGTACTTGCTCCGTCCTGGCTGTTCTTCTATATGGTAAGGATATAAGAATGTAGATGTCCATTTATTCACCTGTTCTTTCCTCTCGTGTGCCAGAGAGATTATAATTTCTTTTTTTGCCTTATAAGGTTATGATAACTTTTATATGAGAAAGCTTAGTGTTGCCTAAAATTTTTTTGTCATGTCTCCACACAACTCGTACTGTTATTTTTAAAAGTTTATTTTAAATCACTGTATTTCAGCAAGAAGTCATATCACTCAGTATTTTGTATAGTTACCAATCATATTTATATAATGTGTATTATACTAAATATATAAACCACTCTTCTTTGTGGTTTCAAGCTTTAATAACTTCTGAAGAATAAATGTTACAAACTCAACCAAAAAATCATTTTAATGTTTTACTATTTAGATTTCTTTTATATTTATTTGGTTTTGTTAAATTTTTAATGCTACATTTTAATATTATTGTAGATATATATATGTGTGTGTGTGTGTGTGTGTGTGTGTGTGTGTGTGTATAATGTCATTTTAACCATTTTTAGTGTACAGTTCAGTGGTATTAATTATACCTTCATTGTTGTGCAACCATCACTACTATCTATTTCCAGAAACTTTTTCATCACTCCAGACAGAAACTCTGAACCTATTGAGCAAGAACTCCTCATTTGTCACTCTTTTTTAAAATCTGTTTTTAGGGGAAAATCATTCAGTCTTCTACCATTGAGTACAATATTACCCTCTTTCTTTTTTCTTTTCTTTGCTTTCTTTTTTCTTTTCTTTTTTTTCTTTTTTCTTTTTTTTTCTTTTCTTTTCATCTTCCTCTCTCTCTCTCTCTCTCTCTCTCTCTCTCTCTCTCTCTCTCTCTCTCTCTTTCTTTCTCCTTTTCTTTAAAAAATAAATTCTTTTTAATCATATAGAAGTATTTTTGTATTCCTAGTTTTCTGAGTATTTTTAATCATGAAAGAGTGTAGGAATCTATCAAATGTCTTTTCTGTGTCTACTAAGATGATCATGTGGTTGTTTTCCTTTGTTGTAAGAACATGAAATTTTGATCAATTTCCTTATGTTGAACTATACTGCCTTTTTTGAATAAATCCCACTTGGTCAGGTTGTATAATCTTCTTAATATAGTGTTGGATTTGGTTTGCTGATGTTTCGTTGGGGGATTTTTATGTTTTTTTTTCTTTATAAGAGATTTTGGTCTGTATTTTTCTTTTCTTGTAACATCTGTATCTGGCTTTGGTATCAGTATGAAGGTGACATTAGTGTCATAGACTGAGTTAAAATGTATTCCTTGATTTTCTTTTTTTTTTTGGAAGAATTTGAGAAGAATTTATGTTATTTTTTAAATGTTTGTGGAATTTGCCAGTGAAGTTGTTTGGTCCTAGTCTTTTCTTGGTCCTGAAACTTTTTTGTTGAGAGGTTTTTGATTACTGGCTCAATCTCTTTACATATTATAGATCCATTGAAATTTTAAAAATTTCTTCATGAGTCAGTTTAGGCAATTTGTGTGTTTTTAGGAATTTTTTGGGTTGTTCACTTTTGAGGGTATACAACTGTTTATAGAATTTCCTTATTAGTCTAAGTTTGTTAGTCTAAGTTTGTCAGAAATGAAGGAAAATAAGGAAATCTAGCATACATTTAATTTTGTAATGGATGGTTATAAAATCTATAAAATTCTGAGTATGAGAATGCTATTAATAATTAGTAAATTGGGGTCAAGGTAGATAAGAAATGTGCCAAAGTTTATAGATTTTCAAAGAATCATTAATAACCTAGCATATAATTAATAACCATAATTCTCACATTCTCTCAGTGCCATGACTCTAGTTGTAAAATAAAAAATGACAGAATAAAATGAGGAATTCAATATGGCATAGTTCCCAATAAGATTACTTAGACTATATTTAGAAAAAAAGTAGAGTAGACTTTATTTTGAATCCATAAGTTTGGGTAACCATACATGTAGGAAATTTCAATGAAAGAATTCATAATTCCCTATGCTACGATAGGCTTTTCAAAGAAGTACCTGCTATATAAATGAAACAAACACAGTCTTTGTATATTGGCACTTGTTTACTTCTTCATAGCAAGATGAGATCTGTTAGCTCAAAAGTCTACTGCTGCCAAACTCAAAATTTTATATGTACAATTGTTTTAAACAAAATCCAAATTAGCAGACTTTTAGCCATTATGGACTGCTTGATTTACATACCTGAAGAAACTCTGCCATACATCTACCTGCCATTGATTAGATAAATCTTTGGTTTTAAAGACCCAAATTACTGCTGCCCTTCTGAACTCTTTAATCCAGAGACTTGACACCTGAGCAAAATCTATCAAGACACATTAAAGTTCCTACCTGATACCTTTCTCCCCTTAAGAATTTCCTTGCTTTCTTCTCTGGATGGTATCCTCCTCCTGAAGATGTAATCTCTGGACTCCTGCTTGGAGAGACCTCCCCTGCAGGCAAACCTTAATTGTCTTATAAATAAAGAGCTGTGTGAGCTACTGCCTCTGCATGGTTATATCTTTTACTAAATATCTTTTACTTGAATTTCCTATAGCACCTTCTATTATACAGGGGTGGCATACAGACATAATTTCATTGTAAAAATAAGCACGCAATTCAAAAACAAAAGAGAGGCTGATCTGGGTCTCTCATGAAGAAACAGTATGCTCAGAAGTCCTGCTTTGGTACTTTTGAGGGTCTGAAATGTGGCTAACACACCTGGAGCATAGTACATGATGTAGAGAATAGAACACAATGAAGCTGGAGAGATTGGCAAGGCCAGATTGTTTAAGGCCTAATAAATCATGATAAAGTCATTACATTCTATTTCATGAGTGATAGAAAGTCACTGAAAATTTTAAATAATCTAATGATGTCATATAATAATCTTTTGATGATGAATTCTAATAAGGCAGAATATAAAACTTTTATTTATGGCACAGAATAAAGTATATAAAACACGCATAGAAAAGTAACTTGGTGAGCTTAATTTTTTGTAAACCTTTCTATTAATGTGGCTGTTATGAGGAGAATAGAAAGGAGAAGGTTAAGTGTGAAATTAGGATGATGTACTAAGAAGTTGTATTATCTAGAGAGGGATGCAGGTCAATTTGACTACGTAGCTGCAGTGGGTATCAGGACACATACTAAAATTTGAAATACACTGTACACCTAGAGACAACAGGCTTGCTGGTAATTTAGATGGTGGATTTGAGAAAGAGGGTTTCTGACCTGAGCAACTCTGTGGGTGGTGTTGCCACATTTAGAAATGAGAAAGAATGTGTAAAGATATATTTTAATTAGTTCTATTTTGAGTGTGTTAGAATTATGGTGCCTTTGAAACAGCCAAGTGGTGATGTTAAGAGGTCAGCTAAGTGTAGGATCTGGAATTTAGAAGAGAGTTCATATAAATGAGGGATTCTTCAGATTATATAGGATGAATGAATGTTGAAGGTCAGTCCCAAAGGAGTGTGAAACTGTAATTTTAAGTGGATAGGTAAGTAGAAAGGCACACACACACACAAAACAAAACAGTTATGGACACACTGTGAAAGTATTTATTCCTAAGAGAAAAAGTTAGAACTTCAACTGGAAGGTGATGGGGTGCTACTGAATATTCTGTACAGTAACTATCTTATAAGAACAGTGATTAATTAATACTAATCCAGTGGTGGTAAGCTGAATAGGTTGAAAGAGAAAACTGAAGCGAGGGATACAATATAAAGCAGTTTCACCATTACCAAATTATCAAAGATTTTTAAAAAGTGTTACCCAGTAGATATGAGAGCAAAGTAAAATATATATGGTTCTTGATAATAGATATCACTGCAAGATTTATGGAAAGTCATTTGTGAAAAAATATGTATCATGTACAAGTTCATTCTATTTGTCCAAGAAATAGCAATTCAAGGATTTATATTAAGGGGAATAAAAAGCTTCATAGAAATTCCAAACACAGAAAAATTCTTAGACATAATCATTATGGTGCACATTAAGTAATAAAAACAGAATAGTTGATTAAATAAATTTAGTGTATTCACATAAAATAATACTACTAAACCATAAAAACAATGCTGCTGCACTTATTTAATAAAGAGGAAAATACCATAATTAAATTACTAAGAAAAATTGCAGATTACATAATAAAAACTAAAAACTGAACAGAGTGAAACATCCACAGAAAATGTTATAGTGAGATTAAGAAAGCCTTCTTTTTTTCCCTTTCTAAATTTTCCATTGTTAAAATAATAACTACAGGGAAGAATGAAAAAAGACATTGCTAAAGAAAAAAGCAATTATAGACATTTAGACTTAAAAAGCCATAAAGGCACAAATCAGTATGTTAATTTGAATGGAATTTAAATGCACTATCCTAATTAGTTCTCACAATAAACTTAAATAATTAAGGTCAATATTATATTCGTTTTATTGTTAAGAGAGTTTTACGAACCTGGCAGCAGGTCCACTTTACTAGAGTGACACGCTAAAATTTAGATCCATCTCTGTGTAACTCTGAACCACTGTATAATAATTAGGGAAGCTCCGAAAAGGGGGATGGTTGAAGTTATTTGTATAGATGAGGTTATTCAGAGAGATAAGAAGAAAAGCCTTAGCAAAGATCATAACTCAAGCATAAGGATAAAGGATCTGTTCTATTTATTTATTTATTTATTTATTTATTTATTTATTTATTTATTTATTTATTTATTTGCTTAGAATCTGATCCCTCTGCCCTCAGTAGGGCTATTTGCTTGAACGTCTCTGACACACTCCACTCAGCACCAACTCAATTCCTTTTCCTCCTGCTTTTTCCTCTTTCTGACATGCCTCTATTCTGTGAACCCAGCTGAAGCTAATACTCTTCCCATCCCACACTGGAGATTTCCCAGAAAACTGCACATCATTCTCAACTTTGCTCAGTGTTTTGATGAGGCCATGATGTGGAGTTGTTAGTCGAGGCAATTCTAGCTGAGATGTCTATCAATTATAATATTGAGAAGTTAATCTGGGGTTCAATCAGTTCATGAAAGGGAAGTGGAAAATCTGGTTGCATAAATAATCAAGACTTCAGGATCCTTGGTGTACAATTGCTGTAAAGGAGGGAGAGCAGAAAAAAGTGGAAAAATTATTTTTTGGTATATCTATTGGCTGATAATTTGAGGAGAGACACTAATAGTTAATAAAGTGAATTGATTTACACATCTTTCAATTAATCTAGGCTATTCTACGCTGCATTAACTTTGGCAGAGAAACTGAATCCATTTTGCCTTTCTGGTTTTCACATCCTATTGTTTGATGATCTTTTATTTTTCCAGATTATACTCTTTTCTAGCTTTACTCTCTTCAATGTGGATAAACTGAACAGCAGAAGACAGAAAATGTTCAGAAGTCCCTGTTCTGTGATATTCAGTGCATTTTTTCACCATTTATTAGCCATTTTATAAAGCCAACTAGGATATCTATATCCTTGATCAATAATAGCACAAGGTCTCTCATAGCCAAGATTTGAATGTGAGGGCAGAATTAATTGTTCCAGCTGTTACTTACTGATCTTACGTTGTGCGAGGTACATGTACTCATTTTTATTATCTGCTTAATTGAAAGGCAAAAACACTAATAACTAATAAAGCATATTGATTTCCAAATCTTTCAAACATCCTTCTGCTGTTAATTAAGCTTGAATAAACAAGAAGACAATTAGTAAATCCAATTGGATAATGAGGTTTAACTTCACTAGAGATATGTACACATTTTATGGATACCATGTTTACATGTTAGGAACATGATCTATCTTAAAAGTAGAGATAATAACATAGGGATCATTTAAAAACACAACATAGCACTTATAAAATGTCTTAACATGCTTCTTATGCATTTTCTCCCTTGTTGTAAAACCCTTGACATCTTAACAGGAAAGAAAAATGTATCATCTTTGTTTGTTTGATTTGGTGTTATTTAATACTTTTACACATTTACCCCCTCACTTGATGTCTTTCAGAAGCATAGGATGTCATTTAGTGATCCATACAGGTGGGTGTGCTTATTTTTGATGTCATGTAGTAGGAATAAAGTAGAGTGACTCTACTTGATATAGAGAACATTATCATGAGGCAAAGGAAAAATGAGTTTAGATCTCATAGAAAAGTTTTTATAAAAGTATCAATTATCTAAAATTTCCAACTAAAGTTAGATAAAGAAGATAACTTATTTTTAGGAGACCAAGTTTAAAAATCCCTTCACTCTTATTAACTTACCTTGTGAATTCACTTGATGAATTAATCTGTGCCGTAGGTCTTATACTATGTTTTAGTCGTATCTGGAAACAGAGTGATTGCACTGGACCAAGGTCAGCACATACGTAAATAAAATGGCATCAGTCTTGTCCACAGCTGGCCATGAAATACTTCAGTAGTTGATGATGGCATTATTTCTTCCCAAAGCAAGGACAAGTAGTATCACAATCTTCCTTAGGACAGTATTCTTGGTGCTGTAATGTTAGAGTTGGCTCATGCGCCAAAACCTTATAGTTACTTGGAATACACTTACTGCTGTCTTCCCTGGCTCTAAAATTCTAGATTTCTGCACCAAGTTTAATATTGACAGTAGTAAAATATTATTTTTGAATTAAATTTATGATACATTTTAACTTTATATTATACTGATTCAATACTTGTATTTAAGAGTTGTCTGAACTATTATTTGACAGGTACTGTATTCATTTACTAGAACCACTGTAACAAATTACCTCAACCTTAGTCACTTAAAACAACACAAATCTATTTTCTTAGAGTACTTAAGGTCAAAAGTCAAAAATTAGTTTTCATGGGTCTAAATCAAGGTGTCAGCTGGTCCATAATCTCTGGAGGCTCTGGAGGCAAGGAGAAATTCTTGTCTTGTCTTTTCCAGCTTTTACAGTTGTATCCCTTACATTGCCTGGCTTGCAGCCTCTTCCTCCTTCTTCAAAGTTAGTAACATAATGCATTCAAATCTCTCTGTTGAGGTCATCTTGGAGCCTTTTCCCTTCTGTCATAGTATATCTCTCTGTTTCCTTATAAATACTCTTTGATTTTACTGGAGACGACCTGAATAATCCAGAATAATAGCCACATTTTAAGATTGTTAATTTAGTCATATCTGCAAAGTCTCTTTTTAAGGAGACATTTGCAGGTTCCAAGGAGTAGGACATGGATACCTTTGGGAGCTATTACTTCAGTTTACCAGAGATGTCCTAGGAAGATACAGTTTATAATATCAAAAATAAAAAAAGATATATTGGTCAAGATTTATAAATATATTTATGGTATATTCAATTCTGATATTAGGAAATGTGACTTCTCTAGTTCTATACAATTAAAACTATAGTAGTACTATTGCCCCATCATCAATTCAAAACTTTTCTTTTAAATTATAATACATTAATATTGATTGTTTCACATTTGTAACCCGAAATTCTTTGTGACTAGGATTATGTGTCTTTTTAAAAAAACGTAGCTGGGTTTAGAATCATAGTCTATGCCTATGTACATGATAGTATCATAATATTCCACACACATTAACATATATTTTTCTTACACTTAATGTTATCCCGAGGGGAAAATTTCAACTATGGAAAATATGTCAGAATTTAGTTGTCCATTCAACAAATATCTTTTGAGCATCTTCTATGTGCCAGTCACTGTTCGCAGAATTGTGGCTATATCTAGAAACCAAATAGTCAAAATTCTCTTTTGCTATATGATGCTTGCATCCTGGTGGAAGAATTTGAAATATAATTTTCTTACTCTGGGACAGCATCAACTTTTATATTACATAAAACATTCCGACAAGAACAATTTATAACTGCTAGACTGTCCTCTGATTTATCTTCTCTCTCTCCTTTCTTTACCCACTCTTTGGAAATCTAAACATGTGGGCACTTTTAATAAGAACATTTTTAAATCACTCTACTTCTCTAGAACAGTGCAATGTCAAGCTCTGAGAAGTTTCTACTCATGAGCTTGGTCTCATTCGCTTTATCAATAACTTACCCGATGAGCATGTTTTTTAAAGAAAGTAAAAGGCACTTGAAATACTAAGAAATATGCCACAATTTCTATATGTGCTATCCTATTAGATATAATCCTCAGCCAACCTTTAAGCAGGTTGCTATGTCTACCTACATTACTTATAACTTTGTAGAATGTGTGCTTCCCTACAAAAGAGCAGCAGGCCATCATTCTCACAGCCTAAATGTAAAAGAGTATTTGCCCCAAAGTGCACAGAATTTGTGGTTGCCAAAATGGTACTTACTGAAATTGATGAGGTTAGAAATCAATAGCATTGTAATGTGGGCCCTCCAGTGACTGAGAAGTGGACTTTGCATGTGATTTTTTTTCACATTTAGTTCTATTTTAAAAAAAATGAAAAATGAAGAGAAAAATAAATCCAAAGATATGTATACATCATTCCTTGAGGAGCTAAAATGTTTCCTAAAAGGTATTCTTTTTACGTGTAAAATTAGTTGACATATTCTACAAAGATTATTTTTTAACATTCTAGTTATCATACACATTAAAATGTCAATTAAGACATAATTGCCTTTGGGGATAAATTTCATTTAGTTAATGCAAATATTTGATGATCTTTTTTTTTTTTTTTTAAATTCTAGTAGCAAATAAGTTATAATGGGCACTAGGTTAAAAGCTTTGTAAATGTTTGCATGGACTGGAAACCTAAGGATATTCTAGACTATAAAATACTGAGAAATAAATCCATCCTAACTTATACGACTCTCTGAAGCTTAAAGTGCCTTTGAAATATCTGTATTATATCCATGACTAGTGTTATGAATATGCATAAAATAAGGTTGTAATCTATGATTTTCTCAGTTCAGCATATCCAAGGTTAACTATAGTCTTGGTTAACATACAACTAGTGAGGAGTGGGGGCATACTGTCTTGGAACACATTTGAGTTTGTCAAGTAATCATAATTTTCAGTCTTCATCTACTTCATGGAAAATTTTCTGTGATCCAAATGAGACAAACTGTCACTATTCTTTTGTTCTTATAATACCATATGTGACATTTTCATAATCTTAAATTTTACTTAATTTGACATTTTTCTATTTTTTCATCATCTACATAAAGTAAATCAATGAATGATGATAAGGAAAACAGAAGACCACCAGCTTGATTGTGGCTGCACAAACAGGAACAATGTTTTGTGTCTCTAGAAAAACTATAGCTACCCTATAATTCTCTACAGGTCCCAGTAGTGGTATTTGCAGCAGATGCTCAGTAAATGTTTACTAAATGATGAAAATGAATAGGTTTTATGTTTTTATTTCTGTAACAATATCTGAGCACTATGGAGGGACTTTTTTACATATCGAATCTTAGCCTTAATATTTAAAAACATCTGTAAGTACACAAGTGAGAAAAATGGCTTTCTATAGATCTTAGAATTCTCTCAGAAATTCTATAATGTTACTCTATTTTTTATGTACATATGTTTAACTAAATGATATTTTCTTTAATGATTAGTATAGGAAATAAATACATCTCCCAAGAATAAATTAAGCAGTAGAGTTAGAAAATTAAATTAAAAAGCCTGTAGAAATTACTCATTAAATCAACTGGGTATTTCTTCTTGCTCATTCCTGCAGAGACACAGAAGGTCAGATCAAGCTTTAAAATCCCTCCTATTTGTAGATGTTGACATTACTACAGAAAAGAGGCAGAATTGAGCTCACCTATTTTGGCTCTCGAGAATTATTAACTAACCTACTGTATTCGGTGTCAACAAGGGCCTTCCCTAGACAGTGTCTCCACTTTATTTTTGGTTCCTGTCCAGGACCCTGTCACGCTGGTCTTCAAACACTAGCTTCCCACTCCAGCTGCTTCTGAAGGTTTTCTGCCTCTTAACAGAAATTCAGTTGATCCCTTAACAGATGTTAACTGAAACCACTTAGATATTACATTTCCTAGTCAGTAGTAGTTAAAACAGGTAACCCTTTTATTAATAACCCTCCTTTACTGGCCAGTTTTGTACTAGAAATGTAAATTTTTTACATTTATTATTAAAGTTAATTTTTGCAGCATTAATTTTTATGAGGTAGTGATCATGTACTTTTAATTAACACACAAAGAAACTTATGTTAATAATTCATTAACTTGCCCAGAGACTCCTGTCTTTGGGGTTCTTCCTGGCACATTACAGAGGTGGCTTTTTCTACTGACTTTTCCCACTGATTCCTGTTCCCAGGCCAAACATATTTTCAATTTGCATTTGTGAACCTTTACACTTAATTTCTCATCACTAGTTTTTGTTGATTTAATTCAAACTTTCTTTGACTCTGGGTATTGTCAGGTAAGACAATTACTTCTGGCTTTTGCCCAAGTAAATTCTCACCCAATTCTATGCCTGTTTGTATAGTTAGAAAGACATGAGTACTTCCCTCTGTGTTGGAAACAGAGTATCCAGATGTCTGGAGCTTGGAAGTTGGATTAGAAAATGTATAATCAAATAAATAAGAAATATGTGGTTACAGTTCTTTTCTTTTTTCTTTTGTTTTATCTCATGCTCTAACTATAGAAGAGGTAAATGAACCTAACTTCTGTGTTATTATTAGACATTGTTTTCTAGGCATGAGTCTATTTATCATAAACCTTATTTAGAAAGCTCACTAGCACAATTTTTCATTAACATTATGAGAGAGCTTGCCAATTTTAATGTAAGTTAATTTAAAAATCTATTACATTTCTGCAGCTTTAGTATTTCAATTTTATTAGGTTTTGTTATACACTTGAATATAGGTAAATAAAATTGCTTGTTTTCTCTATTGATTTTTCTTTTATATATTTCTACTTTTTCAGTCTTATACATTTTGACCAGTTATAAATTCATATCTTGGATTGTGGTGAACAATTCTAATCCACAGGCTCCTTCCTTTTAACCTTTATATGAAATGCTACCTTATTCTTATGTCAGTGAACTAGATCATCTTCTCTTTCAGTAACTATTTGTCTTTTGATTTGTGTCATGAGATTCATTTCACATCAAGTAGCTGGATGACATTTACAAGATATCTGAATCCCACTTGGACTATTTTTTAGGTTAGGTGCTTTGGCATATTTAATCAGTGATATTTCCTAAACTTGTCCTCAGATTTTGGGAGTTATACCTTGTTGAGAGTCTGCAACTCACTTTTCACTGCTATACTCAATGTTAAGGTAACATTTCATAAAACAATAAATAAAGACATATGGACATAAACAATTAGTTCCTTAATAAAGGGACAAAATTTCACTGAAGTATTTTATCTAAAAGTTTCTTCAAATTAGTGTGAATAATGAAGGAGAATTTCAAGTATAATGAAGGGGAATTTCAAGCCAAATATTTCTGTTATTAGTCACAAATAAAGAGAATATAAATGTAGTAAATAATGTCTTTGCTTCTTGGCTGCTTGTGCTTTGAAGGGCTCTAAATCAGGTATGATGTGAGTGATATGTTTGAATGAACATTCTGTGTCTAGTCAGCTCCTTATCTTGGCCTTCCTGCACAGATGCATTTTTCTTTGATTCCAAGAAAAAACATTATAGCAGCTTAAAACTCAATCTTAAAAATATCTTCAAAAAACATATTGATAGGTTCAAATAGCCATATCTTTCCATAGTTATAAGTCATGACAAATTTGAGTCTTTGGATATGATTTGTGATTGTCACAGTACCCTGCGCTTTTGCTATGAGCACTATAAAACTCTATTAGTAATAAAAAAGGAAAATGAGAAATTTTAGCCCTATAGGAGAATGCTCTAGGCCTGATGCAGAAAGTTAAATCCAGAGAAAATAATTATGGCATAAATATCTTTACTACTCTGTCATCACCTTAGATCTAATTATATAGCCTCTTTAGAGAATTGTATTAAATTTCTAAAATTGGTAATTTTCTTTATTTCACATCTTTGGTTATATATTTCATAGTCATATCTCAATGAATACTCTGTTTTCAATATAATTTTTCTATTAGTATAATCCCTAAAATATTTACCTTTAATTATTTCAAAATGTAAGTTAGATCTACCTGCCACGTACAGTTATGATGCTAGCTGGTCTGGGTTACTTTTAAATAGAGAGTAGAATTTTTGGTGTGATTCAGAACTATTTCACTGGACATTTATTTTTGTTTGCAAGAGTTTCTTCTGACTTTACAGTCCCTCTTTTCCTTTCAGGAAATGACCCTCCAGTATTCTCAGTACCCATAGTTCTTGACTATAACATATGATCTAGAACTTAAATCCAAGTTCAAAATGATTAATTCAATAATGGGCACATTGTCCAATATAGTCTGAAGAATTTTATTGGGGATATTTGGAAAAAGTTACTTTCTTCATTCAGAAATGTATGCAGAGAGGGTATGTTTAGATTTTTTTTTATGTGTAATGATGTATTACTTAATTATTGCTATATAATAACATTACCACAAATATTGTGGCTTAAAATAAAGCTCTTTTTAAAACGTCATATTTCCTATGGGTCAGAAGTTTGGGTGAGGATTAACTAGGTCTTCTGCCTTGGGGTCATACAGGGTTATAATTATGATATTGGCCAGGGCTGCTGTCTCATTTGAAGCTCAGCTGTGGAAGGGTCCATTCCTAAACTCATGCAGCTAAGAGCAGAAAATTGAATCCTCAGATTATTTCATATAGTCAGGGCTTGGGATGCTTTACTAGGCTAAAAGAAGGGCGGGGGCAGTAGGGTAATATCATAGAAATAAATGAAAAAAACCAGAAGCATTTAAGGTAGCTCATTTACTCTAACCATCCAGACCTATGGCTGAAAGTTAAGATAGTTGTCTCAATGTGGTCAGATTTTACATAGAGCTTTTAAAAGCAGTTTTGAGGCATTTAGTTACCTTTTAACTAAGCCTTAGCAGTGGGGAATAGATGATGCTACAAGGATCCATCCATATCTCACAGTTACATTGGAACATGTCTTCTCATAAGTGAAGGGGAACAGGATATTCTAAAAGCTGATTCTGGGTTCATTTTTTAAAAACTCTTTTTATTATTAAAACTGTCTTGGTTTTCTTTATGTATTTGGAGATGCATCTGATGTCTTGCAAGTTGTGTAGGTGCTCTTTCAAAGTCAGCAGTTAGGAGCTTTTTATGCCAAACTTCACATAACTTGCCCCAAAGTTTCAAGACAGAGCATGGGGTTATATCAAGTCAGGTTGTATAGAAGCGGAGGTTAGAAAGAGATTTTTGTAAAAGAATTTAGTGAGAAAGTTCTCTTGATAGAAGAGAAAGATGGGAAAAGACAGAAGGAAGTTAAACAATGCTGTGCCCTGGAGTAGAAATTGCACTACAAGTTGGTACCATCTTGAGAAGAAGTCCTGGCTTTTGTAACCCCATTATAGTCAGTCACTAGTTGCTGGCTACTAAGTGTTGTAGAATAAGCAATTCTTTGGAGAAAGGAGAGACTGTGAGCCTTAGCATTCAACATACATAGCTATCAGGAGATGCGTGAGTGCACTTGCTTTGGGAAAATGATCTAACAATACCCACTACAGTAACCATCAATTTATCTTCTTAGTTGAGGCACAATTGCTTCCTGTTATGAGTATGGCATTCTGGATTGCAAGTAAAGTCTGATTGTACCAAAGAAATTTCATGCAAACTTAGAAACCAAATGAATGACATCAGTTGAAAAAAAGTGCATAATGTCACACAGGTGAATCAAATTTTCTTAGGTAAATTACATATAGATAGATATTAATGGATTACAAAAAAAAAAACCAGAATTACTTGAAACACAAAGTTTGGAATACAGTTGAGGTCATAATGTCCTCTCTTGCCAATGTTGAGAGATTATGGATTGGACAGTGAAGTATTGGAAGAAAAAAGGAATACAAAAGGTAGACAAAAAGGAGTTTTTTAGATCACAACACTTTTGACTATAAACTGCTGCCATCTCCCCATCAGTCCTCATGCCATTATCTTACCTTGAGATATTTGTATATGCTCATCTCTTTACTTTGGGCATTTTTTTTTTTACATTCCATTGCTCTTGGATAACTCTTCCTTCTTTATCAGATTTCAGCTTAGGTATGAGAAGTTTTTCTTACATCTTTTTTTACCACTTAAATCCTGGTTATTGGTACTTTTCTTGGGTGCTTTCATAGCACTCTGTATTTACCACTAGAACACATTCTCAGACTATATTTTAATAATACATTTATGAATCGGGATTATGATTCTGTAAAGACAGCAAGCGTTGATTTTTATTTTACTGGTCCCTAACATATAGTCAGGCACATAATTTGTAGGTTATGTATATAATTAGTGTGTTGAATAAATAAATTAGTAGTTAAATTAATTGAGGTAGAAAAAATTTCAATTTTGTATTCATAAAGTGTTAATAAAATCATAATTATTATTCAGATTCAGGTATTTATTTTATCATTAGAATTAAGCAAAAATAACCATTATCTCAAGCCATTCATAGAAGTAGACAAACATATAAAAACAGAAACAAAAGTATAAGGCTTTAAAGAATTTGTAGAGAGAGAGAGTAGAAGAAATGAAAACATCCCAGTAAAAGAGATAAAAAAAATGTATTTGGGTTTGAGGAGGAAAAGTGGAAGAAATAGAGAAAAATTTAGAAGCAGAGACAAATACATAATTATAGGAAAAACTGATTAAGAAGAGGCTAATTAGAGTGAGATGAGTAATATTGATAATAACAGCTGTCAGTCTCTTTGGTATTCAAAAGCTAAACAACTGCTTTATCTTTATTAAGATACCCAGGAGGCCTGATTCATTCCAGTATTTCAGAGCTATCTTGCTAAGCCTTAATAAATTATTCTGAACACTTTTTCATCAAGTCAAATTCGGTTTCAGGGTTTATTTGAGCAGGTACAATTTATAGGTAAAGTCCAAATGATAGAAAGTATCTGTAGGCAGGAAGAAAATTACCCTTATTAATAACTTTTTAAACATTTTCATGCTGGATAATATATCCATGAGAATCTAACTGGAGAAGAAGATTTTGTGCATTAATACCAGTTGTGTGCTCATTAATGTTTCATAGCTGGCACTCAGGGGAAAAAGGAAGGGCCTGGTTTGCAGCAGTTACCAAATTCTGTGGTGTAAATGCTCTGACCATGCCAATATCAAGATGCTAGTATCACTGAGTGTGGATCTTGGGAGACATGTCCACAATGCATACAAAAGATGATAATCCACTTTTGATACTTGATATGCATGAAATAATGGTAATTTCTATATTCAATTTCTACCTGTAGTAGTCCACACTCTTTCACTTGCCAGTGTCATAAACCCAACTTAAATAGCTTCATTTGGTTTTTAAGCTCATGGTTACTCCTTAATATTACTGAGAAGTTTAAGATGTTAAGGCTGCTTCTTCCATGGTGAGATGCAGGGGTTTGAGTGATTTCAGCTTTTATGAAAAATGTCTATCTTTTCTTCATCCCTCTTATCTCTGTGATGGCTACATTTTCAGGTGGGTTTTCTGTAATGAACAGACCTAGGTGATCCCAATGATGGCTACCTCTTTACATTCATACTCTTTCATGATCCTATCCTGACCCTTTGTAAAGGGGACAAATCTGCTTTCAAAAACTTATGGTTTGGTATAATGGAGACAAATAAATGTACCAAAGTATATACTCCAAGAAAGAAGAAAGTATATACTCCAAGAAAGAAGAAGAAAAGTGTTAACCAGCATTACATGGTTAGTTTTCTTTTTCTTATATATATTCAAAGATTTCAAGAATAAGTTATAAATTCCTTTAGATAATGGCTGTATTTTATAATTTTCTTCTTTTTAACTATAACTAAATTGAAAATGCCATCATTATGGTATTTGCTACAATAGCTCATAAGGTACCTTGATTTCAATGTTGTCCCACCACCAAAGGAAATTTATGATTGCCCTTCTGGAATCATGTTTTCTGATTTGGACAACTGGTTTTTTTGTTTGGAATATCTATCATTAAATATATGCCATAGTGCTAGAAAAAAATATGACACCCTATCTCTGATATTCCTTTCTGAGATTAGAAATTCCTGCTCTTATGAGTGCTAGCTTTTCTGGTTTTGCAAACTGGTTACAAATGATTTTATTTGGACAAGTTGACTTATGCTTGATATTGTTAATAACTCAACAAAATTTTTTAGTGTGTTGCTGTAGTCCATCTAAAAAGCACATACCTGTAATCTTTTAAGCAATTAGCTCAGATGATACTTTAAAATGTGAAAAATGTACGTAAAACCAATTTTGGTGCTTTTTCCCCCTTGTAATTTCTTTTGGATTTCTATTATATCTCAGTTTCAATGATAGTCAACTAACTCTGTTACACAGAATAAAATTGTTAAAAATAAAACACAAGTTTGGACTCAGTGATAAACCTTTCAGGTTTCACATGGTAGAAAATTCTAGTGCTAGTGTGTTCAGTTTGGGAGAATAAAAATGTTTCTCAGATTTAAATGAGGTTACATTGAAAAATAATGATATGTTATGATCTAATTTTTCCAAATAGACATGAAGTTCACCTTGAGGCTACTTTGTACTGCTGGGTGACAAAAGAAAAATAATTCATTTTGTGTCACAGTCATTCTTCACCTTTGTGAGTGCTTAAACATTTATTCAAATGTGGCTGTTCTGAATTTCTAATTGTAACTAGTATGGAGTACCTTTAGCCCTCACAGTTTAACATTTAAAGTGAGTACTGGAGATTTTCAAAACCTGGGATATGCAAAACTCATACTTTGGTGACAAAATGTCAAAAATTTCTAGTAAATTAAGGAAAAACAAACAACTAATGAGAAGAGTACTTATATAGAACAGACTCTCTTAAACCTTTATTTTTAATAGTCTCATATAGCAAATGAATTTCATTTGGGCCATGATAGTTTAATTATTTAAAGTGTACAAAAGTTGAGATGTTTATAAAATTTGGGTGACAATTCTCCATTGGTCTCCAGCATTTCTGCATATCTTTTAAGCAAGGCATTGACCATTCTTTGTTCCACACTATCTTTTCTAGAATGTTTGTGTAGAAAACTATATGAAAAGATAGAGGTAGTATCTCTACTTGGAGCGAGGCAAATATGTTTACTGTCCAATATAATGAAGAACAAAGGGCAAGTATGCCTATTAGCCATTACAAAATATTCAAGTTCCCTAAACTCAAAGTTCCTTTCCCATAACCCTATCTACTGCCTGGGTAGCTATCATTCAACCCATTTCATATAGTCATGTGAGAATGGTGGCTTAGGGAACTGCCACAGAGATGCTGATACTCTAGCTACTGCCACTGTTGTGTGTAATAACACACCTTTCGTTTCTGATTTGGGAGTCTAATCTTCTGTCTACACTCATTAAACTGTGGCAGTCTAACTTATTGGCTTGCAAGTAGGTCAAAATCTTGAACCCTTCACAGTTCTTGACAATAGACTAATTACAATCTAATGTAGTTGACAACTGAGACATTCTAGAACAATTATAGTATTCACTTTTATAGAAAACAGTTGTTTCACATTGCATATTACATATCCAGGTCTCCAGAAATGTAGGCCTGGTTTTATGAAGTTGATATACTAGGATTAGTGAGTGTCACAAACATTCTATTTGGATTAGTTCTGCATGATTTTTCATTTGAAAAAAATTTATAGTTCTCTAGACGTATTCATTAAGCTTAAGTTTATCATCCATATGTACTAGAACTGATGGGCTTTACTAGAAATTCTATTTGGATTTTAAAAACTGCAAAAATGAGTGGAAGACATCTGTTGTTTGAATCAGATTTTTTATTTTCTTATTAAATTTTAAGAGTTTTTTTTTGTATATTTTGGATAGCAGTCTTTCATTAGGTATGTCTTTTGCAAATATTCTCCCCGTCTGTGGCCTTATTCTCTTGATAGATATTTTTATATAAATACTTTATATGTCAGTGTGCATACAATCAATGGGAGTTAAGAAAATTAAGACAACCACATTTATCATTCTGATAACATTTATCCTAACTCTTTATCCATTCTGTTTTTAATATTTTCTTTTAATTATTTTAGAAACATTTCTATACATTATAAATTCCTCATATAAAAACTTATTTTCACATGAATTCTGGATTTTTGAATTTGACTAATGTCCTTTGAAACCAAAAAAGAAAAAAAATAGAGTCTTTGTCCTACAGGAAATTATAGTGGGAAGGCACACGTGGAAAACAAGAAAACTATTTAAGGAATCAAGTGGTAACATGAGTGAAGCAATTCAAGTATATGATGAATAATTGAGAGTATTCACAAGAGGGATGAACTGGAAAAGTGCCTGTGCTCTAAGTATGAGGTATTAGATATTATTTAGCTATAGTTAATTGTTTTTTGTGCAGTAACAGGTCTCTTTAGTTTCAAAAGAAGCCAGAAATCCAGACTTCAATACACACATTTCAAATTTTAGATACAGGAAAATATAGTTTTGACCATAAAAATTTATGAACCCAATTAGTCCTGTTAGTCACATTTAAGAGCTTTGGTTTAACAACAAACAGTTGCAAAATAATATATGTACTGTAATGAGAGTGTAAACAAAGTATGGTGGAATCATGGAAAATCTATATAACAAAGATAATCTACGAGGCATCCATCCTTGGAAGGATGTGTAGGGCTTTTCCTTAGTATTGCTGAAAGAAGGCAAAAGAACGACATATGGAAAACGTAGAGGCCTGAGAGAGTTTTCTATGTTTTGAGAAATATTTTATGGCTCAGTGTATCTAGAAAATAAGCTCCAGAAAATTCACTTGGGATATAGATAATGGGATCTAGACACTGTTAGATGTGCTTGATCAGACTGGCTAATTCATGAAAGTCCTTGAAGGACATGGCAAAGAGCACAATCTTTTAAGTAATGAGAAGGAATTAAAGCATTTTGAGCAGGGTATTGCCTGATCTGACTTGTGTTTTAGAAATGATACTGGCTGTTGTGTTGAAGATGAATGGAAAGGGAGTGAACTGAAAGAAATTTTCTCGGAAAGAAGAAGAGAATTAGAACCAGAATTTAGGGGACTGAATTAAATTTGGAGAGAAGGAACTCTGCGTGTGTGCATGCGTGCACATGTGTGTGTGTGTGTGTTGAGTACATAAAGAATAGGTACAATTAAATATAAGATGAATATTTTATTGTTGTTTTCATTATTATCATTTTTGGTATTATTTACTGTTAACTTTTGAGTGAAATAATAAAAGTTATAAAAATTGGTAAAGTAGTACCTAGTAGCAGGTGTTTATGAGTAGAATACTACAAAAGGAAAAATCTCAGAAAGAAATGCTCTAAAAAATTTATGGAAAGTATATGTAGCTAAAGCTGTAAATAGTAAAATAAATTTACACATGTGTAAAATTTGCTGTAGGTCACACGACACATGTTTTTAGGGACCAGTGACATGGCCAATGATTGAAAATTTTCAAAGAGATTTTGATGTCTTAAATTTTTTTAATGGGATGAATTGAGAGATTGGATGGCTGCATAGCAGGGCACTTTACAAGAGTGACTGTCAGCAATCTGCAGCTCCCTAAATATTCTGAGGTGGAAAATAAAGTGGTGATAGAGTGTTGACCTTTAGTCACTAATGTAATACTTCATAATATACAGATATTTAATTTTCCAAGCAATCACTGAATATTTCAGCAGTGGTATAAGAATTTTGTTTCTGGGTGTCTCTTAACAGTGTTTTATGTGACTCTATTGGCTTAGAAAAAAAGATTAAAAATCACAAGAACATTGTAGATATTTTTCAGCATAGTTGAGTTTTAAGCTTTATTTCAAATAAAGCTTATTTCAAAGGTTGTCATGAAAACAAACAAACAGAAAAACAAACAAAAAAAACCCGCCAAAAACTACAAAGCCAAAGCCTGTTTAGTAAAGATTTAGCAATAATTAAGGCTTCATATTATATATTCTGGTTGTTATATATATATATATATATATATATATATATATATATATATATATATATATTTTTTTTTTTTTTTAGCTCTAACTCCAAGATTTTTCTGAGAGATGAGAGAGGACTGGTTTTATGGACTGGTAGATTATTTTTTATTATTTGCTAGAGTTTTTCTTACAACAAAATCCATATTCATTGCTGTTTCAAGTAGCAGTGCACTTCCACAATATTTTTCCATGTGCACATGGAAATATATAAGCATGACATTTTAGGAATACTTAACATAGTATAAATATGGAGCTAAACTTTGGTACCACCTTCTTAGAGAAATTAATTTTTGAGTTCCTATTACTTATTCCCTAGTCATTCTAATGACTATGAAGTGGTATCGCATTGTAGTTTTTATTTGCATTTCTCTAGTTATCAGTGATGCTGAGCTTCTTTTTATATGCTTATTGGCCATTTGTATATCTTTGGAGAAATGTCTGTTCTGTCCCCTTTACTCATTTTTGAATTAGGTTGTATTTTGTTGGATCAAATTTTAGGATTCTGTCTATAATTTAGATATTAATCCCTCATGACATATGTGACTTTCAGATATTTTTTTTCCATCCTGTGGGTAATCTTTTCAATCTGTCAATAATAGTGTCTTTGGATGCAGAAAATTTTTAAATTTTCATGAAGTCCAATTTGTCTATTTTTTTTATTTTGCTGCCTGTACAAAATAAAGAAATTTCCAAAAAATCATTGTGGAATCCAATGCCATAAAGTTTTGTCTTATGTTTTCTGTTAAGAGTTTTATATTTTTACCTCCTACATTTAGATCAACGATATATTTTGATATATAATGTTAAATAATGATCCAATTTTATTCTTTTGCATGTGCATAGCTAGTTTTTTTCCAGCACCATTTGTTGAAAAGAATGTCTTTCCCCCCATTGAATAACTTTGGAACTTTTGTCAAAAATCACATGAGGGTTTATTTCTGGGCTCTCCTCTCCTCCCCTCCCCTCCCCTCCCCTCCCTTCCCCTCCCCTCCCCTCTCCTCCCCTCCCCTCCCCTCCCCTCCCCTCCCCTTCTTCTCTTCTCTTCTCTTCTCTTCTCTTCTCTTCTCTTCTCTTCTCTTCTCTTCTCTTCTCTTCTCTTCTCTTCTCTTCTCTTCTCTTTTCTCTTCATAATTTATGTCTCTGTTTAGACCAGTGCCATACTTTTTTAATTATTGTAGCTTTGTAGTTAGTTTTGAAATCAGGAATGTAAAATCTCTAACTTTTAAATTCCCTAGAATTTACTTCTGCCAGAGGGTAGGAGCTTGCAAAAATTTCCTGCTTCTTTGCAACTCTGCTATCAGAAACAGCAATCAGTAGTCAGAGCATAGATCTCCAATATTTGGAGAACAGGTCTTTTTTCCTATCTTGGCTTCCATGAGCCACATGCAGGCTGCTCTTGGAGTGCATGACTTATGCCTACCATGAGGTTGGAGAGTGTGAGATGAGCAGCTGCCACTGTACTAAGAACTGAAAGTGACTGAAAGTAACCACGATTTACTATCTAAGCCTTTCCTTGGAAGTCATAAGCCTTCAATAGACTCCAGAGTTCCAACGCAGTTATGTCTGACAGATTCTGCCAGTGCAATTGTCTACATGGAAAGAGATTTCTAGTCCTTCCAAATCAGCTGTCTTCTCATAATTTTCTCAAATATACATTTGACATTGATGTTAAAAAGGCCTCTATAAAATATGGTAACAAGCTGGTTTGCCTTCAATGAAATGAGGAGAAAGTGGTGAGATGAAGTGGGCTTTGGTTACTTTATTTCAATCTCTTCCTTCACTTGTGGTCTTGGTGTGTGCATCTAGGGAGAACAGCTTTCTCACCAAATGAGGATAACAATAGCACCCACTTCACACAGACATTCTGGGTAATAAATTAGATAATGTAAGTAAAGGCACTGGCATTAAAAAATGAAGATGAGCTGAGACTCTCCCACTCTTTGTTTTTCTTCTTCTGAAGTGTCATTTGGAGAAGAAAATGTTCATGTGGACCTTTTGATTATTTATAGACAGCCTGCATTCCCAAATGAATTTAGATGGCCTAAATCAATGGAATTGCCTTCAGTGGCTCCCAGAGCACCATCCTCATCAAAAGATGAAATTAGAATTGTGAACAATGAATGTTCTCCCTTGTGCCTTATATTCTAGTTTCACAGAAAATAAAAACACAAAATTCTACGTTCTAGCTTCACAGTAATTCCACAGCTACTTCAATCAAAAATAAATTTGGTGTCATAAGAACCAAGGGAGTTGAAGATATTATATTTCATGAAAGAAAGTTACTTTTAAGGGTGATTTTCTAAGATCTAAAAACAGTGAGTTTCTTTCTGGTGTAACCTCATGGGTTTACTACAAACTTTGAGAAATGTCAAGATATGACATTGCAGTTGAATAGATTTCCAAATTGATAAGTTCCAAATATACTACATGTTAGATCTCTTTCATTTTAAGCATTTGTGTGAAATAAACACAGAAAAGAAAAGTAAACTGAATTATAGAATGGAAAACATTTAAATTCTGATTTTAGAACCAAATGGTAATCTAATCTTGGACAACTAAATTTAAAGAATTTGTTGGAGTCACAAGACACATGGCAAATTTTGTAATGTTTATATTAAAAAATGTACCTAAAATTTTGTCATTCTGGTCATTACTTGTGTTTTCCTCCCTCAATAAGTCTCTCTTGATATCTCCTCTAAGAGATTTACAATGCTTATACCTCCTCCAAATAGGCATCACCAATCATAATTGTGGGCAGAAAAGCTGAACAAGATTTTTATACACTCAAAAGCTTTGCCTTCACTAGAAAGAGCAGAGTCCTAAGAGAATGTATTTTCCCCACAAAATGTGGAAGTCCTGCTTTAAATGTTCACAAGGGTTATTTTTGACAGATTTCTGGTGAATTCTTCTTAGGGATCAAAACTGTGAGCATGTTTATCTTCCTGTTTAGAGTCAAAAATTGAAAATCCCAGATAATAGCACTCAAGAAGTTCTGCAAAATCTTTTAGAAATAGGGCTTGCCTCGAAAGCAAATAAAAACAAAAACGAGAATCAAGAAGTCCATTTTTATTTTAAAAAGTGAGAGTCACTGTAGATCCCCAGGGACTGCTGCTGCTGTCAGACTTTTAGTTCAGGGAGAAATGAATTTATTAACTAGATGGAGAATTGAGTCGCTTGTTTCCACACAGTGAAAGAATATAGTACTCACTTAATCTAAAATGGTTAGATATCATATAATCTGATTCTTTTTTCAAGTTTATAGTGTTGCCTTACATAACAGTGACTAATTTTCATATACTATTTTATACGCTTCTCCCTTTGATATGTCCATTGACTATAATAAATACTCATATGCAGGTACACTAAGGGTACTATTAGAATTAGATAATTCAGAAATTAATCTCCCTGAATTACCAGAGTTTGGCTGGACCTTAAAAGATGAATATGTTAGTCAGATGAACAAAGAAAGGGTAAAGAAGATTTACACTGAGGATATTGCTAAAGTTCAGACCTAAAGATGCAAAGAAGCCGAGTGGGTATGCGGAAGGACCATATAATTTGTCATCTAAACTAGAATGCCTCAGGGAGTAAAAGAGGCCAGCTACACATTAAAATTACATTACTTTTTTGGAGGGAAGAAGAGAAGACAAATTCATACTACTTTCCCATCTTGTTAGCCCTCAAAAAACATATAATCTTATAAAATTTTATTAACATTTGATTTTTATTTTTTTAAATTATTAATTATTTACTTTTTTATTGTCACCATAATACAATTTTAGATTACTTTTCAATATAATTATAAACCTATACATTTAATTTAATATGTTGATAGATATATACAATAATTGTAATAAAATATACTTTTGAAAGTAATTTTTCTAAAAATTAAGTAATTGATGTACATATTAAAGAAAATTTTAAGATTCTCTTTTCAATATTGATTATCTGAGCATTAATCTCATTAGGAAAGTAATTACTTCTGGCATATATGTAGACTTTAAAAGTTTTTTGATTGTTTATATTTCTAGATTCTGTTTCTAGTACTGCTGCAGGAAGCGACACCCGACGGAAGGATTGGGTCACTCACACAACTATTGGAGGAAGAAGAATTTATTGGCTGGCTCAGCATGTGGGCTTAACAACACCATGCATGAGCTCTCTTTGGTTAGATTTATTACAGTTTATATATCTCTGCAATGTCCTTGTAAGGGACACGTGATTCCTTTGTCTGAGGTTCTAGGTGCACCTTGTGACCCAGGATGGGGAGGAGGAGCTTCAGGTGGGGGGTTGCAAGGGGGAGGAATTTCCAGACCACTAGTCTTATCTATTTACAGGTCATTTTGCCCAGTAGAACCCATGACCTTGACATTATCAACACTATTACAGGACTCTTGAATGAAGAGACGGGACACCTAGGCTATAAGCAGAAAGTAGTACTTATTAATGCTGGCATGGGCTCAGCTGGTTCCTATCCAAAGGCTGAGCCCCAAATGTAACATAATTGGCAGTTTTATACAGTCTTGTTATTCTTACACAGTTACAGAGATAAGGAAGGACATTAGTTGGATAATAAGCTGTGAATCAACAGATGTGAGCTGGAGGGTCCTTGAGGTGGGAGAGGTAGCTATGGGAAAATATGTTAGCTGTAGAGTCCTGGAGTTGGGGAGAGGGCATTCAAGAATGGATTTTAACAAACTGAGTCAGTCATTTCTGCAAGCCCTTTCCTTTGCATTTTTCAGATGCCTTCTCTCCTCTCTTAGTATGTAGAAAATATTTTTATTAGACTCTTTTCAGTATGTTCTTATTATTTCATAAAATAGCCTGTATTAAATAATGAGATTTTATAATAAATTCATTTGAAATTATTGATAATTTCAATTGATTCTTCTGTATAGGCAATAATATATAGTTTAAAATTTTAAAATATAAAATATAGGTAAATTTACTTATTTTGGGGTATAAAAATAATAATTTATATACATTTTTATAAATTTTAACACATTTATAGATTTATGTAATCACCAATACAGAGTCAGATTAGTTCTATCACTCCAAAAAACTCACACTTTCTATTCGTAGTCATCCCACCACTGCTAACTCCTGAAAATCATTGTTCTGTCCTCTCTTACTAACGTTGTTGGGTTTTTTTGAAAAAATACTCTTTTTTAATTCATAAATTCATAGTTAAACATAAAAATATATTTTTAATTAATTAATTATTTTATTGTGACATTGGTTAATGACATCCAATAAGTTTCAGCTGTACACTTATAGTAAGGTTCATATAAATACACACACACACACACACACACACATTTACAATTTGTTCATCTCCCATAGATAGATTTCTTACTGTTGCCACATATTTGACCTCCTTTACTCTGTCTACATCTTCCCTCCTCACTCCCTCCTACTCTTTGGTAAACACTAGTCTATTGTCCATGTCCATGAGTCTCTGTTTGTTTGTCCTGTTCCTTGTTGCTTTTAGATTTATATCCCACATATAAGTGATATCATGTGATTTTCAACTTTCTGTCTGGCTTATTTTGCTTAGTATGATTATCTCCAGGTCCATCCATGTTGTCGCTAATGGCAGTATTTCATCCCTTCTTATGGCTGAGTAATATTCCATTGTATATATGTACCACAGCTTCTTTAGCCAATCATCTATCATAGGACACTTCGATTGCTTTCATGTCCTAGCCACTGTGACTAAGGCTGCTATAAATATCCATGTTGTTACAAATGTTTTCAGAGTTACCATTTTTTCCCCTCCATTAAGAATGCTTTTATATGACAAATGTTTTTGTAACACAAAACTCTTAAACGGCATGATTCATTTGATGATGATTCTAGAAATTTTCATGCTGTAACAGGGTATAGATTTTTACAATGTTATTTTATTCCAAAGTGGAGTATAAATTTTGTTTGTTTGTTTGTTTGGCAGCAGGTGACTTTATTATTTTTATAAACCTGGAGCTTAAAAATTTGCAATATTTGTAGAGTACAGGGAACAGAGTATAAATTTAACTAATAGAAAATAAGACCCTCAACAAGAGATTCTTTCTACAATTGATATTTCAAAGCACAATTATAAATTTCAGGATTGTCTTGAATACTGTTCTTTAACTTTCTAAGTTATTTCCATTTAAATATAAATTTGAAAGTTTTACTATTACCAAGTCATAATTTTAATAATTATTTAGTAAAAGTTTCAAATGAAAGGTCTCATTTTTGGTGTACCGGCTGATGAACATTTTGGTTAGGTTTCACCTGGTTTTGAACAAAGTGCAACCCAAATTAGAAGACTAATATTAAAAATTATTGATCATCACTGTGTACCAAAGTTATACTCAACACAGGAGACACAGTGGTGATATGCGATTTCTAACATCATGGAGCTTTTGTTTTAGTGGAGAAGACAGGCAATAAAGTGAATGAACAACCAAAACAAACAAACAAACAAACAAATATAT
This sequence comes from Cynopterus sphinx, assembly GCA_030015415.1. NCBI lineage: Eukaryota > Metazoa > Chordata > Mammalia > Chiroptera > Pteropodidae > Cynopterus > Cynopterus sphinx. The sequence goes on along the minus strand of CM057389.1, from coordinate 18,137,323 downwards.
ATATATATATGTATGTGTGCATATATATATATATATGCACACATACATATATATTTTTTATAACCAATGAAAATATTAAATAACTTGTATGAAGAGGAAATACTTGATGTCATGTTAGATAAGCTAGTCAGGAAACCATTACCTCTACAATTCTAATTACAGATAAATACACCAAGCTTCAGAGAGGACAAGGTTTGACCACTGAGATGCGCTGGAGTGGAATTCAAATCCAGTTCTACTCAATCTGAAATTTTGCATTTCCATTGCATTTCAATGGGTGATTGCAGCAAATGCTCCATAAGACCCCTTCAGACTCCAAGATGCTGAGATTCATTTGACATAGACTGCTTCATGGATGTCAGCCACCTAACAATCCAAATGCCTCCATAGCAATCTTTTAATTGTTTTTAGTATCATTAGGAAGATTTTCCTAATTAAGTACTGGTATGCAATTAAAATAAGAGATATGTTAAAATGTAGGGTATGCAGAATGATGGGGTTATTATCTTAAAATATTCACCTGCATTCTTGTAATATACAATACACAATTTCTCTCAGAATCCTATTAAGAAGCTACATTTTTTTCTATCCTAAATACTGTCACTAAAGTTGATGTTATCCCATGGATGTGGATATGACTAAAGAAGAGGAGCTATTTGATAATATACTTGCTGCAAAATCATATAGAGTGTAATTTTGTCTGAAGAATAAACCTGTTTAGAATACGTGCTAGGAAGAGTTTTTGGCACGTTCCTCTTAGCGTATGCTATAGCATTCTGTTAAGGAATTATCAGGAATTTAATAGCTGGATACTAAAAAAAGACAGTGGTGGAGATGAAACAAATGCTGACTTTGCCTCAAGTGATATGAGTTCCAGTCCCAGCTCTGAGCCTCAATTTCCCTTTTTTATCTGTAATATGGACATAATATTGTTAAGTTCACAGGGCCAAGTGTTGAAAACCAAAGAGCAGTGCCGTGCTACCCAGGCTGAAATATGCCTTGTTGTAACATCAGTCCTTAAGTAATAATGTTTTTGTGCTCACTCAGTGTTCTGGAATAATTAATTTAAATTCCTAAAACCTAAAATTTATATATATAGTTAATTTAAGCATGCATGTTTCAAATTACATATAATGTTGTATACCCTTTACCTCAACACGAAAGACTGGCCATTTATGGCAAATAGAATTGTCACTCCCCTACTTGTTCAGAAGTTCTTTTTTCTTTGCTGCCCTGCTAACTCTCTGTGCCCCATGGACTTACCTTTGTTTCAGGGCTTAAACAACTTTTAGGGAGCTTTTCTTTATCTGCATTTTCTTAAACTACAACTCCCATGTTTATGGATGTCTATTGCTCTGGCTCTCACTGTTCCTAATTTGTTCCTAAGTAGATTTTTGGGAGGTTACAACTTTAGGAATGTTTGTTCTCTTTTAATAGGTATTGTGCAAAACACCTATCTGTAAGCCAAGGGTGGCATCCTTTTCTAGTAGGAGAAGGGTCATTTGGGTTGTTCTGGATATTGGCTCTAAGTGAATAGCTTTCAGGTTATTCACCATCTGAGAAAGCTTCTCTTGCTGTGTAGAAGTCATTGACTTTAGGACACTTACTGTGCTGCACACATTTGAAGATTTCTCTAGTGTGCTGCAGTCTGAGATGTGTTATGTGTTATTTAACTATTTTGAATCCAGTGTGCACAGACTATGAAAATGTTCTATAATCTTTGAACTTCTCATTATGGAATGTAATGTATTATTATCGTCCCTGTAGCTACCATTATAAACAATCATGCAGTCCCCCAATTTAGACTGGATTTGTCATAGACAAGGCAGGTGACCATCTATTGGAAATACCCTTCCCTCTTACGTTACTGCCCAATCTTGCAATTACCAGTCCAGAAATAAAAATATTATATATTTGTTATTTTGCATTCAGATTTGTTAAATACTATTAAAAGCTTATTATGTACTTTCATGTACTGGAAGATACAGTCTTTTATATTAATTATATTATTTGTTGTTACAAAAAATATCTTTGGAGGGGCCATGTGTAGTTAGCATTACCCTTTAATGACTAAATATTAATGAACTTGATAACACTTTATAGCACTGGTTCCAAAGATGATCCCTGATCAGTAGCATTATCAAAAGCCTGGAACTTGTTGGAAATGCACTACTGAATTAGAAACTCTGTGGGTGACTCCCAGCAATGTATGTTGTAACAAACCCTCTGGGAGATTTGGATGATGCTAGAGTCTGAGACCCACTGTTTCGCATCATGTCAGTTATAGAGAAAAAAGCAAAGGAGATCTGGTGGTGAAAAGAGACAGGAGAGATGAGTTTTGATAATGTAAGAAGGAAATAAGAAAATGGTACACATTTCCATCATGGCAGCAGAGGGCTTGGCAGGAACACCTCAGTTAATAATGGATAAAAAGAAAAAGACTGGATTTTAGCACCTGAACAGAGAGTGTACAGATGGATAGAGATATGAAGAATGAAAAGCATGAATTCAAAAGCTACTAGAATCTAACTTTAGAAATGTCATTATTTGTGCAGAGATAGTTGGCTCAGCAGTGAACATTATTGGTAGCTGTTCCTCAGTTTGTCCTTGTAAAATACTGGAGTGTCCACCTTAGCATAGTGCACGTCCTTGCAGATGCTTTGGTATCAAACAGTCCTTTATCCTGCCATAATCAACATATCTTTCCTGTTGGCTTTGATCCTAAAATTTCTTTTGTTGGTAAATTGTTTCACTGAAAGTGTCATCTTCAGTAATTCACATACCACAGCTACAGAAAAGGTGGGACAACATAACTGCCAAGGAGACTTTAACTTGGTTCATAGAATTATTCTTTGTAGGTCCTCTGAAAGACATTCCAGTTTTCCTAAATGCCTTTTGCCAGTGACCAGTCTTCTGTCAAGGAGTAAAAGTCAGCATAGATTTTATTTCACTATTTATGATAAAAATTTTTGTGTAAAGAGTTTATTTATTCAAGTTACTAAAAATTTTCATTATATTTCTGCCTTTCTGGTCAGTTCATGGTGCTCGTATTCTCAGTGTACACTAAATAGAATTTTTTTTTGGTGAAATTATCATTAACATATTAGCGTTAAAGCCATTAAGCTTGGATTTAGAACATAAAGGAACAATAAACCAACTCTTTGTTTCATTTTGATTGTGTGTACCATGTAGATCTCTTCCCTTCTGATGGCAAAAGTCTGCATGGTCATTAATATATTCATTTTTATTCATTTTTTTAAATTACTATTTATAGAAGCTTCCAATTATACTTTCAGATTAAATCATCATGTATTAGATAAAAACAAGTCATTTAGTAAATGAATGTAGTTTAAGGACTCTCAATATTAATTAAACTATATTTCACATAGTCAATTTTCTTTGAATCACACAATCTACATCTAGACAGAGTAACTGATTGGAAATAATGGCAGGTGGGTCTTCTTTGGAAGGAGCGTAGAGTGCTTGATTTAATAAAGTGACAAATGAAGGCAGTATGGAAGTGGCAGGAGTCAAGGAGAGCAGCATAAATCTCAAATCAAAAATAGAAATTTGGTTAAGAGTCAGCAAAATTTATAATGTTGCCCCAAATTGGTTAATAAGCTGTAATTAAACTGAGTATATTTTCTTCCTTCCCTTAATCTTTCTCCTTTCCTTCTTTCTATTTGCTTTTACTTACTTATAATACACACACATCACATAAAAATGCAAATAGTAACAAGTACTTAGAAAAATTAAAATTTTTAAAAAGTTGAGTTCTAATTTTTACTTGCTGGCTTTGTATTCTCAGACAAGTTATCTTATACCTAGGATTTCTAATTTTCCTTTAGTAAAACTTTCATAAAATTCACTTTAGAAAGGTAGCATTCATCTTTTCATTTATCATTCAGTAAAATTTATCGATGTTCTATGTTGTAGACACTGCTATGTGCACTAGTAGATACCTGTGATCCCCTAATATGTATAGGACATGTTCTTAGACACTAAAAGAAAATTTATAAAAAAGTTGAATAATATCTAAGATTTTAGATAACCAAGTGCTCTCTGGGTACTCATTCCATTCTCATCACAATGTCAGGATATAGGAAAAATTATACAGTGATATTAGAGACTGGGGAACTGTAGTCTATATTATTTATATACTTTGTTCTGGGATTGTTTTAAGGTGATACAAATATGAATAATTAATTGTTTCAAGCCTCCTTTCAGTGTTATCTTTCAGTGTTGTGAGAAAGATAAAATAATAATAACAGACATGTAGAAAGTCCTATGGAAATGCAAAATAAGGTAAAATCAGCTGCCTAGGGAATTCAAACAAGGTGTGTCAGAGGAGTGAATATTTGAGCTATGTATGGAAAAATACTATGTGTTTACAAAAGGAAGGCTATCAAGTGAGAGGAAAGTACTCTAGGTACACTGTAGTACATGCAAAGGCACAGATTACAGAGTTGCAGTATTATAGAAGACTGTTCATTAGGATATAAGAACCATTTATATTAAAAGAGGAACAACTTTTTTTCTCTCTTTTTAAAAATGTATTTTAATTAAAGTTTACAAACAATATTATTTTATATTAGTTTCAGGTGTAAAAAGAGGAAAAATATTGAGCAAGAGAAAGATTTGTTCTAAAGTCAATGCGACTGTCCATGCAAGAAACTACCATTATCTCCAATTTATAGATAAAAAAATTGACATATACAGACATTAGTGTTCTATTTCCAAGAGATTATAAAAGTCTGTGATGAAAACTTCTTCTAAGTCTAAATCTGGTAGCCTTATACTGCTTTAAAATTATAGTTTATTGTGGAAATTAAATTTATCAGTACTTGAAGGTAGTAGATGACAAATCTGAGAAAACCAGGGAAAAAGTTATAATGAGCAAGTTAAAGAAAAACTTATTGGTGAGAAAGGTCATGTTGAGGAAACAATAGCCTTTTTGATGACCTCAAGTGGGATGTCTTCATGGAGTAGAGAAGGTTTTAGAATAACTACTATCAGTAACATTATAGTAAATCATTTAGAAATATTCAAAAAACATTGAGGATTAATGGGAAGTTAGCTAGCAAACACATTTAGCAGAACAAAGAAGTAATATAGAACAAAGAGTAATATAAAAATCATAATTGAATGGATAAACTTCATGTTCAAGTTGATTTAGGTGGCAAGTGGCCTTACGAGGTCCATCAGTTACTCTACCTAGCAATACTGGACATATGTGACTGGCATCAAGCAAGGCCCTTAAGATGATTTTTCTTGGTTTCTCTGCTCATAAAATGAAGAAATATGAGCTAAGTGGTAGCAATATTATGTGAATAAACAACTACTTGGCTGGTCATATTTAAGAAGTGTTGAATAACAAACAGATTGATTTATTCTGGGCATCACTCTGACTCAGCCACACTGGCTTTCTTGCTCCTTTTTGAATAAGCCAAGGAAAATTTCACCCCAAACCCTTGTTGTACCTCCTCACTCAGATATTTTCATGGCTTTCTCACACTTCATTTAGGTTTCTGCTTAAATGTTACCTTAAAAAGGTAATGTTTCCTCACCAATTATTTAAAATAGAAACCTTAACACTCAATTTATATTACCACAGGTTATTTTTCTGTGTAGAACTTAATATTATCTGCCACATTATTGTATGTTTATCTCTCCAACAGAGATAAAGACTTTTTTCATGTAATTACTATTATATTGACACACAATAGGTACTCATTAAATATTCATTGAATCAATGAATGTCTGAATCAATGATTGGGATCGTATTTCTTATGGAATTATGCAGAATTATCCTGTTTTAATTAGTAATTATAAAAAGAAATACATGGCAACTTATCAAAAGCAGAGGAGAAACTTCTGGAAAGATAACAAAGGGAATTGATGTGTTAGGAAAAACTTTCCAAATTTTTTAACACAATGTTGGAATGTAGACACAATAAATAAACAAAAATTCTCTCTACCATATGCTCATAAAGTTCTTTGCATCAAACAGGTGGATGACACAAAGCTGGAAAAAATTCCTAAAGTAATGCATTAAGATTCAGAAAGATTTCAAATAATAAGATGAGCTACATCTAAGAAAATGGAATGTAACAAAAACTGTAAATATTGCGCTTGCACTTAAAAAAAATTACTTAAGTACAAGGTAGGTGAAGGTACAATTAAAAGTAATTCATCATGAAACAAATCCAGCCTAGCTAAAACCCAAAGGCTTTAGTAAACAACAAACTCTGTAATTAACCTATTTTAAAAATTATTTCACTATTTCACTTTGTATGCAAAAGCATAGTATACAGGTATAGTGATAATTACTCCATTATATTCTAATTTAAATATAGCACATCTAGAATATACATTTCAATTTATTTGTTTATTAAATTTTTATTGAATATCTACTATGTGTTAGGCACTATTTTAAGCATTTTAGATATACAGTAAATATATATCCACTTCTGATTTTTCTTTGTGATGGTATGCATTTTGGAAGCAACAGAGGGCTACTCTCTTCTCTGCACCTCCTTTTAAAGGAAGCATTGACAAATTACCGTGTATTTAGCCAGAGCAAACATTACAAAGATGAAAGGGATGAAGTTGATAAAAAAGAGAAGGCTTACTTTAAGTATCTGAATATGAGTTTTTTGAGAGAGTGAACAAATAAATTCTGCATTGCTTTGAAGTTGAGGGCTAAGACTAACAGATGAATTTAAGTGTGAAATGGGATTTAAGTCTCTACAAGTCAAAATTAAATACCTTTAACATCGTTTTCCACAGAGTCTCGATGGTCACGTGTGAGTCATTGAGATGTTCTTTATCAAAGGTTGAATGAAGCCATTTCTAATTCTGAATTTTTGTGAAAATGAATTACATTTTCTACAGCAGATTCCAAAAGAACAAGAGAATTGTGCTAAGTAGGCTGCTGTCAGAGTATATTTAGAAGAAGAAATTTTAGAGTTTTTGATGTTGGAATTGCAAGCATTCTGAATGATTTACAAGATCTGTTGTGAGACTGCTTGTTTATAAAGCTGAGGAGAGGTGAAACAGGTCCTGAGGTTGAGGAGGGTAAGGAAATGTGAGACTGGGCTGTAGAAAGGGAGAGTGAGGGCAGAAGAGAGGAAAATTGTGACTTGGTTACTAAAACCATTAAGCAGTGCCTGAAATGAGGGTGGATAAAAAATATTTATATGATTCATGTGATAAATTTAAAAAGCTCAAGGTCACAGAAACATTTCCCAATTGCTTCATCATCCTACTTCTCTTTCAGGAGAGTGAGAATTGGTGAAGTTGGAACTGGAGATAATTTAAGGAAAGAGATGATTTTCAAAGAAATACTTTTTTTTTTTTTTAGAAATCAGGAAGTAAGAGGAGCTCTTGAGAAAATGATCAAGACGATAAGAATACTTTATTGAAATACAGTAGAAATATGAAAATGGACAGATCAAATAAGGATGGAAAGAACCTCTGGAATAATATCCTAAAGTATATGGTCACTGAATTTAGAAATCACTAGAGACAGCGGCAGGGGGCAGGGGAGAGAGAGAGAAATTTGCACACAGGATAGCAGTTAGGCATAATAGGTTGAAGAAAGCAGTGATCTGGTAGAAAAGCAGAGGGATTGCTGAGAATGTATCTCTTCAAGGTTGATGTAGAAATTACTGAGCTGGCTTATTTTTGCAATCATAGGAGTATAACTCTTCAAATTTTATTATTTGTATGAGGAAATAAGTCATTGGTTGAGTGAAAAATGCCTTTACTTCAGAAAGATTAACAGGAATAATGTCAGGTTTTGACTTGGGCAGAGGTGAAGATTAACTAGAGAAAGAGAGCAGAGTGACTCCACAAAGCTTAAATAACAGATATAGTTAACTCAAGAAGACAGATTGAGGCTATATGTGAGTGCTTTAAAGTCAAGCTAATTGAGTAATAGAAGTTTGCATTTTATCTTGCTAGTCATATGCCTTGCTTTATCTCAAGATGCCCCTGCCATGTGGCCAAATACAGAAAGTAAAATATAGTGGTTAAGAGCACAGATTGTGAAGTCAGACACTCTGGGTTTGAATCTAAGATCCATAATTTATCATAGCTTACTTTGGGCAAGATATTTAACATTTATGTAATACGGTTTTCTCATTTATAAAATGGAATTAATAATAACACTCACCTCAGGAAGTTATGAGAATTAAAATGAGATGATACATATAAAAAAGAACAAATGACAAACAAAAGCCCAAAGACCAACCAAACAAACAAACAAATAAAAAACACAAAGTTCTGGCACATAACGTGATATATATGAGATAGTTATTAATATTTTGAATAGATGACGAATTGACTAGTGTCAATTTTTTTACTTTCCTTTGCTGTGGAATTTTACCACTGTAGGTCACGGCAAGCTGCAAAAGAAACAAATGAAAAAAACCTCTTAGTTAAGTATTTCTTTGGGGGTTTTGTTTATCATACCCATTTTCTTTAAAGCACAAATAAGTGGAAGATTTATCTTTCATTTACCTGCTCTGATAAGATTGTGAGAATGAATAATCATTTTAAAAAGTAGATTTATCTATCTTCCTTTTAGAAAATGTCTGTGTACTCCTTTTGTTATCAGAGATTTTTAACTGTTGGAGCCACTTGTTTTCTTACATTATTAAAGTTCTCCATGGCATCTAAAATGCCCTTTTACTCTAATTTGATCATTCTCAGTATCAGTCCCTACTAACTTAGAAATCCATATTTCCATAAATGAATCAAATCATCTCATTCTTGAGAATTCACTGACCCAGGAGTCTAGCAATAGACAATCAAGTTTGGTTTTTTAGCCACTCAATCTTGTTTAGCAAAACTTGATTAGATTCTATCATCCTACTCATTAAAGATTCCATCTGTTTAAAACTCCTTTTCTGTTTATAACAAAATTTCTTTCTTGTTTTCTGCTTTCTTTTTGACTTATTCACTTTTTAAATTTAGTAATCCAAAAACAATATTTGCAATATGTTTTTTTTTTCTTTTTTTTTTGTATGAAAAATAATGCTTTTTTTTTTCTTTCTGGAGAAATGAAATCATTTTCTAGCTACAAATTAAGAATTCCAGACAGGGTGCTCCACTTGGTACAGCACAGGGCTAAGCTAAATAAAACAAAATCTAAGGGACCACTCAACATCAGAAGTCAACAGATTTAGTTAATAATTTAAGAGACAGAGGATAAAAAGACTGTGACTATAAGTATCAAAAAATACTTGGGGAGACCTCAAAAACTTAACTAGAACATTTATGTGAAGGGGAGAAGCTTTGGAGATGGATTATACAAGAGAAAGAGAAAATTATGATCCTTAAATGGAGCCATTTGTATTTTCCACTTTTGTTGAATCTTACTACTGTAGGTCACAGTAAGGTGCAAAAAAACAAAAACAAAAACAAAAACAAAAACAAATGCAAAACCTCTTAGTTAAGGATTCCTTATCGATGTTTCTGTTTCAAAGTTCTATTCATTATTGAAAGTAGGGTATTGAGGTCATCTACTATTAATCATTTTTTCCCCAATAAAGGCATACAAATGGTCAACAAGTATATAAAAACGTACTGACATTGCTAATCAACAGGGAAGTGAAAATCAAAACCTCACATCTGTTAGGATGGCTATTATCAAGAAAACTAAAGATAAGTGTTGGTGGAAATATGGAAAAATTATGTAACCATTGTACACTATTGATGGGAATATAAATTGGTGGAGCTCCTATAAAAAAATAGCATGGGTTTCCTCAAAAAATTTTAAATGGAACTAACATGTGATCCAGCAATCCCACTTTTGGGTATACATCCAAAAAAATAGAAATCAAGATCTTAAAGAGATAGCTGTAATTGCATGTTCACTGCAGCATTATTCATAGTAGCCAAGATGTGAAAATCTAAATGTCTGTTGACTGATGAATGATTTTGCATATATATATATGTATATACATATATATATAAATATATAAAATCTGTCAATATATGTGACATATATAACATTTATGACATATATATGATATTTTCTTTATCCATTCGTCAATGAAGATATTTAGGGAATTTTCATATTTTCATATCTTGATTATTGTCAGATACACACACACACACACACACACACTATTGTACACTTAAAATTTTGTCAAAAAGGTAGATTTAATGTGTCTATCATGATAAATATTTTAAGTTAAAAAATATAACTATATGTATAACATGATTGTTTCATTGATGGAACAGTGTTTAGAAAGGAAATGGATAAAAATGGTAACAGTTATATTAGGGTGGTAGGCATATGGGCAATTTTATTTATTTTTTTGTTAAATATTTTACCCTATAAATATCTTTCTTTATTAAACATATTTTGAGAGTAAGATGTCGGAAGTATGTGCCAGTTTTCTTTTCCTTTCTGGTAGCCCATACCCCATTTCATGTGATTCTGGTAGGTGTGCTAATTATCACATTGTCTTTACTATAGACAGCATGATTAGGGCTGGCCAGTCAGAATACTTCACCTCTTTTAGAACAGTAAGTGATACCAGGGGCAATTGAGCAGTGATAATCAGTGTCCATTTAGGAATTTTTGTGAATGATTCTGGAAAAAAAGTTGCCCTCTTTGCAGCAGGTGGTTTATTTAATAGAACTAACCTTGGGCAGCTCTGATTGCCATTGAGAGAATCAATCAGAGATACAGAGAGAAACAGACCCTGTATTATAAACCTTGAATATTTAAATTACTTAAATACAGCAAAGTCTGGAGTTTTGTAGCTCTGGACTTTTTCTTTACTTGACTCAATTGGTTTCTATTGTGTTTGTTCATTTTTTGTTTATTTCAATAAGATACAATTTTGAGTAGTAGATTTTTAAAAAGTCAACTCATGGTTTACGACTTCTAAATATTTAGAATTCCAAAGATTGGGATTTCATTTTATGGATTTTACCTTATTAATATATAGAGAACTATAAATTTCAATGATGCATTATAAACAAAAAGTATTCTCTTTGTTGCATTGCTTAATAGCAATCTTATCAGTTAATTTTACATCTTATTCTGAACTCAGTTATTTGTGTTTATGGATCACATAATTGCTGCAATTGTTCCTAGGCACAACAACCAGTTTATGTTCCTTTTCCAAGAATTACAAATGTCATGCTTTCTATTTCAACTTTTGTTGAGATAGAATACGAAGTGAACTCCATAACCATTAAGGCCAACTGCTGTTAATCTATTTTAGGTGACAGATTCTGGGACATTATGACAAGAGTACATAGATGATAACTTTAGGTAATCTTTCAAGAACAAATTGCAGACCTATCAAATAACTTTATTGAACCAAGCCAAAAAAGATCACAGAGAACAAGAATGTTTGCAAAAATGTGAACAAAAGAAAGGGATTTATGGAAGTCATTTTTAGAATGTTCCCTTATGGATCCTGACACAGCAAAAAAGGCGTCAGTGTATATAACACCCTTTTTTATGCTTTGTTGGCAGGCATCTCTCACTTGGGGGAACTTTATTTTATTAAACAACTGTCAGGAAAGAGAAGGATTTGCATTATCACATTTTTTTTAGTAAGGGTAATCTGGTGCAACAGCTGTTAGTCTTTGTATATTATTTGTAATTCTGTCTCTTTCAAGGTATGTTAGGAGACTTGATTTTGATTTACAGGTTTTTATTGCAAGTGTAAAATAGATTACTGGCATTGTACACAAAGGAAGCCAGTTTTCATATAATAATTATTTTATTCAGGAGAATACATGTAACTCAGGATTGCTACACTTTCTATTATTGTTTAAAAATATCTTAAAATATATGTTGTTGAAAATTATGTATGTAAAACTTATTTTAGTGACTTTTTATAAGTAGTTCATGGTTTTAAGTTATGTGTTTCTTTTATATAATCTACAATTAGACTATAATTATTATTTTATATGTCCCTCATTCTCCCACCTGCCTACTCAACTAGAATGTAAACTCCCTGGGTTCAGGAATTATGGCTTATTTATTTATCTTTGGAATCCCAACACAGTGCTTGACATGTAGTATTTGATAATTATTCTCTGACTAACAATAAAAGGAAATAAATTTATTCTTTCAATGGTTATCTCCTGTTACCAGTGGCAGGCATTTTGTCAGCAGTTACTCATGATCTTACTTTAAATCCTGACTACTAAATTTTCTGCTAGAGAATATCAAAAACTAGAATCAGGCTTAGGGAAGCCAGATGTTGACTATGACCATATGCCTTATATATTTGATTGTGCCATTTCATACTCCTTTTTTCTAACAGCAGTTTTTAGAGTATATCCTAAATAAATTTTGACCTATGATGTGATCTGTGATGAATACATTACATATTCAAATAAATTTGGAAGTGCTGCTTATATTCTATATTGTCTTCTTTGAAATTCATATAGAGAAATCATGAAAGAAAAGTTTTGAGAGTATTTTTACTTATTTTACTGCAAATCATTATGTCAAAATAATTGTTGGCTAAGCTTATTCATATATGAAATTCTTTTTCTCTGTAAAACCAGTTACAATCTAATGCTAATTATGAAGGAAACACATGAGGCTATGATGTCCAATACATTTCAAAGGTATATGAACATACTGTGAACTTGACTTTGATCTATGTTTTTGCATGTTCTAGTTCATGGATTCTCATATTTACTGAACGAACCAGAATTTTGGCATTACTATAAGACATTTTATTATAAATTTCATAGCCATTTCTCTTGGTAGAGATGAGGAGCAGAGGACCACTCACAGAAGAGCAACTAATCAGTGAAAAGGTCATTGGCACATGAAACTGACTTTTTACTTTGCTTTTGAATGTATAGACAGCAAAGAGCTATTGAGATCATGAAATCTCTTAGATACATAGAGCTGCGGTGTCAGAATGCTGTAATGTTATTGGCTTTCAAACGGAGAAGTTGTATCACTTCTCTCTTCCCTGAATTCTACACTCACTGCTAGTATCATCTGTTCATTGATATTCTCTGAGATTAGTAACAAAGATCTGAACTATTTCTATTAGTAAGCCCATTAGAGAAATCTATTTTTAAACTAAAAATAATAACCCAATTAAAAAGAAGCAGGGGCAACCATATATGCTCCCATTCCTACTAAATTATTGGTATGGGTGCAAAAATTTGAACAGTGATTAAATTTTGTCATAGAAATATCCCACTAGTTGAATTCCTTACTTAAGTTTCCGAACTTGAGGGCTATTATTTTCATTAGTTTAAATATAAATTTATTCCTAAAATTCTTTACAATTGTAGTCATGTTTTGTCCCAATCCAGTGAATGCAATGAAGATCATGTGCAGTTAGCATCCAAGATATTTGTATCTCAGTGGCTCAATTTTAACATTCACTCAGGGAAAGTGGTAGAATATCATTTTTTACTTTTCAAAATTTTCATTTCATGAGTGTTAAGAATACCAAATGAAATTTTATTGTATTTTGGTAAATACATACTTTGCATTTATAATGAAATCTAATGAATGTATAAACCAGCTAATTAGTTAAGTCAGTTATACATCCAATTTCTATTCCATTTTCTTACCGCACTATCAAAAATGTTTAAATTTATCACAAATAAATAAAAGAAGGTTAAGTCAAGTGTCAGAGGAGGTTAACATTGTGCTTGCCTTCTCCCATGATGATCTCAAAATTACAGCTAAACTACAGAGCAACCATCATTGAGAATCTCATGAAGTCTAGTTTAAAAGGAGTCCTATAACTAAGGACATACAGAAGAGGCCACACTGAGACTGGTAGAAGGAGTGAAGACACTGAATGGGCTGGTCCCACACCCAAGTGTGGCAGTTAAAAATCTGGAGGGCTATATCAGGTGTGGAGTGACTGAATATATAAGAAAACAAAACCTTTACATATGCAAGAGACTCACTTTAGAGGAGTGAAATAAATAATCTTAATAATATGACACTCTTAATAATAGTGAAATAACTAACATTTATGGAATTGTGCTGGGTATTTTTCTAAGTTTTCACATGCATTATGTCATAAAAAAACATTCTGACATTTGTTAGAACATGAATGCAGAGTTTATTCAGAACTATCACAATAGGTACAGGGACAAATACAGTATGGTTTTGCAGAAGGAAAGTGTGATTGAGCTCAACTTCCAATACAAGGAAAAGTGGGGTTTTATAGCTAAGGAGCAGGGCAGGGGGTACGTGAATGAGAAATTACTAAGAGATAAAGATAATTCTTGCTAAACTGATGCAATAGGATTCTTGTTGAAGGAAGGCCAGGGTGATTAGATATCACCTAGGGAGTGGTGGGGGATAGGTAAGGTGGTCAGGTATCAAGTATGGGGAGATTCTGGCTTGATAGATTTGATAGGGTTCTTGCTAAATCAGCTCCTGAGGACTTGTCCAATGATGGACCTAGTTGGTTGCAAAAGAGCCTGTCTAGAGTTTGGTCAAAGAGAGAGTCTTTGTAAATTAGTGCTGAAAACAATATTTTAAGGTAGGTATTACTATAATTTAGCAAACTGAAACACAGAAAGAAAAAGGAACAGGCTGAAGGTTAACAGATTACAAGTGTTTCAGTCAAAGATGATTCTTTGAAATTAAAGACTGTTCTAGGAGTTCAAACCTTAATTGGATCTGCAGATAATGGATGAGGTTGGCCTCTTGGAACCTGTGGTTTCATCTCACTATATGTTTGTTGCAGCTGTTTCTTTCCAAGACCTTGTCCTTGCTTCAGAACCCTGACAAGGATAAAATTTGAGTCTCATTTTTATGAGGCCCAGAAACTTCTTTTCCAACCTGACCTCCATCAAGGACACACATTTTAGCCTGGCAGAAAACACTTAGTCACTTCTGCTTTCCAAACACTCTGCTTATTTCCTTAAATCTTCCTTCTAGATTTAATTTTCTTTTTGAAAACAAGACTAAAAAGCTGTTGAAGTTGCTTTGTATCCAATTGCAGAACTTCTTTACATTGAGGCAATAAAGCCAAACCTACTACATTTCTGAACAAGGTGTGTGTGTGTGTGTGTGTGTGTGTGTGTGTGTGTGTGTGTGTTGAGAAAAGCTGAGGATAGAAAATGCAGAAAGGAAAAAAAGTAATGTCTCAAAATATTACTTAGCCACAAGCAAATTTATCTTTATTATCTGGAGAATGAGAATTCTACACTTGATTAGGTTTATCTTATTCAGATTGATTTTTAGAAAGCTTAAAACTATATTTATAATTCACTTGTAAATAATAACATTGATAAAATAACATTAATAATAATTTTAACAGTATTAAGTTCTTATTATATGTAAAACTACCTTTTCCATTCACCTACCCCCTACCCTGTTCCTTAGCTATAAAACCCCACTTTTCCTTGTATTGGAAGTTGAGCTCAATTACTTTTTCCTCCTGCAAAACCATACTGTATTTGTACCTATACCTATTGTGATAGTTCTGAATAAACTCTGTATTATCTCAGTTATCTTTATAATAGCTCTCGGAGGTAGGCATTACCATTATTCCCATTTAAAGAAAATAGCATGTGTAGAACTTAACCCATGTGTATCAATTGTACTATACCAACTCATTCACTCAAACACCAAACCCTGGCACTTCACATCCAATTAGTTAAAAAATATAGAGTAAAAGTAAACAAAAAAATATAACTACAACATAAATAGAAACTAAAACGTAATAATGTTATGTATAATTATTTATGTATATCTTCATTGGAAAATCAAGATGAAGTAAACTAATTTCAGGCATTGTATAAATTGCTATATTTGGTAGGGTATGTAAGTGTAGACTCAAAATATAAAAAAAAAACTTAAATGGAAAAAGTAATAGTGTAAAACTAAAAAAAAAGCATATTTTGTGATTTTGAGATAGAAAAACTTGCAAAAGTACAATTCCTATTGTCATACATTGATAGACTATTCTATATCAAAATTAAAAATTTCTAAATACCATAAACCAACTTAAGAAGTGGATGATGTCTAGGAAAATGCATTGTTTTTCTTTACTGTCACATTGAATACTTCTGACACCAAATGTGTCACACTAATCAATTCTGCAAAACCAGCTGTTTCCTACAATTCAATTCAGTTCTGACAGTATCTATCTGTAGTAGTGTCATATTCCACAATTTAAGGGCTCAGTCTCACAGGACTGTCCCTATTTCAAATGACAACTGCAGGTCCAAGATTGTCAAGTGTACTTCTGACAAACCGGTTATAAATCAGCGTTCCCATAACCCCTTCTTTGGGTTCAATAATTTATGAGAGTGACTCAGAACCCACGGAAACACGTATTTATGTTTACTGGTTTATTTAAAAAAATAAATAAAGATGAAAAATCATATGAAGAAGTATGTAGAAAAGGGTCCCATGCAAAAGAGTTTCTGTTCCCATGTCATTGAGATGTGCCACCCTCCTGGCAAGAAAATATATTCACCAACTTGGAAGCTCTCTGAGCCTCATAACTTTAAGAGTGTTATGAAGGCTTCATCATGTTGATATGATCAATTTTTAACTCAAATTCAAGTCTCTCTCCCTCTGGGGCATGGGGGATGGGACCGAAAGTACCAAGCTTCTAATTGAGGCTTGACCTTGGTGATCAGACTCCAACCGGGAACCCATCTAGGCCCCAGGAATTACCACATTAGAACAAAAGTTGCTCCTGTCACTCAGAAGATTCCATATGATTTAGGAATTTTGTGTCAGGAACTGGGAGCAGATTGCCCACGGCCACAACTCTTCCCGGGATGACCCACACCCAATGACATAGATGTTGAAGTATAAAAGCATGGTCATGTTGGCCCAGGGAAAGATGTTTTATTTTAATATAAAAGACTTGAATGTGTTTAAGTATTGATGAAAAGAAACCATCATGCAAGGAAAAAATTCTTCAAGAAGCAGATTAAGCAAGAGAAAATTTCTTCAAAAAGCAGACGGCAGGAGGACTGTGAGTTTCAGGTCACAGGGGATATTGTGACAAAAGTCATATCTTATTACTATTATATAAGAAGCAAAACTGAGTACAATATTTTCTTTAAAAGCATCACCATTGCCATTACAGAATTTTAACATTCACACTTGCAATATATTGTAATGATTACATTTGAATAATTTAATATTGTCTTTATTTGAATTTTCTTCACATCACAGCAATTGGCAGTGTCATCAAGTTATCAATACAACAGTACTATCCCCAAATTCAGGTATCAACAACATAAGGTAGAAAGGTAACAATGCTTATATTTTTCTTAAAAATTTTTTTCTATGAATTTTGACTAAATTATGCCATGGTTGCTGGCAAAATCCTTGCATTGGCTCTGGGCTTCATACCAAATCCTGTCTTCACATAGAAACAAAATAAAACTTCTCATATCTGGATCACTGGGGTATGGAGCTGATTTGGATATATGGGAATCCTGAAAACCTGGCTGTCTCTTCAGCCATGTGGCCACTTGTTCTCCTCCCTTCTGGTTAGCCCCATCTCTGCTTGGGACTGGTGCCACCACCATTTCATGCCAATTCCTCCTTGGATCCAGCTGGCCCTAACCTACTGCTGGCTCTGGTTGTTCCATGTTTTCATGCCAGACTAAGTCTTCTATTTCCACATGGCTGGCCCTGTCTTCATTTCAGGTCTCAGAATAAACTCGAATTTATGCAGATAAACGGGAAGTTCAGTTGTGGATAAATGGGTTTTGTGCAGATATTTCTGTAGTTATAACATAATTCATCGAATTTTGCAATGAATTGATCATTAGATGGGCAATATTCTATCTTCAAAGGGAATTTCTTTCCTGTGAGTCTCCTCCCTTCATATGCTTCTATTTCCCACTGGCTGAAAAATGTGGGTAGGAGTGATCCTAGACATTCTTTCCAGCTAGATTGGTGCCATATAATATCCCCACCACTAAAGCATATTTTGTTGATGTTTAAATTTATCACAAAGTGTTAGTCACTAGCCATTTCTAGAAAATTGCTACAGTACACTTTGGTTTTTCTGAACCTTAATGCACTCTGGAGCCAAGGAAGAATGTTGATAAGTAGTACAGAAAGAATTTCTTTACCATCTGTACTTTGAGGATTTTTAGCATCAAACATCCAGCAACTTGTTTGAAATAAAAACCAAAGTGTAACTGCGAAAACTCCCAAATGCCTCTCTTTTTATCTTCCCAGTGTTGAAACTAATAAAAATACATCAAATTTGGATATCAGTGGAGTATATTTTAACAGAATCGAATGACCATGCTAATTCAGTTTTTATTTTAATCTATTTTTATATTTAGAGAAATAAATATAGAATGCATTTTAATGACATAAATCTAATTTAAATCAATGCAAATGCAAATTAAATCAAAGGATTCTATTTAAAGATACTGTTGTAATTTATAAAAGTTGTTTAAGAACCTATAGAAACTAAAATAGGTTACATATAACTGCATATACCAATTTCTGAAATAAGAGATTAAGTCAGGTTTAAAAAAAAATCCGGCCAGAATATTTGCCATCTGTTTCTAAACTGCACAGATGGTTGCAAATTTAAGTCTCTTGTAAAAGCATGTTTCTTACTGTGCTGTCCCGCAGTGTTCTTTGATAAGTGTTAAATAAATCAATTGACAATTAATAGTAGCAATAACTTTTCAACTACCCCAAAGTGATATTAGAACTCTCTAGCCCATACAGAATCTCAGACTTTTCCTGAGCTAACTGCCTGGTGGTAACTTTCCAGCTACTTTTTTTTTTCTCCTGAGATTCAAATAATTCTGCTAGTCAAATTTTCATGTGTCCCAAGACCCAAATTTAATGGGTGTAATATTTAAATGGTGATGTATCATACTTAATCGAATGGTGTGACATGAAATTTAAATATAGATGAACGTCTATAATTTTTACTATGAAAAGCAATACTTTCTTATTAACATGAAATTGAAAATATGAATGAGTCTATGCTTATTTGATAATACATAGCTATTTGAGTTTGTGTGTTGATTTTGTTTTGTCCAGTAGTGTGGTTGAAAGTGTGAAAGCAGACATAGTAGAGTCACTTTAAAATAGAGTAAGAGCGGCCACTCTAGAGGCTGCCTTGCACGTCTTTTTCCTTTACTCTTTGGACTCTTTGGACTGGGCCAGACCAATATTATTTTACAAACAATCATTGGTAATATCAGGAAAGCAAACAGCTGGACCGCAGGACTGATAATTATGGACTCTCTCTGAGGTAACCAAGAACCAGTAACCAGTCATGTAGAGCCCAGAATTGCTCAGCTTATCAGCACTTATAGGAATTCTTTCCTCTTTTCATGTAAGTATTCCTTTCCTTTTTATCATAAAACCCCTTGCCTTGACCCGATAATCAGAACGCTGTGTTTCTGCCTGATTCTGCACACCCTGAATTGTAATTGTTTGATCCCAAATAAATGTTTTTTTTGCCTTTCATTTCAAGCTTTTAATTTTAGGCTAATAGAAGAAAAAACTAGATATCCCACAAGTAGGTTGTAATGAAAAGACTCAGGCATCAAATTCTGCTACATAAAATAAATGGCATATATGTACTGGAAAACAGAGAAAAATCTGTCATACAATTTATTCTCTAAACTTGATGTTGTCTTGGCTTTTTCTCTTTTTTTCTTTATTATATATAATAATATATAATTATATTGCATTAATACACATATAATTTTATTATACATAATAATATATTTTATATAAAATAGTTATAATTATAGCATATTATATGTAATTCTGCATCTGAACTTATTATATTCCATTGATTTATCAATCTGTTTCTGATTCAAGAGCAGAATATACCCCTCTTTTGTTTTATTTCTTTTCTCCTTTTTTCTTCTTTTCTTTTTTTACAAGCTTTCAGAGTATGTTGTTGGCAGAAAATTGGCAGAAAGGACTTTGGAGAAAGAGAAATCAGAATTTGAAAACCAGCAGTAAATGATTTCTGGGTAATATTGAAAAAACAAAAAATAACAAGATAAGTTGTCTTAGCTTTCATTTCCTCAATGATAAAACACCTACCTTGTAGGGTTTTATCTTGAACAAGGAATATTACTATTTAGTCCAAAAGATTTTCAGAATTCAAAAATATACAATTAGTATTTATACAAAGTAATCAAAATAATTAAAGGGTAATAAAGATTTTTCAAATTTTTTTTTTACCCAGCAATAAGTTGTATCTCATTAAAATTTTTATAGCCCAAAGAAAAGTTTGTCAGCTTTTAGTATTGGTTTTACACATTTTTAATCATTACACAGATACTTTATTTTCCTTCCTAAATGCTTTGAATGCTTAGCTTTAACAAGATAAAATACTAAAAATTTTAAGTGCTTTAAATAGTTTGAAGGTTTTTTTTTTGGGGGGGGGTAATGGAGTTACACTCAGAATCATTTTTTAAATGTCTTAATTGTTCTCACCACAAAAAAAGAAATAATATGACATGACAGACGTGTTAGGTAATTCTATGGTGGTAATCATATCACAATATATAAGTGTATGAAATCAATAGATTTAAATCTTAAACTTATACAATGTTACCTGTCTCTAATAATGCATCAATAAAAAATAAAATGAAACAAAACTCATAGGTGTTATGCACAGAGCTCCTGAGCAAATGTTTTGTAGATTGTCTAAAATTGTGGATATTACTCTCTTTTTTCAATAGCAGGTTTCTTTAGCTCAAGAGTTATCAATAAGTTGTTTTGCTATCTCCTCAACTTTTATTTCTCAGGATAGACCTTGAATATAAATATAAATTTTCTATTTTGAAATGACTATTCTAAGACACCAGGGAACATTACCAAAAGAAAAAAGAATTACTTCTTTATATAATGGCAGCCTATTTTCCTTATAAGATAAACATTGTATTCTATAGAAATTTGTATTCAAGTTCTCCAAATATAAAAATAACCTCACTACCAGTTGACATATTCATATTTCAATACTGACATGCCAAATTGACTCTAAAGTTTCTTTTTTCATTTTCTTTTCTCGTATGTTAGTAAAATTACAGAATAAGCATACCTTAATATAAAATAAATTTTTAAAAATTTAAAAGATCCCAGAGAAGTAAAAAAAAGTTAAGACTATATGTAAAGAGCAGACTTGCTGCCCTTAAAGTTTTTACTCTAAGCATTTATGAGGTAAGTCTGAAAAAAAATGTTCCTCACTGGTGCCCTAAGATTGGTTGAATCATTATTTCAAAGCTTGTCTGGTAGGCTTACTAAAGTATATGCAAGGCTATATGTCATGAAGAATTTATATCAGGGTGTTAAATGTGATTTGAAATTTCCATGAAAAGAAATAACCTTAATCATCCATAATAACATTGCATTAATTATTAATAAATCTAATCAGTAGTCTGAAATTGCTCACATCTAATATTAATCAGAAAGGCAGATGAATTCTCAGCCTGATGGCATGCCCTTTGTGCCTTCGAGTACCTTTATAGTGTTTTTATTTACAAGTTCTGAGTTGGAGATGATTTATCTGAGTGAGAATCAGATTATATTCCTCAAAGAAATTATTTCACTGGTTAGATTCCACTCTTAAATTTGGTGTATCCAATAGTGTCAATTCAGGTAAAATGCTGTTATTTTAGTAACATTCCTCTGCTGTTACACTCAGAAATAGCCATACATATTCAAAAATTATCTTAACATATTTATTTTTGTCTTGATTTCAAAAAGCACAGAGATGGAGAAGAAAAATATCCTGAATGGCAAAATACCCACAATTTAGCTTAATAGATAAAATATTTCCACCGGAGAGTCTTTCCCTAATCCTAAATCATATTCTCAGTTTTGCTTTTAAGTCAAGTAATTAGACAGTATTGCTGTATTTTCCACAAATGCTTAAATGCAATGTATATTTTCTAATTGTTGACAATGGCTTGAATGTGTTTATTATTAACTTGAAGTCAGGTTGGTCAAATCTTTTTTCTTCCAATTTTTTCTCGTTGATCTATCAATTATGAGAGCTAAACTATATTTTATCCATTACTTTTTTCAATTATGTGTATTTTTTGCTTATTACATATTTTGGCTATGATATCAGCTTTTTTTGGTTACTTCATATTCAAGCTTCCTGTGGTCTATGTCTTATACATACTGATTATAAATTACAAATAGGTTGTAGTTTATTGTCCAATAAAATTATATTTTTATCTTTAACAGTAATTTTTAATCAATTTATATTTATTATTATTACTGATAGATTTATACTTCTTAGCATTAGAATTTCTGGACAACACAGTGATAATTCAATACCAAACACACATCAGGATTGACTTGTGTTATGCATTTCCAGAAAGAGATTCTTTTTCCTGTGAGAAGCCTAGTCATTCAGATAAGCTTTCTTTCTCTCTCCCTTTTCCTAGTTTATCCTTTTGCTAATAGTGCAGCCTTGCAACAGCTGTGTCACTGCACAGATGTCCTGGCTCTAGTTCCCTGTATAGTCAAGCTTCCTTCTCACCACAAAACTTTTGTTTTTCAAAATTAGCAAATTAACCTGAATAACTAAAATTTCAAACTTACTGCCCTTCGGTTGTTCACTTTCCTCTTTTGTTTTGGAATTCGTAGAGTATAAGAATTAAATAAAGAAGATGTAAATACTTTTAATGATTAGCTGTCCAAACACTGATGACAATGAGGAACAGAACAGTTGGGTTTTGCTGACTTGACCTATACGCAGATGTCTGTATAATTGGAAAATAATCAGGAGGTTATACATAATATTAACTGACAATATTTTTAAAGTTTCTGGGACATAATGCATACTCAAAGTAGTCCCCTTTCTTTCTATTGTCATCTCTTCTATCACCAAAAGCTTTATGTTTGTGAGCAGTAGCAGTAAACAGAGAGTAGAGTTCAAGAGCACTACCCCAGTCCAGTGCTCTTTGTTAGATTCATGATATACAAAGATAGCTTTCTGTTTTTAGTATATTTCTGGTCCCAAAGAAATCAAAGATAGAATGTTATAATTCATTAATACAGAACTTGTCTCAGATTCTGTTAGACAGTTAGGCTAATTGAAATGAGAGCCAATCAAATTCTGTGTGACCTGAGAATAACTATAGTTTAAAAATATATATATCTAAATTTAAATGTTCTTTTGTTTATATTTAAATATTGAACACATTGAACTTGTAGCAAGAATACTATGTAGCAAAAACGGTAATACATATTGCAGGTATCTAAATGTTATTCTACATTGTACAAAAATTCATAGTTAAAAAAAGTGGTATAGAAAGGGAAACATAAGCCTTTGTTATTATATAAGTTTCACCCGTCTTAGGTGAATAAGCTGAAAATTTATGATACAGTTGAATTGTATGATTGGATTCTCTCTTTAATTGCTTTGTGACAGATTGCAGAGAATCATGTCAAATTTGAGAAGAATTACAAAAGAGAGTTTCACCTGAGTTGTACCTATCACAAAGAGAACTGTTGAAACATGGATAACGGGTGTGTGCCCTGTGTTTCTTTGATTTAATTGCCTGTGTTCTCCTCTGTATTAATCTCTCCAGCTAAGGTTTTCAAAGGGTAAAAGTTGCTAGACTGTAGAGCTATTTAATAAAAACCTTTCTGACTGACTTTTAAGATACTCAACCTCCCTAAAGACAGGAAAGCCTAGTTTGAAAAGAAAGAAAAAAAAAGGTTAATTGATTTTCATGTGAAACTTTCTAGATAACTAGATCGATATTAACCTTTCTAAAAATTCAGTCAAATTCCCTCTTCTTAAATTATGTTGCTTTCATAAAGCTAAACTTCCACTAAATGCACTAAACATTATGGAACACAAAGAGATGATTACTTTATCATCAACTTTGTTAACACAAGGTCCTGCGTGTGGTACAGGGAACACCGGTTGAGGTAATACAGGGAATTATAAGGAAGAAAGTAGAACTGCTCAACTAGGTTTATAGTTTAGGAAGGACTTCTGTAAAACCTGAGAAAAGAGAGCTAACTTGACTGAGCCAAGAGAATATAAAAGGAAATAACTACCCTGTTTCACTATAATTGGTCCCTTTGAGGCTTACTTTGCCTGAAGCAGATATAATTTCAAAAGGAGGCAGGCAACCAGTGGGTTCTTCTTTAACTGCTCTGAGGAGAAGCATGGGACACAGGTTGGAAGCATATTCCTTGGAGCTTTTCCTGTCATTGAGGCAGGATCCTTGTTTAGCTCAAGGGATATCTTGAGCTCTTCTTAAATCTTTGATTTTTACATTTTACCACTCTCCTGAGTTTGCTGAGTCCAACTGTATAAATATATTAATAGCGACTTTCAAGCCCTATGCTCCATCCTTAATGCTGATAAACAAGTAAAAATTCCAAAAATACACAAAACATAGTATATTTATGTATCTATATACACATATCTACACATCTAATAAAAAGAAACAAACATTATAAATTGTTGACTAGTATAATGCAACTCTTTCTGAAATAAGCTTTTTATTTCTTCCCGGAAATCATGAAAATAAAATGGGTATTTATTAAATACCTATCTAATACAGAACATTGTGCTATCTATTGCTAATGATACAAACCTGAAAACGTGGTCCATGGCTGTGAAGTACTTAGAATGGAATGATGGAAACAAAACAACTACAATGCGAGGCATAAATTGATAAGTACCACAAGAAAGGAAGAAGAGAAGTTCTATATTAATTCAGAACAGTGTTTCTTAAACTTTGGTGAGTATCAGAATCTCTGGAACTTTGTTAATTATGCAGATTCATATTCTGCCTCATCTGAGATGGACCTAGAATCATAATCAAAGCTCCAAGCAATTGTAATGGAATTTATAAAAAATTTAAAAACATCTCAATAGATGGGAATATAATTTATGGCTAAAGTTGAGAAGAAAAAATAGTCTTCAAGCATAGGAGACTTTTTGTTGACTCTTAAAAACAAAATTTGACAGAATAAACATAGAGAGAGAGAGGACGGTCAAGGTGATAGTCATAGTATGAAGAAATGCATGGAGGAATTATTCTCAGACACGGCCTCTGAAAAGACAGCCACTGTCAGCAGAACTGTGGAAAAGCATAGACTTGAGGAGTGAGCCAATAATTAGAATCTAAAATGCCTAATGAAATAGCTATTCTGACTTCTTTCATTAATTTCAATTAAAAAAAAATTCTACCTCTATCTTTTTAATTAAAATTTTTGGGGTGACATTGGTTAATAAATTTACATAAGCTTCAAGTGTACAGTACAATTATATGTGTGTGTGTATATATATATATGTATATATATATATGTGTATATATATATATATATATATACATATATATATATATATATATATTACATTACATATTCATGACCCAAAGCTAAATTTTTTTTGTCACCATATATTTGACCCCCTTTACCTTTATCTATTTTCCTGAAAATTCTGTTGAGAAAAAAAAAACAAAACATGGAGAGATCATGGGCAGAAGGAATGTCCATAATAGTTCAATGAAAATATAGCTTGTTTGAGTTCTTTGTTATCTAAGTAAATATTGTTTTGGATGTAGAAGAAAATTGTCCATAATTATTTATCTCAGTTTACTTTTTGGGCCATTTTCCAAACTATAGATTAGTAATTTGGTTTCCTAAATACCTTCGTACTAATTAGTGATTTTCTTGATTAGGGACTGCTTATTTGTACAAATTGTCAAAATTAATTCACTACTGTCCAGTTATTCCTTAACTGAACAAGTTTGTGTGTCTTGACCTTCACAACTAAAGTTAGCCCCAGAGCATGGTGAATTTACCTTGGTAATGTTATGCAGTGATGCTTCCTAAAAGCTGGTCAGCTGGCTTTCTTTCAGTGACATCTTAACTTTAAATGGCTCTCTTCAAATTTCAATATGCCATAGTCTCCCAGGTGGCTAATGTCAGCTTTGTAACCAGGTGTATTTGCTTTTACATCACACATTTGAGATGACAAAGATAGTTATCTACAATAGAGCAAAAGAAAAAAGAAACAAACAAAAGGCCTTTATACATAAATTGATTGGATATAAGACAAAATATCTCATTCTGATATCAGAAGTAACTTGAATCAGTGAATGATCATCCAATCTAAAAGTTGTATTGTGATTTTTGAGACAGTATTTCTACTATAGTCTTTATCCTGTGTAATTCAAAGTAAAATAGAAGGTTATTAATTATTCTGATAATTTTATATGTCAGCATTCAGATTAATCTTCAAATACTTGGGCTAACAGATACAGTGTATTCCAAAAAATGTGGGAATAATGGAAAGATCCCCATTTTTTCCTCTGACATATACACTCTTCTTCCCTAAATTAGAAAATTTAGGAATCCTTTATCTTCTTATAAAGATTCCTCCCAGCTTCAGGGTGTGTGGATATAGTCTCAAAACCCGTTGCCTCTTACTATCCCTCATATCAAACAACATCCAAGTTAATACCAGCAAACTTTTTCTTTCACAAGTAGATTATTTATATTGGGCTTTTAGGGTAGATTTGTATATATTAGTCTTTTTTTAGAAGTGTAATTATTTTTATAGAACATTAAAAAATATTTCTATGACATTTATCTTAGAAATCAGATGAATGAAAATTAATTGAGTTCTGGAAATTAGAAGATTTAGAAGATGGATTGCATGACTGGATACATTTCTAGGTAGTAATTTTTAACTTGAATTATGGTTCTGAGAGTTGAAAAAAATGGCCATTGATATAAATTCAACATGTGGGAATGGAGAATAAAAGAACATAAACGAAAACAAAATCAATTTCAGAAGTGAGAAAGACATTAAATATATGAAAGAGGTTGGGAAAACTTGTCATAAATTATAGAAATCCACAAAACATAAAATAAGACAGTAAAAATGTTCAAACATTTCTGCCTAAACATAATAAAATTATAATTCAAAAACTTAGGAGTGTTAGCTGCCAATTCTGAAAATATTCTTTCACTTCAGCAAGAGAGAAACAGCAACAGAAGGCATCTCCTTTATACAGGTAGGATCCTTGTGAGAATGAGGGCAGGAAGAATAGGTCTGTACAAAGGTGGAATATCTTCCCATGAAGCAAACAAAGTTTTCCCTGATAAAAGGTCTATGATTTTTAAAAGGGACCATTGCTCTTCTCTATTGTTGCAAACTTACATAAGCCCTTTTGCCCATTCAGCAAATGTCAGAGATTTTTTGATAAATATTCATAGGCTCTGGGGTTTAGAGGGAGGTAGAAATTATATTTCCTTCATATCCTAAGTACCAGGTGGTGGGTATCAAAGAAGGCAAATACTGCCTGATGTATAAATATTAATAACAAGAATGCTCAAAACAATCTTATGACCTATTCAGTAGCTTAGGAAATACCTCTCTTTACCTTAGCCTTTTTTTTTTTTTATTGTTGGCATTTTTGCATGAAAACTTCAAGGTGGACTCATGGATTCCTTGAGGATAAAACTGGCCAACCTTATAATAATATCAAGTATATTTCCTGTGAATTAGATTTAGGAATGTATTAATTTGCAATTTCTACAACAACACTATACAATAGACATAAAAAAACTAAATTATATATTTAGCCCATGTTTTTCATGTTGGCAGGTTGAGGTGAGCAGTGTTGCTGATCTACACTGGGCTTGGCTAAGAGGCTCTACTTTAAGCTATAGCTCCAGCTGGACTTTGCTCTTTGCTGAAATATGATTTGATCTGGGGCCCGAGCAAATGGAGAAGCAGCTACCTGGAAGAAGCTCATCTTTTGTTAATAATAGAAGCAGAAGAGGGCAAGCTCAATTGCACAAATACTTTTTAGCCTTTGGTTATATCACTCACACTAATATGCTATTGGCTAAAGTGAGTCATATGGCCAAACCAGTAACGAAGGGGTGGAGAAATGTATTCCTCCTCTTCAGCTGGAGAAAGAACAAAGCCAAATGAAAAAGGATGTGCATATAGAGAAAGGTGAAAAATTGGGACTATAAAAACATTCTAGCCATAAGGACCAACAAGGTTGTAGAATTCAAGATCTGTGTGTCCTGCTTATCCTACCTATCTTAAGGAAATGAGATCTATACATATATTCCAAGTCATACTCTTTTCTTGAACATCACTATTTCACCAATAAAGGTATTATTTCTACCTTTCTCTGCTAATTAACAAACGCTCTGTTGTAGATTTCCATGATACCTGAAATGTTAAATAATACCATTTAGAGTATTATTTCCTGCTTAAGGCACTTTGAGTAGTGTCAAATAATCCTAGTGATGTAGACAAATATACATCACATCATTTATACTGAGACATTTTTAAAATAAGTTACCAGTCTCCTAGGACACGGGTAATATAGGAGCCACAAGTCTTTCAAGAAAGTAATAACCCCGGGCAGGCCTACCCGTGTCCTAGGAGACTGGTCCCACTGATTTTAAATTATATATGCTGGCTGAAAGAGGATTTCAGGTTTTTCCAATAACGCGAATTGAGCAGAATTTGAGGCCTTAGTTCACTATTCCCTAAAATTCCTTTCTACAGTTCACTCTTTATTTTACCTTACTTGGCCTTGGCTACCTGGGTCACCCATTCCTGAAGGGTAACCACCCTGGCCCATTACCAATTGATTCACAACTAGCCTAGAAATAGCTAGAACATTTAAAAAACCATTGGTAATGTCAGAACTACTTAAAATTTCTTCTAATAAGAAATGTACTCCGGAGGAAAACAGAAATATTGTCCCAGCTAGTTAGCTGGGGATTGAAAAGGTGAGGAGAGCAATCTCTCTGAAATGAGTGGCAATTCTTGACTGCAATCATTAGGAGAGAGAAATCTAAGTTGAAAAAATATTCACAAGAAAATTGCTCTCCTGATGTTTCTCAATGCTGGTATGGGAAGCCAAGCAGGCAATCATGCAAGGACAGTTAATTGCCTATGAGGCTTGTAAGAAAAGAATAAACCAGAGGGAAATCATTGGATTGGAATTCAAATACAAATTTTCAGAAAGTAAATTAGTGAATGATAATAAAGGCAAATGCATGAAAATAAATCCTGTAAAATACTATTCAAAGAATACCAGATGCTTGAAATGTTTCTAAGTGTAAGAGAACTATGCTTTTAAATTACAAACCTATTTGTATTCTAACACTTCCAGTGGACAAAATGAAGCTATGGTTATTTGAGCAATAAAGATTATAGGCAAAAGGTTTATTAGAATTCATAAAGGTATGAATCACAAAACATAAGAATTACTTTGAAGAGAAGGTTTGACAAATATTATTTAAATTATTAAAGCTATGAGTAATAATTCTGGACATTAGGAAAATTGTTACAATATATCTCTAAAGAAAAAGTATGTTAGCATTTTTAATAAATTATCTAAGAGGTCCTTGAGGTTCATGGGCTTTTTCTAAAATCTCTACAAATTGTCAGTGACATATCAGTTTCATTTATTGTTGAGTATTGCTTAGTTTGTCTTTGAAAATATCTTAAAAATTTTTTAATTCTATCTTAAAAAAAGAAACAAGTGATTATTTGTAAGCTAATAATGTTTTATCTGTAAAATATATTGTAAGATGCAAAAAGCTATTATTTCTTATAATTTCTTATCAGGTCAAAATATTTAATAAATAAAACATACATGCTTTATGTTGGGGCAGAGAATATATGGGAAACTTCTGTACTTTTCACTCAATTTTGTTGTGAATCTAAATCTACTATAAAAATAATGTATATATATGTATATGTAAATAAAAGTTATGGTTAGAAACTTCAATGTCATCTAGCTTAATCTCTTCATATAAATATGAGAAAACTATTCTTAGATAAATTAAGTACTTGGCCCAAGGTCAGATTTTTTAGTTCAATATTAGATCTTCGGACTCCTTGACAGTGTGCTTTTAATTTCAAAATTTTCAATAATATTTTGACCAGGAATAAATGTCTCATATAGATATTAAATTAAAAAATAAAAATCTTATCTGATTGAAAATTGAGAAATATTTTTATAAATATTTCCTGGAAAAAATGAATATTTCAAATTATCTAAAGGGCAATGACAATGTAGCACTTTATGTTAAAATATGTAAGAACAGATATAACATTATTCCGACAAGAAAAAAGATAATTTAAATACTTACATCACTAAATGAAGACCCCATGATTAAAGTACCAAGGTATTTATTCTAAACACTTATGGAAACAACAACAAAGTGAATTAAAATTGTTGGAAAATCAAAAAATTTATATAAAAAATATTAAATGTAACTAATTTAAAAAATAAAATAGGTAAATTCTAAAGTGGGCTTTTAGAAAACAAAAACAACAAAGTTTCTACAGTGACTGATTAAAAAATAAGAAAAGGCATGTAAAAGTTTAAGAATGAGTCTGGAAATAATTGCACAGAAGAAATTAAAATATAGAATCTATGAAACTCAAAGAAAAATTTAAATAAAAAATAAAGTTATTTCAAAGTAAAATGTAAATTTACTAAAATTGGCCCAAGGAGTTGAAATTTGAACACATTCTTTTTGATTCATGAAGAGATAAAAATAAGAGTTAAAAAATTGATATTTTATACCTGAATATTAAATAATTTTTAAGAACAGGACATTTCAATGCTTTTCAAAATGTTTCAAAACTATAAAAATGAAAATTGTCATAATTCATATTTATAAAACTAGTATAACATCAAAACATTTTTGTGAAAACTAAAAAATATGGACCAATTTCCCGTATAATATATATGCAAATGATCTAATCTGTTCAATAACAGGTAGTGACACAATAAAGTTTGATTATATTATGACCAAATAGGGCTCACTGCGGGAAAGCAAGGGCAATTCAATATGAGAAAATGTACTCATTTAACCTGATTTGATGAGTGCTCTTTCTGCATCAGAAGCCTTAAGACTCTGTTGTGAATATTACTGAAAGTTAATACATTCATTTCCTTCTATTGCTTTCTTTATAATGGTGGGTGACAGAAAATAGAAAGTAACTAAATAATATAATTTCAGATAGCAATTAAGACTATGAAAAAAAGAAAAGCAAATTAAGGAAGTGAAGTAGACATACACTGAGGCTATTACAGGGAGAGTTCTGATTGAACTCCTCCAAAAATATATTCAAAGATTCAAATGATGTAAAATGCAACTCATGCAAAGATTTAGAAGAGAGCACTTTCTGGGGAAGTCTAAAGGGCCTGAGGCAGAATATCAAGAAATATTATATAGATGAAACATAGTTGTTGAGGGGAAGAGTGTCAGGCAATGAGACAGAAGAGGTAGGCAGCAGACAAGCAAAAAAAAAAAAACAGGCCTTTTAGGTTACAGTGGATTCTATCCTAAGTGTTAGGAAAGCCATCTTCATGGTTTAAGAACAATTATAATGCAATCTAATTTATATTTTTAAAATATTATTCCAGGTACTTGAAAGAGAACTGAATCAAGAATGGCTTAATGGCATAATTAAGAGGCTCTTTTTAGTAGTTCAAGTAAAAAATGAAGATGGCTAGGACTAACAAGAGGTATAAGTAATGAGAAGTTGTTGAATTTGACATATATTTTGAAAAAGTTGCAACAAAATGTGAACAGTAGACTGATTTTGGAATGACAGAAAATATGATTCAAGGATGATACGTTGCTGCATACATGTGTATATGTATATGTACATATTTATATATGTATTTATAGCTTCAAATGAATGTGTATATGTGGGGAGGTAGAGTGTGCTTCTGATTTACACAATTTACTGAGATGGGAAGAATCAAGTTTAGCATGGGAGAGAATAAGTGTTTAAATATTAAGTTTCAGTTGCCAAATAGATTTGTCTACTTTAGTTCTTATATATTTCCATATAAATGTTAGAAATGGTTTTTAATTTCCACAAAAGTTATTTCTAAAAATATTTTGACAAACTACCTACTGAGATTTTGATAGTTATTAAATTGAGCCTATAATTCAATTTGTAAGAATTTCCATTTTAATAATACTGTTTCTAAATCTACTGACACAAAAGTCTATTTGATTAGGCATTATTTTATTTATTTCAGCAATGTATAGTTTTCAGTTTATAAACATTGTCCTTCTTTTGTTAAATTTATCCATGATTTATTTTAATTGAGATTCTATTTTGAGTAGAATTGCTTTCTTAATTTTATGTTTTGAAAATTTCTTGCCTAGTCTTTAGAAATACAACTGATTTTCTTGTATTGGTCTTTTTTCTTAAAACTTTTATGAACTTGTCTATTAGCCCTAGTGATTTTATTATAAAATTCTTGATATATTTATGTGTAAATTAATGTAATCTTCAATCACACAGAGTTTACTTCTCTTCTAGTTGACAAGTCTTCAATTTCTTTTTCTTGTACTATTACACAGGTCAACCTCTATTAATATCTTGAGTAGAAGTGGTGAGAACAGGCATCCTTGAATAGTGTTTGATCTAGGAGGAATTAAATCAGTCTTTCTCCATTAGGTGTAATTTTAGATATAGATTTTACTTGGATGCCATTTATCAAACTGAGAAATTTCCTTCCATTACCAATTTGTTTAGATTTTTAAACATGAACAAATACTATATTATGTTGGCTTCTTTTTCTGTCCATTGAGGTAATCATATGTTTTTTCTCCTTTATTATATTAATATGGAATATTAATTTGAGTTTCAGATAGTAAATCAAGCCAGAATGGCTGAGATAAATAGAAGTCATGATGTATAAACTTTTTTATATATTGTTGAATTTATTTTGCTAATATTTTGTTCTTGAGGACTTTGATTTATCATCAGATATTGGCTCTTATTTTCTTTTCTTGTAATGTCTTTTGTTTAGGGACCAGTGTAATACTGGCTTCATAGAATAAGTTGAGAGGGATTCCTTCTTCTTTTATTTTTCGGAAAGCTTTTTATAAGTTTTGGTATTTCTTCTTCTTAAAACATTAGATAAAATTCACCAGTAGGCCTTCTAGGCCTAAGGTTTTTCTTTGTATGTGGAAGTTTTCAATTACTAATTGAATATATTTACTATTCAAATTTTCTATTTTTTTAAAAGTTAGTCCTAGTTACTATTTTAGAAGTTTTTCATGTCATCTAAATTGTCTAGTTTGCCAGCATATTTGTTCAAAATATTTCCTTACAGCATTACCTTTATGAAGCCTTCCTTGTCTTCCTCAGAGGGAGTAACAGCCCTTGACATTACTTTTATGCCTTCCTTAATCCCCTAGAATCTTTCTCTTACAGCACCTTCACACTCTGGACTGAAATCATCAATATACACATCTGTCTCTCCATCAAATGGTGAGCTCCTTAAAAGCCCAGGCTGTATCTCAGCAATTTTTCAAATTGCCAGTGTCCTCAGTGGGCCTGGCCCACTGTAGATCCTGGATATAGGCTGGGTTCCCCACAAACGAATGCTGAGAGGGGAACTTGTTTGTAAGTGATTCTTTATGGCACTGTTCTCAGAGAAACAAGTCAGGGGAAAAAGTGCCAAGGAAGAGAAGGAGGCCAAGAAAAGATGTGATCTGAGGCCACAATTCCAGACGAGAGCTTCAGTCAGATGCCATTGGAAACTCTGGTTTACTAAACTCTGGGCATAAGCTAAGCTATGTAACCACAAACTGAATAAAAAGTACATACATACATACATACATACATACATACATACATACATACACACACACATATTCATATGTGTGTATATATATACACATTTTAGTCTTTATGGTTCATCAGTGATGTTTCCTCCTTTATTATTGATTTTGGCAATTTTTATTTTTCCTCTTATTTTCTTGGACTGTCTAAGGGTTTGTCAATTTTGTTAATATTTTCAAAGAAACAACTTTTAATTTGATTGATTGCTTTTATTGTTTTCTATTTTCTAGTTTATTTATCTACCCTATAGTCTTTATTATTTCTGCATGCTTTGGGTTAGGCTGAAATTTTGAAGAGTGAATTGATCTACTCACTCCATTATACCAGAAATGAATCTAGTTCAAGTAGAAGTGTGTCACTCCAGACTTACTCATCAGAATCTTGGGAGGTGCTTGCACTAAGTATTTAATTCATAAAATTCCTATGACATATCTGATAATCACTAAGATTGACATATGATTATATGTGGGAGGTCTGAGACTGGTTAAGTCTGTATTCAGGAGCACTTATATTCTTATTCATATCAATTGCTTAGCACACTCTTTTCTTCTTAAGACGAATATACATATGAAGTCAAATTGTAATGGAAAGGTTTGTTTTGCATGAGTGCGTACTTAGGACAGAGAAAATTAAGTAACTGAACAGTGGTTAATTTGATTAGGTTATGAGAATTTGATATCTTTTTCTATCTTTGATGACTACACTTAACATGTAAATGCCAATATCCAAGGCAATAATCTCTTTCCAATGGATAGTCTTAGAAACATATTGACAGGTCTTCCTCTTTGGTTTCACTTATTCTAGATTTCCTACAGACTTTTAATTAACAAAATTGATGTAAGTGCAGGATTAGTTTTAGGTACATAATTGAATTTACACATACACAGTCTTTTCACACATACATGTTTAAAATCTCTCTGGTAGGCTATTTCTGTATGGAGCCTCATTATTAAGAGGGTGACCTACTATCAAATGATATTAACACAAAAATAAAGAACATCTTCATTACTGATGTTTAAACAGCATTCTAGATAAAAGTTGAGAGTTGGATATAACATTACTTTTTCCAACACTGGATAAGGGTTAAAACAATTTTGATGTTATAGTTCTATATCTAACAGAATGCTTAAGTCATTAAATATTTGGGTAACCATTTCAAGCATATTATCTAACATTCATAACATACATTTTATTTAATTTAGTAACGTATTTATTAATAAAAATATTAAGATAATTAAAAATTATTTTTGTTTAGATAATATTGTTAAAAATATTACACTATGAATTTAAAATCTAAATAAAAATTATGGAAAAAAGGGAGAAATAATGTTTCTATCACAAATATTCAAATAATGTTTAAACAGAGGCAATTGAATTGAAACCCTACCTCTGTTGCCTTTTTCTGTAGTTCCATATAGAGCAGGAATATACATATATAGACTCTTTAATGTCACACTTGTGTTTGCGTATTTTGATTTTGATTGTATAAATGAAAGATTGTAAACTGGCAGCTCAGGGTTGAAAGAAAGGGAGAGACTCATGTAACTTTAGAGGAATTTGACTTTGGTCTTTACTCAGATCAAAGTTCTCTACCTGGTTTTTAGTCTGTCAAGGGTAACATTTGAATTGGTTAGGTCTTAAATAGTCATGAAAGCAGTGCACACATCCACATGATTATCTGGACAATTTTAACACAGTAAAACCCCAAATATTTGTCCTCGTTTTCTTTGTGTTTTATTGGATGATATTTGGGCATACACTTTTTGGATAACTGCCTCTATTCCTATCTTAGCCAGTTTGGGCTGCTACAACAAAGTACCACAGACTGGGTAGCTTATAAATAACAGAAATTTATTTCTCATTGTTTTAGAGACTGGAAATTTAAGTTTGAGGAGCTGATATTTTTAGTGACCAGTGAGAGCCCAGTTTATAGATAGCCATTTTTTTTTACTGTGTTCTCACATGGCAGAAAGGGTAAGCAAGTGAGTGCTCTGCGATGCTTTTAGAAGGACACTAATTTCACTCATGAAGACTCCACCCTCATGACCTAATCACCTCCCCCAAACCTACTTCTAAATATCATCACACTGGAGATTGAGTTTCAGCATATGAATGTTGTGGGACACAACATTTTGTTTATAACAATCCCCCCTTCATTTTGCAAGATACAAGAATGTTCCTGTGACCATGTAGAATGCCCAGAGAGTTACATCTGCTTATTCTGCTGAGACTCCAAAAAAGATAAAAATCGTTGCATTTGCACCATAAAGGACGGTTAACATTGATTTTTATTTTTAAGCAAGAAATCCTTCAGACCAGTGAAATTTAATGTGTTCTTTAAAAATAATTATCATGCTTATTGTAGAAAAAAATCTACAATAGGGCTGTTTTCACAGGAACCGAGATTGGTTCATACAGAATTCCCATTAGAAAAAAAAGCTTACTTCACCTTAATTACATAGAGACAATTCTTAAAAGACTCCAGAGGGAGTAATCCAAACTCACTAATTCCCAAGTAGCTTTCCCCATCATGACCCAATATATCCTTGAAATGTTTCACTCAGCTTGATTGTTGCTAAGCAACAAATGGAAAATAGGGGTTAAGCTTCCAGAATCACTTACCTATTAATTATAAGTCAGTAACATTATCATAATGCAAGTTTTAATAATAAAGGGTATTACATATGTTGTCACAGTATGGCTTTTTACCTACCTAAAAAGAGAAAGACCTGCATGCTACTTGTCATGGGGAAATGACATTTCATTAGCGTTTGGAGGTACCAAGAGAATAGGTTTTAAGAGAAACAATTAGGTGTTTTATAGCCTTCTTTCCCTTTCTCAAAGGTTTTCTTTCCTAATTGCTATTGACTTTGTATTCTTTGAACTAATGAAGCTAACAATAGCATAAGTAGATGTTAAGTTTCCTAGTTAGGAAGTTGCTGTAGTGTTTTGGTGATTGCATGATTTCCAAAGACTTTTTTAAATGCAAGGAAATTAAAGACCATTAAGCGTAAAGAAATCAAAGACCAATTTTTGTTTGGTTCCTTTATCAGAGTTTAATTTTCCCACCAGGAAAAACAATATTCTGAAGTAGTATATTACTATCCACATCTCTCACAGTGTTTATACTACTATCAACAGTCACTCTCCTTGTGAAGTTGTGTTGCTGCATGGTTTTCCTTTCTTTCTAAATGGAAAATTCTGAGATATGTGTTAACTTAAGCAAATACCATTTCTTGTCCTATGTTAGCATGTCAATATTTGGCCATTAAAATGGACTGTGGAAAACTTGAAATGGTGTCAGCAGTTGGCTGCTGAAAAATTTGTTGATTTAGACTAGAAAGTCTATGTTGATTGTGTAGTGTGGGCCTTTCAATCAGCAAAACTTGTATATAAATGATTTTAGCTATACTACAATTTATCAACTAAAGTTTTTTAAGAGACATGCCATATTAACAACACATTCAGCCTTCACACATATAAAAGTTCTTTAGGAAACGTACACAGTATAGTGAAAAAAATGTGGGCTATAAATTCAAATCATTATAAGTCTGATATTAAGAGCTATGTCATTTGATATCTGTGCGACCATGGCTCAGTACTTCACTGTTTCTTAGTCTTAATTTATGGACATATGAAATGGGCCATAGAAGCATTAACTTGCCTCAGGGGATAACTGTGTGACCACTATAGAGATACCTTTTCTGACCACCCATACCCACTTTCATTTCTTTGTTGTGCTTTCATCTTTGTTGGTCAATTCCATCTTCTCAGTACGCACTTTTGTTCAATGTTGCATGGATTTGTCACTGGGAGACTAGGATGCAACATCTTTTCTATCAGATACTATCCTATAACAATATTTTGTTATCAGTGTGTGAAATTATAAAATGTGCAGTGATCAATGCAGTCTGTATTTTATGAGTTTACTCACTGTAACCATAACCCTAATGCTAACCCTGTCCTTGGTAACTGAAATGTGAACTATATTGTAAGACTAGTGTTATCTAACTAAACCTTTGTACCTAAATTCATGTAATTACAATAGCACAAAACAAGGAATACTGTGTAAGTATGTGTATCTTTCTCTTTTGCTCTATGAGAGAATATAGACTTTGTCTATTTTATTCTTTGCTGCTTCTCTAGCACTCAGAACAATGCTCAATGTTAATGTGGAATTTAAAAAATGAATGTTATCACATACCTAGAGTGCTTATCACAGAGCTAAGAATATATAACTATTACTCAATAAATGCTGGATTTGTTAGTGTTTACTTAATGCCTCTGGTTTTAAGGAGAGGTGTATTTGTCAAAATGAATTAAACATTCAGTGTGCTCTAAATGTATATTTGGCAGAGTATAATTTTGTAAAGAAAGGTAGAATTTGGTTCTCTGAAATAGTCTGATGGCATAGCTTAGGGCTTTGTGCTTCTTCATCTGAGTTTTGGCTTTGCTGCTTCTCCTTAGGTAAGTTATTTAAACACTTTAAGTTTTGGTTTTTTATCTGTATAGTGTCAATAACTATGTCCACTCACCTAATTAAAGTTTATGAGCCTTAAGAGAGATTATATATGCAAAGTGCTTAGCCTAGTGCCTGGCACTTGTAAGCACAGAAATTATTTTAGCTATTGTTTATGAGTTTGTGGCCAATAGGAAAAACAGAATAAAAAATTTAAAAATACAATAAATTAAAAAATGTAGATGACAAGACTACATTGCAAATATATCCAGCTGAGGCCACATATTGTATTTTTTCAATTCAAATATAATTTCCTCTAAGTGTAATTAACTTTTCTATTGAAGTAAAAATCTGAAATTGAGCAAATTCCATGTCCTTTTTGTGGAGGAAACTATTGTAAAAATCCCTATATCACTGAATATTTTGAGGGTCAATGAGATAACACATTTAAAGCATTTATCATAAATTTTGAACATAGTAAGAATTCAATAAATTTAAACTGATTTATTTCTTTGTTCATATCACGTTAGCCTTAATCTCTGACAATTCTTTCTTAATTATGTATTTTATTTCTGTACCTTCTTTTTCATTAGTTGTATTTCCCTTCTAGTCACAGGCTCATTATAAGATTAATGTAACAATCTTCCTCTGGTTGCCCTGTCCTCAATTGTTCCATCATTTACTCCTTGGCTCAAGTTTTTAATCATTCTTCTTCTACAAGAAAAATCCAAAGTCTTAGCCACCAATTACAGTTCTTTCAAACTTTCTAATTAATACTCCCAATATTCTTCCTGTTTCAGTCAAATAAATCTACTTATTGTTTCTCTGTTCTACTCCACACATAATTCATTTACCCACCATGGATGGACAGCAGATATTTCTCTGTGTGCCACCTCTAATTAATTGGTAGCTGTCTATGAATGGGTACTCTGAGATTTGCCCTTAACTCAGGGAAATAGAAAAACCACAGTGTATTTATTAGTCATGTGTTAATGAGCACTGGAGTTGAGAAAGGAGCATCAGAGATATTTGTCATTTCTGACTTATGTTATTTCCCCTTGTCAAGACAACCTTACATACATTTTCTTTACTTCTCTAAAG
Organism: Cynopterus sphinx; assembly: GCA_030015415.1. NCBI lineage: Eukaryota > Metazoa > Chordata > Mammalia > Chiroptera > Pteropodidae > Cynopterus > Cynopterus sphinx. Next base: position 18,098,131 of record CM057389.1, on the reverse strand, counting down.
TTTAACATTTTCAGAGGTTCAATTCAAATCACACCTCTTCTATATTTATCTCACTATCCCATCTATCTTAGTCCACATAGGATTTACAACCTGAACCTCTTCTTTGGTACCAGCATATGCTATTTCTATTGTTACGCATTTTTCTAACCTATAGGTTGATGTCAATTATATTGTGTTTCTTTCTAGGACAAAGAATTCTGCATGCATTGATTATCTATAGTTTTAAATAACCAATAATAAATACCAATAGCTCACATTTTTTATTTTATCTTTTAATCATTTTTATCTTATGTTTTCTTATTTTAATTTTAATTTTTAAATTTTATTTATTTTATTTTCTCTTTTCTGAGATTGTTGGCAATTATGATTCAAGACAGGAATTGATAAGAATCTAATTCATGAAGCCTGAGTATGTGACAGAGAAAAGCATAATAGAGACAAGGGAAGACAATGGACTTTGATAATATTATTTTATCTAGTGGATCCAGTCATACCTGGCTTTTTTCAATACTTCTAGGTTATGTAAGCTGATAAATTCTGTTTATATCAAAAATTGAATAGCATTAAATCAAAGGAGTCATGACTGAAAAATTGAGCATTAAAATAGCTACTTGTTAAATATAATTGTATAAAAATAAAAATATTAGTATAAAAATAGATAAGTAGCTTTTAAAAATTATTTTTTTTACTCAGAAAATATGGTTATTATAAAATTTTTATATTTAAGTTCTGTAAATACTGACATTTATTTGTTGTATAGATTTTTCTCAGTGCAATAATTAGTAAGACTTTATTATTAAATAAAGGTGGGAATCACATTTCTATAGAGAAAGGATGAATTGTTCAATGCACAGAAAAATCAGAACTGCACTGTTACTTCAGGTTAAAAATAAATGTACATTTTATTTGATTATTCTAAAGCTTTTATAACATATTGTATCCTTAAGCAATATTTGGAAAGAGGGTAATACTGATGAGAATACAAATATACAACTTTTAAAGCTTCTGAAACAAGAGTATATAACTTGGTTTGAATTTGACTAATGTATAATTGACTCACATTATTGTTTTAATAACTACATTTATAAATTACATGATAGCAAGTGTTGATATATTCTCTGTAGGAACCTACTAAATTATCACTGTGTGCAAAAATCCTCAAGTAAAATACACTAGATGGATATTATTATTTATAATATATATATTATTTGTATACCTAGGACCAAAGTGCAAGTAAGTCCAGTACAGCTTGATTCTTCAATGTGACATTCTATTAAGCCATTGAAAGTTGCGAATAGAAGTTAAATTAAAAAAAACAACAACAATGAAATACTTATTTTCCAAACAACACATGCAGTTTAAATTAATGGTCTCCCCTTTGTGTCTTTGGATTGTTTTAGTGTAACAAAAATTTTCTTGAGGTGTGATTTTTAATATGAAACCTGGCCTTTTTAATAACCACTGTATTCAAGCCACTGTATTCCTTGTGCTCTGGTCTCTCCCCCCACTGTACTGTAAGCTTCAGGAAAGGAGGCACCAAGTCTGGCTCTTTCTCCATTGCTATACTCCCTGCACCTGGCCAGTGGTTGGCATGTAGAAGGTACTCAATAGTGGTGTGGTTAAAGGATGAGTGGTTAATGACTAGAACTAGAGGAGAAGCATGCGAGTGAGTATTAACATGTGAGAGAACAGCATATATGAAGGCAGGGAATAATAAAAGAACATATTCAATTAGATTACTTTATTTTCAGAATTACGAGAAAATGGAGGAGAATGGTAAGAGGTGAGAATAGAGGTCCTGAGGACACCCATATAGCTAAGCAAAAGAAGTGCAACTTTACTGTGGACACTTTAGTGAAATAGTGAAAAGTTTCTACCTAAGAGTTAAAATGATAGGTTTACATTTTGGAAAGCTGGTGCAGATAAAAGTGTAGAGGATAGTTTGAATGGAATCAAGATGGAGGACAATAGATGAGATAGAAGCCAGCTGCAGTAAATAGGAGCCCTTGAACTAAGACAGAAGAAAAACTAAATAAGAGAAAAACAATTCAAGAAAATTATAGAAATCATCATAAAAACTCATGTCCATTTTTTCAATGAAAAGAATGATGAAATGAAAGAATTTAGATTTACAAGAAGTATCAAAAGCATGTTTTAGAACCTTGAATTTGAGGTATTTGTGAGAAATATATAAATAAAAATATCCAGTTAGCTTAAATGATTTAGGGCCATGTATTTTTTTACTCAGTTCAGCAATCATTGTTTATTAAGAATTTTTGCTTATATAAAGGAAAGTTATAAGTGCTAAGGGTTCAGTGGTGAAGAGCTCAAGCCTTCGCTCTCATGAGGCTAGAATCTAGGGTAGAAATAAATAGTAATACATGATATACTTTCAGTCAATGATATATAATATGAAGAAAATAAAACAAGGTTTGTATCTTGAGCAGAGGCTGTTTTAAATAGTATAGCCAGAGAATGCCACTGAGGTGACATTTAAACATAGACTTTTGTAATGAGAATGAACATTGCCACATTAGCTATAGAAGAAGAAAATTTAAAGTGGTGGTGAATTGTCAACATTATCAAATCCCACAGAGTACAATAAAATAAGGCTATAAAAATATCTTTTGTCTCTAGCTATCTAGAGGCTATTGGTAACCTAAATGAGAATAGTTAAGTAGGTACAGGAACAGATACCAAATTGAAAAAGGAAGGCTTGAATGGGCTTAAAGAAGTACAGAAAGGTAACAGAAGATGACTTTTAAAAGAAATCCTGGGAGTACAGAGACAGAAAGAAGTTACACTGATGCTGGGATCTGGGGAGAGCCAGGAAAGAAGTTTGTATATGTTTTCAATTACATATTTTTTAAATAAATATAAAGCATTAGTACATTTTATGCAAAGCCCATTAAAAGATAAAATTTAGCTCATTGATAAAACAATAAGTTGTTTTAGAGGTAGGTGATGGTATTTTTTCTTAGCCTATTAATTTCATGATGGAACAAAAATAGACACAAGCTGAGATGCTGCAGATAAAATTTCTACATGTTGTATAATATAAAGAGTTGAAATTCAGTCACTAATAGATTACATCAGAGTGGCTTTCTAAATTTAAAGGATGAGTATTTTTCCTTTTTAAAATTAAATAAATTGGGTTGACATTGGTTAATCAAATTATATAGGGTTTCAAGTATACCATGCAGTAATATATTATCTGCATGTTGCATTGTGTGTTCACCATTCAAAGTCAAATGTCCTTCTGTCACCATATGTTTGCCCCATTTTACCGTTATCTACCTCCCCTCCACCACCTTTTCCCTCTGATAACCACTAAATTGTTGTTTGTATCTATGAGTTTTTATTTGTCTTGTTCATTTTTTGCTTTCAGTTTTATATCCCACATATGAGTGAAATCATATGATTCTCAAATTTTTCTGTCTGGCCTATTTCACTTAGTATGATTATCTCAAGGTTTATCCATGTTGTTGCAAATGGCAGTATTTCATCTCTTCGTAGAGCTGAGTAACATTCCATTGTATACATACCACGTCTTCTTTATCCAATCATCTATTGAAAGACACATTGGTTGTTTCCACGTCTTGGCCACTGTGACTAATGCTGCAATAAACATTGAGGTGCATATAACTTTATGAATAAATGTTTTTAAATTTGGGGGGTAGATATTCAGAAGGGGATTGCTGGATCACATGGTAATTCTTTTCTTAATTTTTAAAGGAACCTCCATACTGTTTTCCATAGTGGCCACGCCAATTTACATTTCCAACAGCAGTGTATGAGGGTTCCATTTTCTTTGCATCCTCTCCAACACTTGTTTTTACTTGTCTTGTTGATAATAGCCATTCTCACATGTGTGAGGTGGTATCTCATTGTAGTTTTGATTTGTATTTTTCTACTAGCTGGTGGAGTTGAGCATCTTCTCACATATCTGTTGGCCATTTACATATAATCTCATTCATTTATTTTTGCTTTTACTTTCCTTGCCTTTGAAGTCAAATAAAAAAAAAAATCCTCTTTAAAACTGAGGTCCATAAGTTTAGTACTTATGTTTTCTTCTACGTAATTTATTATTTCAGGTCTTATATTTAGGTCTTTGATCTATTTTGAGTTAATTTTGGTATATAGTGACAGATCTAGTTTCACTCTTTTGCTTGTGGCTTTTCAATTTTCCCAGCACCATTTATTGAAGAGGATTTCTTTTCTCTATTGTATGTTTTTGCCTCCTTTGTCAAAAATTATTTGCCCATATAGCAAGTCTTTTTCCTAAGTCACTGCTTTTAAAATATGATGAGAACAATTTAAAAACTTTCTTTTGGCAAATGATTATAATATTTGTTCTTTCTTATTCATTGTATCATGGGAATAAGCCTTGGTAAAGAAAGTTATATTTTCAGTAATAAACATTTAAATACACCTCTAAAAAGAACTGGAAAACTAAGCATAATTCAGCCAAATAATCTTGGTTCCACCATGTTATTTCCCTCTGGGTGTATCAGCAATTCTTATTGTACCAAATAGCGCTTAAAACACATTGTCAAATAATGACAACAACTATTATTTTTATTTTAGTTTCAGCAGTTTTTTATTTTACCAGGCAGTGATGCCATTTCTAGCTTTATTTTTTTCTACAAAAAAAAAAAAAAAAAAAGCTTTTATCAAGAAAGCCTCTGGTGCTGAAAATTAAATGTCTCCAGGAATGTTTCTATGGCATTAGAATGTGAACTAATGATGAGTTATCAGAATAGGTCTCTACCTAGAAACCACTGAGGAGACCCAGATTTTAATTGACTGCCGCAAGTAAAATAGGACTGTCTTTGCCATGTGAGGCAGCAGTCAGGTCTCAAACAAGTTGCTGAACATTTTTATAACCAATTACTATATGACACTTTAAATAACATGAACTTACTATTCTTTTTAAAAAGAAACTAGGGCAGGGTTGCTGAACGAAAAAAATGTTAAGAACATCTGTAATATGGACAATTAGATTTCTATTCAGAATTCTCTGCAATTATTTCTGAAGGTAACAGAGGTGACCTTAAGTTTTTCCATAAACTTCCTTTTGTAATCTAGACCTTTCTTACTACAAGAACAATGTCAACATTATAAAAATAGATAGGTACTGGAAATATTTCTGAAATGATGATAATTTATCCAGTAAATAAAAAATAAATCTGGGTTTGCTTTTTGATCTATCCAACCATTATTAATTTCTGTACAGACTAGACATTTTTTCAGCTGTGCATTTAGAGACCTTGAGCTGTGTCTCAGCCTATTCCAGGGAAACAGGAGTCTTTAAATTATTCCTTTGGCTACTGTTTACATAAAAAGGACCAAAAGGCTCCATAAATCAGGCCCTGTTACCAGAAGACTTTGTATTTTCTCTATTCTGAAAGGTTATATGAACACTGTTTATTTTAAAATTCAAGAAAGATTCCTTAATAGAAAAAAATTGTAATTGGTGATTGGGTATTTAAGCTTCAATAAGTCCTATTTATTAGAAATGGTACAGTCTACTCATGTTACTAATTGTGATGCAACTGAATAGAGGGAGAAATCAAATTTAGAGTAAAAAAAGAGGAGAAATTCTAAATTATTTTCTTCACTTTTCCTGAGTCCAAGATTGGTCTTGGGCAAAGTTTTTCAGGGGCTTGCTTAATTATACTCAAATCCTACTGTTTCTTCAGCTTCATGGTATACCATTATCCCATTCTTAAACTTTTACATAAAGAGGGGACAATGTTTTCAAAATTATCAGTTGGCAAGAATCAATGGAGAAAGTTAAAGACCCTATGGTAAAAACAAAAAGGGAATAAATATTATATTTTGGGGACTCCTCAAATTGTGAAACATGGGGAAAAGGTCATGGTCCACAATGCAGTACCAACATCTACAAAATGAGAATTAAAAGAGTCAACACATAGACATTTTGTATTTTAGGAAAATTAGATTTCTCAGTAATATAGGAAGATTGCAAAGCCTAGAGATTTTGGGAAAAATAACCTGAGACTTACTACTCAATAAGAATTGTCCTTCTACCATGGAAAACAATTAATTGTAGATTTCTATGAAGATTAAGAGCATATATAGAAAGATTAAGTGAAAAATGGTGAGAAAGTTCTTAGACTATTTGTGGAAGAATCTTTATGAAATCTTTAATAGAAGCTTCCATTAAAATTACATGCATAATTAAGTGCTAACATCTTTATAGTAGGAATTAAAAGATTCATATAAAGACACTATGTTTGAAATCAATTATATTAATTGTACCAATACAAAACTGAGTCAAATGAGATCCAGCATTTGATCTATTTGCTTTGCTTGGCCTGTCTATATGGACATGCTAGGATTTATCACTCCTGCCATTGATACTGTATTTAATTCAGTTTCATTTGACAGGTATGTTTAAGCACTTTTATGGACTCAATGTTTATGTCCTCGCCAAAAATTATCTTGAAGCCCTAACCCTCAGTATGATTGTGTGAGAAGGTAGGGTCTTTGGGAGATGGTTAGGTTTAGATGAGGTCATGAAAGTGGAGTTGCCATGATGGGATTAGTTTAACAAAATATATTTTATCCTGTAAATGCAGAACCCTAAAAGAACTAATACTATTTTTAATTAAATGTCCCAAGTCTTGAGATTCTTACTGTAATCTTGAAGACAAGTAGAGAGTATAACAAAAGAAAAATATCAAAATTAAGAGACCGTGGTTCAGAAAATATTACTGTGTATCAAAGAAATCTGTTATATAATTAGTTAAATTTGTGAAATTAGGATTTTGATTTGAATTTAATTTCTTTCCTAAGAGTTTACATTTAAGGTCCAATTAAGATAAAGTATTAATTACTAAGAAATGTCTTATCTCTTAAAATGATACATATTTGGAAGAATCAGGATAACTTATACTTTAGCACTAAAACAAAAGTAGAATTTTAAAAATAGGAATTTGCATAAAGATGATAACAAATAATTTTAATATTCAATGTGCTTTTCACTGTTTTTACTTCCCCATGATTTTGCATGTTGTTTTTTTACAACATCGATACATAGGTTTTGTGTTGATTTCCTATAATGATCAATTCTCTTCAAATGCAGCAAACTGTTTTTGAAAAATATTATGCAGTGGAATTAAAGAAATATCTTCAAATTATATTAGTTGACTCATATCCCTCTCACTTAATTTGTATTTTATTTTTTATGAGGCACATTTCTTCTCTCAAGTACCCACTCCTACTACCAAGTTTTTGATGTTCAGTGGGTCAAAAAACCCATGGCCAAGCCCTGAACATCACCTATTGAAAGGGGCCATTTAGTGACATGTAGAATCTCTTTTTCATTGTGCCTTACCTTCTAAACTCAAAATGTAGATTCATTAAGTTTGTCTTTTAGTTTAATTGTTACAATGTTTCTATGAGTTCAGTTGTGCCTCTCCATTTAGGACAGTTTTGGTTTCAGTATGATAAAACAAACAAACAAAGAAAGAAACAAACCCCACAATATCTGATTTTATAACCTAAGGGTCATTGGAGAGAATTACTTTTAGGAATGCTATGATTTATGGAAATATAGTACTCTCAGAATTACAGCTTCCATTTTTATTTTGTTCCATTTCTATAAGATGTGTTATGTTCTTTATAGGTTGTTGATTGTGGTTGTAATTGTTAATTTGTTTTACCATGCATAGTTTTATGACAATTTTTTTTGTAATTTTTAAAGTGGCTAAAAGTAAAATTGTGTTTACTGTATATCAATTGATTACCTTTTATTTCCATGTTAATATCTAATATTGTCAAATATACAGGAAAATCTGTTTTGTTGTTGAAAATACAAATTTCTACAACCTATACTACAAGAATTTGGATATAGATAAGAATCTTTAAAAATAATTACATCCTTTGGTCCACAAAATTCACTGCTAGGAATAGATCAATAGGACAGAATGATGTTGCCTAACATTATGCATCAAGTATGTCTACTGCAAAGTACTTATTGCATAAAGTGACAATTAGGGAAACGAATATCTAGGAGAAATAATTGAATACAATTTAATAAGATGTTATGAAGATAAGTATGTAATTATGGATAATGTTCATATTGTATTATTATGTTGAGAAAGTTTAAAAACAGTGAACTCAGTTCTATAATAAAATACATATATTTCATTATTTATGTGTATAAATACACACACTTGTGTTTCATTATATACATAAATTTAGAGAAATAAACAGAATATAAACAATAAAAACACTGTTGGTGATTTTATTCTTTGTATTGTATATAATGTCTTTCTACAATGAACTTTCTGTTATTTTAAAATAAGGCAAGAGAAAAGATTTGTAAGATTTTGTTATTGTTGGTTAACCTCATTAAAAAAATTCAGTTCCTAGAATGTACTTAGTTTTTTAAAGTTCAAATATTTGCTTTCTAAATTAATAAAGAAAATTATGAGACTTTGTTATTTTAATTTTTAATACAAAAGTTTTTTCCCTTTGTTGAAAATGTGTTGAATAACCAGTGATCAATTTCTCAAGTAATATACCTTTCAAAATGCTTTTCAACCATGTAGATTAAAATACAATATAAATTAAATAATTCACATAACAGATATTCAACCAGATAAATAGAGAATTAAAAAATATCTCATTATCGATCCAATACTATTTAAGGTTCTCTATTTAGTTTTGTTTATTGTTTGTTTTTCTCCTAGAATTCTTTGCCCAAATTAGGTTTTTCCAAACCAGAATATATATAATGTTATCAATAAGAACATATTTAACCACAGTGATGGTACACTGGACACATAATAGCTACTGGTTGAATGAATGAATAAATGAATGAATGAATATGAGATGATTTGAAAAAAAGTAAGAGAAATGTAATCATTACTTTTGATAGTTTAATTTTCTATTACAGTTTGTTTTTTGAGATGAGTTTCTTCCTTTATAATTATCCTATATTAAATCTCCTCTTTCTACCATACAGTTTTTGTTCTCTGCTGTTCCTATAATGTCTCTTTTTCAGATACTGACCTTTCTATCACAATTTCATAGTTTTACTTGATAAAGTGCATCTGATTAAATATAAATAAACATTTATAGAATGAAAGTCATCGATCTCGATATGTCTAGTAAAGTTGAAACTACTGAAAAATATGAGAGCAATCCAAATATTTATGCGTTCAACCTGGATACTTATTAGATTTAATAAACTTATGAACCTGACTTAGAAACAGTCTTTGAATCTGTAAGTTTGCTTACTGACACAACCATTGTTTCTTTTATGATATCGGACATGGGACCACCGATTAGTTATTATTTTTGATACTTAGGACATCTTTAATCTCTTTGCTACTTCCTTCCATAGTTTTGCTGTTCCCTTCTATTATTGGCATTGTTCATTCTACCTCCTGGCAAGAAGAGGAGCATGCATTTCTTTCAGAAGTTGGAGAAGGGAAAGAGGGAATCTTCAGCAGAGGGGTTGACATTCCTAGAGAAATAGTTCTTCAGTTTTCTACAAAACTCTTTTCTTCCTAAGATATTACATTCTTTTCTTTTACATAGAGGTCTTGGGAATGGGATTACAAAGGATTTTTGAACAATAACTGTTTCTATACGTGCAAACATAATATGACAGTCAAGAAGCCTAGTGACTATTATAACTTTACATTCTTAGAAGAATACTTTATTATATTTGCCCATGGATGGTAAAATTTTATAATTTTATATTTAACACTTCCCAAGTACCCAGATATATTTTAAAAACCTTCCAACTACCAAATTCATTTATTTTATTTTGTCTTTAAAAAATAAAACTGGAATCATACAATGTCAGCCTTCAGATCACAATTTAATTAAACTAGAAATCAATGCAGAAAGATAAATGTGAAACTCCCAAATACATGGAGATTAAACAACACACTCTAGAAAACACATGAGTTAAAGAAGAAATCTCAAGGGAAATTAAAATATATTTTGAAATAATTTCAAAATGAAAACACACCAAAATTTGTCAGATGCAGCAAAAGTAAAAGAAATTTTTAGTGAATATGCATATATTAGAAAAGAAGAAAGATATGAAATTGATAATCTAATTTTCTACCTTTAAGAAACAAGTAAAAGAAGAGAAAATTAAATCTAATGGAAGCAAAGGAAAGAGACAATTAGAATTAGAACAGAAATAAATAAAATTAAAAACATTAAATCAATAAAGAAAATCAACAAAACCAAGAGCTGTTTCTTGGAACAGATCAATAATATCAATAAGCTTGTACCCAGGCTAACTATGGAAACTAAAGAGAGGGCACAAATTACTAACATCGGAAATGGAAAAGGGGTTTCAGTACAGATTCCATGAAAATTAGAAGGGGAATAGAGGAAAACTATGAGGAACTCTCAGCCCCCTATTGTGATGACCCAGATTAAATGGACCAGTTCCCTGAAAGACACAAATTGCCAAAATTCATACAAGGAAAAATAGATACTCTAAATAGGGCTATCTATTAAAAAATATTGAATCAATTTAAATGACCTTTAAAAACAGAAAGCACCAGACTCTTGACTTCCTGGTGAATTCTATCAAATATTTAAGAAAAAATATACACCAATTCTCTAAAATCTCTTTGAGAAGATAGAAACAAAGGGAATAGTTCCTACTCATTTCCTCAGGCCAGCATTACCCCAGTATTGAAATCAGAAAAAGACATTACAAGAAAAAAAAACTAGATAAATTTTTCTCAAGAATATAGATGCAAACAAAATTCCTCAACAAAATATTAACAATTTAAATTTCATAACAATGAAATTTCATAACAACATATGAAAAGAATTATACACCATGGCGTAGTGGGGTTTATCCCAGGTGTGCAAAGCTTGTTCAACATTCAAAAATCAACTAATGTAACCCATTACATCAACAGTCTAAAAAAGCAAAAATCACATGATCATATCAATAAATAAAGAAAAATTAGTGGACAAAATCCAGCACCCATTTATATTAAAGCCTTCAGTAAACTAGGAATAAAGAGAAACTTTCTCAATTAGATATAGATTGTCTACAAAAAAACCTCTAGTTAATATACTTAATGGTGAGAAGGCTGAAGTGTTCTAAGATTAAGTATAAGGCAAGGAATCCTGTCTCATCACTCCTTTTCAACATCATACTGAAATTTCTAGCTAACGCAATAAAAAAAAAAATAAAGAAAAGAAAAGTTATATAGATGGGAAAGAAAGACAAAACTGTCTTTGTTCACAGCCTATGTAATTGTCTGTGTAAAAAGTCCAGATCAACAAGAAAACTCCTGACACTAACAAGTAGTTATAGCAAATAGATAGGCAGAGAACAAAGAATTATTACAGCAGTGAAAATACACTCTATAACATTATAATGATAGATAGATGTCATTATACATTTGTCCAAACCCATAGAATGTGCAACACCAATAGCGAAGTTTAATGTAATTTATAGACTTTGAATGAAAATGATATATCAATTGAGGCCTATTAATTGTAACAAATGTATTCCTTTTCTGGGTGATGTTGATAGTGGGACAGTTTATGCAAATGTGGGGGGTAGGAGGTATATGAAGAGCATCTGTACCTCTTGTTCAATTTTGCTGTGAACTTGAAACTGCTCTAAAAAATTGAAAAAAAATTTTTTTAGAAGTTAGACAGTGTAATGTAAGGAAACTTGCATTTTTAGAAAATTGTTGAACTGTACTAAAATTATAATAATCAATTTTTTAGAAAAACAGATTGTAAAATTGCCTGTACTTGTCATATATGTCCTAAAGCATACATAGACATATAAAAAAAAAGAAAACTTCTTAGCCATTTATTTATAAAAGGAGGTTGATTTGTAGTTAAACAGCTTTCCCATTAAAAATATACCTAGTTCAGGCGGCTTCATTGGTGAATTCAGAAGAAAGAGGTAATAGCCATTAAAAAAATTTCTCATAGAGAATTGAAACCGTTTGTTTGAGGCTAGCAAAGCTAGTGTTAGGTCTTGGTATCAAAACCAGGCAAGTTAAAAGGAAAGTACAAATAATATTCTTCAGGAACTTATGAGCAAAATTTCAAATTAGCGAATTGAATCTAACTATGTGTAAAAAATGTTATTATATTGGGACTAGGTCAAGGTTATCTCAAAATTGTGAGATTATTTTTACATTTTAAAATCAATAAATGTAATTCACATTAATCTAAAAAATGAAAAAATATTTGCTTCTTTTACAAATGCAGAAAGAGCATTTTTCACAATTTGACATACATTCTTGATAAAAGCACACAGCAAATTAGGAATGAGTGAACTTCTTCAACCTGCTGAAGGTACTTTATGAAAAACTTATAGCTAACACCATCCTTAATGATGTTTATGAATTTTGACTATTTTTAGAAAAGAATAAATGTTTTCTAAGATTAAAAACAAGATAAGAATGTCCTTTCTCATCACTTCTATTTAACAGGAAGCTATAGCCTGTGCAATAAAAAAAAAAGTTATTCAGATTATAAACAAAAAAATTAAGTTAAAAATATCTTTTTTCTCAAATACACAATCACCTGTGTGAAATAATTAAATAAATGATTCTAAGAATTTCACAGAATATAATATCAATAAATATATATGACATATTCCTATGTATTATTAATAAGCAATAACAAAATGAGGTCATAAAATAACATTAAAATAGCATTGAAAATATGATATATTTCGAGAGAACATCTAAAAGTAAACAAAACATTGCTGAAAGAAGTTAAAGAAGATCTAAATAAATAAAAATATGTACTGTACTTATGGGTCAAAATTTTCAATATGTTTAAGTTATCAAATCTCCCAAAATCAATATATAGGTACAATACAATCTCCATCAAAATCCTATCCTAATTTTTATTGAAATTGAAAACTAATTCTAAAATTCATATGGAATACAAAGCACTAGAAAAGCCAAAACAACTTTGAAATAGAACAAAGTTCAGAGAACAAACTACCCTATTTTAAAATTAAATGTAAACACCTAAATGTAAAACCTAAAATTATAAATGTTCCAGAATCGAAACAAAAAGATAAAAACCTTTTGAACTTAGATTAGGCATATTTTTGATATGACCTTGAAGACATGAGTCATAAAACAGTAAACTGATAAATGTGAATTTATCAAAATTAAAACTTTCTTTGAAAGATACTGTTAAGTGAATGAAAAGACAATCCATGAATTGAGAGAAAAATATTCTCAAATCATATATCTGATAAAGCACTTGCATCTATATTATATTAAAAAATTAAAACTAAACAAGAAAACAAATCAATAATAAATGGACAAACAGTATGAGCAGAGTCTTCACTAAAAAAGATAGATCTACAGATGAGAAATAAACATAAGAAAAGATGCTTTTTATCATTACTCACTAAGGGAATAATGAATCAAAAGCACAGTGAGGTACTTCCTACACACCTATCAGAATGACTAAATTTAAATGGACCGTATCAAGACTTTACTAGTTATTTGAAGTAAAATTGAACAAGGTCTGGCAGTTTCTTAAAATATTAAACATATACATCTCATATGACCCACATATTTTATTCCTATGTATTTACTGAAGATAAATGGAAACGTTTATACATATATTCACAGATTTACAAAGACTACAACAGAAATATAAACAACATATACAGAAATATAAACAACATATATATGCCTATAAATTAAACATGACTTATCAATGAAAAGAAATTGACTATTGATGTATGCTACAATAAGTACGATTCTCAGAATAACTTTTTTCTGAATGAAAAAAGTCAGTCAAAAACTATATGATTTCATTCATACAAAAATAAAATGCAAACTAATCTGTAGTGACAGAAGTGGATTAATGATTGTCTGTGAGATTCTGGGAGAGGGAAGGGGCTAGAGGTAGAGATTACAAAAGGGCTTGAGGAAATTTTGATGATTACAGATATGTTCATTATCTTGATTTTGGTATAATTTTATAGGTGTTTACACACGTCAAAACTTATCAGTTATGCACTTTAAATATATGCCATTTACTGTATTTCAATTATGCCTCAATAAAGCTGTTAAAAATATTCTGAATATCCAGAGTAGTACTTGACAGCTATAATTAAGATATTCATACTACCTAATGAAAAAAGTCGAAGACAAATAATTAACATGTATAACTTTATTACTCCTGAAATGCAAATTCGTAGAACCATGATTATAAAAAGCAATCTTTTCCTCTGCTAAGGTATTTATAAAAATGGAGACTATTTAATATATGAAAAATGTAATCAATTAAATTACAAGCTTAATCCTGTGAATGTGTTTATATATCTTTTAAAAACATCAACTAATTAAATGCATGTGTAAGACTTTAGTATGAGGGTTTGTTTTGGACTCTAAAGAAACTGCAATTAGCATAATGTAATGGCAAAACATTTATTAATATTACAGATATAATAGGTGCCAAGCACTTTCCCTTAAGCAGCTCACGATTCAATTTAAATATGGGATTTACATTTCTTTTTAAATCACTGCTGTGTTGAGAATAGGATTAAGTATTAGAATTGCAATATAGTAGAAGCAAGACACACCAATTAACAGCCTAGCATTCCAGGTAAGAAGATGATAGTTTGGCAAAGGTTAGCAGTAAAGTTTAAGTGAAGTAAATAAATAAAGGATATCTTGTGGAGGGAAAGTGATGAGGACTTGCTGATGAATTAGATGAAAAGGAAGTAAAAGCAAAACATTAGGAATGATTATTAAGTTTTTGGGTTTTAACAACTGTTTTTAGTCTTAACTGAAATCTGCCACGTAATGTCCATATCTAGTTCTTATCTCAGTCCTTTATAACACACTACCTTTGATGATGAGTCCAGAAAGATTGATTCTAATTTGGTTTAAAACTTATAGGAATTTCTACATTTATTAAATTTCTTTAACTTGATGGGCATTAGCTAGCTTTTATCTTTAAAATGCAACTTAGATAATATGAATATAGATAATATTTTATAATTGTTCATTTTGATAGTAATAAAAAAAATGAAGGCAAGGTCACAGCGTTATACAAGACAATGCACTTAAATACATATAAACTGAAAAAATTGTATCCAGGTTATGAACCAAATTTATTCTACCAGTAGGTGCCAGTCTCGGCTCACAAAACTAAGACTTGAGGCATCGCATATTAGTAAATTCCAATCGAAGCATTTCTTGTTTTAAAAAATGTAGAATAGCAGAGATTTTACGTCAAGAAAAAAGGCAATTAATGAACTTTGAAGGCAGAACACTATACAAGCTCCAGAACGAGCCCATGACTGTAACAACAACGAGATAAAATAAACCACCTCTTTCAGACTTTTTGTATTTATATAAGGAGGTACTATCCCAAAGGGAGTGAGAAATAATAAAAAAAATATATGTAAGTGCAACTTATTGAAGTAATTTCTATGCGTACTTTATCTTCACTCCTGTCTTGTTTTTGTTTTATTTTTGATTTTTAATGTGAGTGGAATAAAAATATATAATATATTAAAACCAATTTGACTAGATTTTTCCAAACTAAACTGCAATAACCTGAAATTCTTGAATTAGACAATGAGGGGCCCAGGTAACTTTATAAATTGACTTTTCTGTCACTGAGGCAAGGTACATTCATGTACTAAACTAAGATTTAGGGAAGTCCTTAGATCATCTGTGAGCAGCTCAAATATGCCCAAAGTCAGGTGCTATTCACTCTTGACCTGAATGAAATTGTGCCTATAATAATAATAATAAATTGAGCCATAGTTGTGATTAAAAAAAATCTTTCTTAGATGAATTATTCTAAAAGATATTTATAGTGTCTGGATTACTAATGCTTTGTATATACGTTTCAGTGCCTCAAACTTTGCCTGTTGGCTTTGTAAAACTATATAGATAAATACTTAAGAGGGTGACGTGGAGTTCAAAAATAAAAGCTCTAGAATAAGGTGTTTATTTGCTCCAGGAAAAGCTGAAGCAATTCCAAATAGAAGCTCTGTTTGGAAAATACACTCAGGTACCGAGTTGTTAATTTCATGTACCAAAATTCTCCTGCTATCCAAATGTATAAAGATTTACCTAGAGATTGATAAAGTAGCTTTTCTTCAGAAAAAGGGAGAATAGTGAAGTACTGGATTGGTAAAGCATGAAGCTGGCTTACCCCTTCCAGAGCATTTAAAGGTCTGTGTGGACCTGCTACCAGGTGAATATACGAAGTGAGTAAAGAACTTACCTTCATTAAATGGTATGTCCTTACTCAGAGGCTCCCTTATGTATGACACAAGAAGAGGTGCCCAGATGGAATGTGAATTAATTTGCATACACCAAGTGCTCCTACCAATTTTCTCTACACCTTATTTTTGCACATAAGGTACATTACGACTGAAGGACAAAATTACTTCTTGGTCGGTAAAAGTCACTAAAACAGTACTGAAGTACACTGAATCATGGTGCCAGATAACTCAAAACTCCATCCCATTCCTGATTTTTTTTTTTTTTTACATATCTGAAGATTATGCCTGTTCTGTTTAGGAAAAAAAAGTAGAAAACATGTTCAAATGGAAAATAAAACATAACAAAATCAAGCAAACTATCAAAAAAGAATTTCTGATCACTGACTTATTGTGTATTTTAAAAACAGGGACAATTACCTCTTGCATCAGGGATTGGTTCCAGGACCTTTGCGGCATCAACTTCAATGTCCCTTTATGTACTCCCTACATAAAATGGTGTAGTTTTTGCCTATGACCTACGCACATCCTCCCATATACTTTAAATGATCTCTAAATTATTTGTAATACCTAATACAATGTAAATGCTGTGTAAATAGCTGTTATACTGTATTGCTTAAAGATTAATGACAATAAAAAAGTCTATACAGATGCAACCATCGTAGACCTAACTACATAGCACATCTGAGCAGTAGCATAATATGTATATATTTAACATACATATATTTAATATTTTCAATCCATGGTCAAATCTGCAGATTTGTACAGATGGTCAATTATATGCATGAATTGAACAGTGTAATTTTAAAGGCACCACCAGCCGTGGAACCAGCTAGATGATTGCTGTCTGAAGTTGCAGTCAGGTGAAATTCTGAAACTAAATAATAAATTGAAGGATGTTCTTTAGAAGGACAGGCTTTGTTTCAATTTTCATCATTTAATTTTAATTTTTCTCTATATTTTAAACACCTAATGCTTTTTATTTTCAGAAAATCACAAAGAAAATTAAAGAAATATAAAGAAAAAAGACAAATGGAAAATATTTGGTCATATTTAGTCAAGAGAAGAAAGGCAGTAAAGCAGACACATTGATGAAGTCTTGTTTTGTGGGGAAGAAAAATAAACATCTATCTTATTTAAGCCACTATTGTGTTAACTTTTTTTGTTGCATACAGCTGAATCTTATCTTGAAAAATTATGTGTGTCATTAGTTGTGTCATGGTGTCATTTTGTCTTTGATAAAATTCATTCAAAAATTTATTGTGTAGCAAAATATCAGCAGGTATAGGGCGGCTAAAAAGTTTGTAGGTTGATAAATATTTTAGGGTTCTCAAAAAATGTATATATGGGAAATATTTACTCTAAAAGTTAAATTATTTCTTAAGCATAAAATCAATTAAAATTCAAAATTATTACCTACTCTTTTGCAGACATTACCTAAGTTTGATTTTACTACATTTGTAGTTCAAAATTTTCCTTGGCCATTTTATTCTTTCTAACTTCAAATGTGGACTTTATCATCTAAGTCACCAGTCACCAGTTAATCTTATGTTTTGATGTGATGTTTCATGGCTAAATTGCAATAGCGTGGAAAGTATTCTAATTAATATTGCAAAATGTTGGAAGGAATAGTTACCTATTTTGATTTCACATATCAGCTGCAAGTTACAGCTGCTTTGGTTAAAAGACAATTTGTCCACTTGAATGTAAAAACAACAAGTCTGTTATGCAAATTCACTTTTATGATAGTTCCTTAACTTCTCACCTTCTGTCAATCTAATGTAGCCTGTTGCTCAAGTGCATAATTATGCTAGCCAATCTAATTAATATGCACTTGGGTTCTAAATACAGATATATCACATACATAGGTTTAACATTTTTCCTTACATCTCCACCAATCTTCCGATTCAAAAATAAAGTTTATATTTTCAGCAACTATGAAGCTATTTGAAAAAGGACATTTCAAGTTCAATTTTGCTAATATCCTTTTCAAGTTTCACAGTCATCAGATCTCTCTTATTCAGTTTGGTTGGACGGGGACATTGGTGGGATGAGGCATTTTTATTTGAATTCGTTTGCGTAGGCTGGAGCCGTACCTGACTGTGAATTTGATGGTTCATCATGGAGATGAATTGTGGTTCATCTCCATGGTTTCATTAAGAGGAGCTGGCATAATAATGTTAATCTTGTCTATAGGGCTATATTAAATATATCACAGGAACGTATTCAAGTGTGTATTCTAAGTGAATAAGCTATTATATAGATTTTTTTGTAACAGCTTATATGTATTTTTAAACTGTCATAAAATACAATTAACATAAAATTTACCATTTTAACCATTAGTAAATGTACAGTACAATAATATTAAATGTATTTACATTGTTGTGTAACCTATATTATCATCCATCTCCAAAATTCTTTTCATGTTACAAAGCTGAAATTCTGTACCATTAACAAAAACTCCTGACTTCCTTCTCCCCCAACGCTTGGCAGCCATCATTGTAGTTTCTATCTCCATTAACTTGAACTTGACTACTCCAGCTACTTCATATAAGTGGAATTATACAGCATATGTCTTTTTGAGACTGGCTTATTTCACTAACATAATGTCTTCAAGGTGCATCCATGTGTCAGTATTTCCTTCCTTTTGAAAGTGGAATAGTATTCTATTGTATGTATATACTATTTTAATTTTCCATTCATCTATCAATGGACACCTCAGTTCCTCCTACCTTTTGGTTATTATAAACAATATTGCTATGATTATACAAATATCTCTTTGAGACTCTGCTTTCAGTTCTTTTGGGTATGTACTCCATTGCAGAATTGCTGGATCATATCGTAATTCTATGTTTAATTTTTTGCCATACTGTTTTCCACAGAAGTTTACTCATTTTACTTTCTCAACCACAGTGCACAGGGCTTCTAATTTCTCCACATATTCACCAACAACTGTATATTCTGGGTTTTTTTTTGTGTGTTTGTTACATTAACCGTTGAAATAAGTGTGAGGTTGTTAGATTTTTAAATGTCGTAAATTCTGTGTGTCTTGAACAAAATTTAAACATGGCAACCTAATTGAAATGTAGATAAATTAAATAGCCGGTGTATTTAAAGTTTGTATTATATTTTACATTTTATTTGTGTTATAATTTTGTCATTGATGCTTATATACCCAGTGTCTGGGTTTCATATATCATATCTTTTTGATACTGATGAATTCTTTTAACATAGGCAGATAACTTAAAAATAAGTTATAGCCTATAAATTTATTTGAAAGATCATTATTAGGAATATCAAAAAACACTTTCATATAAATTCAGCCTTTTAAAAATATGTCTCAGGCTTTCCCACAACAGAATATTTGACTTATTAGTAGTTAAAATCCGGTGAATTAAAAAATTATAACCTACAAAATTATAATATAAAAGGTTGAACATGATATTTTTAATGTGTTGCAGCTTTAATTTTTAAAACATGTACAGGCATTGTGATCTACTCGGACAATATAATATCTTCAATCATACATTTTTCATGTTCAAGCAACTCCCTCTGAGAAGATGTATACCTTTCAACTAGAGGGAAATAGAGTTTGCCACCCCAAAATATGCCTTCTAGAATATTGATTTTCCAGTAATTAAGGAATAAGACTGAGGAAAATCCTTTGACTTTCTTCCCAACTGCCTAATAGGAATTTAGACAGAAGAATTTTTCCTGAAAAGGAGATGTCATCACAGATAACTATAGTTTAATATAAACTAGAGTTTGATAGAGAGGAACCTAGCAAAGCCCATTTGTTCAAAGTCCACTGTGTCCCATTGTTATGATGGCCTAGAAAACATTTATTTACCAAATATTCGCTTTTCCATCTCTGTGTAAATTGCCTTCCTGTCCTTTGAAATCCTAAACTACAACCTCCACGCCCTGCCTTCCCACTCTCCCCCTGCCCCCTACCCTGCCACCCCACTTTCTCTTCAGCTCCAGAAAGACATATAGGCCTCACCTGCTCAATGCCTTCTTAGGTGTGTCCTATGGCATCCCTGCATCTACATCTATAATAAACTTTGGACATTTTCTCCTCTTAATCTGCCTCATGTTAATTTGATATTAACCTAGCTAATAGCCCAGCAGGATGGTAATTAGTCTAGTTAGAAGAACTTAGAAGGTAGAAGAAAAATTATTTTTCTCCATCCCCCTCAATATAAAGAACAAAACTCATGTGAGGTAAATAATTTCAGATATTAAAATGGCAATTACTAACAAATTAATTTTTACAGGATATTAAACCAATGCAACAAAAACTCAAATGCAGATAACTTAAAATATGTAATGTTTTTGAGCTTTTCCTTTAAGAGGGAGTTCATGGAACATATTTGAGGATTACATAAGAAAGTATACAAAACATTTCTCACCTTGTTTAGCAAATGCTCATTTAGAAGAACTCACTTGAAGCAAAAAAAGTCCTATTTGTTCTCATGTCATAAAACTTTAATTTACATAAGGTCTTCAAAATGTCTTTTTTCAATGGATAATTTTTATTTTAAATCTTTATTGTGTTAATTATTGCAAGTATTAGAAAAATGACAACCTCTTAAACACAAAAATGGTTTTATATGTTTAATTGTAAATGAACTTCTGAGATTCTTAAGACAGTTGACACTCCACTGAAAGGAACTTCAATGTCCCTTCAGAAAAAAACACAGGTATGTTTTGAATTGCTAATTAAGTCAGGTTGCCTGTTGTAAATGAGCTACTGTAATGGAAATAGAAGGTCTTGAAGGATTCCACTTAATATAGAGAGAAAAATTTTATTAGTAAGCCAAATTTGATCTTGAGTTAAGGACTAGTCTCATTTTACAGAAATCATCTCTAAACACAAAATCCTGAAGAGAAATGACTAATGTACTGACTAATACATAAGTCATTGTCACCTCATAGTAATTGCACTGTAAACAAGACGACCCGTATTGCTTTACTTTCACAAAAAATGAAAAGAGTTCTTCTGTTTCTAGTCTCCTCTCTATGCTCTTATTCATATGGGTACAAGTACAGAAATTTTTGGTGCAGGTTAATTTGGACTGATTTATAATGCAATAGTATGTAAATATGGTAGTCATTATTACCTAAGCAACTGCACAGAATTTATTTTTCTTAGTTTTCACTATCCTTTATGAAGAAGCCTCCCATTATTATCATTTTTTGGACAATGGCCAAAACCACTGATTTTAAGAAGACAAACTTAGTTTTGGTTTACCTGTTTGAATGCCCCAGAAAATTCTGGAGCTGATGACCCCAACGGCATAAAACTGTTGACAAAGGCGGCTGGAAAGAAAATGGGTGGGGTAAATTCTACGGAAAGCAGCCTCACAAGGTGATTGATCATAAATTCCTAACTGGACATGTCATGGTGGGTAATTACACCCCCAAACATATAATGTTATAGTTAAAGGTTTATCTTTGCCTCAAGCAAGCCCTGTCCAATTTTTCTGTGCATCTATGAAATAAATCATAACTAACCGCAAGAGAGCACAAAATCTTAACTCCTCTGTAATCTCATCTCACCTTGCTTTTTTCTCATCTCCATGTAATCTTCCTTAGGTTTCCTCCTTAATTTCAAATGCATAAAAGAAGCTGTAAAACTGTTATTCTCTGAAGCATTTGAGATTATACTCCCAGGCATATGTCATCAATTTGGCTCAAATAAACTTTTATAAAAAATCTCTACAGATTTAGACATTTCTTACTATGTCAACATAAATGACAAAATTCTCTGAATAATCGTTTTTGCCTAAATTTGATTAGATAGCTTTCCTTTCACAAATCATTTGCAGTTCTAAAAATATGTACCAAACAGATTAGGTTCAAGAAAAGCCACTCAGTTTGCTTTTGCTGTTCTTGGCATCTATCTGCACAAAGGAAAGCAGATATGGTAAAGTTATTCTTACTAGGACATAAATGCTTTAGGTGCTCTCTCCTGGAAAAACTAGTATTTTAATGTGAATAAAAATTCTCTGTCCATCTACACACTGGTCATCTCTAGTTGTATACCCCACCATCATCACCTTCCTTTCTTTGCATGCCACCTGAGGAAATAACTCATAGAAAGTGAAAAAGTTCTATTCATTCTTTGGGCTTGTTTTCTCAGATGCTTCTTATCTCTCGCATTCCTCATCATGTGACCTTCCCCTTGGCATCTCTTAAATTGTTGTTTATGTTGTTATGTAACGTTTTATGTGCTTAAAAAATCTACGTATACTTAAATAATGTTATTTTTGAAAAGATACCACATCTTAGACTTTCTTTTTGTTTGCCTGATGTCCATCCAACTTCGAGGTCAGAATTGCTTCTTGAGAAACATATAAAAATTTATTGTTTTCCTCATATTTTTGCTTTAAGAGCACCTTAATAGACACAAATTGGGCAGCAATGTGCAAATTAGCATCAACCCATAAGATTAGTTTTGAAAAATATTTTGGCAATTAATTTTGCTACACTTCCTTCCATAATTAGCAATTTAATTCCCACTTAACCAAAAGAAACTTGGGCACAGGGCAAGATGGATTCTTTGCTATTGGAGAAAGTGGGAGGATGCTTAGAACATGGCTATAGGTTTTTGCTTTTTCAAATCTTTGTATTTTCTCTTTTCTCTTTTTCCTTTTCCCTTTTTTTTTTTTTGAGCCAGAGAGAATTAGCTATAATAAGAGTAATGTCCAGATAACACAGCTGAATTGTGTTAGCTCATATTTCCAAAGTAAGTTTGCATTAGGATTTGTGAAAAATACCAAATACCAAAGGGTTTTCAATTAATCTGAATTGATGAGAAGGGAGTTTTCTGAAATCCTTTAAAATGATTTCAATTAACATTGGACTATGGGTTTCTGCCTGTATTTATCTGCTTGCTTATTTATTTATTTATTTATTTATTTATTTATTTATTTATTTATTTATTTTTACTTACAATTTTTAAAACACTGAGAAATAAAACACTTAATGGCAGAGCCTAATAGAAAACAAAATAAAGTAAACCAACCTGAAATTTGTATTAAAACTATTCTTGTTCACTTACTGTTACTGAAGGAAATGCTTTTTTTCTTAAATCAGAATAATTTCAAGAATTTAAGTTACCATTTTGAAAGAGTGCTATCATAGTATAGTTGTGATATATGTGTATTTGAGTCTTATACACTAAATTTAGAAACTCGAGAAAACAATAATAGCTAATATTTATTAGATAGATGTCTACTTTGTTGCAGACATTATACTAAGTGTTTTTTTCATTGTTAATCCTGCCAATGATTACTGTTGGGGTTACTGTTATTCCCAGATTGCATACCTGAAAACTGAGGCTTAGAAATGTTAAGGCCAAATAGGTGGTAGGACTAGAAGCTACTACCCATTTATTATATTAATGGTCAAGCATCTTTATGTTGGGCTCTTTTTTCTGGTACAGATACTTTTGAATGGTATGTATAATTTTAACACTATTTTAAGATTACCATTTCTAAGACAAAAGTTCTCATTTTTCTATAAGCCAAAAATAGATATAGTTAATAACTTCCTATAATGACAGATGATTTGCTGTTTGATAAAGCATATAGGCTTAAGATATTTGAAGATGTAAAGTTCCTGTTTGTATTGTATCAGAGAGATAATAAAATAAAATGGTTTGTGAATAAATTTTCTGTTAGATTATAATAGCAAGTTTTTTTTATCTAGTCTTGGCTAATGGGGATCATACCTCCTTTCCACTTCATCACTTCGCCTCCTTCCTCTCTCCTCAGTAATATTAGGCTAACGTAGCATTGACTTTTTTTCAATGGCACTTCATCATTTCCTTTTCCTCCCATATTCTGCGTAATACCCAGGTAGTGGGAAAATGCATTCATATATTGGGTCTTGGTGAGATATCTCTAATGCAACTCATTAGTCTTTTGAGAATATATATAGCACAAAAAACACACTAGGTTGATATTTTTAAAGCTAATGAGTCTCTGATTAGCATCTGACTAGCTATAATTAGCAAGATGTGTGCCCTTCCAATGATTTAAAGTGATTAACATAATCTAAGATTCTTTCTCATCTTTGAAGTTTGTCTTATCTCCTAGCTTAAGGAAAGCACACACACACACACACACACACACACACACACACACACACACACACACACTCCTCTGGGGTTCCATGTTAGAAACAGAACAAACTAGAATATTATTAAACTAGAAGAAATTATTTTCAGTAAATATAGTATATTTGTTGAAATATTTTACTGGGGAGAAGAAACCAGTAAAAATAATGTTTTTATATAGAATGTACTGGCAATCAGGAAACTGCATCCATAAGGCTATATATTGATGTGTCTATATAATATAACTTCAAAATTTATGGGTGAGTAATGATGGGTCTCTATTTGTAGAGTTCTGATTTAAAGTTTCATTATTTGCTACATTTATTCATTCATCAAATATTCTATGAGCATATATCCTTGACTTTAGAGATATGACCAGGAAAAATACAGACACGTTCCCCGTCACAAAATACAATATGTGTAGTCTGGTGGGAGAAGGCTGGTAGTTAAGTAATCTATGAACTGTGGCAAATGTCATGGTAGGATAAATGCATAGCAGGACGAAATAATCAAGGCCAAGGAAGTTTTATTATAAGAAATGGATTTCAACCTGAGATATGAAGGATGAAAAGAAGGTAATCAGTGAAATAATAAAATGGGCTGTGTGTGTGTGTGTGTGTGCGTGCATGTGTGTAGGAGATAGCTGCCTAGTGTTCTGCAAACCATTTTCTGAATCTGCTTTCTTATTTATAACATGAAGCACTTTGGTCACACCAATTCTAAGCTTTTATTTTTTTTGCTTAGGAAAATTCTATGTTTTTATAAAATCCTAAAAGCAGCATTATATTGATGAGACTAAAAGAGTCGAGCTCTCTTAATGCTTAAGCACTATACTGCCTTATCAAATATTTTGTCTTTTAAAGTTACAACTCCTTTGAACAAAAAAATAGGCTCATCCAGAATAAGTAGAAATCTTGGTTTCTGCTAAATGCTTTCTTAACATTTAGTAAATTACTATTGCAATAAGCTAAATAATATCCTAGGGCTTAAAAGAATGATTGCAGTCTCTGAAGTGCATAACTTTCTGCCAGGGGGTAGCTTGTAAAGTGAGATACTGGTTCTTATCAACCTGAGAACAACCCATTTGCTCTAAGTAAAATCAAATTGCATGCAGAAAATTAATTTCATGCAATCTAGACTGTGAAAGACCTCACATTTCAATAGCATAGAGAATTCTTTAAAATATTCTGAGGGATTTAGACCTAAAGAATTAGAACTATTACAACTTCAAATTCTTAAGTTTCTCCTAACAGCCACTATCCACTGATCCTGACAATCCCTCATTCCTAGAAACCTGGAAACAGATAGAGGCTAGTTGTAATGACAAGATATTGACTTTTTCTATTTGGGTTTTGTAGGAAGTAGATTTTTGATTGAAGTTATTGAACTAAACAACATTAGAGCTACCTACATGAAAGTGCATGGACTTGTGATCAGCAGATGGACTGTGGAAAGGTTTAGGCTGCATTCTTATTTGGCAACCTGTAGGTACTGACTGTTTTCTCCCTTCAGATGAAGATATGGCTTTCTTGATATGAGACTAATTGAAGCAAGATGAGAGCTTTTCCAAGTTAATTTTTTGTGGGAAGTTCTGATAAACTAGTCTTCCCTAAGACACTGAAGACTTATATTTAATTTAATATATTACTAGTTCAAGAACATCCCTCTTTTTTCAACAAAATGCTTATTTATTTTAAAATAGTTTAGTTTTAATGTCAAAAGTTTAGGAACTCTTAACAATCCTGTGGAAAAGACATCTCTGGGCATATTTTACAATGAATTATGTATTTTTATTTGTAAAGAGAGTATGACGAGGTATCAACACTGGGTACAAACTGTAGAATTACTAATTCTGAGACTAAGCAATGCATTTTTCTTTCAACATTTTCAAGGTTTTTTTCACATGTAAATGGGAAAAAATAATTGGAAATCAGTTATTTATACTCTGGACCAATCGAGATGACATAGGTAAAGATTTTACTGTAGTAATCAGTACAAAGAACTTTCTTAATAAATTTTAGTTGTTATTTGCACAAATGTAGGGGAAACAAGCAACAATAACAATTTAAGAGTGAGATTAGACAGTATATCAACTTTTCATAAAAATTAATTGGTTTTGAAATGGAAGAATACTTGGTTTTCTCCTCCTATTTCATAGCCTGCCCAGTAAAAGAGGGTGAATTGATATATTTAATTTTATGTAAAATAATTAAAGTAATATCAGTAATTAGCTCTTCTATGAAATTCTCAAAGTAAATATTTATGCTATTCTATAAACATCACTGATTAACTTTATTTCCAGATTGTCCTCCTTAAAAAAAAATCTCAAAAAATCAAAATAAAATTTACATTTCACACAGCCTTAATGGGAGCTTAACAATATATATATTTTTTCTCAAAAATAAGTGTTTCTGATCTGTGGAACATAATATAAAACCTCACTGTAAAACTAAGCATTTGTTGATGTTCAGAGTTAAATAGCTTTGGTCCTAAATCAATCAGAAGGAGAAGCAGAAATAAAATAATTTAATCAACTCAGTCTAGACTTTACAACTCAGAACCAAAGAATGCTGCAGTCAAAGAACAAGTTATGAGCAGAAAAGAAAGCGACAACTATAATTAATCTTATGTTTTTTACTGGAAAGCAAATTAAGTATAGTCAACATTTTATGATATAAAGAGAACATATCAATATAATGTCATAATATTAAATTCTCATTGAATATTTACTCTAATTCTTAAACTTCCACAAAGCTGCATTTGTTCTTTATTTTATATTAATTATGTATCCTATCCATCCTATGCCTTAAATTTTTATAAATCTTTTGTACATTATAGTGGGAAGGCATTAACTTAACAGGATGCACAACAACCATCAGAAAAACTTTCAAAATAATTTAAAAATCCATTTTAAATTCTGTATATTTTTAGCCCTCATGTATTTAGCATCTATTATGTGCTAGATAATGTATTACGAATACTATAGGCTCTAAAACTTAATCTCAATGGCAACCCTATCAGGTAGATGGTAGTAGATTAATTTTATAGGTAAAACAACTTAGATTGAAAGATGTTGAAAATCTCACCTAAGGTTTTATAGCTAAATATGTGGGAGAACCGAGATTCATAACTCTGTCTGCCTACCTCTGAGATATATTCTAGTGGTTTAAAAATAAAATTAGATTTGAGAAGTTATTATTCATATATTTTAAAGAGTTAAGTATTTCTTCAGGGTACAGTACATAAATTACATTACATAAATAAATAAAAATACTTACATAAAATACATATTATATTATTTATACATAAAATAAAGAAATAAAAATAATAAGAACTGCAAAGAAAGCTACAGAAAATCAACAAAATCTACAATTTCCACTAAAAATTCAAGGAAGGCTATAAATTGGAACTAATAATTCATCCAGTATAATAAATTAAGAATATATTAAACAATTATATTTAAATATCATAAAACACTATGAAAAAATATAAAACTAAACAAAATATTGACCTATATCATGTTTAATCATGGGAAGATACAATTCTCAGTGGTGATAACTTTCTAATAGCAGGACAAATTATCTTCAGTGTAATGATTTTGACATGACGAAGAATATAAAATTATATGTGGGATTATGTACATTGTTTAATATTGACAGGAAATCTTTCACATATAAATGAGATCAAGCTTATTGGGGCAATGCAAAGAGGAAAGCAGGACCTTGGAAAGGAGGGAGGATAAAGAGAGTAAAAGAAAAAGAGAGAAAAGAAAAAGTGTATGGCTGAGAGGAAATATTTGAGAGAGGAGACATAATTTAGACATTATAGAGCTGTAGGTTTTTTTAAAATCATTACAGGACCGTAGTTCCTTTGTAATATATTCTCTTTTCTCACCTATCAAAGCTTCTATCATTTACACTTTACACAGTGATGCTGTTGCATATGTAAAATTTTATTTAGACAAAGCTTGCAATCAAGGCAAGATGATCAGTCATAAATATAAAAATGAATACAATTTATTAATAGAAAATCAATATGGTGCTTCCCCTACTGTATTAGCCAAGATTCCCAAAGAAATAGAACCAAAAGTACATGACAGAGTATGTGTGTGTGTATGTGTGTATATATATATATATATATACACACATACACACACACATAAATTATACAAACACTCATAAATTATTAGTCCTGTTTCATATGAAACAGGACTAATAATTTATGAGTGTTTGTGCATATACACATGTGTGATTCAGTTTGAAACATTGGCTTTCATGATTGTTGGGAATGAGCTAGTCCAAAATTTGTAGGACACATCAGCAAGCTGGAAATTCAGGTAGGAGTTAATATAATTGTCTTGAGCATAATTTCCTCTTCATCTCACAAACCTTAATTTTTGCTCTTAAGGTCTTCAGCTAATTAGATGAGACCCACTCATGTTATTGAGGGCATTTACCTTTACTTAAAGTCAACTGATTGTAGATGTTAACCATATCTACAAAATACATTCATGGCAACACTTATATTAGTATTTGATTACATAAATGGGTACCAAAGTCTAGCGAAGTTGACACATAAAACTAAATATCACACCTACTAAATGATGTTGAATACATAGTTTTTTTAAAAAAACAGATGACCTGTATATACCAGTTAACATATTCCATCTAGTTATCTAAATAATTTACATATTTTAACTATTTAATCCTCACAACAACCCCATGAAATGATTATGATCCCCATTTTATAGGAAAGAAAAATAAAATTTAAAGTTATTAAGTCATATACTCGTGAAGACTCAATAAGCATCAGGACTGAGATCCAAACTTAGGATGTGAGCTCTTCTGATCCTGGAGCAGCTGTGCATACACACCGCACATGCGTGCACACACACACACCACACACATGCACACACAAGCACACACATGCACACATCACACATGCACACAGCACACACATGCACACACCACACATGCACACATGCACACACATCAGCACACACCCCTCTAGAAGAATCTGTTGGAATCCTGGTTAATTAGGGTTTTCTTTTACCAACAGTACTCCCTGACCCTGCTTCTTATCATTGTAGGACATCAAGTACTCCATAAAAATTTATCAAATTAATGCTTGCATAAATAAATGAGGAAATGAATGAATGAATGAATGAGTAACATGCTAGTGTGCTATTTTCTCAGTGAAAGCCTGGCTATTTTGGCTAGACATTCATCCTTTCCAAGGTAAAAAGGGAAATATTTTGCACTTGAGAAAAGTTGACATAAGTAGAGCCATTTAAAAAGAAAACAGCTAGGATAGCTATTCCAGAGTAACTGCCTTGAATGTCTTATTTCTTGTACCTTTAGAATGTTTGTATTGGACAAAATAACCTTTGGACTGGGACAAACCAACAATGTATTCCAAACGACTGTTTATAAAGTTAACAATAAAGCAGAGTTCCTGTCCACGAAAACTGAAAATTAAGGCTATTCTTTAAAGTCAATAAACAACCACTTATAGCTAAAGAATAACAGCTTATTAACACCAAGAGAAATTCTTTCCTTCTATTAATGTAGTTATTTCCCTTCCCTTTTTCATAAAAACATCTTGCCTTCCACCCATAATTGGGATATAATTTGGATTTTTGCCTGTATCTATGACTCCAAATAACAATTCTTTCGAGCGCCAATAAACACTTGTTGCCTCTCACTTTGCCTCTTTTATTTCTAGGTTAACACTTCCACCAATTTGTGATTAACCATCCAGGTATGCTAAAATGATCAAACTTAAAGAAATATGTTAAACTCCTGTACCAACATTTTATTATACTAGACTACATAGTATTTTTGTGTAGAAGACCTCCAAAAAATTATCTTTTCCACTTCTTACCTTAAATTATTTTGGTAAGAAAAAGCACGTTTCACTTTACACTTTGAGACCAAAGCATTGAAATTCACATATAACTAGTTGAGAAATAAGCATAAATACCTTTTATTTAGAAGATGATGCTTAATCAGCAATTTCCTTGGTTTTTTTTTTTGCAAAAGTGGTACATTAAAAAAAAAGTTGCAATGTGGAATGAATAAAGAAAGAGGAATAGGATGCATTGAAGACTAACTTAACAATTACGCTAATGAATTTTTTAAAAGGAACCTCATTTAGTGTGTCCCTGGGTGCACTATTCATAAGGAATGTGGGGCAGCTCAAAAGCATGTACTCTGAGCATTCAACCCCAAATAAAAATCTGAATAATAAATAGCAAGAAAGAGCCAGGGTCCTTGTAAGAGTGGAACTTACTTTTTTTTGTACAAAACTGAAATGCACATCTCTCCATAGTAGCTTCTTTACACTGGTTTTAAGTTTTACAATAAGGGTCCTCTGTTTGAATTTTGGCCTATGGTTTTAGCCTCAATAATTGGAGACTGATGGAAGGTATGACCTTTTTGAAATAGCAATCTTAATTTTGAAATAGATTGATAAAGCCAATTGAAAAAATAAGAATCTATTTTATCTATATGCTTATCTATCTATGATATAGATATATCAAATTCATAATAAATAATTTATTTCACTGAATAACTGCGACATGATATAGATCTATATTTCTCATTTTCCCTATTTTTTTTTTTCAACTCCAGTTGAGCTGTGTAACTTCTGACTCATAAGAACAGAAAGTCAAAGCATATATACCATCTAATTTGAAGATAAAGCTTCTGATAGGATGGTTCAAATATGCAGAAGTAGCCCACAAGACCGATGCCCAGCTTGGAGCTCATGCACAATGACTATAATGGTACAACCTGTCCTTTTAATAGTCCTTGCAGCTGTTGCTTCTAGGTCATACAATTTACTCATTTTGCAAATAATATAATTGCTCCTTTAAAAAAGAAAAGTGTAAATGAAACTCTGATAGAAAGTTTCCAAATTTCTGCATCTGGAGCCAAAATTCCAGACTAGGTAGTACGAATCCACTGTACTGAAGATCAAGACCTTATTTTTTAAGAGTGTTTTAGAAATTATAGCTGTGACTTCTTACAGTTATTTTTGTAACCTAAAGAAGACTAGTCAGGTAAACATTCTTGTTGGCAATTTCTGAATATTTAATTTTTATGCGCAACAGGGCCCGAGTGAACAGTATCACTATAAGAAACAATGAAGTGTGAATGTTTTGTCAAAGTGAAAGAAGTAAGCTCGATCTGGTCTAGAATTTCTTCAGAGTTAAAGTACTTCCTGAGAATTGTCTGATCCCAGTTTAGTCTCAAGGGTATTTTATTTTATTTTTTAGGAACAGTCCTAGGGAATGGGTTTCCCAGTGCTTCTGCTTATTTACTCTCTGAAAAGGAGTGGTGATTAAAATAAATAGATTTAATATCTATTTGTTCCCAAGCATCAATGTAATCTGATTAAAAGATAGCAAGCAGGATGGATTGTGTTTAACACAGGATAGAGAGTCAGTACATGGAAGAGCAATTGGGAACTTCTGAGGATTCTCTTCTGGCATTTAGAAACAGGGCATGTACTGGTTATTTCAAAACCTTCTCTGATATTGATCAAATGATTAAATAGAAAAATATTATGACAACACTTATTTCTGGTAAATAAAATAAAATCTAATCAGTTCCCTCATTTCAGCCAGCCACATTTCTTTTAAAAAATGATGAAGTTATATGTGGAATAATCTCAAGTAGCTGGATAAGATAATTTTGAAAAGAGCAATTATATGGGTTTACTTTTTCTCTTAAAAATTGGAGAGAAACATATTTATTTACCTCTCATATTCACATGAATGTTATAAAAAGTATGTAGTTATTTTATTTGAATGCTTACACAAAACACCATGGAGACCCTTATTCAAAGTGAGAAAAATTAAATATTTAAAATCAGAGGGCTTTAATACCTAAATGGTACAGAAACTTTCATACTTAATATCTGAATTAACATGGGATAAACTTAAAAACAGCAACATGTTTCATCTGAAAAAGAATACCAGACTCTGTTAAAAAAAATTGAGAAGCAGGCCTTGGTATGCTTGAGGTTGGGGCCACTTTCTATTAGTGGTGCATATTTGTTTTTCTGTTCTTTTTTTTTTTCCCATTTCCCTGGTAGAAATTTAGATGAAGTGTTTATGAATTTCTTCTCCATATAGTGGAGTGGTAGGCAGTATGTTACTCCTGAAACAGTTTTAGCATGCCTTAGTAACTTTACACATGAATTAATTTTATATATTTTATATCTTATATTGTTTGGCTTTTTAAATGCATTTATATAATTCTGTAAATGCATTTCTAAAAATCAAAAGTTGTGAAAAAGTATGTATTTTTTCTTTTTAAACATTTATAAGAAAATGTGATCTGATTCGCAGGTGGTCTTTATCTTATATAATTTAAATATTCATATATCTTTTAATAAATATTACTACATTCTATTATGTTGTGCTGCCTAGACTTCAATGTGTTGCATTATATGAGCTTTCTAAAATCCAAAGACGCCTCAATTTCATATCTTGTAAAAGTTTCCTATAAGAATTATAGATCTTATATTTTTATTTTCCAAAATTTTGAGTGATTTGTTTTGAGCCTAATTAACTAATTTTGCTTATTGTTTTTGAGACACTGTAAGTATTATTATTCAATTTTTCATTTATTAATACTTTGGCCATTTAATGCCAAGAGTTGGTTTGAAGAAGTAAGGCACAATAATTCATCATTTTAAAAAACAGAAAAACTTGAAGAAGCCTTAGTTTATCTAGTACAAATGGATTTGAACCATAACACTTAGATTTGACATTTAAGTTCTGAATTTTTATAGTTGGCCTAAGGAAAAAAATAGATGCCTTAATCTAGTGTTATTTCATGGTTTAGATAGCAAAAGAATTTGTCATTTTTTTCTTTTTTGGTTTATTCATCTTTGACATTTCTTTCCTCCTGTGCAAATACATAAAACAAAATAAAATAAAAACAGAAAAGAGTATTAATGTATGAATATCTACTGAATAGACCAATTATATTTTGGCATGTTTACTTCTATTAAATTTAAAATTTCAAACTAGGTCACAACATATTTTAGTGACAGGATTCAAGGAAGAGTATTATTATTTGTAACTATATTTTATTTTACTTTGAAATATGTTAACAAGTTATTGAAGACATTCAAAAGTAATACGAGCTTAAATACATTTTTAGTAAATTTTCATGAGTAACTACAAATCTGTCTTTACCTTTGTTACAAAATTGTAATTTTCACCAATAAAGATGCAAAATAGAATACTGTATTTTTTTCCTTAACACAAATGAGCAGTAAGACTGACTTTTCATAGAAATGTTAGTATGCATATTTTATTTTAATTGTAAATGGAGTGATGAGGAAAGGTTTTAATAAAAACATAGCAGTTTGAGCAAATACCTAAAGGAAGACAGTAAGTGAGTCAGATAGATGAGCTGGAGCAACCAGCTCGCACAAAGACCCATAGGCAAGAGTAGGATTTCTGTGTTCCAGGAAAACTACAGAAGCTTGTGTCCATAATGCATGTTTATTTTTTCATAGAAATTTGAAAGTTCAGTTTCTGAAATGTTATTTAAATTGCTATCAATATAACAGAATTATATGTGCATTCTTCCAAAAAATACTTTGACATTCATTGTGAAGATTGCTTGTAAAGAGAAATAAGATCACTCTATGAGAATTCCATACTGCTCAATACTGGTCAGTCTGCTTGTAAAGTGTCACATGAAATTGTACATATTGTTTTAGAAAGCCTACAAATAACTAGGAGTGACCCAGAGGAAGAGGTCAACGTGGTGAGGGAACTTAAAGCCACATCTTCTAAAGAACAACGAAAGGGTGAAGAATGTTGGGTTAGCAGGTGAAAAGTTTTTTAGGAGGGAGAGGAACAGAGAGATGATAGCCTTCAACTTTGATATTTTGCCCAAAGTAATCACACAACTTAAAATCTAGAGATTATACTTGAGCTATTTTTAGCTCAATATTTATTTCCATGTTGCTCTTGTACTTCCTATAAGTAGCCAAAGAAAGTTGAGATAAAGTAACCAAATAGATACTTTATGAATATAAAATTTATAGAAACCGTAATACATGCTCAACACATCATTCTTTACCTCATTTAGGCCTTATGAGAACCTGAGGAGGTTGCCATCACCTCCATTTTACAGTTGAGAAAATAAATTCCAGGTCATTAGGTCACCTGCCCCAAGTCCTACTGCTGGTAAGGACAGGTCATCTCCACACCTCACTTTCTGTAATCTTTAACTGCCATCCAGGAATCTACGGCAGTGCAATACAAGGGAAGAGCTTTCTAATCAACAGAGTTATCTAAGTTTAGAGCTACTAACCTCACAAGCAAATGAAAATATTATTATTTTAAGAAGTCTTTGGTGGTATTTCAGGAAAGTATTTCTAAGATCTCTCTTAATGCTAATGTATTATGATCATAGGTTGCACACTATGCTAAAAGAATCAAAATACTTTATAGTAAAAACATATAGTCTTGTTTATATTCTATATATGCTTTTGAATCAATTTGATTTCATTTTTATGTATTATACTCTTAGTTGTTAGGCTTTCTAAAACCCCTATCTCCTCAAAATTGACGTTAGTTACAAAAAAAAATCAAAGCTAGACTTTTAGATATCTGTGGTTTTTAAATTGTATCAGAACCTAAAAACATCTAGTGAATATGCACTTTAACATCTAATGATAGCTTCTTTACGAAAGGTTTATTTTTTCATATTATCTAGAATATTCGATTTAACCAAAAGCTGCTACAAAATCTAATTCTTATCCTTATCTCTTTATAAGGTGCCTCCCTTAGGGACACAAGTGTGATGCTCAAGATTTTGCAGACCATAATACCACTAAAATACTAGATTATATATTTCCAACCTATTTTTAATAAATAGAGACCTTCTTTGCTATTATATTAGCTTACCATTCCCTCTGTTTCTAAATGAACAGCAACAGCAGGAATTCTGAGCTGCTGCTTGGGGTGCCCGAGAATATAGAAACTTCAAAGATGTATGCTTTTAGGTTTGACATAAAAAAGGGACACGTACATATTTTATAAATGGTATTCAATTTATGCATTACAGAGTAGAGCTTGATAGACACCTCATTAAAAATGTTCTTGCTGCTTTGATTTCTCAAAATATTGATTTCTTAAATGTTGATATTCTATTTGTTCTAATTTTCCCAAGCTTGCCTAATTATTGAATAAGTTTTGCTGCTTCCCAGATGTATGTTCTGTGTCTTTTCCATATATGACAAAAATAGCCTCTTGTTGAACTTATTTTGTACCAAGAATTACTTCTATTGTACTAGCTACTATTTTTGTCTCGCTTATATGCAAATTTGTGATGTGATCTACATTTTTAAAATGTTACCCTGTCACTAAGTTCTTCTCTGAACATCTTATTTAAAATTGCAACCCTGAACAAGTACTGTCCCCAATTCTGCTTTATTTTTAATCAATAATATTTATTACTTCCTAACCAACTGTATATTATATTTTAATATGGTTTATTGTCACTTCCTCCCACTAGAACAGCAGCTCCATGTAGACAGGCTCTCTGGTCCCTTTTGTTCAAGGTGAAAGTGTCTCAGAGCCTGGCATATAATTTGCACACTGTAAGGGGTCAATAAATATTTGTTGAATATCTCCATTTTACCTGTGAGGAAAATAATAAAACAAAGGAAAATGGAGTCATTAGTTTCCTGAGCATCTTTATGTGCAAGATGCCATGCCAGTAGGAAGGGGAATGAAATGGTAAGAATAAAAACTGATAGGGGCCACACTTCCTCAGTCACTTAGAACTGATTCTGAAAGGGAAGGCATTAATTACATGATTATAGTTTGGAGAGAGAGACAGAGAGATGAGAGAGAGGGGTGGGGGTGGGGGGCAAAGCGCATGTGTGTGTGTGTGTTATCATTACCACCTGGGATGAGGACTGAAAAAGGCTGAGAGCTTTTGGCGAGCCTGAGCAGCACACTTAGTATATGAGTGGGGTGAGGGGTTAAGTGAAGAAAGATTAGAGAACACTTATAAGTAAGGGGCAGAGGGAGGGGGGAGAAAGAGGGAAGGAAGGAAAAAAATAACTTTATCTTACAGATAAACTTGTTCATATTTGGTGCTTATATTTAAACACAGAGTACAAGTGCTGTCCTGATGTCCATTCGGTTACATATAATAACACTAATTCACAACTCCTTTACATGATCTTTTGCAATTCTAATGACTTATACTAAGATTTCTGTTAATTTCTGTATTCCCCATTTCAGGATCACCTTTGGCTCTGAGCACAGACTGATGTTATTAAGGGTTTTTCCCACTGAACTTATGTTTTTCTACCTAGATGAGAAGCCCCACTTTTTTTCCTTGTCATCAAGGCATTTTGTACGTATGGGAGATTTCACTGAGTTATTATGGGGATGAGGATTTTTACAGCAGCGTTGCCCATGCCAGTTACTTGGCTGTTTAAGCAGCTAGGATGCTAGCTTCCCACCACGTTGTCTGTTCTCTTTGCATCTCCTTGTTCTCTAGTATTGCCTTTTCCATTTTCTGTCCCTGAAATCCTTTCCCTGAAATCCTCGTATATTCATAGGCATTCAGGTTTCTCTTTCTCTCCCCGCCACACCCCTCTCTCTTTCTCTCCCTCCCTCAGTTCTCCATAACTTAGGGTCTTATCACTCTCTCCAGAGATTCTTTTAGTTGAACAATCACTTAATGCAGTGTATCTTGAGTTTTACTTTTTGTTTGTTTCAATTTAGTTATTATGTCATATAATAATAAATATCTCTGTGCAGTAGGCTCTCTTATTAAATTAAATGGAAAGTAATTTCTTTTATCTTTATTTCTTCAGATATCTTATGTCTTCTGAGGTCAGTGCCTTCATCCTGGAATATATTCTTTATATGTTACTTTAAAGAGAGGTTAGTGAACTCTTGTTTGTAATGTATCTGAAAATGTTTACTTTCATTCTGAGGTTTGGTTGGTTATATAATTCTAGCTTCATGGTTATTTTATCTTAGCACTTTAAAGATATTATTTTACTATCTCTAACTTCCAATGTTGTTGTTGACAATTCACAATTAGGCTTACGTGATCTTGTTCAGACGTTTAGACATGAAGTCATACACACACACACACATACACATAACACACACACCAAGAAGGTATGAAATTATTCATTACTTACACAGTTGATGTCTCTGGTGAGAGCAGAAGAAGTCTTTTAAAATGGTCCAAGATAGCCTGAGAAAGAGGAGGAGAGACTAACCTGGGATTTTGTGTAGTTGAGGTATGTGGCTGAGATAAGAGGTCCTATGCATCGGCAAGGGATGGTGTGGTCTGATGCTCAGGACAGCACCAAAGGAATGGGGCACTGGGGAAAGAGAGAGAGTGAGGCTTAAAAGTCGTCAGCAGTCACACATCCAAAGGTGGAGTCCAACTCCTCAAAACTCCTCTACATCCTTATAAGTACTTTGAACACATTTATATAAAAGTTTCACCAAGATAGAAGTGACAATTATCCAGATTTGCCTTCTGGCCCTTAAAAAAAATTTCCCTGCCTTCTACAGCCCACTCTCCACACACACACACACACACACACACACACACACACACACACACACACACACCGCATGCAAACTCTTTTATCACTGAAATTAGATATGATAATAGATAAATACTTGGATGGATAGAGTACAGGTAGGTAGGTAGATTGATAAATTATTATTATAAATTATTATGAAGATAAATTCAACTAATTCGAGGATAAAAATCTACCTTAATTATTACAACAATTAGCATTTCAGCATTAAATACTGTTCTCAGGTCACTTCAGTTTTCTCCAGAATCATGAGCATGTCTGTTCATAGGACTTGCCCCAAATAAAGACAATCTAAATGAGAATGTGAATTTTAATCTTTTCAGATATTAAAACTTAAATGTGGCTGTTAAAATGTTTTTCATTTTCAACCTTTTAATATCTATAAGGCCTCAATGCACAAAAACCTTGTCTTGATTTTCATCCATTGCACACACTACATTATTATTTATATCATTGAAAATGAATGCCTTACCTAGATAAAATGTCCTCATGCTCACCTTTCTCCGAACTTCTTTGTCAACTTAATAATTCTGGATGTTTTTAAGTAGTTTAGGAACAGAAGGCAGCAGAATCATTGTTCTTTACTTGATCACCAAATTGCCATGGCCAAGTCTCCTTGCCTACTCAACATATTTCTTTAGAGTGCTGCCAGTCTTTATTGTGAGTCTTCAAATTTATGGCCAGCTATTTGCTAAAGTTTTAACTCTAAGTAGTAGTAGGTACTGGACTTGTTTAAACATGGCAATAAAATTTCATCATGCTATGAATTTCAATGCAGTTGTCAATTCTATTTATTCTCAGGTTTGCAGTGTCCTTACTCACGTTTGATTTTATTTTTATAAATCAAGTTTCAATTTCTCCTTAATGCTTGAATTAGCAAACACAGGATGCAGAGTTTTTAAATCCCTATTAAAACCCCTGCTTACCTATTAAGAAACAAACTGAAAAATCAAATTCTAACAAAGTGGGTGCTTCAGAAATTGAATGTTACTAAAAAAGTCAGTGTAAGTATCAAGGTAAGATTGAAATTTCCACTCTATAGTGTCTCACTACAGTTGTCCCAGCAGAGGACTCGAACAATGCAGTATATGATCATTGTAATATTTTCATCTTCATTAAGAAAATAAACCAAAAGTACAAGAGTGCTGAACTCAAAAAATCATGTCACACAAATGTAAAACTTTGGAGTAATTATTAAGAATGTTTAGGGAAACATTTTTTAAGTCCTACCTCTGTATATACTCAAACAAGATGCTAGTGTGACTTAGGTAAGGTCTGTGTGCTGCAGTGCATGGAGCTGTGAGAAATCAAAAACAAAACTAAATAAACAAAATTATCACCCACAATTAAAACCTCTTTAGTCCTTTGGAATCTAAAACCAGGGAGGAAGGATTGCTTCTAGGGAGTCTTTTGTGAATCTGTGGTGCTCATCTGGTTTTAAGAAACACACACATATTTAAATAAACATTATTTTATTTTAAATTATTATTCTTGCTTTATTTGTTTGTTTGTTTGTTTGTTTATAGTTAAGGCCACTGTGTTAAATAT
Organism: Cynopterus sphinx; assembly: GCA_030015415.1. NCBI lineage: Eukaryota > Metazoa > Chordata > Mammalia > Chiroptera > Pteropodidae > Cynopterus > Cynopterus sphinx. The sequence goes on along the minus strand of CM057389.1, from coordinate 18,058,580 downwards.
TTTTGAAGTGATATATAGGAGGTGTTATTATACAAACATTTTAACTCAGGACAATAAAGGCAGTTTTATGCAATGTTTTCCTTACAGAAGAGGGGACTCTGAATTTGGTGAGGCTGGGGATCACAGCACCACTAGACAATGTCTGGATTCCTTACCAAGGTCAACTGCTAAGAGCATGCTAATGAACATGTGCATCCGTACTTCTGAAGAAAGTGACTACATCTTTCCTACGTTTAAGACTGAAACATCTAGAATAGTTCCTGGCACACAGTAGAATCTCCATATATGTTTGTTGATTTGGGATAATTGAATTAATTAGCCGATGCCTATTGATTTAGGCAAGCAAATGAAAACATTATGTAAATTAAGGTTGGGCAGCTGTTTGCAGACAGAATCAATATATTACAACACTAGTATAAACAAAATGCTTATATTTAAAACTCCTGGCCTCTTTGCTGACAGTTCAAAATAAAAACATTGAGGAAAAATTCTTCCATTGACCTTGGTGGGTTATTTGTGTTATCCTGAACCGGTTACAGTACCCAGAAATTGTGTACTGAAATTCAATGAAATCTCATTCGGGACTGAGAAGTAGCATAGTTGCAAATCTGGCCAAAATCATGTGATTGAAGTAGGGGAGCAGCGGTAATCCAGAAGGAAGATTGAAATGGGTTGTTAGGTGCATAAACTTTGAGACACCTTCGAGAATCTGAAGATTATGGAATCTCCTCCCAGAAAAATTTGCATGTGCCCTCACACAAAACACACACAAATTATGTTTTATTCTATATCAAAAAAAGTTTGTTTCAAACCCCAACTTCTCTCTCTTTGACTAAATTATGGAGCTGGATGAGTGTAAAACAGCAGCTTGTGGCATTAAGGCTCTTCTTCACGTGAAGAAACCTGATCTACAGAGAATAGAATGATGCTGGACACACAAAACACAGCAGGTAAAAGAGAGAGAGAGAGAGAGAGAGAGAGAGAGAGAGAGAGAGAGAGAGAGAGGGAGGGAGGGAGGGAGGGAGGGAGGGAGAGAGAGAGAGAGAGACAGAGACAGAGACAGAGACAGAGACAGAGAGACAGACAGACAGACAGAGAGACAGAGAGAAGTGAGTCCTTGGACTCAACTGTGCTTAAGATTTGTTTTGTTTCACAATTTCCCAGTTGTATGAGGCAATAAATTTGGCTTCTAAAAAATTTATTTGCATGTGTTCTGTCACTTGAAACTAAAGTAGTCTATTCAATACTGATTGGTAACTCACAAAGTATCAAGAACAACTGCATTATTGTATTAGCAAAATTATTTGGTCACAAAATCAGCACAGCAAACTGCAAAACCTTTATCTTTTAGTAACTAACTTTAATTTGTTTTGTTTTGTTTTTAGCCAAATAAAAAAGAGAATATACATTGTAGGACATAAATGCATACAAAGTCACCTTGAAATGATTATGAATCTCTTTTTATGAATGATGATGATCTGTTAATTTTGTTATGAAGTATTCATAGACTATTCCCAATAAGATATTAGAATAAGTCCCACAAAAGATAAAACATTTAAACTCAACCTGGGTTATGGAAATGCAGTTTATTGAATGCTGACATATTAGAAATATGCTAATAGTCTGTGTATGACTCTTTCAATGGTGCTTGTTGTCTTAATTATTATCACAGTGTTAGATGTATATCGTTTGTCTGTTTATGTTTATTTGAAAAATATATATATTTATTAGCATTAAAATAAAGTGATGCTAACACAACAATTACAACATGTTCTTTAATTTCTGAGTAGTAGTGATTTTTGAAGGGGGCAGGAAGTGTCGGGAGAAAGGTGTGATTTATTAAAAACTTCAAACCAACCACAAGCCCAAATGGTCTGCAAACCAAGCCTTCTGTGGCAACAGTTACTCAGGCAGAGACTATAGAGTTAATGATGATTTTCTCTCCTGGCATCTTAGCTATGCATACTGAAAGTGCTTTCATTTAGAAGCAGGTTTGTACGGTTTCTTTTTTGTCTAAAGAGAAATATAACTATGATATTTAAACAAAGTGTACAAAAGTTTGAAATATTTGGTCTTATAATAAAGTAATTAAAATAAAGTAGAGTTGTAATTCTCTAGTTTTCATCTATTCTTGAAATTCTGTATCATGTTGAAGAAAGAAATTCATGATCTTCATGATATATTAAGTGAGAAAAGAAAGATTCAGATCACTATGCCACTACTTATGAAAATGTATGTATGCGTGAATGTGCGTGAATAAGCATAAAATGTCATTGGAAGGATATTCAAGAAAATTGTAGCACTGGTTTCCTGCATGTAGGGAAACTGGGTGGCTAAGAAGTGAGGTATGGAAGGAGACCAAGTTTTTAGTAGGTGCTCTTCCCTATGCTTTGAATTTTTCACCTCTACAAATATTATCTATTTAAAGTAAAAGTTTAAATGATAATTTTACAAAAGTTCTGTTACTTAAAAATATTGAAAATCACTAAGCTATGTGATTTCTAACATTTAGTGATTCCATTATTCCAATACAAACACTTTTATTAAATTAAAAAAAGAAATTCTTTAAATTAATTGAACACATTATACAAATCAATTGCACAAATAAATGACTAATTTTTATTGTTTTAATTTAACAAGTTTTTTTTGAGAAGATAATAGTATATGAGGAAATTGCTCACTTAAATCCTAGACAGAAATTTTCCACAGTAAAAAAAAATAATTTATTAATATTTCTCACCTACGTCTACAAGCATAATTGTTTCGCTCAAAAAGATGTATAAATCAGTCAGACTGCACTCCTTTTTCTAAATTCCTAGGATGTATAACACATTGAAGTGATTTTTGATTGTCTTAGAGATCATAATGGTCAACTAATTGTGCATGTTGCCATGGCTACCATGTATCTTTTCTTTGCCTGATTAAACTTGCAAAGTGAAAAAAATTGTATTTCCACTGACAAGTTATTATATACATTAGAGGCTGAAGGTTAAAAATACTACTTATCTTCTAATTATTATGCCACCTAGGGTAAAATGAGTGATCTCATAGTTCCAGAGATACTTAATGTCTTATTTCAGTTGGTCAGTAAATTAAAGTGATTGAATACATGGATGATGTAATAATTAATTTAATTTTAATTCAAATTAACTGACTTTAAATACACATTCAGTGGTATAAGAGAAATTGTGTAGTTAGGGGAAATTTTTTATTTAAAATGGAGACAAAATAACATTAGCTAATTTGGTTTAATCCTATAATTATAAATTTAAAATATTCAAATCACAATTACCAAAAATCCTCATTGTTTGAGAACAATTTTATTTTGTTTACTTTTAACTGTATTCAGAGGAAGAAAAAAAATGCTTGTTGCCTCTCTTTTTTCATTGATTCCACTGGAAGAAAAGAAGCACATAGAAAATAAATAATCTTGAAGGTAATTATTTAGTAAGAGTTTAAACTGCTTGAGTTACAGATTTGTGAAAAGTTTTAATATTTATACCTAGTCCATATTTGGATGGCTTTGAAAATGTGGGTTATGGTCTAGAAGTGGATTTAATAATGTGTTTTATCCTATTTTGTGAAACTCGACAATTTTCTTTTTAGATAATGAAGAGACTCTATCTCTACATTTTATACTGCCTTTTTTTTTTTTTTTGGTAAAGAAAATTCTATTTGTTAGATAAGAAAACAATTGTTTTCCAGGCCTCCATCTTTTCAGTCCAATTACCCATGTGATTAGATCTGTGATACCACTCATCTCAGGTGTCATGGGATATGAAAAATTTTCTCTTCATATATATGAGAATGTGTATATTATAGGAACCAGCAATGACAGTTAATGAAAACTAAATGGTTAGTCAACATTCAAAATAGACCTCTGTTTCAAAAGTCTAGTATTTTAAAACAAAATTTTGTCATGATATTTTACTGAGCTGATCACAATTCAGAAGCAGTTAATCCCATGCAAACTAGTACCATGTTAGGCAAGCATTGTCATTATAGGGAATTTTAAAAATGGCTTGGAAAAGAAACTTTAAACGATGCTTTTTTCTCAAGCTTAATTTATTTACTTTTTAATCAAATTTATTGGGGCTCCACTGGTTAACAAAATTATATAGGTTTCAAGTGTACAATTCAATCATATGTCACATGTATATTGCATTGTGTATTCACCACCCAAAGTCAAATCTCCTTCTGTCATTACTTTTGACCCTCCTTTCCCCTCATCCACTATTCTTACCCCCTCACCCTCTGGTAACCACTAAATTGTTATCAGTGTATATGAGTTATTGTTGGTCTTGTTCATTTGTTGCTTTCAGTTTTATATTCCACATATGAGTAAAAACATATGGTTCTCGACTTTTTTTCTGACAGAAATGATGCTTTTCTTAAGCTTGAATTGTTTTCTTGTCATATTATGTGTCATAATGTGATCTCACTATGCAAGATTATACATATCTGCAATGGCCAAGTGAAAACCATGAGATAATAGTTTCTATACATAGTATGAAAATTTTTAAAGAAGTTTATATTCTGATTTAGAACATAGTTTATATGCTTGGCACATGACGGAAACAAATAAGTATTGAATAAATGAATGGAATTAGAAAACCTTTTTCCATTATGACAAATGGAAAAGAGTCATACTATTCTCACATTTGTTTCTTAGCTAAAGAAGTGACACGGTTTTTAATAAAATTATCATAGAAATAATTTATTTCTATCAATTTCCATAGGAAGAGTTTTAATGTAACTAATGTAAGGTTTAATGTAAACAGACTAATGATGGGGAAACATAGAAGTTAATATGTTGTTAATACCTACAGAAGAAAGTGGCTATTATGCTCATTGAAAGTCAGTGTTAGCTGTATTACAATCATTCAAATTTATTAACAATTTAGAAAACTCAGTAAATGATATATTAAAATTTACAGATGGCTCTAGTTATGACATTTTGCTCATAAAATGATGCAGTAATTATCTTATTATTACTTGAATTTAACAGTGGCCATGTTTTATGTTGATATGATAATGAAGAAATAAAAAATGAAAGCAAGCAATGCACTCAGAAGGCAATAGAAATATGTAATGAGAACATTTAAGCATTTCTGGTTGAATGCAGCTCAGAAAACCTTTAATTTTGATCTCTTCTTAGAACTTTTATTGGATAAGTAAAGGGAATATAGTATTTCTATGTTGTACTAATCTAGCATTTATTTTCCTCTTTCCATAAATTACTCCTTAAAATTAATCTCTATTTTCATTTTAATTGAAGGACAGATAATAAAATTAGTGAAGATCTCTATTTTATGGGCCACAAATCAAATAATAATAGTAGTGATGGTCGTGGAGATGGCATCAGTGTGGCAGCCCTACCATTACTACCAGCACCATTACGAGATAACACTGATCCACACCTTCCTATGTCGTAGTGCTAGACATTCTACGTGAGTTATACTCACTTAATCCTTGTAATAATAAATCTATTGTTATTATTATTAATTTTATTATTAAATCATTGCAGGTTTATATGCTGTTTAACAGAAACACAGGTACACTTTGAGATTTAATCAAATGTGACAGGTCTAAATATATTTAGGGCAATATAGAGGCAGATTGCCCACTGCTTTCTACTACCAAGAATCTTTTTGGAGAAATTTTATTATTATAGAGCTCATATTGAATACTACTATTTGGAGATCAGTGTTTGGGAAGAAAAATACTTAGCATAAGAGAGACAGAAAACTCACCTTGCAAAATATGACATTCAATTTGTGTCTAAGGGTGAAACTCTTTGGTTGATTAGAAAGATGTATTGTAAATTAATTACTAGTAACTAAATTCTCATGCTACAACTGGTAAACTGATATTGACTTCAATATAAAGAGTTTTAACATACAAAAGCAGACTAATGGTGGAAAAACATATCAGGTAATAAGTTATAAATATTTACAGAAGGAAGTGGACTTTATACTCATTTAATATCAGTGTTAGTTACATTATTAGTCATATGCTTGTTAGTCATATGATAATTAAGAAGTCAAGTTAAATTGAGAAAAAACTGATTAGATTATATATATAAATACATATATATTAAAAACTTTAAAGTGTCTTTTCATATGATGAAATTATGTCAGCTGTAATTTGGAATTGGCATCTGGCATTTTTTTTATATTGTGGCATATTGTTGACTTTGTTGTATTTTCTTAAAATATAACTCTAAAATAAATTTTATACTTCTTGAATTCTTGATATATATATAAAACTAAGGCAAATCACAATACACATATGAATACTTGATCAATTGCTCAGTTAATACCAGATTGGAGTTTATGGAGTTCTTAGGTTAAACATTAAAATCTTCAGAGTTACTGTGGTAATAAACCAACGTTTGCTACCTAAATTTATTAGTAATATATTTTAATCTATATATGCATGCATTCAAATAGTTAGTTGAGCTAGTGTCAGTAATACTAAAAATATCTGATAAGACAATAACAACAACAAAAAAAATCTGTCTTAGCCTTTTAGGATTTTCTTTAGAGTTGTATGATCCATTGGAGCATAAAGATATAACATCTTTTGCCAAGGCATCTATCATATTCTTAAAGAGGCTATTTGCCAGGTTTGTTTAATGATATTACCATCACGAGCTATAAAGTTAAGATTTACCACTTGACCTATATGTTACATAGATTTACTAAAATGTTATTTCAAACATGTAGCCCTACAGGTCACTCAGTTTAACTATCCCCCAAAGTTATAATAATTGATTATAGTAGAAGTCAGATGGGTTGCATATAGCCATAACTGAACTCCATTAAATGAATTCACAATGTCAAAGTCAATTGCTTCTGGCAGTGCCATTCCTGTTGATCAAAAGGTAATGGGAAGTGACAAGCAGTACCACAAACATTCCACTGTAAATAAAACTCTTCAAACACTTAAGTGATAGCCTGTTTTCATAATAGTCAAGCCCAGCAAAGTCTTTTTCAGCTTTTAGAAACATGCCTATGTTTTAAAGGAGAAAACCTTCCCTGAAGACTTTGACTATGAGCCAGTAAGGTACTCAGAAGGATGGCAAAAAAAGCTCACGTGAGAAATTCATGTAAGAAACCTGCTTCCATACACAATGCAGTTTGTTTGTCTCTTTTTATTTCACACATAAATAAAGATGCTGGTGGTATAAATATATTATTCCTTCCTTATCCACCTCATTACATTTAGGGTTTTATAAATTTATGATTTTTTTCCTGTTTCAAGTGACCTCTACTTTATTCTTGTCACTGTCCCATGCAACCTCATCTTTCATGATTAGCCTCAAATATACTTTCCCTCTACTGCTTTCCCTAAATTTCTTCAGTCCAAAACAAAGAATTGTCCTTCTATTTGAGTTTATAGGACTTTATTTAATGCATATATTATAATAAACCAAATATCTCTGTCAGTAACTCAAAGCATATCATATTCAACATGTAAGAAACAACTCAGTATTTTATCTTTCCCAAGGCAAATTATTCATACTCTTGAATTTATTATGTAAGTGATTGGAATTACATTTATCTATCAGGCACCGAGTCAGAAACTTGGACATTGTTAATAGCTATACTCTATACCTCATCCTGAATTATATTTGTACAACTGATATTTTTTGTCTGTACCTCATGAAAAAGCATGTTTGAAACTTCAGCTTTTCTGTGTCAACTCTGCCACTGGTATCAAGTACCTATAGGCTTGCCATCAGTTTCATTTCTAAATGTACAGTCTGAGAAATGTTTCTCTTTATCCCATCATATTGTCATTGTTATTTTCCCAATAAATAAATAAATATGATGTATAGTATCATCAGTAAGTCTAAAAATACAACATCAGAGTATTCAGGGGCTCCTCATTGCCTACAAGATTTTTTTTTTAATGACAGAAAATAAATGTTTCACTTATCCAACCTAACTTTCCAGTCTCTTTTCTTGATACTTACTTCTGGGGCATATACTCACCTTATCATTTCTCTACAAATTAAATTATTCATGCATACATCCAATACACATATATTGAGTGTTTCTATGTGTTGGACATTGTTTTATGGCTTGAAATTACAACAGTGAATTTCAATGCACAGCTCATCTGATCTGATTATTTCTCACCTCCTTCAGATTTTACTCAAATATCTCATTCTAATTCAGGTCTTTGACAACTCTATTTAAAATTACGCTCCATAAAAACCCACTTCCTTTCTCACTTCCTGATTTAGCTTCCTCCCATAATTTTTTAATCCTAAAATTACATCTAGTTTGTTTATATCTTTTATTCTACTATAAAATACATTCAGTGAGGACAGAGAACTCAGTAAAGATAGCGAACAGCCTTAATATGTGAAATATTCCTCAAAGGAAAATGAATCTTATATAATTCAAGACAGCATTTTATAGTTGTTTACTGCTGCCCAAGTGGATAGGTTTTTTTCTTCATTGTCAATCTTAAATGGTCTTAGTTTAATTTTATTAATAAAAGTAAAGGATTTATGTAAATCCCTACATCCTATTTTTTCATAACCTAATTATGTTCATTTCATATGTTAAGACTTGTCTTAAAAATTCTTTTCCTATGAAGCCCTCTTGATATTACTGGTAGAACTGCTTTCTTACTTGTATGTGATACCAAATTAATAAGTAATGTTTCTACATAGCATTTATCATAGTGTATTTTAATTTTATTGAAAATAAAATTTACTTTAATTCTATTCAGTTTTGTAGCATTAGGTGAAGTGAAGGAAGGGTAAGCAAGCAGTAGCCTGAACAATGAGAATTTCCTAGAGAATATTATTATGATTTTCTTCCCTAGAGAAGAGATGCAACTATATTTACACTAACTATATTTGCAGCTCAGGTGAGTATACTTTTATTTAAAATTTAAAACACTAATATTAAAAAATGTTCAAGATGTACTGTTATTTTGAAAAATAATAAAGGAGAGATGGAACAACACATCAGTTTTGCTTGAGGAAAAATATTGTGATGAAACTCTTTATTGCTTATCCTCTATACTTTTTGATTTAGACCACATGAATATATTACATTTAAAATAAAAACAAACAAATACAATACCCCTCCCTTTTATATTGGTCAGCATAAAAAGCTAGAGTCATATTCTTATTTCTAGAATGAGTATAATTCTGATTCTTTAGGATAGTTCAGCTATCAGTGATGAGCTGTTACATTTAGACATTAAATCCCAAAAGAGAATCAGCTAATAAGAGTTAAGTACTTGAGGTGTGTGTGTGTGTATGTGTGTGTGTGTGTGCATACGTGCACACGCATGCATGTGTATAATACTCTTGGGAAATATTAAAACAATGTTCATTCCATTAAAAAACACTTATTGTGTTTTTATGCTAAGTATTTGGTATATAGTAATTAACTCGATAACCATATTTCTTGCCTCTAGGAAATTACTGATTATTCAGAAAGAAACAAAATAAATTATTAAAATGATTAAATGCAATATGCAACAAGTGCTGCATAAGGAAAACAGAGTGTCATGCAATGAGAATGAAGAGAGGACCAGTCTAACTGGGAAGGGCTTTGAGGGGAGGTAATACCTATGTGAAGCCCAAAGAATGACAAGGAATCATTCATGCATAACGATGGAGGATCATGTTCTCATAACAGGTAGTGACTTGTTTAAATATTCGGAGGCAGTAAGGAGACCACTGTGACTTATCAATAGGGGAGAGAAATTAAGAAAGATAAGAAGAGAAACATAATATGAGGTTTGAAGAGGTTTGCAGACACCAGACCTTGTAGGGTCTTATAAGATGAGGAAAAAGTTTAGATTTTCACCAAGTTCAGTAGACCTTATGAACAAAGATGCATTCTAGCTCATTACACCTCACAGGCAATATGTTACCATTCTTGCTACATCTTCATATCACCTTTTCCTATTTCTTATTTTCTCTATAAAATGAGTTCAACCTGACTGTGGACTTCTAACCTGTGTTGCATCCCAAAGGAAATTAAGATGGACAAAATCTTTAAGCCTCTGAGGCCATCACGATATTGCCTGGATTTCAGAGAACCAGAGAACCAAGGTCGTTTAAATCCAAGACAGAAAACTGATCCCCTCCAAAGTAATGTTTCATAGGTGAAGATGGCCTGGAAGTGTACTGACTTCAGCATATCTAAAATGTATATTTTACATTTACCACATAGTCATGCATTTCTCTTGCAATAACCTATAGATACTGTTGAAATTTCGAGTCCGTGTAAAATAAAATGAAACAAAACATTATTTTCCAAGAACAAAACTTTAGTTTAAAAGCAAATTATAAAGCCAATTATATAGAGAGCATTCCTTTATCATTTTTATATAAATATTATTGTTGTGTGGGTGACATTTGCATTGTATTAGCATATATTAAGCAGTCCATTGCTGGATCTTTAATTTTGTAATAACTACCAACAGTATGCAAAACAGAACAATAATAATTGAAATCACCAAGAAAAATTGTTCTATGTTTAAATTGCAATAGCTAATTTGATAATTCCTTAATTTGATGAATGCATCTACTCTGAATTACATTACTATAGACCAATTTTTACTTTTCAAATGTTAATGTCACATTTCTATGAGGGTTTTTCTTTTAAAAAAATGGAATACAAAAATAAAAAATGACATTTTCAATGAGTGCATTAAAATTATTCTCAATTTTCACATTTCGAGGGAATAGACACATCTAAATTTCCATCAAGTCTACACCCTTTAACTATAGCCTTTAGAAGTTTATTAAATTCACATGGAGGAAAAAAACCCAGTTCTGTCAGTATTTCCTCAGATGAAGTATTAGGGACACCTGGAATGTTTTTGACACTGAAGATTCCCAGATATTATGATTCCTGAGATCTAATTTGGGACCTGGTAATCAGTGTTTTCATAAGTATCCCTATGATTCTGATGGAAACCCAGATGAGATGGTCTGCCACCTAGGCATTGAGAAATCAGTCCTACAGCGAAGGCTCTCTAATGGGCAAACCAAAGAAACAGGATTTATATTTTTGCCTTTACACAGAGGTTAAAAATAAAATCCACTGATATAAACAGTTCTTAGTCTGCTACTCTTACCCAATAATTACTTGAGGGCATTGCTCTGGGCAAAGTGCATTGTAGGTGTTTTTCCTGTTACTCTTTCTAGCCTTGAATGAAGGATTTATACTGAGTAAACTCAGCTATCTTCTCTTACAGAAATTTAGTGAGAATTATCCATGTCCTGTTGAAAGTCAGTCATGAAGGAAAATGACATACCATAACTATTGAAAATGAAAAAATATTCCATATAATGCAAAATATGAAAAATAAGCAGTCCATTTTACAATGGCTATATACATTAAGAATTTTCTGTACTGCTAAAACAAAGAAACAAAACTTGAATTATGTTAAAATAAATTTACTTGTAAACAACCAGAACTAGTGGGTAACAGTAACTGGTATCCTTTAAGTTCTAACTCCGTGCCAGTCAGTATTGTAAGACATTTTAGAGATTTACTTGTTTAATCCTCACAACTTTCGCAAACAATAGCAACTATCATTCTCCCTAATTTACCAATAAGGAAATTTAAGCACAAGAAGGTTAATAACTTTCTGATACTGAAGCTTACAGAGCACCTTGTTGTCAGAGCCAGGACTGAATCTAAAATAGTTTGGCTCATGACGATTTCACTCTATTGACAATAAATGTAACCCAAAACTTACTAACCTCTTGTGCACACATTTAAAAAAATTCTCTAATTATTTGCAGGTCTTGCACAGCTATATTTAAAAACCTTTTCCAATTTCATAGGAACTAATATTCCCAGCTGACCAGTTTGATTATTTATTTAAAGAAGAAACCCAGTCCTCAGATGAATAAGTCATATATAAAGTTCATTGTCAGCCTTTTTATGTATCTACAAATAGGGAGTAGCAAAAAAGAGGCATTATAAAAAAGAATCAAATGGACATTTGTCACTAAATTTTTCTGCCTTAACTTTTTGAAGCTACCCTTTATATTGTGCCTGGAAAGTTACAGTGCTCCGCTCCCCCACTTGTCACCTTCCCAACTAGTTTATACACATCTTATTTTGTTTCTTCAAATCTTTTCTTTACACTTTAGCCAGAGTGAATGACCTGATCTAAAGGCAAATCAAATAGGGTATCATTTCTTGACTTTAAGCATCTCATGTCAATTCTCATTACTACAGGAATGACTTTCCTTTTCCTTTTAAACAGAACATGTCTTGCAATTTTACAGTTTTTATTGCCCCATATATCTTTCATTCATAGGACTGATCACAGTTGAAATTTTATTACTTTGATGTTTGATTAAAATCTGTCTCCTGTCCTAATGGAAAGATCTATGAGTTCAGGGACTGAGAATTTTTAATTTTTTGCTTGCCAGTGTATCTCACATCAACATTCTAATTGTTGGAAAATAATGCTCCATGCATATTTTCATGTGTCTGCATGGTCAGTGCTTTTTGAGAAAAGAATTACTGGCATCCTGAATTAAAGAATAATTAAATTATAACCATGTGTTGAAAGTTAGAGACAGTGAATTGCTCTGGAGAGATTTATAGGTTTACCACCATTGGAACCATTTACCTCAATTCCAGAAAGCTTAAAAAAAAAATTAGGGATATCCCCCTCTTCTTCGAGAAGGGATTTGTCTATAGTAGGGAGCAAAGCTTGTTCTCTTCTGTTAATAGAGGTAAGGAAAGGCAGATTCTCTAGCAGCTTCAATATAAGACCTAAAGGTCAGAGATTCATAATTTGAGGGAAATTTTATCATGAAGTACAAACTCCCCTGTGCTGACAGGGTTCATCTGGCTCTTACAGTGCCACCCTTATGTGGGTAGAAACAGGTCATGGAGAACAAAGACTAAGATTGCTATGTAAGTAAAAAGATGGTCTTTCTCCTATGTAGGACCTTCATATTTATTATCAGAATATCAGGGTAAAATAAATACATATAAAAACTTATCACTGGTGTTTTGTACATAGTAACTTTTCAAGTAATAACTAATATATTATATATGAAGCTTCATATCAATAATATATGTAATTATATAATTATATTCTCCCTCTATATTATATATATTTATATTTTAATATAGTAAAATAATTTTCTAAATTATTTTATAGTGAAATAATTTCTAAATAAATAAATAAATCTGTTTATTTGAATATAAAAATTATATTATTTAGATATATAACTATTTTATTTTCAGAAGTCAGCACCCACATAAGCATTGGTTACTTTAAATGGTACATATTTAATTTTTTTTCTGTTATTTAAATTTAGAAAATCTAAAACTTTTTTCATCAAATCAATAATCAAAATGCCATTAAAATATTAAAAGAATGTGAAAAATTTATAAAATTGATAATACAATTATTATATCAAATTATCAAGAAACTTATACTACTTAATGCAGAAGATAAAACTACCACTCTACCCAAAACTTAATAGAAAGTTAATAGAGCAGATATAATCCAAATTGGGATATTGTTTTAACACTTGTGTTTTACTTTAAAATGATCATTTTTTATTGTGATACATCTTACTCTTCGAATAACAGATTTTATTGTTACTTCCTTATTTTCCCTACTTTAATATATTTCATTCCAGTATTTTTATACTATTTTATTTATTACTTAAAATACATAGAAAACATTCATATCTATCTCAGCCCTAATGAAGCTTATGTATCACATTTTGCATCCAGTTCTTCCCAACTCCCATAAAATTGTGAATAATAATATTGAGAGTGTCAGTTCCTACCCTTAAGATCGCTTTGTCTTAGAGGCAAGGAAATATGAACAAAGCCATTGATTTCTTCAAAAGATGTTCATTGACAGCTTATATGAGTTTCCAAATATTCTCTTATATAACAGGAAGCTGTTGATTGTGATAGAGGTTGCAATTTTTACCTTTAGAGATCTAAATCTAGCATGGAAACTGATGTTAATAACCACAATATAAACCCAGTTTCGTAAAGTTGTTCGAAGGACTAAATGGAGTAATACATATGAGCACTTGGTTGAATGTCTGCAGATATCAAAAGATTAATATATGTTTATTGCTATCATTATTTTTCATATTAAGAGTACAGTAGAGGATAGGTGTTTAGATGGAGTTAAATTATAGCTACCTAAAATACAGCTTGTAGCACTGAACCCAGACTGATTGCAGCGACTGGGGAAAATCTTCCTGCAGGCAGCAAAACGACAGGCATATTTTTCGTAGTAAGTGCACAGCTACCACTTCATGATTTTCACATCTGCCTCCAAATATCACATGAACATCTGTCTTTGGAGGACTCTTTGTCATATACAAAGCTTTACTGCAAAGATATAAAAAATATTCTTTTAGACTTTCATGTTTTATAGTACAGGAAGAGAAGTTAGAAAAAAGGAGTTTTGAATAAACATCCATTAATTAACTTACAGTATCCGCACAGTCTACAGTCTACTCACACTCAATAAAATAAAATAATTATTCCTTGTTCATATCACTATGTTAGGTGTCTCTGCTCCCTGTACATACATACGCACCCTCATACTTCCCATCCCATTATATTAGTGTCTTCAACCACATAGTCCTAAAAAATCAAGTGAGTATTGTGGGCATACACCCACTCTTAACTCTCCTGAAGTTGTTTCACCTCACCATTGGTGAGAATTTGTCACTTAGCTTAAGTCAAATGAAATGGGGCTAGAAAATCATATTTAACTATTTTTCCAGAAAGCTGAAACTGCTTTGTTGTGCATCTGAACAATCACAATTACAAAGAGAAAACTGGCATTGATGAACCCATAAAAAAAAATCTCAATTTTTGCTTTCATATTCACTTTGATCAAGAGTTCACTAAGCAAGCATCAGATGACTGTGGATAGAAGCTAGCTGGTGAGCAGATAAGTCATTTTAATCTTGTTATTAAGAGCATTGTATAGAGGGAACTGATAGGCGAGTTTTCTAGGTTCATTCCAGCAGATCAAACCACATAGTTATCCATTAGACATTCTGATCACCAGTCTTATCTTCTTTCTTACGAGTATTCAAACATCCATATAAACTGTTACATGCATACTTGAACACAATCACACACACACAGACACACACACACAGACACACAGACACAGACACACACACACACACATACACACACACACACACCTCTGGTCATTTTCCTTCCCATGAGAATTGGTCAGTTAAAGGAAAAGCTTAAAATTCTGCAAACTTTGAAGATTTTCCTTCTCTACACTCAAAGTAAATTAGTGGGACTCCAAAGCTATCACAGTTCCCTACTGCTTGGTGATAACATATTCTGAAAAGCCTTTTGTAAACCAGACAAAATTATTTTTCTCCTTCTCAGTTGATTGGATATAAAGAACTCATGTGGCGGTTGTAACTATGTGTCAAAGCACAGTAGACATGTTGGAAGTGTGAGCTAACTACTTGTGAATGAAGTACTGTTGATGTCTGAATACACGGCTAGATAGATCAGATATCATCCAATTTAATGGCAAGCTCAGGATATGGGGACACTTAGGTTTCCAGGGTGAAAGCATTTAGCCTGTATCGTGGTTCAACAGTGAGCAAAATTTCATCCTGTTTCACAGAAGCAGGATAGTTACGTGATGAAGAGGACATAGCTTTGCTCTAAAATCCTAAGGTCATTTGATGTTATTTTACAATTGAAGCTTTCCATGGTCACCAACCAGTATTGCTATCTACCAAAAAGGTGCTTTAGGGAACATTAAATCGCCTGACTCGTACAAGCGTTTTATCCTGAACCAGCTAATGGACTTTTTTCTTTTTCTGGAATGAATTCAAAATTGAAAGCTTTAGATAATCTTTAAATGGTCAAAGCTTTTAATGAGTATGCTTCATTTTTGGTGCTAGAAAGTACAAGACATAGCAACTTGTTTTTAATTTTAAAAAGATATTTTAACATGTTCTATGCATTTTGATCATCAGTCATTTGCTAGAGTGAAGGCCATTGAATTTCCATTGAGTTTACTTCTCATTTTCTGAATTTCATGGATCTTTCTATGGCATTAAATTAATATCTCATAGTTCCTGGTCACTAGGTTCTACTAGTGTGATGTTATCAATCCAGTGGATTAGAGTAATATTCTCTGGAAAGATGAGATGATCAATGTTCCTGAAGATTAAATTAAATTATATTAAAATTAGGGGAGAGATATAGGTTTGAAACAATATGGTAAATGAGTATTTTTAACCATGTCAGATGAAAGCAAACTACTTTTCAGTTTTCTTTTGAAAAAAAAAATGTTTTGCTAGATTAATTGCCACATAACAGGCATCATGGTTTTAATTATTTCACTAAAGTAAGTAATGAAACTATTTAAAGGACTACATTTTCAATTTATTATGTTCCATAATTAAATATTATTAATCAGTACCCATATATTATATCAATAAGCTAATCAAACAAGTTTAAGTTAGATATAATAGGATTAACTCTCCTTGTATTCTTCAAGTCTTTAAGTATATCACTGATATGTAATTTTTCAAGGGATTTAATACTGCTTTTAACGTACAATTTGGTAAGAAGAGAGCAATAGTGGGCTACTCACTTTGTGCTTTCTGTAACAGCAGCAATGGGTTTACGGATCAAGAGCCAGTGTGAGGTTCAGCCAACATCTGAGTATGTCTGCCGCAACCAGATATATGGGAACCAGGAAGTAAATACAAAATAAATTCTGAGATCCACTGGGTCCACTGCAAGATAAATTTGTTCCTAAACTACATTAATTACCTAGTCCCATTAGATTACTCTGACCAGGAAACTACATAGTGTTCACTGTGATTTGTGTGTTAATTCAGAGGATGACTCCATTGATCCCAAAATACCAAAGTATTTCTTTTCTACTGTGCACAGCTACTCTGGTAAATGGTTGCAACCCCCTTTAGGGAAAACTCAGAGGAAGATTTATCTAATATAGTAGTGTATAATTTCAAGACTTTTCTCAGAAGTACCAGTTCTGCCTTTTCTTGAGGGCCTCTGAATCTATGAACTTACCTCGTCCTGATAATTAGATAATTACACATGACTCTGTTTTTATGGTGGTTCAAAGTTAGGCTAGAAAGTGTTTATTTTTCTTATAAAAATGAAACATAGCTGACCGCCCCTTGATTTTGGTCATAGGAATATAATCACCAGTTGCTATTGTCAAATATCCACTTGGTCAAATAATTCTTATTTTTAGTCTAGTATTCTTGCCCATTATGATAATTATATCAATCTTATTTTATAGCTAAGTGCAATGTGTCTATTTTGGTTACCAGCATGCCTAAAATAAATGCTACTATTTTGATATCAGTCACTTGGGATACAATCACCATTGGTAGCATCACACACCATTGTCACCACCCACAAAAAAAGAGTTACTATGTCACTTCTCAAAGAGGCTGGAAAACCTTTCATTAATGTAAGTCTCAAAAATTTTATCAAGGAACTATTCTCAGTTAATATATGGTAAGTATATTCCATGTTAACCTGCTTAAGTCTTTAACTTCTTTTTAATACATGTCTGTCAACTTTATTTATTTAGATGCCATTGATTCAAGGTTTCATTTAACTAGCTAAACAAACATTCTCAGCTGTTTGAGTTAAAACAATGAATGCAGAATAACCTATAAGTGTGATTATATCAATAAGTTCGCTTCAACCTAAATTGTAGTCCACCTGGCAGATAGCACCTTGAGAATTCATTACATAAATCCCAAAGATTTGCCAATATAATAAGCAAAATACTATAATTACTTTGTCATATAATTTTTTTTTCTTCTAAATTTGACTTTGAAACTTACATGTTACGATATGGAGAGATATGTTCCTAGTTCTAGGTTTGGACGCAATTTGATATAAAAAAGAAGCTAAAATAATTGACCTTTTACAGCATAATGGCCTTAGATTCTATCATTCTAAAATGTTTAAGGCAAGATAAGGCCCATAATACAGACAAAGAGCTGCCATACCAGAAAGGAGATTCTGTGAGGTTAGCTATACTCAGAGCTAGCTGAATCCTATGAAATACGTCTACTCAAATTTTAGGATTCCCACTATTTTTTACAAGTTTCCTGGTGATTCTCTAAATTCAACCTAAGTTATACTTGAGTAAAAAGGGCAGAATCTACATCTGATTTTTTTTGCTGTCTATATTCTGTAGTTATGAGAGAAAGAAACCTCTGCTTTCTATTATCTAGTATTTAGCTGAGATTTTCAAACTCTCAGTTTGACATTTTAAATCTTTAAGATTTCCAGTGCAATTAGGAACAATCTAATGCTGAGTCTTTACATTCTCCTTGTCCTTCCCAGAGGTCTATCAAAATAAGTACATCATTTATCAAAACTCTACTTTTAATAATTGCTTCATTTCAGTTAAGAGTTTGTTTTATCACAGTATGTCATAGATTATTGGTGTACCTTCACCAAAAGGTAATAGATCATCACTAAATTTAAAAAACTCAATCAGATAAGATAGTTCCTAGATTTTTAATTTCTTAAGTATGTGTTAATCTGGTGTCTCCACTGATAATCATTCTACCAGTTTTTAAATTTTTTTTGGCAGTTTCAGGCAATATAATCTCTCACTCCAATGACAAGCAATTTGTGCAGAAAAAAGTTAAAATAAAGAAATCGATTAGATTACAAAATTTCTAAGAAGATCAAAGAATCCTTTCTGCCACCACATGAAAAGATTCAATGTAGCAATTGTTAGTGTGCTGCCATGATGCATGATATTTCTAAAGGTATCACTGTTATTGTTGTCTATTCTTCAGCACCTATAATGTTTCACCAGGTATAGAACAAGTTTACACCATCATGCCTGACAGATAATGTCATAAAACAAGGCAAAAATCAAAATTTCCCTGAATGCTAAGTAGAAGAAACCATAAGATACAAGTATCAAGAACTTCAGTTCCAAGGGCCAAAGCCAGGGAAGCAAAGTCAAACTTGGCTCAGTTGTCAACTAGAAGATGAGTCCAAGGGACACGCTAAAATGAACAAGAGTGCTAAAATAAAAATAGTGCTAAAATTACAAACAACGCTAAAATGAAACCTGGATATGAGTAAAGTGTCCCTAAATGATGTTAATATAAATTACAATTTTATCTTGATTATATTTGAATCTTTGACTTTTGGTATATTTGGGTATATTTGGTTGAGTAAAAATGAAGAATTTATGCATTACCATATAAAGACACAGTCAGAAGAGACAAGGAAACCACAACAAAATTAGTGTTATAAACACTTAACCCAGCAATGGTTGGAAGGAAAAAAAGAAGAAACCAAAAGGATAATAACATCGGGTCATATATTATCTAGTGTGTTAAACACCTTTAAATAATTACATTATGTTTATCTTAGTCTTCTTGTTATTAGAGATTGCTCAGAGATAACTATAATTTATTTCAGTTTCAAGATTTTTGTTATTACTATGAAAATTATATAGTTGCCATTAAAATTAGTATTGGTGGTCTAAAATTTTAATATATATTGTTGAACTAGCACAAGTAAGAGCTTATATATTTCTATGCTAGTTTAATAATGCTTTTAAAAGATTTCACTCCCAGCAGGGAAAACATTTTAATTTGGCAGCAAAAAGTGATATTGAACATCTAGCTCATAGTTGCATATTTTTCCCTTGAAAGTTGATAGATCTGAGATGAATGGATAAAATGTGAAACCCTCAAGTCACTGTTTTACATATAAGTTGGTAAAAATGTGTTCAATTGTATTAAATAATTGATGAAAACTAAAACATCTATTAGCAACATATAATTTGTATTTCTGACTGTACTCATCATATCCTGGATCTTTTTCTTATAAAATCTTTTGGAATAAGCCCTAAAGTTAACTACTTTATTTAGTTATACAATCCTTTATCAAAATTTATAGTTATTGTCTTAACAAAGTAACACATTAAGAATACATATTTTAGCATTTTAAATGTAAAAATTATTTTGGTGTAGTTTTAGTAGGTGAAGGTGTGATCCATCACAAATTAAAATATCCTAGCCCTTTCTATAGAAAGTACTTAGGTACATTTCATCTTTAGAGAATAACAAAACAAGAATCTTGTAAGAAAAAAAATATTTTTAAAAGATATTCTAGTCAAATAACATAGTTAGAGTACACATATAGGTTAACAATAGACTTCTCTCATTAGCTGAAATATTACTAAAATAATTTTATTGGTATCATGTACATTTCACTACAATGTTTGAAAAGACAGTGTAGTTTTTATCAATAACAATTTGTCCACTAATAGAATCAGAATGTACCCAGGTGTATTTTAAATATTGTTCCCCCCAGATTTAATCAGAGTATAACATTTAGGTACAGAGTAAAAATTGTCAGCTGATTATTAATTATCAAGCTATCTTAGGAAAATGTTAGATCTAGTGCTATCTGTATCAAATGGCTTCTAAAATGTATTGATTAATTATCTTATTTGCATTACAGCTATTGATTTTATAATGGAAATATATTTGGATATAAAATTGAACATAATTTTTTTATAACAAAACAATATTTCTCTTGAAGCACAGATTTATATGTGTAATCATTTAGCATCTCTACTTTGAAATCAAATTGTAAATTTGAAAACATAAAAAAGCCCGAAACAGCTTCTGACAGTCCTTTTAACATTTCTTTCACAGTTTTGCTATCATAGTAAATGGACACTCCATGTTTCATGTGACTCATCAAAATCTCAGAGTTCTCCTCAAGCTTCCTTACTTTTCATAACCCACAGCAAATCCATGAGCAAATATTGTAAGTTTTACTTTTAAAACTATCTGTAATCTGTCCACTTTTCCTGCCTCAGATTCTGTCTCCTAATTTATTGCTAAAGCCTCTTAAATGTTCTCTTGACATCTGTATTTGGTCATTTTGGTTTATTCTCAACAGAACAGCTTCAAGTTTTCATTCTGACTGTAACAGTGTATCGTGTATCATAAAAACCTCTTGATAAGAAAACTATTAAATTTAGAAAAAGGATTTTTTTAAAACAGCTTTTTTATTTGCATTGAGAGTCAAAGTCAAGGACAGCATGATCCTGTAGAGAAAGAAAGTACATTGAAACTGAAATTAGGAAAACAATTCCATTTATAATAGCGCCAAAAGAAATAAAATCCCTGGAAATAACTCAACTAGGAAGGTGACCATAGACTGAATTTTGGTGTTCCCTGCCAAAAAAAATTCATATTCTGAAAACTACCTCCGAACATGATGATATTAAGAGGTGGGACATTTGGAGGGTAATTAAGTCATGAGGATGGAGCCTTCATGAATGGGATCAGTGCCCTTATAATAGAGGTCTCTCTATTAAAGTTATAATGGTCTTTCTCATTTGACTAGGCTATAATTCCCAGTTAATCAATAAAGCACTGATCTCAGTGTTGCTGTGAAGATATTTTATAAATCAGATTAAAGTACTAAATAAATTGAGATTAAATAAAGAAGATTATTCTAGATAACTTGGGTAGGCCTGCTTTAATCAGGTGAAAGTCCTTAAAAATAGGGTTGGAAATTTGCTAAGAGAATAAACTCAGTTTGAGGATAGCAGCTTTAGCCCGTGCCTACGAGTTTCAGCCTACTCTTCCTGATCTGATGGCTTACCCTATGGATTCCTAATGAAGTCTCATAATCACATAAGCCAGTTGCTTATAATAAATCTCTTGATCTATATATCTCATTACTGGTTCTGCTTCTTCAGCTGAACTCTGGTTAATACAACTATCAAACATGAGATGTCCAACTTCCAGCCAAAACTTATTAAACGCACAGGAATCAAGGGGAGAAAAAAAACCCAACGTACTGTCAAGAGAGAAATTAACAGACTAGGCTCTGAAATAACCCAAATGCTGGAACTGATAGACAGGAAAATTAAAATAATTATGCTTAATATGTTAATGTCTCTAGTGGTCAAGATAGACAGTACATGTGAACACATAGGGAATTTTGATAAAAGTATGTAATATATAATAAGGAAACAAAGTGAAATATTAAAAATGAAATACATGTCAATTGAGATGAGGAATATCTTTGACAGCTTATCAATAGACTCAATATAGCTGAAGAAAGAATCATTAAATTTAAGCATAGGTCAATAGAAATTACTAAAATAAAAATATAAAGAGAAAAAAGGTAGAAAAACAAAAATTAAACAGTAATAATTATCCAGGTGTTATGAGACATCATTGGTTGACGTTATTCATATTGAGTCATGATGGATAAGGAAGAGACATAAACGCAAAACAAATATTTTTAGTGTAATTGATGATTCCTCCTCCTCAAATTAATGTCTGACACACATCATATTTAAAATGTTGTAAACCAATGATAATAAGCATACTTTTAAGACATTCAGGGGCAACACACACACACATACACACAACACTAAGTTCAGATGAAAACAAGAAGATTATAGCACGTTCTTTTTAAACACTATCCAAGTCAGAAGACAATGGAGTGATACCTTAATGTACCAAAAATAAAAAAAAAAAAAATGTCAAACGATATATAGAAATTAGTACTGCTTATCACACCTAGTGGTCTAACAGATCTTAAGGCTATCTTATGAAAGCAAGTGGGCAAGCTCTGTAGTACCACATAAGGGCTGCAACATGAAAATATGCCTGGGAAATATGAGTAATTTTCTTATACAACAAAACTAAAAATACTTTAGTTTAAGACCTTAGAAGTATGAACTATGAGAAGTGTTCCAGTGAACTTCTGGCTATGTATTAATTTTGTCTTTATGTCTGAGCTCATCATTAATTTTGTTTGTAATAAATTAAAACTGTTTTTTTTAATGAAAGTGAAAAGTGTGAAAAGAGCTTTTCTTAAGAAAATTAGATGGAATATATAACTGAGTAAGGCAGAAAAATGATAATGCAAAGAAGAAGGCAATCAAAAGTAAAAGAAAGACTATTACAAAGGGCGGGGGGACTTTGAAATCATTTAAAAAAGTTGTTTTTATTTCCAAAAAGGGTGGATTCTGATGTTCTGAAAATTACTGAAGATTATGTATACTTTCAAGGTTAATTCAACAGTGTGAAGAGTATAACAAACATGTATTCAATATATAATTGTATGCTCCATGTCCTTATTCAACTCACTCATTGATTTTACTAGATTAATCTGATTTAAGCAGAAAAGAAAAATTTCTCAAGTCATACCTTCGTAGGAAACCAGAAAGAAGCCCAGATCAGTCTTGCATTCTTAAATTTGAAATTCATAAATTTGGCATAATAATAAGAAAAACAGGAATGATTTGGTAGCTATTTTAGTAAACAGGATCTAATTTTTGAACCATACATGATTCACTATCAGAAAATAATGGGCTCCAAGCTAGGGAAATATAGTATTTCACAATGTTTAGTATGTAGTTTGTTAATGTTTTATAATTGTCTTGCTTATCTTGTGAAAAGATTTTTAAAATGATAAAGAACAAATGTCACCATGGAAATACAAACCTAAATAGAACCAAGGCAGGTAAAGTGTGACAAAGTGCCAATGAGATGCTGAAAATGGTGAGGATGTGAAGAAACAGGAAGAAAGCATGAATGAAGAACTTCTAATGACTAGGGAGCTTGGCATTAGAGGCTTTGTCCTAACTCAATGGTTTGTCCCAACTCAAATTATCCTCACGACTGCTCTAATAGCTGTGCTGTTTTGCCTCTATATTTTTATCTCAATGAAAGATCTTTTCTTCTCCGAAAGAAATTCCACTCCCATAATATGTCTATTTCATCTTACCATATCAAATATTTCATGAGTAAGCCATTTTCCTATAATCCAAAATTATTTCATTCAGCATGTTCAAATTTTGCCAGTACAAAAAAAAAAAAAATCAAAACAATCAAGTTAACCTCTTTCTAATTAGTATTTCATTTGTCTACTCTATTTATATGGCCAAGATTTTTAAAATAGATTTCTTCATTTATTGTCATCAAATTTTTTGTCCCTATTCTCTTTTAAAAAGCTTTAAAATTTGGCTTCTTTGACCACTACTCTACTGAAAGTGATACGGCAAGCTCTGGTCATAATCATCTTATGCTTTATTAAAATGAAATATTTTCAATTCTTATTTTACTTGACCTTTCTTCAGGCGTGGCCCAATAATAATTCCCTTTAAAGAGCCTTTCTCCGTGGTTCTCATTATACAATAATTTTCAAGCTCTATTTTTTTGTTGGTTTTTCTCAGCCCCTGGCATGGTCTTCTCTTTCTCTGAAGATTCTGTAAAGGTTTATGTTTTGGGGGGTTAAGTCCTTGTAAATCATCTCAATTTCCACTTTCTTCTTTGGGATTTTCATTAATTGCCATGACTCCCTTTAAATGCTAATGACACCATTTTAATATCTATTTTGAGAATTTCACATCTACTTCTTTGACTTTGTCTAGCATGGCTATAATATGAAATGAATAAATTAGAGAATAAGTTAGTAACTGAGGTTATTTTCCTGCCTTGACTTAGGCTTGATGTAGTAAAATTATGAGGCACTTTTCTATTTAATTTTATATATGGAATAAATGATATTTAAACAAATTTTTTTTATCACTGATTCTCTTTAATATACAGAGAGGTACATCCTTAAAATTATCAGTCCTTGCTCAGTGCAATGGAAGCTAAATGGATTGTATTATCAAATAGAAAAAAACTTTCATTTACTCCTCTAGATTCTTTTGGCTAGTCTAAGAATTAAATTAACATGAGACAAATTATTAAAAAAAAATAACCAAATTTAGTTACATACATATGTATCAGAGTTTCATAAGAATATGAGACCCAATGACAATTCAAGTTAAGGAGGAGGGAGTGGTAATTTGGGATTTCAAAAGGAAGAAAGGCAATTAACATGGATATGGAAAAGCAAGTGTTTGCTAAACAAATGTTTATCAAACAGAGACACCATGTAAAGACAATGGGACACAGAGAAAACTTAGATCAAATGAACCTTGCTAAGTTTCTTTCTGTCTACCACACCTTGTTTATATATTTTTTGTAGTTAGCTCTGGTGATAGCTCTCTTTTCTGGCATAGACCTCCTATCTAAATTCTCTAAAGCAATTATTGAGAAGGTCAAAGTTCCTTCCTGAGTCTTTAGTTTCTTAGAAATAAAATAATCCTTATGCCTGAGAGGCACATTTTGTCCTGGCAAATTTTGTTTCCCTATAACCTGCAAGTATCAACCCAAATGTGTAAGTTTGTTTTCTGCTCATAGCCCACATGAAATATTTTATTTCATTTTACATTGTTACTTTAAATAAAAATCTCTGTAGTGAGGTCTAGGAGTTTGAGTACTGGAATCACTGACCTCTTCAATTTTATCCCAACTATGATTGTGTTTGGGGATTGGAGAAACATAACTGGTTTTCTTTTTTCAAATAACACGTTATATAGAACCAGGTGCAGGACTGATGTAATGTTAAAGCTACAGAAAATTGAAACTTAGGAATCTCTAAATTTATACTCTACAACAGGTTAGTTTTCTACCTTTAACATTGAATTAGAGTATAATTTTACATATTATTTTTAAAGAAGAAAACCTTCATTTTTTTTTCTCTAGTCTATTTTCTTTTTCTAGCTTATTTTGTTCAAAGACCTCAAGCTGAAAAATATTAAAAATGGCATAGGAGCTGAGCTACAGTACTACTTTCTTGTGTTTCTTATGAAGAGAAAGAGCTGAACTTTTGGAATTTATCTTCAATTTAGCTTTCCATAGCAATATTTTTTAATTCTAATTTGTTTGACATCCCCAAATAAATGCTGGGAAAATTGACATTTCAAAGGAAATCTGAACTGTCTTGTGAACTTTGGCCTTAGAGTTTAAAACAAGAGTATGACAAATTCTGATTTGTTTGTTTTGATGTATCAAAGAGCTTTGACCTGGGATAAGACATGATTGAATTTTTAAACTCTTTTTAAATTATTCAGGTCCTAGAAACATAAAAATTGCTTTTTAATCATTTTGTCTAGAGATTCCATTGACTTGAATGGGTATTCCATCTCATTCTCTAGTAAAAAGGGTAAAAATTTAGTTTCAGTAATTTTTGCCTTTAATTATAAGATTGCATAAGTTAAGATATTTGAAAGAATAAAATATAAATGTTAAATTATAAAATTGAAAAGCTTTGGAACTTTTTTTGTAGAGGAACGAACCCTGAAAAATCTTACATTGCTTTCATGGTTCGATTTTATCAGCCTACTGTGCAAAATAAATGGCAAATCTCAGGATTACAGCTTTTCTGTTTATAGATGTGTTGACAGATGATGCTCATCAAAGCCAGAAGTTCCAGAAAGGTGGCAGGCAATAACTGCCTCTTCGAGCATGGCTGTCCTCAGCACCACAGTGGCTTTCACAGAAATGTGAATTGACCTTAAGCAGACCTTGAAAGTTGTGCGCTGAGGTGTGGAAAGCACAAGCTACTGGACCTCAAACTCAAACCCGCCAAAGAGGGAGGAATTGTTGCTCTGTAAAATTGTTAAAAATGTGTTCTTTTGCTAATTAAGTAGATGAAATGAGTTTATATACTGAATGTGTTTACTATGTAAAATGCTTTGCTTAACAGTGGTTGTAGTTCTAAATAAGAAAATAGAAAAAATATTCTTTTTAGTATATGAGGCTCAAGTGATGTGATTTCTTAGAACATAACTCTTAGTTTGAAAATCAATATTAGTACAAAACTATTTAAGGTGGATAAAAGGAAAACATACTTCATTTTAAAATACTTGCTTTAGCACTGTACTTTCAATATTTCTGAGACGACTGTACATTTTGTTGAGCTAACATGGATAACAAAGAAAATCGTCAATGCTCAAATATATTGTCAGTTTCCATGGAGACCAAAAAAATCATAACCCTTGAATTCAAACATTTTGAAAAAGGTTAAATACTGCATGACACATAAGGTGAAGAGCGAATGGGAAGAAATTGAATAAGTTATGGAAACATGGTTTTACATATGCCATGATTAATATGCATGAAGTGAAATTTTTAGTCTCGTTCAATTCCAACAAATGACTAAAGTTATGGTATGTGATGTAGTAAGCAGTGAATACTCTAACTTGTTTTAGGACTGACTCTCCCTTAACAGCTGCTTGACTTAAGGCAAGCAGCATAACTGAGTTATTAATTCCATTCAAGAATCTTAAAAGAGGGATAATCAATCAGAATAGAGATAAACAGCTGAAGGGTCAAAGTTCTAAATTCAGAAGATATTTTCAACAGCTTTGATTACATTCTTTTTTTCCCCCTTCAGGATGGTACCTTTTCAACTTGCTGATATTATGCATTTCCTTAGCTTCAGTCATTGACAATCTGTATCTCTTTGTCTTAGAATCTCGTTCTACTTTTGACAGCGGAGTGTATTGAGTGTATTGGGATTCTCCACTTTTCCTCTTATGTGGTTAGTGAGAATTATATAAACAAGAAACTTAAAAGAATATTATCTCAAAAACTGATACCAAAGCTATCTGAACTATTAATGAGTAAACCATTATTGTTTGGAAAAGTTTAATCATCAATTACTTGAGTAGAAAGTCAGAACCAAGAGTATGGATATCTGAAGGGGAAATGGAGAGAAGAAGAGACAGGGAGAGAGAGGAAGAGAAAGAGAGAATGAGAAAAAGAGGGAAATTTGATTTTCCATTAGAAATGGGGAAAGCGATTGTAAGAGGAGACAGTAGATAATGATAGAACTTGCTTAGTCACAACATTCTTAAAAAGAGTGATGTCTCCTATTCAATGATGTTCTCTGTATTTTTGTGATTAAATCCCTATCTAAATCTGCCCAAACTGGGAGAGTATTCTGTGGATCCAGTGTGATTATAACAGCACTATACAATCTTTAGGTAGCTAGTCAGACACGAGTGGCAGGGGAAGAAGGGAGTAGGGTATACAGTCCAGAGAGCGCCCAAAACACCCTATTGATAGAGAATTCCTCCTGCATCCCAGAGACAAAGGACATGAGGGCCATAATCTTAGCTGGTTTAATCTGGTCATAGGCTCCTGTACTACCCTAATTTTCCCACAATCTAATAATTTTTATACTGTCATTATAGTACTACATTTATGTCTGGAAGTTCATGAATCCCATTATAACTTACTGAATTCTGGGTACACACATGCTCAATAGGCAAAATGCTATACAGCAGCCAAGTGTCAACCAAAATTACCTCTCTTGCCAATCACCTAAGAATGCCTTTGGAACCATCCGTCATGGCCCAAATATAATGCAGAGATTCTCACTTCTGGGTTGTTGTTACAGCTCTCTTCAGTAAAACCATGTGTGTCCTTGGAGCATGCCACAAACATAAATTTGTAAAAAACGTCATATCTGCAAAGCAAAATAAAATGAATAAAATGTGGTATGCTTATATCTATATATTAAATGCTATGTTCCCTTTTGTGCCATGGAAGGACACAGAGAACAGATAAAAATTCTCTGTGATTTCTTTTCCCTTCCCTCAGATCTGAGCATAGAAACTCCTGCATTGCAATTTTAAGGTGCACATGCGGACAACACTGCAGATGGCTAAGAAATAGGATAGAAAGAATCTCCACAATTTAAATAATTCTTTAGTTTACTTATAAAACATGTGTGATTGTCCTGTACTTACATCTTTCAGCTTAAAATTTTTATTATAAATAGCAGTAAATGAGGACCTAAGAATTTTAGTCTTGAGTTTCTTAAGAATTTTTTAAAAAGTAGAATTCTAAACATTTTTTAAGTTGGGGGTAGAATTACATTCTGTTGATTTTTATTGAAATCATTATATATTCAAATTTAAAGTCAATTAAAAATAACTTTAAATAATGTGCTTAGTTATTGATAAACTTGTTATTTATCATGTCCAAAATCTTGAGTTCACACTATCAGGATACTTATTTGCTATATTTTTATTTCTAATGACTATACCCTTCAATCTCAAATTCTACCAGTGAATCAGTAATTCATGGTTACCATATAATCTATCTAATGAGAATTTAAAGACATTTCTCAGAAAGGGAAAAACAACATATAAATAAAACATGAGCATTTTGTTGTAACTTATTTCTTGTCATAAATAGTGGTGGGCCATGTCTAAAAAGCCACTTCTATTTTTATAATAAAAAAATTATCCTCATTTAAGCTTCTGTTCTTCAAAAACTGTGTTTGGATCAATTAACTATTATTATATTAAGCTCTAGACTAACTTGAACTATTTAAAGAAAATATATAATTTTAGAGCTCGAATTCATCAAGTGACAGTTTCTTGGGTTAATTATTCAGAAAGTTTCTAGAATTTGAGTTCTATAATAAAAAAATCCAGATTAAAAGTCAATAAATATGATATAATTAACACTTAAAAATTAATTGCTTACTTTTTCATGTTGTCTTCTGGACTTTGTTCACATTTAGATGCAAGTATTACATAGTTTTATCTTAAAAGTTTTTTCTTTTACTTCTGTCAGTATTTATATTTAAATAACAGTATCCCACTGAGAAAATATGGCATAATTAGCTGTTAAAATTTTTTAAATTAAAATCTCTCTTTATCATGCCATAAAATATATTCCTAAGTAAGAAATCTGAAGATTTCTTTTTACTGGTTCCATTGTGTGTTTTGTACAGCTAAAAGCATAATATTTTTATTTTTATTTTTTTTTTTTAGTTTAAAAGGGAAAGAATCAAGGTCACCAATAAAAACATTATAGTCTAGAAAATAAATTATTTAATTACATATAAACAAAATTTGGCAGCAGTTATATAAAATGAGATTGTGTTTTACTATAGAATTAATTTTCTGATGGGCAAAATGGGAACAAAGCATTTATTAGAGTTTGTGTGTATGTTTGTGTGTATGTTTGTGCTTATGTGTGTACATGTGTGTGTGTGTGTGTACTAAAAATGCTATGGGTGGGTAGTAATAAGTTGAGGTTTTTTGTTTTTTTCTTCATATTTTCCCAAACAGACCAAGATTGGATGTTGGATTTTTATTTTCATTGTAATATATAAAATAAAATGTAGAACAGTTTCCTTTAAACTTTAATAAAGAATCTGGTCCTAGTCCCCAAATTCACTAGTGATTAAAACCATAAAATCTTGCCAAATGGTTCTCTACAGAGACACTTGAGATTTAAGTTGTGACAGAATCTGATTCATTGACAATATTTAAGGCTGGAGTAAAGATTCTCATAAATTTT
The DNA here is from genome assembly GCA_030015415.1 of Cynopterus sphinx. Lineage (NCBI taxonomy): Eukaryota > Metazoa > Chordata > Mammalia > Chiroptera > Pteropodidae > Cynopterus > Cynopterus sphinx. The sequence continues at coordinate 18,028,315 of CM057389.1, read as the reverse complement.
AAAAACATGGCTCCAAACTTGACCCTGTCCAATTACTTTTCTGCATTGCAAGTGATTGCAATTCTGGGTCATGTCTAGGCTGCTCAATGTAGGTAAGATTTAAAAGCCATTTTCTGTTAAAAAAGAAAAAAAAAAAAAGCTTGCCTTACCAAGATAAATAACGTGTGTGATCATTTCTTTCCAATTGGTTTGCTGGCACTTTTTGATTAGTATTGAAATAGGAGTAATGGAATTTCCTGTGGTTTCTCCTATATTTTAGAACAAAAAATGAATGTGGATTCCATTATAATTGGAAGGGGAAGTATTTCAGAATGAATCTCTGATATTTATGGACAGATATTAGTTTTATCAGAAATAGTCTTAGGTGTGGATGTTTACTAAGTTGTTCAGGTTGTAATACAAATAGCAAGTTTAAAATGTCTAGATTATTACTTTTATTCTTATTTAATTCTTACAAGGCATATGGAGATTGTGGCAAAAGTCATCAGCATAGAGAGCCATGCAAAATAAGAGTATAGAGTGATACACACATCCCTCAGAACAACAACAAAAGCTAAATTGTACCAAGAATTTCTAGAAATATTTTTGAATTGTGTTAGACCATCACACATCATGACTGTCATGACAGCATTTGCTAAAGGACTTTGAGAATTTCTTCTGAAACTGATATTTACCAAATATCATGCTATAATTATGCTTAAAAAACATTGTGGTGTTCCATATTCATAACTCTTAAATAACTGTCACACCAAATGTGCAGTTTTAAACACAAAATAAGATCAATTGCTGTCATTCAAAACTTTACTCACAAGCCAAAATGAATGTTTCTTTTTTCTACTTAAATTAAGATTGTACAATTGCTGGAAGATGGCAATTGGAACAAACTGTATGATTTCTGGCTCTAACAAATATATAATATCTGCTTCAGATATATGGGTTCATAATTCTTTCAATTATAAAAAGTAGGAAGATACATAATATCTATATGTGTTATTGTAGATCGGTGAGGCCTCCTTAAAAATAGTTTAACTATGAAAAATCCATTTGAACTCCTGAAATTTTTTTCATAGTGGTGAATAAACTACTCTCTCTTGATGTTGAAAATCATGCTTACTGCAGCCATATGTTTTCTCACAGATGACAAAGTTAGGACATATGGAGATTGTAGCAAAACGAAACAATCAATATACCAATCTCATTACTGTGGAATTGATTCTCAAATTTCCATCAGAAGTCTACCTCATTCATGTTTCTAGAGATGCTAGTTAAAAATGCAGATTTCTGTTATTTACATCAAGAAAAGACTTTCCTAAGGGAGAGATAAGGTTAGTCTTTTAGACAGTTTTTGTACACAAATTTGAAATCAAGTGGATGCTTACAAGTCTCCTCCTAGTTTTAAAGAGAAAATGAGTAGAGATCATTAGCTCTATGACAGAGATTCCATAACTTTATAACTTCTAAGGTGTGTGGTTCTGTCACAAGAATGAAAATATATCAAATGTGCATCATAAATAGAATCATATATTTGGATTTCCTCCATTACTACACATTGTCCCGCTGAGTCCTTTCTTCGATCAAATTTAGAGTTAAGATCTTATAATGAACAGCTAAAGAATACGGTAACCCCCTCTCCCCCCAAAAAAAACTAGTTTGTATATTTATTGACAATTTTTATTCACGAATATATTTTCATATCACACATACAAAAGAATAATGTAACCTATGGAAGATCTTTATAAAATGAATACTGTGAATTTACCACTCAGCAACTGACAAGGAATATTACCAATAGTGTTTAACCTCTCTGGTTGAATCTCTTACCTTTCCCACTGAAATTAAGCACTACCATCCCCTTGCTTTGTCCATGTATGTATGGGTATATACATATATTACATATATATCCATCTATATTTTTTCTATATTCTATCATCTATCTATCATCTATCTCTATCTATCTATCATCTATCTATCTATCTATCATCTATCTATCTATCTATCTATCTATCATCTATCTATCTATCTATCATCTATCTATCATCTATCTATCTATCTATCTATCTATCTATCTATCTATCTATCATCTATCTATCTATCTATCTATCATCTATCATCTATCTATCTAATCATCTATCTTTCTATTAATCTATCACCTATCCATCATCTACCTGTCTTCTAACTTCATATTTTGGAGATATAAATTAAATAATCTAAATATGTGTCCCTAAGAACATAAATATCTACATAAATATCTATCATTTATTTTTATGTTAATGAGTATTTTGAATATTTCAACTTCAGCTATTACAAACTACATGGCTGTTAATATCCTGGTATATATATATATGATGCATACTCAACAAGAAATTATCTAAGGTATGTATCTATGAGTAAAATTTATGTCATGATTTATTCACATATTCTTCTTAGTAGTTAATGCAAATTTGCACCGTAAAAGTAAATAATTGTTCCAACACTATTTTTGAATGTTTATTGGATGTTTATTATTCCCATTCTACAAAATTTCAGAGGTGTCATATAGCATTCTTTTGTATTTGCAGATGATTTTTCTATTCTGTTCCATTGATCAATTTGCCTACCTTTGTGTCAACAGTATACAGTATAATTAATATTGTTTTAAATAAGGATTAATGTTCTGACAACTCCCTACCCTTTTCTTCTTCCAGAATGTCTTGGTTATTTTTATCATCTGATCTGCCTTATAAATTTAGAATATTATCTAAAATTATTTTGTTAAATTTTTTATGGTTTTTCAATTATGTCTATGAATCAATTTGTGTTTATGTGACACTTCATTGTTAGTGAAGTTTCTGTTCAGTGGCATGCATGTCTCTTTATTCATTTAGGTTTTCTTTAATATATTACATTTCATTTTGCAGTTTTCTAGAAGAAACTTGGCATACATTTTGATTTTTCTTGGTTAATTTATTATTTCAATTTACTTTGTTTATTTCGTAAATTTGTATGTAACCCCTGAGAATAATATATTTTCACAACCTTTTTGTATTTCTGGCTAAGACCTCCAACATAATGCTGAATAAAAATGTCAATAAAGGCCATACTTATCTTGTTTTGAATTTATAAGCAGGAGAAAATTCTATTTCCATAAAGAACTATGTAGGATTTTTTAGTATGTATCCTAGCATGTTCAATTTTAAAAGTTAAGAATGATTATTAAATATTGTCAAATGACCTTTCTGCTTCAATCGAGATGATTATATAATTTAAGAATTTTAATCACTAAATTTATTTGATTAATTAATTGAATATCTGATATTAAACCCACGATGTATTTCTGAGATAAATCTCACTTGGTCATGATTTTATTTATTTGTGTAGTATTTAATAATAAATGGTTCATGTTTAACATGCTTATCAATCTATATCTATCCCTTCTGGCAAACAGTACAAAAACCTTAGAATATATGAGCTCTTATAAACCCTCTTCCAACTAATATGAGCTTTTATCAACCTCTCCCACTATTTTTGTCCAGCAGTTTAGTCTGTCTTTTGTTTCTTTAAACCTCACACCTTAGAAATTATTTTTATTATTTTATCTATGCAACTTTTGCTTAGATTTAACTGCATGTTTGTGTTACTTTTATTTGGTTCACATTTCACCTTTTATTTCATCTCATAATTTCATTCTAGTGTTATTTTATTTCCTCCAGAACTACATTCTTTAGAAAATCCTTTATTGAGGCCCTTGGTTATTTTGTTTACTTGAAAATGTATTTCTTTCACTCTCAGTTTTGAAAAGGATTTTTTTCTAGTTTAAAAAACCCTAGGTTGATGGTTATTTCCCCTCTATTTAGTAAAAATACAGTTCCACATTTTAAAAAATGTCCTCTGTTGTCATTTGTTCACAGTAACACAAGCCTTGACACCTACTGCAGATTATTTTTTGTGTCCCTATGTGCCAGCCAGGCAGCTTTATTCACTCACTGTCCATTTTAGTACAGGGTCCTTTTTAGTTGCCAATGGCCAGGGTATTTCTCTAATTTTCATATGAGTTTGGCAATGCCATAAAATGTATGTCTAATCTATCTCACAAATATTCTAGTAAAAAGGCTTTATAAAAGTATCTAGTTTTCCATACTGACAAATGTAGAAATTTTATTAATTTAAATTTGATATTAAAGGGTATAATATTATAACCCTCAAATAAATCTATTTAAAATAAAAAAAAAACTAGCTACTGACATGAACGCTTGACTCATATTTGCAATAATTATATCAGAACGTTTTAGTGGTAAATAATCTCAACACATACAATGTAACCTATAGGAAGTTCTAGAATTATTCATTCCTGTCTACAATTTAAAAATCTTCTGGCATTTTCCATATACATTTCAAATTTATAAATATACATATATACATATACATACATACATATATATATATATATATATATATATATATATATATAGAGAGAGAGAGAGAGAGAGAGAGAGAGAGAGAGAGAGAGAAACAAGGAGCGTTTAGATAGCTCAAAATAAAATATAAAATTGATAACTGGAAACATCTACAAAACAGTTTGCTTGCCTTGCCTGAGAAGGGATGTTTCTTCTTTATTCAAAAGGATCTGAGAATCAGATATGGAAGCTAAAGTAAAATAAGTAAAATAAGTACTCAACTTATTTATTTTATCCTAGTTAACACAACATTAATTAACACCCCTAGTTTTTAAAAAAACTACATTATGTTCCGAAGAACTGAGGTTGCCATTTCTGTATGTGTGGAGAGAAATGAGCAGCACAGTTAGTTTTGAAAGGAAATTTCTGTTCTTTGGGAGACATACAATCCACCAAAGAAAAGCAAGATTTGTACATAATGACAGACAGTGGGGAAGAGTATGGAAGGGAAAGAGGACCTTCTTACTGTGAACCAAATATGGATGACATGAGCTTCAGAGTTCCAATGAGACACTGGATGAATCAATGAGACTTTCCTATTTCTCCTCAGATTTCTAGTACATATCAAAGTCTTTCGGATTGTGAGGATTTTCTGTAACATGGATAGGACCAAATACAATAAAATTCTAGTAAGAAAAACTTCATATCTGGCATTTTATATCCAAGTACATTGTAGTTCAAGCCTTATTATTTATTTTTATTATTTTTTTTTTTTGCATTCCTGAAGGTCTACACTATGAATTTTAGCCTGTGGTTGGCCTGAGGTGTTTTCTTTGCTGTTATAATAAAGGACCCTTGGAATCTTACTTCCTTTCTGTCTGCTATACTTCCAATCCAACATAATCACAGCCACAAGAAAAAGCAAAACTCCTATGGCCTCATGGAATTTTACAGGCAACATGAGATGAAATAAAAGTAGAAGTTAGAAGTCTTTTTGGTGAAAGTGTACATTTTAAGTACACACATGACATCTTTCCTACAAACTCCTCAAAATATCAAACATATTTAAATAATGTAGCCCACATGACATTCAAAGATTTCATTTTGAAAGTCAGATACACTGAGATATAATTCACATATAAAAAAATTTGCCCTTTGTTCTGAGCTTTGACACATAAATATAAATTAAACATAATACAAATATATCTAATCATGTAATTGTCACCAACATCAAGAGGATTACAGTTCCCTCTCCCCAAGAAATAACATGTAGTCCTTTGTTGTTAACCTGTTTCTATAACCACAGTCTGAGACAACCACTGATCTGTTTTGTCCCTAGAGTTTTGCCTTTGTGAACATGTTTTGTCCATTTTTTAACATTATTTATTCATTAGAAATGTTTATTGAATACCTACCACATCAAAGGCATTTCTCACAAAATTACACCAAAGCCTATTAATATTCAACATTCATTTCTATTCAGATTTGAATGTTGTTCAGAACAAAACAAACATTAATTTACCAAGTAGCCACATGCAATATGCAAATTTCTCCCATAATCACTACACTGTGTTTTAGTTTTATAAATCTAAAAATGGAGACAGTGATTGGTGGGAGGTGAAGCTGAGCTTGGTCCACATTAAGATTTCTTAATCAGTGAGTGATGATAATTAGTTTCTGGAACTCACATTGACTTTCAGAACAATGCCTTTAGAGCTGTTTTGGCCATAGCTTTCAACAGCAGTCTGTCTGTGTTGGAAGAATTGAATATTCTAGCACTGCAAATCCCTGCTGATTGTGCCACTATGTATCTAGACCTCTGCTGATTGATTTAGGTGAAATTGCCTGGAACAGATTTGTACCATCTACATAGAAAAAAAGAAAACTCTCAAGTGTTGATGCACACGATACTGCTCAAAACTTATGCCTTTTAAAATCAGAAGTGAAAATCAACCAAATTGTTAAGTGTTTCTCTTGAGCTTTTATCTAGAAAGATTCCACCTTTGCAAAATGACAGTTTACTTTTTGGCATAGAGTCTCTCATTGAAATTTGATGAGCCTTTATTTTTGTTGATAAATTACAAAAAGGTGGTGGTAGTCTTTCTCTTGCATGCAGGAAGTATGAATCTAGGAAACTTTTTTCAGTTTTCCCCTTGAATGAAAATTCATTTCTATTTTAAACTAAGGTTATTGTTCAGCATAAATCAAATCAGAAGACTTGAAGTATGATTAAATTTTTCTCATAGTCAAGGAAGTATTCAATCAGATTATTCAAATTCCTATTGTGTCATTTTATTGCCATAGATATTTTCTCATCCACATGAATTAATATTCAAGCCACTTCTGACTTGAAATACTTCAATCTATTCCAAATAAAAAAAAAAACATAAAAGTTTTAAAGCTTTTTTATAAACCAAGTATCTGTACTCTCCTGTCACCAAGCTAAACTGTCTATTGTCAAATAGCAACCATTGAATCTAAATAACAATTAAGTTTTTGAATTGTATGTATGCATTGCCCTCTTATCTCTCCACTTCCATAAATCCACAATCTTTTTTATGGTAGAGATAATGTTTATTATTATCTGCCACTGTCCTCAAAATTATTCCAAATACATTAGTATCTATTATTAAAAATTAATATTTACTAAATTTTGCACAAGTACAAATAAAAATCAGATTTTTTAGCTGTAAGCCTGAGGGGAAAAACTTCATAGGGCTGTTGCATTAAGCAACTCATTAAAAATTTATTTTACATGTGAAGGCAGCATCTCTTCAAGAAAGACTTATTTCACCCCCAGTAGGCTAGTCTCATACATTATACTGTAGTAATCTATTAATTTGACTATTTCATTCACTAAACTGAAAATTTCTTGAGATTATAAAGTGTAGCCTAATCATGTTTAGAAGTTTTTATGTAAAAAGCATCCATTAAATATTTGCTCAATAAGTCAATATATGTTGAAAATACTTCCTTCAATATAACATGTGGTAAAGAGAGAAGCTATTTAAATATGTAAGGTAAGTAAATTATATTATGCCAGGTATATAAATTAGAAATACAAATTTAGACTGGGTTCAGACTGCTTCAAGAAGTTATCAAGAACTTAAGGCATCAAAAGTAGAATGTACAGGAAAGAGGTTTGCTGTGTCTATGGAGACTAGATGCTAGGCATTGACCCAGAGTGGACTTTCTCAAGTGTATATTTCTCATTGACCAAATTCAGCATACGTGAAGGTGGCAATGGGCAAATATGTCCTGTTGCTTGATTATCCTAGATTATCCAGGAGGGACCAGGGTAACTACAAGTGTCTTTAAAGTAAAAGGAGTCAGAAGAACAATCACAGAGAGATATGATTATGAAATTTAAAGATGAAGAAAGTGGGCTTCTAGGAACCAGAAAAAAGAAGGAAACAGATCTCTCCTCAGATCACCAGCAAGGAATACAGTTTCCCAACATACTGATTTTAGTCCATTGAGCCTTTTTTTGACTTTTGACTTACAGAACTGTAAAGTAAATTTGTGTAGTTTTAAGCCACTAATTTTGTGGTAGTTTATTATGGCAGCTATAAAAAAAAAAATACAGCCCAATAGTTTAAAACCAATATAGAGAAAATTAAGTAGTACCATCATATGAAGTAAATCTTTTCTTTAATACTCAATAATAAAAGATTATTTTCATATACTTTTAAATAATTAAATATTATATGCAATGTGGTAATAATACAATGGTAATGAAGATGGTTTTGAACATTGACCTTACAGAGGTAGACACTTAAATTAAATATGTAATGTGATACATTAGAAGAAAGAAATGGCATTATGGAATGCAAAGGAAGAGGACCTAACCCAGATTTGGGGGAGAGAAGAGTTCTGGAATCAGTAGTAATAGTGATAACTAAGCAGGGACTCAAAGCATGATTAAATTTTAGTTTGTCTCATGGGTGAATATGGAGTATTAACACAAGAAACTACGTGTAAAACACTGGGAGTTTAAATAAAGCATGACACTTCAGAAATAATATAAGTTCAAAATAACTGAATAGAAAGTGGCAAAAAGGGGACAATATAAGGTCTCATTTTAAGAACTACTTACTGTGTCCTTATATCTTCCACATCACTAGTCCTTGTGCTTTTGAGATTAATCACATATGGGTAAGGTAAACATGGGGTGAAATGGTTAATTTCCCATTAGTAACAGATCATGGAGTTAATCAGTTTTTCTGACTGTGAGTAACTTTTTCTAACTCTTTACTATCTGTATTTCCAAACAAGTATGCATTAGAGTCCTGTGACATTTTGCCTATTTTAAGAAAGTGATGCCACAAAATTCATTTTTTGATAAACAAAATCAAAGCACATGATTATAATTTTAGAGATTTCTTTCACATTAGCTATTCTGAACACTTACACTGTCCTTCTGGAAACACCGGTTATAACAGAAAAATAGTAACCCATTAAATTTGCAAGTCCTAAAATACCTGAAACATCTGCATTTTAAGAAGATGAATTTGGGGGAGAAACTGCACAGAAGATAGACTTGAATGACATTCAATCATCAACAGTAACCTAAACACATTGTTTTTATATATTTATATATGCTTTTTAAGTATCAGTAAAGATGATACATCCTGGGCATAGCATAGAAGCGGCCACCAATGCAAACTGCTTTGTATTATTCTTCTCTCTTTCATGGTTCACTTTTTACTGACCAGAAATTGTTGCAGCAATAGATATAAGAAACAAATTAGGAGATGTCCCTGATGCTTTATCAACATTAATTTCATGAGGAAAGCTTTACAATTTGGGGCATGTCTTTTGTATTTTTAAACCTGAGTAAATCTCATCCATATGTCCCTCTGATAGCCATCTGATAGCCAAAATTATTATTTAATATCAAAACTGATATTGCAAATGGAAGCTCAAAAGAAAGAACAGTATAATATTTACTTTCAAAATCATTGAATTAGGTTTCAGGCAAATGTAAGTTTGGGGCAAACATAGCACTATGTCAGACTTTAATATGGAAAAAACTGGACAGTCTGATATCTTGATGTGGACGTTTTCTTAACGACTTTCTACTCACAATAATTTCTTCTTCTCTCTTGTTTTTAGACCCTCTTAGAGCCAGTAAAATGAAAAATAGTGAAGAGACCTTGTTTTCAGGTTCACTGGTGCTTTCCTTCTCTTTTTCAAACTTCCTTTTTCCTAGGCCTTATCACTAGGCAGTTGAAATCATGAGCTTTTTTTTATTTGTTTATATGTTTTTCTTTTTTAAAAGATTAAAAAAAAAACAATGTATTCACTGATATGTTTTTGTATTCTAGTGTATTTTTTTAGCATATTCTAAATGTTAGTTTTGCTTCTAAATAAGTTAATTCCGATAAACAGCTGTGCCAAGTTTGACATTTTGACAAAATCATCTGATTTGCAATGGCTGAAATCATGAGAATATTAACTTTTTATGAGAAGCTAAGATTGGTGTATTATTTCAAAAATGTCAGCAGGATCACCCGACTCTTTCTATCAATCCATGCCTCTACCCTCACTTAATGCTTTTAATCTCAAGCTTGTCTTCTGACTGCAAAACGGTTGCCATCTCTGAAAACATTGTGCCATTCAAAAGTAACAACCAAACAGAAAGCAACAAAAGAGAGCAAAAGGCATCTATTTCTCAAGAAAGTTGGTATTTGTTTTTAAAACTTTACTTAACTCCACTTTCTTCTTGCTGGTTTCTGAAAAGACGTTCATTGTGATTATTATTACCCTTGTTCCTCTGTAGGTAAGGTAACTTTTCCCCCAACTTCTTTAAAAATTTCTCTTTGATTTTCTGCACTTAGAATACGAAATGTCTAGGTATAATAGATTTTTCAGTTTTTATCTGGCTTAGTGTTCTCAAAGCTTTCTGCGTTTGTGGGTTTTTGTTGTTGTTAGCTTTGGATATATATCAGCCATTAGTACTTAAATATTTCTTCTGTTTCTTTTTCTAATACTCTCATTACATATGTTACGCCTTTTGTAATTGTTCCATAGTTCTTAGATATTCTGTTTTATGTTCGCACTCTTTTTTCTCTTTGCATTTCAGTTTTGGCAGTTTCAAGCTCACTGATTCTTTTCTCCACTGTGTCCAGTCCACTAATGAGCCCATTAAGTCATTCTTCATTTCTATTACTGTCTTTTTAATTTGTCATGTTATTTTGATTCTTTTTTAGAGTTTTCATCTCTCTGTTATAGTACCAATCTTTTCTGGCATGTTGTCCACTTTAATGAATTGATCCTTTAGTATATTGATCATAATTATTTTAAACTCACAGTCTGATAACTCCAGAAGCTCTGTCATATCTGAGTCTGGCTCTGATGCTTGCTTTGTGTATTCAGTGTGTGCTTTTTTTTTTTTCTTTTAGTATGCCTTATAATATTTTGTTGAAAGCAGAACACAGTGTATTGAGTAAAAGAAATTGAGGAGGATAGGACTTTATCTTCTTGTAGGTGAAATTTGGTGTTTACCTGCTTAAGAGTTAGGCTATGCTTACTGTAGCTCTAGTGTCAGAGACTAAAATTTCCTATATTTTCTTTGTTTTAATCTCCCCTGTTTCAGGTTTTACTTGGGACTCTTTAAAGAATGTATGAGCCTGTAGTTCTTTTATTTGTAACCCCCTGTTATTATAGAAGAGCACTATTGATCTGGTGGTACAATGTGTGCAGAAGAAAGAACAGGGAGCATTACATGGTCTTATAATTTGGTCTCAGGATTTTGTTGAGCTTGAGCTGGGTATGACCCAAGTTAGAGGCTAGAAAAGGTTGGAATTCAATATTCCTTTTCTCCAGGTTAGTTATGCTTTGGTAAAACCCCAGTTGTTCAGGCTTTGATAAAATAGTTTCCTTGGAGGAAAGGCTAGATGTATTTCAAAATGGTACTATCTGTATTTGTTCCTACAGTTTTCAAGGCGGTAGTTTGTCCTATGAAATAAGTTCTCTGGTAAATCTAAGAACATTTGGTGATTTTCAATTTTTCAGTTTTCTTCTTATGAGAAGTGATGATGTCCAAGCTCTTTACATGTCAGTAAACCAAAGTCTTTGATGTATTTTTAATGTTAAAAATTACTATGGCTCTCTGCTTGATAGTAGTTTATGCATTTACTTCAATTGCTAAGAAATGAGAATAAGGTACTGTGTATTGACGTGTACTGTAAAATAATTATATATGTCATTTTCAAAGACCTCATTCAGTTTTCAAGAAGAGTATGTCATCTGAAACAACATAAAAATACATTCAATATATGGCATGCATTTGAATTTCATTAACACTTTTAATCTTTTGGTTCTGTAATTCTCTTCTTGGTGCATCCTTTTAGTGAGTTAAGGTGTACATGTACTAGGTCTCTAGTACATGTACTAGTTACCAGGGATTCAGGAGTAAAACAACAACAACAAAAATAACAAACAACCAAACAAACAATTTCTTATTTTTTGTTTTTATAGCAGGAAGTTGAAAATATTGACTTCCCTTGACTGACTTTTTATTAGATTAGGAACAGCAAGCTGACAACATCGCATAATATGAGCTATATGTTGAAGATTTTTTTTAAAATTAAAAATACACATAGCCTTGATTTAGCAATGTTACTTTTAAGAATTTATCCCATTAATACATTAGCACATATGTAAAAGATTTATGCATAAAGATATCTACAAAGATTGGAAACAGCCTCAATATCAATGGAAAAGTATTAAAAATAATCTAGTATTAATTTATAGCTGCCTTGCCAGGGAGTCTATGGTAAACACTACTATTACATCAAAAAAATTGAAGTTCAGGGAAATAGGTTAACTGATAGAATTAATAGCACTCTTGTCACCTACTCTTAACCCAGTATATCAGGTTGTGTTCTCTTAAGAGTGTTCATTTAGTTCTATCTATCATTTCAGTTTAAGAAAGATAATTTTCTTTTCTCTTTACTTGAATTTCTAAGTCTTTCTTTACTCTTCTCCTCCATTATCTTTAGGTTATGTTTAATGTATCTAAGAATAACAAAAATAGATTTTTAATCTTCAAACTTTATTTGAGTATATCCAAACATTCTAGGAATATCTGATAATTTTTTGATTAATAAATAGCATGTATTAAATTAGTTTCCTTAATATCATTTGTGCTTGTAATGTTTAGATTAACATTGTTTCATGCTATAGAAAAGTAACATTTCATTTGACATTTCAAAGAGCAGAAATAATTTTTTGCCTACTAACCTTTAAAAAATGATGAAGTATAGGCTTGATGATGTCATTGTGACTAGTGTAATCATTTTAGCAATGACCTTTTCCACTTTAATGTACTCTTACCTTTAATCTGAACAAAAGAGGCATGTCTTTGTATTTCTCTAAAACAATTTTTAAAGTAATTTTTCCACAATTTTTTTCATTGTGTCTTTCACATGGAGAGTCTCTAAAATTTTTTCAAAGGAAAAATCAAGTTCTACTGATGAATATACTACATTAACACCTTTGAACAATATTATGTGGCATAGTGTTTATTTATGCTGCCATTATTTAGATTACACCATCAACAAGTATTAAGGTTAAATGATTATAAAGTAAAATGATAATTCTTATGGAGATTAGCTGGGGATAGTGAAAACAGTTGATTTGACTTTTTTTCCTATGCAAATTTATGTTAATCATTCACTCACCCAGCCACTTGATAAAGTAAACTTTCTTTCATATGAACATTAAAAGTTAAATATTCTGAACCAAAAAGTTTAATAGAGTTCTTTCCACTAGGACTTTTTACAATATTAACGTCTGAATGATATATTCTGTTTATTAGACTATAGCAGAAAAAAGTTAAAGGCCAGTGGGATTTGGAAGAAAACAGCCAATATTGATAATAGTAATAGTAAGGGTAACAATAACAGTAGTAGTAGTCATAGCAATAACTCCACAGAGACAGTTTAATATGAAGGATTTTAAATAAATATTTTTCTCCATAAATACCTTAGTCAAGTTTTTGTTTATTAAACTAGAAACAAAATTAACAGAATGTGGCAGATTGTGTTTTTTTTTAAACGACCACAGCGATTTCAGTTCACAAATTGTTTTTTAGAAACTTGTCCCTTCTCATCTAGTGGCAGAGTCCATTTTCCCTCCCCTTGAATCCGGGTGGGGCACTGTGACTATTCCAATGAATGGAATATGCTGAAAGGAATAATGCTGAGTGACTTCCAAAGTTAGGCCAAAAAGGGCCATAGAGACATTCTGAACCAAAATATTGTTCTCTCTTTCTCTTCTCCCACCTTCCTCCTACCTCCTCTCCCCTCCCTGCTACTCCCTCCCTCCCCAACTCCCTGGGCAAAAACCATACACCATGTTCTGAGGAAGCCCAGACCATTTCAGGAGGTATACTTCTAGCTAACAGTTCCAGGAAAGTTTCAGTGGACAGCTATCTTCAAGCATTAGACATGTAGATGAATAAGCTTTCAGATGCTTTCAAGTCCTAACTTTTGTATCACCTCAGGCCTGTGCAAATGTCAAGTTCAGGGACAAAATTAAATTTGTTATTGTTTTCAGCCACTCGATGTTGACATAACTGTTTATGCAGCCATAATAACTAGAAAATAGAGGAACAAGTATTCTTACTGTTCTTTTCTTCCAGATTATAAATAATCGCTGTAATGGCAACAGCATAATCTGTTTTATAGCAGCTTCCTCAATGTCTGGTCTATAGTATGTATTAAGTAAAACTCAGGTAAATTAATAAATAGAATTTTGATTAAAATGTTCCAATACCGAAACTTGCCTCTCAAATTCTCTTCCTTCTTCAGGATGCCTTAAATATTTATGCTAGAAAGAAAGTTTCTCTGTTTACTGTTACATATGGGATTTTTCTTAGGAGTTAATAAAATTGTTAGGAAACATTGACTAATGTAGCCATAAAAGGCTCAAAATTAACCCTCCCTCATGTCTTTTCAACTTTGGAACACATTGTTTTTGCTTGGGAAGCAATATTCAGCCATTTACCTTCTTTAAACCCTCTCAAAACTTCCTCCCTCTTTTTGAAAGCTGTTATCACTTACACCTTCTTATCTACTCACTTTTTACACCTTTACTGCTTTGTAAATATTTATTTTTATTGTTCTTGTTTCAGATTAATTAAACTTTAGTACGTGATTTTTTAATATTTTTCAAATTTAGAGACTTCAGGGATATACAAAGGGCCAGAATAAATCCACGTGTCTCTGCTCTGCTATCTCAGTCCCATATCAGATTTCTGGTATTGAGGCAAATTGGGCAACATTAGTATTTTCTAAAGATTTTGTGTATCATCCTAATATCTGCCCTTCATCCTGACAGTCACGTTCTTCTATTGTGTGTTCAACAAGTAGTTTCGATCATATTTATCGCTGAGTCAGCCTATGCAGCTGCTCGCTTTGCTGCTTTAATTTGCTTGTGTTGTGTTTGGCTAGATTTCATGATTGTTTTGTCGTTCCCTAAATTTACCCTAATACCAGATGGTTTTGTGTGGCAGACCTTTCTAAAGGTAATTTCAGAATGCAATTACCACTTAGGGGTCGAAATAACAGTGAATTCAATGTTAGACATCACTCTTCCTAGAAATGCATCATACATTTCCCAGGAAAGGTGATTTTTCACTGTCTATTTGCTCTCTTCCACCCCGGTTTCTTGTCATGTTGCTGGAGCCTCCCCTTTCCCTCTAGCTAAGCTTCATCCCACACTCTACTTCATTTATTAAGCAGATCATTATTTCTATTTTTCCTCACTGAAACACTGGTCAAAGTTCTGTATCCTCATCTGAAATTTCTCACAAATTATTATTATGGTTCTCTACTTACAAATAAAAGTGAGACTCATTTCCTGGGTGGCTGGATGCCTTAGAAATATACTCACACACACAAAAAGAGCTTTTCAAGCTTATAATATCTTGGAAAAAAAACCTGGCTGTACTTTTGTAGTAAAGAGGGAGATGAGACCTTTTCCTTCCAAGTAAAATTAATGGCGATGATATCAAAGAAACATGTGTTTTGCTTCTTTTGTCATCCTTCTCATGTATTGTCAAGTATGTCAAGTACCGTGAATATTTAAAAAACAATAAATGACTAAAAGAGAAGGATCGATCTAGAAATCCCCTAGAAACTGGTTTTGTGATTCTAGTTAAGGTTGGTATTAAGCAAATATTCATGAAAGTATTCTTGATCCTTAAATGTTATCATGTAAAATTTTTGGAAAGATTAATTACTCAGGAATTTACCTCAAAATATATGTTATGAGTTTGAGAATAAAATCATTCTATTAAAAAAACCCAGAATTTATAATGCATTCATTTATATGAGATTTATATGAGCATAACAATGTGGAATCAGTGTCTCAAGCTTTAGAAAAATCTTACATCCTTTGATAATATTTGTATGAGATGGAGCATGCTACTAAAATACATATGTCAGGATATATTGAAGAGAAAGAAGAAACGAAGCATGTTGAATTTGAAATTATAATAATATATTAACGCTAAAATGCATACTCTAAGTATAAAAAGAATTTATACCTTGAGAAAGCCCCTTATTTTTTTATAGAAAGGGAATTTTTTTTTTAAGAGTAAAGTGTCTTAACTCCATATTCCCACCCACATTTTCATTTTTCTATATATGTGCCCATCTTCATTTTTTTTGCTCTGTATTATGGTTAATTCCTCCTGCCATGCTGTTTTTCTGACCCAAGTATCACTTTTGTTTCTAATGTATTTTGTAATCTCTTTCACCCTATTGACTAGCTCTTGATCATGAAATCTATACACAAGTCGTTCATCTTAGTACATCCTCCTAAGCAAAATGAAATAAAACAATCTCTTTCCATTCATCTTTGATTTACTACCATTTAGGTCCACACTGTTACATAGCTAATCATTTGAGAGTGTTTTAGACTTATTAACAGTCTTTCTGAAATTGATGTTCATTCTTCAACTCAGAATACTCTTTATTTCTTCCCTCCCAGGTCTACTCAATCCACTTTAATCAAGGGTGTCAATCCTCTAAATTGCCTAATCCCAGGGTGAATGACTCAGCCCTGATCCTAACTGAAATCCACAGTACCTGGCACTGTGAACCAATTCTTCTTTATCTCAGCTTTCCCCTCACTCATCTTCCAAGACACCACAATCTCTTCTTTTTCCTTTTCCTATCAGAAGACTCCTTCTTGATTGGTGCCCTCTCCCTCTCACTTCCTCCCTCAGTGATTTTGCCCATTTCCATCATCTCAGCAATCATTTATGTGACCATGACCTCCATGTTTCTGATTTTAGATTGGCAGAGCTCGACGTAGTGGCACTAAGCTTTATGATAGACCTCTCAACCAGAAAACCCCTCAAGTGGGAGCTGGCATAAATTGCTTATGAAATACTTTGAAAGAAAAAGTGATCCTACTTGTTAAGAAGAGGGTATTGGAGACTGGGGAAAAATACTTTAGCAGTGGCTACTCTAAAAGAAGGGGGTTAATGCATCTTTCCCTTTTTTTAAATAAAATTAATTTGGGGGCAAAATCAGCTTAATTTTTGAGGTATAGTCCCATTAATCTTTTTGATGAGACTTTCCACAACCTTTCTATCATATTACAAAAGCATAGCACTACTTTATAAAATAAGTTTGCTAAGGAGCTTCTGATAAGCACAATGGATCAAATGCTGTGCAAAAGGAATTGGTTGCTCTGTAAAAGTAATTCTTTATTACCTAAACTTAGCCTTTCAAAACGCAACCTGATTTTGATGAGCGTGTGAGCAAGTTCATATGCAGAGCAGAATCCTGAAATGAACAATAGTTGTTTTTTTTTAAATGGTCCTAGACAGCTGAGTGTTTGCTTAGTAAACCAAGATATGTTTCATGTATGTGTGTGTATATGTGTGTATGTGTGTGTGTGTGTGTGTGTGTGTATAAATAGAGAGAGAGAAAGAGAGAGTGCCATGAATTAAATCTAGAAATCCAGAACCAAATCACTGTAGCAGAGAACTACAAAAATTCAGAGTTGCAATGGGTCAATTTCTAGTTATCAAAACAATGAAAATATTATAAGAGCTGACATATTTTGTATTTTTGGATTTTTACAACATTTTTTACTGTACAAGTAGAATGTTCATTCTATTTAAGAGTTTTCTTCAAATTAGTCCTTGATGAAGCTAAAAGACATTAATAAACTAATATAAAAATGTAATCATTTAAATCAAAATATAAATATATAATTTTTATAATCTGCTGAATACTGACAAGTGACCTACGTATACTCTGTCAACATGAAGTGTGATACCAAACAAGGACTGTATGGCTGTATTGAACATTGAATTCTAGGATTTTATACATATTTTCACTGGCCATATAAAAATTATTTAATATAATCTCTTTCCCTCTTCTTTTCTCCCTTTCTCATAAACGACACTTTCATCTTGGAGCTTTTTCCTACTAATCAGAATGCAGTTACAGCCCTATGACATAGCAAGAAATATTACTAACCCCCAAGCATTATTTCACTATGGACTTTGCCACCTAGTGTGTAATAAAATGGCATCTTATTTTTCAAAGATAATCCTAAATAATTGATCTATAGATACATCTAAACATCTCAGTTTTACATTATAGCATGTAAGCATGTTAGTAAAGTTGTGCAAAAAAAGAAAACAGAATTGTTATATTTTAAAATTTAAGAAATTTGTAACTTGTTATAATGTGCATACCTATATAGGGCTCAGTTGATTCCTAGAAAGAAAGGGGAAAAAAATGCATGCTTAGTCTATAGGTAATAAAGCATACTTGGAAATAGTAAAATAAATCACCGCAGGAAGATGAATTGTTGACTGAAAGGTGAGAGAACTTTTCCTTGTACAACAATCAAGAATTCATTGAACAAAACAAATTATCCCCTGTCAGCCCTCTGAATAGTGGTCTCTGAGAAATAAAAGCGTTTTAAGTATAAAAGCCACCTGTAAAATGAGGATAGACAACAGCTTTGCACAAGATAGCATAAAAATAAATTTCTTATTTCTTAAGTTTATTGCTCTACCAATTTTATTAAAATAAAATTTAAAAAACCCACTAAAGCTCTTTTTTTTATATAAGATCATTTCCTTAAATTTAATTTATTCCTGAATAACTAGATCAACATAGATTTGGAAGAAAGAACTCATTACGTTGTAAAGATAATGGCAAGATGAGCTATGAGTTCCAGCTAACAAAAGTATGACTTTTACTTATATATGTTTCTCTCAGTTAAAATAAATTTGGTTTGATCATCTAAAAATCATAGAATGTGAATTACTTAAAAGATGTTCTAGAAATACTTTGGCTGACTATATAATTTTTAATATATAGTGAAATTAGAAGTTCATAATGTATAAAACACAAAGTTGCAAAAACTTTTGTGGAAGAATTCCTTCCTTTTAATTTCTTAAATTAAACCACATTTTGTCACTTTGGGAATACTAAAATATTATTTTGTGTTCCACTTATAGGACATATATATGTTGTGCTTGATTCATAAACTAAACTCACTAATTTCACAGATTCTCCCACATGGATATGAATAAACTTGGGCTGTGGCAAGCATTCAGTCACTGCCAAATAGATCTGGGTTTTCTGCTTCAGACTTAGACTGACCTTGAATTCCGTACAACTCCTGAACTGACAAATCAATTATAGTGCTCCGAAATCACCTTGGCTTCTTCTCACACTATCCTTCTTTCCCTCTTGTTTATGCCCAAATATACACAGGCAGCTAGACAGAATTTCTTGAGAAGCCAGACAGGATGTCAGCCAGCCATGACTCTTTTGAGCTAAACATTCTAAATATGAAAGAGAAAAGAATATCTCCTGAATAGTGTTCTTCCAACAAGCTCTTCCATCTTCTCTCTTCCCTAAAATTCATAAGGATGTTTGTTTCTCTTTTTAGAATTTCTATACTATCTGTTGCTGGGCCAATAATTCTCAATATTTGCAATATCATGAGACATAATATGTATATGGAACATTAGGATAAATGGAGGGTCCTTGGCATTCTTAATATCTTGCCCAGTTTGAGAAACTCTGACTTAGAAAAATGGTTAAATGATGTTACATGTTTTAATTATTGCATATATAGTAATTTTGCCTTTCAAAAATGTATTTTTTAAAGAGTATTCTTCATTTTTTGATCATTTCTCACATTCACCAATACATCACTGGTTTCATAAGGGAAAAAAAGAAAGAGAGAAGTAAATTCCTTTAAAACTTGTTCTGCTTGATGAGCAATTATAAAAGTTCATTGCTTCTCATAGTCAGCACCTGTACTGAAACTTTAGGAATCATATTTTTGTGTTTGTTTTATCATAACTGGAAAATATGATTTTAATGAATTTTATTTTTGACTTTCATGTATTTAAATTCTTATAATTGCATTCTCAAAAGATTAAGTACATAGTTTACATATTTTAAAAAACATATAAGCTAATATAGCTGAGTAGAAGGATTTTACTATAAATTGTTATCTCCCTACCTTTCTCCTCTTCAGTAAAGTTTCTGATAAATGCTTCACTAAATGGTCATGAAATTTGCACCTTTGATCCTTCTATCAAACTGATTATATAGCATGTAATACTCAGAGCAATTTTCATCTAATTATTATAATGACATTTATTAGAATAATACTCCTTGACATTTACCATAGATTGTACTATCTAGATTCTGTTCCCTGGATCTTCACTATTTTTTAAAAATAATCCAAAGTATTTGCTGTCATAGTAAATTGTACAAACTGTACATGTACTTTGATTAGTTTTGCAATATTTTTAAAGTCTGATAACTTTTTAAAGAAATCTATGGTACAAGATTAGGTGGAATTTTTATTGAAACTGGCATTTCTGTGATAAGCTTCTCCATGACTTAGAATGTGACCAACTTTCTTATATACATTAATTGTAAAATGTCTATGAAATTATCTTGCAAGTGTAAAATTCAGACAAGACGAAACATTAGAATTCTCCCTCAAAGCTGTCAAGGAGAAATAATGAGAATCATTTCAACAGTACATACACTCTATGGCATGATGTTAGAGCTGGCTGCCTTTTGGTATGCTGCTGATTTTAAAAATAGGCGTAAAGCTCTGCTTAGTCTTTTTATTATAGCAGTATCCACAGCATGGTGGCATTTTTAACACCTTATAAACTTATTCTTTGACAATAACAGAGTTTCTCCAAGAGATTTTTAAACATTAGCAATATTTTTTAGCTAATAAGAAGCTGCATGAGCAAGTGAAAGACATCGAGATACAAGAACAATGATCTGAGACCATGAGATGTGAATTCCAGATATAGAATTGCTTTACTACATCTCTTAAAATTTTATCTAAAAAATAAGAGTTGGTCATAATGTCCCTAAATTCCATAAAGCCATAAATTTAATGATCCTTTTCTCCAAAGGTCAAAAATTTAATCAAATAATCAAGATGAGTCCTGTATGTATTCTTGATGTTTAAGGAGAAATGGAAAAATAACTGTGCCAGGATGAATAGACAGTTTGCTCCATGGATCTAGGTAGGTAATTCAGTTGAGCAAATGCTTATTTACAACTTCCTATGTGATCAAATTCATGACATTGGTCTAAGCTGCTATTCCAGTATCCTGGGAAATTTTATGGCTGTACCACAGACCATGTGGATAATTTTAAATAAAAGGTACTTTTTTTTTTTTTTGCTGATTTTACTTCTTAATGATAATAAAAACAACATCAGCCTCTAGTTGCTCCATAGGGATAGTGCGAACATTGGAAAAATGGTATTGGAAATAAAATTTTAAAGGCATATTGAAGCAATTTGAAATATGCTATGGAAAAGTAAACTAAGAATTAAAATTGTATTGCTCTGTATGCAATTTAAAAATTATCATTGTTCTTTTCCATAACATTTTGGAAAAACATCATAATATCTGAATTAAAAAATTAAATTCAAAGCCAAGTTCTTCACTTACCAGCTGTATGCTATTTGACAACTTATTTAATTTTTCTGAACATTATTGTCTGTCTACAATAAGAGCTAAAAGTATTTTCACCACATGGGTGGACATATAAAATATAAGTGTATAAATCCCCTGGTATTTAGTAAGTAGCTAGTAAAATCTCCATTTCCTTCTTCCTCGACTTAAAAATTATATGGAGGTAATGAAGAACTTTTTAATCTGTCTCACATTCAAAGCAGTATAGCGCAGGAGGTCCCATACTCATAGTTTAAGAGACTTTCAGGGGAAGCACGCAATCACTCTTTGTCACTTGTTTCAATTTACTAAATGACATAAGTAAGCACTTCTTTTTTTATATCTAGAATATACTGAACCTACATAAGTAGAACTTATAATTTTTCTGTGTTGTCCTCAGCCTGTCATATCCCACCTTATAATGACTAGTGTTTATTCACCTAAAGATACATCATTGATACACATACAGGCATACCTTAGAGATATTGTGGGTTTAGTTCTAGACCTCTGCAATAAAGCAAATGTTGCAATAAAGCAAGCTACTTATTCCTAGTGCATATAAAAGTTATGTGTACAATATGCTCTAGTCTATTAAGCATTATGTCAAAAAACAGTGTACATACCTTAACTAAAAATACTTTATTGCTAAAAAATGCTAACCATTATCTGAGCCTTCAGTGAGTTGCAGTCTTTTGCTAATCTGTCAGGAGGGTCTTACCCTCAATTTGTAAAAAATGTAGTATCTGAAAAGCATAATAAAGCTCAGCACAACAAAGCAAGGTGTTCCTGTAATCTTTTTAGTCACTTCTTGAGGTGATGAAAGAAGCAGTAATGAGATAATCCAAACATCAATTATATTTGATTTTGGATTTCATTAGTTTTTGCTTTTTTTCAGATTTACATTTTTAATTTTGTTTTGCT
This sequence comes from Cynopterus sphinx, assembly GCA_030015415.1. Lineage (NCBI taxonomy): Eukaryota > Metazoa > Chordata > Mammalia > Chiroptera > Pteropodidae > Cynopterus > Cynopterus sphinx. The sequence goes on along the minus strand of CM057389.1, from coordinate 18,006,028 downwards.
CAGGCTAATATTTAAATTAGGTTGATTCCCTGAGAATAATTATCAAGGGTAGAGGAAAACAGCTTAGAAGACTGCTGAGTGACTGAAAAATATCTGTATTTTTCACTATTAATGAGATTTGAAAAAAAAATATAAATATATGTAATCCACACATATGTAGTAAATAAAAAATGTCTTCTACCAAAATACTAGTAAAATATACATTTAATCTCTTAATTACCACTCAGAACTCAGAAGTAATCCCATGTGATGCTGCAATCATTTGAATATAATAAAAATTCCAACTCCTTGAAAAAACTCAGTTATTTGTACTGATGGAAAGGGTATTAGCACGGATATATGTGTTTTTCTGCTGTGGCTATTTCTCACTGAACAACCAATCATGAGAATCAAGCTTTCAACTCACAAGATGTTGGGTCTGCTTCAGGAAAAATATTTTGCATTAAATTTTGGTTTGACAAATTGGCAATGTGTTAAGAGGGCAGTAACTAAGGTTGACATTGTTGTCTATTACCTTTTTGTCTTTTCTAATCAGTTTATGATCTGGCAAATAAGAGTAACGTGTATATCAAAGAAAGCTAAATACACTGTTAATTCCAGGATTCTGAGAGTCACGTCACACTTAGCTGAAATTCCTCTGCCCAGAGTACAAAATAATTGTGTAGCTAATCTGTCAGTTTTCATTGTTTCTCACTGAATTACTGAGACTTTATTTCAATGTCCTTTGAATCCTTTGTATTCTTTCTCTTGCCTTAATTATTCTCAAAAGCATTACAATAAATAAACACATATAGCTAGAAGCAGCAAACTAAGAAGCAATATCACAATGCAAATTTAAAGTTCATAGCACAGACATGAAAGTACTTCGGTCTTTGAAAAGAGAGACTCCAGCTCTTGTCCTTTGTCTAAAGGTAGATTTGGATTTTTGTCCATTTCTTGGCTCATTATACTGGTTGCATCACTAATGGTAGGAAAGGGCTAGTTGGGATTTCACAATCAGTGAATTTTAAAAAATTCAAGTGGGCAAGAATATAAATTATTAATGTAAGTTGGTATATAACATAATGTTACTTTCAAGTATACATTATGTTTTGATATTTGTATATACCACAAAGTGATCACCACCATAAAGCTAGTTACCATTCATCAACATAAAATTGACTACCTTCACCCATTTTGTCCAACTCTCAAACATCTAATCCCTCTGGTAGCCATTAATACATTCTCTGTACCTGTGAGTTTGTTTTTGTTTTGTTTTATTTGTTCATTTGTTTATTTTTTAGATGCCATATTTAAGTGAAATCATAAGGTTTGTCTTTTCCCATCTGACTTATTTTACTTAGCATATTTCTTTTCTAATTTGTGTTATTGTTTTCTTTAGAAAAATACCTAGAAGTGGAAAAGCTGAATTATATGGCAGTTCTATGCAAAAATATAATTTTATTTTTCCATAAAGTGGACTTAACCTAGTTTTTAACATTCTGCCCAATAGCATTTAGTCTATTCACTTACAAGTAAATTTTTCCCAAATCAACAGGACTCACTAATTTCCATCCCAAGTCATAGTATACCAAGATACTGATTCCTTCACACACTGAGGCCTCTAGATAATGTCTGAGTTCTGGAGTTCTGGAGTTACTTGTTTCACTTCTGGATGGTAACTAGATTTTACACTTATGTGTAAAACAATGGGTAATGTAAACTTACCATTTACATTGGTATGTCCAAGTATTATCACTTTCTACCTGTGTTTGATATAATACTATTTTAGAAAGTTCTAGAGTAAGGATTTAATGTTAAGCTTCACACAACAAAAGGTCAACATAAAGTTTGTGCAAGCTTTGGAATGTCTTAGCAACTCACATGCTTAAATCAATTACATTTATGTTTCACTAATCAGTAGTCACTTGGTTTAAAAAATGAAATTGATTCAAAACCTCATCATTTCAAGTTGCTGCAGCCAGCTTTATGAATCTTGGACAAAGTAAATTTATCCTAACACTCAGTTTCTCCATAATTCTGGAGGCTGAAAGTCCAAGATCAAGGTGTCAGGAGAACTGGTTACTGGTGAGGCTTCTCTCCTTGGCTTGCAGACAATGCCTTCTCATTGGGTCCTCATAAAGCCTTTTCTCTGGAGAAAATCAAATGATCATGTACATTTGGGTCTATTTCTGGCCGTTGTACTTTACATCTCTCCCCTATATTTCTACCTTACATCAGTATCATAGTATCTTGATTACTGTTGCTTTATAATAAAGTTTAAAATCAGATAATGCTAGTCTTCAAAATTTATTATTGTTTTGGCCATTTTAATTCTTTTGCCTTTCAAATAAATTTTAGAATTAGAAGGCCAATTTCTTTAAAAAAAATTATGCCTGTTAGGATTTTGATAGACACTGTAATACATTTTTGGATGAATTTAGAGAGAATTGACATTTTAACAACATCCTATTTTCTAAACAATGAACATGATATATTTCTGGAAACATTTTCTTTCCTTTAATTTTCCTCACCAATATTTTGATGTTTTCAATGTACATTTCTTGGATACTTAACTATAAATTCATCCATTTTTAATGCTGATAACATAAATGGAATAATTTATATATCTATACCTATTTATTATTGATATAAAAAATATAATTGAGTTTTATATATTTACCATGTATACTGAGATCTTGCTAATTTCACTTTTTAAGACTTATCAATGATTTTATAGTTTTCTTGATAACTTCTACACATACAGTCATGTTTTTTATACATAAAGAAAAGCTTACTATTTTTTTTCCTAAGGTGTATAACATTTATTTAATTTTCTTGCATTGTTCACTGACAAAGACCTCCAGTACAATGTGTTGCATAAAGTGATGAGATTAGTCAACTTTGATTAGATCCTCATCTTAGAAAGCAATGTTTCTACATTGATTATAAGATTAGCTGTAATTTTTTTCATAGAAGTCATTTATTAGGTAGAAAAAATTTCATTTATTTCTAGTTTTCAAAAATTTTTATCATTGAAGGGTCCAATTTTCATCAAAAGTGAGATTTTCTTGTATAAGCTAAATGATTATATAGGTTTTGGTCTTTAATTCTAATAACATTGCAAATTTCAATGTTTGGTATATGAATATAGAGCCAATATTTTTTCTGAGATAAACTCTAGTTGGCCAATATGTATTATCATTTCTTACATTGTTCAATTTGATTTGAGAATAAATTTTAAGGATTATTTCATTTAAGTGTAGAGATGTTAGTTTTTAGCTTTTTTCTAAGGATTGGTGTATAAATTTTAAGGATTAGGGTGACATGAAGATGTTGATAATATTACTTTAATATTGTTTTAATGTCTGTAGGATTTGTAGTAAAGCTTTCAGTCATATACACATTTATTGTTGCTATGTCTTCCTGCTGAATTAATTTATGTAATACTATAAACATTTTCTACTTACCTCTGATAAATCTTTTTACCTTGAAATTTTTTTTATCTAAAATTAATATAGCTACTCAAGTTTCTTATATTTACTGTTTACATAGTATGTCATTTTGTGATTTCTAATTTAATTTTTTGTCAGCAGAAAATATGTTCTCTAACATTTTGAAATGTTTGATTTATTGAGAATAATTTTATGTCCAAGAGTATGGACTGTTGTAATAGATGTCCAGGTATGCTTGAAAATTAAATGCAGTTTTCAGGGTTTGGATATATTTCATAATATTCACTAGTTAACTGACAGTGTTCATATAGTCTAGGTCCACACTGATTTATTTGTTTTATACACATATAAATTAAAAGCGTCTGTTTCTAAAACACTATTTGGTTTTGAATCCACTGTTTCCCATTCTTTTTACACAACATTTGTATAGACCCTAAATGTAAAATTGTCTCTGCTGATGGAGAGTAGACATTTCTTAAAGGAAGAATTAGGGGTGATGGTACAGACTGAGGAATTTGAAAAGGTAACATGGCAATTTCTTTTCTTCTTAAACTTTACTTATATTCTCAGATTTACTTCATCTATAATTTACAAAAAGTGTGAACTCCCAAGCAGGCTGGTGCTGAGGATCTGGGGAAGATTGATTAGTTGGAGAGAGACAACAAAGGGACAGTTATTTATCTCAGACATCTTATGGAAGAATTGGTAATGATGAGAGTGAGTTAGCACAAAGCCCAATGTGGGTTGCTAGTCTGAATCACAATCACTACCCGCTAATGGCTTCTCTACAAAAAATATTGCTATCTGGTACCAGAATAACTAAAAGCAAGAAAGACGATGAGACTGACTGAATTCCTATATGGTAGCAAAAGCAAGTTTTTACAATAAATAAGAGATCCTTCCATACTTATGTTGTTCCTGTGATAAGTTGTTCCATTAATCAGAATAAATATATCAACTGTGTATTACCAAAATTTTATAGAAAAAAAATTGGAAAGTCGAGAAGGTTAAATCCATTGTCTATAGCTATCAAACAGTAGCATTGAATTTAAATCTTGTCAGATTCCACATTTCACCTTTCTTGTACTATACTGTGCTACATGCAAATGAATAGTCTCTTATACAGAGATCCAAAGTGAATTCTGCTTTCCAATCATCTTTAACTGTAGAATTAGATGGTATTTTGTATCTGTGAAATATTAAAATTATTTCAACAATTATATTAAAAATATATAATGACAAGATAGATTCTCAATAAGTGACCAATTCTGCCTCCAAGCAAACAGCACCATTGTCTCTTTGTTCCTCCTTTTTGAGGGAATATGGTTTAATTGCACATATAACCACCAAATTAGATTAGAAAAATTAAGATAGCAAGCATTGTTTGAATTCCTGGTATCTTTTCTAAATCAATATGCTGCTGAAATGTCTCTTTAAAAAAAAGCCACTTTATTGATGTATGATTACCATAAAATTATATGTCTATCTTTTGGTTTTAACAAGTGATTATCTCTTTATGTTAGTTCATATAGAAATGAGCTGTTATTAGAACCATAGCCCAATGGAAGATGGAAGGACAAAAGGAGGGAGGGAGGTAGGGAGGAGAAGAGAGAGAGAGGGAAGGTTCAGGGAAGCAAAGTATTCCTTTTTATACCTAGACTCTTCCTGTGTTCCTTTTAAGGCTAGTTTCTGGAAGTGCTGTCTATAAGTCACCATGTCTATGTCTTCATCCTCCATTTGTTTTCTAACTTACTTTAATATCATCCCTACTCATCACACCAATAAACTTGATCTATGACACTTATAACTTGCATGTGTCCAAATCTAATGGGACAGTTTCTGGCCCTGCTGCATTCTCTTACTTAACAGCATTTAACACAGCTGAGTACATCCTCCTTCTAGAAATAGCCCTTGTTTTGGCTTCCTTGTCCTCAAAATTTCCCCTTTTTACAGTGGTCACTCCTTTTCTGCATTTTTTTAAAAATGTGTCTATATGTGTGTGTTTTCTGCTGGACTAGTAATTATTGAAATGTCCTAAGGTCTCTAAGGGCATATTTACAAATGGTGTTCATCTTCAGGCAAGATCTCTCTCCTGTGCTCCAAACTCATATAAATGTCATCTCTTCAGAAAGATTTTCACTTACCACCAATCTGAATATCTTCCTCAGTCTCTCTACTCTATCATTCAATATTTTATTTCATTATTTTCAATATTATTTAACATAATATAAGATGACTTTTTTCTGTTTGTTTCATGTAATTTCTGTTTCTCATTGTTGACATCAACTTTCATTCCCTAACTGAAATGCTACAGCTTTGTCTATCTTCTTCACAATTTAAACCTTAGGGATACTGCAATATAAAGAACCTAATGGGTATTTAACAACCAAATATATAAGTCTGCTTGAATTAATATATACACTTATTTGTTAGTAAAGAAAACATTTCATATCTGTGGAGATAAGGAATTATAGATTGAGACTTAGACCTTTATCTACCATGTTCTAATTTTCCAGAACTGATAGCTTTCCAATTAATACAGTAGTAGATTCACTATATCATAGATTTTAGTATAAAAAAATTATTTCCAGTTTCTGGACTATATCTCTCAGACTGTGAATTTGGTTGATCATTCTCAGTAAAAATAAAGAAGCATTTATTGTAATTAACATAAAAAAATTTAGATTTGGAATTAGATACACTTAGGTTTATTTTCTGCTTAATGAGTAGATTTAGAAATCTTTGACTTTATAAAGTTAACTTAAACTCTCATCATTGATTCTTTTCATTTGTAATGCATAAGCACATGTAATTACCATATACAAGTGCTATAATTAAAATATGCATATAATTCTATAGGAACCCTGTAGTGAGTGAACCACTCTAGCCTGATGGAATAAAGGTTTCATAGAATAGGTTATTTTTGAGCAGGCGTTTAAAGTTTGAGTATAAATTCAGAAGGACTTTGAAAGAATTAAGAATGCAGAAAAGTGACATAACATATCTAAACATAAAGTGCCTAAAAACTTGAAGCGTTGTGTCAGGAACAACGAATTTTCCCCTACAACTAGAACATAGGTCTTATACAGCTAGAAATTGGAGTATCATAATTTGCTCTTCCAAGATTTTTGATTATTAATAATCAAATTATTATTAATAATTTGTGTAATAAATAAAGGAAAACAATTTTAAACACCTGTCATCATCTCCCAGTCACCATCATTTTCTCTTAGTTAGATGCAAGATCACTTTTTCAAATTGAAGGACACTGAATGATAGAAATAACTTAAATCACTGGATATTTAAACAATTACGATAGTCAATTAGTACAATATGGACATTAATTAGTTGAAACTCACTACCATATTCATTAATCTTGTTGCTCTTATTACCACAGGCATAAGTGCTGATGTTCCAGAACTTGAATAATTTATTTGCTTAAGATCTAAATTGATGACTGTGACTAGTTTCATTCATCAATTCCCATTTTCATTATGTTTGAATTTCAGATAAATTTGATTCAAGATCAGTAGCCTATGGCAATTTCATGAGATGAAAGAAGATGAAAACAGAAAGATGAAAAATTGAACTGACAATGCTGTGTGGAAAGTTTGTGATGTACAGTCACTAGACCCTCTGCTGAATTTCATATAGCTCACAGAAGAGGTGTATAACAGAAGATAAGTAACATTGATTCAATATCGATTATTTAACTTGCACTTTATAGTGTGAAAGTCTATATTAAGTGACTTCACTTCAGAATAATTTTAGTATATGTAAAACAATTTTTTATTGACGACATTCAATACAAATGTATGACATTCTTAAATAATTAGGTCATAATGAAAAGTTACATCTGAAAAGGACAATTATTAGAATTCATAAAATGTCAGTACCAAGAAAACATAAATTTAGCTAGGAAAGCTGTTTTGTTCATTTTCATGTGTGTGTGTGTGTGTGTGTGTGTGTGTGTGTGTGTGTGTAACAAGTTAAAGAAGTTTTAAACATAAATATATAAACAAGTGAATATAATCTAATAATTTATTTGCCTTCTCTAACCAATAAGAAAGGAGTGTAAGGAATGCTTAGGGCATGAGATATATTTGAGACTTAGAGAGGCAGTGGTGAACAAAACTGACACTGCCCTTTCCTCATTGAACTTACTATCCAATAGGAGTTATAGAAAATAAACTGTCAATTATGGCCAAGTGGGATAAGTAGTGAGGATTTTATGGGGTACTAGAAGAGCAAGGCTGGGTCAACTACCCATGACTCCAGTAGTAGGAAGAGGGTAAAGGGCATTCTCTAATCAAAATAATTTCTAAATCGAGACTTGAATGGGGGTAAATATTAGCCAGACAAAATAGGAGGATCAAGTGTTTCAGGCAAAGAGAAGAAATTGCAGGGCCAAAGGCCAGGGTAAAAGAAAGTTTGGCCAGTGGGAAAAAATTCAGCCATAACTTTCTTTCTAAAGGGTAGAGGGACACAATAAGGCAATAAAAGACTGGGGAAAAAGATTAAACCAAATTATGAGGACATTATAAGCTACATTTAACATACTTTAACTAGAGATTGTATCTACTGAACTGTAGAAAGCTGAGACGAGAATATTTTATTATTTGCCCTCATTTTATAAAAGTAATAGAAGGTAGTATACTCTGATGGCAAGGAGATTGGTTGAGAAACTATGAAAATTGGAAAGATAATAGTTATCTGACTTTGAGAAGAGCAAGAAAGGTGTAGAAAACTGAATAAATTTGTATAATAATCAGGCATTAGAATAGACAAGATATGGTGATATAGTAGACATATATAGGGTTAAGTGTCTATAAGGCAGGGGGTGGGAAGAATGTATTCCAAGTTTCCTAGTTAAGACAACTATAGAGATTGTTCTACTAATAATGAACTCTAGAGAACAAGTGGATTGGTGCAGGTGAGATTCAGTAATTAATTTTTATTTATATTTTAAGAGGTCTGTTGTGTAGATGTTCTTCCTGGGGCCTAATTTCTGGTTTATTATCCAGGATTGTCATTTATTAGTTGTGGATTTTGGGTGTTCTACTTAACCTGTCTGTGACTTGTTTGTAAAGTAGAGATATTGATAATTACAAATCACAAGGTATTGTGATGGTTAAAGGAGAGTTAATAAAGCATTTAGATTAGTGTCAGTAAATGGTAAGCACTCAATGAATTTAAAATATCGTAACATTTTTGTTTCTACAAAATAATCAAGAGGACATTATCAGGAGGAGAATGGACACATTTTAAGTAGACAGTGTTTAGCTTGGAAATATAGAATCAGGGATTGTCAGAATATAGTTATCATTTGATATCATCGAAGAGCAAAAGAAGAATACATAAAGTAATAAAAAAGTGTGTAGAATAGCACTTTAAGAAGCAATAAATATGAAAGATCAGAAGAGAAATAAATATCTGCCAAAATACTGAAAATGAACAATTAGAGATTTCAGAGAAAAAAGTATGGGATAATAAAATAAAATGATTAAATATGTCAAAAAAGATATATTTCAAAGGTAAAAATCCTTGATTTGCTGCATGAGTATAGGTTAGAAATAAAAGGATTCAAGGTAGACTTCAAGACATCATGCAAACTAGTAAATGGTGGTGTTAATTTTTAAGGTTTGATAGGAAATGAGGCTTGAGGGAAGCAAAAGTAAGGCCTCAATGAAAGCTCCTAGGAGTGAGTGTATATAGGAGAGAAGAGTTCCAAAGGCTGGACCACTTCAACATTTAAACAGAAAGAAAAGAAATGCCAATAATTTTTATGTTGATTTTATATCCTGCAACTTTACTGAATTTGTTTATTGAAAAGTTCTAACAGGTCTTTCTTTGTTGTTGACAGTTTTCTCTATATACAATCATGTCATTTGCAAACAGATAATTTTACTTCATTCTTAAACATACATAATTTTGTCAATTATAACTCAATAAAGATGCTTTAAAAATAGAGAAAAGAAGTAGGATATAAGCAAAAAATGCAACTTAGAGTGAGGAAGTTAGAAAATTCAGAGAACATGGTATCACAGAAGCTAAATGAAATATGAGGAACAGCTAAATAGTGTGAAATCATGATGAAGACAAAGACACTGGCAGCGACCACCAGGATCAGAAGGAACCAGTCAGGACCAGAGCCAAGCCAAAGTGGCTCCATCTCATGTTCACAGTTCTCAAAGAGAGTCTTCTGCCTTCTTTGCACTCTTTTCTGCTTTCAACCCAGGATAACATAATTTGGAGAAGAGTAATGTGGAAGATGGACTGAAAACAAGCCATGTCTCATTTCCCAAGCCCCTACTCCACCATACCCATAGACACCCTTTCCCCTTCACATGTGCTCTCCTCCAAGCAGCTTAAGCCTTTACTTAAGGGAGGGAAAAACTCTAGAACATGTCAAAAACCAAAATTTGAAAATAAACCAGAATATGTCTTTATACAAAATAAGATTGTTATAACAGCCAAAAATGATAGGATAAATAGAACTGTAACAAAATATGATTTAAAAACTTACTATATATTTCAATAGTGAAAAGACGACAGCAGTGTTTGAGAATTAAATAAAACCAGTTTTCTTGATTTCATGGAGCTTATTGTTTACCCTTTAAGGTATATTTTAATTTTTGTTTTCCTCTTTGTGATAAAAATATATTGCTACCTCATTTAATTTAAGATCTTTCATCTTTAGAGATAACATTTTTAGATTTGGTAGATTAATTCAGTGAAAATGAGAGAAAAATAGCACAATAAAATCTATCTTATCTTGCTTGTTTAATTGGAGAGCATGCTAAAATATATAACTTAGTATTAACATATTTGTAACTTAAAGCAGATCCTTTTTTATGCTATTTTTACTAAAATAAAATCATTTAGTAATTCAGCTTATACACTCTCTAATAAATATAAACTACATTGTTAGACTAGCTATAAACTACTCTGTGTATGGATATATGGGCTATATATGAGTTACTCAGAATGATAAAATCCTATTGGTTAAAACTAAAAACCAAACAAAAACGAAAACTAAAATACACGAGGTCATGAATTCTAACATAATGTTTTCTGACACAAAAATGTTAGTTCTTGATAACGTGAGTATGATTGGTGGCAAATTGTCCAGGCCATATATACTTGTTATATGTAGGTTAATCGCTCCAAATTGTACCTTCTTTGTTTATAAAATAAGATGATACTAGATTGTGTCATAATTTGGGCATTGTATATATCAAAAGAAAGCCAATTTAAGTCTTAAAATACCTCGCCTTGGCTATAAATGAGTAATGAGCATGGCACAGCATGTGTACTGATTTATCTACTGATCATCATTTAAAATACACCTAGAAACTAAACAATGGCAACTACAAAATAGATTTGCAGTTAGATTGTTAAAGGTTATAGTACTTTCTTTTTTCTCTATATTTTTAACACTCAGATTCTTCTACAGCACTCAAAGCTTAAATTCCTCTTTATTCTCCAAACAAGGTAAGCTAAGGGTCATGACCAACTTAGTCTCATCGAAAGTTTTGAAATATATTTCCTACTTAAGGTCTATATATTTTTCAAATGAATTTTTTTACTTGTTAAGAAAATCAATAGCATTCCCATGCTTTATTTTACAACTTATCATCTACTTTTATTTTCAACAATTTTTTGAAGTTTTCAGAAATAAAAAGATAAACGCTTAACTACTCTTTTGAAAAACTTTGTTGACTAAGATGTTAATCTCATGCAGGGTTCTTTTTTTGAGTGGTCAGACCTAGGCCTATTTTCTGTGAATTGAATTTAGTTTATCAACACAATATTGTTGATCATGCAGTTTCCTCAATCAGACATGCTGTGTCTCTCTGTCCCACTATTTTTTCACCTCACTTGTTGTACATAATTAAGTAATTATTAATCAAAACACAGCTCTTCTTTTTTCATAACAAATAAAAAATGAGTCTAGGTGGCTGTGATTTCTCTCCAATTAAGGTAGGAGAAAATGAGTATGTATCACAACTATAATATAATGTATACTTTGTTATCACAGCAGTTTCCCTTATAAAATAAAATATATTATTGATTTAGGCACCGTAAATTTGTTCAAGCATTCTATTTCCTTATGTTTATGATAAAAGGCACTTATGATATATGCAAATAAACCCATGAAAATACATTATTAAACTCATTTTATTCTATATACCTTTATTAATTTAGCGTATTTCTATTCTATAGCTATTACATTAGATGATATTAATATAAAGATGATTACATAAGTTATTTAACTTTTTACCAATAACTAAATTTGTCTTTTAAAATATTCTATAAGAATTTATTGTAATATATTTACTTATCATTATTAATTCACTGTTATTAATCCACTTACTATACTAAAAAAAGATTAGCTTGATTCAAAATCTCAGAAATCACAATTGCTTCCCCTCCAGCCAATCAGTTCCAAATTAATTTGCATCGAGTAGGAGCAATATCTACCCTGTTACACAAGCCAGAGCCTCTTTTCTACTCAGCTTCCAAAATAAATATTTATTTAAATTTATTTGATTTTACCTCACAAATATTCCTTGAACATATTTTTTTCTCCAGCTCTAAAATTAAGTCCAAATTTCTGTCTGTTGACTAAAACATACATTCTTTGATCTGTATCTGTTCTTAACCATTCCCAAACTCGTTCTTATACTGCAGCTAAGGTTATCTTTGTGAAATGCAGATATAATCATGTCAGTCTCAATACTTTTAGCCTATAAAGACCTTTATCTCTACTAGCTTCCATGATTCTGCAAGGCTGGGTCCCTTACTCTCTGAGATCTAGCAGTACTATCTCTCAGTTTCTTAAATCTACTAAGTTCCTCCTTATAAAACACCTTTGCCCTCTGCCTAGACGGCTCTTCACACTACTCATGTTTCTTCCTTCCCAAATACAATACAAAATAATATTCTTCATCCATCACTATTTCTTGCTCTCTCTCCCTTTGTTATTTCACCAGGAAATGTAATGTAGTCCTGATTTAATAACCATTTATAACAAATACTAAATATACATGAAACCTCTGATTAATGTCTTCTGTCATCATCCCTACTAAACTTAAGCTTCAGTGCGACATGGAAAACATCTATATTGCAATCAATGAGAAGTTTTGTGACATATTAAACATTGCTGGAAACCCTAGTCATGTGAAAATGGAATCAAAACACCAATGGAAAAGGAATCTATTTATTTTTGTTCACTTTGTAATCATTAGCTTATTCTATGATTTTAAATGTATCTAAATTATACTATTCCTAACACTACTTCCTTGAAGTAAAAATTTCCCCTGAGCTTCTTGCAAATAATCACTACAAATTCCAAAAGAAAATGTTTATTCACTTGGGAGTGTACAACATTTATAAATCAACCACTTAAAGTCATTTATATGGGGCTATTCAGCTGCATTTCTAATAAAAGTGACATTATTTTCATTTTAGATTGAATATACTGTTTATTATTACTTCCATAAAATTGTAATAGAAATTATAATATCAGATTTATTGAAGTTTCAGTTGAAGTTTATCCCACTTTCTCCTCTGTGTTAAAACATTCAACCAAATGCATATAGCCGTTGGATTAGTATGTAGATTTCTTTCTCTCAGTATCAATGTAAAATTAATTTTGAAATTTTCACTTGATTTTTCTTTATAAATGGACTAATACGGTATATAATAAAAACAATCATTTTAATATTAATAATTATCGTGATCAATGTAAAAGTTAGAAAACACACAGGTCAAAAGAAGCTAAAAATACAGATCACCCATGAATCCATAATTCAGAAATACTACTCCCCAAATTTTGGTTAATTTATTTCAAGATTTTAAGAAAACTTTTGCCATACTTTTATTATTTTGTAGTATAATGACAATAAGGTACATGTAAGGCTACTTTTAACATTTAAAATTAAAGTGAATTATAAAGTATTATTTTATTATGTCACATTAGAGATTCAAATTCTATGTGCTATAATATTGCACAGCCCTAATATGTTATTTAGAAACACATATCATGAATATGCTGCACTTGTTATAGATTTTAGCCACAAATAAATATTTAAAAATTTCTAAAGTTTTACTTTTATATATTGATATGATGACTATATCTGTATGCATATTGTGACCAAACAGATGATTATTTTTAGATATTTCAAAACTTATTCCTATTAGTTATAATAGTTATTGAATATGTTGGTTCTCAAGGAAAATAATGTGATTTTATTATAATTATAACTTGATTATAGTATTATCAAAGTAGGCTTTTAAGGTGGAGAAAACTGGTTGAATAAAGGCTATATTTAAATATCATCTATCAAGTTATTATTATTTATGATTATTATTTATGCGTGTAGCACCTAGTCTTCCTAGGTGGTCTCCTATCTAAGTACTAACCAGGCCTGACCCTGCTTAACTTCTAAGATCAGACATTGAGCTTGCTCAGGGTGGCATGGCCACAGACCATAGACCATGGCTCTACCGCAGTGTGAACACAGGACCTTTTGCATGTAAAGCAGGTATGCTAACTGCTACACTACAGAACCGTATTCGCATTTATCATTTTAAAAACTTAATATTCTTTCTTTCTTATGACTTCTTTATGGACTTCTTTTCCTTTATGACATTTTGTTTAAGGTCAATTAATTTTAACAGATGCAAAAAATGTTCTCAAATATAAATTAAGCATTTGTAACATAAAAAATAAATAATCATATCACTTTTTATACTACATGATTTGGTAAAAATGAATTATTGACCATAAAGTAAAAACTAACTCAAGCAAAATTTATAATACTTGTACTTGACTGTATAAAACTGTTCAAAAGCTGATCGATAGATAAACCTCATACACGTTAAAATTATTTTACAAAAATGTGTAGGAATTGAGCTCTCCTGATATCTAGACTTCTGTGCATCATTGTTTAAATGTCTACTAGTGATATCATTTTAGTACAAAGCATCATTATCTGTTTCTTTCATTATTTCAGTAACCTCCTAAGTGGTCTCTCTACATTTCCTTCATGCTCCCTAGAGATGTTTCTCTATCTTGCTACTATACCAGTTTTCTTTTGAAATGCAAACTATATTATTGCACTCCTTTGCTCAAAATTCTCCAATCACTTCCTATCTCACAGAGAAAGCCAAAGTCCTTATATATGTTGTTTTAAAACTTGACTCTAGCACTTGAGTCACCTAAGCTACTTTGAAAAATTGTCCTTGGCTGGACTTTAGCCCAGATCAATGCAATGAGAATTTCTGAAGTTGATAAAAAGAAAATAGCACTGTTTAAAAGTTATCCAGGTGATCCTGATGGGCATCTGGGGTTGATAATCATGGCCAATTATGACCTAGCTTTTATTCTCTGAATTATCTACCCCATTCTTCTCTGCTCATTCCACTCAAGCTGTAATAGACTCCTGGTTAGCTTTCAAATTAGCACTGCCATAAAACCTAGGAAAAAGATTTCCTGCCCTGAGATGACTATTTTAAATTGTTCTAGTCTGGCCTTCCATTGGCTGTACTCATCCTCCTAAGCAGGTATCTATGGAGACAATATATCAACACATATGCTTTCTAGATCACACTATGGACATCTGGAATCCCACAACTATCTATCAAAATGGCCCCAATTCCACCTCCAGTGTCCTTGGACTATCCTCTCAAGAGTAGTCCATGACACATACAAGAGTAGAAAGAGCTTGGATGTGAAAGCTGGATATATACAAGCTTGCATGGTCTTTTGTTGTGTGGTACAAAACCTCAGAGTGGGAAAAGAAGGGAGGTGATCATCAGACTGGTGTCCCACTTTTAGGGTTTGCCCTTCCACCACCGAGCAATATATTCCTCTGTAGAAATTCAGAGTCCCAAAGTTTCAGGTAATTTTGAAAGTTTATTTGAATAGATTTTAATAGTTTTTAAACTTGGTTTATAGTTTTAAAATATTTAAATATACAATTTGTAAATTTCTGTTTGTACTTTTGCCCATGACCCTACAGACAATAAGAATGGGCATTCTCAAACATATGAACCATGTTCTTGCTTTGAGGTCTTTGCACTTTGTTTCTTCTTCCTGGCAAACTCTTTCCCAGGATTCTACATGCTTTTCCCCCTCTCATTTCAAGTCTCTCTTTAAACATTAGTTTATTTGTGAGGACTTTTATAACATCCTTGTATTAAAAAGCAATCATTATCTCCTCCCAAACCTAATTTCCTATGCTCTAAGTCTTGTAGTATATTTTTCCTAAAGTCTTACCTAAACATAATTTTTATTCCAAAAATTTTCTCTCAATCTGTAGCTGGTTTTTTGTTTTATCAACAGTGTTTATCAAAGAGAACAATATTTTAATTTTAACAAAATATACTTGTTACTTTTTTTTATTTTATTGTTTGTACTCTTTGTAGTTGAAAATATAATCCATTATGGTTGAATTGTTTTGACTCATTTGTAAAAATTAATTGACCATACATGTGTGTGTCTATTTAGATTCTTTATTGTGTTCCACTGACCAATTTGTCTATTTTTACAAAAACATTTATCTACTCTGAATTCATAGTCTTAGATTCAGGCAGTATCTGACAAAGGACTATTCAGAATAGATGACTTCCAATTCAAAAATAAAAAGAGAAGCTAATTTACAAAATGACCACAAGATTTGAACACATATTTTAATAAAAAAATATACTGATGGCAATTAAACACATAAAAGAATATTCAACATCATTAGTCATTAAAGAAATATAAACTAAAACCACAATGAGATACCTCTATTCTGTGATTGAATGTCCCTCTAAAAGTGATCAAGTGCAGAGACAGACTGGTCAAGAGAACAAAGTAGTAGCCAAGATATTAAGTGATGATGACTTTAATAGGATTTTGTTATTTGAGAAGGAAAGAAGTGGACAGAGGACATGTTAGAAGAAAGAAATGAGGCTATTTAATGTACTGAATTTAGAAGTATGTGAGAGGAAAACAAATCAAGAACCTCTTCTTGATTCTGATCATGCCCAACTATGTGAAATGTTTTGCCAATTCCTGATATGAGAATGTTGGGTTAGGAGTAGTTTTGATAAGGAGTTACAGGGTGGAAGTCATAAGTTATGTTTTCAAATTGTTAAATAAGAGATTGCTATATAATATTGAAATAAAGATATTGATTAATTTGGATTTTATGAAATTGCCTCTTTTTTTTGTAAGCTAAAAGCAATTAAATGACAGCAATTTCACCTAATAGTATGTAATTGTATATATGAGTATGTTGATCAAAAAAAATTCAAATTTAGAAATTTTGAAAGCATTGGAATATTATTGTTATTAAAAGCCATGAAGTTAGATATCATATAAGAGCAAAATATAAATAAAAAATGATCCTATAGATGAGATGAGAGTCTAATAATATTTATAGATTAAGAATAGGTGGGAAATACAACAAGAAACCTCAGGAAAAAAAACAGCTGAAATGAGTCAAATTTTTGTATTTCCTTGAATAAAATAGCAAAACATTACTTGGATATGATCTTTTGGCATTATGGTTTTCTACTTCCTGTCATATTAGTAAGATAAATACAATTTCCTGAGCCACGGTGAGTCTGAAAAGTTGGCTCTTGATATAACAGTCTTAGTATTTCCGAATATTCACAACCCTAGGATTTATCTACTTGCAATACTCAATGTTTTATATGCTGCTCCAACTCCTACAAACTATTCCATAAAGTATTGACAGTTGAAGGTAGACTCAAAAAGAAATACACAATCATAATATCTTCCTATATCATGCAATAAATTTGGCAATGAGTTTTAAAACTCATATTTCCTTGATAAATGGTGCAATAAAAACTGAGCATTTTGACTTTTTCTTTGCTTCAATAGATTGTTGATTTTTTCACTTTTATATTCAGAAGTTCAATCTAGTAGGGCAAATATATACTTGTCATCTATCTGAGGATTCCTTCTAAATTTAGGAGGCATTCAAATGATGGATAATCAACAAGTGGCAAATATCTACTATACCAGTTAGCTCCTTCCAGTCCCTCCCACAACATCTACATATATTCTTTTTATATTTGGGAAAAAATTGATTCCATTTGACATAACTCAAATATGTCTTATACCACTGAAACAAATTCCATTTCCAAAGCAAGATGACCTAATATTTCATCAGTTTTTGCATCCACTTTGAAGTCCAGACTCTCTAAGAAGTCTTTATTCCTTTCTATGTAATAAAATGTATTTGTTACAAAATATAAATAAATAAAAAAAACTAATAATTTGAAAATAGATAAAGGCTATTGTCATGGTGTTTAAAAGTAATCATGAGGCCATAGCATGTACTTTACAAATGACCCCTTCTACCACCCATTTTAAATTCTCTGGCCTTCAGACAGAACCTAAACTTGTCAAGATTCTCTACCAAATGGTATGATCCAAACTGTTATTTATGAGAGATCTATAATTTTGGTGGTACTGCATGCACAAATTGCAATAATACTTAGTACACCATATAATGGTACTAGCGGTTGCGTTAAGAGATCACCTGGGTTCCATCAATAGTCTTTCCTCCATTATAGAATACTTATTCCTCTGATTCCTCCCAGTCAATATAAATACACCCTTTGCCTTTTGATCTAATTGTATGAGAAGCTGCATTGGCCAAGATGCAATCTCTAGCTCTGAATCAATGCAATAACAGTCATTCAATGTAATTCAATGACCATATTTGAAGCGTTTCTTGAAATCCAAACTTCCAAATCAGCAGAGCCCAGAATCATAAGGGTATGAATACATTTCCCCCACCAAGCATATATTTAGATATATTCTACTTCTACCTTTTGTGTCCTACTGTGTTATACTTCTGGGAGCACATTTTCAAAATAGTGATTCCTAATTTAAAACAGTTTATAGCCTACAGGACGACATTATAACTCTGCAATATCTTGTCATGTGTGGCTCCATACTAAATCTTTAAAAATCCATATTTGTCTATAAAGTCATTTACTTCTCTTTGATAGGGTATGAGGTAACTGAATGTCATGGATACCAGTTGTTACTTTTGCTATAATGATAATTATTTGCTCAGATACATATATGATAACATAAAAAAGGCATAACACATTCAAATGTATACAGTTAGTAGTGCTAAACAAATGATGATGAGTAAAAAAGCAAATATAGATTTCAATATTCAAAGACTGACATGGAGGTATACCCTAATGGAAAGCTCTAAATTTGAGGTATGTGCACTAGCTACAGAAAATGATATATGGGAAATAAAATATGGGGAACTTTTCATTGTACTTAGAATTTTTGTCTCAAGTGGGAGAGAAAGAGATGTTACATACCTAGAAATATTCAAATTGAGTAGTGTTATATAGTTTCCCTGGTTGATTTCAACAACAGATGGAACAGAGGCTCTGGAAATAACAGAGAGGTGACCAAAAGGAGGAATAATAGAATAACACATGCTATGCTTATTTGTAAAAAATGGTTTTAGACTGGTATTTTAGCTCATAGCTCAGGAGGGCTAATTGGACGGCATATTCAGAAAACTTATTTTTGTTCTCCAATATCAAGTAATGTGTGTTTGTCTTGACTGTCGGTGTGGTTGTGTACCTTTGAGATGTCCTTCAGTAACCCCGCCTCCTGGTATTCATGCCACTGAGTATTCCATTCCAGCTTGTGCTGGGCTTGATCTCTGTAACCAAAAGAATATAACAGATTGACAGTCTGTTACTTTTGAGCTTAGTTTATGAAAGGTATTATAGATTTCATCTTGGTCTATCTCTCTCTTTTGCATCACTCTCTTGGGGAGAAGCCAGCTGTCAAGGGGCATAGCTCTATGCTAGAAACCATGTAATAAAAAACTGAGCTTTTCTGCTGCTGACTGTATGATTGAACTAACATGAAAGCAGATCCTCCAGTCCCTGTCAGACTTACATGTGACTGTAGTCCTGGCAGACAGCTTGACTAAAAACTTATTAGATGCCCAGAATCAGGATCAGCTATCTCATTACTGGATTCCTGATATCGAAAACTAAATGAGATAACAAATGTTTATTGTTTTCAACTGCTGAATTTTAGGTCGATTTTACACAACAGAAAATTAAGTCTGTTTTGTAGATTTCTTGAAAGTTTTATAGAGTTATATTGATAGCTATTGGTAGTTACTGTCCTACTTATAATTTTTGATGACTGATATCGGTCGGCCTTAGTGAAGATAATTAATTATTAGCAATAAACCAAAGAAATTGAGATATTCTGACAGAAGTTTTAATATGCCACAGCAAGAAAAAAATTAAAGCATAATTAATGTTTATTAGTTTAAAAAGAGAATATAGAAAACAGTGAAATCAATTATTTGATATAGAGATACCTGACTAAAAATTGAACTTCTGGCCTTCACCATAATTGGTTTACTTCCCCTACCTAAGTACTGAATTATATCTAAGATGTTAGATTAACTCATGGAGTGTTTAATTCCAATTAAAAACGACTTAAAAATTCTTTATGAGTCAAATTTTCTTTCAAAGTGAACTTTAACATTTGTAGTCAACTGATCATTTGGCAATATGGTTTTCCTTATTTATTTTTCCTTTTAGTAATGAGCACACAGATAACTACTCCTAATGTGGATATATAAGCTTGTGGGTAGGCAGTATTTATTTGAGGTATTCAACATCTGATAAAGTTTTGTAAATTACACCAATTTAGTTCAGTAATGCTAATTAGTCCCACTGTAAATACTTTTTGAATGGAATTTAATTGTATTGCTAACCTCTGATTGACATAAGATTACTATTATTTTAACAGTTGCTATCAATTCTCTTAAATTCCATTGGGGGAAAGTATTTCCCAAAGACTGAAAGAAAAATCACCTAAAAGGCATAATGACTTCTAAAATGCCAACTTCTACAGTTTCTATTTAAAGACATCTAATAGTTATAAAGAACCACTTAGGAAAGACTTAAATACATCTCTTCTTCCAGGTCTACTAAGTAAATTATCTCTAAAAATACCTGAAGACCCCTCGTTGAATTATGAAAGCTGCTAAATCATTTACAGATGTGTAGAGTGTGTCTGTGTGTATGTGTGTGAGTGTGAATCGTGTACAAGCTGATACTGATTTTTTCTTGCATGTTTTAGGTGTGAGTTTTAAAAATTGTGAATTGATATAAGAATGTATTTGTAAGTAGCACAAAGCCTCAGAATTTTTGACAAATTGAAAAATGCTTTAGTGATATCGGTATATTGTCATTGAGAGATCATATCATAAGTGACTTAAATTCTTGGAAATAATAGACAGCAAATAATGCCCTAGTTAATTTATGACAAACAGTAGAAGAAGTCATACCAGAATCCAGGTGTTTGCTCTTCCAACCTGTTCTTTGGCTAAATGCATGATTAGGTTAGAATGCCTGCCTGGAAATGAGAGCAATGACAGACAATAAAACATGTACTATTATATTGTCATGGTTCCATTTTCTGTGAAGAATAATATAGGGAAAACTTTAGAGATAAAATGTTTATTATAACGATATATACACAGCAGTGAGTACCACCTGGTATTTTGAAGTGATGACTTCATGCACCTACCATTTAAAAAGCTATTTTGCATTCACATTAATGAAAATATATAGCTTAAGAGAAAATGCTAGGTATTATAATTAGTATTCTCTTATACTCCAACAGCACAAGATCATTTCAGTTTCTATTTACACTCATCTGTCAGTGTTTTACGGGTACACATTTTTTTTTTTTTAACATAACACCTGCATCTAGAATCTTGCAAAATGTTATGCTAAATGTACTTAAGCTTTTCAGGTTTCTGAACATATACTCAAGATATGTGTTCTACATTAAATAGCAGTAGGCACAGGTGTCCCAAATTAGTCTAAGTTTGTCTAGCTTAAAACAAAATACTATCATGTGTCTTTTGCATTTTAAAAACTTTAGAAATATTATGCTTCAAGGTGATTAAATCTGGAAATCCATTGTAAAGTGTTCCATTTTCCTTCTTTGCTTTTCATTCATTCTGATGGTAATCCTCCCTGCTCCCATTTTCATCAGTATTGTCCCTCGAAGGCCCATGAATAAGGAGAATGCTTTCTGCCTAAAAGCACCTTTATTTATTAAAAAAAATTTTTTTTAAAGTAGTTTTAGTTTGAGTTTCCCACAACTCTTGTTTGAATGACTGATAGTAGTTAAAATGCTGGGGTTATGTTGAGAAATTTGTTTTATCAATTCATATTTAAATTTCTTTTTGTGTTTCTTTTATATTTTATATAAACTTTTAAATAAATGCTCCTTCAGCAAGGGAAGCTTTGCCAACAGCAACACAGGGAAAGCATTAACATGGATATTTCTATTCACATAGATTCTGAGTTTTGTATTCATGTCAGGCCTGAATTATGTGCCTTTGGGGCAAGTACTGAATCTAATTTTCTGTATTTCCCTATTGCAGTACCACATTAATGTAGAGAGGATCTATAGCAAATTTATAATATAAAATAAAAAAAATTATTTTATCCCTTTCCTTTGGTTCTTTTCTCCTTTTATCATTTTTAAGGCTTTCTCTCTCTATATATATTTGTTTTCAGATATCATTTATATGTATATTTAATCTGAATATTTCTGAAACCAGTATTATATTATGGCTATATTTAAACTTTATATTTGTTACAAGAACCAAAAAATTGAATGAGATTTTTGAGTTTTCATAAATATTCAAAAATAACAATGACAGCAAAATGTCTTAACTAAAATTTTGTTGTTTCTCCTCAGTTAGCCTTTTCTCCCTTAAATGTTGTGAGATAAATCCTGACTATTAAAAGAGAGAGCAGAGAATTTGAAAGTGCAACATTCTGTGTTTGTTTCCTTTCAGTGGATATAACTCTATGCAATATATCTTTCTAAATAATATTTTTATTCAACTATTTCTGAAATAGGAAATGTTAATTCAATTAGGTGTAGTTAGAGCCGAAACAATTAAAAAAAAAAAATTAAACTGTTGTAGAACCGCAAGCAACACACACACAAAAGAGCATATGCAAGGTAAACTGAATAGTGAACAAATTTGAAAGTTGAGAAAAACAGGAAGGAAAATGACTTTTGACAATCAGAATAGAAATTAGCCTATATACTTTGTTTTTCAGGCTCAGGATATCTGAATAGAAAAGCACTAAGAAAGCAGGTGTATTAGACAAAGAAGTGGAAAAAAAATTCTGGAAGCATGAAACTTTCAGTGATTTCAACCATACATGAACGCCTGGATAAATTGGGATTATAGCCAAATGGAATGGAACGGAACGAGGCAACAGAAATGAATCATGCTGTGCTTCACTGGGGATATTAGCAGCCTGATAATTGTGCCTGAAATGCTTTCCATTGTTTCTGTCTAATTGCCATTTAATTCATCATTTCACCCAGAAGTTAAGGCTGAAACTCAAGAAACACTTTGAGTCATGTCAGTTCATTTTAGGACTTGTTTTGTCTGCTAAATTCAAGTTATTTTCCACCTTACAAGTCATCCATCTGAAAGAAATGATTATAGATGACTTTAAAAATGATACAAATACATGCTAGGATATCAGCCCTACTGCCTATTTTTCTATTACCCTTCTATTTCTGGTGTGGATATTGAGAAATATATTTTCTCATTTAAAAGATGGGAATATTAATATTAATGGAACAAGATTAATTATAATTTTAAGGTAGAGGTAGTAAATGGCTGTCAAACCCAAAATTTCTGATTATGAGTGATATGTTCTTTCGGCAGTTTGATGCTATTGAATAAATAGATTGCCACATACAGAAGTTTTTAAAAACTACAAGTCAAGTAAGTACTTCAGAATACATATTTCCAAGGCTTAGAGAGGAAAGACAGTGGCTCTTCTATTAGGGAGGATGACCCCCGACAAAGTAGGCTTCTATACTCATAAGTATGCAAAGTTACATATGTCCTGGAAATCATACTTATGGAGAAAAAATAGTGATGACATACAATAGAAAAAATAAAATTGATATTTTCAGTCTCAGGTCTACCCACATTTCCCTGTGATCTATGGCAGGAAACACATTGTTAGCCTTAGTAACATAACCAAAGTTCTGGTAGTTGCTTTTTTGAGACATCAAAGCAGGATAACGTGTCTTTTCTATGCTAAGGAAAAGTTGATGAGGTAAGTCTCTACATCCCTTCAGTTCAGATTTTTCCTGTCGACATTGGCACCTGACACAAAATACAAGCCTAACCATCCCTAAACCTCTGCCTATGGCGATCTGAGTTCCACATATGTAGCAAATCTAAAGCATTTACCAATTATTTATTTACCAAAAAAGAAAATGCTTTATGCAACTGATTTCTTATATTAACTCTTCCAACATGCATCTTCTAGTTAGAACGTTAGCTTGGGGGTACATTATTTTTCTTTATGTGCGTCCACATAAATCATATTACTGTTCTACTTTTGCAATTTATTTAGTTATTTATCCCAATATTATGATCTAGGGTAGAACTAAAAATCATGAATATTTGATAGTTTACCACTTAAGCTGCAAAAAAAGGAATCAATATTTTCACAGTGTCAAACACACTTTAGGAATCATTTACCTGTTTTAACATTTTATATCTGTAAAAATTTGAGAACAATGACATTTGTAGGGGCATAACTTATTCATGTTGGGGCCTCTTTCAATTATGAACAGCAATTTGTGAAATGCTTGTAGGCATATTCCATTACTTGACTAAATTCATAATTATTTAGAAATAGTAATACATATTGAGTTGTGCAAAACCATTCCTATCCAATCTTATTTCAGTCTATATAAGAGCCTCATTGAAAGGGCACACAAAGAGGATTTTTATCCCTGGTTGACCTGCTTTTCTTCTCTTTTTTCTCCCTTCTTCCCTCACTGCCAGCCTTCCTCCCTCCTTCCTTTTCTTCTCTGCCTCTTTCTGTTAGTTAAGAATCAATTTTCCACCATCTCATGTTGGAGGCTGGTCAAAATCAAACCTCACTCTGTCCAGAAAATGTAGGAAAGGGTTCTGACATACTTTGGAGAAGAGCAGCTATGATACTAACATCCTCTGAGTATAACCTCATTTTGATGTGGAACTAAGTGATCCTTACTTCCAGTTATAAGTTGTAAAGGAACAAAATATATAAACTTTGTTATAAAAATGTATAAATTTTTATAACAAAAAATTTTATAAATACAAAAAAATATATAAATTCCATCCTCCTGAGTTTATAGTCCACAACTTTCCTCTTGTGGGGCAATAAGTTATTTATTATTACCAATGGGAGCATCGTATCTAACTTTCAAAAGTTTGACAGATTAAACAACTGAGAAGGATATTTTTTAAACTTCTTCTCATACTTGTTTAACTAGAAATAAATATCCCTGAGCTTTTCCCAAAGCAGGGACTATTTTACTCGATTCTTAGATATAAATTTGAGAGACAAAAGAGGAGAACTTTGACTATTGTTTAATTCATTCTTACCCATTTTCTACTCTCCTCAACAAAACAAAACAAAACAAAACAAAATGAAAACCTACATTAATAAACAGCTACCAACAATTTGAACTCCCAAATTGTTGGTTGATGAGCTGGTTGATGAGAGCTATGCATGCACCTGGTCCCCTTGCAAAAACTTGGGACAATTCTGAAGGGCTGTCCTTGTTGCAGAGCTCCCCATTGGGCCTACTAAAACTGCTTTGCAGTCCAGATTCCTGCTCTACCCAATCTTGTTTCCTCTCTTTTCCTTTTATAGGTAATAATCTGAAGATCACTACCTAATAAGCCTCCTGCACTCTACTCTCCATCTGAGTCTATTTCTAAGAACCATCAACTGATTTCTATAAGAAAGCAGGCTTTTGAAAGAATCACTGGGTTTGTGCCTTCTGGTTGCCTTCCATGTTTGGAAAGCCAGTGTCTTGAAGATTTACCCTTACTTTCAGGAAATACTTGTGATAGTTTAGAAAAATGTCCAGAAATCTGCAGTGAAAAATAGTGGAAATAACCATGGGCTCAGAACCTAATGTTTCAGTCCAATTTTCTTATTCTCTAACTGGAGAACTTAGTGAAATGTTAGATATAACATTCCATGTCCTAAACAAGATACAGCACAATATCCACAACATTAGTGGTACTTTAATATATTTCTAGTACACTAAACATTGTAAAGGCTTTCACCATGAAATAATCACCAATACTACCTTATATCAGCTCAGAAAAGAAAAATTATTTATAGTGATATTTGAAAGAAAGTTAATGGAATAGAGAAAGAAAAAGAAAACCATTCAGAAGCATTCTGTTATAAATCTATTTCAATGAGACTTTATTTTTTTAATACAGCATTATTGAGGTCTAATTGATATACAAAAAAACTCCTGCAATGTGCAAAAAGATGAGATCGGACTCCTATCTTATGCCATATACATAAATCAACTTAAAACAGGTTAAAGATTTAGACATAAGACTGGGAACTGTAAAACTCCTAGTGAAAACCTTTGTGACACTGGTTTTGGTAATTTTATGCACCTGACACCAAAAGCATAGGCAACAAAAGCAAAATAGGTGAGTGAGACTGTACCAAAATATAAAACTTTGCCCGGAAACAAACAAACAAATAAAATAAAAATAAAATAATCAACAGAGTAAAAAGGCAACCAACAGAATGGAAGAAAATCATTGCTAACCATCTATCTTGTAAGAGTTAATTCTAAAATTATGTAAGTAACTTCTACAATTAAATTTGCTATACATTTAATAGCAAAAAGCAAAAAGCAAAAAAAAAAAAAAACTCAACAAACAATTTAAAACAGTCAGATGATTTGAATGGACATTTCTCCAAAGTAAACAAAGAAATGGCCAAGAGAGATATGTAAAGGTGCTTTATATCACTAATCATCTGGGCTATCCAAATCAAAATCACAAAGAGATATCATTTATACCTGTAGGTGGGATACATATATATATGTGTTGTGTTGGTGAAGATGTGGAGAAATTAGAAACTTTGTACAGTATTGATGTTGAAGGAATATAAACAAAATGTAAAATGGCACAATCACAATAGAAAACAGTATGAAGTTCCCTCAAAAAGATGACGTTTCATATATATTGGGAGTAGAATTTGCCCTAAGATTATGCTCCTGTTGTAAAATTAAGCCTGAAAATATTGTTATCTGATGACAGTCCTTAGGCAGTCATTCAGGTATTTTTCTTGTTTGCTTTATTTATAGAAAGTATAGGATTCCCTGACCATATAATTTATCATTCTACCAGAACACTCTAAAAGGGAACGGAACACCATTACTAATTATGCAAAGACAAGAGGAACAATCTAGGACTGTACTAGGCAAGCCAACATACATTGTCCATAGTATTTATAGTGCTTCAGGGCTAAAATTAGGGTTCAGTGGAATGTCATATGCATTGACATAGGTGCTCATAAAGAGAAATTTCCTCTCCCCATTTTCAGACACTAGTAATAGTTGGACTTAATCATGGAGGCACAGAATCAGAATAAAAAGATCTAGATTGAACCTGAATTCATGGTTTAGAGTTTCTGGAAACTCTCAAAGACAGGCTCAAGGCACTGTGATATCACATATCATACTGAGCCCACTTCATTGTTGGGAAATAATAAGGGATTAGTTAGGCAATGCATAAATATTTTAATAAATAAATACCCTGACTTCAAGACACAGGGGTAGTGCTATTTTACTTATATGGTTTTATATCACGGTGTATGACCTTTGTTGGGATTAAAATATGCCTAAGGTTATGATCATATGGGAATTTTGAGAAAATAAATGTTATGATTCAGTAGGTTTGGAATGAGGCTCTGAGACTGTACATTTATAACAAGCTCCCAGTAATGTCATTAGTCCAGTGTGCATACTTTGATTACCAAGAACCTATATTAATTTCCAGATACATTTATTATTTGAGAGTTATTTGTGACTAGTCATCTCAGGCAATTCTAAAGACTTTGACATGCTTGTCTTATGTACCTTGGGAAAGTATCCATAAGTTAGTCAATTTCTGGCAAGGTCCAAACCCCAAAGAGAAAATTATATCTTTTCTATATTTTATATTAATAAATATAATTCTAAATATGCTAATAGCAGCTTACTGATTACATTTAATGGTTTAAAAAATACTTTCAAGTTAGCTTATCTCATAATCAAGTTTTCACTCATTATTTTTTAACAAGCATATCCCTATTTAGACTGAATCACTATCCAATACATTTTAAATAAATATGTGTTTTAATATTAAAACAGTTATTAATTTTTAAAATTATATAATAGTTTCACTCGATCCTTTACATTTAAAATCTGAAGAGTTAGGTCTGAAAACAATATTATTGGGACATTTTTGGGGCTAATAAATATCAACTATCTTCCTTACCTGAGTTTAAAATCAATTAAAAAATAAATGCAGGTGTCAGACAAATGGAAATTAAATCTCGCCTTATCATTAGTAATGAAGATGACCCTAGGAAGTGTTTCTTAAGGTTTGGATTATTCATTTTACAGCTGAATGAGACACATGTGTTTACCTAATCACCAGCACAGAGAAATATTGCAAGACTTTCTGCTAGGAATGACCTATTACTTTTATAGTTTTACAGAAAAGAAGGTAGGCTTGAATATAATTTCAGAACAGACAGCAGGAAAGAAAAAAAAGAAAAGAAAAATAGGCTGTTTCCTCAAACTTATTCACTGGCTAACTCACTCTTCCTCCTTTGGGAGTCGCAAGTGAGGGAGCTTAGAGTGGTTGTGAATATTACAATGCCAGCCAGCTATATCTCCCTATGGAATGGAGGATAAATGTTACTTACAAGCTTGGAACACTATAGACTTAAGTTAAGAACTTAAAAGAATTCTGAAATCTCATTTGAATAAGTTTGGGAAACAGTACATATCAAAGAGGAAAAAGGAAAGTTTTTAGATATAACAAAAACATGAAATAGTTTAAGAGTTAACAAAGCACACTTGCTGATATAATCATACATTTTATAAACTTGGTATTAGCACAATGCCTGATTCATAATGGAGCAAAAGTAATTTTATGTGTTTCATTCGAATTATTGTAATCCTCATTTTGTATAAAAGGAAACTAGTACTTAAAGTATTAACCACTTGCATAACTAATAAGTGATGGAATCGAATCAAACTCATCCCAGGTTCTTCTACTACCTAGAACTGTACTCAATTAGAACACTGCAATATCTATCCCAACACACCAAATTTACAATGTTTCTGGTGAATATTACCTTTTTGACACCACATTGTAAAATGGTTAAATACAAATATATAGAGTCTCCATCTAATAAACAGTAATTTCATTTGAGTTCTTTATAAGAGAAAAACATGGGGTGATTAAAATGGAAGTTTTTGCAAGCTCTATATATTTTTAAATGTTTAGATCGAATAGTCATTAAAGGCATGAGTGAATAAATTAGACTGTTCCAGTTCAGTGTTCTTTCCGGTTCAAATATCTATAAAAATTAATTTTCTAATCTACTCTGTAAGATAAAAATAATGATAACTCTCATGTAAAGAGATTGGAAGGTCTTAATGAAATAATAAATGCATGGTATCCAGCTCAAACATTTAAAATTTGTTAAGTAGATTTCTTCCTCCTTTCCTTCCTTACTTCCTTCTTTCATGAAGTATTTTGATGATGTAATTTAATTTATATCAGCCAATAAAAACATAGCTTCTGCCCTCAGGAGACTTACAATCTACTAGAGGAAAGAGAACTCAATTAAAGATTAAAGGTTTATATAAAAAAAATACAAACTTTTGGTTTTGAGAGATACTGCGGAGGGCATATCTTCATGCATAATTTGAGGATTTGTCAGGAAAGATTTACCTGAGAAAATAGTAATTAAGTTGTGGTCTTGAAAACTATATATATAATTTAACCAGTTAGACAGGGATGCATGGGAAGATTCTACCCATAGAACAGACACTGGTGAGAAGAACAAGAGCCAATTCAAAGTGGATAGAAACCACAGAAGGTCAAAGAGGATCAAGGTTCAAAATGTGTTTTAGTATATGCTAGTAGGAAATAACCTGGACCCAAAAATTTTTATAAAACAAGCCAACAAACTAAAACCAAGATGTTCCTGGCTCATGAAGCAGAAAGACATTATCAATTATTAAAGCTAGTTTAGCAACATTTTTATTTTATTTATTTTCTATTATTTTATTGGAATTATACAAGCAATGTTTTGATAATAATAGACTATTAGCAACTCCTTTTTAAAATATATATACCATCAATACATTCAGTAATTACCTCTGCAAATAATATCACTAATGAAGTATGTAAAGAATTTCTAATAGATACTACAGTGAGCCAGAATATTTGTAAGAGGAGACAGTTAAAATGCAGTGCATAATGGCTGACACAGGTTAGCCAATTCTCCTTAGGAACACAACACATATTGCCAACTGTTTCTCTACATATTTTGCATCTCAATGAGCATATGGGACCTCTGATGACTTGTGCTACATTCATGGTCCTATTCAAATGTACAAGGTGAGAATTTTGCACAAATTCATTAGTAACACCTGAGACTCTCTCAGTGCCAAGAAAGCACATTAATCAGGAAAATGGACTGGAATAAGAATGGCTATTAAGAAGTAGAGTGGCTTATCATCTTGTTTCATATCTACTATTACAAAGTGCTCCAACTGTCAAGCAACAGCTCTCTTAATACATAGAGGTTCCAGAACAAGAGTCTCACACTGTGGGTGATCATAGATAAGCTCTTTATAATACCACACTTGACTATGAATGGAATATGTTATTTGTGAACACGACAACAACAGAAACAAAACAAATTCTGGTTTCACCTCTCTCTCACTTTCCTTTTTAATTTTTTCTTAAACTTTTCAAATCCTGGGATATTAAAGTATGACAGTCTTATATGTAATTTTGACTTTAGGTTACAATTATGCAGAGTTTGGTGACAACTATATTGAACTTATATTGATATTGCATTAAGCAACAGCAACTTTCTCAAGGTTCTCAACTAAGTAGAGAATATATAATTCCAAGTTATTTTACTAATTTAGAGATATCAGACAAAAATCAAAAGACCAATTTCACAAAAATCGACAAAGATGTTTTAATATGAATATGAAATTGAAAACATAGTCACATGCAAAACTGTAGAGTTAGAAGTTGCAAAATTTTAAATTTGAAGGATCCTCTTTATTATTTTTCTACCAATATATTACTAAACATTACTAAATAATAATTACCATATATTTTATTTAAACATTGACAGCCATATATTCAGAAACTCTATTCATAAACCTAAGATAATTAGCCTTAATCTTTTTGCTCCCTTAGTTAATCAAATCATTAATACTTACTAATATCACTTAATAATGCCTCCTGAATTAATTGGCTGCTATTCATCACCACTGTGACTACCATTATCCAAACAACCATCTCTCTTACTTGGATATTTCCAATTTTATTTCCTTTCCTATCTACACTATCACTTTTTCAGTCAGTTAACTTTATAAAACACAAGACATGAATTATATAATTTATATAACTGCGATAGTAATGCTACAATAACTTTCTATTATATTTAAAATATGGTCTAACCTACTCACAATCTTACCTATGTCATTCTCTCTGGTCTCATTTCTAGTCATCACACCTCCTGATCAGCATGATCAAACCATACCTGTCTTCCCATTCCTCCAATACATCACACTCTCCTATACTATCTTTTCTATAAGCAGTTTAAATAGATGGAATTCTCTTAGCTTACACCCTCAATCATTATTCTCAATGCCCACTCATTTTCAGCCTCCATCCAGATCTCAGCTCGTCTCATCAATGTGGAAATAGAGTAAGAATGCTGTGGAAAGTATGTTTAATTCAGCACTGTCTTTATTTTCCTTCATGGCAGTTATTGTACTTTTCTTATTTTCTTTTCATTAATATATTTTATATTAATATATAAAGATAAATAAAAACACAATATCTAAATATATTTTTTTCTGACTCCCTTATTGTAGCAGCAATTTTATTGTTTCTAATTTACCATTTTAGCCTTGGAAGTTGGCACATAATAGATGTTCAAAAATAGCTTCAAATAAATAATTAAAACTTTTATAAAAATTTTTAGAATTAGAAAGAGTATAAAGAACAGTCCCTAAGTAAAACACAGACATACCCTTAGATAGAAATACCCTTAGATACCCCCATGCTGACACACATATATCTAAAGCACATCACTTATGAAAATGTTTTTTTGTTGTTGTTATTTGTTTTTTAGCTTAGAGTAATGGGAAATAAGTAGTAAAGAGTCATAATCTTGTGTTTCATATTTCTCCTACAGGAAGAAAATCAGTAAAAATAAATTTCTTGCAATGAGAGAGAGATAAGAAACAGACAAAAAATGAGACAGAGAAAAGAGAAAAGGAGATAAAAATATTAAATAATAAAATTAATTTAATTATGTATACACTGTTCTGCTGCCTCTTTCAACTTTGTGAGGCTATTTAACTAGTAAAATATTCAGTACTTGTTTCTGTAAAAAATTTTTTTAAACTGGCTTACTCATATGAATACTAGAATATCTATATCAGTAGAGTGATATTGTCCAGTTACTCTGGTATCTAGATGTAATAATATCTAAAGGAATAACAAAAAAAATTATAAAGAAAAGAAATAGATTTGAAATAAGAAATGAACCTCTACTCAAAAAAAATATTATGCATAGTTTAATATGTGCATGTATATATAAGCAATTCTAAAAATGTACATATTTCAGCCCCTTCTTCCTAAGGAGCTAGAATTAACCTTTAATATTGTGGCTATGGAAATTATTTTTGTTTTAATGATATCCATTTATATTTTATATTAAGATATCCATCTTTATTTCTGGACTGCTATGAGTCTTTTTAAAGTATTTATATCCTAGTCATATCTCATAACATAAAGCTGTATAATTTGGCTTTTCAACCTAATCATAAGTATCTCTTACTGTTTAAAGATAGAAAGGTTTTGGAAGATTCATTAGCAAATTGGTTTTTCAAAAATTTTTAACACAACTTTTCTAAGGCATTTTATATATAATTACGAAAAATTATGTGGTTTTATATTTCAGAAATATCTTATAAATAACATGCTATTCTTCAATCACCAAGTTAATGTTGCATTTTCCTTCAAAAGCAAGTTCATATCACAATTCTGTGAGGAGCTCTTTTTCCATCGCCCTTCCTTCCATGGTAAAATATTACATCTTCAATGCTATTTTTGTCTCTATAGTTATCCCTTGCTGTGAGACAACAGCCTAAAACTTAGAGGCTTGAAAAAAAAACAAACATTTGATATTTTATAGTTTGTGTGGATCAGGACTCTGGAAATTGCTTAGCTTGGCAGTTCTATCAAGACTTTTTCCCCTAGGTTGTAGTTAAGATGTCAGTCTGGAAAGCAGTCACCTGAAGGAATGACTGGCATAGAGAACCCACCTCTTTGATGTGTTACATGCCTGTTGCAAGATGCCTAGACTGTTCTCCATGCGGTCCTCTCCATAAGGCTGCTTCATCATCCTCACAAAATGGCAGACTGCATCCCTCAGAGTGAGAGATGCAAAAGAGAGGGCTGAGTTTTGGGAACGTATGTGTTATGGGTCCCAATGCCTCCTCTAATTCCAACTCATTAGGTTTTACAGCACTGTGAGAATCATATCCACAGTTACAGTTACCTTGTATATGACACATGGAAAAGACCATGTAATAGAGAAGATTTATTTTCCTGATAGCAGGATAAGTTGGCTTTTACCACTTTTTAGACCCAGAGCAATCTTCTTGGAACTAATTAAATTATAAATTAGATTGTTTTTACCTTTAAGTTCCTTGTTACAATTTGATTTTTATTTTAAATCTCCTGTAGAATGGAGTAAGAAAATTTAAGCCTGAGTGCACTTCTCTGTCAAACCTTTTACTATATACCAGCACGTAGAAAGTTTTAGGTCCCATATTTTTTTGACAACACAACAGCAGATCTTTCATTCTGCTTTCAAAATGGATGTTGATCGCTTTTAGCAATAGCTATACTATGGTTCCTATCCATTAGCGATGCATTGTCACAAATGATTTTCTAAGATATTTTCCTAGGGACCAAATATTTTATGAATAGGAAACAAAATGATATCCAGCTGTTTTTTCCATCATATGTCTTCTTATTTGTTCAGGCTTTTATTTTTTCCCATTTTCTTTTTTTCTAAAGTCATGTATGTTTATATGAGGCAAAAGGCTGAGTCCCTTGGCTCTGATAATGTAAACCAGATTCCTATATGACCAGCACACTGCAGTTTTCAATTTCCCATTATGACTCTCTATTAAATATTGGTAGCTGCTTCCTATTGGTACCTTGCTCTGAAATTGTCTCTCAGTGGGACTTTGAATAGCAATGAGCTATGTCATTAACCTTCATCATGAAAATAAATACTGAATCTAAAGATAAATGCCTTATTTTGTGATGAAATATATGAATCATCAAGTTGGTGAAGAATTTCTCTTTAACTCATTCTAACAACTAATACTTTGTTTTTATTATTATAACTTAATAGATTAAAATAGTTACTGTTTTAAAAATCTCATACACTTAGTGTATCTTTAAATCTTATGGTGAATGTTAATATCTAATTAAGGTTGATTAAGGTTGGTTAAAACTTTCTAGATATCCAAACTTGAAAGGACAATATTTATTGGAGCATTGGTAGAGATTTGCATAATTTAAGAATTATTTTTTAAGGTTTTGCCTATATCTAGGCAATTTCAGGACCCTAACATTACTGAGTAAATTAATCATTTTTTGTGCATGATTTTTCATGACTTGACACCCCCTTCTAAAGAATAATAGACTATTTGCTAGCACCACAGGGATTTAGTCCTTCTTACAAGTAAACTAAAAATATACGGCAAATGAACTAAATGTATGACAATGTATCTTGGATAGTAGGCAAGGTATAAATCTTAAATAAATAAGCCAACTTGTAAATTGTCAACTAAATGTGTTATTATTTAATGAGTGCTTAAGTTTAGGTGTTAAAAGAGTTGAGTTCTTAAGAAAATGTGGAAATATGTGAGAAAATAGAACAAAACTGTAGATTCAATGTAGTAGGTAAGTCATTTGAAAAAATACAAGTATTTTAATTGGTACTTGCGGCCCATAGTAAAAAAGTCTGTTGCCATTTTTAGATTGTTTAGATATTTTGGTCCTCTTAGTCTAAAAGTTTTGTTCCTTTAGCACTTGAGACTAGAATACTTTTGTTATTAAAAATATCAATTATATTTTGATAAGAAAGTAATTATTTAGAGACCATCTTTCTTCCCTATTTTTACAATGTTCCTAGTCTTGCACCTTTAGTTATGCATGTAATCATCTAGTGATGCCACAATCCTTGAGGCTGAGCTTCAGTGAAACATTAAATCATTTCCCTGGCTGCCACCATGTCACCATGCCACCATGTGGTAGTTGCTAGGATTCATTACATATACCCAGCACCGATTTTGACTTCTTCAAAAAGTCAAGTACTAAGTTCTAAGTAGAGGTTTTGTAAATGGAGAAAAGAAGAACATTTCTTCCAGAGAGAACAGTGTGACTGATGTATAAAAGTAGATACGAGCATCGCTGACTGAGAATGAGTGGGCCCACTGACATGTAGTAAATTAAGAATGTATATAAGATTCAATCGGATTCAACTTTTCTTTGTCCTAAACCATGCTTTTTCTGTATAGAATTAAAATATACCTACTTTATCTCTATAATTCCTTTTACAATTATATACTACAATGAAAATTATCTGGTTAAAAAATTAGATATACTCTATTAATGATCTGGGGTTAAATAAAGCAAATAAATATAATGTTATATATCCAAAAACATATATTAAATATTATAAATAAGCCCTTAACAATATTCTTTATAACTCTAAATGTAATATATTCAATTTGACAAAGATATACTTTGAAAGATCTCCATTGGTAAAATGGGAGATTGCATATTTGAATAGTCATCTTATAGTTATGCATATTGTATTTTAATTTATATTTCACCACACTACTTGTTTTATCCAGGAAAAAAAATTCATTTTAATGGCCACAAACTAGTCATAGAAGCAATGTCTGTTTTACTTATTCTATATTCTGCTATACAAAAGCTACATGTCTTTGGGGAAGTCATTTAGTGTTTGAGGCTAAAATATTTTTGTCATTAAAAATATCAATTGTTTGATAAAAAGTGATTATTTCGCAATATAGATAAACCATCATGATCTAGGCTTTATGTATCATTTGAAGACTCAAATTATGCACTTACTTAAAAGCACCCTACTATCTACAAATATCCTCTTCATCTAATGAGGCTGTATTATTTTACATGGTACTATTTACCCGTCTGGTAGTATTTCTTTTTCTCTGGATTACTAATACCAGGAAAGAAAGTAATATATCAAAGAGAAGGGTTTTTTTTCTGTTATTATTTTCTTGCCACTATTGTTTTCACTGTTTCATTTCCCAGTAGTAAGAGTATTAAGACAAAGCAATGTGTGTGTGTGTATAAATGAGATACAATTTAGATACCATACAATTTACTCCTTTAATGTCTAAAATTCAATGATTTTTTTGTACATTCACAGGAGTTGTGCAGCCATCATCATAATCAATTCTTGAGCATTTTCATTCACCCCCAAAGAAACCTTGTACTCATTAGCAGTCCCTGCACACCTTTTTACCTTAGAAATTTTCAATTTTGAGTTAACTTTCCAAACACACATAATCAGTTCTGATATTCTTTGCTTTATTTTCTCACTTGGGTTGATAATATAAGTGATAAGAAGAATTTTTTATCCCCTAGTATCTGGCACGGTATAGCTAAATATTTTTTAGCTACAACTAAAATAGTTTATAACTAATCTAATTCTTTTGGCACTACTAAAAGTGACATGGAAAAATATAATAACTTCTTTTTAAAATGACCTCCAAGCATCTCTGGAGTGGTAATATGAATATTTAATTGTGAAGATGAGTTTATTTAATTAAAATTAAAAATTAGTACTTAGTTATTTATTAGTTATTTACCAGCACAATTAGCAACATGCTTGATGAATTTTACTATAGGAACACAGATAAAGAGAACTGAAATTTATCTAATAATGGAGAAAGAAAATAAAGTTTATATTATCTTTCAGGACAATGGAAAAAAATTTAGAGAAGACTCTCTTTCCACAGAGAAAAGATCCCATCTTTTACGATCTAGTCATAGCTCCCGGACTGAAATTTCTTTTTCATGTAATATAGAACCACCTCTGGGGCAGAATTCACAGTGATCCATGGACGCAGACTGTCTTGCAAATAAGGTATTTTGCATTCATGAGGCTATTTTTTTTTTTTTTCATCGCATCCCTGATATAGCTGTCTCCAGGGTAGAACTTCTGACTTCACATTAAGTAGCTATACCTCCCAAGAAGAAAGCGGCTTCTTGACGATATCTTCATTATTGAGACAATATAGAGTTATTTTCCAGAAGAGAATTGATGCATTTTATAACCATAGATTTTCTTTCTTCTTCTTTTTTTTTTTACTAGACTAATATGCCTGGGTAGGAGGAGGGGCTGAGTCCTCTGAATCACAAGGATCTTACATAATTGTGCTTTCAGGGCAGGATTCTGGCACTACAGTTAGAGCTCTGTAACACACACAGTGCACATAAGGTGTGGATGACTCGTTACCCATCTTGTTAATGGCCTAACTCAATTATTACCTGGGTTGTGTTGGAGACTAAATCACCAATTTAAAATGTAATTGGGTCAGCAAATCACCTCTTGAAGAGACAAGTACTTACACAAACATTGCTGTAATCTGGATGGCTTTCCAGATATTTACCCACAAGGCTTTATGAACACTAATTCAGTGTGCATACTGTGATGTTTCTCAATAGCAGGAGTCTCAGACCTGCTTTGATTTAATACTTTATCTAGGATTAAATTTGAGGCTTTGCAACAAGTCTCTGAAACTGATGCTGACTCTAGGGTATAATTATTGTCAAGGCAGCCATATAATGAGACCTCCAGTAAGAGATCCTGCTACCACTGTGGATTAAGATTGCCAGTAGAGCAAGAACTAACTTGAAAATGGACTTTATAGATTTTTCCTAATTGTGAGCTTAATTTCAACTGGTAATACAACAGTGTGGCATTCTGCTTTCAGGGCACAATTGTACACAGATAATAGTCTGTTTA
Source organism: Cynopterus sphinx (assembly GCA_030015415.1). Taxonomy (NCBI): domain Eukaryota; kingdom Metazoa; phylum Chordata; class Mammalia; order Chiroptera; family Pteropodidae; genus Cynopterus; species Cynopterus sphinx. The sequence goes on along the minus strand of CM057389.1, from coordinate 17,968,274 downwards.
AATGTTTTAGCACAAATTAATAATAACACAACTTACATTTTACTATAAATTTAAACTTTTTAAAAATATTTTCACATATATATTTTGTGTTTTATATAATATTTAAAATATCCTCCTTCACAAAAAATATAAGTGGGAATGCTATTTATTTTCTAACTTGAAGTAACTACACTATCCAAATAAACTTATTCTCAAGATTAAAAAAAATTTTATATAACCATTTTATTCAAAACTATAGTGTTCTTAATTTGAAAGTGTTAAATTTTAAAGGAGCATCAATTTTTTTCTATGTGAGTATATATTTATTTGATTAAAATATTAAAAGATAATTTCATAACTGTTTTAAGGCTATACAAGATAAACTATAAAAATGGACACTAGACACAAACAAGCACTTTACAGAAGAAATTCAAATGTGACATATGCAAACAAACAAACCTATGAAGATATACTACATTTCATTAATAACTGAGAAAATGGAAATAAAACAATAGTGAGATGACATTTTAAGACCACAGTTAGGCCAAAACCATGTAGGCAAAGAAGTGGAAAAGCAGAGACCTCAAGCATAGATGATGAGAGTGTAACTGGAACACCCATGGAAAGTAATTTGAACTTGCCTGATAGAATTAAATATGTGCATAACTTCTGACACAGCAATTTTAATCTTAGTTACATAATGTAGAGAAATATTTTTATAAACATTGGCAGAAGGTTGTTCATAGCAACATTATTTGTAATATAAGAATGGAAACATTAAAAATATATATTAATAGGAAAATTGAAATATTGTGGTATCTACATGTAATATAATAAAATGAATAGGATAAAACTACTCTTATCAACAAAATGAGTTTTAGAAATAGAAGGTAGGAGGAACAAAAAAATCAAAATATAATTTTTATAAATCTCCAAATTAAACAAATATAAATAGTATTTTTCATGAACATATACATGCATGGCAATGCTCCAAAAAAAAAAAAAGATAAGCATTAATTAAAAATGGAAATTACTTTTAGTGGAAGTTGGAAAAATGTGTTAGAATGCACAGATGTATATTTATTTTATGCTTCCTGGATTAAATATACGTTATTTATAAACTCTTTAAGGTATTAATTATTGCATGAACAAATACAATATTTTTCAACAATGCTATTTAAAAATGTCTTAATTTTTTAGCAAATATATTCTCAAAAATTATAAACTATTATTTTTTACATGATCCTCTCATGTTATATTTAAAAAATATTGAACGTGTAATTTCTTATCTATTACAAAAAAAGAATGAAATTCTTTGTGTCCTTGATTTGTGCTAAGCACTTGACTGTCAGCCAATGGATTCTGGCAAATTCTGTAGATCACAATATATATTAAAAATGTTGAAAAGCTTATTCATAAACTATAGTTTCATAAATTTAAGGATCTGTACATTAATAGCCACCATTTAGAAAGATGTAGGTGCCTTCTTAAAACCTAGCATTTTTCCAGGAAGCATACAATGACATAATTTGCTGTTTGGAATATAGCCTGTTTTCTTATTTTTGTTTTTGAACCATCAGTACAGATGTCACTATATATTTTGCCATTTTATTTAATGGTGTGTTAAAAATGGATCTAAACACTTAAAAATTTATTTTGTTAGAAGTTTTACAAAGTGATAAATCTTCCCTGTATTTGCCTATGTAAAATGTTACATCAAATAAGCAGAATGGAGACCTACATGACATTCATACTTCACCAGTTTACTTGAAAACATTTCACATATATGCCGTATTTGTTACATCAACTGCATTAGTTACACAAGACTACTGATTCCATTTTCAAGGCAAGTTGTCAGCTACAAAATGCGTTAGTGTTACAGACAATGAGCTTTTTATATTAGTATGCATTTCACTTTGAAATGTTAGTCAGTAAAATAAAAATATTTAAATATTAAGTGAATATAGCATTTTATAAACATATAAAGCCCATATACAGACCATGAAAGGTCCATAAAACACAATTTTGAAAACTGCTACACAGTTTGATAATTTTGATAATTTTCTAGAAAAAAAGGAAACTTCTAAAAGCAACATTATATACTTTCATAATTCTGTCTTTCACAGTTTAATTATAGCCTTAATATTTTAAATTTAATAGAGGAAAAATCTAACACAAGATATGATTCTGCCCATAGTTTCAACTTTCCCCTACAAAATAATGAACAAGATAAAGCCAATCCACATCCTAGATCTGCTAGGGCACAGGGATGGTTTGTTCTATTACAGTATAATGAGAGAGAGAAGGGAAATGCCTTAGCTATCTATTGCTGCATAACAAATTATGTCAATAATTAGTGGCTTAAAACAACATTTATTATCTCACAGTTTTTTAGTTCAGGAATCTCTACCTGACTTCTCTGATTCATAAGCTTTAGAGTTTGTCACGGACTGCAGGAAAGGTGGCCACCATGCTGTAATCACATGGAGGCTCAACTGAGGAAGATTCACTCCTACACTCATACTTCCACACTCTCTTTTGTTGCCTGGATTCTGTTTCTCAAAAGCAGTTAAACAAAGTGTTTCAATTTCTTGCTAGCTGCTGGCTGAAGGTAACCATCAGTTTCTTGTCATGTATGCCTCTATGGGAAAGGTCACACCATAGCAGGTTGTTTCATCAGAGCCATCAAGTGAGCATGAAAGAGTGTGAGCAAAATGGAAATCACAGTCTTTCTAACCTGTTTTGGAACTGACATCTACCACTTTTACCACATTTTACTTATTGAAAGCAAACAACTACAAGGGGAAAGAATTTTTACAGCGAATACCAGGAAGTGGGAGTATTGGGAGCCAATTTAATGGCCTTCAGAATAACAAATTTATTTCCAAATTTCCATCTAAATCTCAGTTTCAAGGCATAAATACTAATTTGAGCCCTTCACTACAGAGTGATAAATCTTTACAACATTTTAAGGAAACCATAAATTTTGTCAAAATATACTTTTAACTAATTGACTTTTTAAATGTGAAAACCAAAAGTTAATAGGAGATTTGGGTCAAGTACTAGGACTGAAACTGAAGTGTGATGTATGTTTAGTTTTTTTTTGTTGTTGTTATTGTTATTGTCATTATTTTAAAACATGTATCCATATTATATTCTTGAGTTTGAATAAAATGGTCATTAAATATGATATTTGATATAGTCTTTTTGGCAGATAGCATTTATCTAATTAAGTTTCCATCTATTCTTAAAATTTTAAGAGTTTTTATATGACATTTGTGTTTTGAACTATCTTATGCTTTTTATTTACATGTAAGAATGGTAACATTATTTTTTCTGTAGTTTTTTAAATGCAGCAAATTATATCAGTAGGTTTGTTTGATTGTATCATCCTTGAATTTCTAATATACATACACAAAACACACACATTTCATTCTTTAAAACACACAATACGCATACACATTATCCTTGAATTCTCAAGATACACAGGTACACATAACACATATGTACGCATTTTATCCTCTATTCCTGAGATAAACAAATATACACACATTTCAAGAAAACCTTTTAGATATATAATTAAAACAAATGTAATATACTTTTCACATTCCATTGATCTGTACATCAGCCTTACATTAATACTGCACTGTCTTTATTACTATAGATTATAATTTCTTGAAATCACATAGATAAAAATTTTTACTAGATAAAAAGAAGCTATAATAAAGAAGCATATGAAAATTTTAAAAATAAAAAGTACACCTGAAATAAAAATCCACAACATGGGCTCAAGCACAAAATAAAGATAATTAAGAAAAAAATCAGTTAAATTGTAGTTAGATTATTTGAAATTGTCAAGATTCAAATAAAAAGAGTAGAGATGAAAAGATTAAAAAAGACCAGAAACTCAGAGACCTGTGGTACAACAATGAAAAGTCAATCATTCAAGTCATTGGAACAACAAAGGAGAGGAGAAAGAGTTAGTACAAAAAAAAATTCATGAAGAAATAATGGTCTAATATTCTCCAAATTTGATGAACTATGTAGATTTATAGACTCAAGGAGTTAAGTTAACCTAAAACAGACTACATTTAAAGAAAATCAATATGCCCAAACACATAATAATCAAACTGTTGAGAACAAAGCTAATTAAAAATATAGAAAGCAGCTAGAGAAAAATTATACATTGTGTAGAGGGGATGATCATTTGACTATTGTGGCCTCTTCATCAGAAACCATGGAAGCCATAAGACAGGGCAAGAGCATCTTTAAACTGCTGAAAGAAAAAAAAAAAAACTCTGCCAAACCAAAATTCCATATCCAAAAAATTCAACAAATTCTCAGATGAAGGAAAAAAGGGCTGCGTCACCAACAAACCTGCTCTAAAAAAATACCTTTAAATGAAGGGAAATGATGTCAGAGGGAAGGTTTGAAATTCAAGTAGGAAAAATGTGCAAGAGACATGTAAAGCTGTGAGTAATATAAAATACTACCTTTTTCATCTTACGATTTAAAAATGATCTATGACTTTTGAAAGTAAAAGCCATAACATTGTCTGGGGTGGGTTTAAGTGTTTGTAGATATAAAACACATATCAACTATACAAAAATAGAATAAAAGGATCTATATGGTTATAAAAATTTAATATTTTGGTTAAAGTAGAAGTATAATTAATTAAGTGATAAAAACACAATTTATAGCATTACCCGATGGGTTTTCAAAGTAAGAACATGTAATATATTGGGTGATTATAACATATGGAATGAGGCAATAGGACTTAATTATTGTAGCACATATCCATTTTGCTGAAGTGGTAACATAGTAACACTAGTAGACTATACAATCTTAGAGGTATATAATCTCCCTGGAGCATTTATTAAGAAGATGATGTAAAAAAATGTATCTCAAATAAAAACTATAGACAAAGAAACACAGGATACTAAAATATATACAAAAGGTGCAAAAGAAAAAAAAGAATATGGAAACAGTGAACAAAAAATAAATGGCCAAACTAAAAATAGATGTTAAAATTGTAGAAGGAAATCAAATTATATCAGTAATCATACTAAATATAAGTTAAGAAAAAAAGCCTAACTATATGCCTTCTATCAGAAACATCTTAAGCATATGAAGATGTAGATAGGTTAAAAGTAAAAGGTTGGGGAAAGGTGTGCTACAAAACACTAACCAAAGAAGTATTGGGAAAGATTAGTTCTACTGGCCAAGATGCAGTAGCAATGCCCAAATTTAATCTCCTTGAATAAATACAGAAAAAAAAAACTAAAAGAAAACACTGTTTTTTAAGACACTGGATAGCATATAACAAAGGATAGTTTTCTCTGAGCGAAGGGAAACAGATGAGCTGAGGGCTATGATTGCCCCAGTTTTGGGTCTTGTCTTATTCTACTCAGACTGTTTTAACAGCATACCACAGACTAGGAGGAAACAATGGACATTTATTTCTCATAGTTATGGAAGCTGAGAGATCAAGGTGTTGGCCAACTTGATTTTTGGTGAGGATTTTCTACCTGGCTTGCAGACAGGATCTTCTCACTATGTCCTCACATGGCAGAGAAAGAGAGAACACTGATGTCTCTTCCTTTATTTATAAGGACACCAGCTCTATCCGATTTAGGCTCCACTCTTATGTCTTCATTTAACCTTTAACACCTCCTGATAGGCCCGATCTCCAGATACAATACACTGGGGGTTAGAGCCTCGACACTGAATTTGAGGTGGGGGCGGGGGGGAGTAGGAGGGCACAAACATCAGTACATTATATGTCTTGAGAGAGTTGCAATCCATAATGCAGAGAATGAAAACCTATGTGAAACCTGGCCATTGAGATAGAGCTGAGTTTGGCAAGCTCAGCGTGACTGGAACTCATTGAACACAGTACTAGAAGGAGAGAGCTTTACAGAGAAGAACCCTGGAAATATACAGAGGAGAGTACTAATCACAGCATGTGTATGGAAGCTACCCATGACTGGAGACAGAATTTCCTGAAGGGAGCAGAGAGAAGAGTGCCTGGCACTCACCTAAGCCTGGAAAGACTGCTTGTTCTCACCACCTAGACTAAAAAGTCTCATAATCCACAGAGCACTGAATGGTAGTGAGGAATAATTAGCCTAAGAGTAAAATTTGCCCTGGTTCAGCCTAACAAATCTTAAAAAGCGATACCCAGTAGTATCAAACTATTTCTAAGTAGATTGAAGACCAAACCAAAACTCCCAAAGCAAAGCACCAGTTAATTCTTCAAAACTCCCAAGCAAAGCACCAGTGCTCAGTCTTTAAATAATGCACTTTTACCAATATAACTGATTCCACAAAGTGTGAAGGTAGGAAGCTGTTTTTGTGTGTGTGTATGAGACTTTTTTTTATTTCTATAGAACTCTAGAAATATTAGTCATACAATAGCATTAATAGCTCATCTAGTTAATGGCCCCACAAATTATTCAAACTTTGGGCTTTTAACATAGCTTTCTGATTATATTAATGGAGTAGAAAAGATTTCAGAATATGCTATTATTTTTTATCATTATATTTAAAAATATCTATTAAATATGTTTTCAAAGAGGAGCTTTGATAAAGTGATCTAATTATATACTGGGAAATTAAGCCATTCTATGTAATTTAATAGCGTAATCCAAAATTTTAAAGGGGAACCAAGTAGTATCATCTCTCATTCATAAGTTCAGCATATAAACCAATAGAGATTTTCATAATTAAGATGATAAAAGATTAAAATTTGACTACTTCTATCTATTGTGCTTAATGCTTAATTAGCACAAAAGCTTCAAAATATATTATTCCAAACTGACATTTTTCTCAAAAATAAATTAGATAACGGCTTCAGTTCAAGGCTCACAGTAATAATTATTTCTTGAATTTGACAGAAAAAAATTTTAAAGTCAATGATTCTTGTATTAACTCATTTTGAGTATCATTTTAAGCATTTTAAACATAGCAAGCAAATTTAACCAAACAGTTAAACAAATCAATTTTCTTTAACAAGGGTATTAGTTTCCTGTAGCTCTTATAAGATATTCTCACAAACAAGGTGGCTTAAAACCATTCCTAGACTCTTAAAGATTCATGTTGCTGTTGATATTCTTTGGCTTGTGATAGTGTACCTTTATTTGCTTCTCTTCAAATGGTCTTCACTCTGCATGGATCAAAATTCATTTTTTTTTGACTGTTGATGTAGAATGCATAAGGAGTCCAAAGGGACCAGGTGACTTAATTTCCCAGCCAATGGAGTCGCTATGTGTCTTTGCAAAAGCATTTCTTCCTTTGGAACTATGACCTCTAGACAAGGAGAGTATAAGATTATGTGGACAAGAAGAAAAAATTTTGCTAGTGGACACCTGGGGTAATAGTGAGTTGTATCACTCCAATTTTTACTCCTTGATCTCTAGAACCATAAATCCTGGCTATGGGAGAAATAGCAGCATATATTGAATGCTGACTTATAGCATATACAGCTTCCTCGAAAACACTGCCAGGCTTTTCAAGGTATTGCCATCTAACCTTGCTGTCACAGTAACCAAGTCAGTTACTCCAGGAAGAATGGGAAAATGGTGAATTCCCTGAGCATGGGCCCATAAGCACACTTCATTGGCTGTGAAATAAGTTCCTTGATCAGAACCAATGTCATGTAGAATACTATGACTATGAATAAGATTTTCTGTAAGTCAACAGGTGAGAGTTTTGGTAAAAGAATTTCATAAAAGAAAAGCAAATCTATAGATAGCCTGCCTATTTCACTAAGACAACACCCAGGTCACGAGGGGCAGCTCAGGAGGCATGGTAACTTGGCTGGTTAAGTGTTAGGTATTTACTGAGGCCTGGTCGAAAACCACCAAATCTGTATTAGTTTCTCAGGACTAACAAACTACCACAAATTTGGTGTCTTAAAAGAATAAAAATTTATTCTGTCATAGTTCTGGAGTCCAGAAGTTTGAAATCTAGGGCTGCACACCGTCTGGAGGTTCTAGAGGAGAACTCATTTTTCTTGCCTCTTCCAGCCTCTAGTGTGCTGTAACATTCCTGTGTTATGGCTCCATCACTCCAATCTCTGCCTCCATCTTCATATGGCCTTCTCCCATGGCACGTCAAATATTCATTCCTCTGCCTCTCTTGTAGGGACACTTATGATGGCATTTGGGGCCCACCCAGGTAATCTAGGCAAACTTCACATGCAGTAACCTAAATTTAATTATGTCTATAGAGATTCTTTCTCCAAATAAGGTAACATATAGAGGTTCTAGGGATGTGGATGTGGACATATCTTTGGGGGCCCTATCAGCCTACCACAATAAATAAATACAACAAATCAAGTTCTCCTAAGTATTTCTATAGTGGGTTTAATATAATAAAATTTTCTATATTTTTTCAATTAAACTCAAAAGTAAAATATTAATTTTAAATTACATGTATACATATTATATATGTCACAAAAGTTATCTGTTAGAGTCCCTAACACCACTTATTTTCTTAAATATTACAAATACCAAATACCACAATTACAGGAACTAATTTTAAATTTAACCAAAATTATAAACATAATTGTTCACATTACTTATTTATGACATTAAGCAAATCACTTTGTCATCCCAAGTGACTTGGTACTACCATTTTAAGATACTTTATGTTATTGTTCAGTGTAAATTAGATCATTATTCTAGAAGGTTAGATTTATTATTTAGAGAATTAGTCAGAATATGAGATTTGAATGGGATAGGTTATGAAAAACAATGCTCTTAAATTCAAGTTAATCTTTCCTCATTTTTTTGGTAATTTCTTTCAACTTTATCACTTTATTTTGGTTAATAAATTTTATAAACTTTTCTCATCTACTTCAATACTTTAGGTTTAAATTATTCATGACTTGATGCTATTTTGCATTATTTTCATAATTGTGACAGGACCATAAATTATATGGGTATTTAAGTCATTTCTGATTGCATTCTTCATTAAAGTCATTCTAATTATATTATGTATGTATATAGTATATACATACAACTATATACTGTACACGTATACATGTACATTCATACATATGTATATATAATATCCTAGGTCATATGTAATAAGGAAGGAGAAATTTACCAAATAAAGAATGAGTTATTAGTAGCAAGAGAAGGACTAGCGGGCTTGGCAGATAAAACTTATATAATAATTCACAAGTGTATTAGTCACATTTCTGTTGCATAAACTTAATACTCCTATTTCAGGAACTGAAAACAAAACATTTCTTTCTTATAGACCTATGGGCTGGTTGTTGGGAGCTTTATTTCAGGCTTCAGTTCACAAATCATATATTCTGGGACTAGATATTAGCATGCTCTTTTCATAGTACAAGGAAGAAGCATAAAAAGCCAGGGCAAACCATGCAAAACATTTACAGCCTCTGCTTATGCCATAGCCTTTGGCATTCCATTTTTCAAAACATGTAACATAGCTGAATTTAATATTAGTAAGAGAAGAATTATGTTTCACTCTAGAGGGGGGCTGATAACTAATCTTGCAAAGGGTACAGTGTAAATCTATTAGAGGGAAGAAGTGAAAACTTGAAATAACATGAACAATAATACAAAAGATAATTATAGTGAAGAAGAATGCTACCTATAGAATTCCTGAGGAAAGTACCTAAGCCCTCTGAATTGCCTAGAATCTCAGGGAGCACATCTGAACACTAGCTATATTGCAAACCTTAAAATTTCTTTTAATTATTCATCCGATGATCAAATATCTTAGTGACACAATCTAAGCAAACAAAATAGACGTATGATAATGCTACATTTACAAATTTCTTTATCTAAAATATAAATACTAATTGATTAATAAGGCAGAACCTTGTTGATGCATAGTAGGCACTGATCAACTAAAGAATGACACCTTTATCTCCTCTTCTTCCTTTGTCAACTTTACCCAATTTAAATAAAAAATTTTAAATTCAATAAATAGTTCAACACATAGGAGACTAGAGATTAATGACTAAAACATGTTTATATCACATTTCATATAACTCGAAGTGAATTATAGAAAAGAAAAAATTATCAATAAATTTTGGGAGGGAGGTAAGAGCTTCTGCTCTTATAGTCAACTGAATACCTCATAGTCTATCAGATGTTCATTTATCTCCAGGTTCACACTATCCAATGTCTGTCTATGCTGCAATTGTTTGGTTGTCTCTGGGGGTGAGAGGTAGATTGACCTATAACTTACATTTAAATCGTTTCTTAATTAAAGAATCAAAACAAGAGAAAATTGAGAATTCTGAGTGACAGATTGCATAAGTGGAAATAATTTGTGTGAAATTGTCATCGCTTAGTCTGATTGAAAAACTTTAGAAATGGATAGTTGAGGACATAAAAACTTGTCAAAGTGTATTTCTTTATTAAAGATTCTATGTCAAACTGCCTCAGATAACTTGCACATTGTGAGATAGAATAAGTGTCTTAAAACATTGGATGGAAACCTCAGAATGAATTAGTACAAATGGAAATATATTGGCACCTTCTCTTACTTTTAAATGTATTTTAATATCACTTACCAAAATGAACAGCTAGAGCAAGAAAATTCGGATTGATCTCCCATCTTCTCAGATTGCTTAAAAATAGACATTTAATCTGAAATATTCAGATGCATTTTATCAACCTACAATGAGGAAAAGACATATTGATATTCCTCCACTAAATCATTTAACTATAAATAAATTTAATTTAATATAAATAAAATACTAATTATAGAGTGATTATATCAACTATTACTCAAATAAACTGAGGGAAAAAACTGTAAATCAATAAATTGCATTTCTATTACCATGCCTGCATAATAGTAAACATTGTACAATGTTGGGCCAGGCACTGCAAAATAACACTTGTTTCTCTGTCATTCCAATGCTTTTACTGAGAATGCTCATCAAAGACTTCTCAGATCAAAGTGAAATACTTTTAAAAATTGCACTCTAAATATGGCACAGGCAGTGACACACATAGTCTACTTTATATTTGGATAAGGCTAACATCTATATTTTTATTCTGAATTTCCTATTTTAGTTTATAAATACATAAAGACATACCTCTTTTCTATTGCTAGTATTTCACAGTTTATTACAGATTATGTCTAATGTTTGGAATCAGTTCCATTACTTTTCCCAAAACCCACTGTCTTCCTAACCTAATTTTGACTATTATCTTTATATTTTCAACATGTTGACTTTTTGCATGACATTATCACCCCCTCCCACAGTTTCTAATCATCTTTATTTCTTGCTTTTTGTAACTTTTTTCTAATATTTTGATTTTCCAAGCTCTTACCCATACCAACTTTTTCTGTGTTGTCTGTTTCCTGCCTCATCAACTCCACTCCCCAAACTGTCATCCTTTAGTCCCAAGTCTAGAAAACATTGGCTCAAAAGAAAGACCAGGAACTAACAACCATGTCATTCCTGGACTTTTGATATCTCTAGTCATTCTGCCTTCTTCTCTCCAACTTTCAGAGTCTTCTTATGTTTGGTTTTACAAGTAATGTGTAGGGCTTTTAGTTGTACATAGTAGGAAAACGAGGAAAATTATGTTACTCTATTTCATCAAAAGCAGAAGTCCTCCAGTTTTCTTACCTATTTATTTAAATAATTCTTTTGGATTTTCTTCTGTATATTATGAGTATCCCTCACTGCATGGGGTTCTTGATTTTGTGTGAATGAAATGTGTACAATGGTATATGATGAACAGAGAAGGTACTGACTTTTATAATAGATGACCCTCAAATGCCAGAAATTGCTTTCCTATTTTCTTCTGTGGTGCTAAGCCTCACTTAGATTGAGATATCCATACCTAGAATTATCAGCCAAAAGAAGAGGATAGAGTTTCATATACATGCATTGTCACTGAAGTCCTAATCTTATATACTTACATGAGACTGTATTCTGTTGCAATGTCAAATAATACTCAAACTCTGTGGTTTACAGCAAGAAATGTTTCTTTTTCTTGTGTTCTGCTTAGTCAGTGAGCTGAAATTGTCTCCAGACTGTGAGACCAGTAGTGTTCTGGTCCACATATCTCATTCTGGGAATAGCAGCAAAAATATGCTCTTCTCATGGAGATGACAGAAGTACAAGATGACAGAAGTGCAAGAAGCCAAGCCAAATCACATCTAAACCTTCTATTTGACTCCTATTGTCTCAACCTTCTATTGGCCAAATCAGATCATATGATCTAATTCAAAACTAATGGGACAGGGAAATAAACTTTGTGTGCTACAGTCAGAGGCACTCCAATATCAAATTGTTAAAAACCTGCATATGTGATTCTATAACAGTGAGAGAGTGGAGAATGGAGAAAATTAAGCACCCTACCATAATTTGTGTAATGTCTAGAAGTGAAAAAGCAACACTGAACTAAAAAATCATCACCATCGGTGTCTACTTCATCAAAATGTCTCAAAGGAAAATGATAGAATTAGATAAGTCACTATACATGAAACTACTTTGAAACTCTAAGGCATCATTTAAATGTAAAGTAATGTATATCTTTAAACTGAAGCAGAATAAATAAATGAACTGACAAAAAGCATTGATTGTTATATCTACCAGTATATTTTAATTTAAATAGTGGTCTAGAGAAGAAGTAGAAGTAACCAAGGGGAAAAAAATGTTTGCAAGAAAGCCTAATGTATGATACTTAAATTGTTACAGCCAACTTCACTGAATTGCAATTAAATAAAATGGAAATTCATCAGTTACCCAGCTTGCCTAATTACATTTATCAAACTTACTTATATTAATTGCCTAATTCCTAAAGCTTCACTTCACTTGCAACTGTGAAAGTCCAAATGTGGCACATTCTATTTTAAAAGGCAGAGAAAAGTCATATTATATCAAATAATTCCTTAAAGAAATAGCCCAAGGTTATATTGACATGCAGAAAATGAAGTGGAAAATTGAGATAACTATTTAGATAAAGCAAGCGAAAAATAATACTAACCTCTCTCTTAATTGCTTGAAAATTCTGGACAATTAAAATGAAGTATAAAATATTAGAACAGTTGTTTCAAATCTCTAATGTAATTTCTGAATAATTTATGCCAAAATATATTATTATTAAAAGAAAAATGTTGTATGCAGTTTGTGGTACCATAGACCTTATTTGCTAACCATATTTTTTCATTTTTCTTTTCTATTTTGTTTTTATTAATTTTAAGAATATATTTTTTTCCCAGACAAAGCCTCTAATTTAACTGTTTTAAAAATCTTTTTCACTTAGAACATCCATATTTGAAAGAAAGAGAGCAATAGCTTTACTATTATTATTTCAGATTCATGGACTGCCTTGTATTTTATAATTTTGACTTTGATGATACACACTACATTAGACAGATCATTCTTTCTCAGCCTGAATCAATGAAATTGTTCAATGAAATAAACAAACAAAAAACCTACCACCTTAAGGACAGCCCTATCAAGCTCGAATGCAACTAGAAAATACAGTTAACCAAGAATGAAATAGTTCATATACATGGTGAATTGTGCAAGTGAAAACTAAAAGACCACTTCCAAGTCATGTTCATTTAACAATATTAGCAAATGTATTTTAAGAAATACTTTAGTGACTACACTAATGGCTCTACAAATATTATCTTCTTGACTCTTCCCAACAACCTCATAAGCTAAATTTAATTGTCACAGATTTCCAGATAAGAAAAAATAAGACAGAGCAATTGATATATCTTAAAAGAAAGACCCTTTCTCTACTCACAACACTCCTGACACCAATGTATGAGTTTTCCATACCAAGCAATTCTTTAATTCTCTGAAGATACCATATAATTAAATTATATCTACAATTTAATTTGATCTTGATACTAACTACCCAGGGTTAGTGCAGACACCACAAGTTAAAGGTTCAGTCCCACAAGACTGTCCAGCCACTTCAAAAAACATTTGAACGTTGCAGGCCTCTAAGTAACATTCACTTCTGTCTAATTTGGTCACAAATCAGGGATTCCTATGACCCCCCCTCCCTGGATTTGATAATTTGCTATAGAATGTCACAGAATTCAAGGAAACACTCACTTTATATTGCTTGTTTACTATAAAGGATACAACTCAGAAACAACCAAGTGGAAGAGAGGCATAGGACCAGATACAGGGAAAGAATGAAGAGCTTCCATGCCCTCATGTACATCACTCTCCTCAGATCTTGATGTGCTCAACCTGAAAGCACTCTAAACTTTTTTGTTAAGAGTTTTTATGGAGGTTCCATTAAGCAGACATGACTGATTAAATCATTGACCATTGCAATTAACTCTATCATTCTTCTTCCCTTCCTGGAGCTTATTCGAAAGGCTATCTTAATCTCAGGAAGCACAATTGAGGGAGTTGGCTAATGAATTAGGAAGGGAAGAACATTTTTTGAAAAGTTATTTTACTAAATTGGATTTTGCTATGGACAACAAGACCCAATTCCATTGGGTATCATCACCAGAACCTTGTAGAATGTACCTCAGATTTTATTGTCAAAGGATGGAAGTTCTAACACCTTTGTCAAGGCCCCATTTTCCCTGGTTGTGGTTTATCTTTATAGGTATTAACTTTCCTGAACTTCTAGGTTGCAACGACATGAAGTCTAAGTGGCTTTCCACGACCTAGGAGAAAGCCCAAGTTACAAAAGCAAAGAAATATCAAGGCGCAAAGCTTAAGACATGATGTTGGTAACATGCATGGAAGTAATAACCTCAGCTGGGTTGAAATCAGGTGGACTGAGGGCATTATATGCATCTGCTATTGTCACATTTCCTGGGTGCCCAGCAGTGTCCCAGTGAAGTCACAGGGGCATTCTCAGGTAGTGTAGTTTTTCAAGGGAAAAACAGTGACATCTCTTGGATGTTCCTTTACAAACTACTTTTATTTATGTTTATTTTTCTCCCAAGTAACTCAATTTTTAAGATATAAATACTTATATTTATTAAGATGTTTATTAACTACTTAATAAATAGAGCAGATAGAATTCTTTTGTAGGGGACTAGTAATGTCATGAAAAATATCACAAAGACACTAAAAGCACCATGAACCAAGATCATGGGGACCTCTTTGCAATTGTATTATTACCTCCTGTAGACCACCCTGAAAGTGCAGGATGGACCCCCATAAAAATTTCATTCGGATGTCAAGACTTAAGGTATCATAAACACTAAGAAAGCACAAAAAGTTTTTTTTTTACTCGCATAAGGCTTTCTGCAGGGAGCAGGGCAGGTCCAAAAATGGTTTGAGAGAGCAAGGAAAAAAGGAAAAAAGACTGGCTTGGAGTTTTTATTGTGGCTTGAGGATAGGAACAGGATGAGTATTCCCACACATGGCTTCAATTTACCACTTGTGCCAAAGGTGGGGATACCTATGCTTTTTTTTTTTAAGTCAGTTTGTTTAAATATGAGACAAAATGGGAAAAAAGAGGTCAGTAGTCAAATACAAAAATATGGAGTCAGACAATTTATTATATTACCTAAATTATTGTCCTACTTTAAATGATTACCCTTAGATTTAATTCCTACATAAAACAAATTAAAGCCATACATATCATTTTTATATATGTTTACTTGGACATTTGATATGTAACTATAAAAAGTCCATCATAAATTAGACAGGAAGCTAGGTGCTGGATATTCAGCGAAACTACCTTGATACGATTCATCTTGAAATTTGTAATCTACATGAGGAATGCCATAAATGTAATTTGAAATCAATTTAAAACTAAGGTAAATGATATAATGCTACAAGGAGGATATTATGAACAGAGTGACACAGGGGGTCTTTTTATGATATGTTGTTTTTTAAGAGCCTCACTAAAAAGAATGACTTCAATGTTGAGTCCTAACAATGAGAAGGAGTTGATCATATGGTGAATGAGGGAAAATTATTCCAGGCAGAGTGAATATTATTGATAGCAGAGTCTAGAATGAGCAAAGTCTGTGCCAGAAACTAAGGAAGTTTGGTATGATTAGGAATTAGTGTCCGATGGGTAGGAACAACATGCTGTAAAGTTTCTGAGGTTAATAAGGTGTGTGGCATTAATTTTATGTGCCTTGGGAGACACTGAATGTTTTTTAAGCAAAGTAACCTGACGTGTTTTTAAAAGACCAAATAGGACTATTGAAATCTCTAGTTGGCATTATTGAAAAAACGAAAATGTTATTGAAGGAAGAAAGTGATATCTTGAGAAAGCAGAGGAAAGTTGATCAAAACATAATGCATGTTTCAAAATGAAATGTCAATGAATATGAGATTTTTAAAACCTATTGTTTATTTCCTTGTTCATGAACCATCTAATACATGCTTTAGAAGCAATGTAGATTGATTGGTAAGGGAAGAGGAGATACTTTTGCCAAACACATAAACTGATTTGAAATTAAAGATTGACGGTTAAGAATGTCTTATATATTATTTTTTACTCTATCTAGATACAGAGAGTTTGAGTGAAAACTGACTATAGATATTATAGTTTATCTTTAACTCCATGTTTAAAGACATTGATATTAATCATGAAAATTTCTTTTCAAGAAGATAGTTTTTATTGATTTTAAAATGTTACCTAATCAAAAAAGTTAATACAATAAGTTCAATACCTTTTAAACAGTGAGATAACTACTGATTTTGAATTTTAATATTTTTTTTATTTCAACTTGGGGATAATGAAAGAAAATATTATACAATTAGATATTTTCCAGAAATGTCTACTATGAACTTGAGTCATGGTACTAAAGATAATTGGTGAAAGACATAACTTTGTTAGATACCTTGATAAGATATTGATCATCTCTCACTGTTAATATGAAATATTGTATAAGAATTTATAAAAGGTCAATTAAAATATATATAAATTCTATTTAGTTCGGAAAACTTGGATAATTTACAGACATTTTTTTTTTCACGTAAAGGAACATATTCTGAATACATTCAAAGCTTCCTTACCTCAACATTTTATTGCACATTTAAAATACATTTATATACATTTAAAATATTTATTAAAATTAGGTGTTTAATGATTCGATGATATTTATCATATATTTTCCATATCCTTTTCCAAATTAATTTATATGAAAACAGAAATATATGTATTTCAAGTACTTCATGTCTTAAAAAAGTAGACATGCAATGGAAACAATGCTCTTTAAATATTTGGTATGTGCAAATACATTTCGTCTGTCATACTAATTTATACCTTTAAAGCATCATATACATATATTATTGTTATTTTTATAAAAAAACATAAGGGATATTGAAGTATAGATCTTAATCTGTTTTCAAATAGACCCAAGGACTCAAAACATTACTAAAAGAGATTCCCAGTCTTAGCCTTAATTTCCTAGATTGTTATGGTAACCAGTTAATGTGATGGATAAATTAGTTCCTCAGCCCTTCAGGTTTCTAATATATTGAAGCGCTATTCGTTAAAAAAATTTTTTTTTGAATGTTGATTTGAAAGTTCTCAATTTTAACAATTATATAAAAAATAAAAAGAAACAGAAATTTAAGGTGAAGTTATGACGAAAATATTTTGGAAAATTTAGCAAATGTATGGATGGCAGTAAAAAGCTTAGCAGACCCAGAAAATGCCAACTCCTAAAATGACTGTAAGGAAGACAAAAGATAACCTAATCTCTAAGACAGGAAGCTTGTAAAACCAAGAAAATACCAGTACCAGAGATGAGAGAATGGTGCTAAATAAGGAATGGTTGAAACCTGTTGAAGAAGCAGTTTAGCAGAAATTTCTAGTTTTAAAAATAGTCACAGGAATGTACAGTTCTGCATAGGGAATACAGTCTATAATATTGTAATAGCTATGTATGGAGTCAGATGGGCTCTAAACAAGATAATCACTTTGTAAGTTATATAAAGTCTCATCACTGTGCTGTACACCGGAAACTAATATAATATTGTCTGTAAGCCATCAATGAAAAAACAAAAGACTATATAATATTAAGCGAGGTGGTTCTTCTGTTTGTGTCAGCTATTGCTGAAGTAATTAAAATAACAATGACTATGCAAGTAGTACAAACAGCTAACGATATCTCTTCCATCTCAGTTTTGGACTCCAGCCAGATGCAATTTTATTCTCATTGAATGGAACCTAGTATATATTTACTAAATGCCACAGACATTTTAATTTGCAATTGACTGTCAAAATCAACTGTATTGCTGTCTAATGGAACTTTTTCTGATAGAAATGTTCTGTATTACAGTAGTCCTCCCCACGCCATTCATAGTTTCACTATCTGAGAAAGGAAAAATTCCAGGAAAAAAAAAATTCTTAAGTTTTAAACTGCATGAAGTTCTGAGTAGCATGAAGAAAGCTCATGCTGTCTCATTCAATCCTGTCCAGTTTGTGAATCATCTCTTTGTCAGCTTCTTGATGCTATATACACTACCTGCCCTACCTACTCATTAGTCACTTAGAAGCAGTGCTTATTATCAGATAGATTTGTTAAGGTATCACAGTGCTTGTGTGCAAGCAACCCTTATTTTACTTAATAATGGCCATAGAGCCATTCACATAACGTGCTATAATTGTAATTAGTCTATTATTAGTTGTTGATAATCTCTTACTATGCTTGATTTATTAATTAAATTTTATCATAGGGATATGTACATATAGGAAAAAACATAGTATGTATGGAGTTTAATACCCTCTGTGACTTCAACATCCACTGAGGGTCTTGGAACACATCCTCCCAGGATAAGCAAAGACTACTCTATACTGTCCAGTATGGTAGCCACTAACCAGAGGCAACTATTGAGTATTTGAAATGTGGCTAATGGAACTGAGTATCTGATTTTTTTTTTTTTGCTTAATTTTAATTAATTTCAATTTAAATAGCCACTTGTGGCAGGTAGCTTTCAAATTAGACAACACAAATAAATTCACTCCACAAAGCCAAATTAAAGTTAGTTGCAAAGTTAATCCTATTACCAAGTGAAAGGTTCAAATCTGTGAGTCTTTACCTTTCTAAACCCTTGACATCTGCTAGGGTGTAAGAACAAAGGAAGTACTAGTAAAGCTGTTATTATACCGCTCTGCAGATAAACAGCATGCCTGTTGATTTAGAAGCCTGATTGTGGGATAACAGTGAGAATCAAAACAGGGAATAAATGAAAAAAAAAAAAAAAAGATGGACAAGATTATTACAGACTGAAAAAAAGAGCTCATAAAAGTGGATTTCTATCTAGTATAAAGTACAAACGCATTGTTTCCACATGGAAATATCTCCTCAAGAAAAAACACTTATAGGTATCTCTTTTAGATCTAGAACTAATGATTGATGATACTTGAAGAAATTTGTTTTCTCCAGAAAAAAAAAAATTGAATTAATGTTTATTTTCGAATACTCCCTAAAGACTCTACCTGAATAATCAAAAGAAAAAAAGTAATACAGTTCTCTTTCATGACTCAGTGTACATGAAATTGCCTGCCACTATCTCTGATTCATGTTTTGGATGATTATCATTCTGGTAATTTACTACTGCATCCATTTATCGCTTCAAGTTTGTTTTCCTTTGAAAAATATGTAAAACTTTTATTTACGATGTTATTACTCACTACTATCCCTC
This sequence comes from Cynopterus sphinx, assembly GCA_030015415.1. Classification (NCBI taxonomy): domain Eukaryota; kingdom Metazoa; phylum Chordata; class Mammalia; order Chiroptera; family Pteropodidae; genus Cynopterus; species Cynopterus sphinx. The sequence goes on along the minus strand of CM057389.1, from coordinate 17,948,686 downwards.
ACAAAATGTTTTCCTTACTTCCTTTTTTCTTTAATATTTTAAAGTAAAAAGAATTTATACTAAATGACCGACCATGGTGGATCTATAAAATATGATCAGTAAATCCCTCCCAGAGAAAAGAAACTTTTAAATGACCATCCTCAGCTTCTGCTTTAACAGTCTTTTTATAACCAGATGTCTTCCAACTATTTATTACCAGAATGTACCAGAGGGATTCAGTCTATTTGATGGGATGAATATTCACTGACTTCCAAATCAGGTACAAGAAACTATTCAGTTTCAAATTCTCACCTGTAGATCTAGAAACAGCTAAATGTGAGATGAAAAGGTCCATTTCCTTATGCCCTTTATATGTGTTTAAATCGTTCTTAACCTACAGTTTCTGGTGTCTGTGAACCCCATGACAGAGTTTTAAAATGTTTATCCATGTTGTTTTCTGCTGAGTGGGTCCATCTTCCAGCTTCTGGTGGCCCCAGGCATTCTTTAGCTTGTGGCAGCAGAACTCTAATGAAAGCCTACCTCTGTTTTTACATGATTTTCTTTCTATTGACTTTTTAACTTTTTATAGGAGGTAGGCTTACACATTTATATTTTGGGGTGGGAACTATGGTATTGGTCACATAGTAATAGAGTCAATGATTATAATGACTTTCTGTATTAGGTGAAGTAGATGGACTTTGGATTCAGATATTCCAGAGTTTGGATATCTCCAGCATGTGCCACTGACAGTGTCATCTCCTGCATTTACACATGCTGAAGCTTCAGTCCTTTCCTGTTTAAAATGACAATAATAATACTTACCTTTCATGGTATTAATTAGGAAGGTACTATGTGAGAAAGTTCCAAGCCTCTTTACTGACAACATCTGGCAGGTTAGTCAAGTAATAATATTTTTCCTTTCTCTTTCTCTCTCTTCAGTGACTATGCTGGCCTAACAATATCTGAGATCAAACAATATTCTCGGTCACTATGCAAAGTAAGCAAACTACTAAAACACATGTTTCCATCCCTAGACATTAATAAAGGCTATTTTATTTCATGGGATTTATATTTGAACTATAATTGCCCTTGCAAGATAAGGAAAATTGAATCATTTGAAGAGGAGCCAAATGTAAATTTCCAATTTTGATAGAGATGTAAAATATAACAATTATATTTTAATCAAATATACAACATGCAATGAGTCTCAAGTGCTATAAATATTAAACATTAAACACTTCAATAATTTGCCATATGCTCTATCACACTTTCTGGGTCAGAAATTTAAAAATAAATACTGCCTATTTTACTATTGCCTTTTCAAACATTTGTCAGGTTATTATTTTAGATAAATCTAGAGAGCCAGCTAAAAATAATTGCTTTATTGCTGAGTGACTGGTTTTCACTTAAAGTAGTATAAAATTCAAATAGGAAAAATATGAACCCCTCAATTCTTCATGTTTTAGATTTGTTTTATTGTTCATATATCCAAAATCTTTAAATACATCCAAATTATAGCTTTCTTATTCTAAAAATAATTTAAAAAGTAGATCTGCATTCTGAACATTTACTATTTATTAAAGCACTATTGAGAGGAAAATTAGCAAGAGTACATGTCAGCTTCATTTCAGCTTTATTAAACTAACATTTTGTTTGTGGGCACGAGCAATTACAAGAGCACTCTTTCAGTTAATTAGCTAATTTTTAAAGATAAATTTCTCCCCAAGGAATTTTCAACTAATTATGTTATATAATTCCATTGCTCAAAATCATTTTAAATCAATATGGAGACTGAGAAAATTTTAGAATATATATTCTCACCTCTTTAATCAGTTAAATCTAATTTAGTTATAACTTAAATTCAGAAACTAGAATTTAAGAATCTTGATTTTAATACTCATGTTAAACCAGAAGCAATTAAAAATTGCTTTCTTACACCATGCAATTAAACACCTTGATGTGGAGCTTTGTAATATTCCAAGCTCTTTGTCATACCTGATCTTACCTGATCCTCATAAAGACCCACTTATACTGCTTTTATTATTTTTTTATTAGACTGTATTTCATAGGACATTATTTGATTTGCAGAAAAATTGAGAGGCTAGTACAGGCCATTTCGGTATATCCTGTACTCAGTTGCCCCTATTACTAACATCTTGCATTAGTATAAACCTACTATTCCCTGTCTTTTTTATTTATTTATTTATTTATTTATTTATTTATTTATTTATTTATTTATTTATTTATTTTTTTGTGGTCTCAGGATCCCATCTAGTATATTATGTTGGAATGTCATGTCTCTTTAGGCTCCTAAAGAAACTGCTGTGGCAGTTTCTCCAATTTTCTTATTTCTGATGACTTTGACAGTTTTGAGGAGTACTAACTAGTCAGGTAGCTTGTAGAATATCCTACTATTGGAATGTTTCCTCCTGTTAAAACTGGGGTTGTGAGTTATTGGGATGAAGACCAAGAGGTAAAGTATCATTTTCACCACTTCATATCAGGTGTATACACTATCGGCATGTTTTGTGAATGTTGAAGGTGGCCTTGGTCACCCATCTAAGGTAGTGTTCATCAGTTTCCTTCACAGTAAAGTGAGTATTTTTCTCCCTTTCACTACTGTACACTTTTGAAGGGAGTCATTATGCTCAGATCACACCTTAAGAGTTGGGAGCTGTGTTTCCCTCCTCGAGGGCTCAGTACATACATACATTATGTAAAATTATTCTACATGGGACACTTGTCGCTTTTCTCCATTTATTAATTTATTCATTCATTTATATTTTATTGGACTTGTGGATATTTATTTTATACTTTGGCTTATAATCTGAGACCACTTTTCTTTTCTTTTATCTTGTTTCTCAAATTTACTACCTTTGGCCATTGAGAGTTCTTTCAGTTGGCTCCTGTGCTACTTTTAAATAGACTTATCAGATAATCACTTCATAAGTTATATAAATGTCCAATCACTACGTTTATACCTGAAACTAATATAATATTGTATGTTAGCTGTAATTAAAAAAATAAAAATAAATAATAACCCCATGGATGATTTTTTTAAATTTATGTTGAGCACTTTGTTATTTTCTGGCATTACCAATGCTCAAAGCACATCTTGTTATTAGATAAGAGCACTAGCTGTGCTAGTGGCTGGTGGGCTGTCATTTGTTTTAGGGCCTCTTAGATGACAAAGCAAACAACATATGTATTTATACTAATGTGTTTATATACATATCTATAAGTATTTCTCTATGTAACTATATCCCTTTCCTTCTTTATGAATTATTCTGTTTTTTTTTAACATTTCTTACACTGTAGATCTTCTAGTGATGAAGTCCCTCATTTATTTTATTTCTCCTTCCATTTTGAAGGATACTTTTGATAAATATAAAATTTTAGTTTAATGGGTTTTTTTTTATACTTTCAACATTTTAAATATTTTACTCCACTTGTTTCTGACTTACATGATTTCTGAACAGAAGTCAATCTAATTCTTTTCCTGATCCTCTATAGATATTGTTCAAGTGTTCCTACAAATGTATGGCTCTGGTGGCCTATACTCCTGGTAAGAACATCCCGGCTGTGATTCACTATATTCACCTCTCTTTCCAGATTTCCGGGTGGTGGTTTGCCCAGTGACCTCAATTCTATTATTGGTTCAAGGAAAGTCACTGGTTTTCATTTTGCTCAGCTGTTTTCTTTTGTAGAATGGGAGTGATGGCTTCAAAACTCTGTACACATGAAGCTGAAATTCAGTTTTATATATATGTTTTTTCTTTTTTTAATTTTAAATTTAAAAGTTAGACATCTATACAATTTATGAATTAATCCACCCAATTATTCTACCACCCATCTGGCACTACACATAACCATTACAATAATATTGACTACATACCCTATGCTATATTCTAAATCCCCATGGCTATTTTGTAATTACTAATTCATATTTCTTTATCCCATCACCTTTTCCTCCAGCTCCCCAAACTTCCTCCCTTCTGGCAACCACCAGTTTATTCTCTGTATCTGTGAGTCTGTTTTCATTTTATTAATTCATATCTTTTGTTCCTTAGATTCCGCATATAAATGAAATCATATGGTATTTATCTTTCTCTGTCTGACATATTTCACTCAGCATAATAACCTCTAGGTCATTTCAAACAGTAAGATTTCATTTTTTTTTAAGCTCAGTAACATTCCATTGTATATATTTACCAACTTCTTTATCCAGTTATCTATTGATGGGCACTTAGGTTGCATCCATATCTTGGCTTTTGTGAATAGCACTGCCATGAACATAGTGGTGCATAGGTTTTTATAAACTAGTGTTTTTTAATATGATTATATCTGAGTCATTCTTGCTTTACCTTTTTATGTAGCCAATCAATCAATGAATCTTCTCATTTTTACTTAATAACTATTTATTTTCCTCATTTATATTCTCACCCAAATCAGGGTGGACTTCCGTTCTCTCTGCATTTACTGTTGTTCTCACCAATTTATTCTCCATCCTGAAGTTTGCTAAGTGGCTTATTAATTTAAAGATAAAATCCAAGAACACAGAATCCTGCCCAAGAACACAACATATTCCCTCTCTGGAATCTTCTTGCCTTTCCAGCCATCCATTATACCAGTCTTACATACCTAATCACATAACTTAGCAAAATATAATGTATTAACCTTAATCTTTTCAAACAACATTAGTACCTTAACATAACTTAATTCCATGTACTATACTCTTATTTATCATCATTTTAGGTATTTTATAAATATATCTTTTTTTAAACCCCAAAAGACCTTGTTATTTTTTATACTGTCTGACTTGTATAGATATATATATAGCATTTTTGATCTTTATTCTTTTCTGCCTGAAATACATTTTAAAAAATTTCTTTTAGTGACAGTCTGCTGTTGTGAATTGTCTCTATCATTTTTTGTTTGAAAATGTCTTTATTTTTATCCTCTTTTTTAAATCAGTACATTTGCCAGGTCTAAGATTCTAATTCACTAGGCATTTTCTCTTAATGGGTGGCATGTATCATCTTTCTGTCTCTGACTTCTACTCATCCTTGTGAGAAGTCAGCCACCATTCCATGTGTAAACTCTTTTTTCTTTTCTCTAACTTTTCTGCTGTCTCTTTGCCTATTTGTACTATATTTTTAATAATTTTTTCAGTTCTATATTCTACTTAACTAGTTCTCTCTTTAGTGATGTCCAATATACTGTTAAAAGTTCAATAAAGTATTTAATTTCATGTATTACATTTTATCTCCTCATAGTACTTTTTGATGTCTTTTAATAATCTATTTAACTTAACTCATCTTTTCAAATCTATCATGTATTTCTTGAAGTAGAGTTATTTTTATTCTCTGTCTTATGATTCTAATATTTGAAGACTTTTGGGCTTGATTATATTATCAGTTGTTTCTGTCATCTTTCATTTATGAAACCCACATGAATGTGACATTGAATTTTCTCTTTCCTTTCTTCCTCTCTCTTTTATTTCCTTCCTTTCTTCCTTTCTTTTTTTTTTCAGCACCAAAGTTTTAACCAAGCAAGTTTTTCTTTCTAGTCCATACTTACACTGAATGTGTAGTCCTTATTTCTTATTAGACTCTCCAATTTAAGATATGAGTTAGAAGACCTTGTCTTCTGTACCCTAATTCCTACAAGGCCATACAAAATTTTTGCTAACATTGACTTAATTTAGCAAATACTTTAATATCGAAGGTTTATTTCAGGCTCCATTTATCATCCTAGTTTGCCACATTTTGCTTGTTAGTGTATTACTCACTTTTAATTTTTAATATTTATTTTTACTTAAATGCAATCTCCTGGATTTCAATTTTTGTCAGTGGAAAAGCCTATCTAATTAACAAGTTAACTATACTATTGGTAATAAAATGCTTTAACATTTGCACAATCTTTTCTTGTGTGTGTGTGCAAATAATGTTGATTTAGCATGTGCAATTTTTCCCATTACTTATATTGTAATATAGCCTTCTAAGGCAAAATTCTTGCTCTGCTATTAACTGTGTCACGTAAGTAATTTATGTAATTAGTCCATGCTACTGTATTTTTTAATGTACAAAATCATGTCTGCATTTCAATTAGTTGTTTCTCTAAATAGCCAATTGATTATTTACATAATTTTAGAAAATATTTTATCACTCTATAACTTTTTTTTGTGCTTGATCTTATATTATTTTATTTAAAGATCTTTCTGGGGGTTGAAAAATTTTCTAGGTTATTTAAGTTATAAAAAGTGATATTAAATTTCACCTATTTTCTGACTTGAGAATTAAGTGGAGTTTTAAATACAACAAATGGGATAAAATGTAAGACATTGTTAGAATCTTTATGCTGTGAAAAAGGTTGGCTTCAAATTTTTAGTGTACAAACTGAGCATGAGCTAAAATGGAAGTGAGATATCGTCAGTTTTTAATCTTATTTTACCTTGCTCTACCCATTTCTCTGAAATTCTTAAAGTTTTAAAATAAATGCAATTATTTGAAAAGTCATGGTATAAGATATAATGTCTCAGCTCTATGCAGTGCTTAATTTGAGACATAATGAATTTTTCTAATGTACATTTTTCAGCTTTAAAGAAGAAATAGTCTCTTTCCAGCTCATGGTTAATATCCCAGATTAACAGCAATAATTCACTCTAGATCTAAATTATACTTTTGAGTAAATTTTTTCTCCCAGTTCTGACTTTTCTCTGTTGACCTCTAAGAAGTAAGCCAAGGAATTATGTAGTTCAATTACGACAGCACTCCTTATCCATGATATAAAAGTTGAGCATATGTTTGACTTCCCAAATCATTCATAAGATTATTTGTCATGCCACATTTGAAAGGTGTATAATGATATAATCAATTCCTATGTTTTGAGCATATTTCTCCATTTAATCTGTACCTTAAATAAATAATATTGTTCTATATATTACTTTCTAGGGTTATAGAATCAGACAGAATAATTCCCCAGAAAATTGTTCATAGTCTGAAGGTAACAGGGATAACTACTAGGTTTTAGATAAGGCAATCATCAAAAAACTATCACCATGAAATCACATTAGTGCAATAACCACATATGGAATTGAAAGAAATGACAGTAACATTTCACATTATGTCCTAGGTGTTTGCTGAGTAGTTTTAACAATGTAAAAATATAAATATACATGAATCATAAAAAATAGGCTTTTTATTTCTTTATAATTTTTTGGCGTACTTAATTAGCCTTAAGGTAATTCAATAGGCAATTAGGAATTTGAATCCCTTTGTATTTCTTTAGAATAATTGCTAAAGAAAGAATTTGTCATATAAAATGAGAACATAGAACAGAATAAATATCCTTAAAATAATAAAAGAAGCATAAATATAAACTTTAAATTATATCTAGAAGGAATCATAGTTCCTTTTATGATTGAAAACATTTACAATCACAAAAGTATTTGGAAATACCTATATAATTCAGGTGCAATGAGTAAGTGCTCATTATTCTTGAAAAAGATGTTTTGATGTTCAGAGCATTTACTCATTAGAATTTGACTACTTATATAAGTTCCAAATTATACATTTTCTTGTCACAAAATCATTTTCTTGGATGAAAATCATAGTGCTATGCTAAGATATTAAAGTGCATTAATTAAAAAATAAGATTAATCACTTTTATTTAAAAGTTATTTTGAATGTTCTAGGAAAATTGTATCATTGTTGCAGTACACACCTATCAAAAATCACTGGTTTCTCTGAAAGTAAAAAGACAACTGACAGATTTGAAGACAATTTCTTCATATAAATATTCAATTGCATTTGTATGTTCACTATAGTTAATCATCTTCTTTGTCATTTAAAATATTTAAATATATCAGTTTGTGATCTTTAGGCACAAATATGATAAATATAAATACATAAAAAATATTCTTCACATTTCTTAGAAAGTACACATGTTTTACTCTTGAAAATAATCTAAAGATTAAGTCCATTTATGTTATAAATTTAGGTCTTATATTAATAAAAAAAACCACTAATTTCTATAGGAATTATTTAAAATAAAACAAAGTCTGTGAATATTTTGGAAAATCTATATGCTAGATATAGAAAGATAGGATATTAAAATTTCACTTTTTCGAAAATGAATTCAGAATTTTTCAACTAAAAAAATTCTCAAAAGAATCCAATTTTAAAACACACTGTAAATCTATAACCATTCTTTAAAACATGAAAGATACTGAAACCCCTCAAAAAAAGGAAAACAAAACATGATATTTAGATAACATATATGTTGTTAAACAGTTATGAAGAATACATATCCTTGATTTAGCCTTTGCAATTAAGAATCATGTAGCAGATTACACAGGGGCTGAGTAAACCACCAGCATTTCCTGAAAATGCAGTTGTTGCAATCAATATCTCATGTTGAAATTAAAACTCTTTTATAGTAACACCCAATCTTAAAATGCTTGGAAACAAAAATGTTTAATTTTCATTACCCATTTGACAGATGCTACTTAATACATTCATAACAGTGGGTAGAGTGAGGAATAACCTGTATTGATATCTTAAAGGCCTTTAGATTTTAAACTAGGCACTGTTTACACCCAAGACTTTCAAGATGGTAACTAACATCCTTACAGCTAAGACTTAGCAGCCCCAGACCCTGAGATGACTGCTCTTAACACAAAAGAAAAGAAAGTTTTCTCTTTGCTGCTATGAAGAGTATAGAGATCATGCCACATACAGGAGGATAACACTGAAGTTTAAGTTTCTTATTATGATATTGTCCATAGATGATGGGAAGAATGTTTTTGAAGATCTTGGTAGGATAGTGTTTGTGGTTTCAAAAGATCCCTGTGGGATTTGTTCCTTTCAAGATGCAAGGCTCTGGAAACTGAGCCAATTACTTCCTTGGAAGCTCAGTATAGAGCACTATCTAATATTGTTAGAAACACTACCTGCAGTTCAGGTTTTTGTGATAAAGAAAATATAACAAAAGTAAGAAGAAGTAAGCCAAAATGAGTATGGCTGCATCCATATTTCCAAATACATGCCCATCAAGCACACAGCAGCAAGCCAAGCCAAATCCTGACAGACAGATTTAGCTAGTAAAATACAACGAGCAGGGTTTAGATTCAGATAGTTTGTTATTTACATAGCCAACAAAAGGAAAAGTAGCAAAACAAAGCAACTCAGTGTGTTCTTTGTCCTACACACCAGAAAGGGTGAAACTGAAATAAAAGGGGCTAGATGACAATGCAGTACAAGTTGTAGGACACCCTGTATTTAAAGAGCCCATTCCAGAAGGCATTTATAGACTGCAATTACACTCTAAGGGGTATGGGGAGAAAGCCTCATATCTCATTAGAACCTGGGAGGTAATCAAAAAACTGAAGCATGACAGATTCCCCTGGAAGATAAGGAGAGGAGTAGAAATTGGCCTCATAGCAGCTTCTCACAAGACTTCCATCCTGATGTTTTCCAGAAGAATCAAAGGTGTGTTTCACAAAGGCTCAGAAAAGCTGTGGTTCAAATCTTTGCCTGCCTGGCCTAAGGGAACACATGCAAAGCCACCAGGGTGCCATGGTACAATTTTTTTTCTTACAATACAAATAAAATTGTATTCTTTGTTCCTAGGGCATAATTTTCCCTTTTGTGACATGTCCTTCCCTCCTCTACCACAGCCATACACACATATAACTACGAACAAAAATATTAAAATTGGTCATAAAATACTTAAAATATCAAATACTAAATATGAAACCTGGAATATAATTAAATATTAAGTATCAAAAATACTTGAAACTGCTATGATACCAATAATAATTTCTCCCACACAAATTAATATATATGACCTGAAAATCACCAAGTTTATTAATGTAGGCAGTTGCAATGATATTAACACAAAGCAATTTTAAGGGACTTAAAAGTTTAAGTGTAATCTGATAAGTGCCTTACAAACAACAATAAAGCAAAGGAACACAAAGAAACTTCTGGAGGTAATGAATATGTTTACACCTTGATTGTGGCGATGGTGTATAATGGGTGTATGCTTATATCCAAACTCCTCAACTGTATACATTAAATATGTGTAGCTTTTGCAGCTTTTATATTGATATATCATTTATATCCATAAAACTGCAAAAAATGGTGGGGCATCTTTCAGCTCTTAAACAGGTAAAGTCCTATTTCTTCAACCTTTTAAATAGGTTTAATGTTTTAATTAATGTTTCATTAATAGAACACACAAGAAGAGAGAGAGAGAGAGCACCAGATCTGAAGTCAAGAGGACTTACACACTTCTTTCTCTCTCCGTGGAACTACCTGAGAGATTTCCCAATTTTTCATGTATGTTCAATTAAAGACAGTATTATAATTTCCAAAATTAGTCACTCCAAAATAAAAGGCTTAACAACTTTCTTCTTTTAAATGTAAATATTTAGTCTTCATTTTATACTTTTATTTGTACAAATGACACTCCAGTATTGCAGCAATGATCAAAAGAAGTACAAGGAATGTAGTGGTGATTTTATTAAAATTCATACAATGTACTTGGCTATTTTTATTGACCTTAAGTATCTCAAGCTGTGACTTAAATAACAGATGATTAAAAAGTCTACTTACTACTTTTTTATTGTATAATGAAAGTCAGTGACTTGCAGGAAGTAATTTAATGAATTGAGACATGGATTTATAGGTGATGGTATAATTGCTTTTAAATTTCCCTCCTCATTTTAATAATAAGATTGTCCTGGATCTTAAATAACACTGACTTTTTGTGTTTTGAATTTTGTTATCTAATAATTATAGATAAAATGTTAAGTGAAACATATAGTATACTTTTGAGGGATTTAATGAAAAAACTTCCTTGACATTTAATTACTTTGAAATTAATTTGCTATATGAAATTAAGAACAATATTAGAATCCCTGGACAAACAGCACTTTTACTTTCAATATATGTAACTCATGTAACACTGACAAAAGGAATACATTTGAATATTTAAACACATGCAATACCTTTTGTGGACTTAACTCTTTTTTACCTATTTCCAGAGCTTTCTACTATCCTCTCATTCCTTCTTCCTTCAGATCACAAGGAAAACATACCTTCTGTTTGTTTCCCTTAATATTGTAGTAAAAGATTTTAGTGAAAATTTTCAGGATTTTAATGTTATTTACTTATTTATTGCAACTAATCAGTGTGGCCTCTAGGGAGTTATTTTAAAATCCTCACCACATTTTTCCAAAGTCCTCTTGTTCTTTCACTGACAATTTTCAACATTAATGGCATTAGGTCAAGTTTTTTTAATTGTTTGATTGTTTACTGGTGACTTTTTTGGGGATATGTACATAGACCATTTCTTTAAATATAGTGATCAAGAATATTTTAGTAGACTTTCAAAGCAGTTTAAATGATAGATAACTGAATTACTAGCTAAGACTCAAGCAATATTTATTGAATGTGTACCATTTACTAAATACAACGGCAATAAAAATGAATAAGATAGTGTTACTCTAGATAGAAGCATTGCCTAGGTGTATAGTTTTCCAGAATCAAAAAAAAAAAAAAAAAACACACACACACAAAAACCTCACATATTTGAGTATGTGTGTTTTGTATCATTTCTAAATATGTATTTAAAAGTTTATTGGTTCTGAGGTTACTATAAAATTTTTCCCCTTTATTATGTTTTAATTTTTATTTTCAATATTTTTCATGATTGGAAATCTTATGGAGACAACAATGTTTACCTTACCTTGAAGAGGTTTACTATTACATTTAGGAGAAACTGAGTTTAGAAATTGTTATCAGCTACAGCTAGTTTGACAATAAAAGCTTTTCCACAATTAAATGAATAATTAAGTAATTTATTCTTGTTAGGCAAAAATAAATATGAGAAACAGAATATGGTAACTGAAATTGAACATTTTACATCTCTATATTACATCCAGTTCATTCTGGCTGGAGAAATTAAGTCAAGCCATCATGCAAAGCAAATAGATAAGCTAAATCCTTAATCTCTGAGATACTTAACTGGATTTTAAAAATATACATTTTTCTCTACTTGAAGCACATGCAGATTTTATGCCTTGAGCTGTTATTAATTAGAGAATATGATGCCAATTATGAGCTATTTGAGTTATCACTAAAAATGACTTTCTTTCAATTAGTATTCTAACAGTAAAAAAATTATTAAGTTGAGGGCTTGATTATAGATGCAATCACAGAACTTTTAAGAACTATGAGAATGTATCACAGAATTTTCAAGAACTGTGAACCTTGTATGCAAGCTATCAGGTAATCTTGCCATAGATTCATGGATGTTGACAGGAAACATAAGACTCCTGAGTCAGAGACAAAGGATTTCATCATTCACATTACAGCAAGCAACATAAGCTTCATGTTTGTGTTTCTTTCTCTTATCCTATGAGTCCCTAGAGGATGACATGGAGTAGCCTAGTTGATGTTGTGCACACAGTGGATTTCTGTCATGGATAAGGAACCTGAGCTTAAGAAACCTCAGTTTTTTAAAATGGTGCAGGTAAAATGCCTCAGAGGGTGACATTATTTTTATTATGCTGAAAGTAAATAAACTTGTCTCTTTTGTAAGAAGACACTATCTCTACCTTTCAAAATGTTTCATAACATAAACTAATTGGGACGGGGGAGCAGCGCGGGGGAAGCACAAACAGTCCAGAACAAAAGCTATCAGTGCCTCTGCTTGTAAGACATACAGAAACACCAGAGAGATCTACAGAGAATTGGCTCTCAACAAAACTGGTATCTGAGCAGAAAAGATAATAGTTGAATACTCCTGATTAAAACAAAACAAAACAATAATATTTAACTTGAGCTATAGTATAAATATAAAAATACATATTAATAAATTGAGATTAAGAATTTAATGTTTAACTAATTTTTATTTGGTCCTAGATGTTAATCATTAATTAATTCAAGCTCTCAAACTAACAGCTAAGAAATTATCAAAATTTAAAATTCAATATCAAAAGATGGTTTTAACCCTAGCTACTCTCACAGAAAGAAGTGTCAAGATCTTTAAGTGTTCTGAGATTTTATCTCATTTACAAGTTAAAAATTTAGACTGACTCATTTCTATGAATGCTAGTAGATATTGTGAGACTCCTAGGCCAGAGATAAAGAACAGTTTACTACTTACACCAAGAGAAGTAGACACAATATTAATATTTTTTAAATTGATTCCTTAAATTCCAATCCCTACAAGATGGTGTAAAAAGACCAAATGACACTTTCACACATAGTATACATTATGAGAAAGGAATGGCCTCTAGGTAGGCCTGTGTTTTGCCTGCAAAGAAGATATAATCTCTATTGTTGAAAGTTGTACAATGTGATATAAATATCCTTGAAAAGCTTCCAAAATAAAGGGTTACTTCCTCACTTGAAAGCAAAGTACCCATGGAGAACTGTCTCTCAACAATGAGCTGCTATAAGTAATAAAAAAAAAAATGAGGAATCTAAATATTAGAGAATCTCGGCATAATTGGGAAGAGAGTCCTAGAGCAGAAGCTATATTTCTACAGAAATAGATATGGCAGTAACTTGAAGACTCAGACATTTTTAATCACTTCATTAGAAGGTGGAAAACATACAGTAAAGTTGCAGGATGTGAAATCAATGTACAAAAATCCATTGTGTTTCTATACACTAACAATAAAATACATAGCAAAAACACAAAGGTTCTAAATTTCTGGACCCTGGTCTCAGAGAAGATTTTATTAGTTTGACCCCAAAGACAAGGGAAGTAAAAGCAAAAATAAATAAATGGGACCACATCAAACTAAAAAGCTTCTGAATAGCAAAAGAAATCATCAGTAAAACAAAGAGGAAATCAACGAAATGGGAGTTATTTGCAAATACACCTCTGATAAGGGGTTAATATTCAAAATATATATATAAAAAACTCATAAAACTGAACAACAATAAAAGAAGACATACAAATGGCCAACAGATATATGAAAAAATGCTCAACTTCATTAGCTATTAGGAAAATACAAATTAAAGCAACAATGAAGTATCACCTCATACCGGTGAGAATGGCTGTTATCAACAAGATAAGCTATAAATGTTGGAGAGGTTGTGGAGAAAAAGGAACACTCATACATTGCAGGTGGGAATGTAAATTGGTACAGCTACTATGACAAACAGTATGGAGGTCCCTCAAAAAATTAATAGACTTACCATATGACTCAGCAATCCCTCTTCTGTGTACCTACCCCCAAAATTGAAAACATTTATTTGTAAAGATATATGTAGTCCTGTGTTTACATAGCATTGCAACACGATTCGTGGTGGCCACATGAAAATAACTGGAGTGCTCTTTGATAGATGATTGCATAAAGAAGATGTGGTACATACACAATGGAATATCACTCAGCCATAAGAAAAGATGAAATACTGCCATTTGAGACAGCATGTGGAATATAAAACTAAAAGCAAGAAACAAACAAGCAAACAAAAACTCATAGACACAGACAACAGTATGGTGGTTACCAGATGGAAAGCAGGAAGATAGAAGAGGGTAAAAGGGGTCAAATATATGGTGATGAAAGGAGAGTTGACTTTGGTTGTTCCCTGAATTTGCTCAGAAGATAAACTTCTTAAATGTTAAGGCTGCTAACTCTGCCACCTCCTTGTAGTATTTTTTCCTCCCATAGGCCTAAAGTAGAGCTGGCCATATTTATTCACCTCCAAGATTTTCTAGGGCCAAACAGGAGACACTCATAGGATGGACTCAACCCTAGATCAATATCAACACATTAATTGCATGGAAGAATGTATTACATTTTCAAAAATCAAAAATCAAAGCACACAAATAGATAATAACATCATGAAAAATCAATAGAGACTATATCAGTTTATGATTTCTAAGAGTTCTACTTGTTCAAAGCTTCAGTTTTCAGAACTCATAGAAAAATTGCTTACTTTGGTAAACAATATCTCAACAATTTTTCTTCTTGATGTACACCACAGCTTTCCTAATGATTCAACATGTTAATTTTCTTTTTTACAGATCACTGAAAAAAAAGATACTTGTCATTCACATCTCCAGATAATATTTTACCTGATATGTAAAGACATGAGAATATGAATTACTTTGATAGGTGAATTTATGCTCATACAAGTAACTTGAGATCTTTAGAGTTGGACTTATTCTTTCATTTGAGAATTTTCCCGTGTTTATTTATTTACATGTTTCATTAGATCATGGCCTTTTTTCTTTGTTCTTCAGTTTTTTAATCTTTTAAGTGGCTGTGAGACTCATTTCTTGTGAAATATTATAGATATATAGTTGATTATTCAGGAACAAGCAACAGACTGTAAAGTATCATGAACATAAAATTTCACTGTGTCATCTTTATTGCTTTTCTAAGCCAGATGAAAGCTTGCAAACCAGCCCAAAATCTTCTCTCAAACATGCCCCTGGAATATGGACTTCTAGATTCAATTGCTGGGAAATAGATGGTTACTTGTTATCTCTTAGTTTCACATTGATTTTCAAATTGTTATGGAAATTTCTTAATATATATAAAAGACAAATAGGTCTAAATCCCTGAAAGAGCATGAACTTCAAAGATATTAAAGTGCTAGATGATCAATCACTCTACTTATACATTTGAATCCATTCATATTAGCTGAAAAAGTATAATGAGAAATTGTATAACTATATTGTGGCTTTAATGATTTTTATTGGAGCATTACATAAAATTTAAAACTTTAACTTGTAGTCATCTAGTTATCTCCTTATTTGAAAGAACCCCATGATAAGAAAAAAATGAAGAGATGTATAATTACGAAGTTCCAAAACATAGTGCTTCAGAAGGTTTCTATTCTATTTTAAAAACAAGCAAATGGAGAATTGTTTAAAATATATTCCTTGTATTTTAATATAACCATTCTGTTCATTTTTGTTACTGCTTGATCAGGCCAGTGCTAGGTATGCCTCTGTCTCCTTTTCAATGGCATCCATGTTTAACAACACCACACTAAAGCCAGTGATCACAAGTAATTCAAAAGTATCCTACTCACTCAGGCATAAGCAAAGCAAGGGAGTTCCCAGGTGAAAGGGCCCCATCAGATAATGCTGACTCCTGGACTCTCTGATGTCCTAGATTGGGGAAGAGAAAGATGGAGAAGGAGACAGAGGGAGGAGAGAGAGAAGGAGGTAGGGAGAGGGAGAAAGGGAGAGATGGATGGAAGAAAAGAGGAAGAAAGATTTATTCAATAAGATGTTTTGTGTTTATAAATATAACAGAATAGAGCAAACAGAAGTTTTGAATACTGCTAAAAAGACTAATTTCTCATAGCCAATAGGGTTTGGGGGAAAGGGAGAGAGAGGGGCAAGACTGGAGACCCTACATACGACTTCTTCTTCGTCCAGCCTGGCAGAAGTTGAATAGTTGCTGAATAGTATAATGGTGTCTGCCCTCATAGGTATTAATGGTTTAACTAGATTTTATTTTGCTGTGTATGGATGACTTACTGCTTCCAATTTACATATGCATATTTACACACACACACACATAAACATGCACAATATTGTATTTCATTTTTATTAGCTAATTTTTAAACACCAAAGGCAAAAGATAATAGATTTGTGTGCTAATTTATTTTCTTTCATCGCAGAAGCAATTTTGAACTGTTAATGTTTTCCATAGAGCATGGGGCATCAACAGAGCGTTAACATGTTTACATTCATTGTCTCTGTTAGACCATATAAATATGATACAACAATTTCAAATTATATTTTGTTTTTATCAGTTTGCTTTTTGATAATTTAATAAATGACTAGAATTCAGAAATACTGAATAAAATCCCAGTGAGTATACCTCGAGCATCAAAACACCTGTATATTTATGCAAACTTTCACCTTTAACTCAGAAGTATTATAAGAAAATAGTAGGGATATTGCTCATAAATTATGAACTCTGATGACTGCTGATTCTATTACTATTAATATTTTCATAAGCAATATTTGCTCTCTTTAATTAGGATACATGTTTGGCACCCAAATGTTGAAATAATTCAATATCTTATTGCAGTATTCATCTTATGTGATAACTTTTGTGCTCTAGTAATTACTGACCACTGTCTTTTTATTCAAACTCTCAATTGGCTTCTCTCCCTCCTGGCTCTTTCAATCCTTCCAATATAGATTATTGCTCCCATCCCATAATATCGATATTCATTAATATGCTATTTTTTAACTCTTTAATTACACTCTACATTCTTGCTAGATTTATTCACCCTCTCTCATGATCTCAAATATCACACACATACTGAAAACTTACAAAGTTATATTTCTATCCCTATTTTCAACTAACCACTACAATATATATACTCAAGTCAACAAATTTGATATACTTAAGGTTACATTAATTATGATTTACCTAATACATCTTCATTTATATTGTCTCCTGCCTCTTCTATTAGTGGTATCATTAACTTATCAGCGATGTAAGTTCAAAAACATAGAGTCTTCCCTGACTATGCCCACTGCAATCTCTCTTCTCCATAAAAATGATCAGGTCCTCTAGTTGCTAAGTCAAAATTAACTTTCAAATCTGAGCAATTCTCTCAATCCCACAAGAACTCCCAGGAGTTCAGCCTTTTAAAAATTTTTCAGACCTTCAGTTTTTCCCCTTCTCCAGCTTAATTTCCATTATGTTTATTTTTTTCTACTACAGTTATTTTGTGGCTCCTTTTGTCATTTGCCTGCCCTAATAATAATTTGACACTTTCCTTTCATCTAGCTGCATGAGTCTGAACTTAGCATGGCATTCAGGCCCTTCAGACTCTAGCTCCAGGCCTGCTTCTGGCCCATCTTCTGCACACAACCTTGCCCTCTAGCCACATAGGACATATTTCCATTTTATATAAATACACATACTTCCACAATTTAAGGTTTGTCTGATCTCCTGGAATATTCTCTCTTTTTTTTTCCTACTTCCATTGCCTAGTTTATTATTACCCGTTCTTAAAGTCCATAGTTTACACACCAGGACCAATCCTAAATGATTTATATATACTATTTCACTGAATTTGCAAAATAACACCTTGTGTTAGGAACTACTGGTATCCTAATTTTACAGGTGATGGGCTTTGACATATTAAATAATTGTGACACTCCCAACTGACAGAATTCGTGATTGACCTTGACCTTGTGATCTTAATCATTATGTAAATTGCCTATTCTATAAACTCCTCAAGAGAAGCAGCCATGAAAATTATATTGTATCCTTATTTAAATTCCTAGCACCAAGCATAGAGCCTCACACACAGTTGTTGAGTGAATTTTGAATGAATTAGCCAGGTTAAGCAATTTTCAGGCTCTTCAGTGAGGAGGGTTTTTTCTAGTAGACTGATGGCTCTCAGCTAATGTTTCCAAAGAGTTTACTCATATGTAAACTTACAATAAAAAAATAGTAATAACATATTTTGATGAAATACATAATACATTCTGTTACTGAAAGAATCAAACAGTATTATTTAAATCAAGCTCTTAGAATTGATTTCTAGCATACAGTGGACATGCAAAATCATGACATTATTGTTTTTCTACTTTAACATCATTATACTACTTGTGTCCAAAAAGGTCAATACTTATGCCAAAGCAGTTTGATTGTATGTGACTTTTATCAATCTCAAATATTTAGTACTCTGTTTAATAAATTCCTAGGTACATAAATACCAAGAGCACCCCTTATTTCAATCTGTGTTTTTGAAAGCGCTTATTATAAAGTTCTTTGTGGGAGCCTACATAACCGTTTTCTGTATCAATATCTTTAGGAACAAATTTCCAGTACTGCAAAGCCTTCAGAAGACTACTTATATATTTCTAGGATATAACAAAGATCAAATAAAGACTAAAAGTGCTAAATTTTGCATAATTTTTGTTCGTTTGTTTGCTTGGATTTTTTTTTCATAGGATAAAAAGGAAACGTTGGAGAATCTATAAAGACAGGTAAAAGATAGAATCAAATAGGTGAAAGAAATTGACTGCACTAGTCTTATGAAGCCTAGGGTTATGTTTGATCACTTGCATAAAAATGCAAGTCATGTGGGAAACAAAAATCTTGTTTTGGGTATTTGTAATTATGATGAGAAACCTGAGGGAAAAGAGTATAAAAGTAAATTTACAAAAACCACTAACACTTATAAAGCACTGCTATATGGCAAGCATTTCCCTATGTGCTTTAAATTTATTAACTCCTTACTGCTTGTGAAAAAATTCCATTGGGTAGCTATCAATTTTTAAAAAATACTATAATAAATTAAACAATAATTAAATTATAACTCCAATTTACTGAGTGGTTTACTTTGTACCCAACACTATGCCAAGAACTTGAAACATATTAGCTCACTTAATATTCACAACCAACCTGAGAAAGGACCACAGTTGTTATGCTGAATTAAAATTATGGGATGCATCAAAGTGCTGGCTCTAAACAATATTAGATTCTTACTTTTTTCCATAGTATATACAGCTTTAGACATTTAAAAACATTTATTTGTGAAAATCTTATCTCTTCCATTACATGTCTCTTATATCAAGCTGTCTATGGTTACTTAAATATGCAATGGTTTCATAAGACTTGAATAATTATTTTAGTGCAGCTTCCTCCAGAAGCAGAGCTTGAGACAAATTCTGAGGGCAAGTAGCTTTTCTGGGAGCTGATACTAGAAAACAAACTTAGGAAAATGAAAATAGGAGGCAGGGAAAGGAAGGCAGTCATTATATGTATTATCAAGCAAGTTACCACTGTGGACAACGAAAGTTCCATTCCACACAGTGGCCAGTGTAACTTAAAAAAAGGGAATGGCATATTTTTATATCAACTCCCATTATCTTCAGGGCTTATTAATTCTCTGAACTTCTGGTCTTTTGATAACTTACTGCCCAGAGAAAGCTCTTAAGCAAAAAATGTCATACACTGACTTCCCTGAAGGGGTCAGGTCTGAGTAGATATAGGTGAGGTATTGAAAGTATCTGCTCAAATGATGTTATTATATGTTGTATAATAATTTAATTATTTATTTGTATGTGTGTCTACACAAATAGATTGCAACTCTTAGAGGACACAAAATATTTTTTTTGTTTATCTCTGAATCCACTACTTTCTAGTATGTTATCAAAATAACAAATGTGTGCTGAATTTGATTGAAATAAAATGATCAGTGAACAATATGCTATGTTGTCCCTATTATCTTCCTAGCATTGTAGGAAAACTCATCAACTAAAACTTTTTTTATTTATGTTAAGCACATAAAATAAGAGCTGTAATCAAAGACACATTTGATTTTAGTTCCTCTTTTGAAATTGGAGAGAAAAAAAGGATTTATGGTAAATTTGTAGATCTAGTCTTGTGCTAAATCTATGGACTGCTTTCCAGTTTTCAGGGCTGTACTGAACAGATGATCAGGCAGAGACTAAACTATCTGGTTACAAGCTCAATAGACATGTTAGTTCAATTACTTAAACTGGTAGTGAACACTGTGAGCTTTTAGCAGCAGAAAATCACTAGCTGAGAGCAAATCTGTACCCCAGCAAACATTTTACTAAAGGTTTTCTTTTATAAATAAGAATAGGAATAATTTAGGCCAGAAGGAAGGTAATAACAAAGAAAGAGAACTTAAAAAAATAATGCTAGTTTTTCCTTTAAAAATAGATGCTAACTTTCAGCTAACCAAGTCCATATATAGTTTGAATGTTGTAGATCACAAGTATACTCTTTCAGAAATTACTTCTGTTTATGTATATAATGACAATGAAGAAAAAAACTAAACATAGAAAACAGTTGATAGTTTAGGGAGTTTTGCCAGAGAATATAGCTCATGAAAAAGGAAGCATGCTTCATAATCACTTCTAAAATCAATTCTGCTTTTCCTTTCTCTCTTTGATATGTATTAATATTTTCTCAGATTGTATTTCTCTCCATTACTAGATACTATCCTATCAAATTAAAAACATGAAACAAAGGTAGGAGGAAGCATACACTAAAAAATGTTGAACTAAAGAAAATTAAAATCTTAATGTGCCATTAAATGTCAACAGAAATCTGAGATCTTGCCATATGTATGATTTGAATTACACAAATATAAGAAAACCAATGGCAGGCATCTAAAAAATTTCAAAATTTATTTGGACCTCCCCAAATTCTTTTTAAATAATATTATTTTTAACTGAATACATAATGATTTATTTTTATATTTAGTAACATTTATATTTGACTTAATAATTTTCCTTTTTAGAATAGATTCAAGATCAAAGAATTTTATAGTCTCATCAGCAATTTTTTTTGGAAAAATAAATCAGTAATAATTTATATATTTAATAAAAAAAACAGCATATAATTATATAATTTTTTTGTATTAACTCACAAGCATTTTGGTTTTGCATAAGACCCACTAAAGAACAGAATTTATATTTACCTTTTGGCAGTATAAGAACTAATAAATAACATCCTTTCCCCCATAATGATATCCAATTGAAAGGTAGTGTAGTCAGGAAGGTAAAGATTAAAATGTATGCTTTGTTATTGATAAAAACTGCATTGAGGGTAAGACTCAGGTATGCTATCACCTTGGCTTGCTAAAACCACAACTTTAATAGATAGATTTACACACCTAGTCCATTATATAACAGCATAACCATGAGCCTTTGCAGTCTGACATCTTATTACATGGAGAAGAAAAGGATCACTGAGTCCTGTGTAGAAGTGGCTCCATATTTAGCTCCAAATCTAAGCTGAACAAAGCTATTCCCCTCACCAAATTTGTTAATCAGGACTTGCGGAGAGATGAGGGGTGTTAATTCCAGCTCAGAGTTTTTAAAAGCAGGGCTTCTTTTCAGCACTATGGGAAGGACAACTTCAGTATTGCTCAAGACTGGTTTGAACATTGCTAGAATGTTGCTTTTTTGGCCCCAGCCATGTAAATTACAGTGGTGCCCAACCCAGTCATGGTGACACTACCACCACACACACACACACACACACACACACACACACACACACACACACACACACCTACACACATGTATACACCACACAAAGCCACCAACATTCCTAAGAGTTCCTAATGTAGTTGAGGTCCAGCTGATGTGTATCCAAATATAAACATGAAGTCAAGAAAATGTAGGCTCCATCTTAATAAATATAAGCATTCACCGATGACTAATCATATACTAATTTTGTGGAACTTTCATTGTCTTAAAAATATATAAATAGGGGATCATATATTCAGCTTCTATTTTACTAATCTAACATAAGCTGTTTAATTCTTAATTAGAAATATATTTAAACTTAAGATGTTTTTAGAAAAAAAACACATTAATTCCAATACAAGTATGAACTAATTGCTTTGTGAATATTTAATTTTATGGTAAGTACAAAGATGCTATTTATTAATTTATTCTATTATAGAACAATGTATATAGATTTACAAATTTAACAGAGCAGGAGTTGGTCATTTCTTATACACTTTATATGAACAAAGAAAGAAAGACAGAAAAAAAATCTTGGGATAATGCTGTCTGTTTGAAGAAAATAAAGATAATGCAGAGTGCCTGTTTCTAAAAGAGCATTCTGATCTGAAGACTATAAAGCACCTTGGGCCCAAACATTTCTAGCCAGGACCCTCTTCCAACATAGGGTCATCCACATCCAATATTTCAGGTTCACTTTTTCCCAAATCCTTCATCAATCAAGGACAAACAAAGGAGCTTAGTCAGCCCCACCCCCAAGTAGAAAATCTGTACTAGGTGAGGAAGTGCTAATAGCCAGGAATGAGTATCAGTGATAATAATGACCCCAATGATGTTAATGATGATAATTTCAATATTAATAATAATAATATCTTAATATACATATATGCCAGATTCAGTTTAAAGTCATGTTGGTTTTGATCTACTATGGGGCTACAACTTGATATTCATTACCTGAGATAAAGTCTGTTGTTGGTACTGGAAAACTAAACTGTACCCTGCATAACTCTAAGAGCTTTTAGCACTTTGCTTAGTGACTGAGCCCTGCGGCAAAGGCCATTGTTCCCTATTTACCCAAACTGTTCTCTAGATTTCAGTCTGTGAGAAGAAAAAAAGTGCCGTGAGCAAAACTATTGATATCCACATGACTTTAAATATCACCCTTTACATTGACTTAATGTATATTTACGACACTACTATATATTATATGCACTATTCTTAGCTCTGAGTATTTAAACATAAACTAGACCAACAGAAATATTTACAGTGTAAACTGCTGCCACTTTGTGAGAATATATCTCATAGAGCTATCTGTAAAAACCAATGCTTTGGACTCCAAGATTTAGTGGTCTAATTGCCTTTGAAAGATCTATAGATTACATTTACTTAGGCTTCCTCAGGTTCTTTTCTCCTCCTCTCTTACTTCGTAGGTTATAAAAGATATATAATTGTAAATTATAAAGCAGTGTGCTTGACACATGCCTCAGATCTAAAATTATAAACTTCTTTTCAAAACCTTGAGACACTGAAACTGAGGGTCCTGATGACTTTGATTAAATTTAGTTTTAAATTCTAGCTCTAAAAATCATCTCTCTCTTTCTCTCTCTCCCCCCATCCTCCCTCCCACCACCTATATCCTCTCCCTCTTCTTCTCCTACTCCTCCTCCCCCTCTCCTTTTCCTTCTCTCTCCCTCTCTCACACTGGAACCTGCACCCTCTTTCTCTCTCTCTCTGCCCCTCAGAGACCTGGCCGTTCCTCCAGATAATCAGCAACTCCTGAGGCAGCAGAAAATAGTAGCCAGACCTAACTAATGATCACACAATCAGGACCTCTGGCAGGCTAAAGATGACACCTTGACCTAAATTAAGTTGCAGCTCCTGAGCGCTAAGATGGAATGACCCCTTGGCTACTTTCCCATGAGATCTAACAGAATAAGACCCTAGAATTGTCATCAAGGCCTGAAGAAATGATTTAGTATCCTTACCTCTAACCAATGAGATTCCAACACAACTCCAAAGCCACTGCCCATCGTGTCTTATTATTTTTCCCTATGTAATCTGTACCTTAAATACTATCAGGGAGCCAGATCTTTGAGTGCTAGCTCACCTGTGTCTCCAGGTTCAGAGCCTTTTCCTTAAATAGACCTTTGTTTTCTTTGCTGTAAGCTCCTGTTCTGGCATCATTTGGCTTTGATGCATATAGGCAAAACAAACCTCCTTTATTTTGGTAACAGTATTAAAATATCACCAACCCCAAAGTACTCCTAAATTAAGATATTTATCTTAATTTAAGTCTGTTAACCTACTGTCATTTCAGTGGATATAGTAGCTTTACTGCCACAAATAAATATTACATTTCTATATTTTTTAGTTGTTCCTACATGTTTAATTCTCAGGGCTCTTTTAAACCGTGAGAAAATTCTCTGTCTATCATCTATCTATCTATCTATCTATCTATCTATCTATCTATCTATCCATCCATCCATCCATCCATCCATCCATCCATCCATCCATCCATCATCTATCTTTCATCTATCTATCAATCATCTATCTATCATCTAATCATCTATCACCTATCATCTCTATCATATAAATGCTCCTCTTTGTTTTAATACAGACTTCTTAAAATACTGATATACAATACTCTGATCATCTATTTGAACATAATCAATAGATAACTTCTTTTCGAACCATTTGTCATGTTTTATTTCATACCATTAACCAATTTATATCTCAATGTAATTGAAACATTAAGTATGATAGGAACCAGTTGTAATAGCAAATATGGTCGGTATTTTTGGTACATTTGATTCAGAAATGTATGACTCAAAAGGAAGGCATATTAAATAAAGTTTTAAATTAAGTCTATTTCACTTTCATTATATAGATTTGACCCCTAACTGCTGGATGTATTGGCTACTGAATGACTCTACCAGCTATTTAGCAGTAGGAAACTCAACTACTGCAGTTTCCTGATGAGTTTTTATCCTCCATTCTGCCTCCAATCTTTGCAATTTTCATTCATTTGTCTGGAATAACTTTCTAGTGTTCCTCCTTTGGTTATCTCATATGACATCCTTAAGGCTCAGCTTAACCTTTTCTCTTCTGAAAAGGCTTCAGTGAACAACCCTGATAAGCTATTCTTCAAGAAGTGCATGCGCACACACATGTATATGCATTATTAAAGTAAAAAATATGCCCCTTCTTTGTACTCCAATAACACCTACATGTTGGTAGTATTTATCACAGTTCATGAAAATTTCTTCTTATTTCTCTTCCTTCCATACTCTTCAAATTCCTTGAGGACAATCACTTAACCAATCTGTCCCCATTGCAATTAGTAGAGACCCAATATAAGTGGATTTTTAAATAAGCTGTTAATAGTCTCCAAAATAAGCTAATTTATATTTCTTGTGGTTAATTATAATTTTATGGCTGTCAGTTACCTTCCAAAGGCATTTCAAAAAATGCCTTTGCCATAGCTTCTAATTGAAACTTTTATGAAAAAAAAATTAAATTATTTAAAACATTTATATCTCCAATGTCCATGCAAATATCTGCTCAACCTTATTTATATTCAAAGATATTACTTGTTTGGAGTCCCACAAGGATGATAATATGGGTGACATGATACCTTCTTGAAGATTCATTATAATTCTGAACATCTTCTAAAAATGAGAAATGAATTCCTTATTAACATATAGAAGAGTATATACCCTTCAAGTTACTCAGAGATCATATGCACCTTAAAGGAATTTAGAATTAGTGGGCTTCTGGAAAAAGAATGCAATTAAGAGTTAAAAGGCCTATTTGTTCTATCTTTTCCATTATGAAATTCCATATTATTAGAAAAGTTATTAACAGTTTCATTACCTAGTTGTTTCTTTGCAATCCTTGAGAAATGAATGTTAGAATATGTTATTTCTTAGTATTCTTTTAGGTTTAAATTTCTATGAAATAAATGACAAACTCCCCTCCAACATAAAGCTAACTATTAAAAACCAATAAATACCAATATAAATAGTTCTTGTATCTTACAATGCAAAAAGACATTCATCTGCTTCTATAAAAAAGAATGACACATAAAGAATTTTTGTCATGTTATTTGTCTTGTGGCGAAAATTAGGTTAGAAATATATAGGTAGTCAACATTTAAATTTAAAATATCATAATACAAATAGAATTGAGATAAATTATTTAAGTTACTCATTTAACCACTTTAATTTTGTAGCTGTAAATACAGTATATTTCTTTATAGAAGCATTACTTTTTGTCAAAATCAGCACATCTGATTTACTGAAGTCAACTTTCCTTCATCTGATGTGTCCAGAACATGTTTTTCAACCAATCACAGGCTGTATAATTGTCAAAAAATTTTAGTACGTACAACTGTTCCCAACAAATCAAGATGGTTTGACCTCAAACCCAAATATTTATTACCAGTTCAGATAACTTTCCTGGATTATAGATGTAAATACCTAATGGCTTATTAAACATATTCACTTGATATTCTGAAGTTCACTTTTTAAAAATGAAACTATAATGAACTCATCATCCTCCCAACCCAGCTCTCTAACAAAAAACTGAATAAATAGAATAAAATATATATGTATACTTCAAATATTTCTATTTCAGTTAATACAATTGAATTTGAATCAATAACTCATTCTATGTGAAATAAAAATCATCTAAAATTACATATATTTTAAAATTATATTTTATAGATATAAAATAAAAATCATCTAAAATTACTTCATTGTTATGTTATTATTGATTTAAGAATCTTAACATAAAATACATATTTTGCATAAAAGTCCTTTCTCAGAAGTGTCTTTAGCAAATATTTTCTTCCATCCTGTGGCTTGTCTATTCATTCTCTTGACATTGTCTTTCACATATTGGAAGTTTTATTTTAATGAAGTTCAGCTTATCAATTCTTTTTTTTTTTTATGGACTGTATCTTTTGTGCCTTACTTCCAATATGTATAATATGGATAGGGAGGAAAATTAATAACTTAAGTATTTAAAAACCTGATAAACTTTACCTCAAACAGATCAAAGTTAACATCAATGATTATAACTCATCATATTATATGCCCTTGAAATGATGTAATAAAAATGACATTTTACATTTGTTTTCCACTTCCTTAAAACATATAAACCCTGTTTAGTTATGAGAAAAATATCAGAAAAATTTCACCTGAAGGATATTTTACAAAATATCTGATATTTTCAAAATTCTCAAAAAATAAATAAAATAAAATAGAATAAAATAAAATAAAATAAAATAAAAAGGAAGCTTGAGAAACTGTCATAGCCAAGACACACTTTAAGAAGTGACTACTAGTGTAATGTATCCTGAATGGGATGCTGGAATAGTAAAAGCTAAAAAAATCTGAATAAAGCATTAACTTTTATTGATAATAACATTAAAGATTATTCATTAATTTTAGTAAATACTAATATAAGATGTTAATAATAGGGGAAACTAAAAATTCTCAGTATTATCTTCAAGTATTTTCTAAATCTAAACTTTTCTAAAATAAAAATAACTTGAAAATCAGTAAATCCCCATATAAATGGTAAAATTTTGTTACCGATGATGAATAACATAAGATACTGCATCATTTAACAGAAAATAATTTTATTAAAAAGGTATTGTATTACTCACAGAATTGTTGAAAGGACTAGTCAATGTTTCAACATTTCAAGATACATGTATGGCCTAATAAATGATCAATTGTTCTAAGTCATATATGGATGCTTGAGGATATCCTAGACTCACTAAAAGTTGGCTGCATGTTAGATTAAAATTCATCATTTTATAGTTCAGAACTAGGCCATCACTGATGTTTTTATAGCCAGTTTGATCCATCAGTAATTTATAGTGGCATGTTAAAAATTCCTATCATGATGAATTGGTCTATTTTTTTCTATAATTTATTAGTTTTTTGCTTTATTTTGACTTTATTGGGTGATATATTACTATGTCTTCCAGTTCACTCATTTAAAACTAGGATTAGTCTGCTGTCATTTACTCATTTCCAATTATGCTTTTTATGTCAACATTTTATAGTTAGGTTGTATTCCTTACATGACAATATATATTTGTTCAATTGTGATAGAAATATTGATTTTTTTCAATATTCTATTTACTTCCATACGATTCTCAGTACCCTGAAGTTACATGTGATCATATGACTAGTTTTAATCAATTAAATACAGGCAGAACCACCATGAGTCACGTCTGAATGGAGACTACAGTTCCCATACACAATTTTTCAGACTCTCACTTCAACCTAGGAAGCTGTAAGATAAGAATGAAGATAGCTAAGAAGTACACACTTAATATTTTTTACTAACTTCTACCTAAAATGTATTATTCACAATGATTTTTTCTTAAACATAATTTAACATGTGCTTAGTGTCACAGAGTTATTTTCATTAATTAAAGTACATGAGTTTTATTATAGCTTCCTAGTGCTTTCAGCTTTCAGTTCTGCTTCTCTGGGTATCTGCTCTTTTTCAACTTGCTGCTTGCTCTCTGTTGTGATTCAAGAAAGTGAATAATTATTATGAATATAATGTGAATAAATAAAAAAGCATTAAAAACTGTGGGAGTCTAAGGAAGATATAGTGTGAGCAAATGTCCAGAATGTTCTTCCAATGTTTCATAAAACAAAACAAAAACCTCAAAATAAATGATATGAGGAATAATATTTAAGCAAATTTCTGATTCAAACAGAAAATTTTATAATCTCCTATTGTGTCAAGAAGTAGGCCTGATCTATGCCTTTCACTCTAAACCTTACAATTTGTATTCTTATCTCAGTTATACCCTTGAGCTTTTTCTTGAAACAGAAATGAGATTACATCCATGATCTCGTTTCTAGCCTAAAGCTTGAGGTGACTCCACAGTAAGAACTGTAAGAATTGCTTAAACTGACAAAAGACCCTGCTTTTCTCCAGGAACTATCCAACAGAAAATGGTAGAAAGAGGCAACTCTAGTGAGGTCAAGTACTAATCTTTGATCCCATTAAGAAGCAGTAAAATATTAACTTTCAACACCACCACCCCCATGTCAGAATCCAACTTTAGAAATCCAGGGAGCATTTTCTGCTACTAAGAAAATACAGAATTCAAATTAAGTACCCTGTCAAATACCTGAATTATAAGCAAAACACATATAACCCTAATGGAAAAATAGTAACCTGCATTCAATTAATAGGTTGTACAATTCAGAGGAAACATTTTTCTAAAAGAGCTCAGAGCTCTGCATTCCAAGATATTTTGATGTGGCAACTCTGTCTAGACAGTAAGATTCAATTTCCTTTTCCAGGCCAATTGGAAAGATTCTGAAAGCTGCCTTTAAATTAATCTTATGAAAATAAAAATCATTGACTCCAAGTTGATAATTTTAACAGAGCAATTTCTCTAGAAAATGTGCATCATAATAGGACACATAGCCACATGAGAAATAGGGACACATTTAAATACCTGTTCTTAGTCAACTATCTATACAGCTGAAGGTATAACATTAGTGAAAACACCGAGCTGTGAACAAACCGTGTTCTTTTCAGCACTGGATACAAAAATGCCAGAACTTTTATATAAAGCATCTCAATTCTACTAAAAAAACATGGATGACTCCTCTGGTGAGTTGAAGAAGATGATATATTTATAATTACTGATCACCTGGACTATTAGAGAGCTTCACAATAACCCACTTAAAATGCCCAATGCTGATGTTAGGGGAAGTAACAATAAACATTGCAAATTTATCTATTTGATGTGATTATTTAATATTGTTAATTTAATATCAGAGTTGTGAACCATATTTAGCATATTTTACTATTTTTTAATATTTAATGGCCAAATATTATACGGATTTCTTTCTTATACCAGGTACTGTTATTAAAATTATATCATCATAATGATGTTTGCCTTTCTTTTTGTTAGGTAGTCCATTATTATAAGCTTTATGATTACATTTAAGAGAAATAGCTATTTATATATAATTCTTAGCAAAATGTATGAGCCTTTTCAATCCCCCTCTCACTCACAAACTCCACTATACAGATAATTTTATGTTTAAACACAATACCTCTTTCATTTCATGTAAATGTCACCAATACCCATGGCAGTTCAATAATATTTAAAGCTGTAAACATTAATATCCAAAACATGGAATAATGCTTTTGAACACTATAAACCATCATTTAGGTATTCTTTTTTATTTATCTCCTTTAATCTTCCTTTTTTAAAATAAAATGTCAACTTTATTCTAAAAGAAACCCCACATTCATGAACTGATAGTAGTTTAGCTTCTTTATTTCATAGAAGCCTGAAAAAAAAAAAAAACAACTAAAAACTGACACTCACAAGAGACTTGAAGAGCAAACGTGAAGGAACATGCACCAGATACCACAATTCAAATAAGAATTGGAATTCATCTCCATGTTTGTCTATGACTTAAACATTTAGATAATTTTCACAGACTCCATGGTTCTCTTAAATGCATTTAAAATATTCAGTATCTTTAAATGCCAGAATAAATAATGGGATCCTCCATTTTATATCTGGATGATTAATCTTAATGTAGATACAGTCTGGTTTCTAACCTTTCTATTCACAATATAAAGAGGATAGATACATTTTCAATGTAAATAATATAGTATTATTTTAATAAGTCACATCTACTCTCAGTATGAAAAGCTATTAAATAGCTTTTCCCACAATATCTTTGTCATCATCATCAACTATTACTTACTGAGCACCCACTGGCATTGAACTAGACACTAATGGGAGGTTTTCAATGCTTCTTAAACTTTAGCTAATCTGCAGAGATTTATTCCAATGACATGTATACTGAAACATTTCTTTGAAAAAAAAATGCAATGTACTAACTCTCAGTGCTTATTACAATAACAACCAAAAAAGTCTCCTTTCTAAAAAAAATCACTTGATTCTGAAACATTATAGAAACGTAGGAACATAATTACATTCTACAGCACCTTTTTCATTCTTCTGTCACTTTCTAGAAGAACAAAATGGATAGCAGAGAAAGACTGGGAGGGTAAAACTCTTAATGGAGAAAAAATAATCTTTTAGAATATATTTATGGGAAATCCAAATTCTTTTATTGTTTTTATTGCTAGATTGCAAATGGGATCACCAAACCACAAAATATGTTTAATTAATAATAAATTTAAAATGTGTTATGTTTTAGTTTTCTAAAGAATATATGAATATGTGGAATTCTGATAGGCGAACTCACAAATCATTCTTAACCTTTTCCAAAGTGTATCTTCTTGGTAAGTATGACTTTTAATATGTCCATTTTGTTCTAAGTAGTTTAACAACAGATTTGAGAAAACAAATCTACTCCTTTTAAGATCATATGTTTGAACTATATTGCCATCAGCTTGAAAAAATGATCCCTTGGACTAAATATTTAGAGAATTATTATAAATCTATGAGTCATAATAAAACAAGAATAAAAGAAATTACTCAGGTGTATTGAGTTAGACATATCTATACATCACCTATATCCTGTTCTCCTTGGTTTCTAAGATCACGAGAAATCTGTATTTCCCACCCTCTTGAACTTAGATGTGGTCATTTGACCTCCACTGGTAATGCTGTACAATTGGAAGTAGGGTGTTTCATTTCCAAGTGGAGGCATTATTGTTGGTGCCAGCTTCCTGGCCTGCTCTTTTCCTTCTGTAATAGTGGAAGCACATGCTGAGATAACAAAAACCAACACTCAACCACTTTGGAAAGTTGCTCAGACCTGCAGTGGACTTTGCCTGAAGGGAAAACATACTGATTGTTTTAAACCATTGATATTTTGGAGTTTGTTTCTATGGTATAATTGAGCCTTTCTGACAAATAGGAATATACTTCACAATTACAGGTTAAAATTGCACATTCTGCATTTAAAACATATATTTTATAGTTTATTTTTGACCTGACAATAATGATCATTAAATGTAGGACATCAAAACTGAATGTTTTAATTCATGGTGATAATTCTATGTTTACTCTATTTTCTTTATCGATAAAAGCCTCAACAAAATCAATTCTAAATTGGCAATTGGCACTCATTGTTTGGCTTAGCAGAGAATATTGCTTGCAAAATGTGAGTGTGTGAGTGTGTGTGTGTGTGTGTGTGTGTGTGTGTGTGTGTGTGTGTGTATTTGGTCTTATTTGCCTGTCAACATTTCTCTATTCTTTCCCAAAGAACTAACTCAAATTAATTCTCTCCCATGATTCTACCACTACACAGTGATTTTACTTTGCCTTTCATTGCCATACCATATTGTTATATCTTTAATTTTTTAGTCATCTTCTTAAAGATTGTTATTTCCTTGGTTATGCTGATACTTCCAAACTTGCACTTGGGCATTCTAAAAGATGCAAGCCCCAAGGGCCTCATACTTTTACTCTGTGAATAAATGTGTTCCATCTTCTGAATCTACATAGCTTATCCTGACTGATCTTTTAGATATCTTCTTGGTTCTTATTCTTCTACTCTCTTTTCTGGAACCTAAAGTTAGAGTTTGTTTCTTGTTGCCTAAAGATTTTTCTCCTGGAACTTGAAATTAAGTTCATTTTGCCTAACAAGCTCTATAATATATTATCATTACCATTATAATCACTCTTAATTACTCCCTTGCATAATTCTCAATTTCTCTGCTCTTCTCCTGGTTTTGCTTTGTTTTACCCACTTGGCAACTTAAAATCATTGTTATATTCAACTTTCTGCATCCTGTGTACATTTACCTGCACAGCTAACATAGATGAGAAAAACTTGTAACCATGATGACTGATTTGAGGTTAAATCAGGATCATATGATCCACCTTGTTTCCTTTTATAATGCATAAACCTTCCCTGATCCTAGGTAAGCCAACTCTTGCACTTAAGTACCAGATCTGATACCCTCCTCTCATCTAACTAAAGAGCAAGGCCCTACCAGTAATCCAATCTCTCACTTACATCATAAAATATTCCCTTTTTACTGGGTCATTACACAAAATATCTGAACATGCCATTATCTCCCCCATTTCATTAAACAATTCCGCAAACAAAAAGCTTTGCTGTTCTCAATGCTACTCCAGCGCTGACCAACTTCCCTCCTGATGTTCAGAGTCAGTCGGCCAAAGAAAGTTTCCTATAGTTACCGTCTCCAAATTCTGCTCACCCACCTTCTGTCCTGAATCCACTTCAGTCAGGTTTCAACTGCCATCATCTACTGAAAATTCTCTTAAGATCACAAAAGACCCAAATTTTGTTATGTGCGATGGGCATTTCCAAGTCCGTTTCTTGTTTGAGATATCAGCAGCATTCAAAGTACTTGTTTTCTCTCCTTAAAATAAGTTCTTCATTTAGCTCCGAGGATACCTAAATCCCTCCTGGATTGCCTCCTACCTTCCTGCTCATTTCTTAAACTTTTTGGTTGTAATCACTCATTGCACCAACTTGGAAATGCTGGCGAGCTCCAAGGTTATCTCCTTTAACTTAGGTTTTAATCTCTATTCTCTGCCTGTAGTTTATTTGGTCTCGTGGTTTTAAATTCCACCTACATGTTGATGACTACTAAATTTTTAGCACCTGCCCAAACCACTTCTCTGGATACTCACATATGCAGCTGGTTTCTTGTCATTTTCCCTTGGATAGCTAATAGGCATTTTATATTTAATATGAACTAAACTAATATTTTGATATTTTTCTACTGCTACCCAACCCAATGAGGTCTTTCCAAAGTATTACTATTTGAAGTCAAAGATGATTTCATTATTTTGGTTGCTTAGGGAAAAAAAACAGTGTCACACTTTGGCTCCTCTCCTTCTCTTAGTCCAGACATTGAGACTGACAGTAAATCTTTTCTGTTCAACTTCTTTACCAGTCTCACTGCTTTCTAATCTATACCATTGTCTTTTATAAATAATTTGTAATAGTTCCACCATTAAGAAAATGTTAAAATGAACGCCCAATGACCCATGTCCTTGTACAATTCTTTCACCTTTTACATTGAAGAACCCGTTACTGCTAAAAAATATAGTATGGTTCAAAAAATAGAATAGCTCACTTTGCTGCTAAAAAATAGAATTTCTCCTGTGATTGTTACATTAACTGGCAAAGGTGAAGAGATTTTGGAAATGTAATTAAGACCCCCTAATCAAATGAGTTAATCAAAAGGAGATCATATTGGTGGTTCTGACTTAAGCAGGTGAAACTTTTAAAAGAGAACCTAAAGGTCACAGGTAGAAATCAGAATGTGATTCCTCTGCTGAGCTGGAAGCAGTAAGGTGACCATGTGGCTAGGAACTTTGGTGGTCTTCTAGGAACTAAGAGCAGAACTTCGTTGACAGGCTAGAAGAAAACCAGCAGCTCAGTCCTACCATTATAAGAAACTGAATTTTACCAAAAACCTTCAAAGCTTGAAAGAGAATCTTGAGCTTCAGATAAGGAACACAATCTGGCTGAAACCTCGACTGAAGCCTTATGAGACCCTGAAGAGAAGACTCAGTTAAGCCATGGGATCTGTAAGATAATAAATATGTTTGTTTGTTTTTTTAACCCACTATATTTGGGTATCTTGTTAGCAACAAAATAATACAGCTCTCTAACTCGTTTCATGAATCTCTAAAATGGCAACTCTCCCATCATTTTATACTTCTCTGTTCTTTTAATTTTTCTAAAAACAAGACTTTTAAATCAATTAAAATATTTATATTTGTTTATTCATTTTTTCCATTCTCATCTCTAGAATACAAGCTCTATAAGAGCAAGAATGTTTACTGGTTTTGTTTATTGACTCACTGTTTAACACAATAAATTGGTTCATAGTGTTTACTCAAAGAATTTCATGGAATAAAACAAAAAACAAAAACTATTTTCATATCTATAATATAGCATTCCTCTAATGCTTATCTAATATCTGTGCTTCTTTTGTCATACTTCCCCATGAAGAGGAGACCAGGAAAAAACAAAAACAAACAAACAAACCCCACCACTAACAAAACCATTTCCTTTAGAGTAAATTATATACATGGATACTATTTCACACAGTTTATTGTGTAATCTTAGATATGAGAAGTAAAGTTTATTTATTTTTTTACTTCCAGATAAATGAATAATTCATAAATAGTGCTCAATAAATATCTTTTGCCATTTAATTTTAGCTCTTGCATTTGGAAAATATGTGGGAGTGATGATAAAATAGAAAAATATAACTAGTCCTAAATATTCTTAGATATAACTATATCTGTTGCTCCTAAGTAGTTAAATTGATAATTATGTCATGTGATCCTTATATTTTCTATGCAAAATTATATTAGAGAAACTATTTCTGCACTTTGTTCAAACTACTTGTACTTTTTGTTCTAACAGGATCCATCTGAACCGACTTCTGTTGATTGCACTAGTTTGCCATCTATGTTCTCCTAGTGATAGTTTATTTCTGTGATAGTTTATTTCTGGGAATAACTTTAGTTGCCCTGCTCCACTGGCTTCCCACCTAAGTACCCTGGTAAACACCTGCATAAGACACCTGTCCTACTTCATAAGAGAATAAACTGGGTACTGTAGTCTTTAATTCCTTGGCAGATATTGTTCCCCATTTTGCAATTTTGGAAACTTTACTTTGGCAGAGTGACTCTTTCATTCTCTGTTTTCCCAAGATTTCTGTAAACTGAGCTAAGATTAATTGCATACTGAGCAAGGCTCTTCAATATTTCATCCATGTTGTACACTGCAAAACAGAAATGGATAATTATCTCAGAGTCTTTCATGTATAAAATATATAAGGTTAATAGTAAGTGGCAAAATTCTTGTCAAATAGGAATCTTGTTAGGGAATTGTAATTACAAAAAATCTTCCAACCAAAAAAATTTCTCCACAAAGGTATAAAGAAAAAAAAACACTTCTATTATTGAATAAGCATTAAACCAGAATGTGATGTACATGACGGGCAATCTGCTAAGAGATTGCAAAGACAAAAAGAAATCTCATCCCTTTATGAAACTGTCAGTTTGGGCTACTATGACAAATACACCATAGATTAGGTGACTAACTTCCCATGAGCACATTGCTCCAAGTTGCAAAACTACCTACTGTCAGAAAAATCTGAGTTTGGTTTCCTCTGAATAAATCCTGTTAGCAAACACAGTTACCCAAATTACCAGATAAAGATGGGATAAACAACATGTGACGAATGGTACTGTCAAGTCCTTTTAATTGAGGACTAGTGATTGTTTATCTTGAAAACATGTACATATTGGGTTGTATCTGCTTGGCTAGTTACGGATAGAATGTCTGTGTCTCCCCCAAATTCATATGTTGAAATTCTTCCCCTGCAGTGAACTAGTATTAGGAGAGGAGGTCTTTGATAATTAAGATTAGATGAAGTCCTAGTGTGGAGCCCTCATGAATGAGGTTAGTGCCCTTGTAAATGTTATGACACAATTTGTTTACTCTCTCTGCAATCTGC
Source organism: Cynopterus sphinx (assembly GCA_030015415.1). Taxonomy (NCBI): domain Eukaryota; kingdom Metazoa; phylum Chordata; class Mammalia; order Chiroptera; family Pteropodidae; genus Cynopterus; species Cynopterus sphinx. The sequence continues at coordinate 17,912,188 of CM057389.1, read as the reverse complement.
CCTGGTAAGATACAATGAAATGTTGGCAGCAGTCTGCAACCCAGAAGAGGACTCTCACCAGAACTAGCATGCTGCTAGCACTCCTATCTCAGACTTCCAGCTCCCAGAACTGTGAAAAATACACTCTTGTCGCATATAAGCCACCTAATCTATGGTCTATTTGATATAAAAGCTCAAATGGACTAAAATAGCTTTATAAAGTGATGAAATTCCCTTTTGTCTTTGCAGTCTCTTAGAGAATTAAGAGGGATGTACATCACATTTTGGTTTAATGCTTATTCAAGAATAAAACTGCTTTCCCTACTACATTGTGGAGAAATTTTCTAGGTTGGGAGAGAAGTCTTTAAAAATTTTATTTCCTCAACAGTATGCAATGTCAGCAAAAATGTTACCAGATAAATTTAATGGCAATTACACCATGGTTAATATTCCATGACACAGCTTCTTAAGTCAGTTCCCCCAAGGAGTCATGGTTATGTGGTATGAAAGTTGACATATGTAGAGCCTTTCTAAATGGAGTCAGGGTAGTCATTCCAGAGGAACTGCCTTGCATGTCTTATTCCTTGCACCTTTAAAATGTTTGAACTGGGCAAAATGACCAGTGACTGGGCTGAACCAACACTATATTTCAAACAACTGTTTGTAAAGCAACCAGGAAAAGTAGATATCCTCACTATAAAGACTCCAAAATCAATAAACAACCACATAAAACAAAATAATAACTTAGCTTATTAGCCTATTATCTAGATGAACCCAATCTAATCAATAGGTTCTTCTTGATAACACTCCCCAGCTGTGATCGAAAGCTATATGATGATGGATATGAGATCAGAGAAATGCTATTGTTGGCTTTGAAAATGAAGAAAAAAATCATAGATCAAGGAATTCAGGTAGATTCTGCCACATGGTAAGGCAAAAAAAAATCTCTTCTAGAGCCTTTGGAAGGGAATGCAGCCTTGCTGACACTTTTGATCTTAGCCAAGGGAAACCCGTACTGGAGTTCTGATCTATGAAACATTTTATTTTTATAAGCCACTAAGTCTGTGGTCATTTGTTGTGGTGCAAAAGAAGATATTATAGATTCCATATTCAACAGGAAATTCACCAATTTCATCTCCTATGAGACAATCAAATAAATAAAAAATGTAGCAAGAAATAATAAAACTGCTTTTTTTTTCTCTTGATTTATTATTTTAGAGAATGGCACCATTATCTCCCTGATGTCCAAGTCTCCAACTTAGGTTCAAATTTGCCTCCTTTTTGCTTATCACTTCTCACGATTTAAATATTGAATAAAATCTGTATATGTATATATGTGTACACACACAGAGAGACACACATAAACATACACACACACGTCTAGACTGCATCTTTTCTTTCTGATTGCTTTTGCCATTTCCATTCTAGGCAGCCCCCACATCTATAAAAAATTAAGGCCACATCCCTTGAACTAGTTTGCATACTTATTATCTTATTCCCTTTTAGTTCATCTTCTACAATCCCCTGTTTAGTTTCTTTCCAGGCCACTATTTTCCTCTCCATTTTCAACTCTAACCACACCACTCCTTGTACTGAACTCCAGTAATTCTGAATTGCCTCAGTTTCTTGATGCACTGGACTTTCCACCTTGCCTTTAGAATATTTCTATCAATTCTCACTTTCGTTTTTCTTTCAGATATCTATCTATTTTATATTGATGGATAAAAGTATTTTATAAAATATGTTCTAAATCTGAACAATTTATTACATTTCATGCAAATATCTTCTCCCACTTTGTGATTCGTTTTTTTTTTTTTAATCTAATAGTGTTTGTAATGAACATAAGTTATACATTTTAATATGGTTCTATTTATCATTTTTATCGTTTGTGCTATTTGTTTCAAATTTAACAAATATTTCTCTACCCTAATATCAAAGAAATTCACATAGTATTGGCTTCGGCAGCACATACATATATAAAAAAAAGTTCGTGTATATTATCTATAAATATGTAATTACTCTTTGTTATGCTCAGAATTTGAAATTTTGTTTCCACAGCACCAGACTCTATTAAAAGCATTCTAATTTATTCTAATAATTATTTTTGTAATCATTGAATTCTTCCTGGGTAGTGACTTTCAAATTTTAGTGTGTAGCAGAATCACCTGGAATGCTTGTTAAAACACAGACTGCTGGACTCGGAGTTTATGATTCATTAGGTCTAGAGCATAGCCTGAGAATTTGCGTTACTAACAAGTCTGCAGGTGATGCTAATGCATTTATCTAGGGTCACACTTCAAGGGCCACTGCTTTATGGAAAAGGCAGAACCAAATTTCTAAGTTTTCTATCCACTATACCTTGTTGTTTCAAATCCTCACTGACATTTTAACCTTCTTAAACTTTCAAACAGGTGTGTGTGTGTGTGTGTGTGTGTGTGTGCATATGCATGTGTGTGCATGTTATGTTGTTCAGATTCTAGTTGTTGTCAATAAGGGAGACTTTACTCCAAAGAACCTAGGCTACCACAGCCAGCATGAAGTTTTCCTTTAAGTTTTATATAAAGTGAAAACAGTTGGAAGAATGAGTGAACAGATATATTGATTAGTCAGTTATGATCTTTTGAAATTCCATGAAAGAAAGACCTTTCCCGTCTCACATCCCTCTAGCACTTATGTTGTATAGTCAATGTCAACCTAGACACTCAACTGTTACTCATGTTTAATCAGTTTTGACTCAATTGTGAATTCAGAAAGTCCTATTTCTGAGACATATCAACTTTTCGTCAATATTTTCTTTTTACATTTTATCATTTTAACTTAGCAATCCATTTCTCCGTGACTGTGTGTTCTACACATTCTCCTGGGTGATCACGTAACTGAATATCTAATATTTTTTTTTCATGATTTTACCCCACTTGCTTGTCACATTTGAAGATCAGTCAACTTTCCACTGATTAATTCTTTTTGTCTCAGACTTCACTTGGGTCCTGAACAAGGATATGTATCTACTTCTTATCTTTTTTACTTTTGAATTATTATGTTTATACATTACTTTTTTGAGTACATTCTTGAATATCAGATCCCAGTCCCTTTCACTTTCAGGTAACTAATAATTCTTGATAATTCTCTGTCTGCAAACCAGCTTAAGTCTTTTCCAAGCCTCACAGAATAATGGGACCAGAATATTTTCTTGTGATAAAGAATATTTACCTTTGGTTATATATGTTTAATCTTTAAGCCTGTAATCAAGACTAAAAAATGATTCAGGATTTTTCTGGTCTTTAAAATTCTGAAATCTTTTTATGAACTTATTAGTATTTAAACAGACTTAAAGTGTTCCTGTTGTGACTATAGCTGAGAGTGGAAATTCTATATCATCTTAATTGAAATGGGACCTCATTTCTAGCATTTTCCACATAAGTATATAAATATATTTTTTAAAATAAGAACAAAAGTGTTGTGAATAATTTTTATGGTCAATCCTTAAGTTTCTTATTATAATAGTTGGAAAATATAAAAAATATTGTCTTAGAAAACAAAATATATCTAACACAAATTTACATACCATAATGATTTACATGGAACCAAATGGGCAATATCTTTCTGGATAAACTATTTCTAGACTTAAAAAATAACCCATTAATAATGAATATATAAGATTTTCAAGACTATGAAAGTTCAGGTTACTACTCTTAGAAAATGTGTAAACTAAGTAATTAAGCAATGAACCTGTAATAAAATTCTTTGATCTTAGGAATTATAATACACACACACACACACACACACACACACATATAAATTTTCAATCATTTATTCTGAAAGTTAGTAGTTAAGCTTTTAATTTAAGAAGACACTGTAGTAGGTACTTATGGGGGATCCAAAGATGAACAACAGTTTTTCTTTTATTCTAGAAGTTTATAGTCTAGTGAGATAGGCTGCATAGGCAAATAAACACCAATAAGTTCTTATCACAGTCCTATCACACATAATGTCCTCAAAATCCAAGTGCATACAAATGCAAAATCCAAATAAAGTCTAAACTCCTAAGGAATGGGGGACTAATCTTTAAGTGTTGCATAAGTGGAACATCATGAAGTGATGGAAGTTAGGATCTAAGGAATGTGAAAAACGGAGATGAGTATTCTTTTGGCATTAAAAGTATTTTATTGCTGGCATAATATTTTCTATGAACCTTGAGGCATTGACAATGTTCAGACTTTTCAAAGAGAGATGTGAATAACACAAAAGCATGAAAATAAAAATATATTAATAAAATAATATAATAAATTATAATATATTATATTTATTATACTATAATAAATTATAATTATATCATATTATTAATAAAATACTATAATATAATAATAAAAATAAAAATTAATGAGTTCTTCAGTTTAGGAGAAGATGAGCAAACTTAAGTGAGACAGTAATAGTTAAAGCTTAAAGGGTACATTGGAGTTATAGTGAAAATGATATTGTGTACTCAAATTTATTTAGAAGGAATTACACTATGAGAGAAAGTTGTGAGCCAGGAGAGACATATTCATTATTTGACCTACTAGCAAAGCTTTTGAGTTTACACATCTAATGAGATATGAAAATGCAGCAATAGACTTAAGAATGTGCTTGAAACTCAGTAATAACATAGGGTGATTGTTTGTAATTAATATAATTAGTAAAATAAAAAGAATATTGAAAGAGAAAGGGCTTTCAGAAATACCTACATTAAGAGAAGTTAAGAGAATAACAAAGATCGACAGAGAAGCAGAGACAAAGAGAAGCATGAAGAACCTTAGAAGAATTAAAAAATGCAATATCAGGGAATATAATAAATGATAATATTTCAAGAGGAAAGATAAAATTAAGTTTATAAAATGCTGAATAAAATTTTACATTTTGTATATACAAGGAAAGAAGTAATTTCTCTCTTGTCAGTTCTTTCAGCTGGTCTAATAATTAAATCTTCATGAGACAGATGAACAAAATAACCAAATTTAATTAAATATATATGCATGGAAACCCCACATATATGAGAGTTTCAAAGTAAAAAAAATGAAGTACATATGATATTCTGAGCTATCTGAATGAGGTAAAATGCCTTGGGGCTTCAGAGAGGAGAAAGGTTATTGCAGGATGATAAGAAGAGCATGTTTTCAGTAACTAGTAGTTTGCCCTGCCATATAGATTGGCCAAAAAAAGTTCTTTGCAGTGAAACCTCTTATTATGGCCAAAGCCATTTACTTAAATTCTTCTAGGTAGTTAGCCGGGTGAGCAGTTTTTCTTAAGCCCACAGGATCTCATCTGTCCTTAGCTCAAGTTCATTTGCATACCACAGAGGCACACCTTAGGGTGATTCATTCTGAGCCCCTGCAAAGAGACTAAGATTTGAAAGATACCATGGTTTTTTTTTTAATAATAGATTATTAATTATCTTTGAGAAAACTGTTGTACAATAATGTCTGTATCAATTGATCCATATTTTAACATTTTTGCAGTTTAGATGAATATTATAAAGATTAAAATAAATGATTAAATACATATTTTAATTCCAGTTACAAAAAGAACTCTCTTACCTGCCTTCTGCTTTATCTATTTACTTAAATATCTGAAGTTTTATCCTCCTCTGTAAAACATTCTGACTGCCCATGATACACTGATTCTTCTCATACCCTTATTCACTTTTCATTCAGAACTGTTTGCCAAATATTTAGTTTTTTCCCACAAAATTGTGTGTGCTACTAGACTAACATTTTATTAAGCATTATATAAATTGATAGAATATTGAGGAGAAAGTTTGCTCTCTTGATTAAAGCCAAGTTAAACATAAAAAAGCAATGGGATTAAGTCACAAAAAATACTATTTGATGCCTTGTTGAGAACATTGTAACAATGAAAAAATAAAATTCAGTGGTTATATTGCTTCACAAGAGTCAGTTCTTTCTCCTTTAAAAATAAAATAAAGTAAAATAAAAAAAACTGGAAGTCCTGGAAAGTTGCAAGAGGCCTTTGTCTAATACAAGGAAAAATATGTAAAACAGTAGTTATTTGACACACAAAAAGTTCAATGAATGAATATACATTTATATATTTTCAGGTTAAATACAAGGTTTAAGTTAAAATTATATCTGATGTTAACTTTTTTACTCTATGAGTTAATCAACTATATGTTATTGATAAAACTTTCAGTCAACAGTAGGCTATTAATAGTTAAGTTTTGGGGTAGTCAAAAGTTATATCTGTATTTTCAATTATGTGGGGTGTCAGCATCCCTAACCTGCATATTCAAGGGTCAACTATATATATGGTCTCCCTGTTATCTCAAAGAGATGCATGACAGGGCCAGGGTGTTTGTTGAACATAGAAATGAATTTCCTTTCCAGAGGGAGGATCCTTCCCATTGTAGATTCTTTTTTGGAGGGACAAGCAAAAAGAAAAAATTTGTCATTTGTGGGCAATTTTTTTTTTTAATTTATGTTTACAGCACCTGGTCTTCCTAGGTGGTCTTCCATCCAATTACTAACCATGCCTGACCCTGCTTAGCTTCCAAGTTCAGACAATGGGCTTGTTCAGGGTGGCATGGCCATAGATCACAGACCATGGCTCCATGGGGCCATGGACCTTCTGCATGTAAAGCAAATGTGTTTACCACTGCACTATGGAACCATGTCCAAGGGCAGACTTTTTTAATCTTCAGGAAGTCATTTATTTATTGAAGATGTTTGAGGAAATTGTAAACTTGACGACTATGGGGAATTACAGGATACAAGTTTCTAAGGAAGGTGAGCTGGCACATGGCCCCTCTGTAGCTGAGGGAAAAAGGGTCCCTGAGATCTCAGGTGGCTACTAGGCCAGGCAACACAGTGTAAAATAAGGGTTGTTTTCAAACCAGCCTGAACATTACAAACTACTCATCCTAGTGTTGACAGATATGAAGGTGTTTACTATTAGATATTATTTTTCCTGTCTGAATTATTTGTCTACTTCCTGAAAAGCTTCTATTCTTTCTAATTTATTTTTCTGAGTGCAATACAATATTCTTTGTTAAAATTGGTCTGTATATGTTTGGGACATGACAAAGAACTTGTAATCAAGCACTTTATATTATTAGATTGTGTTTAAAGCTGCCTTTAAAATGATCCCTTATATGGTTTCATGAATTTCTCCATTGGTTTGCTAAATTATGTTCAGTTGGTACTCTAATTATTCTCTTTCTCACTTTATTAAACAAACCAAACCATCACTTAACATTGAGCATGCTACAAATATATTTACACTGAATAACCTCATAACACATTTTTTGCCATTTGAGCAAGAGACTCTTATGATGGAGCACAGTTACAATTTGCACTGTTTCTGAACAAATAAGTATAGCAAACAAATGAGCTATTTAAACATACGTTTTGTGGTGGTTTGATATGGCGCTGGACATTTACCTAATGACTCTACCAACAAAGTTTTTGTTTTTAATTATATTTAATACCATCATCAAAGACAAACATGCTCACATTAGTAAATTAATAGACTCACATTCAATCGACTGAAAACAAAGGTCTCGGTGAACTCATCAGTCCAAAACTTCTCATTTGTGATGAAAAATTGTGAATAAAATTACAAAATGCATCTGCCTCACCAAAGCAAATCTGCAGTCCTTAGAGGTATTAAAGAGCTCTAAATTGGTGAAGGAATATTATTTCAAGGCAAGAGTTGATAGCTATTTACTACCAATTACAGTGAGAACAGAAGTGACACTTTGTTGAAAGCAAATATAATTCTTTTTAAATTACCATAACAGTACACTATCAATATAGTCCTAAATTTTATTTTGACAGTACCCCTGGGTATCTCAGCAGATGAGACTTCTTTGTCCTTCATTATTTTTATGTAATTTGTCATTTGAATGCTGGTCAACACATATCACAGTCACCACTTGTTATGAAATATGGTACAGTGAGCACAGAACTCCCTGACATGCTGATCATTCTTTCCACCACCAAACCTCCTGTCATCTTTTTCCTTCATGTCAGTGACTCCCTCACTTTTAGATGTTGTTCTCCCTGTCAGCATTACTATGTGCAGAAGAAATCATCTCTAACTAGTTACTTGGACTCTCTAAATGTGTTGAGAACTTATAGGCTTAATAGAAAAAAAAATTAATTCTCTCATACCATTCTTTCTAAAAAATCTGCAAGATAACAAATACAATGGCTACATTCTATAAATATCTCAAGAAAAAAGAGAATGTACATACTGAATAAAAATGAAATAATAGAAAGTAAAAGTATTTTAGTTTAGCTACTCCTTCTCTAAATCCTAAATTCTATTATTCTTCATCTGAAGATTTTTAGTTTCTATGTTGCCAAACCTTTAAATAATGCAGATTAGAATATTTATATCTTTTACTAAAATTTGTAATCCATTTGGTGCGTATGTGTATTAGAAATTACAATATGTGATTCACTGAAATTTCTAGTATATGTGCTTATATTGTGAAGCTGGTTAATATACAAGATTCAAATACATAATCATTATAGTTTACACAAAACAGCCATATAATTATAGGTTAGAAACACACACATATAAAAATGCCGATAAACAAAATTTATGAAAATTAGAAAATTTTTTCTAGTTTTTTATGTTTGTTTTACATGTAAAAATACACTTACAGCTTATTTGACCCAACAATTTCAATGACAGATGTATCATAGAAAGAAAACACCCAATTTTATTGGTGTGTACAAGGACATTTGTTGTAGAATGTAAAATAAATGCTTATAAATAGAAGAATGTTTGAATAAAGTAGGATACATTTAAATTCTAGAAAAGTTTGCAGCCATTAAAATAATTAGAACTATTCTATTTAATTAATATGCATAGATTTCCACAAGCTATAGTTAAATGAGAGAAAGAACAATGCAAATATATGAAGAATAATGACAAAAACTTCTACATACATAAGAATTTACACCCATTTGCATGGTGTAATATAGGATAACACTAGCATGGAGAAAAATATGGGTGCATACACACAAATCATTAAGGACTTATTCTGAGCATGGCTAAACTGAAAGAGGGTGGAAGAAAATGAGGAGAGATAAGCCAAACAAGAAAGAAAAAATATAAAAAGAGGATTGCACATAAACACTAGCAACAATAAATTCAGCTCTTCTGTCCCTAGTTAAGACAGTAGTAATCTGCATTAAATAAGCCTGTTGAGAAAATAGCTCAAAGAAGAAAACCAAAAAAACAATGTGGGACTTGAATCCAAGGGTGGAAATTTGAACTCTTCATTTTACTTTCCTTTCTGTATTCCCAAGGAAGAGGAGTAACTAATCTGCTTGATAGTTCCTAAATATTCGATTGGCCATGCTAACCTGAACGGCTTCCGCAGAGTCCAAATTAAAAATTCAGCTCTTGGGACACAGTTCTTTTGGATATTCTTAGTCCCAAGAGCCTTGTAAACCAAATTAATTTAGACTGTAATAAAAAATAAAAAAGCATTTATTTTTGCAAAAAGGAGCTGCAGCCCAGGGGACAAAGATTCAGGTAGCAACCTAAGCTGTGTTCCACCTAGACAAAGGGGAAGCTATCTCTCATAGCAAAAGTTTCTGCTCAGGTTCTCAATTAGGTCTGTCTTATGTAAATGAGTTTTTCAAATGATGCAGTTCCAATTGGACAGGGCAGGTTTCAGTCCATTGGTATAAAGAAAAAAACAGGGTTTTCTGCAGTAGTTGACTCAGAAGGAGTAAATAAGCAGGGTGGAGTGTGGGAAGCTGGGAGTTCAGTCTGAGGTTCTTCCTGGCAAACAGCATACTTGAGAAACCCCCTTCAGCAAGCAGCTGGAGGCTCTTACTATTTATAAAATCTGGGCACTTGTTTGACCATGGGGAGTCCATCTCAACAGATGAAATCCTTTCAGCATTCACATTAAATGAATCTTTCTAGCTTTAGGGGTCCATGGTCTGGAGGTGTACAGGGTGGGGCTGTTACCAGGAGGGCAAAGTCTCTGGGTCCCTGTTTCCTCTTTTCCTTCTATCCACCCCCACTCCTGATAATGAATGACTCTTTATGTTGTTAACATGCATTGCCATGCACTATGCCATTTAGTTCTTTAAAAATTCTTACCAGGAAAACATTACTAGTGTTCTTGTTTTGTACACCAGAGTGTGCTTACTTGTTAAATAAGTTTTCAAGGCTTTTATGATTTGTAAATGGTAGAGTGCTGACTGAACCCATGTCTGTTTATATAAAACACCATGGCTCTTAATATGTACATGAAAACAAACAAAACAAAGAACTTTTTTCTCTTTCTGCTTGCCTCTTTCTTTTTCTTTGGTATTCTCATTATGCTTTGGATTCAGATTCAAGATTGATTTAGGGCTTGGGGAAAACACACCAAATGGTTTGCTCTGGGTTGAGCATTTGTAGCCTTCTGCAAAGTAACGTGACTATTCTACACTATCCTCTTCACCATTGGAGTTCCATATTGGTGTTTGAAGCCAAGATCTCAGACACAAATATAATTTCACATTTTGTTTTTCTCACCTATGTTCCCACTCCAAGAATTTCACAGAACAAGGTGACTTTGGGGGCACTATTTGGGTATTTTAGTGTCTACTGAACAAAATACCCAAATAGTATAACTCCTTTAAACACTGCTTTTATCTTTTTATTGAAGTGAAATAACAAAGTATAAAATTAATCATTTTAAAGTGAAAAACTCAGAGGTGTTTAGCATATTCACTATGTTGTACAACAACTATCTCTATTCAGTGCCCAAATATTTTTATCACTCTAAGGAAAAAACCTGTACCCTCCTTCCAGATTGTAATAAATACTAGTGTTGAATCTCTTTTCCTCTGAATTAACAAAATTAATAAACAAAGATGATTAAAATTTCCAGGCCTACTTATTGATGTAATTGAGATTGTATACTCATATCACAATTTAATTGTAAAAAATAAATAAAATAACATATTTAGGACATTTGGCAAAATAATTGGGATGTAGTAGACCCTGGGGAAAGATATTATTTCCCCATCACACTCATATTTATTATCATATATTGAACAGAAGAAGCTATTCTTTGAAATAGACTGAACCTGTCACTTTTTAGCTAGAAACATCTTACTGCTCATACAAAGTTTTTGTATTGTATGCCATTTATCCTTGAAACTATTTTGAAGGGTAAAAAGAAGGGAGAAGAAGAAAGATAATGAGAACAGGAAAGAAGGCAGGGGTGGAAAGCAAAGATTTGACTTATACTAACAAAGAGAAGCACAGGGCCACAGAGAAGTATACTGAGCAGGAGTCTGGATGCAATCCTTATTTCAGTGACTTTCAGCTCTGCCCCTTTCCACCTGACTATACCACCCTAAATAAGCTCCTATACAAAGGCATCTCTAAAATATGAAAGAATGCTAAAGAGGGTGATTGTGTGGGGGGAAAATTGAAATTTCCTAAAGAACAGGCTCTCAGTCATTAGAAAGTCACTTTTTAAAGTCAGCACTGCACAGCAGGGAAGCTTTGAGGCCACTTCCATTTACTTACCAATGAAAGCCAGAGAGCAGAATGGGTAGAAAAGAGCTGGGAAGTTTAAATGCATGGTAAACAATAAGTCAGTGAAAACCAGGTTTCTGAGAAAGGGAAATCACTGGAAAAATGCCAAGGAGCTGAATACTGCTAAAATGGACTATGAAAAAACCTGTAACTCCAACTGAAAAGCAATTAGAAATACAGAAGGCGTGTGTGTGTGTGTGTGTGTGTGTGTGTGCATGCCCGTGTGTGCACAGTCTCAGTCATGAGAGAGGGCATTGTATTTACACCCTCTCCGAGAGAACAAATGGGGAAAATGCAACTTATTCACCTCTCCTTTTCTCCTAATTTTAGCCATATTTTAGTCATTAGATAATACATGTAAGAGTAAAATAAAGCACAGAGGAAATTTTCTCTGAAGGATTTATATATTTTCTTAAAAAAATAAAAATAGCATAAAATGCAAGCTAAATTATTAATATAAATGTGTAAAAATAACCACTATAGTATTTTAGTAATCAGAATCAATGTATATGAATTTACTGCTTTGAAACCTTTTGTCAATAACATGATGATATAAATGAATATGTTTTAAAAAATGTTATTCTATCACTTTTCTCTATGAGTTTGATTGTTCCTAGTTATCACTGAGATTGTATTTTTCCTAAAAATAATGTTTTCTTGGTATGTAAATTATAAAGTATCAAAGCAATATGATGCAGCCAGATAGATATTTTCCACTACTTCTAGGTTATTTGGCTGGTCTAATAATTAATTCCATATAAGACAGATAAACAAAAGAAAATAACCATATTTAATTACATATGTATATATTGGAACCTCACATATAGGAGAAGTTTAGAGACACAAAGGTAAATGAAGTCTTTATGGCATCCTGAGCCAAGGAATGAGTTGAGATGTCTTGGGGCTTCAGAGAGGAGATGGGCAATTCACAGGGCAATAAGAGGAGCATATGTTCATTAATTAGAAGCTTGCTCTGCCATATAAAAAGTCATAAAAAGTTACTTCTCATAATAACTCATCATGGGCAAGTCTTCTAATTTAAATTCTTGAAGGGAGGCCTCCAAACTCAAAATAATCCACCTACCAATGTAGCATATCTTGAGGAGTCCTGTCCTGAACCGCTTTCCAGTACATATTTGCCTTAAAAAAACTTAAAAACTTAAGTTTTGCATTTTAAAGCAAAATTCTCTGGAAATTTTATTATATAAATTTTACTATTCCTTCACCTTTATTCTGGAAAATACTTTTTCACTACTCTAGGTTTTCTATGAGTAATACTACTAAATACCTAAGCTCTGTATATTCACCAAATTCTTCCCTTCTAAATGTTGTGAGATTTCGCTTGATTTTAGACTTAGATTAACTTTTTTAATATTTAAATTATCTATAAAAAATCCATGCAGAATTAGGTTATGTAGAGTTAAAGTCTTCTATTTAGTCTAAATAGTGCTACCAGGTACTGATCAGCATTCCCTCATCTCATTCCCTAGAATCTATGAAATTATGAGTAGTTCTCTCATTAGCTGACATTAGACTTTGAGAATAGACTTGAAAGACAAAACTGTAATTACTTTTAATTGATCTAAGGCTGGAATATTTTGAATTGCTTCATGATCAGTCGCTGAGATTAGACAGACCTGGTTTTGTTGTTGGCTGTACCATTTTTTATTAGTTTAATATTGCCAAAAAATAATTAAGACTATCACTAAGAGAAAGGCAGGTAATTTTCTTTATATCACTTTCATTATGAAATAAGGCTATACAAATTCATGTTATAGTATCAATGATTACATTAAATCTTGTTTCTGGCAGTCAAGCTAGTCTTTCTGTTTTCCTTTTTAAATTTACCTCAGTGTTAATTAATACCCTGGAAATGTAAAAACAGCAGTGGGTCAAGTTTTGAAGAGATAATTAGGTCGATATGCTGAATAATGGCACACATAGGTACTTAGTTCCTTCAGGATGAAAGTCTTTTGTAGAAAGTGAGTTTTAAATTAAAACTATATTAAATTATCTGAGAAGGACAGAGTTAAGGATGCACGTAAAGATGTCAAATAACATTTTTAAGCAACTACAGGAAACCTAAATCTTTTAAAAATATAAGACGCAAGATATGGCATTATCATGTGTTGTGTATGTCGAAAATTGTGATTGCATATTCTTCAAAGGCACCAGTCTCTTCAAATGCCAAACTATTTTTTAATGAAAGGAATGGGAAGAAGATACCTATTCTTGATTTTCATGGTCTCCAAAAATCAGTTTTCTTGAGAAATGAATAAAAATCTTCCCATTTTGTTTAATTAGTGTATTCCCTGGAGTACAAAGCAAGGTAACATTTAATGTTAGGTGTAAAAAACATAATAAAAAAATGAGAGAATAGTTACATTATGAAATATGTATGAACATGAACAGACCTTAAAATAACTTTTGCTTTACTTGAATAGGGAAAATTCAAGCAAATTATTTAAAGACACATTTACATAGATCTCATGAAAAACAGTATAGGCTTAGCTTTCTCTTCAGTATAATTTTTTATTTCAGCAAGAAAGGAAATATAGGCTTTTCCTGGCTTTGCATAAAATACCATGAAGTATTAAGGCCACTTTGTATAAATTGAACTAAAAGGCTCATTTACTTGAGATAGCCAGGTAACTCAAGAAAATTACTTTTTAAGCTTAAATTGTCTGGATAAGTGGCTCAATTTTTCATTTTTTTTTATCAGAGGTTGCACCTATTTAAGTGGGTTTTATGTTAACTTACTGTATTTTTTTTCTTATTTTGTTTTAAATTTCAGAAATTATAATATAATGAATAAATATTCAACTTTAGACTGTTGTTAAGGTTAAAGGTTATAAATGCATGCTACTGGGCTTCTCATTTACATTAATGATATGTAGGCTACTTTGGTTATTTTTATATTCTACACAAGACTTTCTGTAAGTAGTACTTTTACAGCTATTGAATAACCAAAAGAAAAGCATGAAACCATTAGGAAAATTCTCACTCTTTATTAAGTGATACTTTGTCCCCCCAAAAGAGTGCAAAGACTTATATTTATTATATAGGAAAAAATATTCCTTCCTAAAATAGAAAAGTGGTAAAATATTAAAACAAAAAACCTAGTATTCACTAAGGAAGTTAAAAATTGAAACTGAGTAAACAATTCAGTGGCATCTGGATAGAACAAAATGCTTCTTTGTTATACATGAAAGTCAAATTTGCCTCAAGAGACAATTACTGAATTAAATCAGGTTAGTAGGAAAGATTCTCCAACTGCTGGATGGTATATATTATGATGTATTATGTTATTACTTTAGAAGAGCTATATAGTGATTGTATTTGATGAATACCAATGGGGTACATAGGTGGTATTACATTTTTTTTTATCCAACCTCAACCAATTCTATATCCAGATACAGAATTTATTAATACTCTCTTTGATCTAGCCATATGAAACAAGTTTCTATTGTTTGTACATGCCCTTTTTTCTCACATCCATGTTTGTGCTCACTTTCTATCATTAGCTAACTACTGAAATCTTTATAATCACCCAGGTATAACTAATTTTTCCCTTCTATGAATTCTGTGAGATAAGGAATTATATTTAAATTATCTATTTGAGTCTAAAGACTGTGACTGGTGCCTGACATACAGAGGATGCATGATATATGCTTGCTGAATGCTTGTTGATGAAAACTCTACTTGCTCAACTATTATGTTCCAAGGTTACTATGCCTAAAATATATTATAGGCATAACCATACACTTTATATTGATTATTTCTTACAGTGAAACTGTGAGGAAGGTAAAATTACTCTACTTTATGAATTAGGTAGATTAATCTCTGGAGGTTTGACCTAACTTGGACTCAAGAGAAATTATTCTAAGATCAAGTTATGTTCCTTTTACTAATCATGACTCCATCTACTGCTGATGTTTGCTGTTTGATAAGTGAATGATTTAGTTAGAATACATCAGTTACTTGATTTTAGTGATTTTTGAGTATCCTATAACAACACTGAAGCTAACATAGAGATTGCCTTCTCATCTCTACTTTCTTTCAAAAGTTATGAGTTGGAAAGACATTTTTTATGTTTCAGAGAACTTTTACTCTCTTACCTACATGACAAGAATTTGCTTAGGACTTTAGAATATTAATCATCAGAGTATTGCAATGCAGTAGTGGTTTTAGTGGTATTTTTTTCCAGATGAAATAAATTTGAAAATTAGTTGTACACATTTATACAGCTAATCTAGCAAAGAAAATTCAAATCTAAGTACTTCCAACAACATCTGCGCCACTTTGTTAAACTAAGATTGGCTTTTATGGATCAATTATTTTAATGAGCAAACCGTTGAGTTACTGAACGAAGAAAGAAAAAAGGGTAGGTCAGAATATTTTACAAAACAATAGTTAACTCGAAAAGCAATCAAGACAATAATAAATAGTATCGGTCAGTCAAACCGACAAAATTTTCATTATTTATTTATTTATTTGTTTGTTTATTTATTTATTTATTTATTTAAAATTTCTTTTTATGCTGTTAGGTTGTATGAGTTGCTTATATATTTTGGATATTAATCCTTTATCAAATATATCATTGGTGAATATCTTCTCCCTTTCAGCATGTTGTCTTTGCATTTTGTTGATGGTTTCCTTCACTCTGCAAAAACTTTTTAGTTTACTGTAGCTCCACTTGTTATTATTTTTTCTTTTATTGCCCTTACTCTGGGAGGCATATCAAAAAGTATTGTTAAGGGAGATGTCAAAGAGTTAACTGCCTATGTTTTCTTCTAGGAGTTTTGTAGTTTCACTCTTACATTTAATTCTTTAATCCATTTTGAATTTAATTCACTAATACATAAATTCAGTAAAGTTTAGGATATAGATTCAATATACAGAAAACTTGTATTTTTAAACATCAATAATGAATGATTGAAAGGAGAAATTAAGAAAATAATCCCATTTATGTTTGTATCAAAAAGTCTACAATACCAAGGAATAAATTTCACCAAAGAGGTTAAAGTTCTGTACTCTGAAAACTACAGGACATTGAAGAAAGGGATTGAAGAAGATACAAATAAGATTGCCTCAGAACAATATGGGAGTGGAAATAATGACCTAAAAAGTTAATTGGCAGGAAAAATTTAAAAAGACAGTAAGGTATGTATTTTGTGTGCATGTGTGTATTCATGTGTGTGTGTATGTATTTCACATTAGAGGGGTAATGAGATTTGAATTTTATTAATGCATTTGGTAAAATTTAAACAGAAGTAACAAAAGAAAAAAGGTACTTAAATTTCCTTTGGAACTTATATTCTGCTAAAAACTGAGCATCTGGTAAAATTTTGACTTGACTATTTGAAAATTTCAGCTCTCATTACAATGACGTACCAGAAAGAGACACTACCTCGGATCTAAACGAGAAAACTTACTTCGGACCTCTCCCTGTCAACAAAAAACTATCTGATAAATTGGAAGGAAAAAATTGTATAAAACGTCACCTGGTTCATTTTAAGTTCTCAATAGTTGTTGGACAACTTTCCCAGTCTAAAGAAAAGCAAATTTCAAAAGATAGTTTTCAACAATATAGATATGAAATCGTATCCAGAAATTCTAAAAGAAAATTCAGCCCTAAAAGTCAGAATTGCATTGATAACCTAAAGCAAATAAAATTGATTGCATCTTAAAACAAATAAACCAAAAATATAATAATTCTGATTCTGTGCTCGAATTACTTTATATAATTTTAGTGACCCTACAAATGCCCTGAGATTTTCATTTGTTTATTGAATTATACTTTTAAGGATATAATTGACTCTGATAAGAACTAGAATTATAAAAATGGTATGACAGTCCCTGCAAAAAAGATATCACAGTATTGAGATGGATATTTATAAATGTGTCAAAATGAAAATACAGTATGAAAATGATTTTAATAAAATAATGCATGAGTTACAGCAAAAAACAAACAAATCTTTTAGGTGTACTTTGCAGGGTTAGCATATGTTTATTAGGAAATGAGGTGAAAGTAATTTCTTGCAGAGGGAAAAATATGGATAAATAACTTAATCAGACTGAGCCAAAGACCGTGATATAGAGACATTTTTGAAAGTATAGTTAGATGTTTAGACAGATTATGAAAAACCTTGCATATCATTCTAGGAATCAGCACACATTATCTTAGAAGCTTTGGAAACGTTACTCAGCCTCTGTAAGCAGTGTAGAGGCTAGAGCTGTAAAGACTGAAGGCATAAAGAGCAATTAACAATAATCAGGCTTAAAATAAGGTAATGACAATGGATATGAATAAGAGAGATAGGAGGACTACTTTGGATAGATGTGTATTACATGCTTTCAGTAGTTACTGCCAGAGTCAATAGCTTATTTAGGGCATAAATTCATCAGAGTTTTCCTTTTTTCTCTTAACATGAAATATGAAAACAGTTGCTTATAAATATAGGTTAATAAATTCCCTTAATTTTGTTTCATCAAAGAAGCAAGACCAATTCTTGCCTTAGAAAATTATATAAAATGAAATAATATGTTTCTCCTTGGTTGATGGAAAACAGGACAATTGCTGACAAAGTAATGCCTTCAATCATCTGAAATAAAACATTTTAGATTCAGGTTTTATATATGACTCATTATTCCTTTGCTATTGAGTAAAATTGCATTATAAATTTAATTCTGTGTATCTCACTAAGGTATTCTAGTATTTTAAAAAAATTGGAAGTCAAATTTAAAAACATGATTATGGATATTTGCAATTATTTTTTCCTCCAACTGATATTCTTAAAAATTTATTTAATATCTAAATGACACTGCTCTAGATGTTTAAAATATAGATGCAAATAAAACTGACCAAACTCAAATAAAACTGACCAAAAGCTCATTGAACTTTTATCTATTGAGAGGAGACAGAAAAATGTATAGTCAAAAACTTTATGTTGGATGCTGATGAAGAGAACTAAAACATGAAAGTAGGATAGGATGTGCTAAATTTGAGATTATAAAGACAGTGGACATGGAAAACCCTATTGAAAAGGTTTTTGAGGACAGCCTAACAGAGGTAAGGGAGTTAAGTTATACTAATATTTGGAGATGGAATGTTCTGTTTAAAAGAATGAAGAAAAGCAGCATACCTGAGACAAAATCATTCTTGGTGAGTGTGAGGAATAAGAAGGGCATAGTGTGGTGGAAGCAAAGTGTACAGAAGGGAGGATGGTTGAATAAAAGATATTGGAGGATTTGATCATGTAAGACCTATAGGTAATTATAAGGATGTGCTTTTTCTTTTGAGAAACATGAAGCCTTTGTAAGGTTTTGATAACTGACAAGATCAGATTTATATAAACTGAGAATAAACTGTTGGGAACGAGGTGACAAGTTGGAAAGTCATAACTATTATTCAGGTGAGAGTAGGTGGTTGTATTTTACTAGGTAAGGAGCTGTGGAGATGTGAGAAAATGTGCATTTCCTAAACCTGTTTGTTTAAAAATGAGGTCTATTTTAGGGGTAATAACAAACATGGAATTATTTGAACACTGCTTCCCCTAACTGCCCTGTAATCATACTAAGATAAGATGCTCTCATGGTTCTTTATTTAACAGTGAGTGAGTATGATCTTAAGATGGCCATTGTTCCATGGAAAATGGTATAGCTGCACTGGGCACTTTGTAAACATCATGAGATTAAATAAATATCAGAGAACATTTTTGCGGAAAGACGTGGACTGTGATAACCGCATGTCATGTGCATGGCTAAGTCCTTTTACATGGTTAAACACCGACCATAATCTCTAAAAACTGGCTTTATTCCTTATGTTCCATCTCCACAAGGTTGTTAATAATAATTGGGGAGTTATTTGCCATAGGTTTGTTTTCTCCTAAGCATCTGCTCATTAGATAGGTCTGGCCTAATTATTATTAGCTCATTTATTTTATCTTGAGCTAAATTTAGTTTACTAGGAAATGAAACATTTGTGTCACATGGTGAGTAATAATGAAGATACTTGCAGTTCATAAACAAAAAAAGTTTGAAACTTACTATCTTTATCTTACAAATTGTGATAATCAACATGAGGGCATTTTAAAAATTTCAATAAAAGATTCCACTTAACTATTCTTAATTATTCTTAATTAGAGTTTGATGTTTATTTATCTGCTTTTCTTATATACATAAGCTCAAAATTATTTTGTAGATTCTATTCTTTTTCTTACTCATGCTATTATTGATTTGCCAAATTTTGTAGTATACATCCTATTTATTTTCTGATCATCACCCATTTTGACACTAGCCTACAGAAATCCTTGAAAACAGCCTTATCTTCCAACATCAATATGTCCCCAGCCCATTTTGTTTTATTTGCCCTTGCCCTGGACACTAGTGCTACATTTTTATCAGACTACATTATACTGTTAACAAGAGTGGTTGGTAAAACTTAATAATGTTTATTTTATTTTAGGATTCATGAATGTATATTAAATGTAGACCTAGCATTCTGAAACTATTTTTCTTTTTTACCCTAATATTAGACATTCTCCATTTGCATTCATTTTCTTATAAGAACTCAGTGTTTTCTTTTGTTTCGTATGTAGTTTGTGTATATCTTTTGTGTTAGCTAAATATTGTCAAAACAAACTCTGATTGGAATTGTAATGGTGCCCAAAGTTTTAAAACGATCAACTTTTAAATGACCTGTTATGTCTGTATATCCTACATATCTATGAAATTCATTCCACATCTGTTTATTTCCTTGTGTGATTAACAAAGACTTTAGTAGCTTCTAAAACTTTTTCTGTGTAAATGTATACTAATGTTAAATTTAAGATATATTCCTAAGAACATTGAATAGTATAATTAGCTATCCTGTATTCATTATTTAGCTTTAAATTGCATCAACATCTAGTCAGTTTTTTAAAAATTTTATTTTATTAGTTTCAGATAGCCAGTACATTTGTTAGACATTTGTATAGTTTATAAAACAATCCTCCTAACTTCTTTTTCTCTCTATGGCTCTCCACCTAGCCAATACATTAATGTTAACTGCATTCCCTATGCACTGTTTCTCTTCCCCAGTAACCATCTCTCAATTACTAATTTGTACTTTTTTAACCCTTCATCCTATTCTCCCAGCTCCCCAATTCTACTCCCTCTGGCTGTCGCCAGACAGTTCTCTATATTTGTGTTTGTTTTTGATTAGTTTGTTCTTTTTGTTCCTTAGATTCTGCATATAAATGAAATCATATGGTATTTATCTTTCTCTTTTTGACTTATTTCACTTAGCATAATAATCTCTAGGTTCATCCATGTCATTGCAAATGTTAGAATTTCATTTTTTAATAGCTGAGTAATATTCTATTGTATTTATGAACCATAACTTCTTTATCCAGTCATCTGTTGATGGGCATTTAGATTGCTTCCATATAGTGGCTATTGTAAATTGTGCTGCCATGTGTATTGGGGTTCCTAGATCTTTATAAACTATCGTTTTGATTTTCCTTAGATAAATGCCCAGAAGTGCAACTGCTGGGTCAAAAGGTATATCCACTTTTAATTTTTTGAGAAATCTTCATACTGTTTTTCTTAGCAGCTGTACCAATTTGCAATCTCATCAACAAGGATTCTTTTCTGTATCCTTGCTAATACTTGTTCAATTTGGTTTAATCCATAGGCCTACTTCCTCCCCACTTTCCTCTTTATTATTTTGAATACATCATCCATTGCATCATTTTATTAATGCATATATTAGAGTATAGTTCTTAAAATAATTTTAAAGCCAAGGATAACAAATTTCAACTAAAAAATAATAATATTTTAATATAATGAAGAATTAATCAGTGTTCAAATTTCCCCAATTTTCTCTTTCATTATTAAAGAGTTGGTTTGTCAAAAGAGAGTCACAGCAATCATAGATTTTGCTCGATGCCAAACTTTATTAATAATTCAAATGATAGAAGTCAAGAGAAATAGAGATAGCATTTATCTTTCTTTTTAAATAATATTTTGTATTTTTCAGTTTAGTTGGCATACAATGTTAGTTTTAGGTATACAAAATAATGACTAAACGTCTATATAACTCACAAAGCGATCATCTTAGACAATTCTAAGATGTGGAAGTTAAAATTATATCCAGGAGCCCTAGTTCCTTTAAGTAGGAAATGTTTTTTGTTAACTGTAATATGGGCAACAGAGTGAATATTCCTATTGTTTTGGTCACTTTATTCTAACCCTTTTTATTACGGGAACAAGGAAATGTGTGTGTGTGTGTGTGTGTGTGTGTGCGCACACGCGTGCATGCGTGCGCGCGTGGATGCACATTTATTTGTATTTGTGTGTGTGTGTACACAATGTCCTTAATGACTTAAAATTGAAAATTCATTGTCATTATCTCACAATGCACACAGTGGTTTCAGAATAGTAATATAAACACTATCAGCAGAAATTAGAATAATGGAAACAATTTACATCTAAAAGTTCTCATTGTCCTTAGGGCATATCACACTAGAATTGCAGAAATGTTGCAGCTTAAAAAGTCTACCTGCTGGTCAGGTTGAGGGAATCTGAACATCATCAGAAAAAATAACTACAGTGGATAAAAATACATCAATTATTTTAAATCAATCAGTTCATAATAATACATAAAAGAAACAAATCTTGTTCTAGACTCTCTATTCTTTTCCCTTGTTCTACTTGTCTATTCTTGTGCCAGTCCCACACTATTTTAATTATTGTGGGTTTATACTGAATTTTGGCTTCTGGTATAGAATGTCTCCCCGTGCTTGAGGGCAAGAATGATTTACTTTTGCTTCTGTCAGGTAGCTTGGGAACACTATTGATTCACTTTCATCTTAATTCCATCTAGGGATGATATAATTCAGAGCTGAGATTTATTCTCAATGTCTAGGGGTTTCACAATCATTCTCCTATGTTAGGAGACCTAAAATTAAATTTTGAGTATTCTTGACCCATGGAGTTTATCTAAAATGTATCTCAACTTCTCAGCCTTTCTGCCACTTCTCAAATGATCATTAAGCTCTCAGGGATGAAACAATGTAAATGCCCGAAAGATATCTCTGACTATGGGACAAATGGGTGTAACTTTTATATGATCTAATTTTACAGTATTTCAAAAACAGACTAATGTGCTGCTGTAAGGGTGGAAGTGGTGATAGTAGTTGGAAGGTTGTTGCAATTATATAAGTACGTTGTAATGGTATGGACTACGGAGTAGCAGAGGTACCCAAAGTATTCAGAGTTATTAAATATTTGAAGATAGAGCTGCCAGAGATTACTGAGAGACTGAGTGAAGAACACAAGAGGATTAAATGATTCTCCATGTCTGGGTTGAGCAAACAACCAAAATTGAGCAGACGACCAAAACTGGGAGAAGCAGATGCAGTGAGGCTAAGTCCAGGCATCACAATTTTAGACGTGTGAAGTTTGAAGATTTTATAAAATTTCCAATTAGAAATGTTGAATGTGGCAGTTGCAAATAGCAGTTTTCATTCTGGAGAGTTATTTAAGCTAGAGATTTAAATTGGAGAGTGGTCATACTTACAGCCATCTAACTTGATGATATTGCCAAGGGAGTGAGGATTGACTAAGAAAAGAAATGTCCAGGAAATAAGTCCTGAACATTCCAAAAGGAAAATGTGGCAATGAGAAAGAATTTAGAAAAGGAGATTTAAAGGAATACCTCGTGAGGTCAGAGGAAAATCAGATACACATGGTGTCTTGAAATAAAAAAGAAGTTGTTTCTTTAGGAAGAAATTATCGAGTTTTCTCAGACACTATGGACAGGTTCCATAAAATAAAACCTAAATACTCCCCATTAGCTAATAAATGTATAAGTGACTGGAAACCTTGATAAGAAAAGTCTTGGTGGGGTAGTGGGAAAAAAGCCTGATTTAGTGGGTACAAAAAGGAAAGGGAGAAGATTTGGAAACATAAATTTAAGCAACTGTTTTTGAGTTATTTTGTCTTTTTTTTTTATATACATGCCTCCTATGATCTGTTAGTAGTAAGTGTCAGTATCGTTTTAAGTCCCATTTTCATTCTCTTTAGGAAAGTAAATAATCATAAAGTACACTTTATGCAAAAAAAAACTACAAAACACTGAAGATAATTTAATGTTCCAATAAGTGATTTTTTCTTTATTTTTTTGTCTTCAGTTTAAAAATATGTCATTGGAGAATAACTTAAAAGGTCAAAATTTGCACATGTTGTGGTTCTCAGGTGATACAGATTGGAAAGGTTTTAAATCACTCACTGTGAATATACTCAAGAATTTCTGGGAAAAGACCAAGATATTCATTAGAAACTGATATATAACTATGGCTAAAATCCAAGTCGATAGTCTCTTACATCATAAGAAAAGCTTAAGTCAATAGTTCAGTAATGCAAAATGTGTCATCATGTCCAGAGACAAATAGTTTTTATATGCATTTAATATGAGAATTATTCATATAGCAGTTGATGGTTTTTAAACTTTCACCATTAGGTCTTGTGTCAAAAATATATATATATATATATTTAAGTGCCTTGTGTAATATAGAGATGGTGGACATATCCTTTGTTAGCCTTGTGGTTGGGTTTTCAGTTTATTGAAATTATTTAATGAACTTAACCAATAGAAAAATTAATGATGGAAAGAGAAATGTGGATTATATTTTAGATTATATATGTATGGGAGATAACAATTTTATGTAAACCTGTTTAGCACTCTTGAAAGTTATAATGAATTACCTTAATTTAAAATATTGTTTGAAGCATACTGAAGTATAATGAGAAAATGTCACATGGCCAGTAGTATTCCATTACCTTATTACCCATCATGGTATATAGTGTAATCACTGTATCACTCCAGTGTGAAAATAGTATTATGTTGTTATAACATTCTACCATTATCAAGGTTGTTGTAACTTTAATCTTTAGTATTAGGGATAGAAGAGTTAACAAAGCAAGTCTGGCCTTGAGCATATCCTCTCAGAAAAGCGTACCGATAAAATTTACTCTCAATGAGAGTTTTGTAAGTACTGATCTGAGTAGTGATTTAAAAATGCTTTTACAGGGTATATTTTTATGTCTTATTGCTTGTTGTAAATAAATACATAATTTAAGGGCTGATGCTGGCATGTGACAAGTTCAGGGCTTCTGAGATTCTATAACTGCATATGCTAGAGATCTTGCTTTATATATTTGCTAATCATTAATAAAGCTTGGTACAGGTTAAGGAGTATTGCCTGGTTATTTGGTCTTTGTGTATGCACAAATGCAATGCAAGGAAATATATTTCGGATTCTTGCTTTGTATGCACAATCTGCTCTTTTGGTCAGATTCCAGTCTTTATATGCTAGTTACCACTATTATATTATATCTTGGCTTTCAGATCTATTTTTTCCAGCTTTCCAACAGATCCATGATTCTGCAAATTATTTGGACACTTTCTTAATTTATTAATTAATTATAGGATTTTACAATTATAACATGGTAAATTGATATTTACAGATTAATCAGTTATTTGACACAAATTGAAACATGAAGAATATTTTAAATTTTATCAAACACAAGACTGAGACATTAAAACCAAACAAACAGGACGATGTGTTTTAGAACTATTCAGACTGGAACCCTGAGTAGACCTTCTTTTTTTTAAATCATATTCAAAAGCAAGATCCCTATTTCCCCTACTCCCATTGGAGGAGCTGAATGTCTTCTTATCTATTATAACAGCACCATTTTCTAGCCACTCCCATGTTTTAAGAACCAGTTATTCACAGATTCTAGGGATTCTATAACATCTTTCATATCATGCAACAGCAGAGATAAATATTGCTGAAAATTAACTTTTCTGTCTATATTTCCATAGCCAAATACTTTAGTCTCCCACTTTAATCTTTTTAGAGTATAAACTGTTGTTCACCACTCTATTCCTATTGTCTAAAAGAACCTAATAGAGAGAAAAAGATTCAATAAACAACAGTTGAATGAATAAATAAATACTGAATGAGCTATTCGAACCTCATGATAAGGGGTAAGACAAATCCATTTCCTAAATTACAAAACTGCCATGTCAAATTTCTCAACTGGGATAGTGATTATGAGCCAGGACATATTGAACAATAAGAAAAGTGAGAAAGACATAACTAGGCCATTTATCTCTGAAAAATGATATATGATATCTCTCCTATATTCTTAGAACAAAATAGTGGCCCAAAATTTTGCTGGATATACTGGAAACTCATGATTTGCTGTTCAATCTTCCCTCACTATTAAGTTATGTCTGTTCAGTTTCCAAAAATTAAAAATGAATACTGCTTTCAACACCAGACCCTCCAAAGGATTTTGAGAATTCCCTACTTTGTTCACCTATTTTTTATTTTCCCACCTTCACCAATTGCAGCTCTTATTTATAGACAGCCTTTTCTTCCCATAACCAACTCTCACTCACATCTACTTGCAAAATAATATGTTGGGAGCCAAGACCCTCATCCTGACCGCCCAGCCCCCCAGCATAGAACCTGGCCGTTAACAAACCTGTATGCTATCTAAAGAATGCAGGAGCAGATAATGCTCCAGGGAATAGTTAACCACAGAATGTATTAACATACCCGCCGGATAGGGAAGGACCTACTGAATGGCTGTGGACCTGCCCAAGGAGCCCCTCTCCTCCTTGTTCCTCTTTTCACTTCTAACCTTTGTACCCCCTAACCCCATCAACCAAGGACCAATGAAATTGTAACAAGTATCCCCCTGCCTAGTCAGTCCTGCCCCCCTTTGTTCTTCTGTATAAATATACCTGCTCTAAAATAAAAAATTTGAGGCTTGATCAGAATTTTGTCTTGCCTCCATTTCTTCGTATCTCCTGTCTCTCCCCTCCCCCCATCCTCCACAGGATCCTCTTCGACCCGTGTTGTCCTGCCCCGCCGGCCGGGGCAATAATAGTCCACACAAATTGAAATAAATTTCATAAGTAGCATCATAGCAAGTTTTTCTATCAAGTTTTCTTACTGGCATATTAACTATGACTATTTCTAATGTGGTCTGAAAAATTCTCTTTTTCTCCTTCCTTGTATGACACAATAGTCTCATTTTGTGGTCATATAAAGGACACACTTGCAAAGAGCATTAGGAGTATAAAAAGAATATATATAGTGATGTTTCAGATTCATATTTTCTCATTCTATTCATTGTTTCTTTCATGAATCTGAATAACACATATGAATATGAATTAAAAGCTTTCACAGAAGTTATAGCCCTTGCATCAGGACTTACTACTTGCTGAAGTTTTAGGGTTTTGCTAAGAGCACAAAGGCATAACAATTTTTATGACAACTAATTGCTTATCGCTATGATATATAAATGATTTCAGTCATTTCCAATGTAGTCAGCTCCATTGCCACCAGTTAGAATAACTTCCAGAAGCATGAAACTACTATAACATCCAATGCACACCAATGTTTTTTTGTTGTTTGTAGGCAAAATGAACTTTCTACTTATTTTATTAAGCCATAACCAAAATATTAGATATCAATCATTAGCCTGGAGTAATATAAGTACATTGGTTCCCTATTCTCTTCTTTTTCCTTGTCCTCTTGTCATTTTATGTGGAAAGAAAAATGGTCTTCAAAAGATAAACCTCAGCTAGAAGTGATCTAAATTAGTACACAGAGACTGACCTATAATAGGCTTCTACATACACCAGATGCTTGTTCAACAACCATGGAAGTAATTTAACAACTCAATCTACAATTAACCCAACTGTAAATTTTATCATCCTGTAAATTTACATGTGCACAAATTTTTCCACACAATACAGTTAGTCTTGGATTTGAGGCACATAATAAAAAATATGCCCAGGAGACTGTATACCTCTTGATTGCAATGGAAAGAAACTTGAAAGAATATTTGAACCATAGAGAAATATTTTGATATAGGAACTCTTACAGTTAGTATTATTGTTATTGTTATCATTGAAGTATTTATGTTCAGTGATAAAGTCAATATCAAATAATCAGTATATTAGGTTTATCATTTTATTCACAAATGAATAAATTCCAAAATATTTTTTACCATTCCAAAATAATATATATATTTTTCCTATTGAAATGGTGAAAAGCATTTTGAAATTTTGTCTTATAATTTTTTTTTCAATATATCCCATCCTCCCAAACTATATCTAAATTTTTTTAGGATGGAGAATCTAAATAATCACATAATTATCTTTTTAAAATATGAACTTAGGAAATGAATATTGCCCAATTAACAAAGAATTTCTGGAGACTGAAAGTTTTAAATGGTATTTTTTTGATTCACCGTTCAAATTGTGGTACAAAATTCTGAAACATTTCACTTAATTTGTCATTCTTCCAAAATTTGACAAAAAGAAATTTAAAATTTTTGTCCCAGTAAGGGCTTTTATTGTAACTACCAACAAAATGAGCCAAATACTATTTTTCATTTTAATCTCATAATTATTGAGAACCTAGAAAAGAGAAAATGTAGTTGTTTAGTGGGAGACTACACAATTCTCTGTGATGTCAGAGAACCCAAGTGCTAAAGGCTAAAGCTAAGATAATATCATAGGAAGTTGAGAAAACAGCAAATGATGCCAGCCTCCTGCCCTGACTATTAGGGCCTAGACTATGTTCCAGCAAACAGTATCCAACAGCATAGTAAAAAAGTTATACACCATTAACAATTTATTTTTGAAATGCAAAGATAGTTTAACACATGAAAATTGATCAATGTAATAGACCACATTAACAGAATGAAGAAAAGAAACACATGATCACTGTTATTGATGCAGAAAAAAAATTTGAAAAAAATAAATACCCTTTCATGACAAAACCATTAAAAAAACTAAGAATAGAAGGAAATAACTTCAACATAATGAAAGCCATACATGAAAAACCCACAGCAAATTTCATACTTGGTGAAATACAAAAAGCCCAAGGCAACACCTGCTTTCATCACTTCTATTTAAAATAGTTTTGGCCTAAGATATTAGCCACCCCTCCCCCCAAAATGAATAAAAGACATCCAAATAGGAAAAGAAGTAAAATTAATTTCTGGTCTCAAATAATATGATCTTTTACACAGAAATTAATAAATGAATTTGCCAAGTAGCAGAATACAACATTGACCCACAAAAATCAGTTGCATTCCTGTACAGTAACAATGAACAATATGAAAAGTTACAAAACCAATTCTACTTATAATAGTATCAAAAAGAATTAATACTTAGCTAGGAATTAATTTGGCCAAGGAGATGAAAGTCTTGTACAGTGAAAACTATAAAGCATTGCAGAAGGAAATTAAAGGAGACATAAATAAATGAAACTCATTGTCCATCAACAGGAGAATGAATAAATCAATTTTGCTGTATTCAAAGAATGGAAAATTACATAGTGATGAAGTAGAACAAATTATAGCTACACATAATAATATGAATGATGCTCACACAATATTGAATGAAAGAATTAGGACAAATTCCTTCTGTATGGTTTCATTTTATATAAATATTTAATTTATGTAATTATAGAAAAAAACAAAGGAGTGACATGCAATTAAGATCATGATTACTTTTGGGAAATTTGTAATTTGAAATGTTTGAATAGTAGGCTTCTGGGGTACTGGCAAAATTTCATGTCATGTTTGGTTGTTGGTTATGTGGGTACCTACTTTAACAGAAAATATTAAACTCTAAGTTGTGATTATTTATAGAATTTTCCTATATGTATCATTTTTCCTAAAAATCATTTATGTAGCCTTACTCTAAGCCCCTTTCTCTTACTAAAAATTAATAAATCTATATGACTTTTCATTTGTGAATTTGTCTGTTGTTAGTTTAAGTCATAGGCCCCTCAGATACCAAGCTTAAGAAAATCAAAGTTTTTCCTCTTTTAGTTAGGAACTCTAAAAATTGGTTAAAAAAATATATGTATATATATATACATATATATAATGAATTAACCATTTATACCAGTGATAAATTATTTGTATGAAACTTTTGCATATAAATTTTGTTCGTATTTTCTTCTCTGATTACCTCTGCAAAAATAACTATAGATAGCATATTTTGCATTACTTTTGCTCTATGGAATAATGGTTTCCAAGTGTAATCTAATTATTTCATCTTAATGACTTTAAATTTATGTACACCTTTCATAAAACGGAAATCTTAATTATACTAGTATTTATGGAAATTTAGTTTTATGAGGCTTATGTTAAATTATTTCTTTATGATTGAGTTAACCATATGCTCAACTCCATAAATAACATGCTAATTTAATGACAATCAATATTGCTTGTTCTAGAGGCATATGAGAATTAAACATAAAAGGCAGCTTTGAAGGGAGAAAAAGACCACCTAGCTAAACCATTAGCACTAAACAGCAAATGCCAGTGAATTCTAGCATTTATTTAGTCCACTTTCACTAGGGATTATTAATACCCTGCATGCAACTTTAAACAATTCTGGTTGAGCTTTTCAATACAAATTTGCCTGTGTCTGTTGTAAATTCCAAAATGTGGGCTTAGAGAGGAAACACAGACCCCAAGCCAGCAACGTGGATCAGCTGTGGGTGCTCCCCAGGTGGGGTGGGGGTACAGGGGTAATAACCGAGCTGGAGAAGAAACTGTTGAAACAACTTGACCTGGGAGCGGCGATCGAAGCTCTGGGTGGGCGTGAGTGCCAGACCCTCTTCTCCTTGGGCCACCTCAGAGCAGCTGATCCCTCTCTGCTTTCGTTGTGCACTCACGTTTGTGCACAGACATGTCTGCTGTGTTTGTGCCTAAATTCTGTTAGCCTCTCTCTTTACTGGTAGCTCACAAACCTTTCTTTGGGTCTTGGACCCCACTGAGACTCTTCAGAGCTCTCAACTCTCCCATCTCCTCCAAGAAAAATTGTACATTCATATAGGTTTTTATAAGTACATTTTAAAGTAGACACAGAAGCGTGCATACAATTGATGAATTTTCACAGAGGCACAGGTGGGGTTTTGCATATAAATTTCAAGGCCCACTGAGTCTGGGGGACGAGTTTCCAGCCAAGCCTTTCATTGACCTCTTCATTATCAATGGCATAAATAATAAAGGTCTCTGTCCCTGGTTCCTCACACAGAGCTCTTAAAACCCTTGGGGTGTTAGGGGTGTCTCAATTCATTAGGGGCCTCTTTCGAGTATAGCTAAATTTATGATAATGCATGACAGGGTGGGGCTCTTCACCAGAAAAACCTAGTGATTAGAGGATTGGAAATTTAGGCACCACCCACTGACCTCTGGGGAGTGGGTGTGGTTGCTAGGGATTAAGCTCTATAAAAGCTCTTAACAACAGATTTAATGAGCCTGCTGGTTGGTGAACAGGTGAAGGTGCTGGGAAGGTGGCTCAGCTGCTGAGGGCATGGGAACTCCTGGCCTCTCTCCCATACCTTGACCTAAGAATCTCACCCATCTGGTTGTTCCTGAGTTATATCCTTTTTATAATAAATCAATAAATTCAAGTTAAAAAAATAATAATAAATTATAAAATGTCCCTTGCTTACAGTACTTTTTCCTGTACTTTATAGTCAATTATTCTTTTAAAATTATAATTAAGGATATTAAACTTCTCTTTTTACCTTCTGTGAATAAGATTTAAAAAATTCATGATATGAATGTACATTTAGGTAATAAATAGTATAATACACTATCAAAAAAAAAGAAAAAGAAAGTAGTGGCTTTAGGGATAATTAGATATAGGAAGCCTTACTATTTGCCCCTTATGTCATCTTGGGTGAAAATCCTAATCATTCTAAGACTACATTATTCTAATCTATAAATGATCTAATTGTCAATGAGCAGAGCTCTAGTCTATGGCTATGGCACCCTCAACAAGCCCAATCCCATCTGATCTCGGAACCTAAGCAGGATCAGGCCTGCTTAACACTTGGATGAGAGACCACCTAGGAAGACCAGGTGATATAGGCATAAAAAATAAAATAAATAAGGAATTGTAAACTGACAAAGTCCTTGCAATCTGTAAGGTCAACCAAGGGTTATTTTGGCTACAAAAGTAAAAAAATTAAAAAATAAGTTAAAAAAAAAAAGAGCAGAGCTCTCCATATGTTGTTGGCCATCATGATTATTACCAAGAATAAATACATTAGAAATAATAAATTTAATTCTTATATATTCATTTAACTCACATGTCCTCATATATTTACATAATCATTACATCAAGTCCATAATCCCTTATTTGAAAAACACTTGAAATCTAGTTACATTTTGGAATTAAGGATTCTAGTTTAGGTGACACCTCTAGCAGGGTCTGAAAGAATATCCAGTGTCAATAATATCAGTATTTCTGCATTGAAACATATGACTATTTTTATTAAGAGTGCTATATAAAAGACAACAATTGGTCTTACTTCACTTTAGGTCTTGCTTTGTACAAGATATATTTGCTACAGAGTTAAAAATCTTTAATATTTGGGGCTTTATGAATTTCAGAATTATGAATAGGTATAGTGGTTACATAATTTATTTCAAAATGGCACAATCTTGATAGTAAAAATGGGCACTGTTAATGCTTATGCCAGGATCACAATGATTATTGACTGTCCTAGGTAAGCTAGGATGGATGGTCATAGATAAAGACTGTAAATCTGTACTAACAAAGCATTGTTCTTGGCATTTTGTAGGTAATAAGGTGAATTATATTTATTTGTTTACTTATTTATTTTCCTGTCTATTCATTTATACTACAGCCTGGTTCCATTGCAAAAATAAATAAATAAATGGCAAGATGATCTATATTTTGTAAAGGTTGGAGTCTCAAAGTAAATCTGAATATGAATTACTGTTTTGCCTGTTGCTACTTTCATGGCATGGGCAAGTTAGTATGATGATTCATTAGTTTCCTCATGGGGAAATACAAGTTATAACAATATCAAATTCATGTGGTTTCTTCAAAGACCAAAAAATATTATATTAAGACCTTTTTGAATTACCTCCCCCAAAACAAAAGTATGAGCCAGTAGTAAGCAAAAGTATCTTACATTTTTAATATCCTAAAGCAACTTAAAGTAAAATACAATTCAAAGTGCAAATGTATACAAAATTTTGTAATGAATCTATTCTGATCATCCTTAAACTTCTCTTTCCAGGCATATGACTAGACTATATTTTAGTGCAAATTTTTTAGGTATCTTTGTAAGTTTATGTGGCCATTAGATTTTTGGCCAAAGGAAGATGAGCATGTATGACTAATGATGATCCAGATCTAAAGGTTCTGTCAGACTGAGTCCCATGATAGAACACAGCAAGAGTAGCAAAGGAGCTTATGTTGTTTTAAGCCAGTATGATTTGGGGGTTGTTTATTTCTTAAAATACAACTGAGTCACAGAAGTTCAAAATTAGATCTATTCCTGTAAAACCAAGTGTCTTGGTTAGTCGGTGATTTTGTAGTCTTTATGGATACATAATTTAATAGAGTTGAAGAGAAGATTAAGAAAAGATAACTGTGCAGAATGGAAAAATAAGATTCATTATATTGAAATATTGGCCATTTGCCAGCCATTGAAATCGAAATTTTAATTATATAATATTGAATGGTCACAAAAATATTCCAATCTAAAATCACATCTAATTCAGAGATAAATTCATTAATGTTTAGAAATTAAATATCTTGTCTAAGATAACAAAGCAGGTATTTAAATCATATCTTGATTCCTCCTAGGTCTGTATTCTATTTGAGAGGAAATAAAAGAAGAACAGGAGAGGAAAGTAGAAAGAGAAGAAAGAAGAAAGGAAAGTAAAAGGGGAAAAGGATAAAAATAGAGATAAATCAATTTTAAAACAAGGATTGATTAAGAAACAGAGAAGGGAAAATTAGAATATTTATCCCTAGGATGGGCAGCTAAAACAAAATAACCTCATTTTGTCTCATTCTGATCACCACTATGAAAAAAGACTATCAATAATCCCCACAGTATGATCCAAGGGAGTTCAACTCTTAGCATTTTTAGTAATATATTCTAACCAACTGAGCTAACCAATAGTAGTTCCAGATAGCTTTACTTTTAAAATTAACTTTGGATACAACTGATTAAACAGTGTTTTCTTTTATATAAAGATTTCCATTCTCTAAAAGACTACCCAATTTTAATATGCATGTTTTCTTTCTAATTTTTGATTCTTCCATTTCAAGCCACTCAATTTTGGCCCACATGACTCATGTCTCATTCTAAATTTGAGACTGTTGGTAAAAGTTGACGTAAGTGGAGCCATTTTAAAGTGGAGTCAGAGCAGCCATTCCAGAGGAAATGCTTGCATGTCTTGCTCCTTAAACTGTTGGAATGTTTGAACAGGGACATACCTTTATACTGGGCCAAATCCTCCTTTTCTTCCAAACAATTGTTTCGAAAACTAACAGGAAAGCGACATCCTGACCACAAGAACTGATGCTTACGGACTCTCTAAAGACAGAATCATTGACCAGCCATGTAGAGCTAAAGAATAACTCAGCTTTTGAGCACCAGTAGGACTCTCTTGCTTCAATTTATGTAATTATTCCCTTCGTTTTTTCGTAAAAATCCCTTGCCCTCATTCTGTAATCATGAACACTATTTGGGTTTCTGCCTGAATCTGTGCTTCTTCCCAAATTGCAATTCCTTGACACCAAATAAATGCATAATGCCTCTCATTTCAGCTTTTTATGTTTAGGTTAACAATATCAAATTCAACTGAATCCTTGGATTGACTGTAGAAATGTCGAATGTAATATTTTCATAGGAATATTTTAAATTCATTCCATAACCACTAACTTTTGGCCTTTAATTAATCCCTTTTAAAATAGTTCAATTCAAGTAGATATTTCAATTTTAAAATATCATTTCATTGATCAATATAATTTTTTGTAGAGGTTTTAATTTCCACTTTAATGCTCTATGAAACAAAAACTTGCAATACTCACCTATCAAAAAAGGCTTGCCAGGGGCAAGGATTTTTTTTTTTTTAAATCCTTGTGCTATGATTTTTTTAACCTGAGTTCACTGTCCCTTGATCTTTCAATTTTATATCTCAGCATTACTTTGAGGCAGAGCTTTTAGAACTGTGAGCAACTCTTCCACAGCAGTGGAGTCGTATATTCAGTGTATACCTTGGATCCCATAAAAACTGCCTCAGAAGATAGGTTTTGTAGGGTTCATTGTCAGTAAGATGGGCCTAACTTTCTACTTGAAATTAATAATTCTGTGCCTAACTGGGCATGCAATTGCATTTGAACACATTCCAGCACTTTCAGTGAGTATCTTAGCAGGAAATTTGGCAAAGCCTTGTGAGTTTTCACTGAATTTACATTCCAGTTATTATTCCTATTCTGCATTTTCTGCCTTTAAAAAAAAAAATATATATATATGTATATATATATGCATGTTATTAATTGAAAAGCAATAAAGTGAAGAGTAATATAACAAAATGATATCTTCTATTTATAGAATAAGTATTATTAAAAATTTACATCTTTCCATATATTTTCTGATTGTTCAAACTTATAAGGTAGACTTAGAAGCAAGTTTATAAAATTTGATAATTTTTTTAGGCTCTTGGATTTTAGTAGTAGCAACAGAATTGTTTCAAGTGAGACTTTGTAAAAGAGAGGTTGTATTTCAGTTTTACTCCAGGACTGACAATATAAATCTATATGTTTTTTGACATTTAGGCTCATTTGTTCAGTGTTAGTTGCAAAACCACAAAGCATTTGATTATTCTCTGAAATCACTTTGACGAATTGTTTTAATTCATTGGAGGAAAGTTACAATAACTATTACAGTCCTCCATACATATTTAGGTATTTTAAATTTAAAGAAAGAGAATTCTCATTAAACTTGGAAAGATAAGCCCCTCAAATACCCAATCTGTCATGAAATTTCACTAAAATATGGAAAAAATAAAAATGATATAAATCTTCATGGACAAGGAGAAAGGGGGATGGAATGAGAGTAGATAGGAGAAGTCAATACATTTTTGGAAGACAGAAAGCAGATAGATAATTGGAAATGGTAACTGGCTCATCACAGTAAAGAATGCTGCAACCTCAGTACCCACTGAAGGCAACCGAAAGAAGAAGGCTGTTTCTTTCTGTAGAATTCCAGAAAAGCTCAGCAACAAGTAACACTAAGAATGTTAAAAGGTGAGGATAAAGTGTGCTTATGAAATGGATCATTGCTTGAGAATCCGTGAAAAAGGCAGCCCAAACACTATCACCACTGCTTCAGATTCATTGAGGTACTGTTCCTTCAATACCACCCATCAAACTCTCCCAAAAGGTCAGAAAATTATTCCTTAATGATAATTGATCAAAACAAACTTAAAACTCAGGGACATTATGGGCAAAAATAGAAGCGTTTGAGTGAGTGCCTTCATATCACATGGTGAGAACTTCAGCCTAATTTTATTTTTGGGGTACTAGCATATTAATCCAGCTTTCTAATCCCAGGCAGAAAAATGAGATTCTTCATGATAAACCAATTGAAATAAGATAATTAATCAACCTTCACCCCCATTTTTCCAGTTCAAAAGAAAATCTTGAACAGCAGACATTACAGAATTCTCAAATGGAAGGGCTAGTCAGGGGGGTTGATAAACTTTTATCATAAAGGGCCAAATAGTTCATATTTCAGGTTTTGCAGTCCGAAAAGGAAAATATAGTCACTTATATAACATGAGATGTAAATTCCATAAAGTTTTAATGAGTGTAGATCAAAATATAATAATCATTATTATATATATATATGCACTCATATATATAAAAATATATATACAGTGAGAAGTGGAGCCATTTTAAAATAGAGCAAGGCAGCCATTTCAGAGGAGCTTCCTTACATGTCTTATTCCTCAAACCTTTGGAAAGTTTGAACTGGGCAAAATAACCTTTGGACTGGGCCAAACCAAACTGTATTCCCAACAACTATTTATAAAGCTAACTAAAAAGCAGATCTCCTGATCACAAGGACTGATGATTATAAACATTCTTTAGAATTAGCACCACCATGCATAGCTAAAGAATAATGTAGCTTATTAACACCTATAGAAATTCTTTCCTTGGCTTATTAGCACCAATAGAAATTCTTTCTATTCATGTAATTATTTTTCTTCCCTTTCTTATAAAAATTCCTTGCCTTTGCCCCATAATCATAACACATTTTGATTTCCTGCCTGAATCCCATATAGTTATTCTTTGTGATCTCTAATAAAATCTTGCTGCCTCTCATTTCAACCTTTTGTTTCTAAGTTAACTATATTTTTGATAATACAAGTCTAATGAGAAAAATGAAATTTATTTTAGGGGAGAATTTTCTCACTTAACTAAGTCTCAAAGTCTGTGTTCCCTTTCACTCAAATCCACTGCAAAGTTCACCTAATTCTGATCTTTAAAGAGATTTTACGTATTTCATTTTTTTTTTTTTTTAGGTGCAGCAGTCTTTGGTTGACCTCACAGATTGCAAGGACCTTATCAGTTTACAATTCCTTATTTTTTTAAGTTTTTACACCTACAGTACCTGGTCTTCCTAGGTGGTCTCCCATGCAAATACTAACCAGGTCTGACTCTGCTTAGCTTCTGAGATCAGACAGGTCTGGGCTTGTTCAGGGTGACGTGGCATAGACATATTTCATTTTAAAAAATAATATTTTACAGATAACTACTGCCTATTAATGATATCATTCAGTAAGCATACAAACTTTTGATATTACTTTGAAGTAATTATACATTCACAAGAAGTTGCAAAGTAGTATAGAGTTTCTGTGTATCTTTCTTAGATATTCTTCCTACAGTACTACTTTACATAACTAGTACCATGCCAACACCAGAAACTCGACAGATATATTGAACAGATACGCATGTCACCATGTGTTACATGCACTCACTTTTGTGTATGTATATTTATCTTTGTTGTTCTATGCCATTTTATCATATCTATAGATTTGTGTAGCTACTATCACAATCAAGATACAGAACTATTCTATTACTTTATACCACCTATCTCCCTTCACCTTCCCTTGTCAACTCCTGCTAATCTTTAATCCATTCTCTGTAATTTTGTCATGTCAAGAATGCCATATATCTGAAATTGTTGATGGAAAAAGGGTTTCTATGGAAAGTAACCTCACAGAAAGATCTGGTCATAAATTCCTAACTGGGCAGGTCATGGGGTAGTCACACCCCAGCCCTATAACTTTGTTAGTAAAAGGCTTATCTTTGCTTTAAGCTAGCCCCATCTGCTGCTTCTGGGCATCCAGGTTACTATCTCTTTGAAATGTCTTTTTTCAGATTCTTCCTCCTAACTAGGAGAGCACATAATCTAAACTAGTTTTAATCCATTCCTGCCCTTGCTTTCTCCCACCCTCATGTAATCTCCTTTATGTCCCTCTTTAATTTCGAATATGTAAGAGAAGTTGGAAAACTGTTATTTTCCAGAGCAGTTTGGCTCACATAAACTTGTCAAAAGTCTCTACAGGTTTGGATGTTTTTATGTTGACAAAATCAGACAGTACATAATCTTTCAGTATTGGCTCTTTTCACTTATAATAATTTCCTTGGAATCCATCCAAGTCATTGTGTGTGTCAATGTGCTCCTTTTTCATTGCTGAGTAATATTAGCATGTTTAACCAGTCTCCCATTGAAGTGCATTTGGTTTATTTTCAGGGTTTCACTATTACAAATAAATTTGTAATAAACACTGGTGTATAATTTTTTGTGTGAACATATATGTGGTATTGAAGAGGAAATATTTTTTTTTTCTGTATGGTTAGGGCTTTCTAGACAAATTTACTTACACTTAGGTCAAAGAAGAAGCTTTGGAGGTTACTGATAGGTAAGAGATTTGATTCTCCAGAAGTAAATGTTTGTACTTCAAAGCAGGATGAGCAATGGATGCATTGTGAGGGTTGGAATCTAGGCACATCTTGTTTTATTTTCACTTTGGAGACATTTATTTACAGTCCAAAGGGAAGGAATCTATAATCTTTCCCCTTCGAACAAAAAGAATTTGTTTACCTAGAAGCAAAGTTTTCTCTCTTTCTCTATGAAGTTTAAAAGAGAGAGATTATCCTTTTCCTACATAAACTATAAGATTCATATTTCCTGGGTTCTTAACCTATAGTACAGTCATCATTATCTCTAGGGCAATATCTACCTTGCTCTCTTTGCATTGACTCAGAGGCGGAAGACCTAGGAAAGGGGTAAACCAGAGTACTTACTGTATAATTACCTAATATGTCTGTGACCTAAAATACTCATGTCTACTTTCAGGCTATTAACATCAATATAGATATTAAAACATCAAAATGTTTTCAGTTCTTTGGGATAAAGACCCAAGATTATGACAGCTGGGTTGTATAGTAAATATATAATTAGCTTTTAAGAAACTTCCGCTATTTTCCAGGGTAGATATACTCTTAGTCACACCAGCAATGTATAAGTTTCAGTTTTTCTGAATTCTCACAGCTTTTGGTATTATGACTTTCTCCTTTTCTTTTTGCTGTTCTAATAAGTATATAACAATATCTCATTATAGTTTCAATTTTCATTTTCACAATATCTAATGATATTGTATCTCTTTTCATATGCTTGCTCAGTGTTAGTGTAGCCTCCTTGATGAAATGCCGATTCATGTCTTTTGTCATATTCTAATTGTATTCTTACTTTTTTATTGCTGTTTTGAGAGTTCTTTATATGTTCTAGACCTAAGTCTTTTGAAAGATACGTAGTTTGAAAATATTTTCTCCTAGTCTGTAGCTTATCTTTTAATACTCTTAACAGAGACTTTCTTAGAGTATGTTTTTAATATTAATGAAGTTCAATATAGCAATTTATTTTATGTATAATGTTTCTGATTTATGTCTTAGAATTATTCACTAAGTTCTGGGTTATAATAAGTGTCTTATCAATAAATATTGAAGGTTTTACAGTATTTTGTTTTATACTTGAATCTATGATTCATTTTGAGCCGATTTTTAAAGAACTTGGAAATAAACCCTCACACACATGGTCAACTAACATTTCACAGTGAGCCAGGGATACTCAACAGGGAAAAGATTGACTTTTCAATAAATGATGTTGCTGAACCTGGATATTCATATGCACAAGAATGAAATTGGACTCATCTTGTACTACATGCAAAAATGAACTCACAATGAATTAAAGATTTAAAAGTAATAAATAAAACCATAAAATTCCTAGAAGAAAACATAGAAAAAAGCTCCTTAACATTGGCCTTAGCTTGGATTTTTTGTATATGACAACTGAAAGCACAAGAAACAAAAGTAAAAATCAACAAATGGAAAAACGTCAATTCAAATATCTTCTGCACAGCAAAAGAAACTCAATAAAATAAAAAGACAACCTATAAAAGGAGAGAAAAATATTTGTAAATCATTTATCTGTTAAGGAGCTAATGTCCAAAATAAATAGGAACTCATACAACACAATACTAAATTTTTAAAAAAATATATAACTTAAAAAATAGGCAAAGGACCTGAATAGACAGACATTTAAAAAAAGAAGATACACAAATGGCTAACAGGCACAAGAAATGGCACTCAACATTGGTATGGTCAGGGAAATGCAAATCAAAACCACAATGAGATTTTACCTTACACCTCTTAGAATGGCTATTGTCAAAAAGAGATGATAAATGCTGGTGAGGCAAACAATAGGATCTTAAGTCACCA
This sequence comes from Cynopterus sphinx, assembly GCA_030015415.1. Lineage (NCBI taxonomy): Eukaryota > Metazoa > Chordata > Mammalia > Chiroptera > Pteropodidae > Cynopterus > Cynopterus sphinx. The sequence goes on along the minus strand of CM057389.1, from coordinate 17,871,933 downwards.
ATTAAAGCCTAATTTGTAACTAAGAGACAAGAAAATCCATGTGGTTTTCCTAACACTGTACAAGTAGGACATCGCTAAAAGAGATGAGACTTAATTTTCATGATGATTGATATACTGAGTTGATTAATAAAATGTATGACTTTTATCTGGATGTTTCAGCTCTACAGTGTTATATATCCTAGGCTTCATTTTGTTGTTTGCTTTTTAACTAATGTAACAGTATGAGAAAGGGAGAGAGAGAGTGTTGTCCCCAAAGTTGCGAATCCCAGAAGACCACCAAGGAGCCAACACTGATGCAATCACATGAGGGTCTTTATCCAGACCCGAGTCTGACACTCGACAGACACTGATGCAGCAGTGTTGGAATGAGAGCCCCGAACTCTGGGGAAGCGGGTATTTGTACATACTTGTCCCTACCTGATTGGCTGTATCTAGGGTGGTGTGAGGTTAGGTAGGGGTTGATTGTTTTTTTTTTTTCCTTTCAGCAAGGGGTCACAGCAGCTGAAGGCATTTTTACCTTTAACTAAGGGTCAGCAAGGGGTCACAGCAGCTGAAGGCATTTTTACCTTTCACTAAAAGAGGGTTTAGAGGAAAGCTAAGTCTTGAAAAATACTAAGTCCCTTTCAAAAGACACAGTGATTGAGAGAGAATGGAAAAGATTGAGTAATCTAAGGCTGTAGGAGGCTTTGAGAAACTTGCTTAAACTTGCTTTAAACGTAACTATAGTAGGGGGTCAGGATCAAATACTTCAATATTTGCTTACTGATTTTGATGAATATAGAGTGTGAGAAATTGAGATGTAAAAAGAAAATAAAAATAAATAATTATCTAAGTGCTTAATAAATAGAACTGTGAAATCTCAAGAACTGTATTTCTATTGAAGGAATTAAACCTTAAATATACGTCCACATTGTATAAAATTTTAAAATCTATAACTAAATGTGACTCAAGCTTGATAAATATTTTTTTAAAAACAACTGTGTAGAATCCATGGTTTCATCAAGTCAATTTAATTTTTAAATGTTTTATGCAAAAGAATTATCCTTTTTATCTTGCTTCTATAATAATGAGATCCACTATTTTGTTATGAGTACATAGATCGCACTGTAATCATTTCTCTGTTATTATAAACTTCTCTAATCTCACCTTCCTCTCTGCTTATAAAGTGTAAAATTGGATTTCCTAATATTAAAAATAAATTTTATTGACCTTATATAGTGAATATTAATCACTTGTGTGCAGCTCTTGGCATCTAAAATTTAGGCTCCAGTGAAGTGACTTACTCTGTCATGGTGTTATTAATTAGTCCATGCGCTCACTCATTATTCATCATGGCCCACAGCAATTTTGATCCTCAATTGTTCTCCCATAGCTGAATGGTTTGGCTAATTGAGGCATGAACTAAATTTCTTAAAAGTGTTTTTTATTTGTTTCTGAAGTAGGACAGTGGGTTGACTTTAATATATCTTTTCCAAATAGTCTCAAATCAAAGAACAAGGCTACATCTGCCTGATTTATGCCTTTGCTCCTGTTCTCTAAGCACGATTTAGAGCTCTGTGTTAAAGTTAGAATAATACCCTTTTCAATTGAGCATGTCTTTAAGTGTCTATTTTTTCCTCCAGTATCAAATGAGGGGGTATTTAAGGTGTTATAAAACTCCAAGATTTTATGATTTCTTCAATCTCAATAAATCTATTATTTTTATATCACTATGTTAACAAACCCATGGATTAAAAAAAAAAAAAAACAGAAGAGTAAATGACACTCACTATTGCTATCAAAACTCCAAGTCTTTTCATTTTACTCACAATGAAATCTTTTGCTAAATTTATTAACAAATAGCATAATTGTTTGTTATATTTATATTTTTCTTACATTCTTTTAGCTTATTTATACCAGGAAAGAGGTGTTACTAAATAATCAATGTCCAAAATACAATTAAGAAGAGGGATAGAAAAAATCAAAAGAAATGAAGGCATTTTTCATTCAATGGTTATATAATATCATGAACTGTTGTTTGTCTAGTAAATAGATTATTATCATTCTATAGAAAAACATGATGAGATTTGCAGCTGGACCCTAATGAATGAGAGTAATTTAGTGCATTAAATAATTTATTTTTATCTCCATCTAGGAACTGAGAATATAAAAGGACATTTATGTTGTAAATTATCTGAGAATGGGAAGTCTATGTTCTTAGTTATCTCAGGTTCTGTTGAATCAAAGAAAATATTCTGTTGCAAGGCAGCTTGCAATTACAGCTTTCCTATTTCCAAAAGCTGATCAAAACCCAAGCTCTAAAACATTATAGCAACAGTGACAAAAACATGAAAATATTGTGTGTAGGAGTGATTATGGAGCCCAAAGACATATTAAAGAATAATGTAATTCCTGTCAGAGGCTGACCCTTTTAGAGTCAACCATTTTTCCAATTCTAGTCATTTTCCTGAAAAGAACCATTAACCTGTGTTTTATATGAGGGACAAAGGAAGAAACATTATGGCATAAAATGGGCTCTTAAATATTTTCATTGCAACATTTGGCTTGAAACATTCTTATTTTTTTTAAGCTCTTTGCATATTTTTACATGTAATTTATGAGGACTGATTGATGATTTAGGCTTCATCAGAAATATTAATGTTTAGTTTTCTCTCCATATCTGTCATCAACAGATTAGTCGACAAATACTAAAAAATAATGACATTACACATAATCTAGGGCATGAATTCTTAACCTTGGTTGAGTTTTAGAATTACTTAAATAGATAAAAAATAAAATAAAATACTGATTTCAGCTATTTAACCAAACAAATTAAATCAGGAGCTCCGAGAGTGAAGATTGGTGTTCTAAATACAGAACTTGACATTAGAACCATTGAACTGGGATGAAAGTGCAAAGCATTCTAATGTAGTTCAGATTATTTCACTAGCTTTTCTAATGTATAAACAGTTGCAGTTAGATAAACTGTAATATGGCTTAATCCTGGAGTTACTATGATTTAAGACTTACAATGTATGTGTGTAAAATCCATGTTACCCAATTCCAATACAACCATCCTAATTAGATGATTTCTGTAATTACTTAATGAAATGTCTTAAAAATTATTTTCTGATTAGTGAATTGAAGATATGATACACAAAAGGGCAACTCTCAGAAGTATATAAGCTTATAAAATGTGATTTTTAAAAATTATTTATTACTATTATTTATGCCTTCAACACCTGGTCTTCCTAGGTGGTCTCCCATCCAAGTGTTAACCAAGCCCAGTGTTGCTTAGCTTCCAAGATCAGACATAGGGCTTGTTCAGGGCAGCATGGCCTTAGACCATGGACTATGGCTTCATTGAGGTACAAACCCAAGACTTTCTGCATGTGAAGCAGATGTGCTAACTGCTACACTATGGATCCATGTCCAAATGTGACATTTTTATCAATTGCTTCTTAAAAACTCATTAACTTGATCTCTGTGGTCCCATCTGTTTGGTCTCTCTGTTCAATAATTTAGGAAAATTGTATTTAAAAAATGAAAATTAAGTCAGATTTAAAAAGAAATACATAAAGCCCTGAGCCTATTAGTGATTTTGGCCATTAAAAAAAATTGAATATAATGGTCAGAAAATGTCTTTGGTTTTCGATAAAGAAAGAACACAGTGCCAGACTTCTGGAAATTGATCTCATGCTCATATCTAGACCTCACTGATATTACAAATTTATCTGACTCCTAGAGCTAAGCCATATTATTCTCTTGTTGAAGATAAACAATCTCCTAATGCATCTATTTCACAAAATTCCAAACATCTCCTTTTCTCACTAAAAAAAATAGCTGTTTTTTTCTATTACAACTTGATCTTTCTTATTTGTCCTTCTTATAGGTAAGAAATATTGTTATACACAATGACAGACTTTCTCCAGCATTCTGACAAGACTCAATCTACAGCAAAACCCTGCCCTCTTAAGCACACCCAAAACTTACCCAACCAAGGCCTAAATTTCTAATAGATTCCTTGGCATCACTTGATAAATTCATTTTTAATTTTAAAAACTCACAAATCACAAAATTTATCACTAAAATAATTCACCTTTCATTAGGTTGCATTCCCAACTAATTGGCAAAAACTCATGACAGCTGATGCTAGGATGAGACATGGCACATCCAAGTAAAAAAGTTTCTATGGGCAATTAAACTACCAAATTTTATCTAGAAGGTGTTTTGTTAAAGCAAGAAATTATAACTACTGGAGATGGGCCTGGGTAAATGCACTTTTAATAAAAAAAAAAAAGTCCAAACAGAGATATTAAATCCTTTGGTTGGAAGACATTCTTCTTTAGACATTGCTTGAAAGAAAACTCCCACTCTTATGTTGAGATTTTCTCTACCTAACCCTGTTTTTCCTTTTGGTTGGTATATTCTTTCTTTAAATAATAATATATTAAGCAAGGTTAATTCAGATATCACTAGCAGAATTATTCTACTCTTAAAAGATTTGCTTCTAACTTCTGAAAATCAGTGTGTACTGATTTACAAATTAAGCTTCAGCAAGAATATTATTTCTTTGAAGATAACTAATTTTTGTCATGTCTTCCTTTTATTCTCTTTCCTTCCTTTTACAGTTAAAAAGGGTTTTAAAAGGTTTTACAGTTAAAAAGGGTGTATGTAATAATGTAGTAGAGCTTAGGTCTTTGATGTTCTTTTATCTGCCCAATATTTTACAGGCATTTTCATATTTTTTCTCTTCCAATGTATGTCTCAATAATGTCAATCTCTGAAGTACACAACTGGCTCTTTTACATTGTTCAATCAGAAATAAATTACTATACATGCACACAAAATATGTTTCTCATTTATTTTTAGTGCATGCAGACTATTTCCATCAATTTTCTATCAATTTTCTGTTTTTTTTTTTTCTGGTCATTTTATTTTCATGTCTATATACATTAAGCCTCTATCCTACATGATTATAAGAATTTCCAATTATTTTGTTTGTCTCTGAGAATGCCGACATACCCTAGGTTATCACATTTCACTTTTATTTCAAATTGTTCTTTGAGGCTTCTTTCTGATAACCATAGCTATTTTGTTATAGATTATCCATTCTGATTTCTTCTTATAATAAAAATTTCCTCAAGTAAAAGCTTAACTACCTTCTTTCGCTTCTTAGGGTGAATAAGATTTGTGTGTATAATGTATTTTAATGAAGACTGAGATTATAAGGTATTATAATTAAGAAAAATCAATATTACACTTAATTTCTTTTAGTTTCCTTTAGCCCTGATTTTGCCCTAATCACAATAATTTTCATTAATTGTGGAAGAAAACAATAGAACTCAATGGGCAATAGAAGAATAAAATAACAGGTATAGATGAGAAAAGTATGTAACATTTAAGAATACCCAGGTAATAATGGTTATTATCATGTGTCATTTATTTCATATATATGATGTACAGAGCCTACCACTATTTTACATTATCTCATTTAATCCTAAAAACTATCATTATATTTTATTTAAAAAAAAATTTCAAAAAACAACAGTTTAATGGGTAAAGAAACTAATATTTAGTGATGTTGAATAATTAAACAAATGTCTACTATAAAATAGTGGATATAAAATTTAACTCGCATTTCTGATTCACTAACTTGAGAACTAAATCAAATGGTATGTAAAGATAACCCTGGGATGCACTGTAACAAAGTAACTACCTAGAAGTAAAAAAGAGAGATGCAAATACATAAACAGTTTTATAGTTTGGTGGAATTTGTATTTGAAACTAAGACTCTAAGCTTTGAAAATTACCTAATCTGTATAACAAAGACACTGAATGCCATCTTACTAATTGCATAATTTAGATTCATTCTAAAGAAGTCTTTGAAATAATGATTAAGAGAAAACTGAAAGTTCGGTTCAAGATTTAATAAAATTTCTATAATAAAAATTCAGTTATTTTCATATATTTATTAATTAATCTAATATTATTTGAGTACCAGCTATATGTCAGACACCAGTCTAAGGGATACAAGTGATTAAAAAGAGAGGCAAGATTTCTCTCTACATGGAACTGATATTCTACTCAGAGGAAACTAATACTAAAGAAGGAACTATAAAATAAAATAATTATAGTAATTAATAATAATAAATCAAGAAGACTAATTTAGAAATGGTCATTAATAGTTTGGAATAAGGAGAGATGAAGAGTCAGAAAAATTTAGACATAGACCTTGGAAAAGACTTGACCAATCAAATTATGGAGGTTATAGGAAAGTAAGTATATATCAAAGATGACTTTTTTTTGGATTAAGCAACTGGATAAATGATGGTTTCACTAATGAAATAGAAAATTCTGGAAGAAAGACCAGATTTGGAGGAGTGACAAATGACGAATTTTGGAAAAGTTAACTTTTAGATTACACCTATAAGGAATAAGGTCAAGTATTTGGAAATAGGAGACTAGAGGTCAAAAGAGGGATTCATGACTGAGGTGTAATTTTTAGAATCATCAACATTAAATGAAATTTAAAGCTATGGGCCTTAATGAGGTCATCCTGGATGAGAATTTTGGTAAGCACAAGAGGCATATAACTTAACCATGAGTTTTCAAACATTTATCAATTGAGCAGTGAATACAAAATTAAAGAACAGATTTTATATATATGTACTTTACATGGCTTTTCCTATTACATAATTTTTGTATCTGAATTTTTCATTTAGTAATCTAATTGCATAATTATTCTCAGAGAACTTCCTTTAAGATTGGGTAGAAAAAGAGATCCTGGCCTAGGATTTTTATTTTTTAACCCTTAATTGAATATTAGCTCCTAATCAGTCAAAGATGCATTAGAAAAACTTGAAGGGACACATAAAGTTGAGAATAGGAAACACACGCACAAACACACATGTGCACACGCACACACAAAGAAATGACAGAGTTTGCAATAAACTCTAGAATTTTCATTTTTTTGGAAAAAATACTATAAAGACAATTTACTTTGTTTAAATGTAATTATAGAAACAATATGCCTATATTCATATGTTTAAAAATTTTCTAGTTCCTCCCACTTTTATTTATATTTAATATTCACAAATCAACATAATGATCCTGTTTATTATATGTCTTTGATTAATTTGTTATCCAGGAATAATAGATATTGTTTTGAATTTACAAACTAATTTTCATTTGAAACACAGACATATACTAGACTTAATATATAATGTAACTGAGAATGAGTAAGCATAATACCATGTTAAAATCATAGCATTTTTTCAGAACACATCGATAAAAAATTATCCGAATGTGAAAATACAAAATCAGGACTTTTGTTGTCTCTGTCATCATATCATAGAATACAAAGCATTCTTAAGTATTACAAATACTTAAGCCTTGTGCATTGACATTGTACATAAAAGTTATTTAAAATAGTTCATTTATCTTTTAAATTGAATGAATATAAGATATCAGTGAATATACTTCTGTAGCTTGGGAGTCCTTATGAGCTACTTAGTTCAAATATAAAACAATTGTTTTCATATTTTTATGCCTTTAAATACAGGAAATATATTTATTTCACAATTTCATAGTATTTTTCAGAACTATTAGTGTAAACCAACAAGCTTAAATTTCAAAAAGATCATGAACTATATCACTGGCTTATTACTTCTCAACAGTCAAATAGTAGATATTTTTAAAAAATGAAACAAAAATACAAATTTATGAAAATGGGAAATTTTAAACCAATTGAACTGTTTCTAAAAGTTCTAGAAAGCAATTTGCTGGTATGTTTTATATTTCATCACAATTGGAAATCAGTAGATTGCTACAGGAAATAAATTAAACATATAAAGAACTACTAAACATTAAAAAAAGATTACTACAATTTTATTTAGCACAGGTGTCTCTCTAATTATGAGATATTATGAACACTCACAGCATCCAATAGTTTTCAGTGTTGTCTTTAAATGAGTTAGGACACTCATTAAAGATTATTAAGATAACAAGATGAAAATGTTCTCAGTGAATTAAGACTTTTAAATTATGCTTATTTATGAGTTCATTATTTGATTACTTGGAGCACTTTTTTTCCCAAGCAGTATAATAGCAGAACACTGTTAATTATATGAAAAATGAACTTTAATCGCTTTATATAAAAGAAAAATAAAACATGAGCTTCTTATCTCATTGATTTTAAGACAATTTAATGACTCTGAAGTAGGGATGCATGTGGGGATGCATGTTTGAATTGCTGTTGGCCAGATAGAAGGTCAAGACCTTCCAGAGTTTTCATTGTATATATGCTCATATTCAGCGCAGCTTGGAAAATAATATTGAAGATAATAAGATTGCTATTATTTTAAGTGCATCATTAACACTATTGATAAAATTGTCATGTACTGAGAAATAAATTGGACATTCATTATTTAACTTAAATGGTGACTTGGAAGAAGATAAAGGAATATTTTAATTTATCCCCTCTCTTTTTACATATGTCACAGAGTAGTACATTATAATTTTTAAGAATAAGTCTGAAATTATTTTTTGGATGAAACACAGGAAACAAAAGCAAAAATAAACAAGTGGGACTACATCAAATAAAAGTTCCTGACAGCAAAGAAAATAACAAGATGAAAAGGTGACAGAATGGGAGAAAATATTTGTGCACCATATATTTGATAAGGAGTTAATATACATAATATATAAGAAATTTCTCCAACTCAATAGTAAAAAAGCAAGGATTAATTAATAAATGGACACAGGACCCAAACATTTCCCCAATGATGACATATAAATAGCCAACAGAAGCACGAAAAACATACTTAACACCACTAGTCATCAGGAAAATGCAAATAAAAATCACACAGAGATATCAACTCATAACTCTTAGAATGGCTCTTAGAACAACAAAAAATAACAAGTTTTGGTGAGGGTTTGAAGAAAAGGGAATCTTGTACACTATTTGTAGAGATGTAAACTGTTGCAGCCACTGTAAAAAACAGTATGGGTGTTCCTCAAAAAATTAAAAAAAGAACTGCTATGTGATCTAGCAATCCCACTTAGGTATATATCTGAAGGAAATGAAATCATTATCTGAAAGAGCTATCTTTATTCCCATTTTTTTTTTGCAGTGTTATTCACAATAACCAAGACATGGAAACAACCTGAATGTCCATGGACAGATGAATAAATAGAAAATATGTGAGAATAAATATTTAAATTTAGCCACAATAAAGAAGAAATCTTGCCATTTATGACAACATAGATGTAACTTGAAGGCATTTTGCTAAATGAAATAAGTCAACAGAGAAAGACAAGTACTGTATACAACCTCACTTATTTTTTAGAATCTAAAAAGACTGAACTCTTAGAAGCAGAGAGTAGATTGGTGGTCGCCAGGGGCTGGGGGTTGAGGGAGATAGGGAGATATTGGTAAAAAGTATAAACTTCCTGTTTTGAGGTAAATAAGTTCCAGGGTCTATTACACAGTATAGTGACTATGTTAATAATACTGTATTGTATTCTTGAAAGTTGTTAAGAAAGGACATCTTAAATGTTCTTACTATCACAACAATAAAAAGGTTATTATGTGAGGTGATGAAGGGGTTAACTAACATTATTGTGATAATCATTTCCCAATATATAAGTGTATCAGATCAACATGTTCTACACCTTAAACTTACAGAATGTTATATGTCTGTTACATCTCAATAAGGCTGAGAACAAAGTAAATAAATAAGTAAAACTCACTTTTAATGAAAAAAAAAAAGTATATTGTTTAAGTACACTTAAAATCCCACAGCTTTGTTCTTTAAAGAAAGATCAGATCCACCAGCTGCCTAAATGATTTTGGAAGCAAATTCTGTTAAAGTATGTAAGCACAATCATTATTTATGCCTTGGGTAATTCGAGGAATACAGAGTTAACTTTACTGCAGTTACAAATGTAAGACTCAGAAACTGATTCAGAAAAAAACTGCTAGAAATTTTATATGCCACAAATATAAATACTGTTTGAAATTCTAAGTTCTTTTTTCTCTCACCAATTTAAATGTGAAAACATTGATGCATTATGCAAATATTCATTTATATTCTAGTTATTTTATTTTTTAGGGTATACTAGGTCAGATTTCAAGGCAGACTAACTGGCTGAGGATTTGTACCAGCCGATCTCATTAAAAGTGAACATGAAAAATAAGGAGGGAAGTAAAAGGACAAGCAAATGTTTTCTGTGAAAATATTTTCCAAAACAGGGCAGTCTTTTTAAAATAATAGTCTTTAGCAGTTAAAATAAGTTTTCAGGGTTCTGAGCAAGATAATACCATGAGCAGAGAAATCTAGCTATTTTTTCCTAATATTTACTGAAACACACAACTAGAGAAATTCTTAAGGACTTTCATATATGTATGCCAGAAGTTTCCGCATGTTTTACATAAGTGATGTTTCAGGAAGAATTTCTGTTAATATTAGGTATATTGAAAAGGGGATTGAATGGGGAAATAATAAAACAAAACTCACAGTGTTAAATGCCTCCTTTGTCCTCCTTCAGACACATGCATCAAGAAAGCATGTAATTTAGTACTGAATGAGAAGAATGTTGGAAGACACATCCTGACACCCCTCAGAGGCAGAGAGTTCCTCATTCAGGTAAACTTATCAACCACCAGAGAAATATTTTTGGAAATCACTTCATTATTTTTAATAGAGTTGAAGTTATGTGTGTGATGGTTCTCTAAGCTCCATTCTTTGTCCCATCCCAATACTATGATTCCATGTCCCTAAATCCTAAATATTACTGTTGTCTTTCCATGTTCTTTTGGTCACACATACCAAAACATTTTTTAATTGATATACATATGACATATAACATTGTGTAAACATGTTAATTTGATACATTTATACATTAAAATATAATTGTCATTATACATCATAAATATTTCAGTTCTTATATGTCATTATGGGAAAGGTGAAAATATATTATTGATCCTAGGAAAAATATTCTATAATTGAAAAGAATAAGAATACTTCAAAGCAGTAGTTTCCAAACATTTTGGTCTCCAGAACACTGAACACTCTCCAATGTTAATTGAAAATCAATGAACTTTTTTAATGTGGGTTACATCTATTCCAAGTTACAAGATTGGAAATAAAAACTAAAATTTTCAACACTTATTAATACATTCAAATAATAAACCCATTACCTAGTAACATAAATCTTATATTTTATGAGAAATAACTATATTTTTCCAAAAATTTGAGAGAAGGGTGATGATATTCATTGAAATATTTGCAAATTCTTTTAATGCTTGGCTTAAGAGAGGACATCTGGACTTTTGTATTTGTTTCTGCATTAACAATGTGGTGATATTCTATTTCATGTAGCCTCTGGCAAACTTCACTATATTCTAGTCAATGCATAGGAGTGAAAAAGCAAAATGAACATTTAGTATTATTAAGATAATAGTTTTGACTTCACGTTCCCCTAAATGGGCTCAGGATCCCCAGCGGCAAGGAGGCCGCAGACTTTGAGAAACACTGTTTTAAACATATATTAAAAGAAATGCTATCTTCTGAACAGTTTTATCAGAGGAAACAAATTAGATGTTCAGATGTTCATTATTAATGTTTTTAATAAAATTCAAAAGTGATTATAAAATTTGAGTAAGCAACTTTGAAATAGAACAAGCTTTGATGATTACATAAAATCAAATGGAAGGTGAAAATAATTTGTATACTGCAAAAAAAATAGAGATAAGTAAAATTGATCTCTGTAGTAGGAGGAAATTATAAGGCACTATTACAGGAGAAAATGATTAGTTGTCAAAGCCAGAACATAATTTAAAGATTAGAGAAATTCTGTAGAGTAAACAGAATACAGGGGAAAAAAATGTGGTCATAGGAATATAGATAAAAACATTCCTGATATAATAAAATGAATCATTTTGCAAATTAAGAAAACAGATATTCTAAGCAGATGTGATGATGCTAGACAGGGCAGAATTTTCAAATTCATTTAGTAATATTTATCAAACACTAACCATCAGCCAGGCCCTAAGTAAGAAACTGAGAGTATGGTAGCTGGAAGGTTTAAAAGATACACAATCAACTCCTGCAGAGGGCTTGAAATCAAATGAAGGTGATAGTTCTTAACTAAACAACTATTATTCAAATAAATATTGAATCACAGTAGGATAACTGTTATGATAAAGATAGTCTCTAATTATTAGAAGTGAAAAATAGTCATTTTGACAAAGTAACAGATATATGATTAAAAATATGTCTTATTCAAAATATTTTCTTTGACTAAAATGCAATAGAAAATTTCTAAAACAAATTATATCTATAATACTAATAGGAATATAAATTAAAATTATAAATACAGACTATATATATATATTCACATACATATTAATGTGTATATTTGTAAATAAAATATACAATTGTTTACTAAATACTTTTCAAAAAACTTATTAAAGAATGAAACCTATCAAGCTAGAGAAAAAGAGATGTAGAGTACAAAAAGAAAAGACAAAATATAGTTTAGAAATGCAAATTAAAACCACAATGAAATATCACCTCATATCTGTCAGAATAGCTATCTTCAAAAAATTAAAAAACTACAAGTGTGGCAAAGATGTGAAGACAAGGGAACCCTTGTTGGTGGAATTGAAAGTTGGTGCAGCATTATGAAAAACAGTATAGAGTTTCCTCAAACAATTAAAAATAGAACAACCTTATGACTCAGTAATTCCATTTCTGGGTATTTAGCTGAAGAAATTCAATTGCAGATATTTACAATAGGCAAAATAAGAAAGCAATCTAAATGCTCATCAATAGGTGACTAGATAAAGTAGTACATGTATACAATGAAATATTACTTAGCCATAAAAAAATAAATAAAATCTTACCTTTTGTGACAACATGGATGGACCAAAGGATATTATTCTAAGTGAAATAAGTCAGACAGAGAAAGACAAAAGAAAAAAAATAAACAAATAAAACAGAATAGATTCAAAGATACAGAGAGAACAAACTGATGGTTGTCAGGTGGGAGTGGGGTTTTGGCGCTGAGTAAAAAAGGCAAAGCGATTAAGAAGTATAAACTGGTAGTTACAAAACAGTCACAGGAATGTAAAGTACAGTATGGGGAATATAGTCAATAATATCTTAATAACCATGTATAGTGTCAGGTGGGTACTAGACTAGTTGAGTGGGGACAGCTTCCTAACTTATAAATGTCTAACCATTATGCTATACACCTGAAACTAACAGATCGAATGCCAACTGTAATTAAAAACTTTACACAAAATTAAATAACAATGAAAAAATTTAACTAAAATCTTTAGAAAACAATCACCACAAATCTAAAAGAATCCATTGGAAATTATTGCATACAAAGCAGAAACATTTATTTTTCTTTCCTTAGCATTATCTTTAGGCCCTTTATAAAGAAAAACTGCAGCAAGATAAAGATAAAGACAAAGCCTTGTTGCTATAGACTAGTGGTTACCCAAGGGTAGGGAGTGGGGGAGAAGGTGAGAGGTAGATGGAGTAAAGGGGGTCAAATATAGAGGGTAAGGAGAGCGTGAAGTGGGTAAAGGGGACCAAATATATGGTACCTGAAGGAAACTGGACTTTGGGTGGTAAACACACAATGGAATATACAGATGTCAAATGATAATGTACACCTGAAAATTATAAAATTGTATTAACCAATGTTACCCCAAGAAACTTAATTTTTAAAAAGTTAAAAAAGACAAAGCAATAAGGTAAAATATAAGGAAACAAGAGATAATTTGTAAAGTTAGGCACAAGATTATTTATTTGTATTAATGCTTTCCATGAAAGACTAGGGCCTACCAAAGTAGAAATGAGAATTCTCACAGTATCCATTTTATAGGAACATGTGAAGTACTCAGGATAATATAACTATTGTTCCAGCAGAGATGATTTCCTTACTTCAAGAAAAAATTAATTTAATAATATCCCTAAAAGAAATGAAGCATTGTGGTTTTCTTAAAAAAAAAAAAAAAAATCCTGTAATAAAAGCTCTGAACAGTTTATTTCTCCCATTTATTCAACCTCCAAATAGTTAATGAGCCCCTACACGTGATGCCACCTTCTAGGCCTTGGAGATACATTGATGAACAAAATGACCATGACCTATTTTCGTGGATCTACAACGTTATGAAGGTGTGGAAGTACCCACACAACCAATTAATAAATAAATAATATGTTGTAAATGTGCTTTTTATAATAAAAGAAGCTGGATGAGGGCACACGGAACAGCACCAGCAGGGGAGGAATGACTCATTTCATAGGGTAATTAGGGAAGCCTTTATAATTAAAATTCTTAACATGACAGTTAAGCAAAGACCAGAAAGATGTGACAGCTATTAAGATTTGTCATAAGAAAAATTCAGGTCCCACACTGGTTAGTATGACTTCATCTCTGATAAATGGCTCTACTCTTGGTATAATGATCAGATGTGTTTAAGGACCTCCCAAAGCAAAGGAAAAGACCCATTTCATACGTTATATTTAACAACGAAATGAGCATTGCTCTTTGGGGCTCCTTAAAAAAGTCAATTGCCTTTCTATTTTTATGAAATCTCAATATTGCTGACTAAGAAGGTCAGACTCTGTATCTTTAAAGTATAATTCAATTGATGAGAAAAAAAGATCTGATGTGGAAAATGGTTGTTCTATAATATCAAGCACAAGGTATTCTTGAACAAATTGTGATACATTTGCAAAAGGGAATTTTTATAACCATTAAACTTTTCCAATACTATTACTACTAATGATAATAATGTTAAATACCAGCTACTAGTTCTATATATAAATTAATTTTGTAGAAAGACAGGTAGATGTAATCCAAGTAAAAAGAAAGACAGCAAAAATATAGAATACTAATTTTATCATTTAAATATCAATAGGATGGGATGTAATCTAATAAAAAAAACACAAAATTTTAAAACTTTACTGATAATTTTAATTGGTGGTAATTTTTAAATTGTGGCTTTTAAAATTTTTTCTTTATATGTTCAGAAATTTCCTCTACTTTTCTATTATGGGTTTACGTTGTTTATATCAAAGTGAACCACTAAAAAATATTGTGGAGCTACTGGGCTTCTATGATATTACCATGGGGAGTATAAAATGACACAACCTGTTTAGAATACAGTTTGAAATTTTCTTTTAAACTTGAAAATAAGTTTATCATACAACCCAGCAATTTCACACCAAAGTATTTACCCCCCAAAATAAAAATATATTTTCACAAAAATATTCATACAAAAATGTTTATAACATCTTAATTCATAATAACTCCAAACAAGAAACAAATCAAATATTTATCAAAATTGAATCAGTGAGTAATAAGAAGAAAATAGTCACTAGTAAGGAGGATTGATACAATAGATGAATAGGAAAACCTACATGAAAGAATATGTTAGAAACTTACTGTTTAATTACATTTACATGAAAGTTTTTTTGCAATAAAGCTAATCAATATTGATAGAAAGCATATTAGTACTTCCCTGTGCCTGGGGAGGAGAGGGAGACGGATGCACTGCCAAAGGGCAAAAAGAGCATTTAGAGGTGGCGGGATTTTAGAGGTAGTTCGTAGGGTGTATACTCTTGTCATAACTCATTAAACTGTACACTTATAATGGGTTCATTTAATTCCATGTAAGTTATATTTTAATAAAATTGATTTTAACAGGAAAAACAGCTAGCCCAACAACAGCACCTAGTGGCTTGAGCAGTGTCTCTCATGTCCACTTGAAGCCTCAGACTATGACCTTGAACAGAAATAGTCTTCCCAAACATAATTAATTTAAGGTGTCAAGATTAGGTCATACTGGTTAGGTGTGCCCTAAATCCAATAACTAACGCCATTATAAGAGAAGAGGACACACAGAATGCCTTGTGAAGATGGAGGCAGAGATTGGATTGATGTGTCTACAAATCAAGAAATACCAAGAATTGCTGGTAGCCAGAAGCAGCTGAAAGAGGCAAGAAAAAATTAGAGGGAGCATCACCTTGTCAATACTTTGATTCAGACTACTAGCCTCCCAAACTATAAGAGAATAAACTTTTGTCATTTTAAGCCCTCACTTAGTGCTACTTTTTACAGCATCCCCAGAAAACTAATACTCCAAGTCACACCAAGCTGTGATTTAGTATAGACAGGTGTACAACTCTTATACTTCTATTTCAATATTTTGCAGTAAAAAAAACAATGTTTCAAAAATATCTCCAAAAAATGCTTATTTTCCATGTAAGAATCATAAAAATTTTGGATATTCAGGAGATTTAAAACTCATTTCTCCACATTTTTCCACAATGTACAACTTTATAACAAAAAAAATAAATATTTGGGTTTTGATAATATACATATATAATAATGTAAATTTTTAATTATACACACATAACAAAGTTGAAACACAGAAAAATTAAGTGGTTGGAAAATTCTGCCTAGTTAACTAGTGACAATTTGAGAAAAATAAATGTCTATATACCTATGAGGACAGTGCTCATTTTGTTTCACTGGTTTGACAATAAATCTGTTAAGAGGGTTTTAATTTAGCTTAAGTATAATACAAAGTAGTTTCAAAATAATGTATAAGCATTTCTATAACTTTCTTTGCAGGTGAATATTCATGGAAATGGGCTAGAAGTAGACAGTACTTCTTTAGAGATATATTTTAGATAAGCTGCTTGAAGACTCTAAAGTCTGTGAAAATATTTACAATCCACTGGGCTACTCATAGGGTGTGTATAAAGATTAAACAATATATAACCATAATAATATAAGCACTAGAGAGTTCATTAGTAGTCATTTTCAATTACTAATCAAAATAACTTCCTGATTTTCAGTTGTATGTGAGGAGCTATGATAGTGTGCAAATGTTTAGCATAAATTGAAAAGATTCATTTCATCATGTAAATTTAAACTATGAAACTTTCTAAAAATTAGACCTAAAATAAAATATATTTTCTTAAAGTGTATTTTGTACACACACACACACACACGCACACACACGCACGCACACACATGCACACATAAAATACTTATATAATACTTGGTGAAATGCACATATCTGATGAAAAAATTAAGCCATGGTATCATGTGCTTTTTTTCTCATCTTACAAATGCTTTAAAAACAGTCAAAGTATCTTCTAGTTTTGAGAACTGTTTTTGATGTGAAGTATTTTAATTGCCAATTAGTCACTTCCCCCACAGTTTATTCAAATTATCAATAACCATAGGGTTGAAAATCAATCTAAAAAAAAATAAAAAAAATTACTGAGGTCTAAAAAACATTCTAATGATTCAAATTGTACATTATATTTCAAATATATATGTGCTTTAGGGAAGAGAAACATGAATTTCACCTGACATTATGTTCATAATGTTACATTTACATTTCTAATGAATCATATTTAGAAATTAAAACCATGTATATGATTTAATTTAAAATTTTACAAGTTTACAATTTACAAATACAATTCAACACTAGAGTTTCATGAGGATTGTTTTTATAGTTTGCATTTTAAAAATTTCATTTCATTTTGCTTAGTAACAGAATTATAGCACTAGAAAAATTACCTTTTAGTAAATTTTATCACCTAGACTTATGAGCTTTTCAAAGAAGAGCTGAATGCTTTATAAATTCAGAAATTTTTAAAAAATGTTTAAAAGGTGTTTCATTTTAATGTCTGAAAATAATGCAGATATATAATAAACCATGTTTATAAAAGTTAAAAAATTTTGAATAAATAATATTTATATTTTTAGTGTTCTATATTATTACAGTTCCTATTTTTTGTTATTTTCTTTCAAAATTTTTGAAAATATTAAATAGTGACTTCAAAATAGATGACAAATATACTTTCCTTTAGTCAATGCACATATCATTATTTTACTAATATTTCAAAGCTTCAGTAAATATGTCTCAGAGTTTTAATTTTGTAACACATTTATTCATTTAGACTTTTTTTGAATAATTGCAATTAGTGAAAATTATTAAAATATTCTTTAAATTTACTTTTTCTTTTTGGGAAAGAGGTAACTTTAACATTGATCATAGAATCTATAAATTTAAGTGTGCATACCATCAGTTACATAATTGTCATTTGGTCAACACATTTTGTTATTCATTGTGAGTCTATGATTAAAGAAGACATATAGTATATGCAACAAAAAAGAACAATTGTTTTCGATCTTCAATCTAAAGGATCAAAGATTTAATTTGATCACAAATTTAATTTGAAGAAATTACTCTATAGTGGCCATTAAACTAACAGAAGTATCCTTTTCTAAAACTTAATTCCTCAAAATAGTAAGAGTAAAAATATCTGAAGTAAATACTCAGTCAACTTAAAAGTATTAAACTGAAAGTACAATTTAATATATGTTTCCTTAACTGGATTTAATATTTTTCTAAATAAAAATTAAATAATTCTATTTTGCAAAACAGTACAGTCTTTTTAAACTCTTTAAGGGCAATGGCTAGCTATGAATAAGCAGGATATTTTAGTAATTTCATGATCACTTACATAAATTACCTCTTCTATACTAAAAAGGCAGATATGTCTATTCTTTGTATAGCAGAAGTTGGTATCATTGGTCTATGTATGCGTATATCTTGAGATAATATAACAAGCAAAATAAGTCAGACAGAAAGGGTTGAGAACTACCTTTCACTCATATGTGGAATTAAAACTGAAAGCAAAAAACGAACAAGATAAAAACTCAGATACATACAACACCAGTTAGAGAGAAAAGGGGGAAAGGGGAAGGTAGATGAGAATTTAGGGGGTTAAATATATAACAGAAGATTTGACTTTGGGTGGTGAACACAGAATGCAATATTTGTATGATGTATTATTGAACTGAACACTTGAAATCTATATAATTTTACTAATTGATGTCACTCCAATAAATTTAATAAAAATATGATCAAAACTAAAAAAAAGAAGTTCGTAATCTATTTATGGGTTTAACATTTTCTTTGATTCTTCTTATGTTTCATTTGAATATAGTCAATAAAATCATTAATCTCCCTCTTAATTGTAGAATAAAATAGGAATGAAATATTTCTTTCATGCCAACCATAGAAAAGTTTTGATATTTATGGGTGGGGAGCTATGGTTTCTGATAATGCTATTTTCAACAGAAAATTTATCAATAATGTATAATTTTAATCACTCATGTTACTGCTTTCATAATTAAAATAGATATTCATTGTGTGTTCTAAGCTTTAATTTTATGCTGGAAAAATGATAATTTAATGGTTAAGAACTGAAAATTTACCAAAAATAAATGCATCCCAGAGGAAGTTTATTCTGAGCTTAGTAGATGGTATAAAAGTATGACATTACTCATATGACAAAAATAAAAATAAGAGGAAAAACTACAGGTCAGAAATATATCACATCAATTCATTATATTCAGGATGTACAAGAGAACGCTGAAAAAAAGTCCTGTAATTCAATTCAAAATGTCATGATATTTTCAAATTAAAAAAGTGATCTCTGAAAGGAAATATTTGACAAATTATTATAAGATGAGCATGTCTCTTGAAGCTTCTGCTATGACTTCCAGGCTACTCCTGACACTGGCAGCACTGCCTTTTCACCCTTTTGTCAGCAGATTCAAAAGCTTTATACAAACCAAGTAACCTTTAATTTCCCAGAGAACCTTTTATCATGCCTTTAAGATTTCACACCAGTTGTGAACCTACATTGTGAAATTAGAACTCTATCTGTTCCTCAGCACTGATGAGGAAATTGCCTTTATGATTTCTAACATACTATCTTTCAAAAAATGATTGTTCAAAACAATTATGTGGCACTTTTGAAGGTGCTTTGCAAAAGTGGCAAGACAATACAGCCAACATCTAAATAAGATTTTCTAAATAATCTTCCCTTTTTAGTTGGCTATTGAAATTCAGATGTAGATAACATGAGGCTTGAGTTCCAGGTCATTTTATAGGTAGTTTATTTCCAATGGTCTTTTCATTCATTTAAGAAATGCCGAGTGTCTTCATGTACTAGACAATGTATTACACGTGAATGACAAAAAGATAAAGTTATTTTTTTAATTTAATAATGTAGAAATTACCATGATGACATAAGAGCAAAGAAAGAAGGTATATATATATATATATATATATATATATATATATATATATATATATACACATATCCAAATTTTGAGTATAAGGTTAAAAGGTTTGTCTAGAGGAAATTATACCCAGTCTTTAAATGTCAGTGTGACTTAGGCAAAGAGTTGATACTGTAAGGTAGTTGTTAAAAATTTTCAGAAGTATGAAGCCCAGAACTGTAAGCAGTTGATTACGCAAAATAATATTTATGAGGAATATTGCACAATGTGTTAGGAAATGGGCTACATCATCATATCATTAAGGTGCTGTGGAAGAGGCTTCATGGAAATCAGAACTTTTACTATCTTCTAGTAGTAATGAGGCAGCCCCCACCACAGTGTAAGTGAGGACCATGTGTGGTGCCACAGCACCCTCTATGACTCATCTGTCATGTAGAACCCCTCCTGATGTCAACAAAAGTTGAATGGGGAACTTGACAGTAAGGATATGACATCCTACCAAGTCAGCCACTGTATTGTCTAGGAGATGCACCTAAAACAGAAAACTTTAGTAAAGACCATAGTCTCAGAAAACAATATTAAAATATCCAGGCTTCAAGTAAAAACCACTCATCATACCAAGAATCAAGAAGATCTCAAACATAATGGAGAAAGATGCCAATAATCAATAGATGCCAACACCAAGAATACAATGTTAGCATTAGTGACAAAGATTTTAAACCAGAAATGATAAAAATGCTTTAATAAGCCATTATGAACATGACTGACACAGATTTCAAAAATAGCTTGAGCAAAAATATATATATATAAATAACTAAATGAAAATTTTCGGAAAAAAAATACAATAACTAAAATAAAAAGCTCAGTGTGTTCAAGCTTCACTTCTAAGATGTGAATAGCATGAGGATCTCTGCAGACTCACTCCTAAGTCTATAGAAGAGCTATAACAAAAGTTAACCATTTAAAAAAATTTTTTTAATGTCCTAAGGCCATATAAAAATTTAATAACATTTAATTATTCAAGAAAGCTACTAAAACTCAGTAAGAATAGTAAGATTTTGTGGAATCTGAGACACTAACTATTCCTTGGCTCCCACTCTTACCCAGCTCAGTCGATAGAACCTCCACTCTGATGAGTTTGGTCAAAGAAACAGATTCCTTCTCCTTTCAAGTCCATTCAAGGCTTACTACATTTCAGTAAGAGAGAAAGACCACCCTCCATTCTTAATCCTTCCATCTCCAAGTTGACAGGCTAAATTTATAAATCAGTAAAGTGAGAGATCAGAGACTGTCTTCCTTCACTGAGCCTCTCCCGCAGAACAAGGGTTCTATTCCGGACATGGCAGGCCCGGAATACTAGGGCTCCAAACATTCCCTCCTTAGTAAGCTCAAAAGCTAAAAGTTCTAGCCAAAGAGGCAAGCTGAGAATACCAGAGAGCCTCTCCTCTCCCTTCTGCCTGCCATATTGAGCACCCAGAGTAGCTGCTTATTTTTCAAGGAACAAGATAATCCATCAGCTATCCAAAAAGTAAGTGACATTATTTAAAAGAGTGTGGAGAAGTCCAAGCCCATGACTGCTCTCAGAAATGATAGATTAAGTACACATTAAACCATAGGCCAATGCATTCACCAGGAAGTACCAGGAAAAGACACAGTTAAGAAGAGCCTCCCTGGAGTCAGAATGAACTGCAAAAACTAGACTCACAAACACTCCCTGCCCAAAGTTATTTGGATCTGACTGATGAGTGATGTATACCCATGCATTGTGGAAACAACCTAACTGCAATTAGAGGAGGTTAATGGGCTGGGCATTTGAACTCTGGGAACAGAAACTTCTTTCCTCCAGAAAGGTCATAGATAATTTCACCTATCAATATTCTTTTAAAATTAATAAAGAAAATTGCATCTTGTCTATTATTTTTGTTTTGTTTTGTTCTGTTTGCTGGATGGATGATATGTATTGCACTGTGTTACTAGATTGAATATCTGTCTTTGGACTTAAAATATGCAATATAGAAAATGAAGAATGAAAAACCAACATATTTTTCTTCATTTGAGCTATCACTTCATACCTGTCAGAATAGCTATCATCAATAAATCAAAGAACGATAGGTGTCAGTGAGGTTGTAGAGGTAAGAGAACTCTCATACACTGTTGGTGGAATTGCAAATTGGTACAGTCACTATAAAAAACAGTCTGCAAGTTTCTCAAAAAATTAAAAATGAATATACTTTTTGAACCAGTAATTGCACTCCATCCAAAGAAACCAAAACATTTGTTCATAAAGATCTATGCACTTCTATGTTCACTGCAGCTCTATTCACAATAGCCAAAATATGGAAGCAACCTAAGTGCCCATAAACAGATGATTGGATAAAGAAGCTATATTTTGTACATACAACAGAACATTACTCAGCCATTAAAAAAATGAAATCCTGCCATTTGCAATGATGTAGATGGACCTAGAGATTATTATGGTGAGTGAAATAAGTCAGAGAAAGATAAATACCATATGATTTCACTTATATGCAGAATGTAATGAATGAAAATAACAAATTAATCAAAAATAGATTCATGAATATAGAGGAAAATCTGGAGACAGCCAGATGGGAGGGAGGTTGGAGTGCTGGGAGAAAAGGGTAAAAGGTTAAAGAAGTACAAATTAGTAGTTGATTGATGGTCACAGGAATGGGGAGCACAGTATGGGGAATGCACTTAGCATTAATGTATTGTCTAGGTGGAGAGACAGAGGAGAGAAAGGAGAGCAAGTAGGGGGGTGGTTTTATAAACTATATAACTGTCTAACCAATGTAGAATATAATAGAAACTAATAGTAAAATAAATTTTTTAAAAGATGAAAAAAAATAAATAAAAGAGGAATGTGTTAGAGAGGTAGGAGATATAAAACAGACAAAGCCTTCAAGTTATCTTGAATCTCATGCTTTGAGAGTAAATTATGACTGACAAAAGGCTTATGTTCTATAAAGACAAATAAGATGGTAGTGATTATCTTTTCAGGGAGCTAAAATTATTTCAGAAAATAACATATTTAGAAAAGTACTTATAGTATAAAAAGAAAGTTCATGTTAAAGGCATGTGTATAAAATGAGGTATTAAGTAAAGATGTGTGATTAGAGATGAAAAGTAAAATTAAGATCTGTGATCCTCAATTTGAAACCTAGTGTTTTATGTATAGACAATTTTAACTACATAAAAAATGAAAATGCTCAACCTTTTCTTTATGCCAATCAGGATTCAGTTTTTGAGTTAAGTACACAACGATCAATTTGTTCTATTCTATTAGTATAGATCAGACAACATGAGAATAACCACATCAATAAATATTTTTTATAAAATGAATAAAATCAGTATAACATAATTTTTCTACCTTATACATATTCCTAATTGTGAAAGTAGATATATCAGCCTCAGATTTGTCTTGGCTTTTTAGCTTAGGGTCTCTCTGGCAACAGGAAACCATTGTCCCATAACACAAACAAGACAACTGGTAATCTTTCTTATATTTTCTCTGCCATATCAAAATTTTGTAAGTAAAATACTCTATTTCTTGAGGTAGGGTATTTTCTTTACAAATTAATACAACCAGGAGCCAAAATAAAACACAATTTCTAAAACAAATGAGCTGCATCTATATATTTTTTCTATCTCCTCTTGGAAATACTCCTTTGAGGAAGGAAATAATAAAAGAATCTTTGTCCTGTGTTGTTGTCATGATATCTTTTGTGTCAGCAGAGATTGTACTCACATAGAATTGTTGGACTGGAAAAACTTTCAGCTTTACATGTGAGCAGAATTAATCTTGATGAGTAATATTAAGAAGGTAAGATTACATTTTGGGGGTAATTATTTGTGTTTGTACTTGTTCCTTTTGAAAGAACAAATATTTTGTGATTTCATATTTTAATGAATAAGTATATTGGAATGATTATTTTAACAAGATGAAATAGCTATACTTTGTGTAGAGCTTGTATTTAAAAATAAATGGCATTTGTTAATTTTTTTTTGAGCATAGTCTAGTTTTTTAAAAATACCCCAAACTTTCTGTGGTTATTAATTAAATTTAGATTTGCTAACAATTTAACATTTAGTTTCAGAAAGAGTTGAACTTCTAATGCTTATGTTCTACTAAATGCCATTCCTCAAATTAAGGCTGTTATTCAATTAATTTCAGTTCATTAAGAGATTTTAAAATTTTTGTCTTCACCAAATAATAGTTCATGATTAAAAGCTTTATATTATTCAGATTTGAGACTAAGTGAACAAGTGTAAGCATTAATAAAAGAATGGATTAAATATTAACTGCAGTGAAATCACGTTACTGTAAGTTTTGCATTAATCATAACTTATACAATTGCTGTCATTTTAGTATGCAGTTATATGTGTTGCTTTCATCATTTAGAGGTCATAATTGTATTTCCAAATCTAAAAAGGAGAAAGAGAAATAATAAGTAGTGACTATTATTAAATCAGATAATATTCTCAGACAACTATTTTACATTTAAAAGGACTTAATGCCAAATGTTATGAATTTTCTATTAACTATGAAGGTTAAAAGAATAATGAAATGGTACATATGTCTACATTGTCATTACTCTTTGTTATGATTTAGGTTTTGATGAAAGTGGTTAGTTATATGATTAGGTTGTTAATCTTGAGTTTTCAAAGCTGAACTTGGTTTTTCAGACTGGCTTAATGTCACACAGCTTTATAAATGTCAAGCCAGAATTTGAAGTCAGGTCTATGAGCACAGGTTATCTTGAAATGTTCTAGCATCTATATAGATCCTTTTCTGATACTGTGGGATCTTTGAACCTTGCTTCCTTCATCTCAAAAAATGGATAGTAGTGAATTAAAATAGCAGAGAGAACACCCTTGGTTTGGGAGGCTTGCTCTATCTCTTGACATATTGTACCTGGCACATCAGTTGTGATCAAAGCCCTTAAAATAATCTTTGAGGCTCAACATGAGACCTCTCCCCTCCTTTCGGTTTTTCTTAAATGTCACTTTCTCATTCTTTATAAAGAAGGGGGAGGCAGAAATCAAAAACAAACCTATTTTTTATACATTTGTACCAAGTAAACTTCATGTGAGGTTTTTTTTAAACCAGTGGTTTCCAAAGTGTGGACTGAAGAAAATTTAAGTGTCCCTTGAGACTAGGCAGTAGGAAAGATAAAACTATTGTTTGTAAAAATACAGACAGCACTGGCCTTTATGTAATGATGTTATCACTCTGACAGCTAGTGGAATGTGTGATTGCATTTTTTTGTTGTTGTTAGGTAATAATTTTAGGATATAAATATATACATTTTCAGATGTTAAAACAGGTCAGACTCAGCACTCTCACCAGCAATCTTCGACTTTACATGTTATAATTCTGTAACCTCATTTTTGTCCAAGAAATTGACATTCTGAAATCTCGAAGTTTTCCTTGAGCCCATGTGGAAGTAAACACAAAATAAGTATATTTGTCTTGTCTTACAAGAGTATTTAAAAAAAAAATTAAAAAGGTTTAAAAGGTGATTATTTATAATTACTATTGTTTTAATAATTAGGAAAACGTGGCACTTCCAGTCTCAAAAAAGTTTATTTCTTCTGTAATAGAAGCAGTTTCAACTAAACCCTAGTAACAGCCAACAATTGCCTTGCAATTTTTATTGAAAATTATAACCCTTTTTACTCTGCTTTGTACTTCGTGGGTTAATCAGCTATATTTTGTGCTATGATTAGAAAGTATTTGTAATTTGATCTTAGCTTTGTCATCAGATCAAAATAACAACAATATATCACAAAAATAACACATTATCCCTTTATAGCTGAAACAAATCTAAGTGTGTTTCTGCCAATTTGTAGCAATAGGTGATAAAATTCAAATACCCTGTGAAAGAATAGTAAATGTATATTGAAGTCTATCTCAGATGAATGCAAAATGGCTTTGGTGTTATTTCAAAATAGATAATAAAAGAAAACATTAGACAAATAAATTATAGAGTAACAATCTCCCTTAGCTTGTTGCAGTCTATATTAATACCACATTGGGCACAGTCGATGATGTGAAGGAGCACTATTTTAAGGTATCTATAAGATAAAGTTTATGTCCAGGTTCTATCAACTTTTCTCACAGGCCATAATGGACTACTACACAAGAAATTTTCTGGTTATTAATGTACATGTATCTAACATATTTTAAAAAAAAATAATTTATTTTAATTACTTTCAAGTATACAGTATATTAGTTAGACATCGTATAGTTCAAAAAATGATCCCAATTGCTCCCTCCCTCCTCTGACCCTCCATCTAGCCAACATATTAATTCCAACTGCATTCCCTACACCATGCTCCCCTTCCCTGTGACCATCCATCAGCTACTAATTTGTACTTCTTTAACCCTTCACCCCATTCTTCCAGTCCCCTAAACCCTTCTCCCCTCTGTCTGTCACCAAATTGTCTATTATATTTATGAGTCTGTTTTTGATTCTTTTTTTTTTTAATTACTTTGAACCAGCATATAAGTGAAATCGTTATTTTTCTCTGTTTGACTTAAATACCTTTTAGGTCCATCAAAGCAATATTTAAACTTTGACATTTTAATTATGATGTGTCTTGGTGTGGACTTCTTTGGATCTCTGGTTTTTGGATTCCCTGAGCTTTATGGGGTTTTATGTCCACTTCCTTCACCAGATTATTTATTCAAACAGCTGATCAATATCTTGTTTTCCTTCAGGTACACCAATCAGATGGATATTTAGACCCTTAATAGTGTCCCATATGCTCCTTAAATTATTTTTTTTTAGTCTTGGCATCCTTTTCCTTCCCATTATGATTGAGTGTCCTTGGCTTTCCTGTCCTCTAGATAGGTCATTTAATCCTTTCCTTATTCACTTTGTTTACTCCATTTAATATACTTCTCATCTCAGATAATGTGTTCTTCATTTCAGACTGGTTCCCTTGCCTTATAATTTCCATTTCCATTTTCATTTTTTTTATCACTTTGTTGAAATGAATTTATCTACACTTCCCAAAAGTTGATTGAGCAAGTTTATAACCAGTGTTTTGAACTCTGCATCTGTTAGATTACTTAATTCCATTATATCTGGATCTCTGTTCTGTTCTCTCATATGTTTTCTGCTTCTTTGTCTTCCCATTTTGGCTGTTTTTCTGTGTCTGTTTCTATGTACTAAGAAAAACTCTTAAGTCTCCTGGTCGCATTAGTATGGATTTGTGAAGTAGATGTCCAGTGGCATAGTCCTGAGAAGGGTTCAGCTGCAGGCCAAATTTAGCTGAAGCCTTTGCCCCTCCAGGGCCACCTGTTAAAATTCAGCAATCTACAGTTGCTATGCTTATAGTTGCCTCAAAAGGTCACACCAGAAACCAAGGCCAGCTGCCTCTAGTATAAGTCTAGGTGTTGTTCATCAAGAAGCAACTGACTTGCTAAGACTACACCTGGATATGGCTTGGGTGGGGCCACAAGTTGGGGAAGGCAGAGTTTCAGGGAATCCTCTGGGTGGAGAACCTCTGTTATCCAATTTGATGACATCACAGCTATGATGGCACTGTGTCCATGCACTGGGAGGAGGAAGGGCTCAACAGGGAACAATAGATGCTGTTGGCACTTCTGCACAGAGCAAGTCTTGCCTCAGCCCTCGATTCGACAATGTCTTCCTGGAAGTCTCTGCTGCTTCCTGTGCAGCTGAATCGGCCCTTGTATTCAGAGTGAGCAGGTTCATAAGTGTGAAAATCTGCTCAGGGATGTGGCCCCATTAAGAGGCATCTCCTGATTCTGCAGCCACAGCCTCTATCTCATTCAGCATCTGGAGACCAGGCAGCCCCACGACCTTGCCCTGTTCCCTCCCCGTCCTACTTTCTGTTGTTGGATGGTGATTTCTTAGATTTTTCCCTAGTTGTGTGGTTTGTTTATCTAGATCCTAGGTGATTTTTGCTTGCTGCTGCTCCTTGTTTACATCACAACTTTGATTTGGTCTCCAGAGGGATGAACAGAGCCTCTATCATCTACGCCATTTTTTTTCTCCCTCGTATCTAACATATCTTTAATTAATTTCAGAATTTCATGAAACTTTTCAGGTTTTCTATATACTTTTAAATAAAGCACTTGAGTTGCCTTAGGCAATTTTATTATGCAGCATGCCAAACTGAAAAATGAGAGCAGAAATGAGAGCAAATATGGATGACATTCTGTTCCTCCATAATTTAGGTAGGAGAAAAGCCTCACATTCAAGCATCATACTTATTCCAATAATATGTTTAGATAATGTGAAGCAAGAACCATAACTAACTAAATAGCCCCATGTTTTGGTAGTCTCTTGATTATCTTTTCATGTGGCTTGTACAGTCTTTTATTAATAATAATAATAATTGGACCATATTCCAATCAAAACATGTATCTGCCCAAATCTCTTTTGGTATTATAGTCTTTCCATTTATAGAATGAACCATCATTCATATCCTGGTAGTTTTAACAGCCTTGAAATAATTGTCATTTATTTTCATTTTTTTGCTAAATAGCAAAAGCACCCAAAGAGCTACATTTTTGTTTGGCTTACTTTCTGTTTGATTTTCTTTATGATACACATCAATTTTTCCTACTTTGGATCTGTCAACTACGAGTCTCATCAAAATGCTTTTACTGACCTCAAAGAGTAGAGCACTACCTCACCTCAGGGATGGCCAGGTAGCCAACCTGGTAACCAGGGTTTCTCACCCCACATCTTTCTTTATTCTTCCCTTACCCACAAAGAGCATTAACCAATACTTAATCTTAGAGAGAGACACAGTTTAAAAGTTCTGCCAACTATTCCAATGGAATTTATTTCACAGTCTGGATAACTGACAAGACTCAACAGAGAATATGCAGTTATAGATTTAATATAGGGCTCTTAGGGCAGTTCCTTATAGTAAGCTACTATTTTTTTTTCTAAAAATTTTTATTTCTATCAATTGATTGCTATTTTATCAAAGTAGAATTGATATATGTATATTGAGCTTGTATCTAATAACTTTGTAGAAATCTTATTAATTGAAATAAATATTCTGATGATCTGTGAAGTTTTCTATATGGAGTTTTCTATACTGACTATAAGTAATGGAATTTTCTTTTTACTTTCTAAACTTTACATCTCATCTTGTCTAACATTACTAAAAGAAATTAAAGAAGGCCTAAATAAATGGGAAGACAAGAATTCATTGACTGATTGTCAATGTCAATGTTAGTATTGTTAAAATGGCAATATTATTCAAAGAAATTTACAGATACCAAAGAAAACAGAAAATGCTGGTGAGAGAATGGAGAACTGGAAAACTGGCACACTGCTGAGGGCTTTATAAAATGATATCATCTATATGGAAAACTTGGGAATTTCTCAATAAGAAAGAATTACCATAGGGTTCAGCAATTTTACTCCTTTGTATGTACCCAAAAGAATTTCAAAAAGTGTTTAAACAAAAGCTTATACATAAATGTCCATAGAAGCCATAGTCACAATAGACTAAAGGTGAAAACAACCCACCCAAATGTCTTTCAACAGATGAATGAATAAACAAAATGGGGTATATCCATATGTCCCCCCTATTTTCCTATTTCCAAATTTTATCCCTCCTAAATTCCTGTGTTGAAATCCTAATCTCCAATGTAATTGTATTTGAAGACAGGGCTTTTAAAAGGTAATTAAGGTTAAATGGGGTCATAAAAGTGGGGTCCTAATCTGACAAGATTGATAGTTTTATAAACTAGAAAGAGAAATCTCCACAGGCACACAAGGAAAGGCCATGTGAGAATACAGGCAGAGGCAACCGTCTGCAAGCCAGAAAGAGAACATACAACAGAAATCAAATCCAGCTGGAAACTTGATTTTGGACTTTGAAGCATCTAGAACTATGAGAAAACAAATTTCCATTTTTTTAAAGCCTCCAGCCTACAGTATTAACCCTTTTCCTATTTAGAAAAAAAAAAGTGCAGCTTGCCTCCAGCATTCATTTAATATATGAGTAGGAATGCTACATTTTCTAGGATTTGACATTTTCAGGGATCAAACTACTAAAACAGAATGCTGTAAATTGAATGAAGTCCATTGATATACTAGAGTGATGTGAAAATAATAATAAAAGTGAGATATTTCACCACAAATTTTGAGAGTAAAGTTAGGACTGTAATCTGCGAGTTATCATGTGGCAAATGCTATAACCCCAAGTGCCGTGGAGAGTATTCTCAAGGCAAACAAAAAAAAGTTAAAAAGAAACAAAGTACTAATATATATAACTATGTGTATGAACTTTTACACATTATGCTAAGTGAAATAAACCAGATACAAAAGGATACTTCCATTTATATAAAAATATCAAAATTAGGCCAATCCATAGCAACGGAAAGAAGATTGGAGGTTGCCGATGGCTGGAGGGAGGGGAAATAAAGAGAGAATGCTTAACGGGTAGAAGTTTTCCTTTTAGGATGATGAAAATATTCTGGAACTAGATAGTGATGATCCTCACTCGACATTGTGAATATGCTAAACATCTATGAACAGCACACTTTAAAATGTTACAGTTGTGATTTTATGTTATATGAATTTTACTTCAATAGAAGAAAAAAGAAAAAACAGATATTTGAAGACTATTAATCATATATGTGAAAATAATTACTGCAGTACTATGATTGCTGGACGTAACTTTTTTATTATAAATCACAGATAGTGTGAGGACAAGTGAATTTCCAGCTCATCCTTTCACATAGATTGGTAATGTTTCAGTCTTGTTTAGAGGAGAGAGGATAACAACAAATCACCTTAAAAATACTTGTACCCTGTGTGTTTATTCTAAGTGTGTAACCTAAATTGGCAGTTATGCAAAAGGGAAAAGTGACACCACAGGCTTTTTCATACTAATTGATTTTGACCCTGATAATTCTCATTGCCTTAAAAGCTTTCTAGAAATTTAAAAAATATTTTAAAAATATTTTCCCAAACTTTTATATGTATGTCCAACAGAAGAAGCAGTCTGACACAACCTAATGTGCTACCACTATAAGAAAAACTCATAATTCTTCTGGCAATAGCATATTGAAGTATCCATTGTATATATTTCATCTAACATTCTGGATTTCCAATTCCTTTATTAACTCACTTCAAAAAGATATTTCATGTCAACACATCTCAGCTTCCATTTCCATAGTCACAACATCATAATACTAACTTTATCACCTCCAAGATTTAAACTACAAGCCTGAAATCTCTAACACCCTCAAATGTTCAAAGTCTATAACTCTTGATCCCATTCTAAAATGATATTTTTTTCTTATAGATCCATGAAATCTGGCAACACTACCAATTGGTCCCTACCCATGCTCTCCTCCCGTGTCTTCTCTTCATTCTTTAAAAACTTAGTTTCCAAGATCTATTATTGCAATAAATCCTGTATATATCTTTGACTCCATTGCTCTCCTCTTCCTTTTTTATTTACTAGGAAAAACAAAACAAAACAAATTCTGGTGACCATCTTTTTACCGATTCTTCAAATGCACATGAACAAGAAGACATGGCTGAAAAAATCCCATAAAATCCTGCTGGTAGGAATCATTTCAAGTGTGTTGTCAATCCTGAAATAAGTCTGTAAAAGCTAACCAAAAATTCTACTGTGTTTCTCTATAGTTGATTCACTTTCTTATGCTCTGCAAACTCTCTTTTTGTCACATTATTTTTATACTGCATCATTTCTTCAAAATTAAAATTAAAAAAAAACAAAACTTTTACTATTTCTGACATACACTGACCATTCTTCTGATTTTACTGGGAAAACAGAATGCTTAAAGGAAAATTTTCACATCTGTCACAAATATTTGAAACTAATATAGGAAAAAGTCATGAGAATTACACAAATTAACTAAATATTAAACCAGGTTGTATTCAGAGCCTGCCTTGGGCTGCTAGACAGGGGGTCTTGTCTGATTGTCCTATGGCCAGACCACAGGAACCTACAGGAAGATTCCTGCTGAGATTACTAACAACTATTTCCATGCCTTTAACACTGTGCAGCCACAACTGGAAAGAAAAAAAAAAACAGATATAAAACTGAATTACTTCATCAGGATCTCTCTCATTCTCTGTCTTTGAGAGGAGATTACTACATCCTTTGTCTGTGAAGTGTTATTCCTTCTCTAATAAATTTTCTTTTTGTCTCTAACTCTGGCTCACACTTGAATTTTTTTCCTGCATGCAGTCAAGGACCCACTCCCTCTCTGTGTATTTGGCTTTTCATATTATGGTGGAATAGTCATTCCTGCCATTATAACCCGAGACCATAAACTCCACCCATAAAATGGATTTCATCATTTTCTCCTAATCATGTATTTGACTACTGTGATCATTCCTTTTGCCTTATACATCATCTTTTCTTCCTATTTATGGAATCATTGTCATTTCCATTGAATGTATCCTAATATCTCTCATTAAAACAAACAAAAAACATTGACTTTATCTCCTATCATAAATCACTAATTCTCTTGAAAATAGTACTAACTGTAGTGCCAAGGTCTTCTCTAGAAATTTTATCTTGAACCAACCCATTTAGATATGATTATTACTTCACAAAGGTTTGTTTCATCAAGGTCACCAGTTACCTCCAGGTTTTTATATTCCAAGGTCAGTTCTGAGGTGATCATTCTTTCCTCATTGAAATATTTTCTCCACTTGGTTTCCAGGACATCATGTTCTTCAGGTTTATTTTCTCTTGCCCTGCCAGTTTTATCTCAGTATATTTTCCTGGCTATCTTGCCTCTTCTCAAATTGTGAATGTTGGAGTATCCTACAGATGTTTTCTAATCCCTTCTTTTGTTCTTTTACACTCACTTGCTTGGGGTGATCTCCAGTCCTGGCTGATGACTTCAAAATTTATACTCAACTGTGACTGCTCTCCTAAATTCCAGACTTCCAGGGGAAAGGCACATGTGACATCTATAATATCACTAATCATCAAAGAAATATCATGAACATCAATGTTACTAATCATCAAAAAATGCAAGTCAAAACCCAATGGTATCACCTCATACCAGTGAGAATGACAGTTATTGAAAAGACGAGATGACAAGTGTTGACAAGTGTCTCCATAGGGAGAAAAGGGAACCTTATACACTGGTGAGAATGTAAAATGGTATAGCCACTATGGAAAACAGTGTAGAGGTTCCTCAAAAAATAACAAATACAACTGCCATATGATCTATCAATCTCACTTCTGGGTATGTATCTAAAGTAAATGAACATTGGATATAAAAGAGACATCTGCACCACATGATCACTGCATCGTTATTCACAATAGCCAAGATATGGAAACCACTGAAGTGTCTGTCAGTGGAGGAATGGCTAAATAAAACATAGCATATATGCACAATGGAATACTATTCAGCCATGAGAATGTCATTTACAACTACATGAATAAACCTTGAGAGAATTCTGCTAAGTGAAATATATTCAAATTTAATATCTGAGTCAAATTTAATGGCTGTTTTAAACTAGTGTTTAATGTTTAATTATCACTGCTTTTCTGTTCATGGCCCATGATTGAACTATTTTTTTCTCTTGGGTGATTTGCCCACATTCTCAAAACTAGTCAGATTATGAATTTTTTCTGCTTTCCTAGCCATGTTGCTAAAAGCTTTGAGAGACTGTGGTAGTATTCCTATGTTTATTCATGTTGGTTTACTTTCATTTTCCTCTTTGGCAAATGTTTTCTAAATGCATGTTGCCATTAGAACCTCCGCTTCCTTCCTTGATAAACTATGTCATGGTCAATTACCTATGTGCCACCAGGGTATTAATTTCTTCTTGCTCTGCCTCTATTGCTCATTTTTTTAAGTTGATACTTTTGTCCTTCTATTAATGTTGGTTATGTTTTTGGATCTTGTTATCTCTATCTTGCATTTTTAAATCCTTTGTAAAAACTCTAGTATTTTTTTCCATAACTTAATTTGACCAATCATTTGAAGAGAAAAATAAGGGCAGACAGATAGAATTCCAGTGTTATTAAGTAAGAAATAAACACAGGATTTTAGGAACATTCATATTTCTCATTTTTCTCTGAATATATTCTGTTCCTCCTTCAGGACACTTTCCATAGCTTGTTCCATGCATTCTTATGTCATCTACCACTTCCCTTAATATATCTTTCTTATCATTTTTTGAGGGGCATTTACACTAAATTACAAGTTAAACGAGAACAGCTGCTAATATATCTTTTTTGCAACCTTGTCTGTAGAGCCCACACAATGCTTAGCATTTAAGGAATGCTTAATAAGTTAGAGGAAATGGTTAACAGCTCATTCTTAGCCTGACATATTGCTTCAAGAAATGCATAAGAATTTACTGAATCTGAGATAAATGAGAGTCCTGCTAAATTTCTTTGTACTGAACCAAGTGTCTTGACAGTTTGTCAAGAATCTTTATTGAGTAATCTGTCATTGACAACCTGTAATTTTTGAGTAACCCATAATGAATGACTTCCATTTGATACAATTATGCTGCAGTAAAGAATAAGTAACAGTCACAGATTTCTGATAGTATTCCTTCATGAGGATATGTAACTAGAATTATATGAAGTAGGAAGGTCTCCTAATCTGATGACTTTTCTTTAAAAACTAAGCCTCATTTCTGTGGCCATTGAAATCTGATGTGGTAAGATTGAGAGTGACAACTGAAACTCTCAACTGAAAGTCACATGGCCTTCATGTTAATGCAATGCATATGTGCTGCCTGTCTACTGTCATTTCTCAAAGGTACGTGGCCATTATTCTGGATGAAACCCATTTTTTCTAATGAATTTGATTTTCTAAAAAAAAAATCAAGACCACTGTTACACTGTCAAGGGCAAAGTAAATGTTGCATGAATATTGTCGAATAAATGAGTAAATAAAGCATACAAAAATGTGGCTGTGATTGTAAAAATAAGCATAGCAGCAGTTAACTGACTGAATATTATATATAAGGATAGATATATCAAGCTAATGAATAGCATTTCTTTAAACGTGTATCTGATCCCTTACCTTGTACACTTTTATTTAAATAGATTTTGGTTATATTTGGCACAATGAATATTTAGGTTGGTAATGGTTACTATTAATTGACACCCTTGTATATTTAAAAACTTGCACTGAGAATATTTCAGGTAGATTAATCAATTAATGCTCAAAAAAGTTCTGACAAAGAGTTATTGCTATTACTGCTTTAAGTGGAAAAAAAAATATGGCTCAATATCTAATAACTTGCCCAAAGTAAAACAGATTGGAAGTGAAAGGAATAAAATCAAATACAAGCCCAGTCTGACTCCTAGATCTTACTTAGAACCTTCTATTAATATCACAATAGCATATAATCTAGGTCACATATTAGTTTTATAAATGTTTTGTTTTTAAATACCATTTTAAAAAGAACATTAAACTTAAAACTGAGATTATGTGGTCCAAGCTTATATTGCAAAATTGTCAAAACATATTATGGATATATATGCCCTTGAAATTTATTTTTGTAAAACATAATAAAGCATTGTTTCCACAAAAATTCTTTAAAATTAGTCAATCAAGTTATTTAATACAATTTAATTTATATTATAAAACAAAACAAAGCAAGCAGTTACTCCAATGGGTTTACCATAAAACACATGAATGCACATATGGGAAAATGTTATTTTATATTAATACTAATTTATAATTAAAAATGCTATCTGTACTTTTGCTATCACAAACTTGAAAAGAGGTAATGATATTTACTTTTATTAAACTACACAGGTTTTTAATTTAAATAAATGGTCCTAACATTTAAGGAAATAAAATCTCATTTATTTAAATTCATATCATTCCATTTTAGAATTTAAATCCACTTGTAAACATTTATGTAATAGCAAGATTGAGTGAGATAAATATAAAACAGATTAAGTTAAAATAATGGTAGAAAACGAAGTGGAACATTCACGGTGACCTACAATAAAGACATTGGGAAATGGGGTACTGCTTTCATAAGGATAGAGCTTTAAAGTATGCAGTAGTTATTCTACACTGGGCACCAATTTATTATAATTTATACATACTAGTTCATTAAATCCTCAAAATAATCTTTTGAGAAGGTGCTATTTCTAATTTATAGGTGAAGAAGCTGAGACAAAATTGAGTTCATGATTAGGTTCACAAGCAAATAAATGGAATCTGGCTGTCCCCAAGAAGTCTGGATCCACAGTATAAGCTCTTATTTACTTCAGGCCACTTTTTTATGCATTGCATTAGTCTGGACAAGGGAAACATTAAACTCTGCTCAATTCATCAACCTGATAAAGGTCACCTGTGTTGTAAAAGATTGTTTTTAATTATATAAATATATTTGTGTTCTTTTTGGCCTGTTTTAGAGGCATAATATTTGAGGCATAGCAAATGTTCCTAAAATAATTGTAAATGTAATTGTAAATGTAATTGTAAATTTAAAAAAGGCTTTCCAATCTATACTAGTTAGCAGGTTAATAGGGTATACTATTCCTTCTAAATGAAATATCTAAAAGGTTAATCTATCAAAATAATTGAGGACATGATTTGTTATATTTGCCATTGTTACAAATAGGTCATGAACTTCTGGGCAGATAAAAAAATGTCTGATCAATAGAAACTGCAAAAATGGCAGAAGACTGTATTATCTATTTAGTGCAAGAGACTTTTAAAGTATTTTAGAAAGACAAAACATTTCATAATTGTAGTAATTAAAATTTGTATCTTTAATTTTATTTTACATGTGCTCTACTAGTCTTCAGTGAGCATTTACTCATTACTGACCTATCAAACCAAAACCATATTGAGAAATATTGAATGATGAATCAGTACTTTTCTGACATTATATTGAATTAGTGAAATATGTAACTATCATTTTTCCTATAATAACCTACTTCTATGAATATCAAAAATAGTAAACAAAAAGCTAAAATGTTAGAAATCATTTATATGCTATTTTATTTATATTTTAGGTATGTTCTATGATATTTTTAATGTTATATGAAATAATAGATATTAAATTAGTTAATGAAAGGGTAATTCAAGCAGAATGTAATATTTACTTTATACATATGTACACTATCCATAAATTGAAAATGATTTTATATTAAATAATTATATTCATTAAGATGCCCTTTATTCTTCTGTTTTCAATGTTCAATTGTTAGCAAATAAATCCTTAGTATGCTTTAGTGCTACTGGTTTAAGTTTATTACAATCCTATGAAAACTGATGAATATTCTAGAAATTCAAAGCCAAAGCAAGTTTTTCCTTCATATCAAATAAGACAGTCCTTTTCATCAAGGTACACTGGGTTTAATTAACAACTCTGTGACCCTTTGAATCATATAATTTTAATGGCAATTGATACTGCTGAATTTTTAACTAAGAATTATATTTCTATAGTCTGCTTTGCAATGATTTTGTTCAATAAATTAATTTCTGGGCATGACACAAAGCCATAACTATAATAGTTAAAAATTATTCTGTCATTAATAACTTATTCTGAAATTGACATTTGCAAAATTTTGTTATTTTGTTAGCATTGCATAAACATGCCATTTTTATAAGTAGTGACATAAAATTGTTGAAGCTGGGCAAAACTATGTACCAATTAAGTAGGTGAATATTCCTTTTAGCACAATTGTAGAAGCATGTCAAAACAATGTCTTATAAGAGCATTATTTCAGAATCACAAATATCACACATTTTTAATTTACTGGCCTGTAAAGATTCTGCTTCCCTTATAATTGACTTAAATCCAAAAAAAATAGAAACTAAAATTCTAAAATCAAAGATTTTACCAAACTATATACTTAGTTACAACCATACAAAAAGGAATAGAAAAATTACATAAGTTAAAAAATAAAGAGGTGACAATGTAGATAAGAGGCGAATATATCACACACATATTATGGGATTCAAAATTAAATAGACAATAATGGGTTGGGGAGGCTAAATCAGTGAACTTTTTTTGTACCATCTGAGGGAAACCTGCTGAATCAAAAGTGGCAAATTAGTATAAAAACAGATAATGCAAATAAATAAAAGAAGCAAGACAAAGCAATATAAAGTGCACTGTTAAAGAACACCCATTTCATCTTCAGCAAAATATGTTTGCGATGGATATAATCATATTTCACTGGCAAACATCTAAAAATCCCTGATGTAGTAAATATCACAGAGCAGTAAAATCTAGGATATATCCAGTGTGGTCTGTGTACTTCAGATCTTGTTTAAATAACTCATGTCACATCAAATTTACTTAGTTCCCCTCTACATATCCAATGACGGTTAAAATTGTGAGCACACTATATTTCCTTACGAATAAGTAATCTCTCACATTCATTGTAATGTTCTTCCCCTCCACAATTTTCC
The DNA here is from genome assembly GCA_030015415.1 of Cynopterus sphinx. Lineage (NCBI taxonomy): Eukaryota > Metazoa > Chordata > Mammalia > Chiroptera > Pteropodidae > Cynopterus > Cynopterus sphinx. The sequence goes on along the minus strand of CM057389.1, from coordinate 17,833,394 downwards.
CTTCTTCTTGGCCCCTCATGCTTTGTGCTTTGTCACTGTGTACCTTATTAACTGAAGAAAACTGATTTTTAGAAATAATTGACCATTTCTCATAATTTAACTCTGTCTTACCATTCAATTAAATGAATCGATTCTCTCAAAAATAATTATTGAATTTTTTTGCTTTGCCTGATAATTAGACGTTGTAGAAATACAAAATCAAAAAGACAATTTCCAAACTTTCAGGCGTACACAGCTGAGGGACCCAAGTGCAATTGCTAAATTCATAACTATAAATTATTTCATATAATAATGTGCTAAGCAAAGTCAGTTTTAACATGAGTTTTCTGAGAACTCCACAAACCAGGTAGCAATTGGAAATTATTGCTATTTTAGATGCAGCTACCCAGAGAAAGTTCTGAGGTCAAAAATGTGCAGAGAGGGTTAATCCAGTTTATTATGACCTTTGCTTTTGTAGTATTAACCTTGAACTATACTCCAAAGCTTTTTCCCTGGTCATCAGATTTTCCCTTGAGCAATTCGAGTTAAAATTCGTGCAAAAATTGTTATAAAATGTTAAAATGTATTAAATAAACAAAATTTAAACAAAAAATAAGTCTTTGAGTGAACCAGTTTTCATTTACTTGGATGAATTTTTTCCTACTTGTAAAGCTTTACATCAGGATTCTGTATAGGAATGTTCATTGAGAGTAACACTGAAAAAATTATTTTATGTTCACAAAATTAAACACTAGGCATGAATAAAAACTAGTGTAAGTGTATGCAAAAGCAGAGATGAATCGTGTAAATGTAACATGAAGCAAAAGAGACTACACCCAAAATAATATTTAGAGTAAAGTTGTAGCCACATCAGTTTAAACTGAGCAAAACTCAACCATATTACTTAGGAATATATACAACAATTAAACAAACAGACAAAAACATAAAAACAGTTATTACAAGATAATTATAGTGTTACTTCTAGTAAGACAACTATTAATTAAAATTACCCATGTATTTTGATAAAAATTAAGACACTTTTCAAAATTTGTGATTTAAAAAATTTCAAGATTCTTAACTTTTGAAACTTCTTTGATTTTATAGTGACCTTTAGACAAAATTAAATAATATTCTTTTTCCTACTTGGGTCATATTTACTTAAAACTTATCATAAACTAGAAATTTATAAAACATAATACCTTCACCGTAACCATATACATTCTTCACACACACAAAAAACCATGTTAGTGGTTAATGTTGCAAGTTTTCCTTTGGAAACTTCACTCCCTGTGCCACTTTGAATTTACAATCTGTATTAATAAGAAAAATAAATGTTCATTTTCTGGGGTTTAAAAAATTAAAACCAAATTTTGTAATTGAACTAATTAATTATTAATTAACTTGCTTGTTGACATTAAAAATTACTATATTACCACTTTATTTGAAAATGTTTTTAAAAATTCAGAATTTCTACTCTGTTCGAACTATGATAATTTATTTTTAAGTTTTTGTTCCAAGTTTTTAGCAATAAATTTATAAATCTTTTGGATTTAAATTTATACTAGGAATATAACATTTTGTTACAAATCTCTTGTGATTATTTCCATCTAAATAATTATATTTCATATAAATAATCTTTAAAAGACTTAGACAACCTTTTCAAAATTCAATAGCTAAAAAGAAAACATCTAAATAATTTTTAAAGCTGTATTGTGCATTTCAAACTTCTTTAAACAAGACTACTTTAAAGAGGAATAAAGCAAACTCAAAACCTATTGATAAAACCTGAAGTAAATAAATAAGGGAGGCATACCTTTAGGGAGAAGAGTTATAGGTCAAAAAAGTTGATGCTCCAAGAGAGTCAGAGAAAGAGGAGAGGTGAGGACACATTTCAGCTCTTTCTTGCTGCATAAGAAACCATCTGAAACTTAGTGGCTTCAAAAAATACCACTTTTTTGTTTTTTTCTTACAAACATAGTACGACTGGATGGTTCTTCTACTGGTCTTGCCTGGGCTCACTCATGTGGCTACATACATCACATGAGCGTATTCATGTAGGTTTCTCCTTCCATGGCAAAATAGCCTGAGCCTAGCTAGCTTTCCTACAGAAAGTAGAAATTGAGATGAGGGCTTGTGTGTAGCTGGTTTATTTTAGAAATTCTTCCTGGGGAGCAGGAAAGGGGGATTGAAAAGAGTCACAGAGAGGTTCAGGAAAAGTCAAAACTGGTATATTTTTAATCTAGTTATCACTATGGGCAGTTTAGCCTCCATATCACTGAAAGCCCCAGAGTTGCCAAAAAAAAAATGCAGCTCAGAATAGTCCAGGCAAGAGACACAAGGTGAGCACCCACAGAACAGGTCATCCTCTCCACCTGACTGATACGCTCTACTGGTAAGGCCACCATTTGGTGAGGATTCACATGGGGTACAAATAACTACTCTCTCTTGTTTCTTTTCTTCTCTCACCCCCTCACCTCACCCCACATGCACAAATGTCTATCCAATCATGTTCTTTCCAATTTTCTGACCATGGAGCCAAAACATTGGTCACATCTGTAACATCTTTATGCAATCCACCTCTGACCATTTCTCCTTCCAAGCAAAATGAATAACCACATCCAATGCTCAGAAAGGCTACACAATGTCACGGCTGTTGACATTTGGGTGATACCTGCAAATCCTGCGGAACCATTTGCAGACCACACCTGACTTTCCTTTTCCACAGTCAACAGACCCTTTGGAACTCCCCATGACACTGTAGGTGCAGGCCAAAAGATAGAAAGTAATAGAGCGGGAGTGGGAGTCATTTGAGACACTTCCTCATATAATTTATATATGATTAGATTATAAATTATATAATTCCAGAAATCCAAGAACCAATTTAGAAAACTCATCCTTACGATTCTGTTCCTCTAGATCCATACTCAGTATCAAATCTGTATCTGGAAGTGTTATCCAGGTAAACGGAAACAAAAGAGAGTCAAATCTCTGCTGTATCTGAGTCTCATTCTGTTGCTTTCTTTGTCTATTCTGGCTATGACTTTTTTCTTGCCTTATAATTTTGTCATTGTTGTTGAAAGCCAGACATAATATATTAGGTTTCAGAAACTGAGTGAGAGGATTTATGTTACGTTTATGTTTATGTGACTAGGAAGGAAATACACTGTGTTTACTGTTTGTTGTGGGTACAGCATCTGAGGTTTCAGTTTCTTCTATTCTTATTTCTCTCTCTCCTATTGTTTTAAGGTTTCCCTAGAAATTCCTCTTTAAATAAAATCTGTGCCTTACAGTTCTTTCAGACATAATTCTGTGATTGTACAAGAGCCCTGTTGATTTGGTGGTAGGTGTGGAGAGAGGGGAAGCTTCCTGTGATCCTATAATTATATTAGGTCTGTCTGTTAGTCAGCTTGGGCTTGAGATTCACAAGTGCTTCTCAGCTTCCCCCTAACCTCTTGTTGAGAAAAGGCCAGTAGGGGCTGGAAGTTCGGTGTTTTCCTAGCTCCACTGTCAAGCTTTTGGCAAAGTCGTTTACTTTGAGTTCAGGCAGAGAACAAAAATATAGACATATTTCACAATGATTACTTTCCCATGAGCATATTCAACATGAGTCAATTTTCTTTTCCTCTTGCTGGAGGCACGGCAGGAGTTTCTCGGATCTTTACGATAGAAAAGTAGAAGAGCTCCCGGAGGCAAAACTTACTACATGCCACTTAAAAACTGCGTTCTCAGGAGAGTTTAATTATCAGGCTACTCCACACAAAGGCGCCAACAGTTTGTCAATTACCATTTAATATTTCTTCCCATTCCTGCTCCCACATCTTCTGCTCTGGGCATGCTGTGATTCTCTGTATTTGCTTGTCTCTCCAGTTTTAGGGATATAGTTTTGTCATGTAACCTCAGTTCTCTGACATATCTAAGAAAAGCTGTTGATTGTCAGTTTGTTCAGTTTTGTTTCTATTTTCATTCTTGTTTTATGGAAGAATGAGAGTGATGCCTTTCAAGGTCTTTGTATGTCCTAGCAGAAATAGGAAGTCCTGAATGTATATATTTAAATAAGGGATACTAAATTTCTAACTGGTTTAGAAACTTTAATATATAAATAATCAAAATCTGCAATTGGAAATAATTTCAGTGATAAACACTACATCCCGAACTGTTATGACAGGGAAACATCTTAAAAGTTAACTACAGCACTTATGTAATTGCTTATGATATAAGGAATCTTCCTTAAAGCAATGGGATAATAAGTTTTAATTTTCTGTAGCCTAAAATCTATGATGAATGGTCACAGCAGTGTCGTATAGCACATGTTTCTTCTATGGTATTGTTTTGGATATGATGAAGTGTAAATCCATTTGACAATAGCGTCTTATTTCTTGCTTTCAGGCAAGAGTATTTGTAAACTTTGAATATGGAAGCATCACTTAAGAGTAAAAGAAAATATGCAATTAAGTGAACTCACAGAAATACATCACTGAATAACGTTGTAGTGATTTTAGATTATGAAAACCGAACTAAATGTGTAAATTATATGATAGCTTTGAGCAAGGGGAAAGAGGAAAGTGGATGAGGCATTAGAATTCATGGTTTCCATTAAAGGGGAAGGTCCAGTAAAAGATGGCAAAGTCTGACAAACAAACAAACGAACAAACAATTAAAAAACCAGCATTATAAAATTAAAAGGAGCAGAGAGGCAATAGGATTTGTAAAGAAAATTACTTCTTATTTGATATTCTAAGAATGTATAAGTTAACTCTCATTGACCTGCTAAAACTTCATTATTTATCTCCCGCAAATATCCATAATTCCACTAATTTGAAATTTATTTTAGTTTATAGTTTAACATCTTGGAATACTTAAACTTAAATGAGCTCATCATACCCTCAAAACCGAGAGCTTAGAAGTGAGAAATGCAATTTAATTAAACTAGTCTATTTGAGAAAATGAGATTTTTAATATTGGAAGCTGGTCAATTGTGTGTATATTTTCTTTCTGCATTGACCAATAATTTTATGTGTTACACACTCCATGGGCATCCTGAATTTTTTAGAATCCAAAATAATTTCAGGAAGTTTAATCACTACAATTAAAGGTAACTTGTTCAATGTTACCAGTTATAGGTAGTTACTCACTGAAGGCTGCAATATAAATGAAAGGCTGCAGAATTACCTGAGATTCTTGGTAAAATGAATGCAATACCATATTTTATCTCACATTCAAGAAATTATACTTGAGTAAAAGTGAAAGGAAGTCACATTGTTACCTAAATAAATAAAGCATTGGTTCTATTTGATAAAAACATAATTGAAAAAAAATTCATGTTTTAATACAATGGCTATGATGAACATTACTACTACTACTAGAAAAACCTTGAGTCATTGATGGTGAGAATCACAGAATAGAGGGGGAATATTTAACTGGTTAGCTAGACACTGAAGGCTTTGGTCTTTGAGGTTGTGGATTCAAGTATTTTAATAGTTGTTAGTTTGCTATATAAAAATGAAAAGAGCATACATATTAAAAGTCAACTATAATTGTAATACTCCTTCATATTTATTACAGATAACACAGGTATTTTTGAAATTACAGTTTACTCATATTTAGCCAAGGCCTATTTACAGTTATAAGTTGAATGCAAGGATTAAAAGACATCATCATGCACCAGAAAGAGAAAGAGGGAGAGAGAGGGAGGAAGAGAAGGAGGGAGGAAGGGAGGGAGGGAGAGAGAGAGAGAAATCCAAACCAATTGAATCAGAATCATCAAAATGTTAGGATATAAGTATCTTTTTCAAAAAGAATCATTTCTAGATAACTATAGTGCACTGACAGGATAGAGGACATCTATTTATAGTGTAAGGTCTGTCACATAGAATATTCTTAGTTAACTAGAGCTCTCATTTATTTCCCCATCTCTTCTTTCCAGATGGTCCTCAAAAACTCTGTTGAAAGTGTGTAAATTTATAGACATTTATCTGAACTGTCATTATGTATGACACTTTTAAGCATCAGCCTAAATTTTCATAATGTAATTTCTGGGTTTTCCTAATCTGTTGTTTTGTAGTATGAGCATGTGAGCAGAAATCAAGAAAATTCAAGAGAATATTTGTGACATTATTTTTAGCAAATTTCTAGCTCAGAGCCTGCTCAAAGTCTGAAGTCTTAGTGTTTTAACAATTAGGTCACAATTATTTAAATTAGCATATTCAATGTTAGCATGCAAATGTTTTTGCTAAAATAACTTTACAAGATCGCAGATGGTTTGCAGCCCTTGTATTTCAAAGAATTTAAAACTTTTGCTCAGTAAATATTTTCCACTGGCTAGTCTAACATTAACATATAATCTTGCCAGTCAGAATGGAGATATATATATATATATATATATATATATAAATTTACTTCTCTTTTTTCATTTTCTTCCACAACCAAACCTAAAAATATAAGAAAACGATTGGTAATTTTGTTGAAACCTCTCCAATTCATGTGCAAATATGTTTAAATTGAATTGAACCTCTGGTTGACTATTTTAGTAAATCCAGTAAAATTAATAACCTAAGCTATCTGACCAATTCAGCTCCATGTAGTATTTCCAGTTGATGAGTTCGACTGAACTTAAAGGAATGTCTTAAATATTCTATTTTCATTAAATCAGTGATAATATCAAGTTAGATATGAATTAATTTTATTATATATTTTAACATACAGTTCATCTTATTTTTAATGGCATTTTTAATTTAACCTTTTTACTCATTTCCTATTAAATAAATGGTAATTACATTTTACTTTTCAAATCATTACATACTCATTTCTAAATTTATAAAGCAGAGATAACAAAGGTAGTACTTTGAAAGGCAGTGGCACACTTCGCTTTTCAGAAGGTTAGATACGAGAGATCCAAAGCCTTGAAAATTCAAAGTATTTATAGATAATTATAAAATCATGGAAAATGTATTTGCATTGGTTCCTACTGTTTTATGAGACAAAGATTATATCAATTTCAGCTTCCCTATACAGACATTAGAGTGTTATAAAATCCAAAAGATTTCTATAGAAAATTTTTATGTTCTACAACATCAAATATATTAGATTATGTATTATATGTATATTTTATTTGAAATATTGATGCATATATGCTTAAATGTATTTTCATGTGGACATACTTATGGAGTTCATTGAAAGTCACATAATATACCTTGCAGCTATCAAAAATGTAGTTTTTATTACTCATAGCAGAAATTTACTTTTCTTATAGATGCATATGTGAAAATATGGTAACACATAAATAAATATAATCAGTTGCTTTAAATACTAATTTTCATAAAACAATCTAAATAAAGATTACTTTCTACTAGGAGTGATTACTAATATTATTCATTAAAATGTTATAGAAATTCTAACAAAATGTATTAAACTCCCACCGTGATCATATAAGAATATTACATTTCTGCAAATATGGTAACAGTTCAGCTACTGGCATTAGATTTACAGCAGAAAAAAAGTAAAAGTTAATGACATTTCTAAAAAAGCAGATTAAAAAATATGTAAATGTTATTTGTATTCCTAATTATCCATTGATTCTAAACTTTATTTAGATGTTTATAAAGTTCTAATAAAGTTACAGGAGATAATTCTACTGAGATCAGTTTTCCTACACTTGTCCTTCTAGTACACAAGTCATTAATGTCATGTCTGAATCAAGTTTATCATAACATTGTATTTTATAACACCCTTAATCAACAACTTCTGCTATTATTTCAAGGTTTCAGATTTGAAATTTAATCTATGCTCTGACAGCAAAATTAAATCAACAAATGAATGATATAGTACATTATTTTTAAAAATTTACTGAACTTAAAATAAGATGGCTAAAATTTTAATAGAAACGAGTTTCATGTGTATGCTTTAAAGGTGGTAGTAATTTCGTTTGGATCATAGCCTGAATAACTGTCATGTAGATAACTAATGGGGAATTAAAAAGAAAACTACTGTCCACCAGGATAATTCACCACATTTCCTATTTATAGGATAAGAAGCACCTTTGATGAAACTTTGGAAAAAAAAAAAAACACTATGGCACAATAAATCTTCTATTCTTCAAACTACCATACAATAGTATACATTCACCCTTAGAATAGCATACCATTTTTTTTTACCATAGCAATGCAAGTCAATATTCAAATTTCCTTGAGATTATTCTTTTGAATTGTTTAATAATTTCTTTATTGCATTCAAAGCTTGTTGAGTTTGGTCCCATGGCTGAGACCCTTCTTAAAGATCATTTAGTTAAGAACTTTATTATCAGATTGCCATGGAAGCATTTATGAACTCAAGTTCCTTATTAACACAAAACACCGCTACTGAAACAAAAATAATAAAGATGTATCTGAGGAAAAGATTAATTAGTACTATGAAGGTACCATAAGCAAAAGAATAGAATTAGTTGAATAAAAATTGAAAAGCATATTACAGAACCATATGTGCTCGATCGTACCATAGTTTAAAAGTAAGATCATACTATATGGGAGAACTTGAGCCTAATAATTGATAATAATCTGCCATGTCACCTTAAGTATTAACTATGAATATGTTTTCTTACCTCTTAAAAACATGAATACAAGTCCTTTATAGTAATGCAACTGTTAAGTTGAACATTACATGTAAAAATTCAAGGTCATTTGGTATTTTGGACATTTTTTTCATCTCTTAGATCCTGTCTGAATTTGCCAAATGTTAATTTACACATGAAGAGCCAGTGATAACTGTGCAAGAGTAAACTAAAAAATATATATGTCTTGAAATAAAATACACTTTTCTATCTACGAAACAAGTTCATATTTATAACATTTGATACTTCAAAGATAAACCAGAAATGACATCGGAAGTTGTGTTGGATGTGTGAAAGCTCTTGACCAGCGAGATTCCAGTAGCTACTAGAAGCTACTCTGGTATGTAAATTATGTACTGTAAGTGGTGGCATAACATGAGCCTGTAGATATCTCTCGGAGTGTATGGCAAATAGGACATTTGTAATAAAAAACTTGAAAGAAGAAGACAATTTTCATTTATTTAAACAAATCAATATTTAAACTATATAAATTAAATTATATAAATCAATATTTATAACTACCTGTGTAGTTTGTGCCATGTCCCAATATAATGCTTCATCTTTTCAAAATAGCATTAATCTTTTGTATGCATGTGAGCTCTGAATAATATTCCATTATCTGCATGCAAAACAGTTTATTTACTCATTCACTTGCTGAAAGACATCTTGGTTGCTTCTGAGTTTGGGCAGTTATAAATAAAGCTACTATAAACATTCATCTGCAGCTGGATTGTATGGTAAGAGTATGTATAGTTTTGTAAGAAACAAACCGTGTTCCAAAGTGACTTTGAGTACTATTTTGTGTTCATACCAACTATGAATGAGAGTTCTTGTTCCATATCTTCACCAGCATTTAGTGTTATCTGAGTTTTGAATTTTAGACATTTTAATAGGTATGCAGTGGTATTTCATTAGCGTTTTAATTTGCTTTTCCCTGATGACATAAAATGTGAAATATCTTTTCATATGCTTATTTGCCATTTGTATATTTGCTTTGATGAGGTATCAATTAAGATCTTTGGCCATTTTTTCTTAATCTGATTATTTTCTTATTGTTGAGTTTTAAAGAGTACTTTGTGTATTTCGGATAACAATCCTTTATCAAACATGTCTTTTGCAAATATTTTTTCCAGTCTGTGGCTTGTCTTCTCTTTCTCTTGATGCCTTTTTCAGAGCAGAAGTTTTTAATCTCAATAAAGTTCAATTTATTATTTATTTTTTTCACAGATTGTGACTTTGGTGTTCTATCTAAAAATTCATCACCATTCCAAAGGTCATCTAGGTTTTCTCCTATGTTATCTTTCACATGTTTTATAGTTTTGCATTTTACATTTAGGCCTATAAGAATTTTTGAGTTATTTTTATGGAAGTATAAGATCTCTGTCCAGATTTATGTTTTTACATATAGATGTCTAGTTATTTCAACACCATTTTTGGAAAGACTTTCTTTTCTCTATTGATTGCCTTTGTTCCTTTGTCAAAAATTTGTCATCTATATGTATACAGCTCTATTTCTGTGCTCCCTATTCTGATCTGAAGATCTATTTGTCTATTCTTTTGCCAATGCCATGTTATCTTACTTATTACAGCTTTATAGTATGTGTTTTTTCTTTTTTTAATTGAAATGTGTTTGACACATATGTTATGTAAATTTAAGGTGTACAACATTTTGATTTGATATATTAACACATAGTAATATGATTATCATTGTAGCAGTAGTTAGCACCTCTATCATGTCATATAATTATAATTTCTTATTTTATAGTAAGAATAACTAACATCTAGTCACTCAGCAAGTTTGATGATTACGATGCTATATTAAAAATTAAATCCTGGAGATTGAATGCAGAGTATAATATAGTGAAGTGGACACAACATAGTAAGTGTTGAAGTCAAAGTGTGTCAGTCCTCCAACTTTATTCTTCATATTTTTGGTTATTCTGGATCTTTTGCCTCTTCATATAAATTTTATAATCAATCTATTGATATCCACAGAATATCTTTCTGGGATTTTGATTGAGATTGCATTGAATTTATCAGATAAGTTAGGAAGAACTGATACTTTGACAATATAGAGTTATTCTATCCATGACCATGGGTATCTCCATTTATTTAACTTGTCTTTGATTTCATTTATCAGAGTTTTGTAGTTTTCCTCATATAGATTCTGTACATATTTTGTTAGAAGTCGACCTAAGTATTTAATTTTGGGGGAGCTAATGTAAATGTTGTTTCTAATTTCAAATTCCATTTGTTTATTGCTGATATATAGGGAAATTATTGACTTTTGGATGTTAAACTTGTATCTGCAACCTTGCTATAATTGCTTATTGGTGTTAAGAATTTTGTTGTTGATTTTTTAAAATTAACAGATGATTATGTCATCTGTGAATACAGACAGTTTTGTTCCTTCCTTCCCAATCTGTATACCTTCGATTCCCTCTAGTTTTCTCATACATTTGCTAGTACTTTTACTACAATGCTGAAAAGGAGTGGTGACAGGGAACATCCTTTCCTTGTATTTGATCTTATCGGGAAAACTTTGAGTTTCTAATCATTAAGTATGATATTAAGTATAGGTTTGTGTGTGTGTGTGTGTGTGTGTGTGTGTGTGTGTGTGTATTTGAAATTGGGTTTAGGAAGTTTCCCTCCATTTCTAGTTTATTGAGAATTTTTATTATGACTTATTTTGGTCAAATATTTTTCTTCTGTATCTATTAAAATAATCATGTAATTTTTCTTTTTTTTTAGCTTGCTCATGTTATGAATTATTTGTTACTGATTTTTTAATGTTAAATCAGCCATGTGTACCTAGAATAATCTCCAACTCTTTTACACATTGTTGGAGTCAATTTGCTCATATTTTGTTCAGGATTGTTGCTTCTATTCATGAGATATATTGGTCTGTAGTTTTCTGTCTTTTGGATATCTTTGTCTGGTTTTGGTATTAGAGTAATGCTAGCTTAATAGAATGAGTTAGATATTATTCTCTCTACTTCTATTCTCTGAAAAACGCTGTAAAGAATTGGCACAATTTCTTTCTTCAATGTTTAATAGTATTCACCAGAGAACCAATCTTACCTGGTGCTTTCTGTTTTGAAAGGTTATTAATTTTTGATTAACTTTAATAGATATAGTTCTATTTAGATAATCTATTTGTTCTTTGTGAGTTTTGGCAGAATGTGTCTTTCAAAGTATTGTTCCATTTCACTAGGTTAACAAAGTTGTGAGCATAAAATTGTTCATATATTCCTTTGCTATATTTTTATACCCATAGAACCTGCAGTGATGTCTTCATGTTCATTTCTGTTATTAGTAACTTGTGTCATCTTTTTCTTAGTTAACCTGGCTTATTGATTTTCTTAGTCTTTTTTAAGAAACAGCTTTTTGTGTTGTTAATTTTCTCTATTGATTTCCTGCTTTCAATTTTATTAATTTATGCTATAATATATTCTTTTCTCCTGCCTACTTAGAATTTATCTTCTTTTTCTAGATTCCTAAGATGAAAATTGAGATTGTTAATTTTAAATCTTTGTATTTTTTTATGTATTCAATGCTATAAATTTTGAAGCACAAATTTTTCAGCATTTCCTCAAGTTTTAATTTAAAACAATTATTTTTGAGATTTTTCTTTGAGCCATGTTTTAATTAGAATTGTGTTTAATGTACATGTACTATGAGATTTTTCAATTACCTTTCTGTTGTGATTTTAAATTTAATTCCATTGAGGTCTGAGAGCAAACAGTGTATGATTTCTAGTTTTTAAAATCTGTTAAAAGTGTGTTTTAGGACCACAATGTGGTCTATCTTGGTGGGTGTTCCATGTGAATTTCAGAAGAATGTGTATTCTGCTGTTGTTGAATGAAGAAATCTATAAATGTTGATTACATTTAGTCAATTGATAACGTTATTGAGTTAAACTGTATCCTTACTGATTTTCTGTTGATTTCTAGATTTGTCAATTTCTGATAGAGGTATATTAAAGTTTCCAACTATGATAGTAGATTAATCTATTTCTTTTTGCAATTCTATTAGTTTTTGCCTCTTATGGTTTGACTCTTTTTGAAGTCCCTACATTTAAGAACTGTTATATCTTCTTGGATAATCAATCCCGTTATTAATATGTAATGCCCTTCTTTATTCCTAATAACTTTTCTTGCTTTGAAGTCTGCTCAGTGTGATATTGTTAGAGCTACTCCCGTTTTCTGTAATTGGTGTTAGCATGGTATACATTTTTTCCATTCATTTTCTTTTAACCTATGAATTAAAGTAGATTTTTTGTAGACAGTTTAACTTAGGTCTTGTTTTTTTGATGTACTTGAGCAATCAGTCTTTTAATTGGTATATTTAGAACACTGAAATTAAAAGCATTTCTATTAATATAGTTGAATTAATGTTTATCATATTTATTATTGCTTTATATTTGTTGTCCTTGTTCTTTGTTCCCATTCTCTTTGTCTTCCACTCTCTTTCTGCCTTTTATGGTTTTTTACTGAGCATTTTATAGGAACCATTTTCTCTCCTTTCTTTGCTTATTGATTATATTTTAGTTTTTACTTAAATGTAATGATTGCCTTAGAGTTTTCAATATACATTTACAGTTAATCTAAGCCAACTGTCAAATAACACAACACCTCTTTACAGGTAGTATGGGTACACAGTAATTACAAAATAATCCTAATTCCTCTTTCTGGTCCCTTGTACATTTGCTATCATTCATTTCAGTTGTATATAAGAATATATAAATATATCTGATATATAAGTATACATGTGTTTATAAATATATATTTGATATATATTAAATATAATTTTATCAGATATGTATATATTTGATAATTATGATATGTACATAAGCATACATAATCAAATACATTATTAGAATTATTTTGAACAAGCTGTTATCTATTAAATAAATTAAGAAAAATATTTTTGTTTTACCTTCATTATTCATTCTTTGATGCTCTTTAAAAGTTATGTAGATCTGAGTTTATGGCTAATATTCTTTTTTTCTAAAAAACTTCTTTTAACATTTCTTGCAAGGCAAGAATACTGGCAACAGATTCCAACTTTTGTTTATCTGAGAGAGTCTATTTCCTCTTCACTTTTGAAGGATTTCAGTGTAAATAATACTAGTTTAATGGTTTTCTCTCTCAACAATTTAAATATTTCACTCTATTCTTCTTGCTTGAGTTCTGAGAAGTTAGATGTAATTTTTATCTTTGTTCTTCTATAGGTGAGATGTTTCTTTCAGAATTTTTTCTTAATTTTTGATTTTATGTATTTGAAAATGATTCATGTAGGTGTAGCTTTTTGGCATTTTTCCTGCTCAATGTGCCTTTAGTTTACTGGATGTACAATATGGGTTGACAGTGATTTGGGAAAATTTTCAGTCTATTATTTCAAATATTTCTTTTGTTCTTTCTCCTCTTTCTGGGATTCTCATTATGCCTATGTTATACCTTTTGAGGTTATTTTACAGTCCTTGGATGTTCCTTTTTTATTTCACTTTTTGTATTCTTTGCTTTTTTACTTTGAAGATTTTATTGATATATCCTCTAGCTCAGATTCTTTCTGTGTCCAGCGTACTTATGAGCCTATAAAAAGGATTCTTTATTTCTGTCACATTCTTTTCTAATCTCTAATATTTCTTAGAAATACTTTGGTTCTTTTTGAGTAATTTTCACCTATATGCTTACATCACCCATCTATTCTTGTGTGTTGTCTATTTATTTGAAACTTTAGTTCTTTTTTTTCAAAGTATTGTTATTAAAATTATTTTTATAACCTTAAATTATTACTTTTGCTTATTCCTGACTCAAATGGCATTTTATTTATCCTTGTACATCAATTCATAAATTCAATAGGTATCTATTAATTGCCTCTCTCTTTTTCAGATATAGTGTGTTAAGATACTTTTAACAAGCTTGAACAAGTGAATAAGACATATCAATTTTATGAGACTAATAAATACACGACAGAAATATAAATAGAGTAAGTTTTTTAGAATGCATTATGCAAATATTTAGAATAGCAAATATACATGAGAAAACTAGTGAACATAAATTCCCTAACAGAAATTTTCATTATTTGGGAAAGAGTTACCAACTTTCTTTTGAGAGGAAAATGTTGTTGAGCATAATGAAATAAGTATTAGTTAGGTAGCTATCACCACACCTGGAAGTCTTTAATATTAAGTGAGGTAATTTGCAGTGGATATGGTAGTAAAAGGTGCACATACTGAATTGTAAAATTGCATTAAAAGAAATACTGTCTGGAAGTTTAAAAATTAGTTGGAAAAAGATGCCATCTTCAAGAATGTCAGTTCAGAAGTTGAAACCAAAACTACATTTGAGGTAATGATGGACAATCAACTTTGGGAGCATTGGAAATAAATTGTAAGTGGCAAATATTTGTGATAATCTAAAGTAAACATAAACCCACATATTAGTAATACATTGAATGTAGACAGTAAACAATAGCATATTATCAAATATTGTGCCATAATCTCTGTGACAAATGTTTTATGAACATTTAATGCTATTTTTACTCATAATTACTATAACTTCCAATGGAATTACTACTGTTTTCTATTCTACTTCCCTTTTCACTGACAGTTTATTTCTTCGAAAGAAATTGGAAAACTATGTGTCATTAATTATATTGAGATAATGAATTCCATATTAGATATATGACAAAAGTGAAGATATGGGGAACAATATTCACTAAGTTTTTACTATGTGTCAGGTAGCTGGCCAGGTCCTTTAAATTCATATTGTTTAAAAGTCTCACGAGATAAGTGTAATCATCTAGTTTATGTAAGTGGGAAAGAAAAAGCCTTAGTTTAAAGATGGTATTAATTTGTGTCTCAAAATTCAGGGATTTGTTTGTTTGTTTTATTTTTTGTTTGTTGTGTTGGTTTGTTTCTGCCACTGCGCATTCTTAGTATCTGCATCTAATGTTCTATTTTAGCCATCAGTGATTCATGCAAGAGGAATAGATATGTCTGAATGATTCAGAAAGAAATAAGCCAAAGGACAAAGATCAGAGTTACTGAGGGAAAAAAATGAAAAACTCCTTTGGAGGTTGTTTGTTGTTGCCAGTCAACCACAGACTTTCTTTAAAGAAAATCTACATGTATTTGCAGTTACACAGTAAACACTTGCAATCTGCAACTTTAGTAGGTTATATGGCTATGAAATATGCTGCTGGCAAGGTGACAACCCCTCTTTTGCTATATAAGAGCACTTGTAATAATTGTTATCAGAATCGTCCCCTCAAAAAAGCAATGGTTAGCACATAAGTTGAAAATTTCATCAAACACATATGTAGAATGTGCAGCATAAATAGAAAATTTTCAGCTTCAAGTCTCCAAGTGTATTTTTACTTCAATAGCTCAGAAATGGAGACATTTTTAAAAAATAAAATTGGTGTTTATTTTTTGTGGTTAGAAGTTACTCTAATTATGAGAATGATAATTGTCATAACCCCAGAATAAAAGACTCCTCAATATTCCAGCTGTTCTGGGTCTATTCCGATAGATAATTCTTTACAATTTAAGACATTATGCATAGATTTTACAAAAATAAAATATTTTACTGGAGCACTGAGGAAGCTTGAAACTCATACCCTAAATGAGAAAGTTAAGATGAATGTTATTGCTGTCAAGCATTTTGCTTATTGAGACAATGGCTATGTCATTTTCACCCTGGAAAAACATTATTCTGGGAGTTTATCTATGGATGAGCTTCTCTACATCTTTTCTTTCTAAAGCAGATTTGTCTTTGCTTTTCAGATTCTAGAAGAGAAAATTACCAGAAGAGGCCTGAAAAATCAGTGAGGGCCATGTCTAACTTACTTTAAAAAATTACTTATAAAAAAAAAAAGAAAATTGGTTAAAAATCCTGTTTGATATCTGTTCTTTGGAATTACAAATTTTTCACACATTTTTTATTAAATAAATCAATTTAAGATACAGGAAAAATAAAGAATTCCTCTGATATAGACTAGGAATTTCCAAGAGATTGGTATATGAACTAAAGTGACTATTCAAATCTGTGAATGGTAGAAGCTTTAATTACCTAATTTTTATTTTTAATTATGACCAAATAAAATCCTGATAACCTTTAAAATGAATCAAGGTTAATTAATAATTTGAAAGTGAAAAAAATTAAGGAACAAAAAAATTTTAGGTTATTATTAGTCTCAGTTTAGGAAGAACATTCCAAGTGTAAAAACAATAATAATAAACAAAAAGATTAAATATAGCAGAATATTTAAAAATTCCACACAGTACAAATATAAACACAATTAAAAATCAGTACGAAAATTTATATATTTATAAGATACTTTTAAAATTAATTAATTAATTTAAAAGTCTAAGAAAAGATATAAAAAATTTGAGAACATTTTCAAAAGTAGAAAATGATAAGTAATTTTTTATTTATCCATTCTTTTCACAGTCCCACAATCAACCCACCTCCTCAGTATACATCTACTGAGCCTCCAGTATTTTTCATGCAATAAGTACTGAAACACATTTACCTTCATTTATAATTAATGAAATATAAACTTTTAAATAAAATAACATTATAATACGTTACTGTAATAAAGTGATATTATAAAGACATAGTTATGCTGAAGCAGTAAACCAGATTTCATAAAACATAGAAGAGCACATGGACATTTTCATTAAATGTTCAGTGAATACTAAATCAATATAACCTTTCCTCAGAAAAGTCATCACATTTTATGTTATCTTAAAGAAGCAGGTATTCAACCATATTAATAAAAAGTGTCCACAGCTCAACTTTACTCCTGCATATTGCCACCCTTTCCAAGTTGTTTTTAGATATTGTTTTCATAGTCTTTACTGTTGAAAAGAGCCAAGGGCAAGAAACAAATTATTAGATTGAAACTATTCCAAATTATTCTCTGACTACCTATCAGAGGATACAGTTAGTTCAGCTGAAAAATGCTTCTTCTTGGTGTTTCTATTGTAAAGGCAGACATCTCAAGATATAATTTTAGGTCAAATAATCTTACTCTTGCTAAATTATTATCTTGGCTACTTAATAGGAAAAATTTCCCTTTGATAATGCCATGATTATCCCCTTAAAATAAACACACGAACAAACCTTTTATGAATAAACAGGTTAAAACATTTTCTTTTTGATTTGTTTTGCTTAGCCAAGATCTGAATATATTTACATAAAAATAAGTCCTGAGGCAGAAATTCTATAAAGTCTATGGACTTCTATTTATGCTTCTATTGCCAATAAATTATTGTTTTGTATGTGCTTGTGTTTAATTAATGTCTATTTTCTTAATTATATGTATTAGGAATACGTGTTGAAACTTGTTCCTGCTATAAAATATGTTATTTTTGAAAATTTCAAAGATAAATTCAGTTTACACACCAATCAAAGGATAATAATTTTCTCTAGCACAGTCAATACTTATATTTGACAGCTGATAAAATAAGTTATAAAGTAAATGTAGACCATTTCAGATCTGTTTCAGGTAAAGAAAAAATTGGAGATAACTTTAAGCAAGAAAAAGAAACTTCAAGAAAATAGAAAGTTTATCTAAATATCTAGCTAAATATAAGAGCGTTATAATTCCTCAAAAAGATAGAAATGAGTTGGAACATGGTGTAGAGTTCAGAATGCCATCTTTCAATTTCCTTCTCTTGGTGTCTAATGTCAAAATATCACTCCCCATATCTGATATATTCATCTTTTTTAGGAGTGTGAATAGTTTGATTATATTTGGCAAAAGACAACATGCCATATTTCAATAACCATGGTTTAAAAAAATATTCAGAATAAACTAGAATCTCTCACTCCCAATTTCAAATCACTAAGACATGAATTATTATCCTTGTTTTGAGCAGGTGTCTACCACTGTTATCATAAACCATAGCTGGAAAGTGTGGCAGACCAAGTAGGACAAACATGGTGGTCTCCATCATTTCCTGAGAGAGGGTAGTTTTCAGACAAAAGTGATTATTTAGCTGATCATCTACTGCAAAATGTCTTCTTTAGTATATAGCATATGAACACAGCCAGAAAAAATTATAAGCAGATGAGACAAATGTTAATGTTATTTTATGGGTTCGTTTTCTCTTTCTCACTTCTACTTTCTTTTTATAATGACTTGAAATTACTAAGTATTGAGATACTAAAGGTTTATTTATTTATTTTAATACAGATGTTTGGTTGAATTATGGTTTTGCTTTCATTATGTTATCTGCATTATACACTTGGCATTAATTTCGAATGAAAGGTGAGCTGAGAGGACTAAGGGGAGGCTGGAAGAAAATGTGAAAGAGGATCCATAACAAGTTAGAAAAGCCAATTTGACACTGTCTGTTAAAGCCTTAAACTTGGGTGATATGTATGCCTTAGGTTGGCCATTTTAATCCTGTTTACAATACAAATAGTTTTGATTTAAAATGCTCAGGGAATATCTATATCCTGGTATCCTTAAATGATGAGGAAGACAGATGGCTAAATGAATAATTTAGGTATGGTTTGAGGATTTATTTTCCTCTATCATTTCATTTGGAGCATAGCAAAACTTTCAGAGAGTATAGAAAGTTGATACTCTACAATTTTTGTATTTTCATTTTCTCCCTCACATATACATTCTCATTATGCTAGTCTTTTCTCTTTTAATCTCTACATTAAGAAGAGAGTAGCTGCCTCACAGTTAACAGCACTCAGACACACATATGAAGGTTAAAAAAAATTGTAACTTCTTAAACTTTATTTTAGAACACAAGCAAGCATTTTAGCTACTTCTTAATCAGTTTCATATTAATAAAGTCCACTGCTGACAGTGACAACCAGTCTGTATGGGGCCAATATTGACACATTTATATAATATACCTGTCCAGGTTAGCAAAAGATAAATACCCCCGCATTATTCTTAGCATATTTGTCTGTATTTATAAATGGGCAAGCATGCATGTACATACATACATACATACATACATACATACATACATACATACATACATACATACGTATATAGACACATTTTTGTCTCTATTTTCAAGATTATAAATTACTTCTTTCTATGCTGTATGAACTGATTACTTATGCATATTGTCACAGCAGAGAGGGTGCTATAGATCTATGTGTCCTTTCCATTGTGTGTCTGTGGAGCTATTTCTCCCTTCACTAATACATTCGTTGTTTAGGTCCAAGGTCCAATGTTTTACTTTCATAATCTAAAGGTAGGATATTCAAATTGTTTTTAAATAAAATTGAGGACTGACTGCTCCCTGACACTGATATAGATGGTTGAATAATATCAGCATAATGTAGCACTTAAGTTTGACCCAGATAGTATGCTTGTATGGGCAAGCTTGTGTCAAAATCTAACATACCAGTGTAACTTATGAATTCATTCTTCTTTCTGGTCTGTTTCCTTACCTTCTTGTCTTATTTCCTTCCACTGTTCTCTCACCTCCTACTCTTCTTTTATTCTTAGTGCAACTTGGGTCAATGGATTCTCTTTGAATAAAATGTAGTGACTTTTATCAAAGTGTGCTAGTCCAATATTTGAACATAAGGAAGATATATTGATTTATTCTTAATTATCAGTCTTTGAAATTAAACCCACAGAATTTTTCATTCACTTAAGAATATCTTCTATATTTCAAAGCTGTATATCAGAAATGAAATACTAGAAGACTAACTAAAGAAATTAATGATTAATAAACAAATAATTTTCATTTCAGTTTGATGTGCATTTTTACTACTGAAAGTTGTTATTTATTGTAATTTTATGAAATTGTAACACAGTAATTAAATTTCTATATTTTATAATTCTGAAACCAAAAATATCTATACAGAAACTAAATAAAACAAAAATTAATTTTAAGTATTTTTAATAAATATAAGAATTGCTAACTTTAATTAACATTATAGAATATATTTTTCTCATACTGTAAGTTTAATAATGTGAAGGAAATAACAGCAAATAATTCAAATAGAAAAAAATCTCAGCATAGCATGTATTTAAGTTGAATAGCAACATACAAAAGCAACAACGGGAGAAAGTAAATTCCTCGAAATCACAAGTTTTTAGAACAAGAGATCTACATAAGGAAGATGTTTTATATTTTTAAAAACATTAAAAGGTCAAAATAAGATTTTTGGAAGCAGAATATTCATATAAAGTTATGATGAATATTTAAAGAGCAATCTATATCTTTATCATAATTCCCAGTGGAAGGGAGTAACTAAATCCCCAAATATTTTTTAATTTCTCTTTAACAATAAAAGAAAATTAATAAAATCATAGCAATACTTTTAAAGCACATACTAAAAATGGATGTCATAATTGAGTCTAATATTGTATTATTTAAAACCTATTTTAAATCTTATTGCCCACCCCAGGTACGTGTGTGTGCACACGCACAGAAAGGGGCTTATTGATTATTTAAAAAATGATTCAGCACCGAAAAAAATATGCACAAGTGTAAAGAAAAAGCCTCAACATTAGTCCTTTATTTTGTAGTTCAGACTTTGAATTATAACTTAAAAGCTAATCAAGAAAGTAAATACATACTTAGTCTTTGTGACAGTACTACCCCAAAATGGACAAATAATTTTATTCTTCCCACTATCATTTCACATACTGAAACTAGTGATGGATGATTTTCTTTATTATTTTCAAGAATTTGTCAAAAAAATAGAATTGCATATTCTTACGTTAAGTAAGTTGCATTGTTAGTCAGCTTCTATGGGAAAAATGCTCTAACACAGAGATTTGTATGTAAGCAGTTTACTGCTTTAGAAATAACATCTGTGGGAGAGTAAAAGAACAAGACAGGGCAGAGGAATAATCGGAACTGCATGACTTTGCAACAAAGACTTCCATTCCCACGAAAGCTGAGATGACCCTTCAGCTTTGTCCTGAATGGAGGAAAAGAGACGGAGCCTTATAACAGTTTCTCACTCCCAACCCTCCTGACCATCTCTGTGTTGGCCAGTCTTCTGCATTTCCAGGAGACATAATCTTGGTAAAGTGACTCTAAAACCTAGAGTATTTTCTTCAGGGAGACTCAAGACTTACTCCTTCAGCTGCTGGAAACAGCATCAGTTCTGAAGGTGGTTGAGGATTTTTAAACCACTTTAGCTTTTGTGATACTTTAAGTTTGATAAGTTGGAGTCAGAAATATTTGGATTCATTCCAAGTTCAGTGTAAAAGCATTCAAAGCTTTATCAAGCTTATAATACTTCCTGGACTTCAGCTAATCCTTATTGGGGGAGAGATGAGGACATAAAATAATTTTATAGTTGTGCAGGCTTTGAAATACTTTAAGTGATGAGAACAATGTGCAAAGTTCCCTACAATAATACCTTTGCCCAATTGCGTTCATATTTTGAGATTGCTGAGAAAGGATGCCTGACAGACAGTGCATAAGAATGGTTATTTTAGAACAAGGTCATATCAGAAGCCATGTACTTGTCATACGTGCATTAGTGACAGATCTTTATCCCCAAAATAGAGACTTAAAATATTTTATTTTGAAGTGAGAGAATAATCAGTGGGTACAATCTGTTAGTGGACTAAATAATCTCTTTTCTTCCATGCTCCATACAGAAAATTTAGTCACATAGTATCTGTTTTGCAATCATGAACATATCTAGTGTGTTATTAGTTGCAATGTCAGGCCCTTATAAATAATAAACAATGATAATCTGACGTCTAAAACTGTTTTCATGTAAATTAAGTTTTATAAACAAGGACTTTCTTAACTTTTTCTCCTTTTTGAATATAGAATGCAGTTGAGAGACACATCTTTCAGGGTTCCCTGTTCCCACATTCATCCAATAAAATCAATGATTTAATTTCTGCTAAATCTCTTGACAATAAAAATTTGTCATTTTAACGTGTGGGCTGATTCACATAATCCCTCCACTGAAAACTATGAAATGTTTTGTGATTTTGCACTACCCAGATTATCTTATTCTCAGGGATATCCAGTGACTTATGCTTGGCACTTTGTGTGAAATGCATGTGTCAGAAATCCGGGTATTTGAAACTGCATGCAATATCCATCCATCTTAGTCACAAATGAGTAGGAAAAAAAAACTGCATTTTGTCCCTGAGCCAAGATTTTGGTAGGGATGGGATCATCAAGTTAAGCAGACATGTTTTGTGTCTGCATAAAACAATTTAGAAAGGTGAAACAACTGTCACAAGGTGTTTATATAAAATGAATGGATGTAACTGTGTTTAATAAAATGGTGCAAATGTAGTTCATTCTTAATGTAATAGCACTTTAAAAATAAAGTTAAAATAAAAATGGTGTAACCTCTGACAAGTAAATGAGATAGAAAGAAAATAAACAGAAAAAATATATAATTAAAACACGCAATGTTTGAAATATTGCTTTTGACCCTGTATTAATAATTAAAATAATTAAACTATTTTTATTTAAATTCAAAATTTAAAAATAAAGAAAGAAAAAATGAGAAAAGAAGAATCAGGACAGAGATTTTAAAAAGCATATCACCATTTGAGATTTAGCTTTCGGTTTTTTATTAGAAGAGCCTTACTGCATTACTACTCTGTATATTTCTGTAAACAACAGGTCAAAATAAAAATATAGTTGGGTTACAAATCATAGAAGTAAATACTTAAGGCATTCATTAAAATTAAAAAGCTGTTATTTAACATTGTAATCCTGATAATAATAATGATAATGATAATAGATATAATTTTAAATCCTTCTACAAGAAATGCTTTTTAAATGTGAAAAAATATCAACAGCGCTGTTGTGCTTATGCCTATTAGTATATTTGCATCTGTTTTTGATATCTTTATGCATAAATGCATGCATGTATGTAATACTGCAAGCATATAATTTTATATTAGATTTTTAATGACAATACAGTTCTTTAAAACTAATATTAGGTTTCTTTCTTCCATAACAATTATGATTTTTCCCACTTAATTCACAATCAATTTTGTTTTCTGTTCGTTATTCTGTAATGCAGACAGTCTTTATAGATTGTATCACTGGAAATCCTTACCCTCTATCTTCTGTTTGAATTAGCAAGAGATGCACCAGCAGAAGAATGGAGGAGAAGATGAGAAGTATATTGGTATGTTTCTTCAATTTGGGCCTTCATGGCAGAATTTCTGTGTTCCCTCTTCTGTGGTGTCTGTCAGCTGCTCTTGGTTTCAGAAACACAACTTTCCTATTATCCCTGTCCTTTCAGGCCTAAGGAAGGATATGGCTTCTGGCTGTACTAGTCCTTGGTTTGTCAATACCTTTGTTTGTTCTCTTAATCCCTTCCACAACCTGTAAATACTACAGGTCATTAAATGACCTTTAGAATTCCAGAAGAATGTGTCTTTAAGATTCTGTTAAGACCCTGACAAATATAACAAATTTGGAAGAAAGTTTAATAGCAGTACATAAAATGAAACTGACACAAGTTTAAATTAACTGTTTAGATTTCCATAATGTGTTAGATGTGGATAGCAGTCTCATGCATTCTGTAAAAATATAAAGTATATGTATATGATGTTCTAGTCTTTGATGAAATCTAGATGAATAAAGCATGCTCTCTACAGTCAGGAGAAGACTACTGAGAAAATGCTTTCCTTCCAGATCGTTGCATACTTGGGATAAGCAAATTCAGTAGTAAGAAAAAATTATATCATTGTTATAATGTGGGGAAAGAAATCTATCCAAGTATGATGGTAAGTCACAGTAAACTTCCTGGAGGAGCTGAAATAATTCAAGTTCAGTATTCTGAGGATATATCTGGATTTGGCTCATGCATTTGCATTCTTAACGTAAACTAGGCTTCTACTTTTAATTTTGTCTAGGAAAGATACTTCATTGAAAAATTACACATAAATTCAAATAATGAGAGCCTCAAAGTAATATTCTTTTGCAAAGCTGTTCCCTTCATTGCTAGTTACATGAGACCTTGAAAGGATTGCCACAGCCCCAAAACACAAAGGTATATGAAACATTTAAAGATATTAAAATGATGCTGTCAAAAAATATTTTTATATAATAATATATAAAAATAATCATGATATAAAATTATTTTTTTAAAAAATGTCCAAAACATCATTTCAGTATATATTTCACATACATAAAGGTGGAAAACCAGAGGAAAAACAGAAAGAGCAATTAGGGGGATTATTTTATAAATTATATAAATGTCTAACTAATATACTGTATACTTAAAACTAAAAAAAAAATGATGAATCAGTAAGAAGGTAAACAAATATTAAGAAATGCTACCTCATCTCAAACCAACCCAAGAGATACTTCACAAGAGAAAAGTATGTGGACTTTCAAACTAAATAAAAAATGTAAAGAAATCATGGAAGATGGAAGGAAATTCCAGTCCAGAGTGAAGAAGGGTTGGATGTCACAAAGGAGGATAATATATGAAAAGTTTTTGCCTCTATACTAATACATTTAAAAAGGAAAATGAACACCAGTCCAGGTACATAAGATTTGCTAGGGTTTCAACACAGCAATGCAAGGAAAGGCTGAGAAGCACATGGAATTAGTGCAGGCAGATTTTCCAGCAATGAGTGATCCTTGCTTAACCCTCTGTCCTCTAAACTCAAGGCTGGAAAATCACAATGAGAATGCCAGTGCCCAGAGTAGAAATATAAACAAGTCAGGCATATCTGGTGAGAAAGCATCAAATAAAGGTAAAGAAAAAGGAAGGAGGTGGATTTCACCTTAAGTGTCATGTCTTTTCATTTTCTACCCAATTCTTTTCTACCCTGGGGCTTTCTCCATCCTCTTGCTTTATTCAACAGCAACACTGACATGAAAAGCCAAAGGGCTAGCAAAAGTCAATCCTGATTTTTGTATTTGTTTTCCCACCTAACCAGTTGATAACTAAAGCTATCAGTGAAAATGAGTATAGGTAAGTTATCAAATTCTTAGTGATAACTTCTACTTGTGCACTGCTATTAAAAATGAGGGAGATGATCTATATGAGAAGATGGATGTTAGCTGAACCTACTGTAGTAATCATTTCACAACACATGTAAATCAAACCATCATATACACCTTAAACTTATAGAGTGATTTATGCCATTATTTCTTAATAAAACAGAAAAAAAACTGGTGAGATGAAAGCTTTAAAATTAAATATAGTTAGAGTTTGTTTTAGATTTCTAAAGTTATTTTATAAATTAACCTTTGTCATCTTCATACTTATTTTCTCTCGAAATGAATTAAGTTTAATTTAGCATTTCAACATTTATAACAATGCCTATGGATGCAAAAATGCTTAAAAGTGCTAAAAATATGTGCACTCTATTTGCTTACATTATTTTTATGCAATTAAAGAAAGATGAACAAAGTGAGAATATTTATTAGCTGAATTAACGCAAAACCTCCATAACTTCTCAAACCGTATCAACATGATTACTTTTAATAGTATATTTGTGAGTGGTAAATAAACTTAACAAACTCGGAGCATTATTTTCACACATTTAATCTTTCATTAATAAGTTTTATAGCAGTACTTGCCCCTCTGCCCTGTGAAATGCTTGTTTTGCATTTCTTTTTGCCTGAGAGTCTCTTTCTCAGCAGTGTTGCAGAACTGACAGTTTTGCTTGTGGTGATAAGAGCTCCAGGCCTCAGTAGCATGCTGAGTACTCTAGGGTTTCCGAAAAAACAAACCATGGCCCTACTCTTCTAAAATCAGAAGAACAGCAAGACTCTGATAAACAGTAAGTACTAGCGTGAGGTAAAAAAGAATAAAGCAAGTAAATTAATCATAATCTAGCCTTACCTTTGTAAAAGATTCAGGTTCAGCTATTTTGTATTATGGTTGGCCCTTCCATTAATTTCTCATTTTGCGTTATATTCTGGGTGACAGCCTGTAAGGAAAAATGCTGTTTATTAACAAGGCTTAAATATGTGTAAAACATTTTTAGAACTGTTTCTAAAGCAGGTTTCTAAATGCTCTGCAATATGCCCAACCAATATGTTTAGGAACAGTTAAATTGAGATGGTGAAAACTTTGAAGGATTAAATGGGCCAACCATTATCTGCCCCAGCAGCTTGTAGATATACGTAATCATGAAGAACTTTATTTTTTTTTAAAGAATCATGGCATTTTTTAATATGAGATTTTCCATAGAGCCAAGAGAGAAACATTTTTTTTCCCCACAGTTATTGAGTACAATCTAAGTTTCTCAAGCCTCTCCACCTGTATTTACAGATAGGGTTTGATAATAGGATTACCCAGGATATCACAGCCTCTTTCCTGTAACTTCAGATATAAGAACCTCAGTCTTTCAAAATCATCTTTCTAAACATTTGCGGGCTATCTTACATGTGCTCATGAGCATGGCTTCTCCTGTCAGTCATTGATGATCCAGAGAGCATGAACTAAGGAAATCTTATCCAACCAGCATTTCATCGGCTGAACCACTAGCTTCTGAGTTGCTAAGATCACAAAACTTCATTTTTTCCTTCATTCCCTCCTTCCTTCCTTCCTTCCTTCCTTCCTTCCTTCCTTCCTTCCTTCCTTCCTTCCTTCCTTCCTTCCTTCCTTTTTTCCTTCTCTCTTCTCTCTCTCTCTTTCTCTCTGTCTCTCTCCCCCAGATTGAGATCATTCTTTCTTTTCCTTTGGTTTTTAAAAAAGGCACCATGTGCCTTACTGCACCTGATTGTGAAATGCCTCTTTATATTTTGTTTTTATTTTTCTTTCATGCCCCCAATCTGCAAAATTTCAAAAATTTCTGGACCAAAAATATGTAAAGATGATTATTTATTTAAAATTTAAAACATATTATCAGCAAATGTTAACCCATAATTAAGAATAAATACTCAAAAATTATACAGTTATAAAGATTTTAAAAATGCTATAGGAATACATTTTGATTTGAAATATTTTTTTGATTTCACAGTTGCTATCTATTTAGTCATAGATAAAACTCAGAATTGTGCTTTAAGTTTGTCTCTTCATTGTCTGTCTACTTATTTTACTTCCATTAATATATGTCACAAGAGTCTCATATGAAGCATGAGCCCAATGGAAAAGAACAAGTTACATTCTGGATAGCAAACACTGTAATAAACTCAACATCTTCATTCTCTTCTGTCAAAATTTTTCACTAGGTCATACACAGTGTACCTGGATCTAAGCAAACTTAATCCTGATGTAAATTGTATTTGGGACCTTTCCCTTCAGTTTGCCAGGCATATCAAACCTGTCTGATGGCTTACACTTGAACTATAAATCTGCTATATTAACATATTTTAAAGATCAATTAGGTTGATGTATCCCTCTAGAAAATGGTTACTAAAAGTCTATGTGAAACTGGCAGCTTTATGTTGACTATGTGATCTTCTATTCCAAGTAAATGTTTTTAAATGAGAAGAAATTGTGAAAGAATTTATTGGCTCCCTCACGTTAGACTCATGATTACATTTTTTGAGATATTAGTGAAATAAATATAAAATATTTTAATCAATAATCAGAGCCATTAGCTCTCACTAGATATGATTTTCAGACCCTGAATAAGTACGAATGGGTATTATTCAATCATACCCCTTCTCTGCATTCTCTAGGAACTTTATTAGACAGATCAAATCAATATAAAATGAAAAAGCAGGATTATATTTAAAAGGAAAAAAAATAACGGAAAATAGTCACAAAACATCAATGTCAGAGGTTTAAATGTATCTGGGGAGTTTCTTGTTTTAGGATATATAGATTTATGTAATTGCTTTGGCATCTTTTAGCACCACCTGCCATGCTCCTGTGATGGGCTGTCTCTCTTATTTTATGTACCAGGTTAGTTGGAGAGGTAAATGAAGGATTACTATCTCAGTTCTTTTATATAAAGCACAGTGATTTTACACAAATAATCTTATTAACCCTCCTATATTTTTAATGAAACAATTGAAACAATGTGCACAAGGCTGTCACTCGGTTCCTTAAAGCCTCCATAATTGAATAAATTTTCTTACAAGTACCAGTAACACTGACCTGAGTTTTTGAAAAATACATGACTTGCCTAAAGCAGTATTATGAATGAGTCGTTTTGAAATTCTGACGCAGAGGACAAAAGTTACAGCTGTATAACAATGACCCACAGCAAACAGCACTGACATAAATCAGCTGAACGTCAGGATTTAGATTCTTCATTTCTTCAGTGGCTCTAAATGAGCTTTGTGACAGAACCCTGTTAGCTTATTTTATAATGGTGAAAAGTAAAAAATAATTCAGATTATCTTCAGATCCTGACTTGTGCTTCACTACTTTGTAAACATAGAACCATCTTCAAATCATCATTCATGTTACCATCACTGATGGAGAAAAAGTAACCAAGAAATCAAGCCAATTACACAGGTTCTGGATTATCTATAGCACCTGCCCCTTCCCACTCCCCCCACCCCCAAAAGCATAAAGGGATCACTTAATTAAAACTTAAGAATCATCAACAACAAATGTGTTTTTTTTGTAATTAAAAGTACTCAGAAATGTTTAAACTGTTATAAAGATAACAAATATTACATGCATACATTTTGTTTGGAAAACTTTTTTCCCTCAGATTCCAAAGTAGGTTATATCATATATATATCACACTCGCATATACACACACGCACAAACACACATATAAGTTGGGAGCCGTTTGCTTGATGACTGCCGTTTGGGTAAACAAGGGATTGTTTGCTCAGCAGGGTATTTGCAGTTACTTTGCTACTTTTGTAGTGACTAAGAAGCACCTGTTGCTACAGAGAGCAAGCTGATTGTTAAGGAGGAGAATGGGAGCCTTGAGAGAGCAACAGGCTCCCTGTGCAGGTGCAAACAGTTGTCAGTTTCCCATGCAATCATGATGCATAAATAGGGGGTGCTGAATAAACTCGAGGCTGCAGTATTGACTGTGAGCCCTCCTGAATCCTTCTCTTGTCTCTGTCTTTTCTTCAATCCTCACTCCCCCGCTCAGGGACTGTTCGATCTTGGCTGGCTGGTTCCGGCATATGTGTGTGTGTATGTGTGTGTGTGTGTGTGTGTACACATATATATATACATATATGTGTATATATATATTAGCCATATATTAAACTCGATACTTTTGCATTATGTCTGTGTTTCTTCATTTTTCATCCATTTGTTTTCACATCTTCATTCCACAAATTATGCCTTCCTTCTTAAGGGCATTTTTCCTCTGCTAACTCAAATTTCGGGCATTCTAACAAAACAACTCTGCAACTTAAATAATAAAACATAGAGAAACATACTTCTTCTATTACTCTATTACTATTATAGCACTTTGAACTATTATATTTTTGCATATAAAATAAAATTTTTTGTAGGCTTCTGAAATATATTTATGTTTCTGTACAGAATTTTCAGTGTGGTCATATATGATTGTACACCATTTCCAGCATATTCATTTGTACACTGGTTATATTACACCATGCGCATTTGTCTTTATAATGAAATGCTAATTCACACCTAGCTTTGTAGTACGTCAAATTCTAAAATGGCTCCCCAAATCCTTGTCCCTTGTATGCACCCTGCATAATTCCCTGGAATTTTAACCCTGTGATTAGGATATGATACATGTCATAATTGCAATGCTAAATGTGTATGTGCCATACAACAAAGCTACAGATTATGTGAATCAAAAACTGAATGAACAAAAAGGAAAAATACATCTACCCACAATTATAGTTGGTTATTTCAATACCCCTCTCTCAATAATGGACAGAACTAGACAGAAAATAATCAAAGATATCAAAAACACCATCAACTAATGGATAAAAGTAAAATTTATAAAACAATTCATCCAATAACACAGTATTTTTGTCTGTACAGGTTGTAATAAAACAAACAAACAACCAAACATGCCATAAAACTGGGTGGCTTGTAAACAAGAAAATGTATTTCTCACGGTTCAGAGGTTGGAAAGTCCAAGATGTGGGTACTGACAGGTGAGAGCCTGCTTTTGGTTCATAGATAGCACATCCTTACTGTGTCCTCACACAGTGGAAGAGAGGAGCTAACTCTCTGAAGTCTTTTATAAAGACCTGATTCCATTCATGAGGGCTCCACCACTGTCATGACCTAATTACTTCCCAAGGGCACTGCCTCTTAATACCATTACCTAAGGGTTAGGATTTCAGCATGAATTTTGAGGAGACACAAACATTCCAGTAATAGCAAACAATACACGTATTTTTTCCTTCAGAAAATATGGCACCATATGCCATTTCCTGGACCATAGAAAAAGTATCACTAAATTTTTAAAAAGTGTGTTTTCTGATAACAATATTATCAAAACTAGAAATTAGTAATAGAACAATAATAGAAGCTCCAAAATTTAAAACTAAACCATACAACTCTAAAAAAACACCATGAGTCAAAGAAGTTTCAAAGAAAGAAACCATAATATTAAAATACAGTATATAAAAATTTGAGCACTGACTATTCACAAAATAAATATTAGTTTTAAAAATGTAAAATTTTAAAAAGGAACAAAACTAATAGTAAAAGAGGATAAAAATATTGAATAAATAGAGGATAATGTTGACAATATAATATAATGTCGATACAGGCTATTAATTCATATAATCATGTTAAAACTGGAAAAATATCCATCAGAAGAACAAAAATAGAATGCTTATTTTGTAAATACTGGCAAAAGTGAATAAACTTAAATTCACCAATAAAAAAGAAAATGAAAGAGAAAAAAGAAAAAAAAGTAAGTGGAAAACACAAAGTAACATAGAATCAATTCTCATATATTTAAAACCAAGATAAATGCTTAAGTACTGTAGCTGTATCTGTTCAAGAGTAGATGTTGCCTGACTAAATCTAGGAATTTTACAGTATCAGAAATAAAATACACATAGAGCTTTGCTCTATATTTCAGATGTAGTATAAAATTATGCTGTTTATAATTTTCTTGCTTATTCTTTTTGTTTTATTTTGCTTTTAATACTTCAAATCCTATCTGGGAAAGCACTAATGCAATTATATAGAACAATTAATAATACCTGAAAATATGAGAACATTATATAAGCAACAAGAAAAAGAGATTCAAGAGAAAGCAATTTAAAAATAATTTTTTTTGTTTAAAATGTTTCATTACATGTGTACTACAAGCACATTTTTGCAAATGAAGTTAATAAGATCAGTGTACTCATTCAAAACTCCTATATCATTATAATTTTTGATATATTTTGTAAATATTTTGTAAGTTTGTAAGTTGTTATTTTGTAAGTTTTTGTAAATATTTTGTAAGTTTAGACTATCAAAGGTGTTTTAAATATAATTTCATTTTTATTTTAAAATGAAAGTAAAAGCATTACAATTATTGTAAATATTAGTTTGAA
The DNA here is from genome assembly GCA_030015415.1 of Cynopterus sphinx. Lineage (NCBI taxonomy): Eukaryota > Metazoa > Chordata > Mammalia > Chiroptera > Pteropodidae > Cynopterus > Cynopterus sphinx. The sequence goes on along the minus strand of CM057389.1, from coordinate 17,801,445 downwards.
TATTTAGCTACCCACTGAAACAATACATATTTTCAAAATATTTTAAAACAGCTGTTACCTAAAATATCTAAAACATTATTTTTGAAATCTTCATGGCTTTGACCTGCCTGCCTGTAAGGTCAAGACAGACACTAGAAAAGAGCAGCTGTCAGTGAGATTAGGGACAGGAGAAATTGTAAGATTTGTTTTACCAAGATATGCAGCTATTAAGATTTTACCAGTTTTGGGGGAGGCCTCCATGAACCTAAAGCCATAAATCCTGCTACACTGAAGACCTTCATTTACACGTGATAAAAAAGGTAAAGAGTCTTTGAAAAATGGCACTTAAGAGGCACCAACTTTTGCTTACAGGTACTTGCTCTTTTCTTCTGTCCTTTGATGCAGTCTGAGGAAAACATTGCTTAGGACTATTGAAAGTAACTGTAGATTGGAATATGTATCATGACTTGAGCCAACCAGTGTTTTGATTGAATGAATGACTTATGTATAATATGTTGTATAAAATGTTTTTGGCTCTCCTGTAACATTGTCATCTTTATGTAAACAGTATGGTGAGGATTTCTTGTTATCATCAACAAAACTTTCTCAATTATATCTCAATTATAACTTATTGATTTATGCTGATCTGACCTGAATGATCCTTGGTAAAGCATTCTATGACTATGGTCTTTTATTACTTATTTAATCTATTGATTTTTAAAAAATAAGTTAGGGCAACATGATTGACTTAAAAAATAAATCAATCCAATATTATTTAGTATCCTCTTTTTTTCAGTACTCTTATTTCTTTTCATAATTAAAAAAAAGTTTAAAATTTTTAAAAACCTAATGAATAAAAATAGGAAATAAATAAAAAATAAATAGTTGCAATGAAAACTGCTGAAATAATGTTTTTTTTGTCATCTGTTTAATGTCTCCAACAACTATCTATACATTAGAAAGTTAGTTTTAGAATAAGTTAATTATTTCCATGCTATGTATAGAAGCCATACTTTTTTTCTAAAAATAAAAAGTGAAAAGGTAACAATTTTCCAAAAACTTTCTCATACTATTCTGAAATGAACATTATCACAAGCAGATTAAGTTTTAGAGCTAAGTTTAAACAAACTTTATAAAATATGTAATATGTAATTCTTAATTAATTGGTGGTAATAGCCCAACTTTTGTCTTAATTGGAATAAAGCTGTATTCAAGAGTAAAAAAATAGAGCTCATGCTGGCAAATTATACAGTATTTGTGATATACAGTGTGTTTTTTTCTGCAACTCCCGTTCTAACCTTCTTACAATGGGGTTTACGTAGAATTGACCACATCTCCACCTCAATTGAGTATCAATTATCCTAAAGCAGATTAATCACATTTCCCATGCTCATTACCTGATTCTGCTAGCTCAGCAAAGAGCCTTCCCCTGACTATGGAGTTAGATTGAAGGAGGATAGAATGTCATCTATGGAAAGCTCAAGTACTTTTACTTGTAGGTTCAGAACATTTAAGGTCTATCCTGGGTACTGTTGACTATAGACAGATAGAAAGATAAGAAAGAAGTGAGCTACAGGGTAAAACAAATTCATAAATCATCCACTTGATTGACATATCATCTAAAACCAAGGGATAGAATCCCAATCAAACCATTTCAACCCTATCTTACTTACCACATGCCTTTTTATCTAATAAATTCTCTGTATCATGTAAACCAGATTAAATAGAATTTTCCATTTCTTCTACTATACTTGAAATCATAACATCCTCACACAGTAAAAAAACACATCCCCTAATCTCTTCTTTCTGAGGTCTTGAATCTACTCGGTTGGCATTCCTCTTCACATAAGTATATGTTCAGCATTCTCATTCTCTGTTTTACTCTGTCTTCCAAATAAGGCTTATTCATAGGAAAGAATCTAATATTGGCCATTCACATATTAATTTACTACAGAATTGAATCACCATATCACATTATCTAGAACTTTTCACATTATCTTTAAATGAAAAATAAATGAATTCATAGATTCACAGTTATGTAAAAATTTTAACTTCTGAATAAGAAATTTTGTCAAAATTCTAAATAGCTATTATTCATCTTTGAATCCTCACACTCAAGTTTGTCCTTGATGTTTGAGAAGTCTAAAACATGAGTACAAAAGCAGTTGTACATGGCATATGACTAATTTTTTAAACAAACTTTTAGTAAAGGTAAAACAATTGCTAAAAATTATTTATTTTTCATTTTTGAGAAATGTACCCTTAAAATGACCTTGTAAACCAGATTCAAATGCAGAATTTTCAGATTCTTTAAAGAGATATATGGTGGCATAGGTATACTGGGCCCTGGACCCACAGTGTGTCCTTATTCTCTTCCTATCATTTGGCTAGACCCTGTACCACAAGGATCCAGGTGCAAGTGTATGGACACCCAGCCCCCAAATCTAAGTTCTACTCACATTCACTGAAAAAAATATTGTTCTTGGCCATGACACAGGTTAGGGGTCTGCACGATGGTCCCACTGTCTGCTTTTGAGAAGACGGTCCTATGGAAGAAGTGGACTAACACTAGACAGACTTAAAGCTGTTTGAACAGTGAATTCCAGGCCATAGGAAACCAGAACATGGTTTAGAAAAGTAGATGCTGGCTCCAGTTAGGTATGTCCTCTTCGGTTCCTTGACCTCTTGGGGGCAGGTAGGCGAAAAGTCCAGAGCAGAAGGTACATAAAGGTTCCTGGGTCAGGGCTCCTCTAGGTAAAGTTCAAGGGTCATACTTCCCATTCTCTAGCACAATGCCTGCAGCAGTACAGAGACTAAGCATTACTAAATGCCTTAGTGTAGTGGGTTATGAGTGTTTTGAAATATTAATGTCTTTCCTGAAAAACAGAAATACTCTGAGTGAACATAGATTAAAGGAATGTAGCATGCATTTGGAGAAGATTTAGCAGGGCCTTGGTTCTCAAAGTAGCAGCAAGATGCATTCTAGACTACTGATTTAGAAATTCTGGAGGAGGGGTTCAGCAATTTGTAACTTAGCAAGCCCTCTAGGGGATTCTGATGCATACTAAAGTTTGAGAATCACTGGAGTCAATAGAATAAACCTGAAAAAAAGGAATAATTCTAGAATAGAATAAATATGTAAAGGAGAAAGTCACTTGAAAGAGAACCAAAATAAAACCAGTTCTCTGGAACTTTGTTGTTTTCTTCAACTATATTGTACTTATTAAACCACCAGTATATGAACTACTGTGAACTAAATTCATTATCTTTGTTGGACTTACGCATTCCTTCTTTTTTTTTTTTTTTCCTGATGAAGTCTCCTGGGGGCTTCACTCTAAGTCATTAACTAATTTTATTTTATCTGTAGGATAACTGAAGACTGATGTATGTTTAAAAAGATAATTCTGCAAAGCACCTATTAAGAGGGATGGGGATATTTAGGGAAACACATGTTTCTTTTTTTCCTTTGCCCATGTAGAAAGAGGAAAAAAGGTACACTATTATAAAAAAAAAAAAACTTTAAGCAAGTGAGCCTTTTCCCATCCTACTATATAAAACCTGACTACATCTGCAAATTCAATGTCCACTCACACTGCATGGAGAAATAAAAGCACTTAATCTTTACATTACACCACAATCCACATATTTAATTTATGCCTTATCAGTTCACATTTATATATTTTAAATATAAGCTTTGGACTAATGCTTATTTGAGGAAATTAATTGTATGTGTGTGAACAGTTATATGTTTTGTTTATGCATGTCATAAATATGTCTCTACCTTTATTTCTTAGGCTTTTACTAGGTCAGTACAATATCTGTTAAATTAATAACCTTTCCACTTAAAACTATTCTCAGAAGCAGAAGCAAGTCTCAAGCAGAAGTGAGGATGAAGATTTTTCACACATCCCTGACAAAATGGTAATTAATTTCATGCAATCAATTGTAAAATGTGTTTTGTTGCTAGAGTTAAAGAATTTTTTTTGACTCAGCTTTATTTATAAACCTGCTTTTCTTCTAGGTGAACTAGTCACCAATTTCCTGCCAACAGCTTTCTCACAGGAAACTTACTTTCTAATATAATTAAAGAGAGAGTGACAAGATGAGATGATAAATGAGAGTTATGCCTAAAGCCAACATAGATAATTTAAGTAGAAGAATTCCTTTTACTTCAACTTTCAAGTGTTCTTCACTTATCCTGCAATAAAACTCAAAAAGAAATCTAGTAGGCACATTCTAAACAAACTACATATGTAATTATATTTGATGTAGACTCTTAAATATTAATTAGACACCTGCTTTGATTTCTAGGTATAGTAAAATTTTTATGCATTTAATAGTTTCCTTTATCATGGATGAGTGTTATTTTTTTTTCTCTCAAACAGAACACTGCTTCATACATTAAATGTTTTTTTTTATCATATTAATTATTATTTAAATGCTATAAATTTCCACAAGTTTTGTCTCTCACATGGCCTTATACTTTACAGAAAAAAATCTACTTTAATTTGTTTATGAACTCATTTTTTTTTATAAAGAGTGAGATAAAATCATGAGTAAAATATTTGCAAACATACTGTCCTGTATTTTTCCAGAATTTCACCTTAAGGCAGCTTTACTTTATTTCTATTACTAAGAAGTTTACTTAGAAACAATATTTTTCAATCAGGAAAGCAAGCCTGAAAGAAAACTGATTTTAGAATTCTATTTCAAATTATTACTTTATTTTCTGAGATTTGGATTTATTCTAATAACCTGTAATAATATCACACAAAAAAATTGTGATGAGCAAATGAAATAATGTATGTAAGTGCCTCATCTTGTGCCTAGAGCACAATTAAAACAGTATAGTTTTATTTTTTGTTTTATTTGATAGTTTATAAAACCAAAGAAATATTTTAACTAGTATGTAATATTCATTGAATAGACACTATATTAAAGGCATGATACTTTGTGCTTCCAAAAATAAAAAGAAATAAATGGCCCAGTCCTTTTTACCTCAAGGAAATTTTAGTCTTGTTTAGAACAATACACATTAAACAAAGAATGAACACTTCTTATTATGTTTTGAACAATAAAAAATCATTAAGGTATACAGTCATTATCATATTAATTTGGAGAGAAGCACATTTCAAAATTAAGTTATTTTACCATTTACAAGTTTACAAATTAAATGTGTGGATGTCAAAATCAAGAGACACATTGTGAATTAATAAATACATAATTTTTGTGTGTATGTGTGTAATTGTAGTTTATTTACTCCGAACTTTATTAAGGAATAACTGACAAATATAATGCATATAGTTAATGTGTACAATGCATTGTGGAATGATTACCAAGATCAGGCTAATTAACATATTCATCATCTTACATAGTTAACTGTGTGTGTATTGTGAAAATGCTTAAGGTCTACTCTCAGCAACTTTTTAAGTATACAGTGTCTAATTATTAACTATATTCACATACTGTACATTGTACCCTCAGAACTTCTTATCATTGAAAGTTTGTGCCTTTTTACTTTTATCTCCCATTTCACACTTCCTCCAACCAATGGCAATGACCATTCTATTCTCTACTATCAAATCAGCTTTTTTCTTATTTAGAGTCTACATTAAATTGATACTTTATAGATATCGTCTTTCTGTTTCTGGCTTATTTCACTTAGCATAATGCCCTCTAGGTTAATCCAGGTTGTTGTAAATGTATTTTTTCCAAACTTTTACCTTGAGAATTTTCCAAATTTTATAGTAGAAGTTGATGATGAAGATAACAAACCCATGACAGGTTTTAGAAGGCTTAAATTCAATAAGTAATTTGAACACTTTTTTTTCCTTCAGGAAAAATAGAGAGAAAGTATTATTGTGTTTAGATTCTTCTGGTTTCAATGAGCCTTTATCATCCTTTATCATGGGATAGCCTTGGTTTAAACTGCCTCCAACATAGCAACTGTTTACATTATTGTAGTGGTTCTCAAAATCTGAGCTCCAGACCAAGAGAATCTGCAACACTTGGGAAATTGTTAAAAAAGGCAATTTCTCAGGGTCCACCACAGGCCTACTAAATTATAAATGCTGGGACTGAAGTGCAGGACTTTGTATTTTAGCAAGTGATTCTGTTACACTAAAACATGAGAACCACTGCTATGATATTCTACATGCGCCACACAAGAAATCTATAGAATCAAATATATGTAATTTATCATCCAAATTGAGACATATTTGAAAGTTAGCTATAGTTCCACTTATAATTACACTGAAAAACTGTTACAACAATGTATTATTCAGGGCAAATCATGGCTACCCTAATTATAGTGTCTTTGCCAAATAGAATGAATCCATCTATAAAAAATAATAATCAAATTAATATCAATTAAAACACTTATTGTACATCTGCATGAGGTGTGTGAACATAATGGAAAACATTCAAATGTAACAGAAACACTATTTCCAAACTAGAAGTGGGAGAAATTTTCTTCTTAAATCAAACAAAAGATATATCTTTAGATTTAAAGAATTTAAAAAACCTTAGGTTTATACAGGTAAGTAAAAGTGATAGCAAATATTTAATGAGCTACCCAACCATTCATTGAAACAAGAATACAAAGTATGTTTGCTATCAAAAGAAACTGTATTTGAATTTTTTTTTCATAGATATGTAAAACCTGGTCATGAGACATTTATATAATCATGAAATAAGACAAACAGATTCATAACATTATTAATAGCTATGTACATGGCACTGTGCTAAATTCTTGACTTGAACTAGCTCAGTCATTACTCAAAACAACCCCTTGAAGTAAAATTTTATCATGCCCATTTCTCAGTCGGGAAACTAATAATTAGGAAAGTAAAATTTGGCATACCAGTTATACTATTATTAAGTAGTGGGTTTCTCAGAGGTCTAAAATCTAAGCCTCCAGCGTTAATAATATCTATTCAATCAAAACTATAAAACCAACAAAATTTAAATTTATTATTAATTAACCAGGATAATATTACTTTGCTGAAATTCATTACTTCTTGTAAAAGGTTAAGATCACATCTTCATTGACCTTAGAGATTTGAGGTGCAAATTGTAGACTATACTCATCTTGACTAATTATTTTCTATTCAAAATAAATAGTGAAGACAAGGTCTCTGATGATAGACAGTCACACACTGGTAACTATTCTAGTCCATAATCCCAGTGATGCCTTTGGGAGGCATAATTAGGCTTTTGCTAGAAACTTCACTCTGCAGAGATTTGGTAGAAGATACCAAATCACAGTTATTTCAGGATAATCAGTTCTCAGAATGACAGCTTGAACAAATGCCCACTCTGGATCTCTTGGAGTTAACATTTATCTATACATATTTTGAAATATTTTCTTGGTCACTTTGTATATTAAGGCTAACATAATTTACAAATGGAAGATTATCTATCTATCTATCTATCTATCATCTATCTATGTGTCTATCATCTACCTATCATCTATCTATTATCTATCTATGTTTATCAGATTATTATATATAGTATATTATACATAATATATATTTATCAGAATTCAGATAGATCTAAAAGAATTGTCCCTTTCTTATTAATAGAGCTTGAAAAGGATAGCTATTTTTTCTTCATTGTTGTTGCAATGATTCTACATATTCCCAAGTACAAGTTATTTCCAGGAACTGAACTGATTGACCTGACCCTAAGTCCTGGCCAGATTAAAGAACCATTCTTGGCTAGTCATATGTATATTACACTTTCCAAATCTTCCCTGATACCCTCTTCTGAGAGAATACCTATCATTACAATGTCAAACTCATGAATTAATTCAATTTGCTTCAAATCTTGTTTTATAGATTGTGACAGAATGTTGGAAAATTTTGGTGTCTTTTGGAGAGAACAATACATATGTAATGAAGTCTGTCCCACATGAAAGCCAACCGTATTTGACTTATGCTTTTCAAGACTGGATTAGAAAAAATGGCATTAGGCAAGTCTGGGAGATCATATGAGTCAGCTTTTATCCTTTTGAATAACTTGAATATTCTTCTCCATTATGGACATTAATATTTTTCTCCTTGATTTGGGAGACTGGGACACATTTTCAAATCCATGATAGTCAATAATAATTCTCTAAAAGCAGTCTTATCTCCTCAGCCATCCAGAACTACTAAAAAGAAGCATAGAACTAGCAAAACAGCTTCCATCATCTTCTAATCAAGGCTATTTTTCTGTTGTATTTTCTAATCTAGGATCGCTTAATATTTGATATTGTTTGGGAAATTCTAAGGCCTTGCATTTAGCATGTCCAGTTAAAATCTAGAGGAGGATGCACTTACCCAACATTTACTTATGAGCTAGTACTGGCAAGACCATCAATGCATATATCACATCTATTCCAATTATACATTCACATAAATGTGATACCAAACCTGAATATCTCTTGTAGTCTCGTTTTTCTATCTTCAAATTTCTCAAGGCCCTGAATAACTCCTAAGCTTCACTTACATCCTTAATGCTGTTTAGGAATAATCAAGTATACTGTGCAGTGGTATTACATAATCCTATAAAGTTTTGTTCAGCTTCTCTAAGACATTCAACTTTTACCATAGTGTATCACTTCAGACGCCAGGTGGTTGAACATACAGATCACTGCATTGAGTTTTCAACAACGTCAGTGGCTGAACTTAGCAGCCTGTGTCAAGGTCTTTTGTTCCTCTTCCCTATGGGCTTGATTGGATTTATATTCATACAACCTGGGACAAAGGGAGTGACTCTGACAAGGTCCCTTGGGAAAGCTGGCTTCTGGAGTTGAAGCAAGTTTCCTTTCTTCCAACCAGTGATAATATAATAATGTACTAGTTACCTTATCACAGAAATCCTGAAACTTCATCTTGTGTTCTAATAGCCACATAAAATGTTGTACCTGATCTCTCACCCGCTCTTTTTAACTAGTTCTCTTTCTGTAAGCATTATTGTTCCTCTTGCTTTTTGTATTTTTTTTTTCCTGGAGATACAGTAAATCTTTCATGATATTACATAGAATCTCTTGCCCTCTCAATGGAAGAATCGCATGTAAGCACATGATCCAAGGTGTCTCAGTCCAAGTTTCTGCCATAGTTTGAGTCAGAGGTGCATGTTAAGAAGAGGCCTGAAGATCACTTAACCAATTCAGAGATGCTGCTGCTATTCCTATTTTTTTCTGTTTCTGTGGAGCTATACCATTTCTCAGCCAGTGAGAGCAGTGTAAGTTCCCCTGCTTTAAACGAAATTATCTCTGTTCAATATTCATTATAAACTTGAAAAGATATGTGTCTATTACCCTATTGGTAACTGCTAAACATTAAACACTACAGAACATTATGGACTAATATTCATACCAAACATTCCTTTTTATTCAGTGTCCAGACATAAATTAATAGCCTTAAGTCAATTGACCCAGAAATATAAGAAAGTAAGAATTCCATAGGCATCTTTTGGTATTTCTCAGCTAAATGATAAATTCTTTTATACTATAGCCTCCACTTTCCAGATTTATTTTCCTATCTCACGTGTCCTTGAATGATTCATTTAAGGACTAGCAATCAAAGAGGGTAACATCAAGATGAAAAACAATGTCCTTCCAAGTTTGCAATATGGCTTTTGGTTATAATTTGGATGTTTTCATTTCAAGTACCAGAAAAAAGCAGACTTCTCTGAGTTATGCTCTTCTCCTCCAAGAGGTTTCGGTTTCATGAAGTAAAGTTTCAGAAAACAATCAGAGTTTTATTAGCTGATTACCTCCTCATTTTCTTTCCCTTGACCTCACATTTCATCATTTCTCTAGTGGAGAAATCTATGTCACCTATATTTCATTGGTAAGATGTATCACAGTTATTTGTTACAGAGCTTTTTGTCAGTAAAACCATGAGTAGAAAAGCAGTCACTGGGCTACCATATTCTCATTAGAACTTCCCAGGCTGCCCCCTGTCCCTATATTCTTCAACATCTAAAACCTCTATGTGGCAACTATAGTTACAGGTTGGTCATCAGTTGAAACAAAAATGATATAATGTTACATTTACTTAGCTTTATAGAACAATATTAGGCAAAAAATACAGCAACTATGACATCATTATCTCATTATATTGGGGGCCCAGATAGCATCTATTTTTTAAAATTCCTTTATCCATAAGGGACATTAAGACTGCCACAAATAGGTATTGATCACTCCAGCCTCAATGTCCTGACAACATTTTATCCCATGCAATCGTGTAAGCCAAATGCCTGAAATCCAACCCTCAGCTTCCCCAACAGTGGTATAGCTCCATTCCCATCCCTTACAATTTCAAAATGGAGGATCTTAACTCTAAATTTCAATGGAACAGTACAGTGTGGAGACAGAGCCCAAGTGCATTCCAAAGCATGCCTGCATCAACCAAAATATGCCATATCTCCTTCATGCTCTAGTTCCTTCTTTTATAGTTAATATTTTTTTTTCTCAATAGCTAATGCTACTTCAAATAATACTATATGACAACAAGGTGATTGCATAAACAAATTAGATGCTGAAGCTGTGAGAAAATAGTTTTAAGGTGGTAACTGATATGACATGAATATGCTGCCTCTGTTTAAGAATTTCAAAAAATTTTGACAAATAATAAATTGAGCTTAATATTTTAAAGTAAATTCACATTGAACCAAGAATCTATAGACTCTAGTTTGAGAATCACCCTTCAATAAGAAGAAATCTTATGCAAATTTTACTCTATGTCTTTATCTCTATCACTAACTCTTTGTTAAGTAAAAAGAAGGGAATCTAGAGTGGAAAAATAATTCATCACTGACATCTCACTACATTAGAGATTATCTCTATTTCATCTTCTCACGTTAATCAACAAAATAAGCTATAATCAATCACTTATAATAACTTATAATACCTATGTATACTGCTTTCATTAACACATCACTTTGTTTTTATTATATATATACATATATGTGTATATGTATGTATGTGTGTGAGCATAATATCAAAAGAATTGACATTGCAATTCTACGGGTACAATTATAGAGACAAAGATAGTGAACAAGATAAAATATTTGATTGAAATTTAATTACTAATAATGACTAAAATTATAATCTGATTTCTAACACTTTGAGAGTAAAAAAAAAATAGGCCCTGTTGAAAGAAATCTACAACCTTGCCACCCTGAACACACCTGATCTCAAAAGCTAAGCAGGGTCATGCCTGGTTAATATTTGGATGGGAGACCATCTAGGAAGGCCAGGTGCTATAGACTTAAAAAAAAAAAAGTAGTTAAAAGTGTTTTGACATGTTAATAAATTCATAGAATCAATGTGCTTAACTTTTAAGAAGCCATATTTTGCATCATTATAATACTGTTCATTTCAGAATAGCACAGAAATTTTGTTAAAAATTAAAGTGACAACTGTTTATTTAGAGAATTGTCAATTTTTTCCTGGGAAAATATTATAAGTAAATCACTAAAAAATGTGCTTACATTTTGAGATATCAGGGGAAAATGAAACTTTCTAGAGATAATTTAACTAGTATATAACTTTATGTTATAATTGCATTGAAGACCAGATATTATGATCATTGACTTTATTTTTTTATTTTTATTAATAGTCCATATAATGCATGTAAGATAAGTAAATTTCTGTTGCTGATATGCTGTCCAATCTATGATATTGTTATTAAAAAAAGCATCCCTCAATAGAAACACCACACACACACACACACACACACACACACACACACACACACACACTAATTGATAAGAAGATCAATTTACCTGTTATGAATTGAAGCATTGTTTTCCCTGTCTCCAAACCACCCACCCCCCCCTCGCCACCTCAAATTCACATGTTAAAACTCTAACTCCTAATGTGATGATATCTTGAGATGGCATGTTTGGGAGGTAATTAAATTTAAATTCAGGCATGAGGTGGGCTCTCAGGATGTGATTAACGCTTTTATAAGAAGGGATACCAGAGACCTTGCATCCTTTCTTTCTTTCCCATGTAAGAACTCAGCTAGAGAGCAATAGTCTGTAAACCAGGAGGAGAGCTGGAAACCAAATTTGTCAGCATTTTATCTTGGTCTTTCCAGTTTCCAGAACTATAAAAAGTAAACTTTTGTTGTTTACATCACCTAATCTACAGCATTTTTTATTGCCATTTGAACAGATTAAGATAATACAGTTTGGAATTATATATCATGTGAGTGAGGAAAAAAAAATTATATTTCCAGATATACTGATCTGAAACACCATCTTGAGCCTGGATTGTCCTCTAACAAAGTGCTTTTGGATATTTGTGTGTCTTTTGTTTTCAAATGTTTTCTCCCTATACTCTCTAATGTTATTTTGATAATACTATATTAAGTGAGATAAATGGGTTTTATCAATTTATTGATGAAGAAATAGAGACATACAGAGTTTAAGTGATTCAGTTACTGCTTTATTGTCATTTAAAATGACTTTCAATTAAGTTATCTGACTTTCGCCCTGTTTCCTATTTTATTATTACCTTAAATAATTTTTGGAAATAATGGTCAATATTATGCCACTGTATACTTATTAAGACTAAAAATAAAATTAATTGAGTAAAAATAACTAATTATTAAAATAACATTCTAATAATTTAGCTTGGTATCCCCCTTACTATATTGAATGAATCCTAATATCCAAAGGTGATGATAAGGAGGTGGAAGCTTTGGAAAGTGATTAGGTCATGAAGGCAGAGCCCTCAGGAATGAAATTCTTTTCTTATAAATGAGGCTCCAGAAAGACCTAGTCTATATGAAGATACAGTGAGACGTCTACAACCCAGAAGAGGGCTGCCACCCCATCACTTCGGTGCCACAGTCTTAGATTTCCAGCCAGATCTGTGAGAAATAAATTTCTGTTGTTAATAAGCTACACAATCTATGATATTTTCTTATAATAGCTAGAACAAACTAAGACAGAAAATTGTGATAGAGATTGGAGTGCTGCTGTAACAAATACCTGACAATGTGAAATTGGCTTTGAAACTAGGTAATGGGCAGGGTGTGGAAAAGTTTTATGGTGCATGCCAGAAAATGCCTACGTTGTTGTGAATGGACTGTTAAGGACAATTATCACAGCAGCTCTAAAGAGAGGAGAACGGTAGAGAAAGAAGCCTTGGTCTTCTCACGGAATACCTAAGTGGTCATGAACAGTGTTGGTAGGAATATATGTGGTGAAGGTCATTCTGATGAGGGCTCAGTAGGAAAAAAGGAACATGTTACTGGAAGCTGGAGGAAAAGATATCCTTGTTTTATAAAGTGGCAAAGAGCTAGGCTGAGCTGTGTTTGTTTCCTAGTGTTTTGTGGAGGGAGGAACTTGTGTGCGATGTAATTGGATATTCAGTTGAAAGCATTTCTGAGCAAAGTGTTAGAGGAGCAAAGTGTTTGAGAAGCAATTTGGCTTCTTTTGAATGCTCACAGTAAATTAGAGGAGAGGAATGACTTAAAGATGGAATGGGTAATCAAAAGTTAAAAGTTTGGAAAATTCTCAACTAATCCACATTGAAAGAACTAATAAAACAGACTAAAACGGATACACATGTCCTCCCTGTGGACTATGCATTCACACACACCACACAGTTGGATCATTCCTACTCATTTTTCAAATGTGACCAGTTTATGAAGATTTCTCTGATACTTACTTACAAAAATTTTTTCTTTGCTGTATTTTATAGTAGTCTGCAATTTTATTACAGTGCTCTTCTTGTCATAGTTTAATTTTAAGTTGATTAACTGCCTCTTTCTACCACTAGTTTTTAAATTAGTTTTATGCAAATTTGTAAAATACCTAGCTCTCCTGTTCTCAAGAAATATGTATGTTTACATGTGTATATACATATATGTATACAAGCGTGCATATATGTATTTAAGTATATTATTGGAAAAATTAAAGTTGTAAAAATGTTACTTTATTGCAATAACAAAATATTAGTGGATTTATGTTGTATGCTCAATTATTCCAATTAATGTCTCATGGAACTATCTGCCTGTATTAATAAAACATTTGAATATTTTATGCAATTTGAATACCTTCTTAAAAAAGAAAACAATGTAGCTGTAAGAAAATGTCTATATCAGAAAATAACATGTTAAGAGATATCATCAAAATGATCTACTTTGAAGTATTTTAGAAAAAATAGAAAAGTAAATAATTATAATATAATTAGCACTTGATAAATATGAATGAATTATAAAATATAAAAAAAATTCTCTACCTCAATATTTTATGTTAACATGTTCTTAAATTTATGAGTCAATGTATATTGTATAAATTTCAGTATTCTCTTAATATGCTTTTTTTTAAAGCTGTGCTTGTGTAAAAAAAAAAATCAAACCTCTAAAAATTCAATGTAGCAGGATTTCTTTCTCTATCTAACATGTACTCACATAGTTCTACAAAATTTTCGACCAAAATGATAGCCATATTTTTAAAATTTCCAAATAAGAGGGTTTGGGGTAAGGGGCAAAACTGTGAAGAAAATGGTAAACATACAGTTCTGTTAGCACATGTGAGTTGTCAGGTATAAGCAATTACTATAAGATATTCTCACTGGAGGCTGGCCCTACTAGCAAAACATCTGTCCTCATTTTCAGACTTAAATCTGTATTTTCTGGTTTTCTATTTCCAGGAAGATATTTTCCCAAAGTTTGTGTATACCATACCACAGTATTCTTTTTGAAGTCAATTTTACCATTCTTTTCCTTAGCTTTTTTTTTATAATACATCACAGAACTCTGAATCACAAAATACAATTTTGTTTTAGGAATACAAATTCTTTAAAGTTTTGTGGTCTGCCCTAATAACAAGAAGAATAATCCAGAGACATCATTATTTTCTGTTTTAAATATCTACATGCTTTACAGTTATATAACTGATCTCACATTACTATTATGCAATCATTCAATTCTTGTAACAACAGTTCATTTAAATTTTAGAGTTAACACATAGAATGTACAGAAGCTACAGACATAGACATCCTCATCAGTTTCATCTTCTGTGAATATTATTTCTCTACTATGTGCTTTATGTGATTAAAATGGTAGAAAGTGTTTTGAAAAGAAAGTGAATTTTGGAGATAGAAGATGCCATTACATAACAGAAATTCATGATGATTCTGAGTAATAGTAATTAAGAATGGCAATTGTTGGCTTTGTTTCCTATAAGAGCTCTCAATGCTTTCTTTGTAGTCTATCTAATTTTATCTCACATACTAACTCACATTTCTTATGCATTTGGGTTTCAGATAAAATCAGAAAAACAGGTTGAATCAGTAAAATCTGACTACTCAACTTAAAGGCATGGAAGTAGAAAATATGAAATTGTGGCAAAACAAACAAGATATTCATTTGTCTTTAAGGTAATAGAAAGAGCTCAACACGATGACACAAAATTTTACTTTAACAAATGGACTTTATTGAGGGATATGTTTTGAATTGGTTTTTCAAAAGATAAGGCTAATGAGTTCTGATATACTTCACTTGCAGTCATTATATTCACCTTAGTCTTAAAATTCTAAAAAATTGGTAGATATTTGCTAATTCTTAAAAAAAAAAGCTGTTATATTCTCAATTTCAAATAAGGGTAGACAATTTTAGTGGCATTATAAGTTTCAAATCATATACATATACGAATAATACACATATATAATTATATACATACACACACTATGTATATTTTGTTCATATATACTTATAAACTTTTCCTGCAAGTTGTGCAAAGATTACTTACTCTTTGTAGAAACTACTTTTTTCCTCCAGAAAGACCCTGTATTAATAGTGTCTATAAAATTCCTCTCTTTCTCTCCCAATTTATGTCTAGCATTATGTATTCTTTGAAACTTTTTATTCTCCACCTAGGTGCTATGGTTGGTTTGATGCCTCTCCTATTTGATCTACCCTTATAATTTCATAGTTCCTTTTGTGTATCTTTATTATGAACATTTTTAATGTACTTTAAATACTAGATTTTTTCTTATGTCAAGCAAAGGAAAGGAAAGGTTAAGACCTTACACTTGTTTTTCACTAGTCCAGAGCCAAGTATTGGAAATATGGCAGGTATTTTAATATTGCTTTCTAAGTGAGATATGTAAATGAATGATAGGTGTATTTGATAATGCTTTCTGTGATTCTTCTTTTTTTTTTCAGTTTCTGTTGCAAGGTTATTTTAAAAGATTTGCTCTGATGCTAAATAATACATGTTCAAAATCAGATTATCAATTCACTTCTCTGTATAAAAATTATTTTCTTTTAGTTAATTTCTAATAATTAAGCATGCTTGAAACTTTAAAGCCATATTTGACTCTCCACAAGCATTATCATTTTTAAACACAACTACATTTTAAAATTTCTATAAGTTGTATGTTTTTAATGTTCAGAATCTGATCTAACCATCATACATTTATGCCCTAGTTATCCTGGCATCCCATATTATAATCTCAAATCACATTAAATGGATAAAAATATATTTTAAGAATAAGTAAATTTTGGAATACAAGGAAACATGATAACAATTGGCAGTCATTTTGAGGAATCCCTGAAAGATAAAAAGAAATATATAAAATATTGGGAGAAAATAAGACCCCAAACCAGTGGAGAAGACTTTCAAAAAGTCTTTTGGAGAAAACAGTAGGTGTAGTTTGGGCAAGTGGCAATCTCAAAATTAATTGGTATACAATTGAGTGATGTGGAAAATCTGCATCCCTCTAGGGAAAAGCTATATGAATATAAAACTCATAAATATCACACAAATTGTGCCACCATTTACTATAACTTGTATCAGTAATTATGTTGCATAAGTTGCTTATGTCAGTCATAGGCATGGGGGTCAGAAAGGCAGGTTGGCATCTCTAAGAAGATAAAGAATTGGTATACCCAATAAACAACACACACTCTTTCATCAATAATTATTAGAAGTATGCACTGATTAAGAGATGTAGTATCCAAATAAAGAAAAAAAAGAGCTCAATTACTTATATGGACATATAAGCCTGGTTCACCATTGATTTGATGAATGCCAACAACATGGGGAAGAAAAAAAGAAAAAAAAATTCTAATACCTAAACAGAGAAAATAGAATATAGAGAAGACTTTAAAATAGACATAACTAGTAGTTTAAGAAAGATAAAGTCTCTTCATTTCCATTAAATATGAGCTGGCTGAATCTGGGTGCAAAATAGAAATAGGTAGATATCGGGAAAAACAAAACATAACTGAAATCCCAAACTCAGTTTCCTAGGTACTTGAATAAACATAGCTAAATAGTCATTTAGTGAGCAGGAAAGTAAGCGAATTGGTTTTTAAGAATAAAATTTAAATATTAAACAAGAGTGAAAATACAGAGATTTGAGAGAGAGTCTCAGAAACTACGATACCTAATTAGAACTGGAACTAGAGAAGAGAGATAGATGGAAGATAAGAAGGGAAAGCAGTGATCTCTTGAAGAAACATTAGAAAAATACATTCTGAGATAAAGTAATCAGGCTTCAATATGACAATATAATAAACCAAAGTACAGGAAAATCGTTGTATGCAGAAAAAAAAAGTATTAAGAAGAAAAAACCCCACAAAAGTGCTTGTACTTTTCTCCAAATAATTGATAACGTACCATCACACAATCTTTTATCTGAAACATATTAGCTAATTGTATTTGAGAATTCAGAAATTTTTAGATTTGCAAAGGTAATATGAATTGCTTTAAGACTATTTTAGCTAATTAGAGAAAAAGGGTAATTTAAATCCAAAAGTATGAAAAAATAAATTAATAAAAAGATTAGAGCAGAAAACAAGAAAACTGGAAAATAAAAATCAGTAGAGAAAATTAATAATACCACAAGCCAATTCATTCTAAGATAAATAAAACTCATAAAGCTTCAGTCATAAAAACCAGAAAGAAAAGAAAAAAGATACAAATTAGCAATGTTAAAAATAAAAAAGGAGTTATTGCTACTGATCTCACTGACATTAAAAGAATAATAAAACAACAAAGAACTCTGTGCCTACAATTTTTATAATTCAGATACAATAGATCAATTTTTAGAAAGGTATAAACTACCATATTAAAAAAAAAAACCAGCTATCCTGAATAGCCTCATCCTATCAAAATCTTTGATCAATAATTAAAGAAAACATAAAAGTAACATCTGGTCCAATTCACTGGTAAATTCTACTAAATATTTATAAAAGAAATTACATTAATCTCTACAATTTCTTTCAGAATATGCAAACAAAGGAAGATTTCACAAACTTATTCGATGAGGCTAGCATTACTCTAATAACAGAATCAGATAACAATATTACAAGAGAGAAAAACCAGACTGATATCTCCCATGAACAGAACTGAAAAATTCTTCAATAAAATATTAGCAGACATACTTCATCAATATATAAAAAGAATTATATACCATGCCCCAATGGAATTTATTCTGAGTTTTCAAAGCTGGTTTAACATCAGAAATTCAATCAATAAAATCTTGAATAGACTGAACAAGAAAAAAATCATATCAATATACACAGAAATTTTTTTTTCCAAAAAATCTAAAACATCTGCTATGTTTAGGTTGAATACCTATGTCAAAACCCTTTGCACCCAAAGTCATGGTATTAGGAAAAGATGCCTTTGGGTGGTGATGAGGATTTGGCCCTCATAAATAGTATTCTTACTACAAAAAAGAACCTATAGAGTTCCCATTCCCTTTCCACCATGTGAGGGCACATCAAGAAGATGCCTACTTATAAGTCAGGAAGCAAGCTCTTACCAGACATGAAATCTATTGAAGCCTAGATCTATGATTTCCCAGCCTTCAGGATTGTGAGAAATAAATTACCATTGTTTATAAGCCACCAGACTATGGTATTCTGTTACAGCAGACCAAATGAACTAAGACAACATTTATAATAAAAAAAAAAATCTGTAAACTATGAATAGAAGAAACACTCTCAAATCAACAAAGATCATTTACAAGAACTTACATCAAATTTAATAATGAGAAACTAGGTGCTTTTTTCTTAAAATTATTACCAAAGCAAAAATGTCTTCTCTTGTTACTTCTATTGAATTTTGTACTAGAATCTATAGATAGAAAATCACAATAAGAAAAAATATCAAGTGTTTATAGGTTGAAACACAATAAAGAAAACTCTATTTACAGTTGACATGATGTCTGTAAAGAAAATTCTAAAGAGTCAACAAAAAACCCCTAAAACTAGTTAAGTAAAGATAGCAGTCATAGGACACAAGATGATTATATAAAATTAAATTGCTTTCATTTATACCAGCAATGAAAAATTAAAATTAGAAAAAAAGTGTTTAAAGACATTCCGAATGTAACAAAATTAAAGACATAAATTTTTTTTAAAAAATTAGACAGAACCTTCATTTAAAAACTACAAACCACTGAGAAAAAATCTAAATGATTGGAGAGATATTCCATATTTATGAATTGACAAACAATATAGTTAAAATGTA
The DNA here is from genome assembly GCA_030015415.1 of Cynopterus sphinx. NCBI lineage: Eukaryota > Metazoa > Chordata > Mammalia > Chiroptera > Pteropodidae > Cynopterus > Cynopterus sphinx. The sequence continues at coordinate 17,781,969 of CM057389.1, read as the reverse complement.
ACTTTTTTTCTAAAATGAACTATAGATTTAATATAATCCCAATTAAATTCTTAGAAAGTTATTTTGTAAATATTGACAAAATGATTCAAAGTTTATATGGAATCAAAAGATATAGAGTAGCCAACACAATACTAAGGAAGAAAAGTAAGTTTGGAGGACCTGTCAATTTCCAGACTTACTATAAATCTACTGTAATAAAAAAAAATGTGATATTAGCAGAAGATAAGACATAAGCATCAATAAAAAGAAAAGAGATCTGAAAAACAGACCCACAAGTCTGGTCAAGTGGTTTGGACAGAGGCACAATGGCAATTCAGTGGAGAAGGATAGTCTTTCCAACAAATGGTACTGAGACAATTGGAGAATGACATGTTCAAAAAAAAAAAAAAAAAAAAAGAACCTAGATAAAGACATTACATTTTACACAAAAATTAACTCAACATGGATGTTAGGCCTTTACATAAAATTTAAAACTATATAATTTTTACAAGAAAACAGGAGAAAATTTATGTGATTTTGGATTTGTTACATTTTTAGATATATCTATAAAGCATAACCAATTAAAGAAAAAACTAAGCTGACCTTATTAGAATTCAAACATTTTTATTCTTTAAAAGATGTAGTTGAACTAGTAAGACCAGAGATGATTAAAAAATTTATATAACTTGTCCAAAGCTAAACAATAATTGGTAGAATCAGAATTATAACTCAAATTTGTCTGATATCAAAGTCTTTGCTTTCTAACTTACTTATGGTAATAACATATCTAAATAGTATGCCAAAATTACTTTTTGGAAATCTGCTCAGCAATATACATTTATGCACTTTGGCTCATTTCAGATTTATATATCAGTGAAGAAAAATGAAAAACCATTTTAGGTATTTTAGGAACAAACAGATTTTATAGAGCTACCCAGGAGCCTATGAAATAATTCTAAGAACCAGAAGAGAAAATACCAGGTGATTTTGGTTATATCCTGTGGCTGAATCTAGGTGTCCAGTTGAGAAGAAACCACTGCCCTACCCAAAGATTAGGGAACTGCAAGAACTCTGTGAAGTTTATAGTCAAAGTTGCCCTATAGTTTATAGTCAATGTTGCTGTACCCTTCACATCAGTGTAACTGCCTTCCAAATCTCAAGAACATTGACAGAATATAAATTTCTTCTAAAGTTTAGCAATAATGTTGATTTGCTATGTGATCTTTATTCATATTCTCCAAATAGCTCAGTTGACTGTGGTCAACCTGACAAAATATTACTTGCTTCAAATCTGGGGCTCTATATCTCAATACATACACTATGGCTTAATCTTCAATTGCCTCATAAAGTCCTAGGAGACCACAAATAGCGATGCATATAATAGGACCAGGCCAGGGAACAGAGACTGTAACAGAAAAAAAGCTTTAGCTAAGACAGTTTATCCTTCTAATGTCAGTGTGGCCACTAGCAATGAATATTCATGTACATTAAATGGTGACCTTGCCCAAGCTTATTCAGGTAGTAATGAATCAACTTTAAGTTGTTCTGACTCTAAAACCTTTGTTTTATGTTTCTCAAGGAAAACATGTGCATTAAAGTCCCCAAAGAATTGTATTGTTGTAAATTTGAGACAATGTCTCAAATAATCAAGAAGCAACAGAAAAGAATAAATATAGCTGTTTGCGTGGCCAGGGTTGAACAGCGAGTTCACAAATATTCTGTTATTTTTATTATATCATATTTCAAATGAACGTTTCTTCCTCATTTTTCCAAATTGTGCGTAGAGAAATATCTTGATTCAAAATGTGATCATGCCTCATCAAATTCCATTATGTATTTAATTAAGATATTAATGAGACAACTCTTAAATTGAATGAGAAATTAACCTACTAGTTTATTGTTAATAGCCAAAATTATTAGGCCTCCCTCTTCACTTTCCTGCACCACACAGCACTTGGTAAATTAATTTTCACTTGCTGTTTAAAGTTCTTTTCTATTATTTTTTGAAGTCTTCTCGTATATCTTCTAAGAACCATTTAGAAATGGCTCATTTAACCTTTGCAAAACATAACTGTAATTTCAAAGATAGCATTTTGTTCTTTCTGAAATTGAGCTCATTTACATCCTTCATATTTAAGTTTCAAGGGCTTTTCTCTATTTAAATGGTTATCTTAATAAAAGATTGGTGTACATATATAATATGAGTCACAAATGATTTCTGTGCCAACAGTTTTCCATTTAAATTGAAATATTAACATTATCATAAATTTATGTATTTAAAATAATAGTTTATAGAATTACAGCTTGACACTGTAGAAATTAATGTTACAGAATTAAGTATAAAACTTTTCTTACATTAGGCAAAACTTAAAGATTTTTCATACAAGCAAAATTATATAAATTAGAAACTATAACATGTAGATACAAATATTCAAGTTGAAATGCAAGATTAAACTAGAAAATACAGAAAATATAGACAAAAGCTTTTTTTGTTTTTAATGCATGGATATTATTTTAGAAATATATTTGATTTAGAAACAATAATTATCTTATTTTAATTATCCATTCAAAGTTTTGTTTTCAATTCATAGGACAAACATTAAGAAAAGAAATATTCTAATGTTATACATAGGTCCCAAAATTTAAAATTACATTGTATATAAATAGTACTTTCATTATATTTATACCCAAGTATTTAATAATTCTGATACCATTGACAGTTATTTACTTTATGATTTTATTTCTAATTATTGCTATTACATAGAAATCCAATTGATTTTGTATGATTTAATCTTATATTCTACAACACTGCTACACACTATTAGTTCTAGTAGGATTTTTGTAGATTTTATAGGACTTTCTATATAACTGATTATGTTATCTGCAAATAAAGACATTCTTAATTTTCAATTTAGAAGTGTTTTATTGTACTAATATACATACTGGATTTTGTGGTGAATCATATCAATTGATTTTCAAATGTTAAAATGACAATTACTATGATAAATCTCATAATTTATTATGTTTTTCATATATTTAATATGATGTGATAATATTTTGTTTTATAATTGCATTTATGTCCACAAATACTATTGGTCTTAAGTTTTTCTTTTATTGCAATCTTTGTCTACTTGTGTTTTCAGTGTAGTATCAGTGTAACAACCCACAATTTTAGGATATATAATTTGTTTTATATATTTTTGAATAGGTATCCTAATATTTTGTTAAGGCTTGTGTGTAAATTTATAAAAAATATTAGTTTGTATTTTCTCTTTTGTACTTTGTTTCAGTTTTATATTAATGTAATAATAGTTTCATAAAATGAGTTGAGAAGTAATTAGTTCTGTTTTCTGGAAGAAATTGTGTGAAATTGGTATTGAGTCTTTACATGTTTGTGAAGTTCTTCATTGAAACCATCTTAGCCTGGTGATTTTTACTTGGGGGGCTTTTAAAATACAAATTGACTTTAGGTATTACTTAGAAGACTAGGTTATTGATTTCATCTTGACTGACTTTTGGCAGATTGTGATTATTGAGGATTCAGTCCATTTCTTCTAAGTTGTTGTATTTATGAAGATGAAACTTTTCATAATATTTTCTTATTATCCATTTAATGGCATCAGAATTTGTTATAATATCTTGTGTTTTGTTCCTGATATCACGGGCTGCATTTTCTCTCCCTTTTATTTTAATGTTTTCAGTTTTACTGGAGGTTTATCAATTTTGCTCTCTCATGGACAAACTTTTTGTGTAATTAATTTTTTCTATTTTTATATAAATTTAATTAATTTCTACTCTTATTTCATTTCTTCTGCTTGTGTTTATTTTTATTTATTTTTTCTAATTTCTCTAGTAGAAACTTAAATTATTGAAATTTCTGGCTTTTTCCCCTCAGTGTAACTAGTAGAGTTATCCATCCTTGTAATTTTAATCTACCTGTATTTGTATAAAGTGAATTTATTGTAGATAACAGACATTAAATGTCTTTATATATAACTGATCATTCTCTGATATTTTGATGATATAGAATTAATATTATCATATGTGATATTAATATATGTGATGTGAAGTCTATCATCTTAAAATGTTTTTTTTTTTAATTCCTGCTTATCCTTTATTCTCTTTTTCTGATTTATCTTTTGGTTTAAATGTTATTCTTTTCTCATAATTCCATTTTACCTTCTTTATTAGCTTATTAGATATAAGTCTTTGTTTTTAATTTTGTGACTATTCCTTCAACAGATCCCCATTAATTTTTGTGAGCACTTTTTTGCTTTTTGATACTAAAAAATGATCCAGGCTCATTTTGTATATTTCTTATGCTAGTTCTAGAGTCTGATGTATATTTAAAGAATACTGGTTTTTTTTCTTTTACTAAGAAATGGTTTTAGAAACCAAGATCTAGGTGCTAGGTGTACTCATTGTGCCTAGGAGGTCACTGCTTCTAGGGCAACTCATCTCAAAAAACCAGGAATATATCTTTGTATTATAATGTATAAATATACACATATTTATACATATTTCCACATGCAATCTTCTGTATCTCTATTAAGCTAAATATCAATTCCTACTGATGTCTCTAACATCTAATACATTATTACATGTATTATTTTAGTCTTACCCTTGCTTATTTGTAAATTTTAACTCCAACACAGAAAATTCTCACTATTCTTCATCCATTTAGTTAATTGTTCAATTTCAGTATATCTTTATAACAATATCATAATTACTATTCCCATGGGAAACAACTAAAATATAGTGCTTCTATGCATTTCCTGTTTTATGCAAAATAATGTATAATTCATTGTACAATTTTCCACATAATTTTCCAGATATCAAGTAATTTTTATAGTACAGACTCATCCTAGAGCATTTAACCTGAAATAGAGGCAATATAATAAGACCTGTTGCCTAGAGTTGATTTTATATAAAATTTCTAGCACAATTTGTTTTACAATATTTTATGCATCATTGAACTACAGATTATTTACAGTTTTTACTTGTAAAACTACTTCAATATCCTATCAAATTAGTCCTGTGATAAATGGCTTTTGGTATAGAATGGATAGGCATGTTGGTTTTATGAGATATTTAAGTAGAATAAATAAAGATTATTGACTACAATTAAAATGGGTTATAAATAGAGACTAAGAACATTTATATTTACTTTTACCTAGGTATTATTACATGTAAGTATTGAACTGGATTTATAATACTTAAAGGGTATCTGACTTTCTATTAAAATGATATGAATAAAGAGTAACATGCTATTGTTCTTGAATATTTTAGTCCACATCAAACAAAAAAACCTTTAAACTGACATTGTACTCATGTATATTAAATCATAGAGTTAACCTGGATATCATTTTCCTAATTATTTTTAATATGATAAATCCATTGCAATTTTATTTCATATCAAGCATATGTGTGCATTCATTTCTGGAGTTACTGACTAAAAACAAAAATAATTTTAAGATGTTCAATACACCATTGTAAATTTACTATGAATGTTTTCATGAAAACATATGTATCTGAAGTCTAATCATTCCTTTGCCTGTCATGGCAGTAACAACTGGGATGTGGAGAAAAATGTGAAGAATAAAAGGAAGGCATCATTTTAAAACCAGTTACTGTGTATTAACCATTTTCCATTTTGTCTCATTTAATCTTTACACCAACCTTTTAATACAGTTACAAGCATATCCAGTTTAGAGAACAAAAATTTATATCAAGAAGGGTAATTTGTCTAATTTCACATTGCCATTCAGTGCAAATTTTCAGAAAATCCAGGCTTTTTCCTATTGAAATTACCAGAAAGTATTTCCAGTATCATAGTGAATGCAACCAAAAATAACAAAATTTTATGAATACCAACACGAAAAAATTCAAGTTACAGTATATCACTTTTTCTGAATCTATTATAGTTTTTATGGATTTTTACTTTTACTAGGCATGTTTTATAAAAAAATTCATTTTAAATATCAATTACAAGTTAGTCCTTTCGAAGGAAAATGCTAAGGAAGAGGATCTTAAAGGAATCAAGACTTAAAGTTATAATAAATGTTTAAAATACTATCTGATGTCTAATACAATAATAATAATATAAATTATCTTGTTAAAAAATAGAAAGAGAAGTCGAATCTGTCAAAATCTCATCAAGTTACTTAATGTTATTGACAAACTGAGTATAGTTCATATGGAAAGGTGAAAAAACAGAGTAACCAACAAAATATTGATGAAGAACAAAAACAGAAGACTGACACTACCCTACTTCAAAATTGACTGTAAGTTATAGTAATCAAGAGCTTGTGGTACTGGTGAATGTAGACATATATACTAGTGGAATAAAATAGAGAACCCAGATATATACTAACACAAATATAGTCATTTATTTTTGAAAAAGAAGCAAGGGCAATTCAAATGAGATGAAACTGTCTTTTGAACAAAAGTTGTTAGAACAGCACATAAATTTGAAAAAAAAAAAATGAACCTAAAACTGACTTGACAAAAATTAACAGAAAATATAGTAGACCTAATGGTAAAACAAAGCTATAAAATTTCCATAAGATAACTCAGGAGAAATCAAGGTCACCTTGGGTTTTGCAGTGAGTTTTCAGATACAATGTGAAAAAGCACAATCCCTGAAAGAAAAAACTGATAAGTTGGATTTCATCAAAATTAAAAATTTCTACTCCTTAAAAGACACCATTAAGAGAATGAACAAAACAAGTCACAGACTGGAAAAAAAATTGCAGAATATATATATCCAAAATATACAAATTATACTTAAGACTTAAAATAAAAACCTTCCAGCAAAGAAAAGCCCAAGACCAGATTGTTTTATCGATAAATTATACCAAACATTCAAAGAATTAACACCACTCATTCTTAAACTCTTAAACACTTCCAAATTCATTACATGGGGCCTGTGTGACTCTAATACCAAAGACAGAAAAACATACATAAGAAAAGAAACCTACTGGACATAGATGTGAAAATTCACAACGAAATATTAGGAAACTAAATTCAACAGCCCATTTAACTGATTATACACTATATCCAAGTGTTATTTATTGATGGGATGCAAGGATGTTCAATATATGCAGATCAATCAATGTGATACAGGACATTAACAGAATTAAAAAAAAATAAGAAAACATGACATATTAATAGGCACAGAAAACACATTTGACAAAGTTCGCCATCCATTCATGTTTAAAAGTTTCAACCAAATCGGTATAGAACTTATCTATAGTACTAATTTAGAGGTAATACTATAGTCATTGGTGGGAAAGCTGAAAGCTTTTCCTGTAAGATCCTGTACAAGGCAAGGATGCACACTCATGATTTATATTCAACCTAATATTGGAAGTTCTATTCATAACAATTATGCAAGAAAAAAAATAACAAAAGATATAAAAATTGAAAAAGAAAAAGTAAAATTATCTCTGCAGATGACATGATCACATGTACATAAAACTGTAAAACTTATAAAAACTGTTAGAATAAACAAATTAAATAATGTTGTAGGATGCAAAATCAATATATAAAAATTAGTCACTTTTTTATGCACAATGAACTATCCCAAGGAAATTAAGGACAAAAAAATCTCAATCAGAATGGCAATAAAAAGGATAAATAGAATACTTCCAAAGAAGTGAAAGACTTGTACATTGTCAATAATAAAACACCAATGAAAGAAATTTAGGAAGGCATAGATAAATGGAAAGATATTCTGTGTGCATGGGCTGGAAGACTTAATATTGATAAAATGTCCATACTAACCCAAATGAGCTACAGATTTAATAAAATCCTTTTCAAACTCATATGGTATTCTTTACAGTAATAGAAAAACTAACCCTAAAATTCATACAGAACCACAAAAATCTCTGAATAATCAAAGCAATCTTGAACAAGAGAGCAAAGATGGAACATCCTACTCCTTGGTGTTAAAATATATTACAAAACTATAGTAATTAATGCAGTATGTTACAGACATAAAAACAGACTGATACACCAAAGAAACAGAATAGAGAACTGAAAAATAATTCCATTTACCTATGATAAACTATTGTTAACATGGGTGTGAAGAACACACAATAGAGAAAGAATTGCCTCTTCAATAAATTTTTTGGAAAAACTGGATATTTACATGTAGAAGAATGAAATTGGATCCTTATATCACATCAAATATAATATTAAACTCAAAATGTTTTAAAGATTTAAATGTTAGACCTGAATCTTTAAAACTCACCCCTAAGAGAACACACAAGACAAAACCTTCTTGACATTGGTCTGGGCAATGATTTTTAAGACATAACATCAAAAACATGAACAACAAAAGTAAACATAGATAAGTGGATTTGCATCATACTAAAAAGTTTATGCAATGAAAAAAAAATTAACAACAAAGGGTAAATTATACATTGGGAGACAATATTTACAAAACATATATTAGATAAAATGTTAACATCCAAAATATGTAAGAAGCATACAGCTCAGTAGCAAGAAAAAAAAAGTGAATACTTGGTTAAAAAATGGGCAAAGGACCTGAATAGACATATCTCAAACGAAGACATACAAATGACCAACAGGTATATGAAAAGGTGCTCAACATCACTAATCATCAGGTAAATGTAAATTGAAACCACGAGATATTACCACACACCTGCTAGGATGGTCATCATCAAAAGAAGAAAGATAACAATGTTGGCAAAGGTGGAAAAATGAGACCCTATGGACACTGTTCATGTGAGTATACATTGGTACAGACATTATGAAAAACATTTATGAAAGTTTGTCAAAAAAATATATAATTACCTTATGATCCAACAATCTCACTTCTTGGTATACAAATATATTATTTGGCCTTAAAAAAAAAAAAAAAGAAGAAAATTCTGCCATTGGTGACAATTTGGGTGAAGCTGGAGGACTGAGAAAAACAAATACCATATGATCTTACTCATATGTGGAATCTAAAGAACAAAATATACAAACAAAACAAAAACTAAATTAAATTATTTTTTAAAAAGTGTCAGAAATCTGAACAGACATGTCACTGGAGACACACAGAAAGCAAAAAGCACATGAAAAGATGCTCACCATTATATGCCATTTGGTAGTTGCAAATTAAAACAATAGGATGCTATTACTCAGGTATTAGAATGTCTCATATCTATAACGTTGGCAAGATTAAAAACTGATGAGCGAATGGAACAACAGGAACTCTAATTCATTGCTTGTGATAATGCAAAATAGTACAGCCTCTAAGGAAGAGAGTTTGGAAGTTTCTTATTGAGCTAAAAATAGTTGTATCATATGATCCAGTATTCATACATCCAGGTTTTTACCCTAATGTTCTGAGAATTTGTATCCACACAAAAAACTAAACACAAATGTTTAAAGCATAATTGTCCAAAACTGAAAGAAACCGAGTTCTTCCATAGATGAACAGATAAACTGTGGGACATTCATTCAATGGAATATTATTCAGTGATAAAAAGAAATGAGCTATCAAGTCACTAAAACATGTGAAGGAAACTTAGATGGATACAGGCATATCTCAAAGATATTGCAGTTTAGTTCTAGATCACAATAAAGTATCACAACAAAATGTGTCATGATTCTTTTTCTGGTGGAGAGTATTGTCTTTAATTTTAAAATATACATGTGTGAAGCACAATAAAGCAAAGCAGAATAAAATAGGTATGCCTGTATACCTAAGTAAAAGAAACCAGTGTGAAAAGGCTACTTAATGTATGATTTCAAATATATGACACTCTGGAAACAGGAAAACTGAAGAAGGAGTAAAATTATCTAAGATTGCTAGGGGTTCGCAAGGAGGGATGTAGGAGGGATGAATAGGCAGAGTACAGGGGATGTTTAGGACAGTGAAATGATTCTGTATACTGTAATGATGAATTCATGACATTAAACATTTGTTAAAACCAATAGAACGGTAACAAAACAGAAATGGTGAACCTTAGTGTGAACTATACACTTTACTTAATAATAATGTATCAATATTGGCTCATCAATTTTAGCCCAGAAAGTAGACTAATTCAAGTTGTTAATGAATAGAGGAAACTGTGATGGGTGTATATGGGGATATGGGACTCTATCCTCCACTCAGTTTTTCTGTAAACTGAAAAGTCTCAAATAATAAGATCTATTAATCACAAAAATATATGTAAAGTAGGAGAGGATTCAGCTTTGGTGCATATATATTTTATTCTTGGAATGGAAGGGGAAAATAAAAAGAATGTTAATAATGAGGCCTCATCAATGACAACCCAGGAATAAAAGGGTTGAGTAGTGGCAGGCTCAGAAAAGGATCAAAATCAAGAGGCAGAGAGAACTTCCCTGGGGTCTGTAATTGTCTCTTTACTAAACTGTCTTCAATTAAGCTTTGACTCTTTCCTGACAAGACTCCTAACAAAACACTAGAGTTTTCCGAAGGCAATTTAAAAAATGTTTTAATCTGGTGGGGTTATATTCTCTTTGGCTAGAAGCAGGACAGATAATTAAAAAAGAAAAAAAAAAATGCCAACTGTGGTTGTCCAATTCTAGAAATGTAGTAATTGTAGAAGTCATGAAATTCATTTCAAAATAATTTTTCAAACACTCTAGATCTTGTCTAGTTTCTGCTCCATTTATTTCAAATCATCACTTTTATCTCCACTTTTTTAAGTCAGGTTTATTGAGGCATAATTTATATGTAATAAAATTAATCCTTTTGAAATATACAGGTTAACAAGGGGTTATGGTACACTTGTGTAGTTTCAAAACCAACACCACAGTCACAGTTTACAAATAGTTCCATCATGCCAAAAAAGTTTCCCTTTTTAGTCAATCTACACTCATAAACTCATCCCTTGGCAAACACTGATCTGATTTCCAACCCTATAGATTTTTCAACAGCTTTACTGCAATATAATGCATGTGTCACAGAATCATATGGTATTGTATTCAATTAAATGTATTTTTAGAATATTCACCGACATGTGAAACCATAATCATAGCCAATGTTAGAGTATTTTTATTATCTCAGAATAATCCTCATACCTTGTGAAAAATCTATGAGTGTGTGCAGGCTCCCTTTGTTATTGGAGATTATGTCTACTCTGAATTGATATGTTAGTTTTTAAGAATTTCTTAAAAGTTGAGTTGATTTTGTCTTTTGCACTTGCATGGCAGCCATGTCTGCTAATGGTCAAATCTGTTGAAAGGGTTTGTTTCTCCTTAAAATTTAGTTTACTTGCTATCTTGTGCTCTCTATTATGGGCTCCAAATAATTATAATTTTGTAAGTTTTCAAGATTTTTTCCTTTTAGAAGTGGAAATGTCATTTTCTTACATCTTGTACATCATAAGTAGAAGCAATGCCTGCAATTTTCTTATAAATAGGAGGCAGTACAATTAAATGTGTCTCACAGGAAAATATTTCTCTCTAGAATTTCTAGTGAAACACACTGAGCTGATGTGCTATATTTTGCGATTTGGCAGTTTTCTTTTTTGCTTCTACAAACCATATTTAAAAATAAAGAAAGGGATCCAAATCTTAGAACCATGAGTGGTTTACTCCACAACTGTGTTCTTTGCCTTCACGGAAAACAAGGTACCCTCATCATGTGGTCTAGTCCTGAAGGGAATTTGATCAGTTCTGTATAAAGTTTGAAAAACTTATTAGTAACGTTAACATTAGTTCAGATTTTATTGTAATTTACTGAATGTTTATAATAAGCTAAGAAATTATACAAGGCCACAATGAAATTTAAAACAAAAGGTAATTAGTAAGGGTTTGAGATCTTGTTCCCCAGCACAAATTTTTTTAAATGCAGTTAACCAGAAAATAATTGTTTAGATAATTTTAGTGTAAATTACTTAGAAGACTTGAATCACCCCTAAAAACTGGCACTCTCACATAATTATTGATTCATATCCTTTCATAACTTAGACTGGGGTGGGGGATAGGGAGAGAATATCATGTTGGGTTATCTACATTCTATGTGAAATAGAGAAAGCCAAGACTGAGATCAATTGGAGAAATTTGATAAGACAATAGGAGAAACCAGAGACAGAGACACAGACACAATAGCTTCCATGGTACTGAGGTCTATCTTATGAAGAGATAGCATTGGTAATTATATGGTAATTTCAGACCCCCTTCTTACTCAGCTCAATGTCTCCCTTTCTATGGTCACTTTACTCAACTCCCAGACTCTTTCTGATGATGCATTTCACTCTTTGAGATTTTTGTCTTTAGGATAAAGCTTTGAATTCTGATAGAGTAAAAAATGTACCTTCAGTGAAAACCACTTTAAGATTCATCTTTACACTGACTGAGACATAGAATTGAATATTCTATGCAAAATACCTGAACAGAACACTGAGTAGATTTATTTTTGTATAATGTAAATAAAGCACAGGATATAAAGCAAAATAAGTGAGACAGAGAAAGACAAATATTATATGATCTAACTTATATGTGGAATCTAAAGAACAAAATAAATAAACAACAAAACAGAAATAGGCTCATAGGTATACAGAACAAACTAATGGTTGCCAGATGGGAGTTGGATTGAGGGACTGGGTGTAAAAGGTGAAGCCATTAAGAAATATAAATTAGTAGTTACAAAAAAGAGTCATGGGGATGTAAAGTACAACATAGGAAATATAGTCAATAATATTACAATAACCACATATAGTGCCAGGAGGGTACTAGATTAATTGGGGGCAGAGGGAATCACTTTGTAAATTATATAACTCTCTAACCACTATGCTGCATATGTGAAAATAACATAATACTGAATGTCAACTGTAACTGGAAAAAAAAAAAAACAGGATTTAAGTAGAATGGAACTGAAAATTATGTAAGTAGCTATCAGAATAAGATTAATGTAATGTTAGCCCAATAAATTGGCATTTATGTGCTTTCTCACTAGGCTTTTGGTCTTAATGTTCTAGAATGAGAAAATAATTATTTTGATAGAGAACTAATACAGAGCTAGAATTTTCTCATTTCTTTTTCTTCATATAGCATTGAAGTAAATAAAAAAAAAAGTTGACTTTGTTGTTTGAATAACACCAGTTTTAGTTATAGCTGATAAAGCATGAAAAAATACACTATCTATTTTTCAGGAGATCTGCATAACATCAATATTAATGTATTAAGCAATTACTATATTTGTAATATTTAACTTAATGATTCAATACTATTAAAATGTACTCATAATCTTGACCCTCAAATTTTTTATAAAGACTTTGAATGTTTTACTCATTATGGAAATGCACTTAGAACTAGAAAAGTTGGATTCCACTGAATTACCTGTTGATAAACAGAATGTCCATTTATTCTAACATCTAAGAAACAATTTTTCAAAATTCTCTTGCCCTGTAACTTATTCTAAAGTTTAAAATATACTTCAGGTGTAAATGGAAAGATCTGTGGAAATACTGCTCAGTGGATTAAGTTCACTAAGCACATATATCTCTGGTTTCCACAAGGTGAAGAGTTGTTCAGGGATGTGGAAAAATCCATTATTTTTTAGTTTAGAAAAGGCTTGTGATACATAAAAGTTACATCTGATAAATGTTACATAACTCTCCACACATTTGACCCAGTTCTACTGAATTTAACTTAAAAATACTGTTAAGTTGATTTATGCAAATAATGCAATTATACGTAGTTCTTATTCTTTGACTGGATATTATAGCTTAAATCATACACATGAATTTGTTCCATTTTTATAAATCAGAACTTCCCTGGAATGCCATCGCACACACTAGAAAGAGCTTTGCATTGAAAGTGAGAAATTATTAAGTGTTGGAAACTTGGTGTAGTTTTCACATTGCTACGTTTACCGCATTGTCAGAGGTTTCCAAGCCACACAGGAGTAAAGGCTGACAAAAATTGACTGAGGGTTGAAAATCAAGAAAAGTTATTCCAGAATGAAAGTGTGTAGGAACTAGATCAAGTTAACTTTCAATTTTGGAAGTAGCAAATTATTGAAAACTTCAAAAACATCTACAAAATTCCAAATGATTGAGTATATCTCCCTATGCCTCCCAATCTCTCTTATCTCACTTAAGATTTTCTTGAAGTTCTGTGTTCCATGAAGACTGATAGTAGGAGACTTCTATTTCGAAAATCCAGAGTAATGGACTCACTGTATTTTATACTGTCTGGTGGGAACAGACTTTATTCTACTCAACTACTTAATACTTAGTCACCACACAGGTGTTTATTTGTTGTTACAATAATAAACTTATATTTTCAGAATCTTCCATTTTTATCTGGTATAAAGTAAGCTTGGATATGATGCTCCATATCATTTTAAAAAATGAATATATGTAGCTATAATTTCACAGTTTAATATACTATGAAGTAGAATGTCAGCATTGTGTTTACACTGCTAAGAAAAACAACTCCAATGTTCTGCATATGTATTAGGTTTTTCATCAAAAATAATAATAATAAAGCCTTCTTTTCATTCAATGATTACTATCATGGAAACTGTGGAAATAAACAAAGCCCACCCAAATAAATCAAGCAAAGTCTATTAATTCAAATTTTGCTACAGTCACCTCCAATTGCATTTGGCAGAGACTCAATAACAGGCAGGGGAGGTTTAAAAGTTCGTAGTAGAAAAACACTTGAGGTATGTTCTGATTAGAGGTTGATGGCATAAGGAAGTTGGGGGCACACTAGACAGAGATGGATAATTCTTTGAATGCTTAGTGAGCATATTTGCTTTTCTCTGGTTGGTATTGGAAGCAGAGACAAATACTAGGGAAGCCAGAAGTTATCCACCAAGCCTGGCCCTTCTTGACTCGTTGCTACAGAGTTAGCTTTCAGGCTATTTGCTACAGAGGTTGTTGGTCAGAGTTCTATGTTCATACATGATCTGGCCATTGTATATTTGCATATTTAGTCTCCATTGTGAGAGGTTGAACTACTCAGGGAAGCCTAGAGATCCAAATCATTACTATTCAGGAATTGTTCAGTCATCTCCAGAGTAGATTGTATTGCAAGATTTCCTTGACATTATTTTACCATCATGGAAATCATCTGATGAAGGAACAACTGCACAAAAACATAAGATGCTGGACAGAATGCAATGGGCCAGAATTATGACCCTTATGATAAAAATAACAATTAATAGTCCTTGTAAAATGCTTCAGAATCAGGAATCCCAATTGCCTAATCTATGCCAAAGAACAAATCCCATCAGTCATGAAGATAAAACTTAGAGATCCAAATAGCTTTGATTCTAAAGTTATGTAGAGCCTGGTCTACAATGAGTTTCATTAAACTGAATAAAACAAGAAGGATTAGTAATGGCACAGATGCCATCATGACTGGTCACCAGAAATCTACAGTGTGGACTTTCCTTCACTTTTTTGCCCATGAGTTGAGACTGATCTGTATATCCCATGGAGAGCAGCAGCAGCATCATTAATAACTTCTTTCAGAGTTAGAGATACATTTCTTACAGTTTTTTCTCTGATTTGATAATTCTTACTTTGGGAACAATGCCCTGATTTTCCACATAAACATGACTCAGTAATTTAGGCAGTTTTCCTAAATAATCAAGAGTGGCCTTGTTTTAGAGCTCACATCTGAGACAAAATTTTCATGCTTGGTTATTATATAATTAGGATTGTTAAGTACAGCCAAGTCTAAGAACACCATTTTAAAGTGCATAAGGTATTAATCTGAGGAAAACAGGACTAGGTGTCCTGACCACAAAGGAAGTATTTATCTAGTAGGTGCATATGGAGATCCAGAAAACAAATAAACAAAGAAACAAACAAACAAAAAACACTTGTTCATAGCAGGAGATCTGAACCATAGCCAGATCTTAACTGGGTTACATATTCAAATCTCTATTCATCTTTTCCAGGTGGCAAGTATTTGGCCCATTGCCCTACAGAGAATGCTAGATTTAAGCTACAACCTTTCAGTAGCTAAAAAGCTGCTCAATTATGTGTTTCCAACTTGGGCATACTGAGTTTTGTGTTACAGTATAAAAAGCAAAATTTAAAAATTGCTGAAATAAACCTAGGGAGTAACAGAATACCTGTATGGGATGCCTTATAAATGTGAAGTTAGAAAAAAACATGCTTTTGGATGGGATATTGAGAAATAAAAGCTGATAAGAGTATGAATGGGGGTTTTGATATGCAGAAGAGAATTAGATTTATAAATGTTATGTAGTGGTAATGCTAAATGCAATAAACAATAAAATCCATTAAGTTCATTTAAACAATAAAACCCATTAAGTTCATTTAAATCAGTGTATTTGAGATTTTAAAAAACTGTTCTCTGAGCTATCTCCAGAAGAGAGATAAATAAGGTCCCTGAATATTATTAATTTAAAAGACATCATGTGCTTGACATAGAGAAAATAGAAATAAGCAAATCTTTAAGATGAAACTGGTTAGATACCATATGATACATTATCATAGGCATTAAATTTTATTTCATATGAGCATATTTTTAACATTACAAATGTTTTCAATATATTGAAAAAAATTTTAACAATGTTTCAAAATATTAAAAAAATGCATCATGTGTTCCATATGTTCCACATATCAATTTAAAATGGTGATTGTACTGGGTAGGAAAAAAAAAACTTGAAACTATTTTCAAGTTATTGATAATGGTGCAATCAAACAATAATTAACTTTCTTACTATTGATTTTGTTACTAATTATACTTACTAATTTTAACTGCATTCTAATATTTCTTATTCTAGCTATCCAGCCATTATTAAAAAGATTATATAAAAATACATAGATACTTGATATTAAAAAGAAAATATTATATAGAGAAGAAAATTACTTCAATAGCTCTGAGAAATATTTCCTTAAATATATAATATACATATTATATATATTTACTTTCCTCTATACCAAAATTCTTAGAATCATCTTGAAAAAGGTAAATATCCTCTATCTGTATTAATTAATGTCACACTCCCCATAAACACATTTTCTTTAGCTTTCTGTCTAAATTCCATTATAAGAAATTCATTTAACTTTACCCGGCACAAATATTATCATAATACTTTTAATGTGTTTTCATGTTACTGCCTTAGTTAATTGTACAATTTTAGAACTCTAAATGATTTTTAAGTTTTAAATGGTACTCTTCAGTGCATCAGGAAAACAATTTAGCATTTCCAAAGGAATTTGTGTATCTAGGCTCCTCAGGTTCAAACAGAACAAATGGTTTAGAGAATCATGACACCATTTTTAAGGCTCATTTATACTGTGTAACAGAAAATCCACTTATTAAGTGGCAAATGGCTCCTAAACGCTGTGGTAGACATATAGAGTCAATAAAAATGTTATTTTATATTCAAATGTCACTTTAGCTTTTTAGGAAATATGGCTGATCCTGAACTCTAGAGGACAGCACTAAGTGTACACTGAAGAGGAGTAAAATATTCTTGGCCTATATACAAGAGTTTCTAGTTGTGCTTTGCCATTGCTGAAGTTTTGTTGTCCCATTTTATTTTTCAGAATTAGATTTCTGGTTCTATTATTCTTAAGTCATGCTTTAGTAGAAGATTGTGAAACATGACATCACTTGTAAAATTCTTAATCTTTTAGCAGGAAATGAAATGAGACATCTGTTGCAGATTTAATACTTTTTAGAAAACCTAATTTTCTTCCTTCCTTTCTTTGGAAAAAAGGCCCTCTTCCTCAAATCCTGATAATTGCCCCAAACTGGTGATTCAGAGGATTCAGATACTCTGGCTATTGATAAGGTTCATTAGCCCATTGTTAGCAGAAATGGTATTAGGCCAGGCAGCACCTGTTAGAGTCAGAAGAGGGGAGGGGACTTTAGGCCAAGGTCTTTTTAAACTCTTTAAGAAATATATTAACCAAGTCTATTTCCCTTTACTAGCTTAAGGCAAATCAATAATAGAAATTAATAGATATATGATTTAAATAATAAGTTTGTATCTTATTTTTCTTGTCTAAGGACTGAGGTGTCACTTCAGCAGGAAACCCAAGACCCCACTTTGACTGAGGCAGAAAGGGAAAGAGCTCCATGAAACCCCTGTAGGCAGGGACTATGGCCTTTCTCAGCAGGAAGCAGATATGGAAGAAGAGACCTCCTGTCCCTCAACAGCCATTTTAATAAGGGAGTTCATGGCTCTTAGAAAAGAGAAAGTTAGGGGGTTTTGTGTCCCCCTGAAAAGAAACTGAGATCATCCTATTTTAGAAGGATGAGCCCTAATCCACCAACAATTAAGCAAGCCAGAAGGCATTTTTTTTAACTCACATGAAGAAACCAGTAGGCAGAGAATTAGGTACCAGTTTAGCCAATCACTTGCACCTGCACAATGAAGAACCAAGGACCTTCAACTCACCTGAGCCTCGTTATACCATCATTATAATATGACGCATGTCCCTTAAGTTCATTAAAATCATTATAACTGACTGAATTCTGAGAACAAACATGTGCAGAACACAAAATGATGAATCACTGAGTCCTGTCATTCTTAGCTATCAATCAAGAAAGCCCACTCCTCTAAGAAAAGTCACTAACCACAGCAAAAAGGATAAAACCCCCAAAGTCTTTCTTACCAGGCCTTTTGAGCCATGCAACTCTTGCTCAGTCCCACTTCACTTCTCGAAGTGTACTTTCCTTTCTAATAGAACTTTTCTACTGAATTTCTGTGTCTTGCTCAATTCTTTGTTTGAGAAACCAAGAACCTGGACACACACCAGGAGAGGATCCACACTCTCCGGTAACAATAGTATTGTGAGAAAGACATATTTACAAATAATGTAATCAAAACATGTGATAAATGTGTTCTATTTAAAAAGTATGCAGTAATAATAAAATGCTTGTTAATATTTAAACAGTAAGGCAAGAAACATTACACTTAACATCACAAGCTATAGGAAATTAAGATGATCATTTTCCAGGCTGGTCTAAAGACCCAACACAAAAGAATATGATTTTGTTGAAACATAGTTGTGCTCATGTTAATATGTGATGTATCCAATGTTATTTCATTGATATACTATGCTATTTAGGAAAGATCAGCTAGGAAATATCTCAAAAGCACTTGTCTATTAATAACTGCATTGAATGAATCATCCAAATATAAACAAATGTGGCATTTCACGTAGGGTGGAAAAATTGGGAAATAGATCTGATGGACTGTAAGGGTGAAAAAGTTTGCAGGTCATTTAAAAATTTACATGAAATATATTTACAAATGTTTTCTTATAGAGTAACTGGTTAAGTGATGGAACATTAAGGAGTAGAGGGAGTCAAGGATGGTTTGGCGATTAAAAAGGAAACCCTTAAATTTATACCACATGAAGACAACACTGACTTCACCACTTATTATTAGCTGATATTTTGAAAAATTTAAATTGTTTTTTGATACCTCAGTTTCTACACTGGCAAATGTGGAATAATAATATCTACCCCACATAGGTTATATTAGGGAAAGTTTAATCATAATATTAAATTTTTTCGGTGTTGTCACTCACACTTAAATTCTTGATCATAGTCCTCAGTCATACATTAATAGAATGATATTTTGATGGGTGACAGCACTGTGGAACAAAATACACTCACAAAACAATGCAATCATATATATATGATTATATGATATATATATATGATATATATCATATATATATGATATATGATTATATATATATAATCATATGTATAATCACGTGTTATACATATATATATGCACATACATATAATACTTATACTACATGTATAACACACATACACACATTATGTATACATGTAATACATTATACAATATATGCAAATTATAATATATAATTTGCAAATATAATATAATCACATTTTAGATATATTATATTTACCTGACTATAATCTCTTCTTTTTGGCTCTCTATGTCTAAATCCCATTAATAGAAAATTTATTTAACATTCATACCTATACTACTTTCCTGCAGCTGCCATAACAAAGTACCACAAACTGGGTGGCTTAAACAACAGAACTCTACTGTCTCACAGGCCTGGAGACTGGGTCTGAAATCAAGGTATCAGCAGGGTTGGTTCCTTCGGAGGGCTGTGAAGGAGAATCTGTCCCATGCTTCTCTCCTAGTTTCTGGTAGCCTTAGGCATTCTTTGGCTTATAGATGGTGTTTTTAATATATCTTTACTTCAGCTTCCCTCTATCCATTTCTATCTCCATGTCCAAACTTCTGCTTAAGGACACCATTCATCCTGGAATATGGCCCATCCTAATGACGTCTTATCTTGATTATCTACAAAGACCCTATTTTTAAGTAAGCTCATATTTACAGGTCCCGGAAATTAGGATATCAATTTTGGGATACAATTCAACCCATAACACTTGAAATAACTATTAGCACTTTTGCAATTATATATATCTTGTTCATGTATGAATTTGAAGATATTTACATTTTCAAAAGATATTTCTTACTCTACATCTGCATTTAAATTTAAATAATGTAAAAATGATGTCAGATGCATCTAGATTAAAAGAAAAAAAGTAGATACATATAGTAGTACATACATTTTACTTGTTTGGGCATTTAAATTAAGATTTTAAATTATCGTACACTGTAGTTAGGGAAGATTATCTATCTGTAGCAAGATACTAAGAGTGGCATAGTTTATTACTAAAACGAGGTTCACATTCTACCCCCTGTATTTGCCTAGTACCTGCTATCTACTTCAAATTATAAAGTTCATGTTAGTTGAGTTTCAAGCACTAAAAGCAAAAAATAAAGTCAGTCAGTTTGAAGGCTGCAATAAGATTCAAGAGATCATGGAATTACAGAGAGCAAAGACCTGAAAGGGATACCAGAAGCTATGGATTCCATGGACCATAAATAAAATATCCTATATAGTTAGGTAGCTTTCTTAAGATGAAAATTTTTTCTTCCGTTTTGAGAAAGAATCAAGTAACTCAATTTTATCGGTGTTCTGATCTCAAATAATTACAAAATGAAAGAAGACTGAGAATTCAGGAAAGGAAATCGCACACTTCCAGGGAAGCTGAAGCAATATCCATGAAAGTCACACAAATAATCCACATGTACTTTTTGGGGAAGTTAGAAAAATATATTTTATTTAAAACTGTGTATTTCACATGTAGAATAATAAAGGAATAACAGTTGATAAAACAAATTCAATCCTGCTGGAGATCCTCTGGGAAACTGAAACATATCTCAGATTTGTGCCCCCCGGGAGTGAGGAAGTTTAAAAAATTACTTAATAAACTCCTGTCCCTTACTGACTGATCACTAAAACATGAATGCCCTGAATTCCCAGCTGCCCTAACCATGGATGGATGCACTTTCCTAGGCAGAAATCCCTGGGCAGAGAGAAGCTGAAGCTACTAGGTATGTAAAAAAAGTACCTATAGATGATCTCTGGAGTCAAAAAGGGGGATTTGGACAGTGGATTCACAAAATATATCATCATATTGGAGTTACCTGTTACTTGGGTGGCTTAAAAATTAAAATCTCCCAGGCATAAATTTTTTCACTCAATATGTTTCTAATAACATTTGAATTACTATTTCATTATAGCAATTCTGGAAAAGTTAGAATATAGAATATAGTATGTAAGAACAAAATCAAGTCAACTCTACCACCCAGAAATAATACTATATCTATAATCCATACACACATATGCATGCAATTCTGCTATTTTACAATAATAAATTTTATCATTTCACTTCTATTATAGTCACATAAATTTACTTACAACCACAAACAACTATCTTATTTTGTATTAAAAACAACATTTTAATAAACCCATACCTAACAGTTCTAGGAATTTAATAATAATGTTTATCAGAAAATTTTATAAATTCTCTCTACTTTAGCTATCCTATATTATGCAAGTTATTTATCATTTGGGGAAATAAATACCTAATTATTTGATCAAATAAAAAAGTTGAGTTTATAACTTTTTAAAAATTTTTATATGTAATGTGAATTCATTGTAGCAATTTTGAAAGTGTCAGAAAATATAAAGCATCTCAAAACAACATAAAACTCAATCACCCAGATAACCAATTATACCATATACATGTGATTCTAGAAAGGGGGCTGTAACTATTTCACCATTTTATTTTACTCAAACATTACACAAATACCTTCATTTACATTCTTATTTTAATTTACAAAGCAATCTTTTTAATAATTTTACATTTAATGTTTCCTAGTTTTTAGTAATCATGTTTGCCATGATAAGAAGTCTTATTTATATTAATCAGCCAGTTTTCAGAGTCTATAAATCTCTCTCTCTCTCTCTCTCTCTCTCTCTCTCTCTCTCTCACACACACACACACGACAATTACTACCACCAAAAAATTAATGTGTTTTACTTTCTCCTTCTAATCTCATTTAGACTTTTTGGGGGGGCATATTTATACATTTTAAAATATCAAGTTTTCTTTCAAAATATCAAGTTCCTTTAAAACATGTGTCATACACTTTAATATCCTTACTACTGAGAGACTAATTAAAATACCTTGGAATGGGAATTTTAACCCATACCATGTTATAATCTGTCTTCATGGCAATCTATATACAAGTGTATCCATATACATATAAAATTTGCCTAAAATTGATAGCCTTACTTTAACAATTTACAGATAACTGATTAAGAAAAGGTAAAAAAATTTATTGGGCAACATTGTTGTCAATATCATAGACTAAAAAAAGGAATTAAAAGTTGTCAAGTCAGAAATCTATGTTCAAGCCATACTAAATATCAAATTTTAACCCAATCTAAAAGGCTTCTAATTTCACAAACTTTACACACACATACACACACACACACACACACACACACACACACACACACACACCGATTCCCAAACTTCCCCATTCTAACTAAGTCCACTGGCCACAGAATGATGCAGCTAGTTGAACTATCAGAATCAGATTTCCATCAAAATATCTTTGTCATTCATACTCACCGGGGATCTAATATCATTACAAGATTCTTAATTTTTAAAAGACTTTCTATTTATATTATCTTATTTTAGCTTAAAAATGCATTATCTATAAATACCATTATTTCATATATGAGACACTAATGGAAAATTTTAATAACAATGTAAATTTTTTCAGACCTTTGGGAAGTAACCCAAAACCAAAGTATTAATATCATAAAAATATGCTTTTTGTTGATAAATTGGATACATTTTTAGGCCTCTGGAAGCTATAACACTGGGTAAAGGCTATATATATTCTGTATTTCCCTACAGTTAAAAGATTTAAGCTAGTAGAAGAAAGGAACTTAGTACCTTTAGGCATAGTAACTATTTATATGAAACTAATACATTTATGAGTATCATAAGTAATTTCCTACTTTAGATAATCTTTGAAGAGATAAATGGCTTAAAGAATACATAAGTCTACCAAGAGTAAATCTGAATAAAACCTTTTTAAAATAAAACTTGTAAATTCAGTATTATCCTAACTGAAATAAAATGCCAAAAACTTTTAAAAATCACTCCAGAAGTAAAAATTTAAAGATCCTAAAAAACATTAATGTCTTTTTAAAAAAATGGTATTAAAATCTTATCAATTACAAATGTGATCTTGATACCATAAAAAGTACTATAACTAAAATGTCTATAAATTTATTAAATTAGTTAATATTATAAAAGCTTTTTAAAAATGGAAATTACTCCACAACTTCAAGTTATCCAAATAAGAAAAACCTATGCTTCCCAATGCCTTTCATATTTTTTAAAAATTAATTAATTTTTTTATAGAGACACTGGTTAATGAAATCTGGTAAGTTTCAGTTGTACATTTTCACAGTAAGGTATATATATTTACATTGTGCTTACCTCCCATAGTTAGATTTCTTTCTGTACTACATATTTGACTGCTTTTATCCCATTTATCTACCCTTCCACCTCTCTCCCATCTCCTCTAGTAACCACAAGACTAGTGACCAAATCCATGAGCCTTTCATATTTTATTAATGTTTTTTTGGGGGAAAAAGTGAATACCTCCTTTGGAGGTAGTATATTTATACTATTATTTTGATATACAGGCAGAATAATAGACGGCTGGTTTCTAGAAAAGTAAGGAAATGCTAGGAAGCTTTCAAGAGCCCTGAGAAAAGAGGACTCCAGCTCCTCAAGTCTCCTAAAGATACTTCATACCATCAGGCCTTATGACCAGTAGCTGATGACCAGTGTAGAAACCTAAGGACAAACCAAGCTTGTGTTTTCTGTCTATCTGTCTGGAGGATCTTGTCACATTCTCCATTCTTTGTGGGCTTCTCTAAGCAGATAAGCTCCTGTACCTTTTACCTACATTAAAGAAACAAATTGTTTTGTAATCAATTATCTTTCAATGAATCACTATTACCCTAAAGTAGTGATGGAATTCTACAACAGATATATAATATAATTCTTATCTTACAACTAATGTGTAATTTCCAGTACATATCATCTTCATCACATTCTATTTTTTTGAATTTTTGACGTTTTACTTTTAATACATTTTGACTATCATATTCCAAAATGTCTTGGACTATAGTGCACTGATTTTAAGTGCGATGACATTTTCTTAACCCTTTTAAAGCACCTTTTAACTCCTCAGATTTATCAAATTTGAAATAAAAAACAAGTTTAATTTTGATTTTGGATATTTAGATATTTGGCACTTCAAATTACAATCCTTATTTTCTTTATTCATCTATTTTTTGCTTCTCAACCACTTTATTTTTTTAAATTCTGTTTTGTTCTCTTTATGATGACAAGGATATATTTTAAAGAAACTGACAATAAATGTTATCAGTATCTGCATTAATCATTTTACGTTTACTCATGTGTCCACGGTCATTGTCATAAGTCTCCAGACTAGTCCTTGTACCTTTGTATTTTATTTATTTTAACCACTTACTACACAGAAATGGGTCTTTGAAAATCTTGATCATTTGTGAGATATTTGTTTTTCTTTATAAGGATAAAAAATTGCATAGTTAAATCACTAAGTCTTTGATTATAAATAATCCCATGATATTCTTAAGTAATAGACCATATCTAATCCTCATGATTATTTTCCTGCATTTCATTTTCATTGGTTTGTGTATATTAACATTATGGATGGAACATGATACACCTCTTTAGAAAACAACATTGACAGCTTTGTAAAACATATGTGGTAATCAGCCCTATCAAATAAGCATGAAAAATATACACTTAGACATAATGTTGAAAGTAAAATTTGCTCCCTTTATTTGAAATTCTTCATTATTCATAAATTCTTCATATACCTTCAAAAATATAATTTGTCATATTTTGTACACAGGATAGCTTAAAGAGAGAGAAAAGAAACTATAAACTAAATATAATTTTCTGCTAAAATTATAAAACCAATAACTGAATATGGTTTTAGAATGGCAACCTAAGCTTCTGACTTTAATATTACTAGAAAATGTAACAGATAACTTTGTCTGTCATGTCATGCAGTGACACAATAGGTGTTGTGTTATCAACTAAGATTTAAAACTTATTAGAAATGTTTTACTATTCATTTACATTCTGAGAACTATACATGAAAAATTGGAAAAAAATTCTTTTAGAAAATGTATATGATAGTTTCATATTTTAAATCTGTTTTCATTCAAATAGTGCTTAAATGCTTGAGCAGTATTTCACATATTTTTTCTTCTTAAATGTATCTACATTTTAAATACAACTCATACACATTATAAATCAAAAATTGTTACTAACATTTACCATTTTTAAAATACTAAGTTTATAAAGAATTAAAAGATCATTTTATTACTATCTAAATGTTATCCATGGATGTACCATCTGACCTAATTTTTGATGAAGTGGGATAGCCTGGAAAAGGACAAAGGAAAGATGGAGAAGGGAAAAAGATACTATGTAAAAATAAATGAATGGAATAGTTGGAGATGTAAATGCTTTGTACAATTGTGGATCTGCAAGCTGTCTCATCTAGAATGTGATAGGAAAATGGTGTCACTAAGACTAAGGGTAAAGGTGGAGAAAACGTTTGAATGATTCAGTGAAATGTACAGGGGCTTGGATTGCTTAAGGAGTTGGAAAATTTGGGGCATAGGTGTGACTTAAATTATCAGCATTATACTAAGAACATTTTATTAACTGTGTAGTGAATATATTTGAGGGGCAGAAAAAAACAGGAAGCCAAAAATAAAATCAATGTGAAAACCACTGCAGTTATGTAGAAAAAAATAATTATGTCTTAATCAGCACTATAGCAACGAGAAAGAAAAGGAATCAATGGATTTCTATAGATAAAGTAGAATAATTAGGGATTTCTAAATGAATTTGAGCAGAAGAAAAAGGAGCTAAGGATGGTTTTCTCATATTCCTCCTTATCTGACTGCTTCTACTTGGGCCTATGGATTCATGTATACACTCATCGCCATGAGGTATATTGACAAAATTCCTTATTTCATTATATTGTCAACTCCTTCCTAAATTTTAAATTAGTTATGATAAAGGTAAAAAGTATATCAAAATTTTCTGATTTCTGAGTTGACAATGACATGACTTATGATTGATTGTGGCATTCCCTTTATACATACTATGACCCACCCACCTGGTTGTTTGTCTTGACACAGCCCTTACAGTTCAGTTTATTTGTCCTATTCTTTCTCATGTGTTACTAGCTAAAATGAGCAATAATGATGCCCTAAATTTGTATTTCAAAACATTGTAGTTATATAAAGCTTGAATGAATTGTAAGAAGAAAAAATCTAATGGGAATAGTAATAATATTAATAGTCATAGTAATAATAATTTGGTGGTTTATTAATCAGTAAAATTTTATATACTGCATTTTATTTGTACCACATAGTAATCATTTGAATTACAAATTATTAGTTTCACATTTTACAGAAAAATAAATAAAAGATCAGAGAGTTAAATGATTTTTCCAAAATCACAAGAGATAGACAAAAAGGATTAAATTGACAACTTGAACAAAACTCTTCTAATTCTGTGCTTGGAACTATTTCACAAACATCACATTCCTTTTCTAAAAGGCACATTTTGCTATCATGTAGGTATGAACAACATTGTGGTAGCTTTTTTTTTTTTTAATGGAACAAAATTAACTGATTCAGGAATGAGATATACTGAGTTTAGAACTGTGATCTTCATAGGAAATGAGTTAAATTACTACTCTCTTTGCTTCTATAATTTGGATATCTAATTGAATCTTGGGAAATTTTTTTTGGTTACCTCTATGACCTAGGTGAATAAAAAAAAAATAAAATAAAAAGTTGTATAACAATGGAAAAAAAGAATATAAAATATATAATCATTTTTAATTCATTCTGCTTTCTTTCTTGTGACTAAATATATACCTTTATGAAGTTTCATTATTTATTCAATTAGTTAATTATAAAGATATAAAAAAATTCTTACAGTTCTTTCATTTTCTACACCAAGAGAATGCCTGTATGTTGATATATTATTGCTACTAGGTTAGTGTTCTAAATAAAATATTTTTAAATGCCCTCTAAACCATTCCTTCTCTGTTTCATTTTATTAGCTGAAATTCAAATCTTGGCCTCAAGCAGATCTAATCTTATATTTGTCCACAATAAGGTAAAACATTATTCATATTCAACTCAGGTTCTATTTTAAAGCATCCCATCTGTGACAGTTCTGTTTTGATCATCAGCATTATGCTGATGCTGCATTACTAAAACAAACGATTTCTGAAACTAGCAGTTCCAGGGTGCTGACCTAGAAAAAGCCGTCTATTTTTTAGCTTGTTTTGTTACTCTCAGTCACTGCAAAAAACACAAAACCAAATGCTATTAATACCCAAATTCTAAAATCTATTTTGTCATCGTGATATGAGTTTAAACCTTTTAAGTCTCCAAAGATTAATGAAAGACATTGGGCAAAACTCTGCTATTGGGTACTGCATTGGGAAGTGATTGGAATCCATGTGAAAATATAGAAGAATTAAAGAATGTATAAAGTCATACACATCTCTTGTTAGCTTAACATTTATAAATTGTGATAATGGTCATTTCTAAATAAGATAACTGAATATAGTTTCTTAATTATGAAGAGCAAGAAAAGTATGAACTTATATGTAACTAAATATAGGTTAGGTCCTAGAACAGTATATTTTAATCAACTGTCCTCCCAAAGTCAAATTAGAATACTTCTATACACAAAATATTTTTAAAACAGTGAACTGAAATTAAGTCTGGTACTAATTTTTATGTTTTTGTTTTCATTAATGATGATGCTTTATAACTTAAAATTTTTTTGTAAAGAAACTATGCTCAATTTTTTACTTTTGTTCACATTTTTATAATAATGCTTCTTATTTGTAATCTGATAATATGATTCAATAAACCATATTTGTTGCATAAAATAAACTCAATTTTAAATGTTTTCTCTCATATTTCAAAATATGTAAGGGTTTGCTAGTGCTTTTATATACTGAGTAACATAAAATCTCTTTCATAGATATCAAAACAAAGAACTATAAAAAATAATAGTTACAGAGAAGATTTAAAATATTAAGTGCAGCTAAGAGGTTTAAAATAGGATAGCTATAATAAAAGTTAATATACACAGCTTTTCTGTAGCTAGTGTTTGCAAACATAACGCAATAAATATAAACACCTGTGCACATGTAACACAAGTTGATAAAAATAACTTCAAATTCTATTTGCAAACCTTTAACGCATTACAATATTCTAAATCTAAGGTTTCAACTGCTCATCTTTCAGTATCGTGAATAGTTAAGCAAGTCATATAAATCAGTTCATTAAGGATCTATTTTATGTACAAACAGGCTAAGTGATAGAGAGCCAAATGCAATAAAAATAAGGAAAAGGACAAATAAATGAATAAATAAATAAATATTCCAAGTGTTCTCTACATAATCAGGAGCCTTATAATATTGTTGAAAAACAAACTGAACACATATAAGAGAAATTAGATGTGAGATTATATGGCATTTCTGAGGGAGCAACATAAATATTTCAAAATATTGCCAATACCGCATATTATATCTTAAGAATTGTCATGGTAAAAAGACTTAGAGCCACATTCATATTTAAGAACTTGAGATTACTTCTCTTGAATTTATTATGTGTGTGCCCATGGCTTCCATTTGATGTTTGACATTTCCTTTCTTTCCCAGTTTGAGCCTTTATCTGAACCACAATTAATGAACACACTAGCAGTCCTTGTCAGGAACTAAGTTCAGTGGCAGAGCAGAGAATCCAATTTCGTATTGAAGTTTAGAAGCCCAGGGCATTTTAAGTTTATTTCCAAAGGGTCACTTTTGAATGGGTGTCCTTTGAGTGATTTGGTCTGAAAAAAAGGATTTATCAGATTTCTCAATCTAAATTACTCTTAAAAAGAAAATGGAAGAGAAAGTGTCTCATTCTTACTACTTAGGCTGTTTTCAAAATACTCTGGTCTTCTCACATACACTGGATTTATATTGAGTTTTTTAAGAGGAGTTGTAATAATTTGACCATGATCAAATATCAGGTCTCCATCACTGTCTCTATTTCATGACGCTCACTTCTCAAATTAAGCTCTTAATTAGAAAGACTAGCTATAAACTTAGATAAATTAGTTTGGCAAGGGGGAGATATCATAATGTGTCATCAAATGCACATTCAGAGAAAGAACAGATAATTGTGGCTAAAGTGACAAAGGTTTGGAGAGGCCAAATAAAATGGGTTTTAAAAAATATCCTTTTTACTTGGATATTGATATGTCTCAGATAACCTCAATCTGAAAACTTTCAATGAACATTTTGTTGTAAAAGCCAGATTGCATAAACAGGACTAAATAGTGGGTGTGATGTAAGAACTAGTCACAGTGAATAAAATCTACTCCTCAAAATTGGAGATTTGAAGGTCATGATACATACCAAGCAACAGTTACATAAGAATGTAGGGTCAAATGACAGTTATTTTATTTAACTTTTTTATGATAGCACAAGCTTGAATAATGATCATAGTGTTGAATGAGCCCATGGAGAGGAAAACCATAAATAAAAAAGAACAATATGTATGGAAATAGGTTTCTGAGTATATGGGGTGTGGTCAAAGGAAGACATTGAGAGACTGGCTTTGAAAAGAGGAAAACGAAGTTTGTTAATGATGTGGTTGGAGTAGATGCTGAGAAGAAAGGAAAAATTATTTTGGAAATGCAGAATTTTTAAAGACGTGTTTCTGACAAATTGTATACATTTCTCCAGAAGTATACTCTGGGGCTCAGAGTGCTTGAAAAAAGTAGTTTCTAGTTCTGATTTGGGGGGTGACTATTTGAGGTCAGAAGATACAATATAGCAAAAATGTAATAAGATTGATATAGCTAGTAAGAGAGAAATCATGTGGTTGACCACAAAACACAAATCAACAAAAAAGGAACTCCAATCAGTATCTGAAAAAGTTATCCTTTCTGGACAAATGTACAAATATATTAATGAGATTAAGGAGAAAGCAAATGGTACATAAAATACAGACCTGGATATAGAGCTCTGACTAAAGATTTTGGTGTTAATATGTATTACTTCTGGGAGTGTTTACAATGGCTGACTTTTGGCAAAAAAAAAAAAAAAAAAAAATCATCAATTGAATTTGGGAGCAGGTGAGCTCATTTAATTTGAGGAGGCAATTAAATTGATTTTATGGTGTTTATTAATGTATTTATATGAATATTGAAAGCTCACATGATGACAAGAGATGAAAGCTAGAGAAAGAGTATAAGCCTAAGTGCCAAAGTCTTCAGTGAATGTGGAGGAGAACCAAGGTTTTCAAAACTTTTTTAAAACAAGAGAGACTGTAATAATTATTAATACTGATGACCTCAACTTCTTCTTTACATACTACAATGTAATTTTTGCCCACACCATTTCATTGGAAGTGTTTTAACTCATTTCCATTATTTACAACCAAAATGAGTTCTAGCCAAAGATGAAACTGGGCTGTAAAGAGCAGATCAGTACTCCTCATTGTCAAAAGCAATTATTTCAAACTGTACTAAGACTTAGAACAGGTTGACCTAATACAGAGCTTCTTCTGAAATATAAAATTTCTGAGAAAGTTTTGATATACAAACTTCATCAAGATCAATAGCTTTACTATCCCTCAAATCATAATTAACTGAGAAGGATCTACTTAGGTAAAGTTAATTAATTTTTTTTTCTTGAGCTTCCTCATCAAAAATACTTTTTAAATAGATCATATTGAACTACGTATGCTCCAAAGTAAGCACTTAATGTTATTTAATAAGACTTTTAGCAACTAATACAATGCTATTATATATTATTATTATTATTATTATTATTATTATTATTATTATTATGTTGAACATGAAGTGATAAAAATCTAGATATATGTGCAGTTTAACTAACAGTAGAGAAAAATAAATATTATTCTTACTCTGAGAAAGGCAAAGAGCAAGTGAGAAAGAGAGGAAAGCAGAAGGTAAAGAAGACTATTGCTAATATATTTTATCATTTATGCTGATAAATTATTCTCAAAGTAAGATATAGCCTGTGGACAGAAATCAAATCAAGAGCATAGCCATTAAAATACTACCCGTGGCATTGACCAAAACAAATGAATTTCCATGGCACCTTTTGTTTCTAACAGATCTTATTAGCCAAAAAAAAAAAAGAAAAACACAAAAAAGTTTCTAGAAAAATTAAAAGAATGTTCTTTAGTACCCAATATACCTGTAATTAAACTTAGAAAGACATGTCTGAATAAATCATTTGAGTGTGACTTTTGAAGCATGTACCAGACTGAAATCAAATACTGAAGGATTTGGTTTTATTAATTTTCTCTATTGTTTTACTGTTATCAATTTCATTGATTTCTACTATTTTCTTCAATATTGCCTTCCTGTTCTTTCTTTGGATTTAATTTTTCTTCTTTGTTGTTTCTCAAGTTGCAATATTACATTACTGATTTTAGACCTTCTCCTCCAATAACATTTGATATAAATTTCCCTCTAAGCCCTGATTTAGCTAAAACTCACTATGATTCATATGCTATATTTTTATTTTAGTGCAGTTCTAAATATTTTCTAATTTCTTTTGAGAATTTCAATTTGATCCATGTGTTATTAAAATTTTATTTAATTTCCAAATATTTTCAGGTATCTTTCTGTTACTGACTTCTAGTTTCTGTAGAAAGAGTGTAACTGATATTTATTCAAATTTGTTGTCTATTTTTGTCAATGTTCTTGTTAATTTTCTCTCTACTTTGTCTATGATTATTGAAAGAATAATATTGGAGTTTCCAAAGTACAATAGTGGATTAGTCTATTTCTCTTTTTAGTTCGATTTTTTTTTCATGTATTTTCAAGTTTTCTTCTTAAATATGTATACATTTTATACTGCTTAAGTCATCTTGGATAATTAACCAACTTATAATTATGTAATGACTCTCTGTATTAGAACATTTTTTTATCTGTTATAGTTTTACCAGCTTTCTTCTTTTATATGCTTGCTTGTGTACCTTTCTAAATCTTACTACATTTTTAATACTTATTTATACTTTTCCTGTTTTTTAGACTGCATCTAGTTGAGAGTTGCTTTTGCAATGTAAGTACAGTTTAATTATGTCTTTTTTACCTGGCATTTTTAGAATATTCTTATAATATCATTATTGTTATTCCTAGATTAAAATCTTGCAAAATCCCTATTTTTTATATATATTCCAGTTATTCTTTGGTTCTATCCTTTTTTTCTACTTCCTACTGAGTTCACTGTGCATTGTTTATACTCTGTTTTCTCTGCTCTAATGATTTATCAATAACACTTCTATTTTTATTCATATTATTGTAGGATATACAATATGCATCATTAGTCGAACCTACCTTCAAATAAAATATACCACTTTATTGTAGACAAATTTTATAGTAGTATTTGTCCAACTCTAATTTTTATGCTATTGTTGTCATACCTTTTATTTTTTCTGTGTTTTAAGCACCAAATAAGTTGATATATACAACAATATTATTTGGGTTTTTAAGTTGTTTCTGTAACACTGAAAATAAAAATTTTTCTTTAAGTTCATTTATTCCATTTTCAGTGATCTTAATTTCATTTTGTAGATCAAAATTTAGGCCTGGAATCACATTCCTTCTTCCTAAAAAAAATTTCTTTAATGTTTCTCATAGGGTAAGTATGTTACTAACAAATCCTCTCAGTTTATGTTTTTTGGATAAAACTTCTAGCTCTTGTTTTTAATTGAAGGATTTTTTTCCTGGGTGTATAATTCTGAGTTCATGGGTTTTCTTCTTTCAGCACTTTGTAAATGTTTATTTTATTTTCTTATAGTCTATTACACTTTAAAAAATCCACTCTGATAGTTTCTGTCATGTGATTGCTATATATAGAACATTCACATTAAAGTCACTATTGATATTGTTGGATTAGTATCTACCATATTTATAACTGTTTTCAATTTACACTCTTTTTCTGCCTTATCTGGTTTAAACTGAGCAATTTATAAGATTGTATTTTCTCTCATCTCATAGCATATCAATTATATTTACATTTATACATTTTTTTAGTGGTCACCCTGGAGTTCGCAATATATATTTGCAAACTAATCTAGTCCACTTTCAAATAACAGTATACCACTTCATGAGTAATGAAGGTACCTGATACAGGGCATTCTCAATTTTTTTTCCTTTCCTTATGTTATTGTTGTCATTAATTTCACTTATTCATAACCTACATGGCAATGTATTATTATTATTATTTTGAACAAACTTTTATTTTTTAGATCAGTTAAGAATAAGAAAAATGAAAATTTTCCTTTTATATTCATTTATTTCTTTTAAAATGCTTTTTCTTCTTCATGTATATCCGGGTTTCTGACCTTATCATTGTCATTCCCTCTGAAGAACTTTTAACTTTTGTTTCAAGGCAGGTTTACTTTTCACAAATTCCCTAAATTTTTGTTTTATGAAAGTTCTTATTTCTCCTTTACACCTGAAATATAATTTTTTTTAGGATGGAGAATTCTAAGTTGCTGTTTATTTGTTTATTCCTTCACCATTTTAAACATTTCGTTCTACTTTCATGTTCGTATAGTGTCTGAGAAATCTGATCCAGTTCTCATCCTTCTTCCTCTTTAGATAGGTTCCACCCCGCTCCCCACCCTCCAGTTTCATTGAGATTTTGGTCTTTGTCTTTGATTTTTCTGCAGTTTGAATATTATTAGTGTAGGTATAGATTTTTTCAGAATTTATCCTGCTTGGTGTTTCCTGAACTTCCTTTATCTGGTTTGCTGCTTGTCATTAATGTAGAAAAGTATCACTCATTATTACTTCAAATGTTGCTTCTATTCTTTTCACTTTCTTTTCCTTCTGGTTAACTTTACCATTAAAATATTAATGTAAATATTTTAATAGGTTCACCTAAGACTGATTCTTATGATTGTTTATCTTTGAGAGAGAGAGAGAGAGAGAGAGAGAGAGAGAGAGAGAGAGTGTGTGTGTGTGTGTGTGTGTGTGTGTGTGTGTTGTTCTTTCATTGTCTGTATATCTCATGAAATTTTGTTGAAAGCTGGGTATCTTGTACAGGACAATAAAAAAAAAAACATAAATAATTTTTTCTGACTGGAAACGAGTACAGATTTCTTTCTGCCTTTAGCTCTAGCTCTCGAGTAAATCAGTTTAGGAGTTAAATTCAAGTGTTCTCAAAATAAAGGGGAAACTGAAACAATTTAATGGTCTATATTTAGATACTTTTAACCTTTTGGCCTTAATGAGATATGAAAAAAATGAAAAGTCTATTATCTATCTATCTATCTATTTATCTATCAATCATCTATCACCTATCTATCATCTATCTATCTTTTATCTATCTATTACCTATCAGACAGTATACACAGGTATTAATATATTTATATTCTTATACAAAGTTAAGACTTCTATAAGCGACTTGTTGCAGATAAGAATTCTTATATAACTTTAAAATAAGATAATTTATCTCTTAAATCTCATCATAAGGATATATAGCCTAGGGCTCAGACAGAATCAACCTTTTCTTTATTCTATTCAAAATGAGGTATAGATTTTTTTCTGCCTTTAAATACTTCTATATGATTTGCATATATGAATTTCAGATCATCTGTAAACAGACATATAGTTAGTTTTATGGAAACTAGAAAAAATCTACAGTCAACTTATGAAGAGGAAATCCTTTAGAAACTAGTTGCCTAAAATGCAGTATAGAGACCAATAGCCTCAATATCATCAGGGTTTTCATTATAAATGCAGAATATCAGACTAAATTTACTAAATCAGAATATGCATCTTAACAAGTATAGGTGAGTAAGAGCATTAAGTACAGGAAATACTGCCTTCAAGGACAAATCAAAACTTAAGACTGAAGCTAATCAATTTCAGCGTCCAGTCTCTTCAGAATATTCAGGTTGTCATTTGTCCAAGAGACATATATTTGATAGAAATAGGCTGAAAAAAAATTCAGTAGATACCCTCTAGCATTCATGTGATATTCTTTGCTGAATGATTATTATGATTTCAGTATTATCGCTTTCCCTTTCTACACTCATAATCTTAGAGGGCCTTCATGGGGCCAAAATAATTCTGCTGTATTTAAACTGGCTATCTTTTCAGAACAGAGAGGTACTAGACTCTGTATCACTTCATCATTTAAAAATAAACCCAGTTCATGTATCACACAAGTATACAGAAAAGAACGACAGAGATCTTTGTCATTATTGGAGGCCTTATATGAAAAAAAATCTTGCCTAGTGTGTATCAAATTGTTGAGACTCTAAAATTTTGTTTCCTCTTCTTCATAAAATAGTTACATTTTATTTTGAATAAAATATAAGGAATTCAACGACTATACCTCAGCTCAGGGTAAAAGTCACACTTCATATTTATTCTAGGTATAGAATACTATGCACATTTATTCTAATCACAGTTGTATCTTTTTGAGTTTATATAATTTGGCAACTAATATCTGGATAATAAACTCCATTTATTGACATTTCTAAAATATGTATCACTATTGAATAATAATGTAATCAATAGAATGGCCATTTATAATGTGATTTTAAATCTTGCTGTCATAGAAAGCCTAGGGGCATTTCTTATGTTTAACAATTTTTATCTCTTTCTGTCCAAAGATGGTCAAAATTCATCATTTTTCTATCCAACTAATCTGGTGCTTGTGAACTACTATGTTATTGTTTCAGTTTGGATAGATTTGCAATTCTTGCATTTTACTTGAAATTGTGGTTGGAATGAAGCCCCAAATACAGAGTAAAAGTCAGCAAAACTAGTCAAGTTTTCCCCAGCTTTAAGTTGAAATAGGTAAAGTCAGAAATTTTCCAAGTCAAAATAGAAAACGGAAAAACAGCCCAAGGGCAATAAAACCCTTAACTAAAAGAGTAGTTGGAAGTATCATCACAAAATTTGAAACAGCATTGAGCTATACACTGAGTATACAGAATTTCAAATCCCTTAATGCAATAACTGAATGTCACTGATTTTATGGTCTTCTATTTTCATTGCATTGTTCAACAAATCTTTTTGCCTGTCACAAAGCTGAGTCAAAATGAACTGCATGTGCTGTAGAACATAACTACCTACTTGTTCCCAACTAACCAATATATTCTTTTCATAAACTTTTCTATTCTTAATTCATTTAGAAATTATGTCAGATGTTCTTGGAAGAATTAAGTAAATGGAACACCATATTCTAAATAGTTATCAAAAAGCTTATTTATTAAGTACCATATCTTTCAGATTAATATCACATGATACCATTACAGAACTAACCATAAGAGTAAACAGAAAAAAAAAAAATAAAACTATGTCAAATCACTCCTTTCTTTGATTTGGTTCTCATATATGAAAATAGTAAATATTTTACACTAGATTATGTTATTTAAAAATTAAAAATTACAAATAATATATTATTGAGATAATTCAACGTTTCTTTCTGTATCTGAGAATTTCAGTTGATAAACTGAGAGGGCATTGTTGTATAACAAACCACTGCAAACTATTATACCATCTAAACTATACCTTTTAGATCAGTTGGGTTTTAAATCCACAGGCTAATAGCTGGGCAGACAGGGCAAAGGATCATAGACAAGGAGTCAGCACATTTTCTCACCCCAGGATTTCAAATACAGGTATACTAGTTGTACATAGTTATTTCACAGGTTTTTGCTTCAGTTATCTAATTTACAAGAAGTGTATTTGCATAATTTTTTGGAATACCTCTAGGTATAGGTATAGGTATTTAAATGAAATAGAATTGAGTTTGTAATCCTGCTTAATCACTTATTATTTGAAGGAACTTAGGCAAATCTTATAATTTCGGTGAACTCCTCTGTAAAATGTAAGTATCAATATTATATCATATCATTATAAATATTTCACGAGATGAAATATACAGTCTATTTGAGTTCCTGGACTATTATTGTTTATTCAAAAAGCATTGGTCTTCTTTTTTCTGAGTTTAGATATCTCTTCTAAAACATTGTCCATGCCTGTAATTCTTAATCTGACCTATTCTTACTTTTAGATGAATAGCAGAATTCATATTTACATGTATACATATATTTGTTTTATATATTTAATTTATTTAACATATTTATATATTTAACATATAAATGTTTTATATTTTTATATATTCACATATTTTACATATGATATATTTGTTTTATATGATATGCATTCTGCTATCCTACTATTATACTAATTAAATCTCTATTATGCAAATTAGGTTTCTATAAAGTCCAATTAAACTTTATAAATAAATCCCATAAATTAAAATTCATAAACTTTACATAGAATTCAAAATTGAGAGAGAGAAATACTGATAACAGCAAGTAAAAGTTGAAAAATGTAAAAGTTAGCTACTTCAATATAATAAACCACCACAAATATAGTGTATAAAACTGTTTCTCATAAACTGTGGGTTATCAGGGTGATTCTGCTATTGTGATGTAGCCTCTAAGGGGTCAGTCATGCATATGTGATCAGAAGCAGGCTGGACAGTGTGTACTGATGATTTGGGCTAGTCTTTTTCACTTGGCTGGTATGTTAACTATGAATATGTTCCTGACTTATCTCTGCACTAATTGTTTTATCTACTGACAGGAAAGCTTAGACCTGTTTTCATGATAACGGGAGAGGAGAAGAAAGAGAGCAAAATATGTAACAACTTTTGTGGCTTAATAGGTCCTGGCAACATGTCATTTCCACTTTATTCTTTTGGCAAAGGCACATCTCATCAAAACAACTCAAAAGGCCAATCCAGTTTCAGGGTTGAGAAAACAGACTCCAGCTCTCTATGGTAGGAGATTGTAAATCATAATCCGAAAGGTGAGAATACCAGAAGGGGTGAGAAATTGGGGCTATGTTTACAATCAATATACCTGAACAATCTAGCACAAAATTGCACAGGAATAAAGTAAAATCTAACTTTAAATACTACTATACAGTGGACCAAAATCATTTAATAAAGAAAAATAATATACTGTATTTCATTAACAAATCTCTTGTATTTAAGCCTAATAAAATAACCACAGTTTCATAAAGTCATAGTCATAACATATTTAAAGACAAATGAATTGATAACATATCAGTACAGAACCTAGTAATGACAGGGCTTTGTTAATAGAGAGCTTCCAAAATGACTTTCCTGAGGTCATAAAAAGGATTTCAAAATAATCATCAAAAATCACCTGCTGTTCAAGATGGAGTAATAGAAATGGCATATTCCTGCTTACCAGAACATCTAAAAATGGACAAAACATATTAAATATCAACTTTCAGTCACTGGACATCAAGCAGTGCAAATACCCCAGGAGAGAGGTATGCAAATTAGTTAAGACCAGTGTTGTCTCATCTTAACAGCTGGAAAGAGTTCCTGGGCCACACGGAAAAGAATGGTTCTAAGGTGGAGGAGCTTGATGGTCTCACTAGGTTGAAGAGCCGGATCTGCTCTTCAACTAAGGTTAAGGAAACTTGAGTTGTAGGGCACAGTATCAGAGAGGAGAAAGCTGCACAGAGAGAGAGCTAAGGAGATCTTTGGAAAGTACTTTCTCAATTCTTCTCCTACATACTGGTCAGCTAATGCTCAGATAAAACTACTTGAGGGTGGGAAAACACCACCTAAAACGAGGCAAGTAGAGGGAACAATAACCATTTCTTTCCACTGGCTCTGAAATAGTTTCTGTTTCACTAGTAAAGTAGACACCTTATAATCTCAGGAGCAAACAAGCAGAGTTCTCAGGAGTGTACTACTCCCTCAGTAGTGGGTCAAAATTACCCTTAAATTAAAGGCTACTCCTCCCACCTAAAGACCTTAAAAGCAAGCCTCGATAGAATCAAACTACTCCCAAGTAATTGAATCTTGTGGCAAAGGTCAAGGACATGGATAGAAATACAAAAATCATTCAGTGCTCAGCAAGGTAAAATACACAGTGCTCGGATAACATTTAAAAAATACCAAGAATGCAAAAGAGTAAAATAGAATTTATAATAAGGATAAAATTCAAACAACAGAATCAAGCTAGATGATATAACAGTAGAGACGATATAATAGTAGATAACACATTTATTTGTTTGTTTTCCCAAGTATTTGACTAACCAATCAAACCATTTACTATTCTTAAGGATTCGCTTTGTATGTTTCTTCATTAGCTTCCCAATTGCTGATTACCTCAAATTTAGTGGCTTAATACAACACAGAGTTATTTCTTTATTTCCTTGATGTCAGAAGTCTGAAATGAGCCTTAAAGGGCTAGTGTTAAAGTTTCAACATGCTTCTTTTCTTCTAGATACCCTAGAGGAGAATTCCTTTTCTTTTTAATTTCTTTTTCTTTTTTTTTCTTTTTTTTTTTTTTTTACTTTTTTTTATTTCTCAAGGATGCTTGTGGTCCATTCCTCCATCTTTATATCTACTTTGGTAGCAACTGCTCTCCTCTCTGACCTCCTGCCTCTCACTTTTTAAGGACTCTTCCCCCCAGAACAGGATAATATTCCCATCTTGCGATTCTTAATCCCATCTGCAGAGTCCCTTTTGACATAAAAGGTAACATATTCACAAGTTCCTAAGATAAGAATGTAGACATCTTTGGGGGGAATTATTCTGTCAACTGCAGCATCCTTCCTCCTAGGCAAAGGGGTCATTTGTATGTAGTTGATGATGTTCTTCCCACTAGGTTTCACGTTATTCTTCTGTCCTTCAGTGCGACTATAGAAAGCAGCTTAAATACTCCAGCAGTCCATTTACAACTGATGCACGGTAAATAAAAACAGGCTCATTTTTTTCCTTTCTCTGATCACCAGACTTATAGAACTCTTCATTAGTTGATATGCATGTATAGAAAATGAGGTGGTGATGTAGCAAGAGGACATGTCATGAGAGTCTGAGTCTGAGTGTGTGTGTGTGTGTGTGTGTGTGTGTGTGTGTGTGTGTGTATTTTATCAGATAGAGGATTTATGCCACATATCATGGCTTGGTGCATCATAATGGCAGCTCAGGTTTTAGAATAATCTGATGTCCCATTATTAAGCATTCAACTTTTAGCAGGGTTAGTACCAATCAGAGCTGATTCCCAGAAGAAAATAGTGATCCACAGAGAAAAACATAAATTTGCTTCAAAACCCTGGGGCTTTATGCTGCGATTCTGTAGTGTGGGCTTTCCTCTGTCTATATATATCATCATTATTTATGATGGACACTCTGAGACACATTGAGTCTGATGTGTCATAAGGCCTGTGTGTCAGGGTGGCTTATACTGCTGGATGAATTTGCTACAGTGGCTTTTTTTTTTGTTCTGAACCCCTCTCATTTTTAGCAGCTTTACACATTACTCAGGAAACAGGTAAGAGCAGCACACCCAGCTATGACATATGTTGGCTCCAAAATTCAAAAAGACCCAGGAATGGGACAGAGAGTTACTTTGATGTTTTATGATAAGACAGACTACATTAGAGAGGAACATTGATGTATGATAAAAGATTGGATTTATTTCCCATTCTCTAATTTTAAATTTGCCTTTAAAAATAATATCTAAGAATATTTTAATTTTGGTGTATAGATAACATACATTCTAAAATAATGTGAGCAAGTAATACACTATTTTTCTTAGAAAGTTCTCAGTTTGTAATGCTTAGTTTTCTTAAGCTCAGTCCCACAGGGACATGATTCAAAAGGGCAACAATGGGTGGTGATGCAATTATTGGCTGCGCTGAAAAGTCACAGTGGGTGTTAGAACTCACTCTAAGTGTTTGAGGGATCATTATCAGGCACAGTAACATTCAGATGTCTGAGAAAGCTTAGTACAATTGAATATAATAGAGTAATTAAATAAAAAAAGCACCCACTTGTTTATCTGTTAGCTTTAGCATTCCACTAGTACAGGTGGCCCTTAGATCCTTAGGTGATCTTGATTATATCACCTTTGGATACGAGGGGCATTGGATTAAACAAATTGGGATACAAGTTTGCTGCAGTTCTAAAAAAGAGGGAAAATAACTTATAGCATCTTGTACCCATAAAAAGTTAACAAGCATAGTTATTAGGCGTTAGTAGATTGTAGGCCATTGCCAGGCCTGCTGAAGGCCTGAGGATAACAGGTTTGGAAAGGTAGAATTAATAGCCCTTTCTACCCTAGGGATGTAGGGGAGAAAAGAAAGAAAACAAAAAAGTTCTTGTGAACATTCTAATTCTGATGGCAATTACTACAAAAATATAGAGTCTTTAGCAATTGTATGCTTTTAGCAGGATATACCTTCTCTGTATATAATTGCTTATGATAAACAAACCTGGAATTTTTGGATTTATCAGACATGACCTGCTGCATAATTCATCAATTATGTTATCAACAGAACAAAGCCAGGGAAAGAATTTTAAAAATTGTGGTATAAACATGAAATGGTATCTACGAAGACATACAAATAAATTCCTGATGCATGCAACAACATAGATAAATCTCAAAAAGAATATATTGAGCTAGAAAAAACAGAAACAGAAGAGTGTATTATCCCATTTATATGAATTTCAAATACAGCCAACACTTATCTATTGCAAGGGGCAGCCCAAGGTCAAATCAATTGCTCGTTGATTTGTATTCATTTAGTCACTGAGATAAAATATTTTTTTCACATGGTTTAAATGTTATAAAAAGAAATGAAGAATACGTGATAATGATATATATAGACAACAAAGCCTTAAATATTTGCTGTTTCTTTACAGAAAATGCACGCAGAAGACCACTCTTTGTTGACAGAAAGAGACTGCCCTGGTGTGGAATCAGAAACTAACTGGAAAAGGGGTATGCAAAATTTTCTAGGATGACAGAAATGTGCTATACTTGTTTTAGTTGTGATTCCAAAGGTGTCTACAATTGTCAAAATTATTAAAGAGAACATTTGAGTTGTATGATTTCATTATAATTCAATCTTCAAAAACTATATAACCTTTTAAAGAAATATAAATTTCATATTGTTAAGGAAAACGAGAATGTTCTAAATTAGCTTGGGCTTGGATAACCCCTTCACAAACCCAGGGCTCAAAGCAAGCAAGGATACATAAGCCTGTAATAGACCCAGTGCTGCATCTACAGGTGACCCGTTGAAAAAAGCCTGCTGTTTTTAGGCCAGGCCCTGACGAGAAATCCTCATGCTCTCACTAGTGCTGAGTAGACTTGTGCTATATAGACCAAGAGAAGCATTAGGTCTCCACTGCCAGGTGGGAGATGTATAAACATCAGCAAAGAGACGGGTTGAATATATCCCAGCCAATGTACCACACTGC
Source organism: Cynopterus sphinx (assembly GCA_030015415.1). Lineage (NCBI taxonomy): Eukaryota > Metazoa > Chordata > Mammalia > Chiroptera > Pteropodidae > Cynopterus > Cynopterus sphinx. The sequence goes on along the minus strand of CM057389.1, from coordinate 17,739,143 downwards.
AAGAGCAATTCAAGTGTTCATCAAATGACATCACCACCACATCAAGTGTTCTTGAAGCTCCAGCCTGAAAATCCTGGACTTCTCTCTCTGAGTCTGCTGAATAGATCTCTGATTTTCCAGGTCTTGCAAATATCCAGACTGAATGCAAAAAGAGAGCAAGTAGTAGGTATGAAAACTTGTGGGTAGTCTGGATTATGTAGCTCAAAATAGATCTCTGGAAGGAATGCCTATAAAAGTAAGAGTTATGCTCCTTCACTGCTTTTTGAGAACTCTGAAAATCAAGATTTAAAAGCTTTCATTCTGGGATATAAATTTTACCGAGATCTAGTTTCAACAGAAAACCAGTGGCTTACCTTAACCATGTTAAATACTGACTCACAAAAGTTTTTAAAAATATTAAGGAAAGTAGCTATTGAAAAAAAATTAGGAATGGACTGAATATGGAAATCATTCATAATTATAATTTCTTACTGTGATCTTATTGCCGTTACTATGACTTTGGCATAATTCCGAAATAAACATGAATGACATGGAAAGCCTAAGGGGCAGTGACACAAACTGATGGAGAATAATTTGCAAAGGGAAACACAGCATGAGCAGTAGAGAGAAAAGTTACTTAGGTTCTAGAATTTATTATTATTATTGAAATGTTTCAGATAAAATAATTGCAGGAGGAGGGGCTGGAGGATCTGCCTGATACTCCCTTGTCCCTCTCAGCGTGACCACTCTTTGGCAATGTGCTTCAATGCCAACTTTGAAGGTTAAGTAAACTGGAAGTGAGAACATATTGTACTCTGAATCTTTAAATCAATTTCAGCCTAGATTCAGATGACACTGAGTCATTTCATGTAGCCTATATTATAGTACACTATACAATATGATCCTTGTCTCCAGCTATCATTCTGTGTGTATGTGTGTGTGTGTGTGTGCTTACATGCATTTATGTTTGTTTGCTGTCTGTATCTTCTGCAGGAATATACAATCCATAAGAGTAGAGGCTTTGTTTCATTTTACTCCTTGATATACCTCTATTACCTAGAACACTGCCTGACAATGAACAGACGAATAAATTCCTACTGAATGAATAAAATGTATTGTTTCAAAAGTCCAAATGTTTGAAAAGAATTTAAGCACCAACCAAGGTAGAAGAAAATTATTGTGAAAATAGCCAATATGTCATTTCAACTTTCTCAACATTCTTTCTACTCCAAATGCAAAGTTGTTTTCTATCCTTATGAATTACCTATAGAACAAGTTAGAATTACCCATAACTGGTTCCATTCAGACTTCAGCTTTAACAGAAGATTTTTTTAAAATAGCATTCTTGTTTTGGTTTTGCCTGCAATCATATATAAGTTTAACACAAATTATTCTATGCTAGAGATAAGGGAGCTGAAGTAGAATAATGTCAATATAGACACCATGGGCCTGTCTTTCCAAGATTCAATAGCAAATGAGATTTCCTAATACCATGCATTCACCATGGAAGAAGTGTCTTTTCTTTTTTAATGATGATTTTATCTTAGCAGGAACTCTTTAGATAAATTTACAATTGCTTTATTTAGTTTCGATTTTTTAAGTCTCACCAGAACCAAGTGTAGGGAAGTAAACTATTCTATACACACTGACTATATCAAAACATCTTCCATATTTGTACATAAATGAGACAAAAGTAAAATAAACAGATTAAGGCATTATCTTGCTCTTGAAAACTTCTGATAGAGGGACTTATGTGTTTTGATGTTAGCAAAACAATGGCAAATGGCTCCTAAGCCCATCGAAATGCCCACAAATGAACATAAGGCTTTTTGTTAAAATTAATTTTTAACATTTGATCTCATCTTTGGAAAAGATTAAGATAGTAAGGAAAATAGCAAATAGCTAGAAGAATTTAGCCAATTGAACCACTTCCTCCTCAGAGAAAAAAGCCTGATTTTCACTCACCTGCTTAAGGTAGATAAGCTATATGTGGAGATTCATATTCCTCAATTAGTTCATTTAGTTTAATAAACTAGTTTGAAGATAATCACTTCAAGTAACAAGACACATACAGCTGAGGGAAGTAGAAGACAAGAATTAGCTTCTTTCACCCTGAGCTATAAAGTTAACTACAGATGGGTACAAAAATCAGAACTTTCATTATGAAGCAATTTTAGTAATCCAATTAAACAAGCCACTGTGCTACACCATGTTCAGGATTACTGTGCTAACACTTCCCATATGCCTGATGATTCTCTAAAAAGAAAATGCTAATTAAGCAACTGTGAAGCAGCCAACATTTTCCTATATGATCATAGAATGAACCCCAAACCAATCTATTACCAATTTACACTGCAAATAATATTGAGCAAGACAGAACCACAAGTATATGAGGAGAAAAAAATGGCAGCGTGAGAAGTAATTGAAAAAAAGAGGATTCAGAAAAGAAAATTTTCTCATTAATAAAATGAAAAATATTCAAGAGGGCAATGCATCTGTGAATAAAAGAAAATTGCAGAAAGAACTGTCAGAAATTGAAAACTATTACAGTTAAGAAATATCTATGATTGTGAAAATAAAATTCAGCAGGATTTTTGAAGAAAAAGATTTATAATTGTATATTAAAAATACCAAAATGCAAAAATTTTGAGAAAAATAAAGAAATAAATACAAATGGCCAAGACCCTATTGATATCACAAATAAAACTCAGAAATTCCTTTTCTCCATTCAAACCATTTCTTGTCTGTTATTTATTTTCTAAGTGTTTGCTGATTTTAGGCTTCTGTACCTATAATCTATTGTATACATAAGAATGAGGATGCTCTTTTGGACTGATACATTATTTCTTTTGCTCCTGGTTGACCTACTCCAACGTAACTTCATTGTATATATTTAGAATCTGCCAAAACCTGACTTTAATTATTGTCATTCCTGCTTGATTCATTTTACACTGGGTTGCTTTCAGTTCCTCAAATGTACCATGTCCTTTTCTACCTTATAGTCCTAACATAATGTAGAAATGATATCTATGTCTCTTCATATGATTGACTTTTTCATTTTTCATGTTTCTGAATTTTACCTCTTCAGAAATGTCTTCCCCAAATTCCAATATAAATAGATATTTCCTCATTATTGTTTTTTACAGTGCTCATTTATTTTCAATGGGGATGTAAAATGGTATAGTCAACTTGGAAAATACTTTGACAGTTTCTTATAAAATTAAAATATGCTTACCCTATGACTCAGCAATTCCACTCCTATATGTTTACTTAAGATAAATGAAAACATGTCATCACACAAAAACTTACACAGAAATATTTATAGCACCTTTATTCAGCATACCCAGAAAGTCAGAAACAATCCAAATGCCCATTAACTGGAGAATGAATAATTTTAGAATATTCACACACTGGCATGGTACTCAGGAATCAAAAAAAGTTTGACCTATTGATCTATACAACAATATGAATGAATCTCAAAAACACAATGGTTAGGTTCCATCAGAAAAGAGTTTATGTTCTATGACTCTCTTGATTTGAAATTCAAGAAGAGGAAAAGCTAATCTATGGTGATAGAAATCAAAAGAGTAGTTTTATGAAGATTGTTTTTAACGTAAAGTTTAGAAATGACCTTTTGGAAATGTTCTCTATCTTTAGTAGAGTCTCGATTATATTAATACTTACAATGAATTATATACTACACATACAAATGCATTTGAATAAAGTAAGTCCCATATGTGCAGTTTATTACATTTAAATTTTATTTAATAATGAAAATGACTTTGCCCAGGGTTTGCTCTACATGCTCTTTTTGGGCTTCTATTTATATTGATAAAGGCACTTGAGCTCAGTGTGATTTTGAATCACAGAACAAGCCACAGCTTTTGTTAGCTTTCTCAATCAATTTTTTTCTCTTCTGACATTATTTTCTTTTACTTTAAATAGTTTCTATTTACTATCGATGACATACAAAATAATATTTATAATTGATTAGCAATTATACTAAATATCTGATATTGCCATTTTAGATTTATTACCATCCCCAGAGAACTCTACTTTGTTCTCTATCTTTGGAGCTTAATTTTATGAAGTGTATCAACTGGCTCCCTAGATCTCTGGTTTCTAATTGAGTTTGGGAAATGAGATACATAGGAAGGAAATTAGAGGGTGAAAAGAGGACATGATTAGGCTACTTATTTTCTAGGCTCATTAACAGCTCAGCTCCTATTCGTTGCCCACATCATTACTGAAAGTCAAAGTTATGTCAACCCTTCTCACACTATTCTCTCCCTAACTTCCAGGAACTGTTTCTTCTTCTACCGTGCAGACCCAGGGATGGTGGCAGCTCCTCAATGACAGGAAGCCAAAAGAACTTCATGATCCTCATTGCTTTTGCTTCCCTTTATTCAACCTTGGTGTGACCTTCCTCTATAGTATCCCCTATGTTTCCCCTTCAGCTTTAAACACCAGCATCCATTTTGTAATTTTTCTAATTTTCTTTTACTTTATCGTTTTACCACGTATATTTCTTCTCATCAATATATTATTTAATTGTGCATGTTTTTAAACCATGAATAAATGGTATAATGTTCGACTTGGTATCTTTACCAAGTTAGCAAGCTTGAAATTCTTAGAGTAATTACAAAATACATATCATGAAATGCTCTCTTTTCTTCTTGTGTATGATTGATATTTTTTTTCCGTGTCAAGTCCTTGGCACTGGATTTCTTTCTTTCAAAGGTTTATGAAAGTTGTTATACTGTCTTTTAGATCTTGTAATTCTAGTTATTCATTCTCTTGCTCTCTCTCCCCTCCTCTCTCCTTCCCTCTCTCTCTATGTACGCATTTTTGGATAAAGGAGTTTGTTTGTTTGTTTCTTTCTTTCTTTTTCTTTTTTCTTTTGATACTGGTAATATTTAAAATATACCCATGGAGTATAGAAATTTAACCAGGATGTGACTGCTGGCAGTTTTTTAAATAATCATGCCTAGACTTTCCAAAGCCCTTCTAAGTGAAGATAATATATTTTCTCACTTAGGTGATTTTTCTTATTGTTCTCTTATAGTTATGACTTCCTTTCATGTTATTAATTAAAATAAAGTGTCTTAAATAAGATTCAAAGTCTAATACTCTTTCTTCTCTAGAGTATACTCTGTGACCTTAAATTCATTTTGAATCTCAAATACATAGAGAGATACAAATATACATTATATATTTAATGTTACATATAAATACATAGAGATATTTATTAATATTACATAGAAATATATATACATTTATACAGAAAGAATGATATTTCAGTCATAAATATTTATTTTGGCATAAAACAAATAGTTAATTACCTCAAATTTTATTTCCTCATGACATATATTATTATACTTCAGCATCTATATATCTATGAAAAGATATTTCGTTTGTATACTCTGTATATGTGTATATCTCTACACACATTTAACAGTTGTGGTTATTAGTTGCCACACTGGACACCATGACCTTATGTTCCATTCTAATATTAAAAATTAACAAAATTAATTTGGAAACTTATAAGTGTCATGTGTCATTTTAGATATTCAGATAAAAAACATAAGTTGGATTTGTTATATGAATTGAATATCTCTAAAGGAAGTAACTAAAGTTGAAATATTAGGAAGAGCCTAAAAATCTCTGTTAGACTCTATGAGGTAAATAAAAGAAAAAGTTTAAGAGGTTCTTGGTTTTAGAAAGTTTACAGTTTGTTGCTGTTGTAGTTATTTTAGCTTGTTTCTTCAGAATTTACTTTTTACCAAAAAATAATTTGAAAACAAATAAATAATTTAAAAACCAATTCAATTATATATGCTTTGTTTACAACACATTATTCTCTGTTCCACTGAATCATATTTGAAAAATTCAAGTAATGTTTGCATGTATATTTGATATTCTGCTTTGTTTTTAATTCCCATGATTTCAAATAATTTTTCTAAATTATAATGAGGCTTCTGCAGAGGTTAAAGAATTTAAATATTTTATAATTCCATTAAAATTTGTGATAGTCAAACAATGAAATTTCAGTTGAATCTATTAGCTTAGACATGAGTCTAACTATAGTTTACATAATTGCTATATAAATATCTTGCTGGAAATAATTTACACAAAAAAAGAACATTGAGTAGGTGGCCAAAATCATACTATTGGTTTTACTATCATTAATTTATATAACAGATACTTTGTAGGAGATAACTTAAAAAAACTCTTAAGCCCATATATACATGTAAAAAAAGTGTATTATTTTATCAGATGAAGTGTTAAAATTACAAAAGGTGAGCATATCTATTAACTCCTAAGATTTAGATATCACTGTAAAATATGAATAAAACTAGAATAAAAATAAATAAAATGTAAAAATATAATGTCTATTCCACTTGCCTTTCACAGTGAGAAAGCCTTTGTGTTATCATGTACAGTAAAATTAGATGTGGAGAAAAATATAAAGCATCCTACATAAAAACTTCTGAACAGATTTCCTAGAAAAATACGAAATAAGAATGCCTCATCTAGTTGTGAAATCTTAAATTGTTTCAATGTCCTGAGTGAGGTTCTTTTATAAATTCTAAGACTGTTGTGGATTCTGACACAGTCAAGCTTTATTTGCTACATGCAGAATTGTCATAAAGTTCCAAATGGTTCAGAGAAGTTGAAAACAAAAGAACATTTATGCATGATAATAAAATATTTTTAAATTTTGCTTTAAATTTTATTGTCATGACATTATCATGTATACATTGGTATTATATTTTATTATTTTTTATTAAAATTAGTTAATAGAAAAAAATTCAGTCACTTGAATAGAAATATCTATTTTTCTGTCTCTCTTTACTTGTACTTTACATTTTCCCTAAAGTATGCCGTTCTTTATTTCTACCATACATATTCCCTATTTCTTCATGTGCCCAACTCTGATTCATTCCTCAAAGACTGCCTTCTCCCCCCTCATGAGGCAGAGCTTCTCTGTGCAACACTGACCTTTTCAGACACTTTGTAATTTAATGTATATGGCTCTGATACATTTGAAGACTGAAGCCGTTTCAGTGTCTTAATATTGCCAGAAACACAGTGCTTAGCAAAAAGCTGGTGATTGTAAGTTGAACAAAAGTTCGAACAAATAAATTGATTGATAAATCAATGCCATGAATATATAGAAAGCTTACTCTCACACACATGATTCAAAACCCTATTCTAAATAATCACCAACATAACATAATTCAGTTCCCCAGAGAAATCCCAGTGGGCAATTTCTTGAAAAGCCACTTTTTTTTTTTGCAATAAAGGCAAAGGTCATATACAGTAAAAAGATGGTATGAAATCCTAGAACTTCTGAAACCACCTGAAATACATCTGGAAAACTTCAATTCAATTAGAGTTTAAAAAAAAAAAAAACAACCCTCTTCTGTCAGCCTCCTGTTTTCTGCTTGAAATGCTGGAGAAACTTCATGAGCCCCATTGTCATCCACACTCTTTGTAACACTATTTGTCATATTGTATCACACATTTGTTCACATAGCCATCTCTAGGATAGTTTATTATATTTCTGTTTACATATTAACTCTAATTATAATAAAAGCTTCTCTTTTGCCAGGTCCTGTGCTAAGCATTACAAGCATAATCCCACTTTTTTGGGACACCAACATCTATCTACATTTCCAGATGAAACAACAGAAGTTTAAAGAGATTAAGTAAATTATACTATGTCATGCAAATAATAAGGATTGGAACAAAACTTTAAAACTAATTTTGCTCAATACCAATAGCATAATGTGTTTGCATTGTTAAGGGTTGTATAATGTCCCCCCAAAAAGAGATGTTAAAGTCCTAAACCCCAGTATGAGTATGAGGTTATGTGACCTTATAGAAGTGAACAAGTTGAAATGAGGTCTTTAGAGTGGGTTCTCACCATGATGACTGGAGTCCTTATAAAAAAGAGAAATTTGGACACAGAACAGACATGTGCAGAGAAAGGAAATGTAAACACATATTACAGGAATGACAACTAGATGACTGGAATTAGGCTTCCATAGCCAAGGAAAGTCAAGGATTTCTGGCAGATACTAGAAAGCCCGAAGAGACAAGGAAGGATTTTCCCCTAGAGCCATCAGAGGGAACATAGCCATTATGGCACCTTTATTTCAGACATCTAGCTTCCAGAGCTGTGAGGCAAATTTTTGTTTTTCAAAGCCACCCACTTTCCGGGACTTTGGTTATAGCAATCTTAGGAAACAAATTCATACATTTATTTCTTTACAAGAACGTTCCAGGGATTCTATTATGGTCTGTAGACAATAATATGTAAGAAATGTAACTTTGAATTAAGAGAGGAATACATCAACTATAAACTATAACATGAATGCTATATTCTCTTAAAGCACTTACTCTCTCTGAACTTTAAATTTTTCGTAGCAATGAATGAGTGTGTGTATGGGTGTGTGTGTGTGTGCATGCGCGTGTGCACATGAATGTGTCATTAATGTGTATTTTTACTTATTAGTTCTGGGGCCAAATTACTTAACATTCAATCATTAACAGAGCAAAGAAAATAGTAATGTACCTTTACTGAAAATTAATGAGTGCTTCAAAGATGCATGCCTGGAGGTACTGAGAAAATACGCATGGGCAAGCTCCATAAAGTTCATCAGAGTGGCTATTAATAGACGGGGCAAAATCACCCAAGAAATATGCCAATATGCTCTCTATCTTATAGATGAAAGGTTGATCTTTGTTCTAGTACTAAGAATCAATAGGTGCACTCCATTCTGTATGAAATTTAATCAGATAAATAGGTATGGACAGTCTCTCCACTTAAAATATTCTCCCAAGTGATACTTACAATGTTTGAAACCCAATCATCCCTTAAGTTTCATCTTTGAATCAACTCACATGATCAGAGCAATTCAGAACTGTAGAGTATTAATTTATCTCTGGACAATTTGGTCTTGTTGAATTGTATCAACTTATAATAAGTGATTTTTACCTATTGATAATTATTTGAGAATGATATGAGTTCTAAAAACCTGCTCTTGAGTATTTTGCATGAATAATGTGAAATACATTGATTTCTTTCTTGCTTTTGTTTATATAGCCTTGTTTTTGATAATCAATCGGAAATAAAATAAGTATTAAGAAGAGTTGTACCTGAGACTGACATCTTAATTGTGTATTAATGGTGTTTTATGTGTATTTATTTCTCTCTCCTTCAGACAGCTGTTGGAAATGACTATGGTTATTTATAGAATATATAGAAGATAAATTCATATGAAATTCTGTACTGTGCTTATTTATAATTTAACTTAGAAATTATTATATTCCTTCTATCTTCCCTTCCTACTCACTCACTTGTAATTAAAATTTTACTTTTATTTTTCTGTAACTTCACATATACTGTATCACATTTTGACAGATTGAGTACTAGTTTTTATACAAATATGACTTTAAACCAGCACCCCCGTATCTCAGACCTCATGATATACCTATTTGACTCTAATATACTTTATATTCATATAAAAATAGGGTAAACACCCAAGACACTAGAATATTTGTAGAATTTGAACTGATAAAGTCACAGGGCTACTTTTATTTTAAAAAGCAGTATTGACTTCTACTTCTTGTCAGTTTGACACACTAGATATTTTGAAAAAATTTGTCACTATGAAAGAGCCAAAGGTTGCTAAATAAGATAAAATGAAATGTTTTTAAAAACATAGTTGTGATAATAAAAAAAAATATATGAAAGTGATAGAATATGGAAAGATAAAGGGAAAATTAGAGTGGCAAGCATAAAATAATTCAGTTATTTTAAGGGCTATATACTTATCGGAAACCTATAGTTTTAGGGTATTATTTATTTTGAGGCATGATTTATATACAATAACAAGCACAAATGTTAAGTGTGCAGTTTGATCAATTTTGAAAGCTTTGTATACCCAGGTTGCCACAAACTCTATCTGCTATGAAACATTTCCTTCATAGTGGAAAGTTCCCTTTTGTAATTGTGTATAAACTCCCACACCCATAATTTAATTTTTTTCTGTTTTAGCACTTCATGTAAAACAGATCATTTTCTCAGCTTAATAGTTTGAGATTCATCATATAGCTGCTCATGTAGATAATTCATTCCTTGTATTTCTGAATAGAATATCACAATTTGTTTACTGTTGATAAACATTTGGTTTTCTTCAAGTTCTTGATTATAAACAGTAAGATGTTATAAAATATATTGCAGAAATGTTTTGAAGACCACTTTATTTCTTTTTAATTTACCCATTTAGTATGTGTAATTTCCTTGCTGTGGAATTGCACAGTCATAAGGAAAGTATATATTTAACTTAATAAAAAAGTAATTAACTATGTCCCAAGGTGGTTGTATAATTTTACAGTACACATGACAATATATATATAAGGGCTCCGGTTTTTCTATATCCTGAACTCCACTTGATCATGTCAGACTTTTCAATTTAAGTCATTCAAATGTGTGAAATGATAGTTTTAATGGACATTTATATAATTACTAATGACATTTCATATGTATATTGGCCATTTATATATCAATATTTATAATATATGCATATATTTCATATATTCATTTACATATTTCATATGTATTTATGAGAGTGTAGGTAAATAGATGACATACAAAGACACATACACCACATTTTAGAAAATTATTTATAATTATATAACTGAAGAAAATGTGGTACTGGTAAATGAATAAGATAAATGGACCAATAGAATAAAATAGCCCAGAACATACCAATATTAAAATGAAAATTTCATGCATGATATAAGGTAGAGATAGGAATGGTTATTATTGAAAAGATGATCAACTTTCCAAAGTTAATACCTGGTGTGGAATGATAGATAATCCACGTGAAACAATAGAACTAGATTCTTAACACAATTTATAAAACTCATCTATGAGCATTCAATGTATAAATTCCATGTAGCTTAAAGGATAATAATTTAAAATTATATAAAAATATATAGAATACATGTTTTTCATATAACATTTTTTAAATGTATAAAAATCAATATATTATCATTATTATAAAAATTCCCTGGTTTTTATTACCTTACTTTTTTTCTACTATGATTTCAGATAGAATTTTAAAAAAATCTGGATTATATCCTTTGTGATGAGAGAGTGTATGAAAAAGACAGAGACAGAAAGAGAGATGAGAAAGAGAAAGGGAGGGAGAGAGGAAAGGAGGGAGGGAGGAAGGAAGGGAGGAAGGAAAGAAGGAAGGAAGGGAGGAAGGAAGGAAGGAAGGAAGGAAGGAAGGAAGGAAGGAAGGAAGGAAGGAAGGAAGGAAAGACAAGGTGAAGGAGGAGCTGGAGGAAGAGAAGAATTATTAAAATGGACCAATTTCAGGATGTACTTGTTTGAAGAGTGGTGATAGGAATAGAATCAAAGGAGGAGAGGTTATGCAAAATTCATGAGGGTTTTAACTAAATTTTGATATTTTCTTTTTTTAATGTCATTTTTTTAATTGTAATAATTGTAATTATTTTAAATTACTCCTCATTTAGAATGATACGAAATAGTAACAATGTTGCAGGCAACATAAGTAGTCCTCCTAGTTTTCATGCTATACTTTCAAAATTAGACATTTGTTCAAGTCCCTTGGTCAATTTATCCAGAAATATAGGATGTATATTCTCTTCACTTAGACTGTTTCTATATATATAGAAAAGTAGAAATTTTTCATGAGTGTAATAGGCATGGAAAATAAATCCTTATTAGAGCCTAAACCCCTGGAAAACTTTCTTATTTATTCATTAGAAATTTTTTAAAACAAAATAAAAAATTGGGTCCTTCTTAAGTTATACAGATTTTAGGATTATAATGTTCATAAACTTTTGTCTTTATTTGGAACAGCCAAAAAGAAAATGTATCACCTACACAGAAACTTTAAGAGTAAAGATGCTATTTTGTGTAGTAAATTTAAATTTATTAGTCCACAGATATAACAAAGTATATTGAATTTTGAGACAACTACATTATTTGGTGCTTTGCAAACATGGCATCAAACCAGTAAAACAGGCTTTTATTTATAACTAGGATGATATCTGCAATAAAAATACAAGATAGTTAAAATCCTGAAAAGTCTCAGATGGCATTTTGTAATAGTAAATGCTATATAATAATATGAATAATTGCTATATTAGGTATCATCATTTAGTTAAAAATAATTTTACATAAGCCAGTTCATAGGGAAATGCTACAAAGCATTCACACACATAATTGCAGGCATGATTTCTATGACCCGAGCAGTGAATAGATCCTGACAAAAGATAGCACAGTATTTCTGAGGGTTGTGAATAAAATCTGTGTCTCTTACTATGTCACATTCAAATAACAATAGCTGAATGCTCTATAGGCTCTAATACTACTGTGTGATTGATAATAACCACCTGAGCCTTGCACTATGGGTTAAATAATTAGGGGGAAAAAAAGAACAGTCGCAAAACTTAACGCGCTGATTTTAATAATGCTGAGTATGTTTTATTTGAATTCATTAAATTCTAATCATCATCCAGAGAATGTTATTTTAAAATTGTTTTCACATGCATAATTCAATGTTTAAATAATTGAGTTTTTGACATCAGTGCAATTTTTCTGTTTTGTTTTTCCAGAATTTTCTAAGAACTCAATAGAGGAAGATTGTGTGTGTGTGTGTGTGTGTGTGTGTGTGTGTGTGTGTGTGTGTGTGTGTTTCAGTTTGGATCACTAATTTCTTTTAAGGATAAAGTAATCTTTGACTGCTCAGAATCAAAATTTTCTGGTACATGGAGAAAGTCTACTTAAGAATAAAAATAGCATGGATCAATAAAAGAGAGAAGGCTGGTGACATTTAAACTTATAAATTCAGCTATACACAAAACTAGCTTCTTTGCTTGTACTTGCCACTTACAAAAATTAGTATCTTCCTTTGAGATATTTTGGATTGAGGTCTGTCATTTGTGATTAATATATTGCTGATCAACACCAAGATCAGAGTTGTCTATCATTTACAGATCAAGAAATTATGAGACTCAGAATAATTACATAACCAAATCAGACATGTTAGTAAAATCAAACTATTGTATTTAGATAGTAGATTTCATAGCATTTCTCAACTTTTATTATTTTTCTAAGTTGCCATGGTGCTGCACATGCCAATTTTTAAAACACAGAAATCTTTATCTGACATATTTAACAATCTTCTTCTTATACATTAAAATGTCTCAGCTCTTTCACCATAAAATGCTATAGATGTAAAAGTCACTATAATAGGTTTATTTTTTCCTGTTTGCATAGAGCAGGAACTTGCATATTTTTCTTGTGGGTTTAGTTGTTTTCTGATAAGCAACATATATTCAAGATAATATCTCATAAAATATTTAATCAGGGAAGTTAAAGATTTGAAAAATTAAAATTTCTATTCCACACTCTCTCCAGAAAAAAATTACATGTAGATTCTAATATAGCAGATGGATTAACTTATATGACCACTAATCAAATGCTGAATTTTTGTCTATCAAGTGTTCACCTTAATAGCATTACTCATGAGAACCACAGACTTTGATATTATAAGAACATGTTATGAAAAAAAACAAAATTAGGATCTGTTCTTAATCATAAACACATATGCTAAATCACAAAGACTTCCATATGCCAGAAACAAATCCACATTTAAAGCCATGTCAGAAATTTTTTCATTGACCATGTAATCTACCTTATTACAGTGAAATCTCATAATATTGTATCTCTTTTATACCTTCATGAAATATATAAATTGTTCATTAAAAGGGAAATAAAGGCAGAGTGGTTAACTTCTGGAAGAATTTCTGAGTCTTTAATTTAATATCGAGAAACATGCAAGAACAAGGCTGATTAGAAGGAATCACAGGAATATCTGTATAGATAGTTTTTTCATGCTCCCAGATAAATTGTCTCTATCAACAATATTTGTTTTTCATTCCATACCAGGAAGCCATATCTTTATCAATGCCTGTAATAGGATGGGAAATAACTATATTACATTGTTAAAGTTGATTTCAATGTATTAAAAATATTATATCTCTATAACTTTTTTTCCAGACAAAAGTTTAAAATTATTTTTTTCTTCTCTTATTACATTAACTTTTCTTAAATTTATTAGGGTGGCATTGGTTAATAAAATTATATAGGTTTCAGTTATACAATTCAATAATACATCATCTGTACATTGCATTGTGTGTCCACCACCCAAATCAAATTTTTTGTCACCACATATTTGAGCTATTTTCTCTGAAAGATGACATTTGTTGATATGTGAAATGTACTAGAATTTGTGTGTTTAATATATCATATTAAATATTTTATTAAAAGAACAGTAATCACGTGTTCATATTTTTTTACTGTTATTTTCTTATATCATCTTATAAATGTAAAAAATATATTTTAAATATATTCTTCATGTATATTCTTGAGTATTATTCATTCTTAGGATGTGAATTTTACCATAAAAAAATTAGACTGTATAAAGTAACTCAACAATGTTTTATGAAGTATTTATGAAAAAATCCCATTGATTCATGAAACATGGAATTCAGACTTTAAATATAGAAAAATAATGCATAGTCATTACAAAAATTTCTCTTGTGTTAATGAATACATCCAATTTATATGCCACTGTAATGAATATTTCCCTCATTTCCTTCCCTTATAGTTACTGATATATTTATGATTTACACTTCTTTCTGAACATTTTTACTAAATGACTTCTAATTAGTGGTTTGTGATAACATTATTGAAATTCATCTCTGTTTCTGTTTTTAATGATGCCAAAATAGACATTTTTCAGAACTGAGTTTACCTATATCTACTTGTGTGCCACATTTCAAGTTATTTCTTCCACTGCTAAAACTTAACTTGAGATTTATTTTATTAGAGTGAATAAAAATGTGTTCTATACTATTTTACTGCTTCACTTTTTACGGACCCTAACTCAAGGTTACTCAAATTGCTGTGCTTATGTACTATTTTACAATCTTTGTCTATATAGTAGCATGAGAACAATTTCCTCTGAATACAATGTTAGGAACAGCAATAAAAAAATTGAGAAGACCATCAAATATAACAATGCTGTCTTTATCAGCCTTTAGTACATATAATAGCTCAATAAAATTTTGATGATCTTGGAAAATGCAAGAAATAAGTTTGGTTTAGTAAGAATGTCAGAGTGGTAGAGTTTCTATGAGTTGTGGAAATCTCAGTTGATTTTTCATCCTTTCTCTGTCAGGCTTATTCTCTTTTAATGTAAAAATCATTGCATATCATACTAATACTAAGTCATCTAATTCTTGTATCACTAATTGGTGTACTTCCTGTTTTACCAACTTTTTCAGCCCCAAGAGTCTGAAATTTATATATTGTCAGAGTTCTGATATTTTCTACATATGCATAATGGAAAGAGATATTTACTTCCCTCATGAAAACCAAGTAACTTGAATAGCATTTTTAAAGACTTGTGAAAATATAACCAATGTTTCTTGTTTCTCCAACAGGACATACAGTCATGCTTTAAAGCTACCACATTATTTAACAACTTTATGAAAAATTACTGAAAAGAAAAAATTACATTACTTTTACGTGGAATTCACTGACAACTTCTGAATCTTGCAAAATTTTTGAGAGGATTTTATTTCACAAGGAAATCAAAACCTTTTGCCTACATAAATTCAGTCTCCAATGCTTTCTTCAGATTTCTAAACTTGTCTCATCAGAAAGCTGCCTTTGAAAGGTTTGCAGTTGTGAAAGGGCTGTGAAAGACAATAGTAAGGGGGAATGTTGGAGGTATGGAAAACTATGAGAAAAGAAATTAGTTTAATAGAATTAAATGTTGAGATGTCATATATGCTAATAAGGTATTTATTCAATTACCAGGACAAGGAGACTTTGTAAGCCTTTCCATGTGAAAGATAGGGGTAATCGACTGATATGAGTTTCATTCTTTATGTTCTAAATATAAGAGTTAAATATAATTTTTGATTATTATGTATTAGATAAATAAATATCTGCCATTGCTAAGCCACTGCCTTTAGGATCTCTTTCTTCTAACACCTTAGCCTCCATAGCCCCAGTAATACAATCTGACACACACTATGATTTTAATATACCACTGTGTTCAAATAATTAATATTTTATTTAGGACTTTTTATAAATGTTTAAACTAAAACTGGTCTATACTTTTCTCATTATTCTTTTCTGTTTCCAGAATCATCATTTGCTTAGTTAGGTAATGTGCATGTATATATTTTACTTAAAAAGAGGAAGAAAAGTGTCATTTTCTATATGACTATAATGCATGATTTCTTCTCATATTCACTAAGGCTCAGAATGTCTTTTTTTTCCCCTTCTGAAAATGACGCACAATGTTTTGAAACCATATATTTTCAATTCAACACATCTTACAACTGTATATTCCTAATAAACTTAACACAAGAAGATCAGAATGTGCAGACTTTCTGAAATAGCATGACAACTTCAATGCTAGCCAAGAATTTTATCTGAAATCCTAGGGATAGTTATTTTGCTCACATTGTGAATCTGGAGGAATTACAATTGGATCATTTAATCAGAATTACACCCAAACATCCAGAATTCAGTTTGCATTTATGAGTTTGCATGGATTATTAATGCGTTTGGGCCCTATCCTTTAATAGCAATTTAGTTGGTACTAATTACAAAGAAGACACTAAGGCAACTATCAGATCAAGTAATGCCATACTTATTTTAAGACGTACTTAATAACTTGATGAATCCATGAATCACTGATACATGACAGCTGCCATTTCCCTTTTTCACAGATGTTTCTAGGTTGGAGAAAATTAAGAATACCATATTGGCAAAGCATCTTCATTATATTAAATAAAATTATTGGTTCCATTCTGGAGACATAATTTTTATCTGCAATATTTGATTATTCAAAGAGAAGTTAGATACTTGTTACAACTGCATCTATACTCTAAACCTAGTTAGTAATTGTTGCAGGAAGTAAAATTTGTTCATCATGTTGTGTAATAAGGATGTTGAAAAAAATCATTGTTGAATAATTCATATACAGTTTTCCTACAAATGGGCCAACTCAGACAAAAGTCTAGCCTACATCAAAAAGCTATGCTTTGTCTCTAGAGCACCAAATATATTCATAGTAAGGGCAATTATTGTATAAGTAAAATTAAATTAATAAATAATATATCTTCTAAAACAAAGGGAATTTGTGACTTAGATGTCATATGTTCTACCTTCCATGAGAATTGCCAAAAAGGAGACGTTTATATGTAAGCTTAATAACTGAATACTAATGCATGATAAATTTAAGTTACAAGAATATCCATTTAACTTCTGTTTAGAAATTCCTACCCACATAGGCTCTGTTTCAAGACATGAGTAAATTTAAAAATTAAAAATAGGATAATGGCATAAAAAGCCTTATATCCAATAGTGAATAACGGAACCCATTAAGTAAAGCCATCTTGCCTTAGTGCTACTGTATAAATGCTATATTTTTCCCTATGCATACATATCTATGATAAAGTTTAACTTATAAATTAGGCATACTAAGAAATTAATAACAATAATTAATAATAAAATAGGACAATTATAACAATATATACTGGAATAAAATTATGTGAATATGGCATGATTAAGTAAAGTACAAGTTACTTGAACATAAGCACTTTGATACCAGGACTGTCACTCTGATAACCCAGATGATTACTAAGTGATGAAAGGATGGGTAGCATATACTAGGTAGATACACTGAACAAAAGATGATTCTTGTCCTAGATGGGACAAAGCAGATGGTGTAAGATTTCATCACATTACTCAGAACAGTGTGCAGTTTAAAACTTATGAATTATTTATAAAATTTTCTATTTAATATTTTTGGACCATGGCTGACTGCAGGTAGCTCAAACCATGAGTAACTACAACCTTGGAAAGTGAAACCATGAATAAAGGGGGACTACTGTACACAGAAACTTTCTGTCATGAGCAAGACCATAACAATTTTCTGAATAACTATTACTATTAACAATGATTTTCAAAGTGTAATCCATTCACTAGAACTACAAAGTGCTACAAAGTGTGTGCATCGTATTAGGTATTACATTATTTCTATACTTTGAAATATATAAATCTATATTTTAATGCATATAATAGAAGTCAGTGATTACTTGAGGGTATATGATGCTCTATGCACTGTGATCAGTGCTAGAGTTAAGAAAAAATACAAGATGCTTAAAAAATACAGAAAGCTTATTTTTGAAATCAAACACTGCCATAAATGTGTTTAATAAAGCACCATATATTAAAAAATACACTCTCAGACTTATCCCTATTTGAGTCTAAAAAACAAAAATCTACCTATGGTTCATAACAATCATTCTCATTTGCAGAGTCATAAAGATTCAAAAAGAGTCTACATTTTCAAGACTTTATAAAAACATGCAAAATGTATATTATATTTATTGTATTTCCAAATATGATGGTGTCATTATTCCTTTATCTCTCTGCTCTTGTAAAAAAGATAAAACTATGGCTGAAATCATCAAATAACTTGCCATTGTCATATACTGTATGGTAAACCAAAACAAACAAACAAACAAATTCTGTTCTTCAAACCACCAATCCAGGATTATGTTCATCTTCGCTACATGCACTTTTAAGGTAAATGCTATGCCTGATGTTACATCTATAACTATGTTTGCTATAGAAATTATTAAGAATTTGTGCCTTAGCTTTGGAATTATCCTTTTCCTTTAAGGAGCTTAGGTTTCTTTTAGAAAATGAAGTTCATAACTAAGACCCAGGACTTAGGCATGCTCATTGTGATTGGGGCATCCTTACTTACAGGTCCTCTCACAGGACAGAGTTAAGATATTTCTATATCTACAAATATGTCAATATCTCTTTATAGTAATTCCTCAGTATCTGTGGGGTATTTGTTCCATGAGACCCCTGCAGATATCAAAATCAGAGGATGCTCAAGTCCCATCTATAAAATGTGTAGTATCTGTATGTAAGTTATGCACATCCTTCCATATACTTTTAATCATCTCTAGATTATTTATAATAACTAATACAATGCAAATGATATGTAAATGGTTGTTATATCAAATTGTTTGGGTTATGATGACAAGAAAAAAGTTTGTAGTTGTTTGAGTACAGATGCACTCATAGTAGGCCTAACTACATAGCACATATCAGCAAAAATGTAACATTTCAAAATATGTATATTTTCAATCCATGGTTGATTGAATCCACAGATGCAGAACCTGCAGCTGCAGATTGCCAACTGTACATACACATACACATATATTGGTATTTCTGTCTATCTATCTACCTATCTATTATCTGTCTAATTTTATTTTTGAGAATTTTTTTTTGGAGAAAATGTTCTTTTAATTTTTTAATTAGAGCTAACTGGTTGGTTAGAAATTTATATAATCTACAAAGTGATTTCCTGATTAGTCTAGTACTCACCTGGCAATATAAATAGGTGTTACAATATTATTGACTGTATTTCCTATGTTGTACTTCACATCTCCATGACGATTTTGTAACTATCAATATGTAAATCTTAATCCCTTTGCTTTTTTCACACAACCCCCAAATTCCCCATCTATCTAATTTATCTATTTCCCCAGTTCACACTGACACTTCCATTTCCAGTCAAATACCACAGGGTTGATGTTATTCTTTCTCCTTATTTTTATCTTTATCTGACAATGAGAAACCTGGTTCTCATTATTTACAAAGTACTTGTTCAATCCTACTATGTACATAAAATAGATGTACAATTGCTAACCCATACCCTTGTGAAAAATAAACTACTGACCAGAGCAACACATGTGCTTATACTTCTTACTTTTATTGTTATAGAATATAGATGAATTACTGTTTTTCCAAGTTACTTAGGATAGTTTTTTTCTGTAATCTTTCCTTCTCTCTTTTCTTTCTAGATTGCAATATTCATTTGTAATACAATTAAGTTTATTTGTTTCTTTTTCCATTTGGATCCCCTTCCCAATTTACCAAATTTAATTATTTATTCTTTGAAATATTGACCTTTTTTTCTTTTTCTTTTTTTTAAATATCTATGGCTCTTATTTTTTTCCAGAAATAAAAAAAAATTCTAAAATTTATAAGAAATCACAAAAGAGAAACTTATTTCTCGTTGTTATGGAGGCTGCCAGTTCAAGATCAGGGTACCAGCTGGTCAGAATCTCGGGAGAGCTTTCTTCCAGGTTGCAGACTTCCAACCTCTCATTGTATACTCACATGGCAAAGAATGGAGAGGGTAAGCAAGCTTTCTAGTGATTCTCATAAGGGCACTGATTTTATTCATGAAGGCTCTACCTTCATTACTTCATGTAATCCTAATTACCTTTTAAAGGCCTTACCTCCTAATACTATTATGTCAGCAGTGAATGGAAGGCAGCGTTTAACAAGAGTTTGGGAAAATTCTAAACATTCATTCTACAACATTCTGCCTCTGGCCCCCCATAATTCATGGCCTTCTTATATGCAAAATTCATTAATTATATTCCTAAAACCTCAAAAGTCTTAATTAATTACAGCATCAACTCTAAAGTTTAAAATGCAGTCTCATCCAATAACCATCTAAACAGACATGGATGAGACTCAAGTTATGATTCACCCTGAGACAAAATTCCTCTCCAGCTGTGAACCTGGGACATCAAATGTATTAAGCGATTTCAAAATACAATAGTTAGACAGGCATAGGTAGGCATCTCTACTGACTGCTATATTTGATAACTTTAAAGATATTGCATAAAAAAATGTTTGCTATACACTTCTAACCATTTCACCACTACCAACTATATGTCTATCAATATTTGGTGGATGACTAATTGCATTAAAAAAATAATAAATCTTTTCTTCAAAATTGCTACTGAAAGGAAACAGATCTTTCAGAGACTGCCACAGGAATTTCAATTAATTTAAAGAGGAATTTGAGTGATATTTCAAAATAATAATAGCAAAAGGCAGTCATATAGAAATAAGAGAATATGTTAACCTAATGATAACTTATTTTCCCCTATTAAATTGACTCCCACATAATTAAAGGTCAAGTCCATGTTAGTATAAATGAGCTTTTTAAACTAGTACTAAAGAGGATTTTCTAATCCTTTATACATTGTTAAATCAATAACTTAATTTTTCATAAAAATTACAAGGCTTTTAATTGATGTTATAAGAGTTAATGCTAATCTCTCTACATTTAATATTAGACCAAACACCCACATAATTATGTATTTATTTTTGAATTTATTCAGTTCTTATGCAGTGCCCCCTACATGTGAGGGATTGACTCAATTCTCTGAGATACAAAAATGAAAAGCATAGACCAAGACATGCATATTTCAAAGAAAGGGTATGTAAGTAAAGATATTCTTACAAATTATATGTATAGGGTATCAATTCCAAGTTACATAAATATGACAGAGTTAAATGAATGTTTTCTTCTTGTAATACAAATAATAGATTCCTTACGGTAGGTAATAAAGAGAAAAAAAAAACACAGAAAAGCTTGCAATAATTTACTTTCCGATTCTAGAGAGTAATTGACTAAAGCTGACAATGACCGATCAAATAACTTAGGTAGAAATCTTATTAACCTGGAAAACCTTTACCAATATTATTATTTTATTATTGTTTTAACTTTTATTTTAAATTTAATTTCCTATAAAATGGTAGTAGATTATCTTCATGAACTTTTTCTCAGTTACAAAGGAGAGGAGAGGAGGGGAGAGGAGAAGAAAGGAGAGGAGAGAAAAGGAAAAGGGAGGGAAGTGGATTAAGAGAAGACTAAGAGAGAAAGAGAGAAAAGAACATAAGATGGCCAATGCAAAGTTTGCTAATTTTCAAGTCAAAAATCCCCTTTGGACTGGTTACACATACAGTATTAACCAAGAAGGCCTTAGTACTCTCCTCAAATCGCTTATACTAGAGTCAGGTTTCTTCCTGACAATAAATCCCTGGAGCTCCCTTATTTGATTTTTAGAACATTTACTTCAGAAAACTTTCTAAACTCTTTCTCTGCCTTTTTGTTATTTAATATTTTTCTTTGCTGGTTTTACAACCCACGAATGACTTCTCCAAGAACATAAGAGGCACCTCTTTAAAATGTAATCATTGAAAAATAGAGAAACCCTAACTCTTAGTCTCTGCAGGAGGGTAGGAGCTTAATTGATATGTACCAATTAGTAGACATAGGTAGCCTAATCACATTGATGGGCCTCCTCTTTAAAGTCCTCCAGTGCTTTTCTCCTACTCAAATCAGTATTCTTTTTTTTTATTTCTTATTTCAGTGGAAGTGAGTTCAATTTCCTCCCCTTTTGCAATAGTCTTGAATAAACTCTTCCTTGTCTGCTTAACTTGTCTGATGCAATTTTTCTTTGATGATATTAGGAACTGAAACAAATTAAGGGTCATTAGAATCAGTAGGAATGCCAAATAGTTGAAAATGAAATTATATGCAATACTAGTAATCTGACTATTTCAAAAATTTAAAATATACTTTAAATTCTTGACATTTAAAGAAAAAAAATACACAAATATACTACTTTCTGAAAATTCAATTCACAATTATATAAAGTATAAAATCATCCTTTGTCTACTCTTCCCCTCACCTTCTTAAATTTTTGATGAATATATTATAATTGTTCCAATGTTTTAATATGTACATATAAACAAAAATACTTTTGTTTATTAATTGTTTGGAATTAAATTATTATGTTTGTTCTCTTGATTCCATTAATACTATAATTTGAAGATTTCTAGGTCAGAATACAGTGCTTACTTTGTTCATTTAATTTGTTCCACAGTATTAAATGGTTTACCATTGATATTTTAAGCTTTTTTCTAATATACAATATTGAACATAATATTTTCTGAATATACAATAATCTCAATTTTTTAAAAATGAGAAAATCACATTTAAATCTTGTAAAACCTTACTTATTTTAACTCTGTATTTTTTCTTTATATTGTCATTTATTGTTTGATATGTTTCAAAATATTTTTAACTTTAAATATTTATCACTGTTTTTAACTTTTTGTTCATTTAATGATTTATATCTTTTAAAGACAGAAGGTTTAAATTACTTTGAAAAATAGCTAAATAAGAATTATGGCAACATAGTTAAAAGATGGTTTGGAAGACATCTAGATTTCTACTTAATAAATCTGTTCTATGCCTCTGACAAGTTACCACTCTTTCTCTTGGGAAGCTCATTAAATTTTATGAAAGTCAGTTATACATTTTCCAAAATTGTTAGACATTTCTTATTTACTCTTTTCATTTTCTTTTTTTAAATTTATGTCTGTCTTTCAATATTTTATACTTCTGGGTTAATCCCAAGAACCCAGAGAATAAACTTTGCCTTATTTCTAACTTGGTGATGTATTTCCATTCTTTTGTTTCATAAGAGAAAGAAGTGCATGGAGAGTGTCCATGTACAGCACTCTGTAAGGCAAATTCTCCATGCTCTGAAAGCTGAAACATGAACACACTGAACTGCAATATGATTTGCTCTATTTTACTGTTGATTAAAATTATGATTTATTTAGCCACTTTTAATCTTTTTTCTATTATTTACAATCAAATTCATCTTTGTTTTATTAGAAGAAAATATTATATAAAATTTGATAAATTTGATACATATTATGCAGATATAAAACTGAGAGATCTATCACTAGTTGATATACTTTCAAAAAATGTATGGTTGTTGGGAGTCCCTTGCCTGATGGCTGCCCCTTAGGGCAGATAGGGGACTGTTTACTCAGCAGGATGTCTGCATAGCTGGCAAATACTTTGCTAATCTTGTAATGACTGAAAAGCACCTTTGTGGCTCCAGGGAGTGAGCTGAATGTTTTAAGGAGGAAGATAGGATTAGCAACAGGCTTCTTATGCAAATGTCAGCAATTGTTTGTGCATACTTGGGATTTCAGTTTCCACCCAGTCATGATGTATAAATATGCTGTGCTAAATAAGGGGCCACAGCTGGATCTGTGAGCCCTCCCAATTCTTTCTGTTCTATCTCCTTTCTTCAGTCCCCTCTCCCTCATTCAGGGACCATTCGATCTTGGCCAGCAAGCTCTGGCATATGGTTAAATGCATTCTAATTATAATTGTAATAAAAATATTTAACATCTTGTGGTCATAAACAGATGATAATTATTATTTGAATGAATTTTTTGTACCGATTGCATTATTTTTAATATTCTTCAATAATATGGTGTATTATAATAGAAATTAATATTATTTAAAAAATGGGAACTACTATAAAAGAGGAGATCTCAAGGTTTCTTGGAATCCTTACTAAGACAAATTAAAACAGTTTTATTCATATTTTTCTACAATATATTCTGTATTATCTTTAAGGATTTTGGAATTTCTTTGACAAGAGCTGCCTAACCTTGTAATTGTAGTATTTCATACAGTTCTCTAGAATTATCTACATACTAGCTTTATATAATCAATTAGAAATCCAGGGTATAGTCAGTGATTTAGTACTGTGGACTGGGTGTATGGAAAATACAAAGTATAACAAAATATTAGCTATGTCTTCAAATAATTTTTACTGTCATTTAGAAAATCAGGGATAGAATACAACATTTTTTACAGTTTCAGTATTCCACAAAAGTGGTGATCAAAGAGGACTGGCATACTCAAAACCCTTTACCACCCTCCGTAAACTTTCTTAGAAAAATACTGAGGTAAAATTGGTACCATTCTGTACCATCCAAAATATTTTGATAATCAATTGTCTTTTCCACAATAACCTGAGCACAGAGAATAGTGATAGATGATAAAATATATTTTTATTCTGCTTTTTTTTTATGACATGTTATTATACCAATACTTCTATAATAAGGAAATCTAACTATAGTAATTTGTTTTTTATGAGAGTTAAGAAAGAATCTTATGTTTCTCTTCCAAAAGATATGATATTGTTAAATATATATCTGGGAGTTCTGTCACAAGATAGTTGAGCTGGAGACCCCCACCTCTGTTCCTAAAGTTCAACAAAGCTATACGTGAATAAAAACAGGTTGGGAGAACATTGGAGTCCAGTTAAGAAACTTCAGCAACCCAGTAGAACGACTTGAAACTACACAAAAAAGGAGAGAAGAACAGCTTCGTTTTGCCTGTATCTCCCATCCTCGAAGCCAGCATTGCTCAGCACCGAGAGAAACCTCATCAGGTAGAAAAGAGTTCATCTCACCAGGAAAGAAACAGTGAGGTGAGCAACCAGCTTCCCCTGCATTTTCAGGCACTTGCTTTGGATTCACTACTCTTAGAGACCAGCAAAGGGGAGATATAATATTGAGTATTATTCTCATGTTAAGTGTTTTTACCACACACACAAAAAACATCCCACAAAAAATACAAGAAAAATTCCATAGATATGTTTAGTAATTTGACTATAGTGGCAATTTGATAATTTGATTATCATGGCAATATATATTTTTCCAAGGTTATCAAAATGTATACATTAAATGTCAATTCTTTGTATATTAATTATACTTCAGTGAATTAGAAGTTTGAATTCAATTCACCCATTACTTCCATTAGGTTCTCCTTTATAGAAACATCCTCTTGCATTCTGAACTTTTTTTTTTTTTTTTTTAATCATGATATTCTGACCATTGGCCTTCAGATTAGACATAGGGTGAAAGATACAAATGTGTGAGCATTTCCTTCAGTGGCCCGATTTTGACTGGGTGAGCAAATAGAACTTTATCTTTTAGGGCAGCCTATTTATTTTAGATTTCCCTCTTTTCAATTATAGTTTGTAATAGGTCAACTTTAATAAAATTTATTCCCCTCCAGTGCTAAAGTAATTAAGATGAACATTTTAACTTTCTTGAAATTACAAGTAGCTATGGGTCTACTAACATTCTTCATTCTGATCTGCTCAGAATAGCAAAGGTTTGGTTGAACTTTATCCCAGGCTCTTTCTAAATTTTAGCAGTTTTTCCAGTGCCAAAAATATTAATCATCTACACTTGTATATTTTTTTTCTTCCCACTGAAAATTCAAGTTCAGTATGTCACAAGTATCTTCTCTAGACTCTCAAATTTTGTGATGGTTAATTTAGCTGCCAAGTTTTCCTAACAAGGAGTTAGAGGAGAACAGAGCATAGATTTGTTTAAGTTACTATGTTTCCATTCATTATGTTTGGCTATTTAATATGTTTTAGTATCACAATAATAGAATATGAATTTAAAGGTAAAATAGATGCCATACTATTACATAATGATAAAATTATGTTAAGTTTTAGATATCAATTTCAAATACAGCTTTCATATGCCTATACATTTCAATTTAAGCATAAATTAATTCCTCTAAATTAATTTGGGTGGATTCAGGCCACAGACTAATGATTTATGTAAGTAAAAAAGTATATACTGTAAAAAGAATGTGCTTTTGTAAAAATATGACTTAATAATTTGCATAGCTATGAATTGTGCACATTGTGTCTATATGAGAGTATTGTAGGTGTTAGTGCTTAGGTGATTAGTTTTTACATAAATGACTTAAAAAATTCTAAACACCTGATAACAGTTCCTCTAAGGGAGGGAATTCTTTTTATTCCATGTGCTTTAGATGCAGTTTCAGATCTCTGAACAGATATGTCTATTTTTTCACATGAAATTAACAAAAATTCTAGGAGGGAGGTTAGCATGGGGCACTAAATATTGGATGATGAAAGACTGTGAACAAAGTTGCCTAATAATAAACCTCAAGGATTAAAGGTGGCTAAAGATCTAAGGGCTCAAGTACAGGAATAATTAATATTTCAAAGTTAAGTTAGTTTTGCTCTTACAAGACAAACCTTTTACTAGGCCTCTTTTCATATAATTTTCTTCATGGTTTTTTTTGTTGTTGTTCATTTGTTTTTAACTATAAACAGAAACTTTCTTCCCACACAGCTCTGACTGATTAAAGTTGACTGAAAATATCAGGGTAGTGTCCTATCTGGAATCACTAATTAAGAAAAAATGAAAGATGGCTTGTTGGGAGCCAAAAGACCCTCATCCTGACCGCCCAGCCCCCTGGCATAGAACCTGGCCGTTAACAAACCTGTATGCTATCTAAAGAATGCAGGAGCAGATAATGCTCCAGGGAATAGTTAACCACAGAATGTATTCACATACCCGCCGGATAAGGAAGGACCTACTGAATGGCTGTTGACCTGCCCAAGGAGCCCCTCTCCTCCTTGTTCCTCTTTTCACTTCTAACCTTTGTACCCCCTAACCCCATCAACCAAGGACCAATGAAATTGTAACAAGTATCCCCCTGCCTAGTCAGTCCTTCCCCCCTTTGTTCTTCTGTATAAATATACCCGCTCTAAAATAAAAAATTTGAGGCTTGATCAGAATACTGTCTTGCCTCCGCTCCTTTTTCTCGCCCGTTTCTCTTTCAGGCTGGACCCTCTTCGAGCCCGCGAATAACTAGGTCCCGCGGGTCGGGACAATGGCTGTTTTCAATTGTGATGAACTATAAATATAAATAATTCATGGCAATCAGAACTAAGAAGTAGAGATGGCAAGGAACACATGCCATGTAGCAATACTCTTTCCCAGTGCAAGGATTTAGGGTAGTACTTCACTTGAAATTAAATGGAGGATTTCACAAGTAGAAAAGTGTAGCTAGCAACAATAAGGTAGAGTGACTACTTGTAGAACAAAAGAATTCCTGAAGAAAGGTGAGTGGATTGAGAGATGACAAGCACTTAGAGAACAGAAGGGAAAATAAAGTGCACAGTGGTGCTGAAATATTGGGTGTGATAAGAATTTTGAGTAGAGTTTGAGCATAATTAATTCTAAAAATCTTCATTTAGAATCTAAAGGCTTAATTTAGCCATGTTTTTCAAAACTGATGTTTGTATTATAAATTTTAAGCATATACCCTCTTAATATTCTGTTAAGCTTAAGTAAAATGTTTTTTTTAAAGCCTGTTCTGATAATGTAGCTCATGATGGCCTAATGGAATTTTGAAAAGATTTAAACATTACCAGTAAAAAAACTAAAGTCACCCAGATTCTTCTAACAAATCATTTAAAGAATTACTAGAAATAAAGGTAAAGCTAGTTTCAAAGGAAAATGAAATTACAATAAGTTCTTTTGCAATTGAATCTTGATAACATTTGTTCTTGGTTAATGCATTCCATGGCACACCATTATCAAATGTGAAATTTCTAGTAATTTTCCTCTTTGAAGATACCATGCTCTTTCACTGAAAGACTCCTTGACTAAAGTACAAACTCCCTGGATCTATTCATACTTTCAAATATTTTACTGAATTTATTTTGACTATGCTTATTTTCTTATTTGTCCATTATGCTATTTCATTATTTCACTTTATTTTGCAATTTCTCATTCTTAAAAATATTCCTGATGTTGCCTTAAGTCCTTCTTGTCACTTCTTTGCAGTTAATTTCTCAGTTTCTATCACATAACTTTCTTAAATGTGCCAGATACAAATACTGTTGAGTTTGGCTTAATTTTTTAGTAACAGCTTATTTTTTTTTCCAGTTCAATGATGGTGTCTTTCATATTTGTATGTTATACAAAAAGGAGAATCATAATGAAAAAGAAATTTTATGAAAATAAAAATAAATTATGTCTATAAATAGTGAAACAATTATTCCCTTGGTATAATTTCAATAACCATAAAATTTTATACATTCATTAATAAATCAAAATATTGTTCTTTAAATAATTGTTATTTTTATTAAATTCATTATTAAAAATGTAAGTTATTCCAGATACAATCTCTTGCAATGTTCCTCATTTTACATTTGAAGAAGCTAATGTTCAAAGCTAAACTGTTTCTTCTTCACAATCACATAGATTGTTATACTCAAACACCAAGCCTCTACCCTTCTAGATTGTTCATTGATTTGTCCTGATGAGAGGAACATATAATTTCAAAAGTTCATGTTTTCCTCTTTTACTTAAGGACTACAAGGGGATACAAGGAGATGAAGATAGTGTCTCTGTAATAAAGAAAACCAGTTTAAGATTTAGGAATGCCTGAGGCTATGTGGTATGTACAGTAAGGATTCTGCTGTTTACACTGCAGTCACTTGTATTACTAACTCACCCTCATGTCAATTTTAAATTGTTTTTTAATGTGATGGAGCATACATTATCCATTTAAATCTGAATTTAATTGAACCCAGTGGTCTTGTTCTTTAATTCATTTAATCATATATGTGTGTGTGTGTGTGTGTGTGTGTGTGTGTGTGTGTGTGTGTGTGTGTGTGTCTGTGTGTCTCCAAAATATGCTTTCCCCAAATCCATACACATAGATAACTGGAATCAGGTTTCTGACATAAGTCTGTTCTTTAAATCTCATGTTGTTGGGTGAATTTACATAAGCTTCTTTGTTGTAAACACAACACTTTAAAGCTTGAAATATACTATTAGTTTTACAGATAAATGTAGCACCAGAAACTTCAGGAAGTGGTAGAAATGTACATAAAACTATTAGCAGATAAATCCCAGTAGGATTTATCCAGTCTTCCACAATCATCTGTAGTTTGAATTATTTGAGAATGATGAGGATCTTTAATGAACCCCGTGGTAC
Organism: Cynopterus sphinx; assembly: GCA_030015415.1. Lineage (NCBI taxonomy): Eukaryota > Metazoa > Chordata > Mammalia > Chiroptera > Pteropodidae > Cynopterus > Cynopterus sphinx. Next base: position 17,709,480 of record CM057389.1, on the reverse strand, counting down.
ATAGCTGTTGCTGTTTAAATTCAGGCATCTTCAGACAGATAAGCAAAAACAGAGTGGCACTGTTTACTCTGTGTGATGATGATGGGGGGTTTCACAAGGAGTAAAATAGATTCGTTGCTCTTTTTACTTTAGAAGAAATTATTAGAGCACAGGCGCCCATGGAGGAGGGACAGTTTATTTATCCCTGAAGGATAAATAGTTCAAGAAGCATAGGCCAGAATCCTGACAATTTGTTGAGTAATTCACCCACCTGCCACATGTGAAGATTTATTTTTTTTGTAGAATTTGCCATAACCAAAGAAGTTTTATTCAAAAGTCAGATCTATGTATAGCAAACAATTTGTTAGATATCTTTCAGAAGTATGAGCTCTGAACATAAGCAGTATCAGATAAAATAGAAAACTGTTACTGACATGTTTCTAAATGTTTTTTCTGTTAGAAGGTAACTTTTGCCTACATGGATTCCTTAAAAAAATCTTAAATATCTGTAGCAAGAATTGAATATAATGATCCATTTCCAGGACACACACAGGTATCTTAAAAGTGTTGGCTTCATGTTTTCACATAGCATTCCTTATATTAAAGTAGCATAATGTCATTAAGATAAACCGGTTGCTACAATGCCACCTTTGTAAGGGGTCGGTTTTAAATTCAACATTGAGCATTTGCATTTAAAAATGTAATTATAACATTTGCTCAGTAATCCACATAAATTAGCATGGGATATATCTGACTTAGTTTTGGTCATTTATTGTACTGCATAAAGCCAATGGTAGGTATATTTATATTGTCTGAGGTAATCATGCTTAACATTTTTCTTAAAAGATTTTTTAAACATCATGAATAGTTTTCATTTGTCTCATGAAAATTCTTAATTTGAAAGAGAACTTCCACCTTTACCATGAAACTCCATTTTTCCCAATTCAAACTTAGATTTCGTCAGTATTTTGACCTTTCTAACCAAGATGTCATGGAATGAATAAATAGATTGGCAAGGCTTTTCTATGTCTTGTCCCATGCTATCTAAAATCAATTTATTAAATACATTTTTCAAGTCATTTGCATCTTCTTCCAGATTTGTGGGACATAAACATATTTTGGGGGAAGTTACAATGAGTTGGAAGATATGTACTAAGTAGTTCGTTATATGATTTGAAGCTGCAGATCTAGCTATTTGAATCTCCAGCATAAAATGGGAAGGTAAAGTCAAGCCATAGGAGTGTTAGATACTGTCCAGGGAAAGAGACATTTTGGAAAACAGGAAAACACTTCAGAGAAATATATTGCTTTTTTACATCATCTTTGTTCCTTCTGAAAATAAATTCCCATATATATTTTCATAAGGTTATTCATAATAATGAAGTTATATTTAAACTACTAAATAATTGTCTCCTTTTATCATGACAAGTGCAATAAAGAAGCTTAATGTTTGTCCAGGCATCTGTTTGCCAAAAGATCCATAATGAGACATTGTGAATTTTTTCATTACTACCCGAAGTATGTTTGCTCACATTAACCTGTCAGTTACAGTTATTTGATCCTTCAGTCAACAAAGTTAAAAAAAAGGGGGGGGCAGCACATCGAAAATTATAGCTAAATTAAAGAACAGCAATCACTGAGAATCATCTGCAATCAAGCTGAACAGAACTAAGGATGTAAATAAGAAGCCACATTGAGACCAGTCAGAGGTACAAACTGTTGAATGGGCTGGTCCCACGCCAACGTTTGGCAGTCAAAAACTGGGAGAAAATATCTTGGTTGCAGAGGTCCCCCAGGAGGAGCAAGGGGTCCCAGCTCCATACAGGCTCCCCACAGCAGGACTCCACTGCCAGGAAGAGAAGCTCCCATAACTTCTGGCTTTGAAAACCAGTGGAAATTGTGGCTGAGTCAAAGGTCAGCTGAAGTCCCAGGCATTCCTCTTAAATGGCCTGTGCAGACATGTTAACAGACTCACTTGCTCTGAGCTCCAGTGCTAGGGCAGTGGCTCAAAGGCACCAGGTACCTATGGGGAGAAACTGAATTATCTAGCTTCAGGGTGAGGGCTGGAGGGTCAGTATTCTAACAGACAGAAATACTGGGAGAAGCCATTATTCCTTTGTTGAACCTTCCCCTCACCCAGCCTGTATGCAGAGTTGGCCACCATATCAGAGTCTCCATCAACTTGGCTAATACCACTTGTCCTGAGCTGGTGCCTCCTTGAGACTCCATCCTCCTCAACTTGTGGGCCTACCCAAGCCATTTCCAGTGGCTTTTTCATACAAACAGCCTGTCTTGGCTTATGTTGTGGGCTTTCCTAAAATTTCTCAAAGATTCACGAACCCCAAACAAGCAGCATTTGGCCTCAGTATGCCCTGTACCTCTTGCTAAATAGGTCAAGCCCAACACTAGTAGCTGCTGGCCTCAGTTTACAGCTAAGCCTCTCCCAGGCATGTTCAAGACCAGTAAAAGTGGTAACCATCTGCAAATCACTTTGTTGCTCATACCAAGTGACCCCAGGCAGGGTCAGGCAGAGGCTAACCTTGGCCTCTAACAGCGTCCCTCCCAAGAGGTTCCAGAACCAACACACTTGGTGGAAAACTTTATACCACATCAGAACATCATGCAACCACCTCCACAAATGACATACCCAAAGAGCAGAATAGATAGGCACTAGAAAATTCTGCTTTGTAAGATCAGCCCCTACATAACAGCTCTCCCATTACAGTCACAACCATTCCTCACAACTAATTAGCCTGAGGATCAATCACTCCCATTGACATGCAACAGCAACCAAGGCACAACTACAAAAGGAGGGCACACACAGTCTACACAAGGTACACACCTGGAGCATCCAACTCAGGTGACCAGGAAGACTGTGCCACTGGGCTCCACAGGACACATACTATACAAGCTACTCCATAAGCCTGGGAGATTTAGCATTTCTACCTAATATGTTAACACGAAAACAGGGAGGCAGCCAAAATTGGGAGATAAAGAAACATGTCCCAAATGAAAGAACAGAATGAAGCTCAAGAAAAAAAAAAACTAAACAAAATGGAGACAATCTGCCAGATACAGATTTCAAAACACTGCTTGTAAGGATACTCAATAATCTCAGTGAGAAATCAACAAAAAATAGGAAATGAAAATGGAGATAGAAAATACACACAAACACCGAGAAATGAAGAATACAATAACTGAAATAAAGAATCCATTAGAAGGAATTAATAGTAGATTAGATGAAGCAGAGAATCAAATCAGCAATTTGGAAGAGAAGGTAGCAGAAAATACCCAATCAGAATGGCAACAAGAAAAAAAAAAATCCAGAAAAATGTGTATGGTTTAAAAGGTCTCTGGGACGACAGAAAGCATACCAACATTTGCATCATAGGGGTACCAGAAAGAGAAGAGAGCAAGGAATTGAAATCCTATTTGAAGAAATAATGATGAAAAACTTCCCTAACATGGTAAATGAAATATACATACAAGTTCAAGAAGTGCAGAAAATCCCCAACAAGGTGAACCCAAGGAGGCCCACTCCAAGATATATCATAATGAAAATGCTAAAGGTTAAAGACAAAGAAAAAATTTAAAAGCAGCAAGAGAAAAGCAGTTAGTTATCTACAATGAAGCTCCCATCAGACTGTCAGCTGATTTTCAACAGAAACTTTGCAGGCCAGAGGAATTGGTGTGAAATATTTAAAGTAAGGAAATGTAAGGACCACAATCAAGGTTACTCTATGCAGCAAGGCTACCATTTAAAATCAAAGGATAGTACATAGCTTCCCAGAAGAGAAAAAGCTAAAAAAAATTAATCTCCATCAAACCAGTATATAAGAATGTTAAAAGGACTCTTTTAAGAAGAAAAAAAAATATCAAAAATATAAATAAAATGACAGTAATTACATTACCTATCGATAATGACTTTAAGTGAAAATAGATTAAGTGCTCCAACCAAAAGATACAGGTTGGCTGAATGGCTAAGAAAACAAGACTTTTATATATGCTGCCTACAAGACTCACTTCAGATTGAAAGACACACATAGATTGGAAAGTAAAGAGATGTAAAAAGGTATTTCATGAAAAAGAAAACAATAACAACAACAACAACAACAAAAAATGGGTAGCAATACTTATACCATACAAAATAGACTTTAAAATAAAGGCTATAACAAGAGACCAAGATGGACCTAGTAATCCCGCTTCTGGAAAATTATCCAAAGAAACCAAAAACAGTACTTCAGAGGGACATGTGAATCCATATGTTCATTGCAGTATTACTTACAAAGCCAAGATATGGAAGCAACCTGGGTGTCCATCTATGAGTGAATGAATAAAGAGGAGGTACATATGTAAAATGGAATATTACTCCACCATAAGAAAAGAATGAAATCTTGCCATCTGCAACAACATGGATGGACCTAGAGGACATTGCTCTGAGTGGAGTAAGTCAGACAGAGAAAGACAAATACCATATCAGTTAACTTACATGTGGTATCTAAAGAATGAAATACACAAACAAACAAAACAGAAACAAACTAAAAATAATACAGGGATCATTTTGATGGAGGGAGACTGGGGAGTGTGAGTGAAAAAGGAGAAGGAGTTAAGAAATACAAATTATTAGTTACAAAATAGTCATGGGGATGTAAAGCATAGCACAGGGAATATAGTCAATAATATTATAATTGCATATGTTTCCAGATGAGTACTAGATTTATTGGGGTGATCACTTCATAAGTTATATAGCTGTCTAATCACTATGTTGTATATCTGAAACTAATATAATATTGTATGTCTACTGTCCTTGACAAATAAAAATATATTTTTTAAAAAAGAAGAGGGGAAATATATTAGATGATATATAGGGCCCCATTCAAATTTCAAACCTCAAAGCATTTACCAAAATGTTGTACTTAAGTGATATTCATCTTCACATTTGATAATTATATGAAATATTCATACAATTGCTTACTTTCCTTTCAAAGAGCGTAAATTATAGCTACTATTTTTTAAGTGGAAGGTTTAAGAAGAGTTGTAACTGTTAAGAATACATTTTCTGGTAAGTAAAGAAAAACAGTCATTTTTTTTGTTTTTGGTCAGCCTTATAGAGGTATAACTGACTTGGAAAAACACAACTTAAGTATATCATAGATACAGTATTTTATTTTTCTGATGTAAATAGTAGTCTGACAGTAGATAGTATGCTTGTGTTGATTTTATGATCCAACAATATTATAGCTGATGTAGGTATTATTTAAATATTTCTCACATGATTACAAGATGGCTAACTGCAGCTCAAGCCATCCATTTGCCTTTAAGAAAGAAACATGAAAAAACTGGAAAGGGCTTCTCCAGTCACTTTTGTTTCTTCATGTAAAGACATAATTTCGCTAAAAGTATTTTCAATAGCAATATAACACATAAAAAGTTCATTAGGTTTTAATTTTAAGTAAGTTTTGAAAATATATAAAGTACATATTTAGAATAAAATACATAAATATTAAGTATTATATCAATTACTAATGCCACTCATGTTATATCTTTAGTTTATTAGAAATTAAACATATTTTACTTATAAACTGTCATCTTCCTCTTCTATGCTAACTTTTACTTCTCATATATATTTAAATTTAAATGTTAACCAAAATCTGTTACATTATTTGAATGAGAAGTTGCATGTTACACTGAGGAGTACACTGGACAAAGAATCAGAAAACCTATATGTAAAATATTAATTTTTCATTCAATAGGTTATGAACCTTAGTGAGTCAAAAAAGGTCTTTGCACTCACCTTACACACTTATAAACATAGCATGTTAGTGTCTCTGACTACCTCAGAGAGTTGCTCTGAGAATTAAAGCAAAGTATTTAAAACTGTACTGTGATATATGTCACTAAAATATTTTTTGATAATGCTATTTTGAGAAAAGGTATAGTATTTAATATTTTAAGTTATTACTTAAAGGGCATTAACCTTTCAGGGGACAGAATATTTTTCCACAGCAGAGGTATATCACTTTGAGTTAAAATAATGCATCCTCCCATATTATCAATTAGCATGCACATGTGTACGCTGGCAGTCATGGGCACCTAAGCAAATTCAGAATGAATGTAAAAATTGGTAGCAGGGATGATAGAAATAAAATTCTGAACATAGTTGAGAAACAGTATATTTAGGGTAGTCCTGTGACATAAACTGTGTTAAGTCTTGGATTCCAAGAAAGCTTAAGGTTTAGGAAATTATAGTACATTAAAAAGCTAACCAGTAAAGATTTAAAGATTTTCCCTAGGATTCTCACTATTCTGACTCTCTCATATCAGAATTAAAATAAACTGCCAAATAAATGAAAACTTTTTAATGTGGCACATTTTAATATTTTGTGAAAACTTTGATATTATTAAAAGAGAGTATGTGCTTTTAAGCATATTAAAATACATTTTAAAGAGGATTACTGAGTCTTTACTATTGGGTTACACACTGTTTAGAGCCTATGAATTCAGTGAGTGCTACAAAGTCTATTTCCGACAAGCCACAATGTGTATCTATGAAAGTTCACAGAAAAAAGCTAAGTCTGCTGTTCAACTGTGTGAGAAATTTCCTTTCCCAAAACAATCAATTTCAAGTGTTCTTACGCTTGATCAATATATTTTTGAACAATTAAAATGACTATATATTTAATAGCTTTCATATTAAAAAAATGGAAGCAATAAATTATCTGTAACTGAGCTAGTAATAGGTGTTCTGTTTAAAAATAGTGTTCTCTTTTATAGCAAAAATCACCTTTTAAATCCCTTAGGAGGGTATCAAGCTGGAAACCCACATAATATCTCACAATAATTCTAAAATAGCCACTTCCCCTGTAATAGGAAAATTGATCAGTATTTCTTTGTAATAGCACATGAGAGGCAGGTAGCTTGCTTTAGGACTAAGTTATGTAAAAAGTAAACGCTGTTCCTTTAAATAGAAGAGTCAGATTCAGGTGGAGGAAAGCTTACAAAGGAGAGACACCTGCTGCTGCTTACTTGTGTTTCCCCAAAAGGTAATACTCTCCTCTTTGCCTTTTTGCTTTGCATTTTAGCCTTGGGATAAATTTCTAATCCCAGTTAATCCCCTTGGCAAGAGATTTATAGAAAAATGAAGGCAAATGCTTGCAAATTGCTTAAGAGATGTAGCAGTGCATATGTATCAACATTTCAAGAAGACACATTGTGAAAATACAAGCTTGGACATTCTAGCTCCTTTCTGTATAAAATGTATCTAACTATTTGCAGCTTTTATTACTACTACCATGACCCTCCAACCCTTCAATACTTTTTTTCCATAATAATTGCACAATACACGTGTATGCGCCCATATATACGTATGCTCTGTTACTTTTTTGTCTTCAGAAGAATCACTCTAACACCTTCACTCGATTACACATGGTCATAAACACTAAGGGTCATTTCAAAAGTTGCCTTCACAGGAGTGAAATCACACCATAATCCCCCCCCCACACTTTTTTTTAGCAAAAAAGGAGAAATAGTATCTAAAATACTGAATTTTCATGCCTACTACAGATATAGTCATCTAAAAATTTGCTTCAGAAACTTTGATTTCAGATATATAATGAGAAGAGTGAACTTATTCCCTGGGGTCTGGGGCTGTAGCTCAAAGTAATATTGGTTAGCATAAAACATATTTGATGTCTCATATTTTAACATTAATGCCATTACCTTAAATAATATATCCAGATTTTTAATATTAAAGTGATATAGTTTCTCAAACTTTCAGTAAAATTTGCTACTGCTGGAAAAGTGGGTATGAACTCATGTATTCTAGAAACACATATTTCCAAAATGCATAAAACCAGAGGAACAATGATTTTGAGAAGCCCAGAATTTGTAAGACCCAAAGAGCTGAATGAAAGAATATGAAAAGTACGTGTGAGAATCTATTTAAAAATAAACTTTTTGGAATGTTTTAAATGTTAAATATAAAGAATAACAAGGGTATTATTTTTTAGAAAGTTATACATATATATTTTAACTGCATGACATATATACTGTAATAAAGTGATGTGATGCTAATGGTTCTTTTCATGATGAGAGTGTGGTGGAATGTAGAAACCCAATAAAGGAGTACATTATAATAAAGATCTGTTCTAATAGCTATATTGTATACAACGTTATAAGAGCTAAATATAAAATGAGTTGCCTATTATGCTAGAGTGGCCTGATAGAATCTTGCTTCCACTGCACTAATAAGCTTTTTTGTTACAGATATATTTTGCCACTGCTACTGCATGAATTGCACACATATTCGTTCAAGGAGCCACCTTTGTCACATCTGAAAATGTAAAGGTGTTAAAATTCTGGGAGCAACCACTGATTAATGGAAGATGAGAATCAGCAGCAAATATTCTCTTCTTTCTCTTTATCAGACAGATAATTCTGTGATGCAAATAGCACCAGTTCTCAGAGTCCTAAGAAGTGTTGAGTTTCAATTGCTTCTAGTGTTAACTAGATTAACAGTACAGTGTAGAATTTGCTTTTGCTTCAGCCATTTCACTCCCCCACTTTCACTAATTATCTTTGTTGGGATTATTTCCTATAATAAATTATTTTAATGAAAGCACTTGCCTTGGATTCTGTGATTAGAAAAACATGAGGCAAGAAAACCTCTTAAGGCCAATGCTTGATGTATGAAAAGCACAAATGAGAATTAGTGAAAAAGTTTGTTTTAGCCATGGATCATAAAATCTATTTTATGATTTGATGCTGTACATCAAATCATAAAATAGAAATAGAAAATAATTTCTTACAACAAAATAGTCAAAATAATCATGTTTTGCTGAATGCATTAAAGACAAAATTTCAAAGAGATTTAAAAAGAAAAAATCTAGCTAAATATAGAAGAGCTTTAAGATAAAGCCTTTTCTCATAGGGTATTTGTGTAGATGGTAAACTGTACCAAGTAATAATTTAAAGCCAAAGCAACTAAAAGTGAATTAAGGACCTTATGGTGAAAACAACAACAACAACAACAACAACAACAACAACAACAACAACAAAGCCAACTGTAAAACCAGGAGCTTCTTGTATAAAACTGTGTGTACTATAGATTAGGAATTATCTAATTTTCTGTTTCTAAGAATAAGCTAAGTGACATGTATTTCTACTCTCATTCACACTCAAAAATAAAAAAAATAGATGATTATTTGATTAAGATATTTATATTATTTTTCCTGGCATGATAATTTCATCTTCAAAATATTGTTCCATCTGGTAATATATTTTTATTCATTCATGAAATTTTTCTCACTTTTTCACTTTATAAAAAAATATGTGGATATATTCACACACCACACACATATATTACATAGACATGCATATGTATGTGTAATATGTGTACATACTGAATACACATAGATATCAATAACACTTAAATCATTTTCTTGTAGTTTGTTAAAATGCCTTTTAATAAAAAATTTTGTTAAAAAACAAATACCTAGATATAATGTTTAGGTATTTTAAAATATAACGCAATATATGTAAGCCCAAATTGGCTGCCTGTTTTAACATGTATGATCCTATGAAACAATTTAAATATAGACTAGTATGTATCAAATATTGAACAATCCTAATTAACTAATGACTGTGATGGGATTTGACACATTATTTCATAGTAACCATGACAATCTGAGATCTCTTCTCAAAATAATGTTTGAAGAAAGGCCTATATATCCCTTTTGAATCTTTGATTTTGCTAGGCTCTCTCACAATTACAACTAATAAAATGTTGCTTTCTTCTTCAAATCCATTATTGTTTTTTTATTCTAGGTCTCTTTTATATGTGTTTATTTTTCTTTTACACTGACTACTGTCAAGGTTCTTCGTGGGTCCAGTGGAGAAATCAGTTCTGTGCTACTAACGTCAAGACAGTAGGTGCAATGTAGTTTGCCAGTAGACCCTCTTGTAGATAGATACAAGGACAAAAATATCTAAATGACACATATGGAATTATATGTAACAGAATAATTTGAAAATAAATACATCAGGTATTAATGTGTTAAAATACATATTAAAATGTCACATTTCGAAGACATGTTCCTCTTTTGGATGATATTAACTCTTCAATATAAAATTTCACTATGATAAGATCTTGTTTAGAAAAAAAAAATTGATAAAATACCATAGAAGTACCTCAAACAAATCATTAAACTCTCCTAGTTCATATCCTGTTTACCCTAGGGATAGCCCTCTAAAGTCCACACATGTATCTCATGTAGTACGCAAAGAACTCTCCCCTATTCTCCTACTTCTATCCTGCTTACTCCATAACTCACACCAATCTGAATTTCAATCTAATAATTTACTGCTTTCCTTCAACTTGTTAATCACCTTACTGCTAAATGGTAGTGGCTAATTTGACACCTGTTTGTCTTCTGAGCAGCTTTTGCAGATACAAAAATGCATTTTTATCTTAGATGTAAACATACTCAAATACTTTAGATTTCTCTTAATCATGTGGCAGGTCTCCTTGAAGCTTCAAAAACCTACTTCCACATGTGTTTGCATGGTATTTCTTTTTCCTTCCTTTTATTTTCAAAATAATTGTCATATTTAGATTTATATTTTTAAGGAAGATTTAGATAGAAATTTTTTACAGACTGCAAAACGTTTTTCTTTAATAAGTTCATTTCATTGAATGTAAAATTTGATACATTGATTTAAATACTTTTACTATTGTTTTCCTTTGATTTTAAATTATCCCATGTTTTACTGTTTTTCAAAACCTGGCTGTTTTTTCACTTTTAATTGATTATTTATCTATATACACTCTATTAGGGTTTGCATATATTCATTTATTACTTTTTAAATTATTACTATAGCATTTAAACATTTAAGAGTCTAATATTATTACTTTTACAACTTTCCATATAATACAAAAATTTTAGAGCATTTTCAATCCATATAACTTGTCAAATTTTATAGGTACATGTATTTTTACTCAGTGGTTTTTAAAAAACATTTAAGACATTATTTTTTTTAGCCTACTCAATATTTATTTTGTCTGTATAGTTTCTCTTTATTAATTTCTGAGTTTCCATCTGGATCAGGCTGTGAATGATCCATTTCCTCAGATTTTGTTTGTAACATTACATGTGTATTGTGCTTAATTTCTGAAGGATATTTTCAGTAGGCATGTATTTCTTATTTTAACATATTTAAACTACCATTCTGTTTGTGTTTGTTTGTTTGTTTGTTTTTTCCTGGCATCTACTTTTTTCTTCAGAGAATTCTATCAGTGTAATTTTGGTTGTGTGAAGATGATGACATTTGACCTTTGAACAGCATGGCTTTGAACTGTGTGAGTCCACTCACACACAATTTTTTTCAATAAATATGCTGGAAATTTTTTTGTAGATTTTCAACAATTTGAAAAAACTTGCAGATGAACTGAGTAGCCTAGAAATATCAAAAATTAAGATAAAGTTAGGTATGTCATGAACGGAAAAAATATATGTAGACAGTAGTATGTTTTATCATTTACTATCATAAAATATACAGAAATATGTGTTAATTGACTATATGTTATTGGTAAGGCTTTTAGTCAGCAGTAAGCTACTAATAGTTAAGATTTTGGGGAGTCAAAAGTTATAGTCAAATTTTCAACTACACAGGGTGATGGTGCTCAAACCCCCACATTGTTCATCTATCAAGTATATATGTATTTTTGACCTCTGAAAGATTTTAAAATTTTCCACTTGATTTGATTTTCAGATATTTTAATGTGATATACATAAATGTGTGTGTGTGTGTGTGTGTGTGTGTGTGTGTGTGTGTGTGTGTGTGTTTAATCCTGCTTGGATCTTTTAATGCTGCTTAGAACTGCCACTTGATTACTTTTTTTTCAGTTAGCTATTATTTCTTTCAACATTTTTTCTGCCATTTTTTATTTTCTCAAACTCAAATTATGCATCTGCTCGACCTTTTCATATCATTATGACCTAAGTTGTGTTCCTCCTCAAATTCATATGTTGAAGCCTTAATTGTAATGTAATTATATTTAGAGATAGGGCCTTTAAAGTCATAGTGATAGCCAAATGAAGTCATAAGGGTGGGGTCCTATGATCAGTGTCTTTATCAAAAGAGGAAGAGACACCAGGGGATGTGCACACACAGAGAAAAGGCCATGAGAAGACACAGTAAGAAGGTGGTGATCTATAAGCCACGGAGAGAGGTCTCAGGAGAAACCATATCTGACAACATTTTGATCTTGGTATTTTGGACTCCAGAACTGTGAAAAATTGTTTAAGCCATTAGTCTATGGTGTTTTATTGCAGCAGCCCTAGCAGACTAATACATATTACATCTATTTCCCTATATTTCTTTTACATTTCATATCATTCTGTCCCTTTGTGCTCCATTTTATTCTTTTACTAACAAGTTTTTCACTTGTCATAAATCTACTGCATCCATTTGGTTCTTTATTTTTTTCCTTGTATGTTTTGTTTGGCTTTAACTGCTTTTTTTCTTTTTAAGACTTATTTTTTAGAGCATTTTTAGATTTGCAACAAAAACTGAGAGGAAAGCATCAATATTTCCCATTTATGCCCTGCTCCTACACCTGCATAACTCCCCCCTTATCAAAATCATCTCACCAAAGAAGATATACAGATGACAAATAAGCATATGAAAATACACTCCACAACATATGTTATCAGGGAAATGAAAATTAAAACAACCTTTTTTTTTTTGTCTCACAACTTTAATAGAATTTTCTAACTATTCTGTACAAATTAAAAACATTATATTGAGTTACAAATACATCATAAGTAAGGCTGACTACAGGCCAGGTCACAATGTGGACACAGTATCTCCCAGCTGCCAGGGACTGAGCCCACACACTTGAAAACCCCACAGTCCAGCCAAGAACAGGTGGCTCCAAACCTAGGGCATTTATGACAAGAATGTGGGGCCAAGAAACGGGAGCTACTGACAAAGCTAAGTTCAACATTTACACACTAAATGGAAAAGCTGCAGCTCCCAGACCAAGCCCCTCACCACAGAAGGATGATTTTCTGTCTGCTGGATCTTTCCGAGAGAGGAGTGTTGAAGTCTCCAACTATAACATTGAATTAATCTATTTTTCCTTGCAGTTCTATCAATTTTTCCTTCATGTACTTTGATGCTCTGTTAGACACTGAAATGTTAAGAACTGTTATGCCTTCTTGATAAACTGACCCCTTTACCATTTTATAAGGTACTTGTTTATCCCTGGTAACTTTCCTTACTTTGAAATTTGCTGTCTGAAATTAAGTTATTTCTTTTTCTTATGATTAGTGTTAGCATGGTATATTTTTCTCCGCCTACCTACTTTAAATCTATATGTGGCTACAGTAGGCTGGAATTGGGTATTTCCTGCCCGCACACACAACTCTGAAGGTCTCATCAAAGAAGAAAGTGTTCTGGTATATTTCAGAATGGTTCTTTCCTCTCCCATCAGAAAGCCCATGGGACTTTTCTCCAGTATGTACTGTGGGAACCTGGTAGAACTTCTGGAGGTAAATCTCACAGTATCGTGTTCCTCTACCCTGATCCAACTGGGTACCCCCAGAGTCTTAACTCTCAATGTTGTCCACACTAAACTTCCTGCAATTAGTAAATTACAGGCTGGTTTCCCTGACTAGGCACTCATTCCCATGGCAGTTTCTGCTGGTGAGTTTCTGTTCAGGTAAGCTATGACTTTCTGCATCTGCCTCTCTCTCCAATCTTGAGGGAAGCAATCTGCCCTGTCTCCTCCCCTCTCTTATGTATATAGGAGAGTTGTTAATTTTTTAGTCTGTTTGACTTTTTGCTTATTGTTAGAATTGAGCGCTTACTGCCAAGCTCCATACATGTGGAATTGGAATCCTGGTTTTGATGCTTGTAGAGGGATGGAAGAAAGACTATAACTCTAAAATAGTTATATGAAAACAGGCACTAACTATTAAGGGAGAAAGTCATTTGAACATTTTCCAGGAAACACTCATATGGTAAAGGAAAAATGTAGCTGTAGTATATAGTTGTAGTAAAAACAAACAAACAAATAAATATTTCATACTATGTAGAGAATTAAATATGTAAAATTTCCAAAAGACAATGAGAAGCAGAGATGTTATTTATGAACTGAAAAATTTGTGTTCTGCCTAAATTAGACATTTACATTCAATTAAACACAAAAAAATATTGGCTGGCTGAAAGTCACCTCCCTCTGCCCTCCCCTCCAAAAAAAGAAAAAAAAAAAGAAAAAAAAAGCTCAGAAATAAAAATATCTTCATGCTAAATTCAGACAATGGGACATTAGACTTTACAATCTCTTACGTGAAGTCTCTTAATTAATGTAAATAATATAGAATTAATTAAATTCCATATTTTTCTTATTCCTGTACATTTGGGTAGGGATGATATATGCTCCAAATCACTCTACTTTCATTAAAAAGAAACTGACATTTTTCTCAATCAGATTCTGCAAAGATAATTGTAAACATGATTCCAAGTTTGACTGCCAAACTGATTTCAACCCATGCTAATTAATAATTCTGGGTATAAAACTATTTGCTAATTACTTCACTAGACTCTAGTCAGAAGAATATCTTTATTATCATTTTCCCCACAAAATTATTCATTATTTCCTCTTTCCCAAATCCTATAACTGAAACTAAATATCCAAAAATAAACAAGAAGCAAATGTTTTAAAAATTCATGAAATTTAAAGTCTATAAAAGGTAACATATAATAGCCAAAGAATTACACATATATGTAATTATTTCAAATATAATAGCACTCAAAAATTCTGACAAGTGTTACAAAAAATGGCAAATGAATATTTCACTATCCTAATTAATTCTGCAATTACATGCTAAGTGCACTCGGATCATACAGTTTGGAATCCTGACGGGGTTTACTTAGACCTACATCATCTGTCCCTTCTACTTCACAGGCCTCATTTTAACACTTCATCTCTTACTTTATATGTTTTAATCACAATAGGCTTTTTTTGGAAAATAGGCTGAGAGACTGCACTCTCACTCCCTTATCCACCAGAAGTGCACAAAAACACACAGACTGATAAGCACAGAGACTTTTGTAGCTTAAATCTATTGAGCCTTCAAGGGTCTGCTTAAATGTTTCTTTTTTCTCATAGTCCTTCCTTGTCTCCTCAGAGAAGGTTAAATATTCCCATTTAAACTCATGTGCAACTTTACATTTCTTCATAACACCTACGAGAATGGTAAATAACTGAA
This sequence comes from Cynopterus sphinx, assembly GCA_030015415.1. Taxonomy (NCBI): domain Eukaryota; kingdom Metazoa; phylum Chordata; class Mammalia; order Chiroptera; family Pteropodidae; genus Cynopterus; species Cynopterus sphinx. The sequence goes on along the minus strand of CM057389.1, from coordinate 17,694,226 downwards.
CATTTATGTAGTTATGTTTTAGGAGTATTTGAAACTATATATACTGCATGCTTTATGATTAAATGAATTATAATTCCAGCCTGTACTGTGGTCCCTGGCAATGACTAGAGTTTTAAATGAATAAAATAATATATGATAGCTATGCCTAAGAGAGATGTTAATGAATCACTGTGCCCAGTAAGTTTTCTCTACCAGAAATTCAATAATAATATACATACATGGTCATCTAGTTTATACCAGGAATTGAAACTAAAAAGGGATTTTGAAATGGGCAGAACCCATGAAGCAGTAAGTACCAAAAATGTTAAAGGACAGTACAGATAGAAGTTTGAGTAAGTATAAATCCAAAATCTATGCAAAGGAGAAATGGTCTGTTTCTTGATCTAGGTCCTATTTCCGTAGGTGTGTTGATTTGGTGAGGTTTCATACAGCTGCATGCTTGTAAAGTAAGAACTTTTATATATATATCTAATTAGAATGTGTTTGTGGGGGATATGCTAAAAAAAAATCATAGCTGATATTTTGACAGGATCAGTAGAGAAAGGCAGATTCAGAGAATTTTGTTTTGGTATAATGAAGCAGGATGAATGAACTACTTGGCCAGGAAGGAAGATTGTTTGTTATTACTTCCTGGATCCTAAAACATCTCCTGATTCTGAGCTATGCCTTATTCTGAGACTCTAGCCCTATGGCTCATCTTGGACTTCTGTGAGAGTGTTGGTTTCATTATGTACACTAATGATATTACGATCCGCCAATTGTGTAAAATAATTTGTTCCAGAATACACAAACAAAAATAGTCACCTTACATTAAATTTTATTTTCTTTATAATTTGGGATGTGACTATCTTCTTGTCATAAGCTGTTCTATCAAACACTTGTAATGTTTATCACCATTCATTTTCCCTAATTACAAAAAAATCATGAGCAATATTTGTGGAAAGCTGACCATACAAAATCTCCTTTTTCTAATCTAAAATGTTATTTGCACAAAAATTTAAATCACTTTGTTAAAAAAGGTTAGGGCCTTCCTTTGTTGGACAGAGAAATTTCCAAAGTTCCTGTGGTTGTCTTCCATTATACCTTTTTTTTTAGAATTTTAAAATTGGTACTCAAAGTCCTTTTGTATATTGATGAGAAATTAATGGAATTCAATATGAAAGTAAAATATAATTTTAAGTGACTTTAATTTTAGGCAATTATGTTTATAATAGAGTTTTAAAGTTTGTTTACTTAAAATAGCAAACATTTCTAAAACTCCCTAATTAAACAAAATAAAGATCTGCCTCAAATTTTCCTTGAACATGGAAATCTTAAATTTAAGTTTGCTTTGTACATTATTACATTCTTTTAGTTCATTTTATATGCTTCAGGAATAATAAAAATCCAAATAAAAAAATATGTTTCCTAGCTGTCTTTGGCTCTACTTATTGATTTGAAGATGTAAATTCTAAAATCAAACTCATGAATACAAACAACAGAATAGTGGTTACCAGAAGGTAAGGTGGCAAGGAGAGGATGAAGAGAGTAAATGGGATTGAATATATAGTGCCAGAAGAAGACGACTTTGTGGGGTGAGTATACAATAGAGTATTATAACGTTGTACACCTGAAATTTATATAATGTCATTAACCAATGTTATCCCAATAAATTTAATAAAAAAATTAAATCTCTAGGAATAATGAGCTAAAAATTAAGTTTAAATTGGATACAGTAGACAGCCTCTGTTCAGAATTTCAATATTAATAAAATGACATAATTCATATTTACAGAATTTTAAAATATGTTTTATCTTATTGGCAAGCTATTATTTGAAGGATATTTCCTTAGATAACCTTCTGGTGAGGTAGGGAGAAGAAAACAGTTGGTTTTCAATCATGTTGAGGAAATTTATATTACAAATATCGAGATTGAAGTATTTCTCTATTCTTATTAACTTTTCAAAGGAACCTTATATCTCATATATGCTTGGTTTAATACTTTTTGTTATAGATTAACTTGCCACGAGAATTCTAAAGATTGATGATCGTACAAAAATATAAATAATTTAACTATTTTTCTTCTTGTATTTCATTTGATTTTAACAACAGTTTTCAAAGACAGGAATTAAAAAAAAAAAGACATCTTAAGCAAGTTAGAGTGAAGCAGAATGAAAGTCTTGAAGAATAAAGCAGAGAGGGCCAGATTTTCTTCATAAATAATACATAGGCTGAGGCTTATTGTGCAATTTTTGTAACTTGTATTAATTCTTATCTGACAAAGAAAGCTATCTTTTCAGTATAGTACAATGGGAAGGTTAGACTAGAGGACATAAAGGGAGGGTCTGCTCAAAATAATTCCTTCACTTTCAAAAAGTGGTTATTCCAATGGGAATTCCTTTTTATAACTAAGAATCTTTTTTCATTTCACAATCTCTCCTTGGTAAAGTTAAAACATCCAAGAAGCAAAGCAGTCAAAGAGTATGTTTTTGTCAAAATAAAAAAGAAAACATTTTCAGAAGTAATTAAATTATATTGTTTATCATTTAAACAAAATGATATAAGCCAAAGACTGAAAATACCCTAGAAGCAGGACACAATTCATGTTGGATTATTACCCTAGAACTAGACACAGATAATGAGCTTTGATTCTAAGATAGCAGCAACTCATTATATGGTTTGGTAGTAAAAATATGTTAACTCAAGGATGATATTATAAACATGACACCCATAGGTCCATTTCCATACAGAAAATAACTTTACCGCCCCCTACCACACACACACATTTTTTTTTCAGCTAATAATTGTAAAAAACTATGCGGGTGGACATGCAGATGTGCTGTCCATATCCCATTTTCAATGAATGACTGGCTTTCTAGCTCAAGCAGTAAAAGTCATGTTCTTCCCTGGAAAGCCCACACCTGTGAGTGAGCAGGTAAGTGCTCTAAGGCCTGACTATTCCAGGCTGAATAAACGGAAAACTTTTATAGATAGTATTGACTACAGACATTCTGGCTAGATTGATCAAGGCCTTGTGTGACAAGTATTGCTGTCAAAATCGTTCCATGCCCAATCCAGCTTCTTCCCTCCTCTTTTTACAGATGTTAATTCTAATAAAAATATTTTCCCAACTATATTTCAGTATCTGATTCCATAATACTCAACAAATGGCCTAAGCTAACTGACACAAAAGAAAACAAATTCATATTCTGGTGTTCTCTATTATCAAAACCAAGGAGTTTGTGTTAAAATTACAATGTTTTTATAAGTATTATAAACTATCAGAAAATTATAAAATATTAAAGCCTAAAAAATCACACTTTTATATGTTATCAATAAAAATCCAAAAATTAAAGTTAAGATAATTCAATTTAGAATAGTAGCAAAAAATAATTTTCTTTGGAATAAATTTAACAACACAAGTACAAGTCATGTACTTACAACATTGCTGAAAATAGTTAATTAAGAGCTAAGTAAATAAAAAACATTCCCTTTTTATCTGAAGATTTAATATTATTAAGATGGAAGTTCTCCACAAATTGCTTTCTAGATTCAAGGTAATTTCTATCAAAATGTCAGCAGACTTTTTGGGAAAAATTAACCACCTCTTGCTAAAATTTATGTGTAAATGCAAAGGACCCAGAATAGCCAAAATAATCTTTAAAGAGAACAAATTTAGAAGATTTATACTTTCTGATTTTAAAATTCATTATAATGAAACAGTAATCAATAAAGTACGCTATTAGCCAAGGATACACATATAAATCAAAGGAACTAAATTAAGAACTTAGAAATAAAGGTGTACATTTATAGACAATTGATTTTTGACAAAGATGTCATGCTAAGTCAATGGAAAAAAAGATAGTCTTTACAATAAATGGTGCTTGGAAAATTGGATGTCCATATACAAAAAGGTGAAATAAAATCTTTACCTTACACTGTAGAAAACAATCATCTTCACTGTCGCTGGATGTTAACTCATTCCCTATTTACCCCAAGAGTACTCACTGGTGGCACTTGAAGCTGTAGCATTTACCCTGAGATAATGCAAGGATTACTGTCCTAATCTTAATCCCAAATCTTGCCACAAAATATCTCGCTTTTGTTATTGTTTTTGAATCGCTCTAGTATATCCATTGTCTTTGAGAAGAAATGACATTGTTCTATTTACAGCATTCTGTTTTAAGTAGTGATATTTTCATTTACAAAATAGAGTAATTCTCAGTTGCTGAAAATGTCAAATCCTAGAAAACGTAGCATTCCTATGCATTATGTTAACATTGTTCTCTCAGTCGTTAGCAGAAGACTCATTTGATGAATTCAATTAATGTAAACATTTCTGTTATATTAGGATTAGAGATAAATTCTATTTAGAAATAATCCAAAGAACAGTTTATTTTATTTTCACATTGAAAACCAGTCAGATTTGCTTCAGCCTCAAAAAGCATGTTTATGTAAAATTAAAGTAATGCTGGCAGTGAGCTGCACTTCTTTTTTTCTAAATAGGAAATGGCTTAAAAAAAAGTGTATGTTTACACAATAGAATAATACTGACGAATAAAAAGTAACTACTGATACATAGTAAGACGTAGTAAAACCTGAAAAACATCATGTTAAGTGCAAAAACTTAGATTACATATGTATAAATTATAAAAGGTAAATAAATGTATGGGGACAAAAAATAGATTAGTAGTGCCTGAATATGTAGGTAGGGACAGAGAAGGATTGCAAATGAGCAGGAAGAATTTCGGGAGTGATGGAAATCTTCTAAAATTTGAATGTAATGATGGTTGTAAAATTCTTTCAATTTTAAGAAACATACTTAAAACAAGTGAATTTTATGGTATATCAATCTTATCTCAATAAAGCTGTTTATACTGTTTTGTACAGTATATTCTCAATTGTGACATATATATACACATAAACATACATATGCACACTGTTATACATGCACACACACAAAAATAGTGGTTTATGAAACTCATATCCAGTTAACATTTTAATTATAAACAAGAAATCACTCATTTTTGGTAAACTAGCTGTATTTTTACAAATTGTTAATAAGATACAAAATAATACTAGAGAAAAAATTTCATTTGAGATAATCCATTTGTTTTAAATATTACTTATATTTCCTGATTCTTTCATACATCCTTTTTATGAATGACTTTTTCACTCACAAGCCTTGCTCTTTAGTATTAAGAGTAGACACTTAAAGGGTTTAGGAGAGGAAAGAAAGAAAAGGGAATCATATTTAATTATATATGAGATGGATAATTACCTCCATTTTATGGTCGATACATATAACATGATCTTTATGTTAGGAGACAAAGGCTGAGAAGAAAATGAAGTGTCATCCTTTCTACTTTATATCAAGCAAAACAAAATTTTTAATGAGATTACAGAGTTGACATCTCACAAGTAACTTTTCTTTGAATTAACACAGGTCTTTCAAGTACTGAACTCCCCACTCCTCATTCTTGTTAATATGTTGACAGTTTCGCTTCTCAATGATACTGTAAGTTTGATGTCTAACCATGACTCCTTACCATCTTCTTAGTTGTTTTCATGTAAAGTGCTAGAATTAGAATAAAGGGAGTCTTAAAATTTTGAGTGAGTTAGCCTAGTAAAATCCTTTTGTAATTTTTATTTTTTTATTAAATCATTTAGGCTTCAAATAACAGTATTTCCTGGAAGACATTGACATTAGTATAAATTAGAAAGAAAAAAAGAAATCAATAATAATCTCTACCTGCAAACTTGGTTCCTTCTCCTATGTTCTGTATATCATTTGGCAATAATGTTGAAATTTGATCTCTCTGATTAGTGCTTCTTATTATATCCTATGGATTCAAATTTTTATGAATTTTGAATCTTATTATACTGCCAATAGTGTCCTCTACATCACCTGAAATAGTCACTATATGGCTTTCTGCTTACCTTTGTATTCTCTTCAAGTTATACATCTTATATTTAGCACCCCACACCCCTCTTTTAACAATTCTATTACCAATTATCAGTCTCTTTCATCTCGTACCACTGCATGCATTTCCAAGTCACTCTAACAAATTGTCTGTGCACTACACCGACCTCCTTCACCTGTTCCACCTGCCTTTTACTCTTTACTTTTCACTTTCCATTATTCTCATTTACAGAATTTGTTTTTACCACATTTGTCTGTGCCTGTGGAATAGTTTACCAGTTTTAATCTGGAAAATTCCAATCATCACCCAAAGTCCAATATAAACAATGTTTTATTATTGATGGAAGTTTCTACTTCCATAAAGGAGAAATGATTTTTCTTCTTTATTTCTCAAATACTGTTTCTTATATTATTATCATAAAACTATTATAATTTTATTTTCAGGTCTTTCTCATTGTTTTCTAAATTCACTACAAGCAAGGCCACAGTTTTCATCATTAGTGCCTAGTACAGAGTCATTCTTGAACTGATAAGTGAATAGTCATTAAAAATAATTGAATGGTCACGTGGATGGGGAGCATGGCATAGAGAATGCAGTTAGCATTAATGTATTTTCTAGGTAGAGAACCATAGGAGAGAAAGAGCAACTAGGGAGATCGTTATATAAACTATATAAATGTCTAACCAAAGTACTGTATACTTAAAATTAATAACAAGATAAAATTTAAAAATATAATTGGATATAAATTTTTCTATAACTAGAAATTTTTGAATTATCTTCTTTTAAATGTTACCTGAATAATATGATAAAGGGTAATTAGTTTACTGTTTTTTAATATTTTTTTACTACCAGAATACTTGTAAATAGAGTAAGTTCCACAGATACTTAAACTTTTACTGATTAATTCATTGAGGTTTTATTATTTTTATTATTATTATTATTATTATTATTATTAAGGAGTGAAGACTTTTTTTGGCCATTCATTAGATGATAATGAAATAATTTCAGTATACAGGCCAGTGCTATATTAAAATAATAAATGTCAGCTATTCATGGCACAGATTAAAAATATTTGTTCTACTATAATGTCTGCTAACTAGCATTAGAAACATGTTTTCAACATATCAATGTCTCTACTTCAGTTCAATTTAACCAGAGAGGAGCCTCTGTTGAATCACATGTTGAATTGAATGAGGTCACATGTTTGGAAAAGTAAATAAATACATGACAGTGATTGTAGTTTTGAAAAATACCAAGTCAAGTCTACTTTCTTTAGTTTTGCCAGATTTGAGGGTTCAAACTAAAAAACCAGTGAGGAAATATAAAGATACACACCCTACATCAAATAAAAGGTAGAGTGCCTCAGCCTGACAGTGTCTTATACCTGACAGACATCCAAGAAATTTCAGGTGAAGAAATGAATGATGATTAAAACATCTTTTCTATTTAAAATAATTACTAGTTACAAAAGTAATCTCAAAATCATCTTCCAGAGATGTCAGGGTTCCTGGGATTATAACTGCACGGTTGCAAGGACAGGAGGCAAAACTCCCCTGCTGCTGACAAATCAATTAAAGGAAGTCCCTTCACCTCTAGTCTTCTTAAAGTTATTTTTAATTTCACTATTTCAGCTCTCATAAGATTTAGCGGCAGCATTATACATTGCCTTGGGACATTCTAACTGAACCCCAATCTCAATCATTTTTAACATCTAAATTCTGTTAGAACACACTGGGTTAGTTTTGGGAGTCCTTATTTCTCTACTGAGAAATGAATCATCTCTCCTGCCTATCTCACAAAATTATTGTGAGAATCATATGATATATTATATTTGCAAGCCCATAATAAACTGAATTTTATTATTTAAAACATTACTAAAAAACAACTGCAATAAAAGTCATGTTTGTATATATTTGCAAAATATATACAAAACAAATTATTAAAAGATAATATATATTTGTACTATCTAATGTTTCAAAATGCATATGCTATGTATATCTATATTTTAAAATAATATTAGTCAAAAATTAATTTTGAAAATAAATAATATATGTTTTTATTATAAATTAATAGTTTAAGATATTTGCTTTAAGGTAACGAACACAGTGGTGCATAAAAATGACAGTTTTTCAATTTGTTCATTTTAGACTTATCTGTTCTTTTTTATATGGTACCGACTTTTATAATAATCATAATCATATTAACTATTTTGTCAGAGTTAAAACTAAACATGTATTTATTAGGCTGTTTTTTATATTATTATATATATTTGATAACTTTTGTGTAATTTCGGCAAAGCAGACACCAGACTGCCTTGAGCTTGGAAGAATTTCTTAATTCTCAGAGATGTTAATAGACATTATAAAATTATAAACTCTGGCATGCCACTCTATTTCATGTGGCTAGGAACTCTATGGGACAGAGCTTACACCCAGGTCACAAATACATGATACATGTAGATTTATGTAGGCTTTAGATATATGTAGATTTATGTGAGAAACTGAGGTTAATTATTCATTATAGAATAAAAGGATGTCATACTTTATAGAATAAAAAATACTAAAATAAAGTTACATAAATGAGAGGTATGCTATTTAGGTAAGCCATAACTTCAAGGACTAGATATAAGAGGAGATACAAGTGAGGAGTAGGGTTACTTGAGTAAAAGGATGCCACCATCAGTGAATATGAGTGTGTGTAGCATCTCTGATCATGTGTAGGCTAAGTGCCCTTCCATTAGAAATTATTAAAATTAATGAATTACATAGAGAATAAGTTTAAGAATAAGATTCTTTATAATTAAGTGGCAATGTAACATTTTGTAATATTTTATTAATGTAACAAAATTATACTCAGAAAATAATAAAAATTAACAGTTCTATAATTAAATGAATTATTTATATTAAAAGTACATGTGTATTTTATTTAGTAACTTAGAAAAAGCATCAATGGGATATATTTGAAACACTTAACAATAAACAAGTAAGTAAAATAAAAATATTTTGTTCTAAATATTACATAGGAATATATTTATAATATTTGGCCAAAAATTCTTTCCTTGTAGTGTTCTATAAAATAATTTGCAAGACTAGCTAACTATATCACTAGTGTTATTTTGTTTTCTTATGTATGGTTATAAGGTTTTTATTGCTGTACAGAAAATTACCATGAAATTAACATTTTAAGTCAATTAGCATTTATTATCTCACAATTTCTGTAGATCAGGAGTCTGGATATAATTGGTCCTCTTCAAAGCTGAAGTCACTGTTGGCCAGGACTGGGTCCTCTTGTAGATGCTTGCAAGGGGATGGCTCTTTCTATAAGCTCATTCAAGCTGTTGGCAGAATTCCCCTTACAGTGGGTTGAGGTCTTGCCTTTCTTCTGGCTGTTGTCCAGGGCTTCCTGTGAGCTCTTAGAGGTTTCCTGCAGTTCTTTTACCATGTGCTCCTCTCTATATACCCTCTCACACTTTGGTAGCTTATTTCTTCAAAGCCAGCAAAGGAGAAAGCTTTTAGCCTGAATCCACTAGTGTAATGGACTCATAAAATATGATATAATAATGGTTGTAACCTTCTTTAATGTTGACCATATTCCAGTGGTTGGAGAGAAGTCACAGGTCATGTTCACACTCAAGGAAAGTGGATTATATAAATGCACCAGCACCAGAGGCTGGATCATTTAGGGGTCAGTTTAGGGCCTGTCCATCACAGTTATGAACTATCAAATGATATAATTTGACTGTTTTCTTACTTTACTTACATCCATTATCATGGTCAATTTGAATTGCTAATTAAATAAACTTATATGTTTAAGTTAAAATAAAAATCCTGATAAGAAGCACCATCAGCTATTTGAAATGTGAAAAATCCTAGAAAAATGCCATTATAATTTATAGCATTCAAATATGATATTTGTCTAAAAAAGTGAAGCTAAATGTTATTCCAAAAAAAAATTTAAGGCAAATTTTACATAAGATAATTGTTTAATAAGATGATTACACGATTCTAATTAGTAGGAAGCAAATGTCCTTTTTATTTTTTAGATAACTTATAGATCTTGATTCCCAGCTCCTAAAAAAGAAAACTTTAGTTTTTAATTTTTGTTTTGTAAAAAGAGATTTGTTTTAGGTCCAGAGTCAAAGTTATAAAGAGAAGTTTAAATAGTTATTTTTGCCTTTTATTTCTAGATTGAATTCTAAATGCCAGCTACTTTTAAAAATTAATTTAAAAGATTAATTAGTATTATTTTGATTTGTCTCACAATATTGTTTTATTAAGGAATTTTAAAGAAAATTATACTGTTTGAAAAATTTACATTTTATACATTTGAAAAATTTCAAGAATATTTTTATATAGTTTTTGAACCACATGTAATAGCTAATTTTTGTAATACAAAACAGTAACTTTATATGTCTTAGCTTAATGATACAATATACATATATGTGTATATGTATGTGTGTATATATGCGTGTGTGTATTAAATTAAGTCAACCACTTGATGTCTTCACAAATGATATCAAATAAAAAGATAGATAACTTTTCTTACTACTTTGTGAAAATATAGGGTGTGTCTGTGTATGTTGTTGTATGTCCATGCTTTCCTTCTATTGTTTTCCTATGAAAAGATGGGTCCAGAAAAATTCTTTATTTTAATAAGTTAATCTATTCTTAAATTTATGTTTATCATGGTAATTAGAAGTATTTTCAGGCTCTAGATATCCTAATTAATGGCAATCACAGATGTGACATATTTCTAGTAGCAAAAAGAAAAATTAAATTGACTGACACATCACCTTAGTTACAAACACAAACTCTAATCATGCTTAACTAGGAACAAGGAAAAGGGCAGGCAGAATTAAGAAAACAAATCTGGCTTTATAGCTGCTTCTGTCTTCTTTGAATACTCATATATGAAATATAAGCATGCAAAATACAAGCAAAAAATGTCTCTCACAGAAGATTCTCTCTTCCCCCCTAGAAGCTCCTCATGATATGGAAGACAAGATGAAAGAGAGAGGACATTGGATAGCTTCTCCTTTGCTCTAGGCTCTCTGAGACTTACATAGCTTTTAAGAGTCTGAAATATATCTCTAGAAGCTAAGCGTGATTCTAGAAAGTTAAACAGATTGTTGCTCAAACCAAAAACATGCCTGATTATTTAAACTCCATGGGTTTTAACTTTATAAATCATGCACAATTCTTATGAGACAGAATGAAATATCTATGCAAAATACCTGGTGTATTATAAGTACCATGCAATAGAACAATTAGTAATATTATGACTACATTTTCTGTTGAAATTTTCAGTTGAGCTTATTAAAAAGAAAATTTCTCTTCTATCGCTCCTATTGTTCCTATTCTGAAAATCATAGCTCCAAAATAGTAGTCAGTTGACTTGCTGCTTCACAATTCAACAGGCACCTTTATTTATATTCTGATGCATATTCCATAGCCTAACTTCTAGTGATTGTTATATCAAAGATGGAACTCATTAATCATTTTTATTTAAAAATATTTCCCAGGTTTTTCTAATATGCTTTCATATTTCGACTCTATTGCTCTGATACCTATTGTCATGACATTTCAGTCATATTGGTAAGCCAGGTGTTTCTTATCAGTTTCAGCAGAACAAATTCTAATTGCCTCACTCACTACACAAACTTTAGCAAGTATTCTACTTTCCATGAAAAAACATCATCTATCATTGCTGCCTCTCTAACCATTTGCTCCAAATCTGCAGTGTTACTTCAGCCACAATGTTAATAACTATGAGTTAAATCAATTTTGTTATTGAATGCTTTGGTGTGTGATATGGAGAGTGAACAGAATTCTGCCTTGAAGAAGAAAGAGAATATGAATCTATATGAAAATATTCTAAGGATAAATGTAATTGAAGTGTTAATGTGAAAAGGAGAAACTGAAAAAAAAAGGGGGAACAAATTGCTGTGAATTAACCTTCATTTAAAGACAGCATAATCAAAAGATATGATTCCTGATATTAGGAAAAAATGTAAAAATTACATTTACAGTTGAAGATACTTGATATTAATTTCAAAAATAGTAATCATCACTACTTCATCTCTACTTCATCTCTACTGTCTCTAGAGTCTTATGTTAGTCAAGAAAGAATATAAGAGATAACTGATACAATATTCCATGTTTCTGTGTCATGCTGCTCTAAAAATTGTGCTATTGGTATGACTTTTTATTAAATGCCACCAATTTAACAATCCCCAAGCACCAATGACTTTAAAAGATAATCAAAGTTAAAATGGTACAGGTTTTTAAAATAAAACCTTAAATATTTACCTTTAATTCTTTCCCTCTTTTAAATGGTTTATGTTGATTTCTTTCTTTAAATGGGTATCTGAATCTTGAATTCAAGCAAATAGACATTCAAAATTGTTTATAATTCTAACATGACCATTTTCATTATGTTACTTCTATATGATCTTTATCTTATACTCATATTCATTATGCAGTGATGTATACTAGCCGACTGGCATCCATTCAAAGACTTTAGTACTATTTCCATACCAAGCAGGCACTTTATATTTGACCTGTTTTTTTATAACCTAGATAAAGTTCTTCCCTCTGAAATATTGAAATAAAGTGAAAGAAAAGTTAATCCACTTAATAAAAGTAAAATGAATTATATAAGTGATTCAGAAATATAAACATTTTACTTAATAACTCAATTATGAAAAATGTGATAAATTTTTTTAAAAGAACAAGATGTAGTACCTGTCCTGAAGAAAATGAAAGATTAGGAAGAGCATAAACTATTTACAAATAACTAGAATATATGATGGAACGCATTGTGCAGAATAGGTACAAATATAGCAATAGGAAAACAGTGAAGACAGAGAATGTGTATCCAGAAAGAAAGGTTGGAAAGAGGGATAATAAGCAGATGGATATTGAAGGTGGCTTGAAAATTCAGCCTCAAGAAGATGGAAAATATTTTCCATGGAAGAGAGCTGCTAGACATTAAACTATGAATCAGATGAGGTCAGACTGGACACAAATATATTGACTCTTCTATAGTCAGCAGGGCATTCTTTAAGATGTTTGAACAGAGTCGAAATGTAATCAGAATTTTGTCTTCAACATGGATCGTTACTTTGGCAGTAATATTTACAATTCATTGCACAGATGTAAGATTAAGGAACTGAGAGAGACTCTTTTTAAAGCTACTACTAGAGTTCAGATAAGAAATAATAAGCACTTGGATTTGTACACTGGGACTAGTGAGAATGGAAGAAGAAAAAAAAATAGAAAAAAATTAAGAAGATTTAGTGTGTTCAAGATATAGAGAGTAAAATAGAACAAGGTATAAGGGTCTCTTCAAGTTGGCAAGACCCAAATACTGGGTTTGCTCAGTGGATGGGTACCTGCCTAATATATAAATGGATAAACAGGATAACATAGTTTGAATTGCACTTAGAGGACAAGGATGATGTAGATTTTGAATGCGTTGGATCATTAAAGCATCCAAGACACCATTATGGGTATGTTTAACAGACACTGAAACATAATGATAGGAATATGGAAAAAAGCTTAGTACTACAAAATACATTCATGAATAATTAAAGAGTGATAATAATGGATGACTATTAAGAAATCAATTCTGAAGTCCAGAACTGAACCAAGTTGAGTATAAAATGGTGATAAAATATTATTCTCTGCCTTTTCTTAAAGGAAAAGCCTTTAGTATAATCTTGGTCCAAACTTGAGTTCATATATTCTTCATAATTAAAAACAAAATGATTTCTGGATGGCTGGTGGGGAGTGGCTGCTGATAGTAAAGGAAGCAAGCTGGTCAAGAAATACTTGGCATTTTGTTTCATTGTTTTAGCCAATGACTACATTTAAAGACACGTGAACTGCATAGAGGCAGGCAATGAAAGTGAATGTAATACCAAAGTGAGTGAGAATCATTGAGGGAAACTAAATGTGAAGGCCACTGAAGAAATGAAATTGAGGGCAAAAGTGAGATTTAGAGGCTGTGCAAGAATCATTATGTCATTGTTTTATCTGAAACATGGGTACAATTTCTGGTGCACATCAACATCCTCTTTGACCTTAACTTGCCAACTCTCTTGATCACTATGGTCAAGCTACCTGACCCCACTCTGCCATCAAACAGTGGGCACGTTCCTGCCTCAGACATTTGTCACTGACCCTTCTCTCCACCTGCACATTTTCCCATTCATGGATCATTCTGGGTCTTGCCACAAATGTCACCGTCTTAGTAAATTCAGTCAATTTAAAATTGGGAAACCCATACACTAGCAATCTCTTTACTTTTATTCTCTTTTCTCTAACCTAGCATAAAATTGACTTTATTTTATTTTGCTTTTTACTGATCTTCTTTCCTCTCTTATAAGAACTGGGATTTCTTTCTATCTGTTCACTTGATGCATCTCCAAAATGTAGAATACTATCTGCTACATAGCAAGATCCCAATGAGTATATTCTGGATTTATATAATTAGAAAACTTGGAAATTTGAAAGTTATTTGGAATTTAACCAATTGCCACCTACCACATTGAATTAATTGGTTTCATGCCTAGCCATAGGAAATCACAGGCTTATATGCTACATGGATATGTTCCTTGGGCCGCCACTTACTTTAAAAGGGCTAAACAAATCTAGGGCAGCTAGTCCAATAGAAAACAAACCACCTGCTTCATTTTCTCTGAAAATTGCTTATTGGTATAATCCTATAGTATTGGCCACTTTAATATATGTTTGTATTTACTTAGGGCCATGGTTCATGCTGGGCTACATAGGAGAACAAGGAAGAAAGAAAAGGAAAAGAGAAAGAACACAAGGACCCTGGGAGATGGAAAGAAAAAATAAAGCATGCATACAATGAAAAAGGAGAAAATGACTTTAGCAACTAAAACTGTCTAGGTCCTTTTTCTCTAAGGCCTGGATAAACATTGATTTAAAATTCTGGCATATTTTCTATTGTGTTCTTACTACTTCTTTACTTGAGTTAGCTAGATGACTCACGGTCCCTGACAATCAAAGTTGTTTGGAACAGAATAATTTTAGAAAGAACACAACAAATTTTAATAGTACATTTATCTTAGTATTTCTTTTCAATAATGGATGCCTGGAAAAGTTTCTCTAAGGTCTACTTGTGAACCCGATTGTATCTGCACTTAAATGCCACCTCTTTATAAATGTCTCTTCTGTGTCAATTCTATTTATGTTTCCTTTTTAATTTCTTATAATTCATGTTTTCTCTATTTACATTATACTTTATAATAACAATAACTGTTATTTTGAACTTTTAAGATAATTTCTTGTGTGTGAAACAGTCCTCAAGGAGATTATATTCTGTTTGGGAACACTGGGGGAAGTCAGAAAAAAAAAGCAAGCACACAAATTAATAAATAATTTAATGTGAAATAATATTAGAAGTATGAATGATACTATGGTACTGTAAGAGGCCAAAATCTAATGGGGAGGTTTGTTTTAGATAGAATAGTCTATCAGATTAGGGTTTCTGTGTCTCTTTTTATTAATTATATTGAAGGGCTTTGTTTAATTTCTGAATGAGAACATTGGCATTATATGTCTATGTTTATGTGTGTGTT
This sequence comes from Cynopterus sphinx, assembly GCA_030015415.1. NCBI lineage: Eukaryota > Metazoa > Chordata > Mammalia > Chiroptera > Pteropodidae > Cynopterus > Cynopterus sphinx. The sequence goes on along the minus strand of CM057389.1, from coordinate 17,678,713 downwards.
TGTGCACATGTGTGTGTACATACACACATACACATATCTAGGATCTGCTGTTACCCCATGTTACCTTGGCTTGTGGTACCATTCCTTTAGAGCTAAACTTTCTTCAGAAAATTTCCTTCTTGTCAATGGAGGATTCTAACCCTGTATTTCCAAACATTTTTGCTTTTCTGCTATTGTTGAATTTATCACACTCTGTCATAATCAACTATTCTGTTTTCTGTCTACTCCATTAACATTAAGTTCTTTGTAGGCAGAGATGATAATTACATTAGTTTTGTACATGCATAGCATCTTCAACAATGCTTTTCGGTGTGCTAAGAAATATTTATCATACATTTGTGGTGAGATTAAAGTTTAATTGAATACTTGGGCATTTTAACCACTATAAAGTTACTGATTGTGCCTTTACATAAATAATCCAGAGAACTACCTACAACATATTTAAAATCACTGACACATTATTTGAGCCAGGTACACTGACTCTTGGCGATTCTTCTATTTTTCCTATATAGTCTATCTAGCAAAAATACTTCCTGTGTCTTAGAAACATGAAAAAAAATCTTAAATTTGATTACTCTGGGAATTTCATCCTTTCCCTAATTATATAATGCTGTCACTGACTTTATATTTATAAGGTATTTGCTTGGCTACACTTTACTATTGTAAAGAAAGATGTGCATGATAAACTGCGTGTTACCTCAAAAAGCAAGAACAGACTGTTTCTTAGCAGAAATACATTAGAATGTTTGACCTTTTACTTGTTTGATGGTCCAAGTCCTTTAAAGGACCCTACATATTCTTAAGCCACATTGCTGACATATTTTTTGTTGTCATAGTTTTTATTCACATTTATGTTTCTACAAAATGGGAAAGTTGGTAATTTTTATTCATTGCCTTTACAAGTCAGTTTCCCCTTGGAATATTGATATTAACATTTCAAACTCATAATATTCTCCATAGTTTTTCTTATAACTATATTATTTACAGGGGTGTTTTTATAAAAGTACATTATGCCTATCATTAATACATTTTACTACTATATCCTTTTCTTAATTACTGTTATAAATAACCATTTGTACATACACATATGTGTGTATGACATTTATTAGAAAATATCTAAATATTTACAATATAACTATACCAAAAAATATTTATTTGACCTCCTAGTAAGATTTGAAACAATAAATTAAAAAAAAAAATTACTACATCCTTGAGGTCCAACCTCATCTGGTCCTGACCTACATGTGTGATCTGTTTATTCCTACTGTTTTCCTAGTTCATTATAGTTCATTTATATTGGTTTTCTCTCAGTCCTAGAAACTGCTAAACTTGTTTCTTTCAGAGTCCTTATGGTCATCGTCTGCAAATATCTGGCTCTTTCTTAACCTCTAGGTTTCTGCATACATGCCATAACTATAACTTTTCAAAAAGGCTTTTTCTAGACACTCTAAGAGACTTGCCCTTTGGCTATCTTCATCAAAACCTCTAATTTATTTCTTTCATAGCACCAATGGCAATTTTTATTTGTTTAATGCATTTATTTAATGCATATATATCATTTCCTCTTTTTGTCACTAGAGTTTGCCCTCTCTAAGAGTGGAATCACCAAGGGTCTCATTCTTCATTGAAGCTCTATCAAACAGCACAGGGAGTGATACATCTGAACATTGGTACAATAAATATTGAGTGATTTAATAATTAATGAGAAGAAAAAACATCAAATAAATTGAGGTTAAGACTCTGAGTGTGAGGGACTTTTGCCTCTATATCTATAGTTTCAACCTTACTACAGTTTTAAGAGTCACACTTCTAGATAAATGATAAAGGGAATATATAGGTAGTGAGAAACGGAACAAACTGGATATATTAAAATAAGTATTAGGTAAAAAAACAAGTTCTTGTCTGAACATTCCTGATTTAACTCACAATTCAGCAAACATTACTTGTGAGGGCACTAGATGATAAACACCATGTTTCTGCACTTAACCCCATAAATACAGTGGCAGTCAACACTTTCAGAGAGACTATCTTTCCACTGATTCAAATTTAAGGCTGAGATCTGATATATCTTGGATGCTCAAAAATTATGGCCCTCATACTTTTAAATTAAGATTCATTCTACAAAAATATCAATAGAAAATCAAATCAAGAATCAAGTAGAATTCTGATGGATTTTTTTCAATTAAAGTTTTTTTTATCCTATGTTCATTACATAATTACTTATAAGAACAAAAATATGAAATCAATCTAAATATACAGCAATAGATGAATTAATAAAGAAGATGTAACACATACACACACAATGTAAAATTACTGAGCAATAAAAGAAAGAATGGAATCTTGTCATTTGTGACAGCATGAATGGACCTATAGGGTATTATGTTAAGTTAAATAAAATAGAAAAAGACTAATACTATATGATTTCACTCACTTATATGCATGTGTGTGTGTGTGTATAAATATATATATATAGCCAATAAATAAACAAAACTAAACAGAAACAGACCCACAGATATAGCCAACAAGCTGACAGTTGCCAAAAGGGGGGATGCGTAAGAAAACCACAAGCCTATGTGAGTAATATAATATAATCTTGATACATGAAGGTTATATATTCTTTTATAAAATTAGTAAGATATGAGCGACTTGCAAACTGTAAAAAAGTTTATTTTTGACTTACAAATTATTTCCTCATTTATAGGCAGTTTTATCTTCACTTTATGGGGTTTTATTTTTGCAAAGATTCTATAATTTTTTACACTAAAGATGGGTTTATTTTATCTTTAAACATGACTTTAATAACAACAAAAGTAAACAAAGGTATAAAGGAAAATTAATACTATAGAGAGGTTTCTTTCTTGTATTTGGTTAAAATCTTATAGAATGGAGAATAATTTCCTTAAGATAACTTATGCACATATTTTTCCTTCATTTTTTCATTCTATATATAATACTCTTAATGAAAGCTTGTATTATATGCTGTGTTACGATGGTAAACAGATAAAAATAATTATTTTTCTTTAGCAATAAATTAAAAATGTAGTAAGAGATTTAATATGGAGAGAGAAAACAAATCAGAGACATCTATGACTGAGATCTATGAATCTCCATTGTCTTAGAGTGCTTGAAAAAAAATATTACTACTGATCCTGCCTTTATTAAAAATACTGATACTTTTTTCATTATAGGTTTTGTGCATTTTGTTTTTATTTCAAATATTTCATTAAAACGTCAAACATTTCATTAAAATCTTGATTACTGTGGTTGTGTATTCCCTTGAATTTTGTGATACAATTGCCTCACTCATTCCACATTAGTACCAAAAAGGAAAGAAGCAAGGGAGGAAGAAAAGAGAGGAAGAGAAGGAGAGAGATAGAAAAAGTTTGGATGAAACACTATACTGACAGCATTTGTAGTGGGTTTAATTGCATCCTTAAAAGAAAAGATATTTCCACAACATACTAGAACCTGTGAATGTATGTGACTTTATTTGAAAAAGGAGGTCTTTTAAGAGGTAATTATGTTAAAGATCATGAAATGAGATATTCATGGATTATCCATGTGGGACTTAAATCCAATGACAAGTATTCTTATAAGAGACATGCAGGGAAGAGACACAGGAGAAAAAGGAGAACATCATGTGGGAACAGAGACAAAGTAGAATTATACAACTCATGAACCACCAGAAGTTGAAAGAGGTAAGGAATGATTCTCCTATAAAGCCTTTTAAGGAAGTGTAAGATTCTAGAACTCTGGGAGTAAAAAATTCTCTTGTTTTTAAGCCACCACATTTGTGATCATGTATTATAGTGGCCATAAGAAACTAATACAGTAGTGAAAATGCATTAAGCACTATAAGACCAGAAAGTAAAAAACAATCAGTTGTATTGAAAGTCAAGAAATACACAGAAGTTATGAAAGAGGGCTACCCAATGTACTTTCAGGGTCATTATGACTTGAATAGATGTAAACAAATGGAAAGAAATATGAAGGGGATTCCAGGAAGAGGAAGCACAAAGATTTTTTATAAAAACTTGTGTTTAGGTTATCTTTGTGTGTGTGTTTTTGTTTGTTAAAAATGAGTTTGAAGGTAAATTATCAATAATGTATAACCTATAAGTATAATAATGTATACTTCATGTTATACCAGTTTATAGACTATGACATTCTTGGAGTTCACAAATCTGTTTGAAATATTTAACAATCTTATACAGAAAATAGTACAGACATTATATAAAATGAGTGCAAAAGAGCAGTCACTAGAAACTAACACTTTTATTTCATTACATACTAATGGCATGATTAAAAACTAATGGAATTTCTAAATAAAAGTGCATATTATACTAGTATTAGAATAGATTTAATGAGAAATGCTCTAAACATTATAACAACAAGATTAAATTATTATGTGGTCTGCTTTATAAGTGTGTATGTGTATATATATATGTATACATATTATTAAGGCATTTCTAATATGCTATCTTTTATTTACATTCTACTCTTTGATATTTTTGAGACTGATGGGCTGGGGTTATTTTGTTTGTTATATTTGATTAGGTAAAGTCATGGAAGATAATGAATGAATGAATGAATGAATGAAGCATGGTGCTTGCCAAAAGCAAAATGTTCCTTTAGCTATTATAAAGCAAAGCGATCTGTAAATACCAGGAACCTACTGAAAATATTTGTTTTTGTGTTGTTATTTCCTTACTAATGGTAAAGATAATACTGGGGTTACAAATCTTTTCCATTGTGAAAAAAAAACATGATATAATGGAAACCTGAAACTTTGTAGAAATGTTCTCTATGTAGACTTCATTGATTTCAGACATGCATTTCCCAGAAAAATTCAAAGTTCTAAGAAAACTCAGTTCTAGTGAGCATATTCTAAGAATAGCTGTTACAGCTCTAGAATAATCTACTAATTTATTTTAACATATATCTTAAAATTAATATATGTTTAAGTTGAACTAACTTTAAATCAGAACATACTTTCTATCCATTTTTCTTCAGTGATTCCTTTTCCATTATGTATTGTTTAGTTGTGTTATATTTCTACTTCTTGTCTTCTCTACCTAGGTCACATTGTACTATGTCAGGATCAAATATCAAATAGGAAACTACTTAGTAAGTCTTCCCTCTGAAATTAAAAATTATGTTCATTGCAGCATTATTTACAATAGCCAAAATATGGAAGAAACCTGTGTCCATAGATAGATAGACAGATAAAAAAGATGTGGTACATACACACAATGAACTATACCTCAGCCATACAAAAGAATGAAATCTTGTTATTTGTAGCAACATGGATGGGTATAGAAGGTATTATGCTAAGTGAAATAAATCAGACAGAGAAAGAAAAAATATCATATGATTTTACTTATATCTGGAATCCAAAAAACAAAATAGAGCAAACAGAATAGAAACTCATAGATGTAGAGAACAAACTAACGGTTGTCAGATGGGATGGGGTTGGAGAATGGGTACAAAAGGTGAAAGAGATTAAGAAATACAAATTACAGTTATAAAAATTCACAGGGATGTAAAGTATGACATAAGGAATATAGCTAATAATATTTTAATAATTATGTATGATGCCAGATGTATATTAGATGGGTATTATTGGGGTGATCACTTTATATGGTATATGTTTAGTCACTATGTTATATACTAGAAATCATTATAATATTATATGACAATTATAATTTAAAAAGAAAAAGAAAGGAATACAGTCAGGAAGGGAAGCCAAAACTTTAGGTAGCAATAGTTTCCAGAAATTCTAAAGTGGCTTAGCAGTGCAATCACATGGAAAAGAAAAAGAATCAATATTTTTTTCTTTTACAATGTACGTTCTAGCAGATGGTACAAAGAATGAATGCAACAGAATCTTAAAAAAATATAAGTTTAAAAGATTAAATCGGTGTCTGAGGCTGATTCCCTTAATTATGAGCTTACAAAAACAACCATAAACACAATAATTAAATCTATTTATAATAAGCTACATCAACTTGTACAATAAAATATAGCTGATGCAAAAGAAAAGCATTCTAAAATCTTAGTTAAAATTAATAAATTAAAAATATTGTATGTTTAAAGTACCCTAGGCTCTTTTCATAAAATTGTCTAAATTTTCTCACTGAATTCTCAAAACAAAACAAAACAAAACAAAACAAAACAAAACAAAACAAAACCTCTATGAGGTTAGTTTTACTATTGCTCCCATTTTATTGATGAGAAAATAGACACAGAATGATTCAGTAGCTTCTAGATTAATGTACCCAGTATATAATTTTCACATTCAGAGACCAGTATATTCAACTCCAGAGACCACACTCTCTAAACACTGATTATGTTACATTTGCCAATTGTTAGATAGAAAAATATTCATTCTTTCTTTCAATCTATAAATATTTAATGTGTATCTGCCAGTGGCTAGATACAAATATAGGTGTTGTGATCAAAACAAAATCCTCTGTCCTCAAAAACTTACATTCTACTAGAGGTAGTAGATATTATTTCTATAAAATTTCCATTTTTGTCACTGAGGTATGGTAATTAGTATCAGGAAGAATAAATGTTTGGTCATAGATCTTTCTAGTCATTTGTTGTATTTCATTCATTCAAAAAAAAAAGAAAATGGTTTTCATTCTCAATTCAAACAAATGGCAGTGATAGTCTAATATTAATTTATTGATTTTCATGATAAATTAATAATTCAAATGATTGAGCTTAAAAATAGAGGTAAATTGGGTTTCATTTTTTGAATAGTCTATAAATAGAGGAAACTTTCCTTAAGAAAAAACATTTTGAAAATTCTGTACACTGGAAAATAAAAAATAGAAAGCCTCAGTGTTAAACTCACAACCTAGCAGATTTCTGGAGTAGATTCTAAAAATGAGGACCAAATTGTAAGCATTACTATATAAACCATGGTACAATAAAGAGGAAAATGAATATTTTATATGATAAAAACAATAAGTGACAAGACTAAAAATTAAAGAAAGAAAGGCCTTGGGATTACTGGAGATTTCAATTTCATGTAAAGTGGTACATTAATGAATATTGGCTGTTTTAAAAAATAAATCACGGAGTATGTAGCCCAAATGACAGGAGAGCTTTGTTTGTTCATATTGAGTCCAAATTAGTTTTCTTTATCAGTGGTAATATGCCTCTAAATGATGATTAGGAGCCTTGTCTTTTTGCATCCTGGGGCTCTGGTACTTGAGCACTTGCATAAACCACTGAAGGAGAAAGAGATTAGGGAATGTTGCATGGGAAGTATTCATGGTAAAAGACTGTATAGTATATAGTTTATTTATGCACCCAGGAAAATGAAAAAAAAAAACTGTTTATTAGTGAGGAGTATCCATAAATAGATTTTTAAAATATATATTAGTAATTAGCTGGGAGTATCTGAAAATGGATTCTTACTAAAAATTATTAGGATGAGGTGAAAACAAAAATGGGAAACTGATATTTTCAGATACTCAGGACAAGAATATTCAGGCAGAGAAAATAGCCAGGGTAAAGGCCTTAGTTGGCATATTTGAGGATGAGAGTGGAGTATAAAAGCAGAAGTTTAGGGAAATAACAAAGACCAGATCCTGAGAACCTGCAGGTTATTTTAGGATCTTCATTTTTTTTTCTCTTGGATAAAAGAGTCACTGGTATAATATGATTGATTTAATTTATAACACAATCACTTTTGCTGTTTGTTGAATATAGATTGAAGAAGTCAAGACTATAAAAGGTAGATTAACTTGTGGTCAACTGCAATAATAAAAATGAGCAATGATGATGGTTTGCTCCAAAGCATATAAAAGCCTAAGCTTTCAGAAATTATCAGTTTATGCATATATTTGAGGGATATAATTAGAAGTATTAGAGGCATATTAAATGTGACTTCTGAAGTAAAAAAAAAATTTAAAAGTATGATTCTAACTATTTTGGATTAAACATCTAAAAAGAGAGTTGCAATTACTGAGAAATAGTTGCTATGAAGTTCGGTTTTGGACATAATAAGTTTGAGAAGTTTGATACCTAAGTAATGTTGAAACAGATAGTTAGATATAAGTCTACTAGTCAGAGATAAAAATGTGGACATCAACTGCACATATTTATAGCCACAAAAAAGTTTGAAATCATCAAGAAAACATAATATGTTAATATATTGCATAATATAAGAGAGTCATTTGTGGAAAAAGTCTGATATAAACAGATGTTAATAAAAATAATGTTGACTCAACACTAGATAAATTTTTTTAGTTCATATATATTTTATTAATGGTAAATTCATGAAAATGATGGATTAAAATTAATTTAAAAGAAAAATATATCTATAAAAATTTTTCAATTATAGTTGGCATTTAATATTATTTTATATTAGGTTTAGATAAAAAGTATAATGGTTAAATACTTATATAATTTATGAAGTAATCCTCCCAATTAGTCTAGTACCCACCTGTGACTATATACATAGTTATTGCAATATTATTGACTATATTCCCTATATGGTATTTTACATCCCCATGAATGTAACTACCAGTTTGTACTTCTTAATCCCTTCACTATTTTCACAGAGCCACTCTATCCTGCTCCCATCTGGCTACCATCAGTTCTCGGCATCTATGAGTGTGTTTTGTTTGTTCATTTATTTTGTTATGTACATTTCACATATAAGTGAGATCATATATTTGTCCTCCTCTCTCTGACTTATATCACATAGCATAATATCCTCTAGGTCCATCCATGTCGCACAACTTTTAAATTTGTATTATAAATTCATTGATTTTTGTCTTAAAAATCATTCTTAACAAATACTCAAATGATATAAAATGCCAGCATTTCTTAATGTACTTCAGGTTAAAAAAAATATTATCTGATGAAAAACAATTATAACAGATAGGAATCAACATAGTCACTCTCATCATCAATTACAGATTTTATAATTTTACTGCAGCCACATTTTTAAGACATTAATAATACTTAATTTAAACAAACCAGACTCATGAATTGTGATGCAGGTAATTCCTTCTGACATATTATAAACTCCATTATGTCATATTAGGGAAATCAATTCCTTATTTACAGTATATGACTCCTTAACATGCTTATTTTACCATTTTGCCAAATAAATAATATTTAAAATCGAATACTTATTTCAGATATTTTTTCTCTCATTCTAATGGAATAAGCTTTATTATATGGAAATGTGTCTTTCCACAGCAATTATAATTATTTAGAAAAGATTTTTCCTCTAAGTTTAAATATAAATTAAATGCTTACTATTTATGTTTTCCATTTTTAGATTATATTTTCTTTCACCTTGTAGAAGTAGATTAATGAAATAATCAATATTCAGATTAAATTGACATTAATATAACTTTTAATAATTCCAATGTTTAAGAAAACATTAACGAATATAGGGTTCTCACTACTGTACCTATTCTGCAAATGGGTACAATTTTGAGTAGGATGGCCTTCTACCCAAAATTTGATTTAGATGTCCAAACTGATGATTCCCTGCAGACACACACATACCCAAGAAGGTTTGAAAGTTTCATTACTAACATGATGAAGCTTTCTGAGAAGAGTGGTATAGACTTTCCAAGCTGCTATAAAAATAAATGGTGCTGGGAAAATTAGAAAGCAAAAGAATGAAACTAGACTGCTATCTTTCACCATACACCAAAATTAACTCAAAATAGATCAAAGAACAAAAGATAAGACATGAAAATATAAATTGCATAGAAGAAATCAGAGGTACTAAAATATACACCTTGGTTTTAGAGAAGATTTTATGAATTTGTCTTCAAAGGGAAGAGTAAAAGCAAAAATAAATGAATGGGCCTATAGCAAAAGAAACTGTCAACAAAACAAAGAGGTTAAACAAATGAATGGAAGAAGATATTTGCAAATAACACCACAGATAAGGGGTTAATATCCGAAACAGAGAACTCATACAACTCAACAATAAAAAACAAACAATTAAAAAATAGGCAGAGGACCTAAGCAGACACTTCTCCCAAGAAGAAAACAAATGGTCAACAGACATATGAAAGGTTCTCAACTTCGCGAGGTATTGAGGAAATGTAAATCAAAATCACAGTGAGATACCACTTCACACCTGTAAAAATGGCTGTCATCAACAAGACAAGTTACAAGTAGAAAAAAAGTAACACTCATACACTACTGGTGGGAATGTAAATTGGTACAGCCACTATGGAAAACAGTATGGAGCTTCCTCAAAAAGTTAAGAATAGAATTACCATATGACCCAGCAATCCCTCTTCTGGGTATCTACCTCAAAAAATTGAAAACATTTATCCATAAAGATAGATGCACCATGATGTTCATTGCAGCATTATTCACAGTGACCAAGACGTAGAAACAACCGAAGAGCCCTTCGATAGATGACTGGATAAAAAAGGTGCGGTACATGTAGACAATAGGACATTACTCAGCCATAAGATAAAATATTGCCATTTGCGACAACCTTAAAATAATCATGATAAGCGAAATAAGTCAGAAAACAAAGGTGAGAATCATGTGATTTCACTTATATGTTGTATGTAAAACTGAAGACAACAAACAAGTCAAAAACTTATAGAAACAAAGTTTAGTGAGTGGTTATCAGAGGGAAAGTGAAGTGGAGGGGAGGTTGATAAGGGTAAAGAGGGTCAAATATAGAAGATCTGACTTTGGGTGGTGAACACACTATGCAATATACATATGACATATTACTGAACTGTACACTTGAAACCTATGTAATTTTATTAACCAACATTACCCTCAATAAATTTAATTAAAGAATGGCTGGTAGGAGAGAGAGAGTAGGAAAAGGAGAGTGGTTTTAGGTTTTAATATGTGTGTGTGTGTGTTTGTTCCAGGAAAACTTTGTTCTGGACATTTATTACACTCACTGAAATTTGTATTTCATATAATTTTTTTTTACATTGTACAATTCAATGAGTCTTTTTCATTTACATTGGGTGTACAATAATATATTAGTTTCAGTTGTACAGCATAGTGATTAGAGATCTAAATATATCACAAAGTCATCACCCCACTAAATCTAGTATCTCTCTTCCTCCTCACGTATTTATTATGACAGTTGTTAACTATTTTCCTTATACTACACTTTATATCTCCATGTCTATTTTGTAACTATCCTTTGTACTTAATCCTTTTGCCTTCTTTCGCCATCCCCCATGCCCTCTCCCATCTATTTGCTTTCAAAATATTCTCTGTATCTATGAGTTTATTTCCATTTTTGTCATTGTTGTTTATTTTGTCCTTTAAATTCCACACATACATGCAGTATGCGACATCTGTCTTTCTCTATCTGACTTATTTCATTCAGCACAATACCCTCTAAGTCCATCAAGGCAATATCTTTTTCCATCCCCTTCTTTTTACTCTGTGTGTCTTTTAATCTGAAGTGAGTCTCTTGTAGGCAGCATATGTGTTTAGGCTTTTCATGGAGTTTGGAGATGGAACCCAAGTGAGGTTTTCTGTACAACTAAGGGCTTCTGCAGTTTGAATTTCTTATTGGTAGCAAAGGAGCCAGCATCTAGTCTTTCACATTAGTTTTCTAAGACATGGGCAGATAGGGAAGAAAAAAGAATGAAACTTAAATATCACCACACACACACACACGCAGAAATTATACCCTTTATTATACTCAGTCTAAAGAAAAATGAGAATACTAAAACAGATTTTAGAATTACAATATTTGTATCACAGAAGACTTAGAATTCTAAGACCAAAACTGTGGAGTAATTTTAAGAATTTCTTTAGAAAATGTTACTAATGGTACATAGGTTTTTTTTTTTAGTGTAATTGTTTTAAATTTTTTTTAAAGGATGAATACATATTGCTAAATTATAAAGCATACTATATCTCTATCTCTGTCTCTATCTGTGTATCTAGACCTAAATTCAGAATTAGATGTAGATAGAGAATTTCCTGCCTTTTAATTTATCTTTACAAAGTCTTAATTTTTAGTCCTTTTCTTTTGAGTATTTTACATTCTTTCCAATTGAATCTGTATAGCTACCTTCATACAGAAGCACACACAGTATTTTTAATGTTAACAAAATTCAAAGGTAATTTACTTTAAAGGTTAAATGTGACTGCTCACTGAGTTCTGGAAGTCTCAGGACCTGCACAAAGGGTGCATAACTAAAAATCAAAAGCATATGCAAACTTATAATGGCTCTCAGGTGGTACAGATGTTTCTCATCTGTCTCCAAATCCTATGGAATTGATTAGAGAATAGCACTAGGTGTAGATATCTGTATTTGATGTCTTTGGTTGAAATTTTCAAATTGGAGAAAGCATGACAAAGAAAGAACGCCTACAAAAACCAATTTGTTTATTGGTAATTGGGTATATTCCCCTTGTATTATTGAAGTTGTGTGTTTGAATACAAGCTTTTCCCCTATATCTTAGCCTTTCTTTGATAATTTATAGCCAGGAGAATGACAGTAATTACATCAATTTATTGTTATGACTAAAGCACTGGGAAGGCATTCAAATGTAGCGTGATATAGGCATCTTTAAAAAAAATACTTTAGTACATTTTATTACAAATTATAAATCCTATATCCATTAAAATTGATGATGTGACAATGACTTGCTAGGTACAATACTGTTAACCATAATTTAAGAAAGGTAATAATTCAAAACTTAATCAGTCAAATTATAATCATCACTTTTTTGACATTTTACACATAGAAGTTGATCATCAAGATGTAATGCTAAGAGAAGATATGAATTAATCAGATGTATGAATAACTAACATGAATTTCATCAATTTCACTTTTCTTCTAAATCTGAATTGTTTTGAAGTATTTTTTCCTTACTGTGTAAAGGACCTTGGTTACATCTGATAATTAAAAATATTACTATAATCCTGATTTTATTAAGAATTATGTATTTAGAGTAATATTAACAATGATAAAGTGTTTAGAACTTGTCATTATTTCACAGGTATAGCACATCCATTTCCCTCTGGCAATTAAGGACACAGGGAGTCTCTAATTATTAATTTCCCATGGTAGAGAGCTTGTAACAAGAGCATTTGACTCTAATCAAAGGATGCTTTTCTTTCCTATGATGCTTGGAAAATAGAAACAGAATAGGGTAGACATTTATTTACTTAATATGATTCAAAGATTGTGAAAGTTTCCATTTACTGAAAATATTCTCTCCCTTTTAGCCTGGAAAGTATAACTTCAGAATATAAAATTATCAAAATAAACGACAAACTAAAGATTAATTCATTATTATATATTGTCATGTATATGTGAATCTAAGGGCATTTATTAGGAAAACAAGTAAGTAGGGCATATCAATAGGCTTATAGTTTAATAGGTCTTCAGACTTACATTTTAAATAAACGATCATATAAAAGAAATTTTCGGTCACTTCATAACTATTCTTTTCTCACAGAACATGATCATTCAGAAGGTCATTTACATTTAGAAAATAATCTACATTTCACACTTAATCAGTTGTTGCACATGTATTTCTGTAATATATTTAAAAATAATAACATGCTTCATCATTTTATAGAGTTCTGCAATTTCCTGGACTGTCGCAAAAAAAGTTTGAAAATTGAAATAATTCTATTAAATATATTCTGTTTTAATACATTTTCAGAATACATGCAAATATATATGAGCACCTGGAATTATATCCATATATGAAGAATAAAAGATTTATTAATACTCTCAATGCAGCAAAGTAAAATAAAAGTCCCTTTTAAGAAGTATTGTTATTTAAATTGCAGTTCCTTGCTTGAGCGTATGGGTTACTTTAAACAAATAAAACCACTTATATTGGTACAGGACATTGCCTACAAAACAGGTAAAATTTTTCCATAACTGAAATGAGAAAAGTGGAGGTCAAGAAAAATGACTTGCTCATTAAGGGTGAAAGAAGTAGAACTGGTCATTGTGATACTAATCCCCATGAAATCTCTGGGTAGAAGATTGTTGAGTAGAAGATCTAAGTTAGTTCAGAATGTCTGGAAGAAAGCTTTTGAATTTGGAGAAGTAAACACTGTCAAGATCATATAAGATCTTTGAACCAAAAAGATTTTTAAAGACTGCATCATTTACATCGAACATAATGAATGACTGGCATAGCAAATATAGTTGATAAGTGGACTGGAGGCAGCAAGCATGTGCAGCAACCCCCTCCCTCATGAGCAAATTTTCATCACCAGTGTCAGACCCCATAGGAAAAAGCATCTGGGTTATAGTGTCATATTAACGAAACCATAGAAATGAAAATGAGGGTGAGGGAAACAAAATGGATAGACGAGGAAAAGAAAGTGAGAACTAGTGGTGGCCCTGAGACCAACTGCCATGTCAGGGGCCATAGTTTACCAACTAAACTCCTTCCAACATTCACATGGGAACAATGAAAAAACTGCTTCACAAATATAGATGGAGAAGTGAATGTGACAGACGCAAGAGATGAACTATGGAAGCCAGAGATACATGTCCCTCAGATCTCCATTTAATGGGAAAACTGTCTTCTGTTGCACATTTGAAATCTGCCATGAATACACATTCCAAGGTTACTCCATTTTGTGGATGCTCTTAGTCACTGACTGATGAAGGGTACTAGCTGCTTAATTCAAGTACATCTTGAGACATCTCTTATGGACAGTCTTTGCTTTGTCTTCAGAGTCTTTGCTCAGATTCTTTCAGAGATGCATTGCAGTTTAAGTTTTTTTCCTACCCAGTCATTCTTCCTTATCTCTCTCCTTTTATAGGCATCACACTTGTGTCTTAAACATTTTCCTCAATGATTCATACTCCCTTTCCCCTTAAACCTGAATAGGTATTTCCCCTGACAAATCTCTTATATTTCCAATTCTGTCACAGCATCTGTTTCTTGAAGGACACAGCTGTCATAAAGAGGTACTGGGCCTCTTAATAACATCTTTAAAACTTGAAGAACTGGCTCAGGAACTTTGGAAAATGAATTTAGTTTGGGGAAAATCAAGTAGATAAAAAGAGATGAGGCTTCCTTTTATATTATATTTGTTGAGTGTTACCTGTTAGAATTCAGCTAACTCAACTCCTTCCGTAAATTTGAAATAATATAGTGTTAAAGTATTAGCAGCTGGTTTATTCAAGAAACTTAAATAAAATATTCAACATATTGCATGGTTTATTCATAAAATATTCAACATATTGCATGGTTTATTCAGAACATTTTCTAATTTTTTATATAGAACAATGAGAAATAAATTTTCATATAATGAAAATAAAAAAAAGGTGTTCTGGAACTAAGAGTGAAGAGGACCTCTGCCATTGTGAATTAACTCCAATATTATTTTATCATTTAAAAAATTATTTTAGACTTTTAGTTTATTATCTACAAATAATATATTTTATAATCTACATGCTTCAGTTCATAAGGAAAATATGAAAAGAACACTGTCTTCCTCTGACACATCTTAACTGACTAAAAATTACAAAGGGTGTCTTTAGTGGAATGGTTAATTAGATTTCTACAAACCTGAAATAAAAATATATAGCTTTTTTCCTTGTCATCATAGTCACTCTTTCCTGCTTACATAAACATGTAAAAATATTTGTGACTGAAGAATTATAGCAAATAATTGTCTAAAATTATACAAACAGCAGGTGAAGGGATCTCTCATTTCTCCAAATAACCCATTTTGAGAGCACCAGTTTCAGAGGGAACTAACATTGCTGAGAAGAGTAGTAATAGTATCATAGATGAATGTGAATAAAAACAAGTATTGAAGTAGTTCTACTAAGCTATGTAATTGCTCATCCTAATAATTCATCTTATAAAATTTCTCTTGTAAGATAAGTTTTATCATTTTATGAGTTTATCTCTGCCTAAATATTGTTCACTTAGAGGAAATTAATATTTTTAAATAATTATCCTCAAAATGTTTTTAGCAAAGTACTTTTCATTGAATTGAAAGAAATTAAATTGAATTGATAGTTGAAAGATTTTTCTGTAGTTTCATGTCCTTTTGCTAGGGGTACTGGGGTTTAATCAGGCCAAGCACTAGCTATATTTGAACTCAAAATCATCCATTCTTCTTTGAACCCTGCTAAATCTATATTTATAAGACTAAACACGTGTAAACTTTTACTTCTAATCATGTTTCTTCAGAGGAAACTTAATTCATGAAGAAAAATGCATTCCATGATTCTAGAGATCTACTACAGAAACTCTACCTTCATATTTCTCTTTTCATTCCCAGATAAACTTGAATTTGGCAGACCATGAGGTAAAGCACTCAACGAGCTAGAAAAACACATTTCCTTCTCAAAGGCATCATTCATGGATATATTTATTTATTTATTCAGTAGCTACAACAGAGGCTTTTCTATGTGTTTGGAATATACCAATGAGTAAAACATCAAATAAAATTCTTTTCTTCATAGTGTTTATTCCCTACTGTAAGAAACACACATTAAATAGCAAATATATCTGTGAAACATTATGTTTTAAATAAATTGTTTAGTATGAAGAGGTAATAAGGACCACAAAAATAATTGAAATGTCAGAGACTTGTTAAGATTGAGTATTTAATGTTTTATTAAGAAAATGACATTTGAACAAAGATTTGAAAGAGATGAGGTTGTAAGCTAGGTGGATATATAGGAAAAGAATATTCTGTGCAAAGAGAAATAAACAAACTCTCTAATGTGGTTGTGTTATTTGCATTTTCTGGAAGCTTCGATAGTAGAGGGCCACAGAAACATATTAAGCAAAATAGTATATTAATTAAGATGTCATAGAGTTAATAGAAGGAGATTGTGATGATTAATTCTATGTATCAGTTTGACTAGATCACTAGGTTCCTAGATATTTGTCTAAACATTATTTTTAGGTATATCTGTAAGAGTGTTTCCATATGAATTTAGTTTTCAGTTGTTGGACTCAGTAAAGCAATTCACCCTCCCCAGTTAGGTGGCCATCACCGAATCCACTGAAGATCCAAAAGAACAATAAGGCAGAGGAAGAAAGAATTTGGCCCTTTTATCAAAATTTGAGCTGAGACACTGATATCCTGCTCCTGGTACTCTTGGTTCCTAAACTTTCAGACCTGGACTAGAATCTATGTCATCAGCCAGTGTGGCTCTCAGGAGTTTGTACTCCAACATAATTATACCACCAGCTTTCCTGAGTCTTCCACAAATATCAGGTCATGAAATGTCTCAGGCTCCATGATTGGGTGAGCCAAATCCTTATGATGAGTGTGCACGTGTGCGTGCACCCCCCCACACATACACATACACATACTCACACTCCTATCTCCTATTGGTTCTGTTTCTCTGGAGAACTCTAATACAGGGGCATAATGGTATATCATTCCTGGATCTTGAACACCATTACTAGGATTTGACATTTGATTTTTAACTAAGTGAAATGGATGACACTATGATTTAGAGCAGAGAATGAGATATAATTTAAATTTACCAACAGTCATCTTAGTTTTGTCTGTTTAAAGAATGAAATATAAAGAAATAAGGAATAAACTATGAAGAGCTGCTGAGAAATTGCAATAATCTAAGAAAGAGAGATAATTATGTGCGAGAACTGGATATCACATGGAGAGTGGTAGTGGAGTGGACAATATATGATTTTGGATATATTTCAAAAGTAAAGCTGTTAGTATTTTCTGCTATACTGCATGTTAAGTGTAAGAGAAAGAGAGGAATAAATGATACCAAGCATCCTGATTTGAACAAACAGTGCTGATGCTTTGTACTACAGTAATAACACAGCTTTCTATTTTTCATCTTTCTCTTCCTCCTTCTTTAAAATAATTCATAGTAATTTTACCCACATTACAAATCATGTAATTTTTACAACAATCATGTGAGGAAGGCAGAACAGGTATTACTGTCCATATTTTTCAGCTGAGAAAACTAAAGCAGACAAAGATGTTGCAGAAGAAACTTGCTTATAACAGGTTTTTATACCATGAATACAAAATTTTCTCCAACTGAGGTAAAAGGAAATACAGGCACATATAGAAGCAAGGAAACCAGAGACTGATTCAGAAAGTGTCAAGACCATCTTGGAGAGTCATCAGGCAAAGGACCACTATGGTCCGAAAGAAATATTTAGAGATGAAGTCATCTAGCTCATCACAGCCATTTTATGAAAGGGGAATATGGCTTTCCCCAGGCAGGTAGAAAATGTGAAAGAGTTTAGGATAAACAGGAGGAGACCTGAGTTCTAGTCTCATGAAAAAAAATAAAACAGGAGAGAAAGAGAGGTGTGAATATGATAGCAAGTATTTTTTTGTGTACCTGGAGGGTAGAATTACCCTTACAGAAAAGGAGAAGGAAGATGGAACTAACAGATTACAAACAGAGCAGCTCACCCAGATACATATAACTGTACATATAACTGTGCTCTTTCTATATGTACAGCTGCGTGTCTACTGTCAGGGAGAAAAAAAAATTAAACCTGGAAAATCTTTCTTTATCACTGTTTTAGAAATATATCTTACCCTTTGGCTATATATATCTCCATGGCTTAGGGGCAAAAAAAAAAGTAACAATTAATTTGATTGAACTTCCCATAATTTTAGACTCAGGGAAACTATTCAAACTTTCAGATCATCTGCATACTATTTTACCTAGATCATCTTATATTTCCTACAGGGTATTGGCAATAGACATTACCTTTCTGTCAGGGGTCCTAATATTTTAAGTAAGCAATATTTGCTAAAGGAAACATTCATAACATTATCATCTTTACACTGGTGGCTGAAAGTAATGGGTAATCACTAGATATTATTTGATATTACATTTGCTTGGGCAATATTCTCCAAAAAATCACAACACTGCATCCATATAAAATGATGCTTTAGGTACTCCACACTGTACTAAATTATGGAGAATGTGGGAACATTTATAGAACTTGCTAACTCAATTAAATTTTCTCTATGCTATAAAACTATGATAAATATAAATTGTTAGAATAGCTATTAAAATAAAATTTGTATAAATGTCCAAATAAAACATTTTTGAAATAAATATATTTGCTGCAGTTAACATAATTTTATATTACTTATTAAATTTAAATAGGATTCATACAATTGTTTTTCTGAACTTTTTGTTAATAGTCTCCTGAATACTTTGAGAATCATCTTTGATGAGACATTTTTGTTTCATAATAGGTTATAAAAGGTTTAAATCGATTTTTACAGCCATTCTAATGTGATACAATTTATATTTAAAGACTTACAGTTTGTTCTTTCTTTCACTGACAAATGTAATATTGGTATTTCTTGTAATAATTATGTGGACTATAATTTAAAACAATTTGAAAACAATAGTGAAGCTCTAATTTTTAGAATACATATGCATTGGTTAAAATCCTATGCAGCAGTTCTGATGACACTAAAAGCACATTGGTTGCAAAAGGACAAAATAGCCTGAATTAATGATGACAGTATCTAAACTTCTGCTTGCAATTCTTCTACCAGATGCTTAGACTAGCCCCACTGCTTTTAAATTCAGCATCTTGGGCAGTGTGTTATGTTTCTTCGGCACTTGGAATAAAAACCCCTACAACAGTGCAACAAGTCTTTGTTCACTGTGGGCAGGGGCACACTCTGCAGCTGGCTGTTAAGATAGATGTTCAAGCAGCTACATTTTGCATTTAAAAGCCAAGTAGGAGCATAAGATGTTGTTTATCATTCTTGTTGTCTGGCTGCCTATGGGGATTGCAGGAAATGCTCTTAACCTTTGTTGTTGAGGCAACTCACCAAGTAGCATATTTAAGTGATGGAAAAAGGAATAAAAGTCCATAAAGGAGACATTTGAAAATTGTTAAGCACCAAGATATAAGAATCATGAGCATGTGGGGTCAGGGAATTTGGGGAGTAGAGGTACAAGGATGAGTGTGTGACATTTTGTAATTTGGCTGTGGTGTACAAGAAAAGCTGACACTTGCTGATTGCATATAGCCAGGTAGAAGTCATAACTGCTGTTAATGGCAACTTCTTCCAGAGAAATATCAAAGATAAATACAAAAATTGAAAGTGAGCCAGCAGAGAGTAAAATTTAGGGTGTAATCTTTAGAAACACTGGTTGGAAGCAGGAGATGAGAGACTGAAAGGCAATGTGGGGCATGGGAGGTTTGGAAGAAGATGGTTATGAATGATGAGACTTGAATAGGTGTATGGGTTAAGGATATAAAGTTAATGAGAACAACAATATAAAGACATAAAAAATAGAGAAAGCTAATAAATAAGAAGCAAAGAAAGGAAATGCATGTGGAAATATATCTTTCAACAATAAGATAGTCCATCCTCTAAAACTGAAATATATCTGGTTAAAAGGGGCAACTCAATATTCTCATTGAAGCAGGAAGTAGAAAAGTATTGAAAGTTTGGTTAGCAATATACAGGTGAATGGAAGGGAAAACTACCTGTCAGCAAATAATATGATTTATAGATTGTGTTAAAGGCCAGAAACTTGAAATGAAGTATCTTCCCCATGATGCCCACTTGTTTCTAAAAGAGGATGCTAATTATATTAATAGCAATTGCTTATAAACTGTCTCCTGTGTGTTATATGTAATTTAAGGTTAATTACATGGGTTAGTAAATTGAACTCCTACAAAAATCCCACAATCTAGGTAGTACTGTTATACAAATTCTCAGGGAATTAGTTTTCAGGGAAACTAAATCATGGTACAGAAAGGCAAAGTAATTTGCCCAAAAGTCTCACTGATGATAAATGACAAGTTTGGGCTCTAAACCCAGAAATTTGACTTCAGAGTCTCCATACAACTACTGAATTATACAGTTTCTCTGCCAACCTAAGCAAATTTCTTTCCTTAAAAATGCTGTTGATTAATGTGATTCTCTATATAGAAAAGACTATACAGACTAAAGACATTATAGGAATACTACTAGACACAATAGGCAAATAAAGTAAAATTTCTGGATACAAAATTAACATTAAAAAATCCATAGCATTCGTATACTCTAATAATGAATTGTCAGAAAAAAAGAGTGGAAAAAATAATTCCTATTGCAATTGCAACAAAAAGAATAAAATACCTAGGAATAAATCTAACGAAACATGTGAGGGACCTATATAATGAAAAATATAAGAATCTATTAAAAGAAATTGAAGAAGATACAAAGAAATGGAAAGATATCCCTTATTCTTGGATTGGAAAAATCAACATAATTAAAGTAACCTTATTACCTAAAGCATTATACAGATTTAATGCAATCCCTATCAAAATCCCATCGGCATTATTTTAAATAAATAGAACAAAAGATCATTAGATTTGTATGGAAGCACAAAAGACACTCGATTGCCAAAGCCATCTTAAGAAAAAAGAACATGTCTGGAGGCATCACTTTGCTGGATTCCAAATTATACTACCAAGCGACAATAATCAAAATGGCACGGTATTGGCAAAACACACACACACACACACACACACACACACACACACACACACACACACACACACAGACCAGTGGAGCAGAATCAAGAGTCCAAAAGTAAACCCACATTTATATGGGCAAATGATTCTTGACAAAAAAACCCCCCGAAAACATACAGTGGAGAAAGGAAAGCCTCTTCAATAAACGGTGCTGGGGAAACTCAAAAGCCACCTGCAAAAGAATGAAACTAGACTATTGTATATCACCAAACAGCAAAATTAACTCAAAATGGATTAAGGACCTGAATATAAGATCTGAAACATTAAATTGCATAGAAGAAAACATAGGAACTATATTCAAGGACATTGGACTTAAAAAGGATTTTATTAATTTGATTTCAAAGGCAAAGGAAGTAAAAGCTAAAATAAATGAATGGGACTACATTAAACTAAAAAGCTTCTGCTCAGCAAAAGCAACTGTCAACAAGGTAAAGAGACAACCATCAGAATAGGAAAATATATTTGCAAGCAATGCCTCTGTTAAGGGCCTAATATCCAAAATATAAAAAGAACTCATACAGCTCAGTAACAACAACAACAACAACAACAACAACAACAACAACAACAAATTCAATTAAAAAATGGGCAGAGGACCTTAATAGACACTTCTCCCAAGAAGACATACAAATGGTCAACAAACATATGAAAAGATGTTCAACATTGCTAGCTATGGAAAATGCAAATCAAAACCACAATGAGATACCAATTCACATCTGTAAGAATGACTATTATTATCAAGACAAGAAACAACAAGTAGAAAGAAAAGTAACCCTCAAACACTGGTGGTGGGATTGCAAATTGGTACAGCCACTATGGAAAACAGTATGGAGATTCCTCAAAAAATTAAGAATTAATCTACCATATGATCCAGTGATTCCTCTATTGTGTATTTCCCCCAGAGACTTGAAAACTCATATCTGAAAAGATATTTGCACACCACTGTTCATAGCAGCATTTTTCACAATAGCCAGGACATGGAAGCAACCAAAGTGTCCTACAATAGGTGATTAGATAAAAAAAAGCTGTGGTACATATACATAATGAAATATTACTCAGCCATAAGAAGAGATGAAAGACTGCCATTTGTGACAACATGAATGGACCTTGAGATAATCATGCTAAGTGAAATAAGCCAGACAGAAGAAAGTTGAAAACCACATGATATCACTTATATGTGGGATATAAACCTAAAAGCGATGAACAAACAGGACAAACAAACGGAGACGCATGGACAGGGATAATACACTAGTGGTTACCAGAGGGTAGCAGAGGAGTTTGAGGGGGGAGGTAGATGGGGTAAAGGAGATCAAATACGTGGTGACAGAAAAAAATCTAACTGTGGGCAGTGAAGACACAATGTAATATATATAGGCCTTACTGTTGAATTGTACACCTAAAACTTACTGGATTTCATTTACCAATGTCCCCAAATCAAAATAAATAAATAAATAAATAAATAAATAAATAAATAAATAAATAAATAAAATCAATTTGGTATGTTAAAAACAATGCTGTCGACTAAACTGGAAATGAAGTATACCTTTAAAGATAAAACAAAGGTACTGAATTGCAGACTGCTTCTAATATATGATAATTTTTATTGGTTAATTTGACTTCATATCTATGACTATATTTGTTTATTCATAAAGAGGATTGCCAGGACTTAGTGATAAATGTCCAATTTTAGCAAGATCTGGCTGTGAAACAAGAGTGAATCATTCTTATTTCCCTTCTAGCCCAATGTCTTCTTCAAGGAAGGCTATGGACAAGTATAGAAGAAAATGTTTTCTCCTCACTTTAAGCAAATGAGTAAAAGTTCATCAAGATTATTTTAGCTGGTAGAAAAAAGACAATTAAATCTACATAAAAATAGAGCTGAATTAGTTAATTATGGCAGGAAGGATTAAATACTTTGGCTTTGCTGAACGGAACCAGGCTGGAGTTTTGTTAATAGTTTCTCTATTCAAGAGATCGACCAGTGGGCAGAAATGGACCCCCACAAATGCATAAAGCAGTAAAAAAGCCCAGAGCCTAAGCAGGAATCAAATCATTCAGCTTGAGAAGGCAGCAAGCAGCTGTTGTAAGAAAATATAGAGATAGGACTCAGGTAGGAAATCTTTAAATTATGTACAAAACTACCCCATGAAGAGGAAGAGCAAAAATATGCATCTCCACATTAAAGATAATCAAAACTAGAACTTTATTAAACTTAATAAGTTCTTTCTTTTCTATTATCTCTCCATATTCCTTGAGTCTGGTAAAGCTCAAAGCAATATATGAAAAAAGAAAGCATATAGGTTAGAAAATATGATAAATTGGTTCCCTTTAATCCCTCTGTAACTGAATATTTACAAACATGACACTGCCCTGAACTATTAGAATGAAGAATCTGGAATGGAAAACATAGAGATTTTGATATACTTTACACTTTACTGGGATACAATTATTTTATATTATCTAAAACATTAGAAAATTAAGAGGAAGTGTACCTATTCAAAATTTTATACAAGAGCAAGGAAAGAATTCATTAATAGAATAAATCTAAAGAAAGAGTGAGAGAAGAATGCTGGATTTCCGCTTTTATTGATCAAGTACAGCGTTTTTTAATGAGCTGGTTACAATTTAATACACAAATCAGAAATATATTATTTCAAATGTTCAATCAGAAACTGAAAAGTCAGACTTGCTCCAAACTTACGTTTGTAAGACAGTTCACTGTTAGTCTATTTTCTTGGACAGACTTGGTCACACGTTCTACTTCTCATGATGTGGCTTCTCCTTTTAATTTCTGAGGCTAAGGGCAGCAGTGCCATGCAAGTATAGCTTTCACTAATATTTTTTTGCATATATTTGGTATGTTATTCTGATTAGCAGGCTGCCTCTGATTTCACTAAACATATCACAAAATAGTAAGCTTGTAAATACTGTCATACAATAAAGCACAGTGTAAGACTAAAGAAATTCCTTACTTTATCCCTTTCTCTTATTTAAATTTATATAAATTTTCTCTAGGGAATAAACCAAGTTAAATCTTATAGTATCCTACTCTGTCCTGCAATGTCTTGTTTCCTCCATCCAAAATAAAGATTGTGTAATGGTACAGAGGAATATTAGGTCTCGGAGTTTTGATGAAAATTAAATTAAAGAATAGCATATAAGTAACTAAAAATAGTAAACTGTAAATAAATATGAAATACTATTGTTGGCACTAATATTATTATTATTGTTATATGCCAAGTCAGATACTTTCACCACTCTTGGTATTTTATCTGAACTCCATGAAATTGTATCATTAAAATCCTTTTAATGGTAGCAA
Source organism: Cynopterus sphinx (assembly GCA_030015415.1). Lineage (NCBI taxonomy): Eukaryota > Metazoa > Chordata > Mammalia > Chiroptera > Pteropodidae > Cynopterus > Cynopterus sphinx. The sequence continues at coordinate 17,653,905 of CM057389.1, read as the reverse complement.
ATCAAAGAAGCTAAATATACTTAGATCTTCTTATTGAAAACAGAAGCAAAAATGAATTCACAATAAGTATGTTCGCATTGTTCTGATTTTCTAATGTACACAATTCTGCTCTAATTCTCTCCCACAGCCACATAAAGAAACAGAGTGTGCTGGGAATGAATTAAGTAAAGGTAAATTAAATTATTTTTCTTTCTTTCTTAAAGCTGCATTTTTAATAGATTCAAAAGATAACTGTCTAAAGAGAAAATACTAGACAGGCTCTTTAACCAACTAAGCCATGGGTCTGCCCACTAAGAAGAAAATAGCTATTTATTTTGTGCTCATAGTATATATAAAGGTAAAATACAAGAGAAAAATAGTGCAAAGATATGTAAAAGGTATTAAAAATATAGTTTTCAAGAAACTTAAACTAAACAGAAATTAACATAATATTATTTTTGGATAGATTGATGAATAAGTTAAAGCTCAAGAAGAAGACCAGAATACAGATTTTATTTCATGTCCTCAGTATGAAATAAATTGGGAAAACTCATTCTACAGATATGATTCCGAAAGGAAAGGAGAGCATTGTGTTAAAGTACAGAATAGTATAAGTTATTGTAATCATCAAATATATAAAAGTCCTAAAATATATATAACAAAAGTATATAGGATTTCTCAAAGACCTCACCCTTCCACAATTTTGAATCGTCAAAATCACAATAATATTATAAATTTCAAGTTACTGAAATTTTTTCTGTCAGCTCTCTAAAGCCTTTGTAGTCAAAGTGTGGCCTATAATCTGGTAGCATCTTCATCACCTGAAGTTTGCTAGAAATGCAAAATCTCAGGTCCCACTCTAAACTTATAATTTAACCAACCTCTAGTTCATTTTTTATGTAATTAAATTTAAGAAGCCCTGGTCTAACATAATTTTAGGTATCTTTAGATAATACCTTTTATGCACAAATGAATGAGTCTGTTCTATTGGCACCATAGTTATTTGCCAACTCTTATACCACCTGACATAATTCCTACCAGCTAAATGCATGTGTGTTGAATGAATGTGTAAAGAAAGAAATGAATGATCTAGTTGGAAGCTAAAACCTACAATAGTGAATTTGGAATATTTCCAAACCCAATGTCATTTTCAACACTGGAAACAAGTAAATATGTTTTCTTTCAGTTACAAAATAAAATTGCTTTTCCTTTGCTTTATTAAAAATATCTAATATTAAATTTAAAAATGAAATTATATGTATTAAAGTATCCATAAAGTATTTTTATTCAAGTTATCTCTTGATTATAAAATTTCAGGCTTAAATACTAGATAGATTTTTCTGTCATCATTCATTTTGCAACATTTAAAATATTTATTTGCTTCTTAATAGTTAATGCTCCTACTTGGTTCCACAAGAGATTTGGGATAGCTAACAATAAAAAAAAAAATCCCTAATACTTAGTACAAAGAAATGTTACATTGATGTATAGAGAATTTTCAAATAATTGTGGCCCTACAGTAGAGATGTTTGATATGCTCTTTAAAAAGTTTCCATTAAAAAATCCAGAATTTAGAGGCACACAATAGTAATATCAATTAATAATCAGCTTCATTTGACTTTTTTTCTAATTAATGGCTACACAAAATGGTAACATCTCTGTCCTCAAAGAACTTACCCTTTGGATGGAGTCAAATGAGCAATAGATTTTGAAATGTTTGTTGTTAAGTGTTAAAGTTATTATGGAAGAAAAATTGGAGTGCCACCCAACATAGAAGAGGAAGGTAAAACAATACATATATGAAAATTTAAATTGTTTTAATATTTTCAAGACTTAATTTATGTTAGTTTTTTTTAGTTCTGAACATATAGAAACAACTCACTCTCCTGAATCTGATAAATTTTAACAAATAAGATAAATTAAATGAACTACGGAAACTATGTTTGTGAATTCTAGTTTTTCTCTCTATTCATGTGAAATTTGGTGAGTTACTTAAACCTTTTGAGATGCAGTATCTGACTCTAAAAGAAACAATGACTAACTTTCAGGAATGTTATAAATATCCAATAAGAAAGTAAATGAAAAGAAATTGCCAAAGATTTTCTTAACTAAATAATTTCTGGCTATTATTGTAATCATTACTATTTTAATTATTTCATGCAGTTGCTTTAGAAAATTAGAAAATGTACTATACTAAGAAAAGATCTGACTGTAATAACATGGTTTGAATTTTGTTTAAAATTATACAGGAAAACTCATAAATCAATATCAAATTATAGAACTATATAGTTAGCACAACATCAGAATATCAAAATTGTAAGCAAAGTAGCTGTCTACTCCTACACTGCTAGGGAATAATGCTAATAATTTATCTACTATTAAAGATATAGAAACACTGATTTTTAAAATAATTAACTATGAAGAGATGATAAAAGTGTAAAACCTATCAAAACATATTATATCGATATAAATGGACTTAGTAATGCAAAAGTTCTATTATTCAATTTTATTTATAAATTTTAAGTTATACATACCAAAAAATAACAAAGATTAAAAATTAGGTAGATATAATTCCTCCATATAATTTTCAAGCTTAGTCTTATTTTGTTCATAACTGCCCAATGCCTGATGCTTTCTATTCAAGCATAACATTCAAATCAAAATAGATAGACAAAATTTTCTAATGCAGTAGAGAACAAAAAGTAAACGTTATAAAACATGATTTAGGGGACTAAATAATATTTATATAATTATATTTATATATGGTTTTAAAGTGTAAGTTAAATATAATTTAAAAAATCACAAAAAAGTAAAATTAATGTTTTTCCTACAAGCTTAGACAATTCAATGATAGAAGAATCTAGAATATTGCCCAATAGTTTTAGAAATAAGATATATATCATATCAGGTTAAGAAAGGTACATGGAGTTTACAAGAAATAGCAAAAGTGCTACTCACCCTTACTCTAAGCTAATATAGAGTTATATATGCATATTTTATCAGTACTATTAATGTATTCATTATTGTTCTTCCTTTAAACAAATATATTTTCCAATGCTGATAATATGCCACACTCTGAGTACTGAAAATACAGCAGTTGGCAAGATAGACACAACTCCTTTCAAGAGGTGAAAAGCGTACAGTCTGGATTCAGATTTCCTAGGTCCAAATCATGCTCAGCCTCTCACTGACTTTTGACTTGGGCAAATGATTTAACCTTTCTATGACTCAGTTTCTCCAACAGTTATACTGGGAGTGACATGATTCCCTCACAGGACTATTCTGAAGATTAAATTATTCAACATGTTGGAAGCCCATGAACACCTGGCACAGAGTGAGTTTTCTGTACTCCTGAGCTATTTTTAATTCAGATGCCGGATAGCACAAGGATCAAGAACATGGGTTCTGAAGTTAAATCCCAACCTCACCCATTGATGGCAGAGTGAATTGGAGCCTGTTATTTAACCCTGGTGTGCCTCAGGTTTTCCTCTGAAAAATTAAAAACATTAGCACTTGCTTTAGAAGGGCAATGAGAAATTTGCCTTAGTTTCTGTATATTAAGCACTGTAAAGAATGCCCACCACATGACAGGCAGTCAAAAGAATTATCTTCATATCATCATCATGTGATATGTTTAATTAATTACTTAGATGTCATCTGAAAAAAATCTGATAGCCAGAATTTGAGTCTATATGTCTTAGTTTTCACACTATCATCAGGCACCACATTGTCCTGGGGGAGTAAGGTTCTTTTTTATCTGTAGCCTGGGACTCTAGGCTAAACTTGTATTACCAAGCATGTTTTCTTAACAAAACCTCTGTCAATGTTAGTGTGTAGCTTATTACACTATTCCTTTTTTCTTCAGTAAAGCTAGTTTAGGTAAATACATACACACACATATGTATAATATAAAAAAAAAAACTTTTATTAGATAATCTTAATATACATACCTATAATGATAATTTATATTTTGACAGAACTTTTGAACAAACAGTTTACAAAATAGAGAAGGGAAAATTAGAACTTCTCTGTCATGGAAGTAGTAATTTGTCATTTTCTGACTACCTTCAATCTTAATATTTTTGTAATGTTTAGAGGATCACTTATCTTATAAGCCCTGATTTACCAAGGCAGAAATTATAATATTTACTCTTTTAATTATAATTTCTGCTGAGGTACTAATGGGTGACATAAATTTCATCAAACCACCATATCTATGCAAACTGTTGATACAAATAATGAACACAAGAAAGAATCTGATTTGAGGAATTTATCTTCTGCCTATTCCAGGAATTGGAAGGGTTCATCAGATCAAGGGCTGTAGAGACAAAGCTTCTGGCATCTAGATGCAGGGGTATCAGTGCCTACATTGTACTATTTTATAAGCTTTTAGATTGGTGTTAAGTAGTGGCATTGTGAGAATTTAGCAGTGGACTTCCTGTATAATGTGTTTGTTACTTGCATGGTATCTAAGCCTGGGTCTTTGCCCCCAAATATTGTTTAGTAAATTTCTTACATTATCTCCTTATAATATATTTTTCCCCTACCATTTGTCCTTGCCCTCTGAACAATTCTGCAAGTATACTATCTATGTATAACTAGTGAGACTGTGCCACGAGAAACAATAAACCTTGTATTGGTTATTTTGTATGGCTTGGTCTAAAGATAATGGAACACAGCTAATTAAAGGATGAGACTCTGGAAGATGACGACAAGCATTATTGAGACTTAAGACTGTCAGTTTAGTGGACACCGGGGTTTGTATGTGCATGATTCTCCTCTCCTTTTCTAAGTTTATTATTATGTAGTTTCAATATAGATCTTATATATCTGCTGCAATATCTGCATTCCAAAAAGAAAAAAGGAAATGAGAAAGAGGTATGCTACTTAGATTAGGAAAATTAAAATGCATTTCAGGAAAAGTATAGCAGAACTTATATGAGGCCAGAGCCTGGCCATTTCTTACTAGAATGTAAGAAAAAAGAATTTGGAAATCGGTCAGAAATTAATAGAGTCCTAATAATACTGGTATTTGACACAGATTTCTTCAAATTATATCTTCTAGAAAGTCATTTTTATCTAGTTAAACAACAAAGTATAGATTCATTTAAGATTCATTTCTACATATCATATAATTTATCTCCACTGGTTTCCATCATTAAGAACTTGGTGTTTTTGCATGTAAATTTTAGAACAGATCTTATTACCTTTTTAGTTCTCTATGCAGATATATCTTTTTTATGCAATTATTATAAAGATTTAATTTATCCTAAAGTCCAACTTTCATTTGTTGAGAAAAAATATTTTCTCAATTTTCCATTTTCGTATTTTTGACATATATAAATTTAATGAGAATGGTGTTACACACAAAATTTTGATGAGAAATATAATTTTTTTCTTTTAAATTATCTTAATATATCACATGTACCTATACTTAATTGAAATAACACTATGAGGACAGAAATGGCAAGAAACTCTGCTGAAGCTGCTGCTTACGTTTTGGCTTCTAAAAATGCATCAGCATCCACTGCATAGAAGTCTGATTTTCTCCTGTCAGAATTCACTGTCAAAGAGAAATGTACAATCGATGAAGCATACAATTCTTTTATTTTTTCCAGGTCAAATATCAGTTATTTACTATTTATAATTTGATGTTGCTTTGTTTCAAAGATTATTTGTTTAATTTTGTTTTAACTAGACCAGTAACATGTTTTCTGAAAATAAATTGACTTTTCATGTTTAGAATGCATTTCCGGTAACTCATGGTTGAAAGAAAGCATCTGTCATATTATGTCAGCTTTTCCTCTTGAATCCCCTAAGGGGATGTTCGGAATCATTAGTATATAATCAGTTTTTGTTTTTAATTAAATATCAGCTATATGACTGAGCCAGAGAAAAATGGAATTTTGTTTTTGTTCTCCCAAATAAATAGATTTATGGAAATAATGTTTAGCAGAATATACCGTGGAATACATTTTATAAGAAAAACATCATTTGGAGCTTTTCATACATAAATTACTTTTAGAAATTCAGGAAATAGTTGGAATTGAGAAATATCAAATTTAAAATATTACTGATCCAATAATTGTTATATATTCAGATTTCAATAACTATAATATATAAATTGATTTTAGTTACAGATAATGTGATCTTTGCTTTATTAATTTATTCAGTTATTCAATCAGCCCATTAACAGATCTGTGAGACTGAAAGTATATTGGTGTGTGAGTTTATGAGTTTGTGTGTGTCTGTGTGTGCTTGTGCACCTGTCACCTGTATACAAGTGACACTTGTAATTCATTTCTACACATTCAAAAGCTGCAGATGGAATCTAAACTAATATAAATTGTATTGCACAAGTGCAGATGGCACCATCAGCTAGTAACCTCCCCAAAGATATACTTTTATTTTGCTCAATTTAAGCATGAGCACAAAAACCTAGTAAGGTTTGTGCTTAATGAGAAGATTTATGGAGAATATTTCTTTTCAAACAACCAAAAATATATATCTAAGAGCATTTATTTTAAAAATACTTTTGAACAAAGCTACCAATATATTTATTGATGAAACAATTTTATTGGCATATGTGATAAAATATTAGGCAAGTATAAAATTATAAAACAACTATTCAGATGCAATAAATTTTTAGAAAGCATACATATATACTTTACATATTATACACATATGATATATATATATATAGAGAGAGAAAAAGAGTGATAAAAAGAAAAAGAAAATGAAGGGAAATTGATAACTAAGTGAAGACAGCACAAGGCCCACAAAGGATATTAAAATTTTTTGACAAACTGTGTTTTTTATGGTCTTTAGACCTTTTATTTTTATGGTAAAACACTTCTGAACCATTATGTTTGCTTACAAAGTATGGTTTAATATAATAAAACCAAGATTATTCTATATGTCAGCACAATTATTAAAACTTCCTCCTTTCCCTAATTCTTATTAACATAAAATTATATATAAAACATTTAGATTTTTACTTTTTAAATCTTAAATAAGTAAACATTTTTCAAATCGTTATATATTTGTTTTATGTTCTAAGAGAACTCCTTTGCTCCATCTTCTGGTATAAAAGCTTATTTTTCATTTGTATCCATTCTATCCAGGATTTATCATAACAAGTGTTGTTTCTGTTTCTATACCAGTTAAGATACTTTCAGCTTTGAGAAATAGAAACTGGCTCAATTATGTGCCACATTGTTTCTTTCGCTTTTTTTGTCTTTTGTTTTACTCTTGCTTTTGGAATTTGTATGATTTTAAGGCTGTTTTCCCTCATGGTTTTAAAATGGCTGCCAGTAGAGTTTGAGGCTAATAGTTTTAAACCCAGAAGAAATAGGGGAAAATAAATCAGCAAGAAAAAAACAGAAGTGAACAAAAAGTCACCCAAATATCCCTGGAGTATGAACTATAAACCATCCCACAAAACCAGATTGCAAAGAATTAAGCCACCTTACTGAAAAATAGAACATAGTAATTAGCATAGATGAATGAAAAGTTCACTCTAGAAAAAGGGAGTTGTCTTTTCCTTTGTCACATGGTAAAAGAGCTAAACTAATATGCTTCTCTGTTCATAGATAAAACAGCAAAATTAGTAGATGAAACATTCAAATAGTCTGCATTTTTTAAAGTAATGCTTCTTGCTTGTTTCTAGAATACTACCTTATTTCTCCAGTTATATTAATTATACTCATTTTAATGTCTTAGCATCCCGTTTTATTAAGATTTTTTTTTGTTATTGTTGATGTAGCTTTTTTGTTCTGTGTTTTTTGTTTTTCCTTGGCTGTATCTTGCTTTGTTCATATTGACTTCTGATTGTATGATCATCTGGCACTCGCCCATTGCTTCCGATGTTTTTAAGAGAGAAAAGCCTAAGACTTATGCACAAAAGGTTGTCAGAGTGCAGAACCTCTATATGACATCAAAACACCAGAGATTTATGAAACTGCCTTTATAATAGGTCAGACGAACAACAAATTCTACTTCTCAGAACAAAGCAACAATGAAAATTGTTTCTAACTAAAGAAGAGATTATCTAAACACTCATTAGAAGTACAGTAGTAGAAAACAAAATTTAAAAAAGGAAAGAGAAAAAAGGAGGCAGAAAAGTAGATATATGAATATATCATACAGCAGGAAGGAGGAGATTTTAAAGTAGAGGGCAGAATTAATAATGCCAAATGTTATATAGATTGATGAAAAAATACTCTATAAAATTATCTACCTTGGTCTTTGGAAATCACTGGTGTTCCTTTAAAACATTATTTTGTTCAGTGATGGCCAGAGATTTTGTTTGCAAAGAATTTAAAGATAAATTACAAAGAAATAAGAAGCAGTATTTACCATCCACATGCATAAAAATATGGCAATAAAATAAAGGAAGTTGAGTATAGTCTGATGGTATGACAAAATTATATAAACATTGTATTGAGGACGAGAAAGTTTACTGAAATATAGTAGTCAAGAAGGAAAGAATGAAGGAGACAAATGCTTAGAATATATGGCTTAAAACAAAATAATGTTAGATATTGAAAGTCTCAGGAAAGTCTTTGGACAGATATTTCCCATGGAGAATATATACAATACCTAAATTCACTAGATTATTTATTATATATAATATCAGGAAACTTTTGAGAGTTAAAGTGAGACTATTAGTTATTAAAATAGACAAGCATGACCCCAGATTGTCTAGGCAATCCAGGCCATTGGTCCTCTACAACTATATCACAATGGTTTCCAGCATAGGTCAGATTTAATCTGCCAGTGAGCAGATAACATTAACCAAACTATTTTTCTGTCTTCCTTTGGTACTACTTTTCTAGGCATCCCTTAAAATTCTGTTGACTTGGGGTCTAGCAATGAAGAAACAATATGACAACTCTCCAGATTGGCCCATAGAAATCTCCTACATATTATCCTCCACGTTCTTTCTCATCTAGTGGCTTGAATTTCTTTGAAAGCTTAATGTTAATATGGTAGATCCGCTAGATTGAACTGTCATGGGTTATAAATAAATGATGACAGCTAAAACTCATGTTTGGATCTGTGTGTTAATTAGAATCTTCTACTTTTCTTTAGAGACATTATACATTTGGAAGTTTGATGAGCTGCTAATTATTACTCTAACCAATACAGAGTTCTTCTCAGTACTACACGTCAGGCATTTATTATCAGTGGAATGAAGTGAACATAGAACAAAATTCTATTATCTATTTTGGTGATAATAGATGACACAGAAAACACAGATTAATCTTGAGAAAAGAAATAGACACTTCATCTCAAATATAGGAAGTGCAAGAGCAAAAGAACACATAAATAAATAAATAAACAAACAAACAAACTAATTAATTATTAAGAGACCAAGAGCAGAAAACATTTAATTTAGCCAGACGACTTTATTGTGTTCATCTTGTTGAAATAGGCTGAAACAAAATTATTAGTTAAATAATCATAATTTTAGGAATTACATAGGTGTCAATACTTTTGTCTGTTTTTATAAACTTATTTGCAACTGAAGCATGGCTTGAACTACTAATATCTCAAACATATAGTTCTGTCTAGTCCTATTGTTGACTATTTGGGCGTACTATGGTGGAAAAATTTAAATTCAAACCTTACATAAATAATTGTATCAGTCTATAGATGAACATAATAATAATAATAATAAAGTAATCCAAACTCATAGTTGGGGAGGAAGATGAAGCAATACATAAACTGCTTAATATATATTTATTGACTAAGTATTATATACCATCTTTAATGTAAAAAAATACAGGGCAAGCCAAGCTGAAAGCCTACATACTATATGATTACAAATACATGATATTCTGAAAAAGGCAAGACTATGAAGACAGGAAAAAGATAGTTGGTTGCCATGGGAGGAAGAGATGAATAGAGTACAGCAGATTTTTATGGCAATAAACTATTTGGTATGTATAATGGTGGATATATGTCATTATAACTTTGTCAAAACCCATAGAATGAACAACATCAAGAGTGAACCCATATGTAAACTATAAACTTTGTGGGACATAGTAGGTCAATGTAGGTTTATCAATTTTAACATCTTTACTGCTCTGGTAAAGGATATAGATAGTGGGAAAGATTACGGATGAGGGTCTCAGAAGATGGATGGGAATTCTGTAATTTCTGATTAATTTTGTTGTGAACCTAAAACTGCTCTAAAAGTAGCCTACTAAAATATTTTAAATGCATGGCAAATGAAAAAAGCTGTAAATTGAGTAGAATTTTAATAGCTGCTTAAAATATTCGATAGTTTAGAAAAACCAGTAGGTGTCTCTCATGCTTTACACATTTAAAAAAAAAATACAATCTCAAAAATGAATGCCAATATTAAGGGGAAAACAGTAAAATAGCAAAGTAAAATTAACGGCATTTTTTTCTTCAATTTTTGGCTAAGAGGGTAGGTGTTAATTATCTTTTAGTATGAACAAACAATATACTAAATAAGTGATAGCATATAAGCTTAGACAATCCTTGACATTTGTAATACTTTTGGAGAGCTCCCATTTTATATTTGTAATCACATTACTTCTGTTAAAATTAATGAAGCTCCATACAAATTTGCAGCATTTAGAAATCACAATTCCTACATGTATTATTTAAGATGACTATCACATTTAATCAAGTCATCATATTTCACAATGCATAACTTGATTAATACCTTTTTTTACATGCATCAACTAAATAAACACAACTGTATCCATAAAATTCACAAACATTCCTTAGGTTATGACAAAGAGTCTGTTTTCAAGAAGAGGCAATTTTCTTGCTCAGTAGTTGCCTAAATGCACGGACTTGATTCCAGATTCTATTATGAGATACTAACAACCACATGCATTTGGAGATGCAATGCAAAGAATCACAAGAGTAAATGTCAAGTATTGGGACAAAAAGTAAAACTGAATGAAATATATGGTACTAATAAAGCAAATAGTGAAAAGTATAGAAATATAATTTAAGGATATAAAATTAGAAATAATTTTTTTAATTGCCAGTTGCATTCTACTTCAGACTTCGTAGGTATTAAGATTAACGTTTAAATAAGTTTGATTTATAAAATTGTAATCATAGCTCAATGGATAAAAGGATCTTGCTAAATCTCAGTTATGAACGTATCTGTGAAGAATGACAGAAACTTCCTATTTAACAGGAATTGGCCTTATTTCCCTTAATCTACACTTAGAAACTATTGTTTATTAGAACACAAAGATAATTACAAATTGTGAGCTCCACCTGGGTCAATTAAATTTGTTATTTTCACATGGCTAAATGATGAAGATAGTTGTACACAACTCGACACAAGAGAAGCAACGGAAAACAGGAACCTTGTTTCATTAAGTCTTTTGCAGTTTTGTGGTACTGAAAAAGTACATTGATTGCTCTGAAGCTTAGTTCCCTTACAAGTAAAATGTAAGTGACATGAACATCAATAAGATGGCAGAATAAAAAAACTCTTAACCCTCTTTCTCCCTATGGAAACTGATTCAACTATACATGGACCAATTGCATTTGTGAGCAATCTGGGAACCAGTTGAGAGACTCCTGAACCTTGGGTGAGTGCAAAACCAGCTATATAGAATTTGGTAAGTAATTTTGTGGGGGGAAGTAACTCTACTCTTAAAATAACTACATGTGTTTATATATGTAACCCAAAGTTTGTAATTAATTTTGTGTTTTAATAAACTATAATTTTTAAATTTAGATAAAGATCTCCAGAACTTTTTCATCATACATAACTGAAACTGTATACACATTGAACAGCAACTCCCCATTTCCCTCTTCCTCCACTCCCTGGAACCCCCCATTCTACCTTCTGTTTCTATGACCTTGACTACTTTTGGCATCTCATATAGGTGGAATCATGTAGTATTTGTCCTTCTGTGACTGTGTTATTTCACTTAGTGTAATAACCTCCAAAAATATAGGAAACCTATATTTCCTATATTTTTGCAAAAGGCAGAATTTTCTTTTTTAAGGCTGAATAATATTCCATTATATGTTTATAACACATTATCCATTCATTTTTTGATGGACATTCAGGTTGCTTCCGCAACTTGAATAATGTTGCAGTGAACATAGTGGAGCTAATAGCTTTCAAAAACCTGATTTTAATTATTTTATATAAATATCTAGAAGTCAATATGCTGCATGAATCACATGATAGTTCCATTTTTAATTTTTTGATGAACCTTCACACTATTTTTCCTATAGAATGAACCATTTTATATTCCCACCAACAAATTCCTATTTCTCCACGTACTTGCCAATACTTATCATTTTTTTTTTCTAATAGCCATCCTAACAAGTGTAAGGTGATATTGTTGTCTTGATTTGCATGTTCCTGATAATTAGTGATATTAAGTACCTTTTTATATACCTGTTGGCCATTTGTATGTCTTCTTTGGAGAATGTCTATTCAAGACCTTTACTCATTTTTTAATAATGTTACTTTTTTCTTGTTTATTTATTTGCTATTGAGCTGTAGGTATACCTATATAATTTAGCCAATAACACCTTATTATATATGTGGTTTACAAATATATTTTTTTAAATTTTTCAGGTTTCCTTTAGTGTTATTTGGGAAAATGATGAAAATGTTTCTAATATTAACTTGGAAGAAAAAGTAAATATATTTTAAAATATACCATTAAATAAATAATAAAGTGGAACAATAAGAAACTAGTTAAATTTTCATTAAAGTAATAATGTTACAATATATGATTTATAATTAGCAAAATATTTGCCTTTAAAAAGACACTTATAAACTTAGAATAGCTATTCATAGAAAGTGTTACATGTAAAATCTAAGTAATATATGAAGGTATTGTGCAGAATTGTTTTAAATAGCTCACTAGTCCAACTTTTTGATTAAAAACATTTTAATGATATTTAAAATTTTCCTATATTCCTACTAATATTACCAATTTAATAAAATGACATTAACTTAATATTATCATCTAAGTTTCAGGGAAAAAAAAGCTCAATTTCAATTATACTGAAAAAGTAAATATTTGTCTTTGATAGACACCCTCCCTCCAATGTTCAGCTTTACGCATCTCTATTACATCTGATGAATAAAAATTAAAGATCAAATCCATGTTCAAAAGGTACATTAACTATAAATTAGAAATTTACTCATGAAATTCAGTTTGGGGTATGACTTGAAAGAAGAGGACGGGAAGTGAAAAGGTGCTCCAAAGATCTTTATTTATAGTATTCCATTATAATATATATCCACATCATGAATATATTACAGTAAAATAATCTTTTCATTAGTAGTTAATGCACACCTTTTATATTATTATTTATAATTTTTACTTAAAATTTGTTATTCAATTTGTGATAGGCTGAATAATTTGCCCCCCAAAATGTGTCTATCTTAATCTCCAGAACCTAAGAATATCTTACTTTTCATAGCTAAAGCAACTTTGCAGATATGATCAAGTTCAGGAACGTGAGATTGGATGATTATCCTGAATTGGCTTAATGTAATTAAAAGGGTCCTTATAATGAGAAGTCAGGAAGGTCGAAGTTAGAGGTGATGTGATGACAGGAGTAAAGAGAAGGAAGAAGATATGATGAAAATAGAGGTCAGAATGATTCGAGGTTATTAGCGCAGAAATAGCCAGATTCTAAAAGCGGGAAAAGGCAGAGAAACTGAATTGATTCTCCTTTTGAGACCCTAGAAGGGAGGCTGCCTACTGACCCATTTTAGATTTCTGACTTGTAGAACTATATAATAATAAATTTTTGTTGATTTAATTTTGAAAATTGAGGTAATTTATTACAGAGCAACATAATTAATATAGAAACATACATAAATCTTTATACACAGTTATAAATATAAACACACTAAAAGTAAATTGCTTACACACATATTTACGCATGCATATATTCACACATGAGTACACGCACACACAGAATTTGTTGCCTTGAGTGACCAAATAGGCCTTCTTCATTTTGTGTGTCTGGGTGTGTATGTATGCATGTGTGTCCATTTGTAATTAAGATAAACTGCAACTTCAGGTTTTGCCTCAATCCACCACCATAACATCATAATGTTATAGGTATTATACTAGTGTTATACCTTCAAGAAGGAAGTGGAGGAGGAAGAGAAGAAAAAGGAGTAAGAGAGGAAGAAGGGAGATGGAGGAAAGGAAGAAACAAAGCACAATCCTTTAATCCAATAACTGTTAAATATTTAAAGACTTGTTTAAAGTAATCTGTTAAAAACTGTAAGACAACCTATAAATGACTGCTTATCAGTGTCTTCCCCATAGCAGGAAATGAAGAGGAGACTGTAAATGGACAATAAACTTAATAGATTTCATAAATTTTCCCTGGGTTAAATGTTTGCTTCAATTAGCTCATGATAAGTAGATACTCCTCATTAAAAAATATATATTTTCATACAGCTGCAAAGTAGACAATCTGCTACATCAGAAATACAAAGATTTTTTAAAAATTCAGCTGACTGAAAGGACATTTTCTGCAGAGAACACACTAAGTAAAACACTACTACATGGTTCCTATTTAAAACCTTTCTATGTCACAATATTGGATAGGTCCATATATATTTGTCAGTTTCTTAATGTCTATTTTAGTTTTTAAGTTAAAAAAGACAAAACTTATAACATTAAAAAGATTTGAAAGGTTCACTTTTCCTTTATTTTTCTTTAATTTCTACATTTTTTTTATTCACTACTGCTTTCAATAGCTCATCAAAATATAATAGTTGTTTCTCGTGACTTTGATTAAAACACTTCATAAAAACACAAATGTAAATATTTCTAAGTTAGGGAATGAATAATCATGAAGGCTTTGCTTGTAAAGAAAGAATTAATCCCACTCAATATCTACAGGATCAAGGGAGATTTATGGGATTTCAACAATTCACACAAACTGAGGTAAATTTAGAGCAACAAGCAGGGTAGTTAAGAGATTTGGAAATAGGTTTTATATGGATAATTAAAAATCCCAGCCTTATTTGTCATGTACAAGACAAAATTCTGAAATGAGATAGAATAACCAAAAATACATATTTGATGGAAGAAAATTAACTCTCTATAGCCACAATTAATAGAAAATATGAATCACTTTGAGGTAGAATTTCAGAGTATGACTATTTAAAGAGCATATATTTAAACTCAGGGAATCACAAATTGCAGAGATGTGGAGTAATTCAACTATATAGTGGATACCCTTTCCCAGAAAGGTTACGGACTGGACTGTATCAGAAAATTTCCTGTTACATTGTGCCAACTATTAACTATAAAGACAAATATAAATTAAAAGTAAGGACCTTTTTGGTCACATGGTAGACTGTTTTTAGAGCAGTTTTAGGTTTCTCTTAAGTTACTAATATGTGTATAATTAATAAATGTGTTGTAAGACCCTTTGAAACTATGACTGTATTTTCATTCAACAATTTGAGCAACCATTGATGATTTTTCTCTTGTCAAGTGGAACTACTATGGGTTTCAAATGGTGGTTCTCTCATTTCAGCAGTTCTTATACAGTTTACTAGCTGGCATTCTACATAAGAAAGAAATTTCTTCTCCCACACTTATTCACATATTTATTTGAGTATAGACCTATGAATCTTACTTTATTCAGTAGGTTATAATCTGACATAATTATTACATATGTTGAAATTCAATTTGCCCCATATTTGGTAAGTATATCCCATGCAAACTTGCTCCAATGTCATTTAAAAATTTTTACACCATTCCTCAAGTATTTCTTACTTTCTGGACATACACACAAGCACATAGCTTTGTCTATTTATACTTTAGTTATTTTTTTCATTTCTATAGCTAAAACTTAAGTTTTTCAAAGTCAAGGATGTTGCCTCTTAAATATTTTGTTTGTTTATTCCAGATAACTTCACTCAGTGGTTTGCTTGCTACAGACACTTAATGTGATAGCTAATTTACTGGCTTTGCTAAAGTGTCCTTCCTAAGGCAGAGGAGAATAAAGCTCTAGGTCTACACCCATTTTATCTGTGGTCTCACTGTTGATGCTGAATCCCACTACTAATAGTGCACAGAGGCTATGAATAGAGAAAGGTGTAGGTGGTAGCATTTGAAAATATATACCACTGTTTACCTGACTGCCTTATTTCTTTTCTCAGTTCTTAGGAATAATAAACAAACAAACAAACATAAATAAATTTAAAAAATTAAGTATATAGGTAGAAACTAGTAGTAAAATACATCCTAATTTATTTGACTTTGAAATAGTTTAGCCACTTAAACCCTCTGAATTTATTTCCCATCTCTAGATTTATAAATAAGAAAGTTTTACTGATCCCTTCCAGCCTCAAAAATCCAGTGAGCCAAAAGTTTTCAAAACTATTCTGTTTCATCTTTGAGTGAGATTGAGATAGAGATATTAAGAATGAGAAAGAACACAAATTCTTCAAGGATTTTGAGATTGAGAAATTGATGTAGACATGTCAGTCACAGGAAACAGACAAAGCCAGTGACAGTATTTGAGGCATTAACGACCATGGTGTCTGTGAGGTTCATATAAAGCTATCTAAGCTGAATCTATAAAAAAATTCTTTCTGACAGATGTAACTAAACTTCCTTTTGGTAAATTTTAAACAAATTTTCTATAATGCCTATGTGAGAAAATCTCATATGGTATTAATTTTCCACAAAGGCTTGTTTTCATGCACCATAAAATAAACAAATAATATTTCACTCTTTTCAAATTTTATTATTTCATATAAAATCAACACCTAGCATAGATAAGAGAAATTCCTTATTCCAAAACAAAATCAAGATTTTTACAAGCTGTGACAGGGTTATTTTACACATTCATAATCTTTAACTATTTTAAAGTATGTGTATTAATATATAGACTCTAATCTACTCTCTTTCCTTGACTTTAAAACAACTGGCTTTCAAATTCAAATAAATTCTTTAACATGAATTGAGTGCAGAAATTTCTTATATACAAAAATTCACTATGATTTCATATTTATTGTTTCAACATTTCTTTTGTTTATACTTAGAATATGTTTAAAAATGTTAGTATCAATTTTACAAAATAAAGAAACATTAAAACAACTAAAAATGTATGTATTATGACTATAGTGTCATTAAAAATGCTGATACATAAAAGACAAGTGAAAACATTCAAAAAGATATTATATTTTCTTAGTAAAAAAATATCTATTAGAAAATTATTGATTTTAAGTAAAGAATTACACAATTTTATTCTGTTCTGTCATAATCCTTTGATTTCACTACTAAAAAGTTAATTCCTTTTGGTACATACATCTCAAGTTATTCTCTGGTGCTGAGCTGGAAGCTGCAACCAGTTGAGCTGGGATTTGGAGTTGACCTTGAACACCACATTAGCACATTCTTCATTGAGTTTCTTCCATTGACAGATGTCAATTTTGCAATGTTGTTTTCACATAAAATAGTTCTTGAAAAGTTTCATTTCATTTTAAATATTCAAAACTCAATAAAGATTAATAAGCTAGTTACTTAATATATTAATAACATTAGACAAAGCAACTGAGTAAATTAGACCTGTATATATATGGGGCTTATTTATTTGGCACATTTCTCGCTTTTTAATATCTAACTTATTTTTTAAATAAACTTTGAGATACATGTCCCTAAACTTTGACTTTTATATACTCTATTTTAGATTCTAAATATGATTTTTTTCCTTTTACCAAAACGTAGTTTTTACAGTATACCCTCTAGTTTCATGAGTATTCTTTACTATCAGCATCTACATGCTTTCTAAGAACATAGCAGTTTTTAATCACAAAATGGTAAGTGAAATTTTCTTAGAATAAAGGTCTTCATTGTAACAGTTTAAGTTCCTATAATTATTGGTATTTTTCCCTTATTTTGAATAGTATTCAATAATTCAATATGGGTTTGGCTTGATGAGCGACATCAGAAGCGTGCTGGCGCAAGGGGTCCCTTGCTCGCTTCCCTTGAGATTACAACAAATTGAACAGCTATAATTCAATGGAAAATTCACAGCCTCACACACAAACACTTCTGAGAGATCTGCACATCAAAGCATCTGAAGGTGGGAGAGTCAGGTGAGCAAGGGAGGAAAAAAGGGAGAGGAGCAAAGACAGATGCTGAGGATGCAACCTAGTGCTCCCTCTGGGACTTGGGGAGAAGGGAGGAATCAGGGTGTCCCGTGTACTCTCTGGAGCCCCAAAGATTCCTGCCCTAGTAATCAACATATACTATGGTAGGACCCAGTGATCAGAGCAGAGACAGACCACTGAGGCCTGACAGCCGTCTAATTGCCATTACTTCCCAGCAGAAAATGGAGTCACGGAGCCTGGAAGCCGCCTCCCACCTTCCCAGAGTTCATCTCCTCTCTCCCTCCCAGTGGGACCCAGCAGAAACTGCTGCAGCAAGAGTCGGCCTACATCGCCTGGAGTCTGCAGCTCCCAGAACTAAGGAGACAGCTTCTGAGTGACAGATGCACACTGCAGCTGGTCCCAGTGACAGGGCTGGGTATAGAGGAGAGATAGATGAGGGCTGGCGGTCGCTGTTACTAGGAGGAAAATAGCCATTGGCACACGAGTGGCGTCTCCTAACCCACCCCACCTCTAGCTATGGAGGCTGCACCTCAGGCAGCACACTGCATCTGGCCACTGAGACAGCACCTTCAGCGATTTTCAGGGGTTCACATTCTCCTGTAGGGGTGGAGTCTTGGGAACAAGACGACCTGGTCACAGTGGAGACACATACCACCCCAAGGAATAAAAGGCTTGTTTTTTTTTTTTTTTTTTGGTCACACAGTGGAGATGCTGGAGGCCTAAGCAGTGCAGGAGGCTTGCATGCCACGTACTACAAAATGCAAGAAAAACCTTTTCTTCATTGGCTAAAGAGGGATCACTATTAATGATAATAAAATTTTTTAAAAAGTAGAGCTTATTCCCACGAATGCCTAGGGGAAGAAATAATCAATCCTTCAAATACCATAAACAACCAAGGTAACAAGGCAGCTAAGAAATTAAATGAAAACCTCTAGAAAATAAAATTAAAGATATAGAAATATGTGATTTAAATTCAAGATCACAGTTCTGAAAAATAATCAATGAGATGCAAGAAAACTAGATAGGTAGTTTAATAAACACAGAAATAAAATCAATGAGCAAAAGGAACATGTTTCCAAAGAGACTGAAACTTTAGAAAAGAATCAAATGAACTTCCGGAGCTGAAGAACTCAATACAAGAGATGAAGAATAAGATAGCTACCTTAGGAAACAGAACAGACAAGATGGTGAAAATAATTAGTGATACTGAAGACAGAAATCTGGAAGTGATGCAGATTGAAGAGACTTGAAAGTTAAAAAGAAAAAAAAAAAGTCTTCTAAAAGAACTCTCTGACTCCACCAGGAGGAACAATATAAAATTAATGGGAATACCAGAAAGAGACGAGAGGGAAAGGAGAACAGTGAGCCTATTCAAACAGTTAACGAGAACTCTATTTAAACAAATGTATAGAAAGAACTGGATCTTTGAATCCAAGGTGCAAACAGAACACCTAATTTCAATCCAAAATAAGCCTTCTCCCAGGCACACTATGTTAAAACTGTCAAAAATTAATGACAAAGAAAGAATTCTCAAGGCCCCCAGAGGAAAGAAGATGGTAAATTGTAAAGAAAAATCCATTAGATTATCAATGAATTTTCAGCAGATTCTACAAGCTAAGAGGGAATAGAATAAAATATTCAAATTATTGAAAGAGAGAAATTACCAGCCAAAAATACTATATCCAGCAAAGTTCTCCTTTATACATGAAGGAGAAATAAACACCTTTACAGATATACAGAAGTTGAGGGAATTTTCCACCACAAGGGCTGCATTACATACTGAAGGGCATTACTGTACATAAAAAAGACAAATAGTAAGATGAGCAAGATGACTAACAAACAGTAGAAACAGGAAATTGCAACCCTTATTCACTATAGGATATTATACACTTAAGTACTACATAATGGTTAAAGAAGGAAAAAACATTTTATTTTTTATTACTATTATTTTTTTTAGGTGGGGCAACCCTTGGTTGACCTGACAGATTGCAAGGACCTTGTCAGTTTACAATCCCTTATTTTTTATTTTTTATGCCTACAGCACCTGGTCTTCCTAGGTGGTCTCCATGCAATTACTAACCAGGCCCAACCCTGCCTAGCTTCTGAGATAAGACAGGATTGGGCTTGTTCAGGGTGGCATGGCCATAGACAGAAAAAACATTTTAAAAAGAGAATAAGACAATAGCTATTGCAACTCAGAAATTAACTCAGAGCATAAATCAGAATAATTTGATATGATTTGAGTATAAATAAGAACAAAAACAGAAAAGGAGAAAGAGTAAAAGTCTGAATTTGCAAAGGGGAATGGAAATAAGATAAATACAGAAGAAAAAGGAGTACTGCATATATGAAGTTTTCTTTTGCATAAATTTAGTGGTAACCATAAACACAAAAATCCAGATCTGAGATATGTAACATAAAAAAAGGAACAGAGAGAAAAATCATAGAATACTACTGAACTAAAATAACAGACAGAAATATAAGAGTAAAGAAACAATAGAGACACCAAGCTACTAGAAAACTAAAGATAAAATGGCTATAGGAAAATCTCATATATTAATAATCACCCTAAATGTAAAAGCACTGAACTCACCAATAAAAAGGCACAGAGTAGCAGACTGGGTGAAAAAACAAAACCCAATCATATGCTGCCTTCAAGAGACACATTTCAGCTGCAAGAAAAGATTTAGACTCAAAGTGATAGGGTGAAAAATGATACTTCAAGCAAATGACGTCCAGAGAAAAGAATTATGTTTGAAAAAATAGATTTCAAGATAAAAAAAGGTAACAAGAGACAAAGAAGGACACTTCATATTGATAAACAGGCAGTACACCAAGAAGAAAGAACACTTATCAATATATATGTGTCCAATCAGGGAGTACCAAAATATATAGCAGCTACTAACAGAACTAGAGGGAGAAACTGACCAAAACACAATTATAGTAGGGGACCTAAACACCCCATTTGCAGCTATGAATAGATCATTCCAACAGAAAAAGCAATAAGGAAAAATCAGCCTTAAATGACACATTCGACCAATTGGACATAATCAACATTTATAGAACCTTTCGTCCCAAAAGAGCAGATCATACATTTTTCTATAGGGCACAAAGAACATTCTCAAGGATAGACCATTTTGTTGGGAAACAAAACTAGCATCAAAAAATTTAAGAAGACTGAAATAACACCAAGCATATTCTCTGACCACAATGCTTTGAAACTGGAGATCAACTGCAAAAAAAAAAAAAAAAAAAAAAAAAAAAAAAAAAAAAGTGGGAAATAAACTCCAAATATGTGAACATCAAACATGTTAGTAAGGAATGACTGGCAAAAGAAAATAAAAGGAGAGATCAAAAGATACATAGAAATGATCATGAAAATACAACACCTCAAAACTGGCAATATAGTAAAAGAAGTAATAAAAGTTCATAACATTACAGGCCTATCTTAAGGAATGAGAAAAATCTCAAATAAACAACCTAACATTACATCTTAAAGAACTAATAAAAGAACAAATAAAATAAAGCCCAGAGTCAGAGAAGGAAGAGAATAATTAAAATTAGAACAGAATTAAATGAAATTGAGAACAAAAAGACAATAGAAAAAATTAATACAACAAAGAGCTCATTCTTTGAAAAATATCAATAAAATTGATAAACTCCTGCCTAGAGTCACTAAGAAAAAAGAGAAAAGACACAAATACAATCAAAAGTGTAAGAGAAGTCATGACATGCACCACCAAAATATAAAGGGTTATACAAGTATATTATAAAAAATTATACATTATCAAATTCAATAGCCTAGAAGAAATGAACAAGTTACTAAAAATATCCAACCATCCTTGACTGAATCACAAAGGACTGGAACATCTAAAAAGATCAATCAACAGTAAAGAAATTGAAAAAATTGTCATAAATCTCCCAAGAAGTAAAAATCCAGGAACAGATGACTTCACTATTAAAGTCTAACAAACATTCAAAGGTGAGTTAATACCTGTTCTTTTAAAACTCCCACAAACAATTGAAGAAAATACACCTCCTAACTCATTTTATGAGGCCAACATTACCTTGATACCAAAACCTGGTAAGGATAACACAAAAATAAAACTATAGACCAATATCTTTGATGAATACAGATGCAAAAATCTTAAACACAATACTAGCAAATCAAATACAACAATATATTAAAAAATTTATCCATCATGACCAATTTGGAGCCATTCCAGGGGCAGAAGGCTGGTTCAACATATACAAAACAATGGGATATACCACATAAACAAAATAAAAGATAAAAACCATATGATCATATCAATAGATGTTGAAAAAACATTTGACAAGTTACAGCATTCATTTATGATTAAAACACTTAATAAAATGGGTATGGAAAGAAAGTACCTCAACATAATGAAGACAACATATGACAAAGCCTCAACTAACATCATACCTAATGGTGAAAACCTGAAAGCTTTCCCTCTAAGATCAGAAACAAGAAAAAGTTGCCTGCTCCTAACATTCTTATTCACTATAATATTGGAAGTCCCAGCTAGAATAATAAGGCAAGAAGAAGAAATAAAATACATCCAAATTAGGAATGAAGAAATCAAATTGTCACTTTTTGCGAAAGACATGATTTTCTACACAGATAACCCTGAAGACTACACCAAAAAACTATTAGAAACAATAAGCAAACACAGTAAAGTTGCAGAATACAAAATCAATGTACAAAAACCCATGGCGCTCCTATACACTAACAGTAAAATTTCAGAAAAAGAAATAATAATAATAAAAACAAATTCCTTTTGCAACTGCAACAGAAAAAACAAAATACCTAGAAATAAACTTAACAAATCATGTGAAGAACTTATCACTGAAAACTATAAGGCATCACTTAAAGAACTGAAGAAGACATGAAGAAATGGAATGATATTCTGTATTCATGGACTGGAAGTATCAACATAGTTAAAATAGTTATATTACCCAAAGAAATATACAGATTTAATGCAACCCTATCAAATCTCAATGGCATTTTTAAGAGAAATAGAATAAAAAATCATCAGATTTGTATGGAATCTCAAAAGACCACAAATAACCAAAACAATCCTGGAAAAAAAAAGAACAAGGTCAGAGGTATCACCCTGTCTGACTTCAACTTTACTGCAAAAAAACAGTACAAAACAGTATTGGAAGAAAAACAGACACTGAGTATTGGAAGAAAAACAGACACTGAGACCAATGGAACAAAATTGAGAGCCCAGAAAGAAACTCAAACATATATAGGCAAATGATTTTTCAACAAGGGAGCCAAAAATACACAATGGAGAAAAGAAAGCCTCTTGAATAAATGGTGCTGGAAAACTGGAAAGCCACATGTAAAATAATGAAAATAGACTGTTAGCTTGTCACCATATACCAAAATTAACTAAAAATGGATCAAAGACCTAACTATGAGACTTGAAAATATAAAATGCATAGAAGAAAACATAGGTATTAAACTTATGTACCTTGGATTTAGAAAGAATTTTATGAATTTGACTTCAAAGACAAGGGAATTTAAAGCAAAAATAAATGAATGGGACTATATCAAACTAAAAAGCTCTGCACAGCAAAAGAAACCATTAGCAAGACAAAGAGGCAACCAACCGAATGGGAAATGATATGCAAACAATGTTTGCAAACAGCATTATTCACATTGGCCAAGATACCAAAATGACTAAAGTGCCCTTCTATAGATGATGGATAAAGATGCACATAGATGCAATGTAATATTACTCAGCCATTAGGAAAGATAAAATACAGACATTTGTGACAGCACAGATGGATCTTGAGATTACCATGCTAAGGGAAATAAGTCAGAAAGAAAAAAGTTGAGAACCATGTGATTTCACTTATGTGTGGAATATAAAACAAAAAACAAGACAAATAAAAAACCATAGACACAGACAACAGTTTAGCAATTACCAGAGGGAAAGGAGGGCAGAAGGAGGTAGATAATGGTAAAAGGGGTCAAATATATTGTGACAGATTTGACTTTGAGTGAAGAGCGCACAATGCAATATGTAGATGAAGTATTATCAAATTGAACATTTGAAAACTATATGTTTATTAACCAATATCACCCTGATAAATTTAAAAGAACATATAAATGTGTGTGTGTGTGTGCACGCGTGCGTGTGTTTTAGTCTGACCATTGTTAGGAGGCAAAATTTAAAAGCAACAACTTCCATTGTATAATTTTAAAACTCATTAGGTACTTTGAACCAGGTATGCATCCCCACCCAAGAAGCCACAGTATTAAAATTTTCCAACCTAGAACACTACTTTGCCTAACTAATTGTTTTGGAATTATTCTATTAAAGTAATATATATTAAATGAAAATATTAAAGGCACATATCATCCTATCAAGGTTTGCCCCTCAGCAATTGTATAATAATGAGCATTATTCAGATTTATAACTGGTAATCCTTTAAAAGGAATTAAGAGTATAAAGCATATACTGGAACTGAGTTGAAATAATAATAATAATGCAAGAAACAATGTAAATATAGATGAAAATGCTGAGAATTTTTTTCTTTAGTTTGATAATTTTGCCTTGAAATAATCCTCAATTTTATAATTAAATTTTGAATGTTATGTTACAGTCTAACGTAGTGGATATTGGATCCCCTATTGACTTATACGTACATTATTTCATTTTAATGGCGGAATGGGGTTTCCCTGGCTTGCCAGAGAAAAGTATTAACTCCCAGGATGTTGTTCTTCTGGATAGTGTACTATGTGATTTATCAGTAGGTCTCATGGTCATGGGTCCATGAAACCCCCACAATTTTTCTCATTCTTACATTTGTTCTATTTTAGCCTTAATTTATAAATTTAAATATATATTTTAATTTTCCACAGAAGTTTTACATGATTTTGTCAACTTCATTTTCAGATGATCCTTTTGTCATAACTTATTTCTGAAATTTTCCTAATTATTATTTATGATATTTTAATTTTTTTAGTTTTTATTTCTTTTGGCTTCTTTTATGTTTTGCAGATTCATCTTTCTGATGTGACTTCTTTATAAATAAGGTACTTATTAATTTTTCTCTCTCATTCTCTTTTTGTTCTGATAACAGCTTAGATGAAATTCAACCATAGTTCTTTTCTATTGCTCATGCTTAGGTGAGATGAGCTCTCAAAAAGTTATGATATTACCGCCAGAGACATCTGCAGATGTCTTGAGACATTTTCGGTTTTTGCTAATTAGTAGGTAAAATCAATGATACTGCTAAAAATCCTACAGTGCATAGGACAGCCTCCCTCAATAAAGAATCATCTGATCCAAAATGTTAAAAGTGTACAGATTAAGAGACCCTGGACCATAGTTTTAGAAGGGAATAAAAGGAATTGCAGAGAAGATAGATGTCATTAGTTTCATAGTTCCAATATTTTTTCTTCTGTTTCAATTACAAACTATTCAGAAGTATGACTTTATAACTTTGGAAACATGTATCATTTGTTTGTTTGCTTTCCCTTATGTGTTTTTTTCTGTACTTTATTTTCAATTATCCTTAATGTTCCTCTCCTTTTTTGTTTGAATTTTATTCCCAGGAGTTTGTTCTTAGTACAAGCAGTTGTCTCGCAAATTGTAGCTTGCAAAGCCCTTTCCACTTTGCTCTGCTCTCAACAAATTGTACTGCTGAGATTTCCCTAAGAATTTATAATCTTTCACTTTGGTGGAGAGTACTTATTGGAAATCTGCAAGTTCTCCAGTAATCAAGACCCTCGGAAGTCTCTTTCCTCTTACTTCCTCTCTACAGTTGCTGCTAGATTATGTGTCACCTTGCTGTTCAACTTCTGACCCTCACTTTGCCTACTTTGAGATTCTCATGTATATACTGTTAGTTTTGCCTGGATGCTAGCTACAACAATTTTTTACTAGTGATTCAATTTCTGTATGAGCAACAATTTTTAAATTTTATAAACTTCCAAAATCTAAAAAAAATATTTTTCCATTTCTTCTTGATTGATTATATATATATATATATATATATATATATATATATATATATATATATATATATTAAGTTTTTAAGTTTATGGACAAAATTGTGTTCCTATTTTTCTTTCAATACCATTTATTCCGTCCTCTATTTGTATTATGGTTTTCTACTGCTTTCTAATCTCTTTCCTTTGCTATATCTCAAATTCATCCAAATAACTAATATTCAAAGAACCAATATTTGGTTTTATAATTGCAGTCTTATTTTTATCTTTTTCTTCTTTCTACTTTTTTCACTTAGTATGTCAGCATTTTTAAATAATAAGCTTGGATCTTGTGGTCATTAACTTTTAGCCCTTTGACTCTTAAATATATGAACATAAGTTTAAATTATTTTGAAAAAGTGCTTTAGTTGAATCTCACCAGTTTGGAAAATTTTCACATATCTGAAGTCCTTTCAGACTGAATTCTTTGTTTCTGTTTATATTAACTGGTTGCCTTATGTCTTAAAATGTTTTATTGTGAACTCATATTTGATATACTTGTCAGATATCATAAACATTTCAATAGATCTGTGTTCTTCCAGAAAGGACTTGCTCTTGCATTATTAAGGTGTGTGCATTTACTACCAACCTAAGTTCACTTTTTCAGCCAGACTACTAAGATAGTATGATATTAAACTTTACATCTGAATGAAACATAAAAATTATAGATTTGTAGAGGAATCTTTTACTACCTTTTTTCCCATTTAGATCTGACGTTGAGAAGATTGTCTTCCTTTCCCAGGGCACCATGTTTTCCCTGCTCACTCTTATCATTGATGCTCTGTCCATTCAAAGTTCATACTCATAAAAGACGCTCTACCATTTGTGCATTCAAGACCTTATCTTTTCTGTATGAACATTAAAACATAATTCTCAGGTAATGGGTTTCTGGTAAAGAACTTTATATGCCCTAGGGTCTCAAGTTGTTTCCACTTTGGAATCTTGATTCTGCTTTGCTTTTATGATCATTTTACTTACTTAACTCCAAGTTTAGTTAAAAGGAATGTTTGTTTTCTTTGCACAGTATTTTTGGTGTTCTATATAGTTGGATGCTTTATCAGTTAACTTAATTCATCAGTATTACTATAAGTGTAATTTCTTACTGGACTCTTTCATACTATTTAGAGAACTTTTGGAAACATATGAACTACATTTTTACCTTCCTTCAGGTTAAACTGCACTGTATTCTGAATAGGATTTCACCTATAGAATTTCCTGAATCAGGCTTGGATGAGATGCTTCAAAGGTTTTCAGGTGCTAAAGCTGCTAACATGCTTCCAACAGTACCCAGAGTTAGGTCTTACCATTTTCAGACCACCCACAATGCAATCCTATAGAAAATACTTCTACATTTCTATGTATTATTTAAGTATGCATGACTCACTTATTCATCTTTTTCCTTCCACATCCTTCATTCTATCAGAACTCAACTCAGAACTCATCTTTCTTCATTTCTTCTTATTCTGTTACAGAGTTGATAAAAAATCATTTTAATAATTCTCTTCCAAAAACTTATTTCCCACCTGTCTGGATGACAGCAAGCACTAATGAAAAAGTCATACCATACATAGAAGCTTGTTTATACAACTGGCCCTCAAGAATACCTTGAATTTTATATTAATTTTTAGCATTTAAAATTATTACTTTACACACTCTGTTGTCCTCACTTCTTATAATTTGTTTTATTAACCTTTCCCACCCCTTACATATATTTTCAGCAGATAAAAAATTTTTAAAAAAGCAAATGAACAAACAAAACACACTAAAACTTTAGTGTAAATCCATTGTTTTCATAATATTATTAGTTAATACCTCAGAAGGACCCTTTCTGGTTTTCATTTTCCATATTAAGATCCTCTGTAGTTTTTTCTTTAAAAATTTAGTGTTTAAAATGTGATTATGCTGATATACACTGTTTATTTTAGAACTCAAAGTACAATAATGCAGTTGTAAAGATAACCTTATGTATACTCTGTTATGCTTTCATATATTTTTAAGTCAAATTACCTTTAAAATTACGTAAGATTTACATAACTTCAGGTATATATTATACATCTAAGATGCAAATTTTACCATTATAGCATTATCACAGCATTAACATTTTAGCTTTAGCATAAGGTTTTTAATACTATCAGAATGTTATATTGACATCTTATTTTTATTCAAATGTAGTCTAAGTGTCAAATTATTGCATAGGATATTTTCTCCTATAGCCTAATTTGTTCTTATTAGTATCATCATGTTTTCCTACCTATACAAATCCAAATCTTTTTCATTATAAAATTTGTAGCTAACAATATTTCTGAAAAAACATATTCTAGTCATTAGTGCTAAATATTCATAGCATCCATGGATCTTTCATTTGATCTATTACCCAGTACACTTCTGCCACATTCAATCTCTCAAAATTATGGGTAATGTAGACCAAGAAAAATGTTAATTTAAAAGTCTTTAGTTATTTGTTCAGTTTATAAAGTAAAATTATATTCATTATAAAATGGAGACTATAATAATTTCTAAAGAAGTAGTGAAATAATATTTTAAGAAAAATGAAACTAAACATTACCTTTATTGGGGAATTTGATATTGTTACAGAAAATTCCTTTAAGAAAATTTGTTTTTAGGTATGCTATTTGTTTTAGGATGCTTTTTAATTTTTGAAAGAGCCTATATATATATATATATATACGTATATATATATATATATACATATATATATATATATATATATATATATATATATACACACACACACACACACACACACACACTCCAATAAAATGGAGAATAATTTTAAACACAATGGTCACTGACAGTCTTTCTGTACCCTTCTCCAACTTTTAGAAAACGAACTATTTCAAGATCATGACGTTATTAATTTAAATATTTTTGATTTGTTAGGGGTCTAATGAATCACGATGGCTAGAGTCTTTTGGAAATAAGCCAGTTTTAGAACTCTTTCCAAGTTATTATTTAATAACTTTTCAAATAAATTAAAGTCAGTTATATAAATTGTTTGTCATGCTGAACTTTTTGATACCTCACTTTCCTCAATATTACTGGTTATCTCAAAAAAGAAATGTCATTGAAAGAGCAAAAAAAGAAAGAGAAATAATTATAAGTTGAAATTAAAAAATGAATTAATATTTTTAATATTGTGGTTCATTTACAACTTTGTGAATTATGTTCTGACTTTCATGTAGCATTTTATTAAATTATATATTCATACAAGACTTTGATTTAAAATAAATTTAATCCTAATCCAAAAATTAAGGTTTTAGAAATTACACAGCACTCATATCTTTAACTTCCAAAAGCCTAAGAAATAAATCATTTTTTAAAATTTCACTGATTTATAAAAAATAAAATTATCACGTACACAAATGAAAAAAAATATACTTTTATAGCTGAATTTATTTTCATTACTAGTGATATGATAACTTTGTTTTTGCATACATTTCTCCATAGCTTATTTATTTAAGCAAGCCAAAATGATTTGTTGGATCATGGAGTACATTTTTTAAATCTCTAGAATTACTTTTTCAAAAAAAGTTATGTATTTCAATTAGTTTCAAGTATACAGTACATTGGTTAGACATCTATATAGTTCAAAAATGATTCCCCCAATTACTGCCTCCCTCCCAACCCTCCACCTAAGCCAATGTATTAATGCTAACTGCCTTCCCTATGCCGAACTCCCCATCCCTGTGACCATCCATCAGCTACTAATTTGTACTTTTTTAACCTTTCACCCCATTCTCCTAGGCTCCCAAGTCCCCTTTCCCTCTGTCCATCACCAAATTGTCCACTTTACTTGTATCTGTTTCTCATTAGTTTGTTCTTTTTATTCTTTAGATTCCACATATAAGTGAAATCACATACTGTTTATCTTTTTCTGTCTGACTTAAATGCCTTCTAGGTCCATCAAAGTGAATCTTTTTCCATCCTCTTCCTTTTAGTCTATGTGTCTTTCAATCTAAAGTTACAAAAGTGAGTCTTTTGTAATTTTGCTTCTTAAAGAAGTCTCTCTAACATTTCCTGTAATATGGGCTTGGTAGTCATAAATTCCTTTAGCTTATTTTTGTCTGGGAAGCTCTTTATCTTTTCTTCAACCTTAATGATAACCTTGCTAGATAAAATATCCTTGTAGATCCTGGGTCTTCATCCTGTCGGAGATTTTTTCCCAGGCCTTTCTGTCTTGCCTAGTTTCTTTTGAGAAATCAGCTGCCAATCTATCTGATTTTCTCTTGCTGTTTTTAATATTCTTTCTTTGTATTTAACCTTTGGCATTTTAATTATGGTGTGTCTTGGTGTGGGCCTTTGGATCCCTGACTTTTGGAATTGTCTGAGCTTCCTGGGGTTTTATGTCCATTTCCTTCACCAGGTTAGGGAAGTTTTCCATTATTATTTCTTCAAATAGATGTTCAACATCTTTTCTTCAGTTATGGCAATCAGATGGATATTTAGACTGTTACTAGTGTCTGATATGCTCCTAAAATTAC
This sequence comes from Cynopterus sphinx, assembly GCA_030015415.1. Lineage (NCBI taxonomy): Eukaryota > Metazoa > Chordata > Mammalia > Chiroptera > Pteropodidae > Cynopterus > Cynopterus sphinx. The sequence goes on along the minus strand of CM057389.1, from coordinate 17,623,265 downwards.
ATTTATAGTCTTGGCATATTATCACTTGCCATTCTGCTTTGGCTTTTCTGTCCTCTAGATAGCATATTTGATCCTTTCTTTATTCACTTCATTTATTCCATTTAATATACTTCTCACCTCAGATAATGTGTTCTTCATTTCAGACTGGTTCTCTTATAATTTCCATTTCCATGTTTTTTTTTTATCTCTTTCTTAAAGTTCTCTATACTTCCCAAAAATTCACTGAGCATCTTTATAACCAGTGTTTTGAACTCTGTATCTGTTAGATTACTTGACCCAATTCTTCCTGAATCTCTGTTCTGTTCCCTCATATGGCTTCTGCTTCTTTGTCTTCCTATTTTGGCTGTCTTTCCATGTTTGTTTCTATGTACTAAGCAAAGCTCTTAAGGCTCCTCATCTACTTAGTGTAGATTTGTGAAGTAGGTATATGTACAGTGGCACAGTCTTGAGAGGGGTTTGGCTGCAGGCCAAACTTAGCTCAAGCCTCTACCTCTCTGGGGCCACTTGCCAAGATTCAGGAAGTGTGGGGAGCCGTTTGTTTGATGGCCGCCCTCTGGGTAAACAAAGGATTGTTTGCTCAGCAGGTGTTTGCAGTTACCTTGCTACTTTGGAAGTGACTGAGAAGCACCTGTTGCTCCAAAGAACAAGCTGATTATTAAGGAGGATGGGAGCCTTGAGAGAGCAAAAGGCTCCCTGTGCAGGTGCAAGCAGTTGTCGGTCTCCCACGCAATCATAATCAGGGCATCTTCTGGGCAGAGCAATCTCTGTTATCCAGTTGGATGATGTCAGGGCTATGGCAGGGCTGTATCCCGTGCACTGGGAAGTGGGAGAGCTCAACAGGGTACAATGGATACTGCCAGCACTTCTGTAGAGAGTGAGCCTTGCCTCAGCCCTCACTCTGACAATGTCTCCCTGTAAGTCCCTGGTGCCCCCTATGCACAGCCAAATTGACACTGGCCCCTTTAAGAGGTGGCCGCCTCCGCCGCCGCCGCCGCCTCTGTCTCACTCAGCTGCTCCAGACCTGGCAGCCGCACATCCTCTCCCTGTCTTACCTTCTGCCATTGCAGGGTACTTTCTTGAATTTCTCCCTGGTTGTATGGCTTGTTCATCTAGATCCCAGGAGATTTTTCCTTGCTGCTGCTCTTTGTTTCCATCACAACTTTGATTTGGTCACCAGAGGGATGAATAGAGCCTCTATCATCTATGGCATTTTTTTTTTCGGTCTCCCATTTTAAAGTCTCTATAATACATTCTCAAAGTAATGCAGAATAGTGACTGATATATATATATATATATATATACACACACACATATATATATACACATCAATTGATAATTTTTTATCTTGTAAACTGCCTTTCTTTATATTGGAAAAATAATAATAGATTGTTACATTCATTCTTAATTTTGTTATTCCAAATTTATTGTATCAATTAAAACTTTAACAGCAAGGTCATATCTAAATAAGGATAGCATTCAGCCTTCTCTTGCCACTGATCTGCAAGGGCAAAACATCCATTATTTTACAAATAAATTTTGTATATGATTTATATGTTTTAAATAAAAATATGATTTTCCTTTCAATATTTTATCAATAGAAATATATACATTTACACATAGACAGTCTTTTTTATGTATATGTTAATTAACTAGGTGATGGTTCTTACTTATTCAACCAAACACTAATATAGTTACATTGTATATGTGATTAAAGGTAGTCAGGCCCCCTCAATCAATTAAAAGACTTGTGCCAATTTTCATACTCAGAACTCCATGAGTGAAGGGAGGGGTTAGGGTCCTCTTGAGGAAGGATTCTGCTACACTGACAAAAATGTGTAATGTTTATGTTTTTACCAGCTTTGTCCATAGAGACCTGTGGCCATTATCAGGGTGACTGTGCAATAGGAAAAGAGATTTCTGGACACTGTGAATGAATTCCCACATTGATTCTGGAACCTGCAGAGTAAGGGTTATTAAGGTAGAAAAGGTCAAGTGCAAGTCACTAGAATTACCTCTGTCTAAAAATATAATAACCTGAAAAAATAATGTATTCCTGGAGAGATTAGGGAGATTGCTGCCACCATCAAGGACATGAAAGATGCAGACGTGGTGATTTCCACATATCCTGAATCAACACATTTATTTGGCCTACTCGGGAAACAAATAGATCCTGGAGCATGATAGAGGATTATTGTAAATTTGATCAGTTGTGTCTCAAATTGTGGTTGGATGTGGCTTCATTACTTGATGTCCTAGTACCTAGTATATAGCTATTGATCTGACAAACACTTTTTGCTCTATACCTGTTAGTAAAGACTACAAGAGCAGTTTGCTTTCTAGCAAAAAGAGCTACATATCTCAGAGGTGTATCAATTCTCCAGACTTAAATCATAATTTAGTTAGCAGGGATCCTGATCCCAATTCTTTTCCACAAGACATCACACTGGTCTATTAACGTGGGGTCCCCGATCTTCAGCCATGGACCAATCTGTGGCCTGTCAGGAACCGTGCCATACAGCAGGTGAGCAGTGGGCTAGTGAGCCAAGTTTCATCTGTATTTGCAGCCACTCCCCAGTGCTAACATTACCGCCTCAGCACCACCTCAGATCATTAGGCATTAGATTCTCCTAAGGCATGCACAACCTAGATTCCTCGCATGTGCAGTTCACAACAGGGTTTGTGCTCCTATTAGAATCCAATGCTTAATGATCTGAGGTGGAGCTGAGGCAGTGTTGTTAGTGCTGGGGAGCAGCTACAAATACAGATTAATATTAGCAGAGAGGTTTGATGTCACAGAGACCATAATAAAGCAATTGCTTACACACTCGTTATCAAAACCCTATCGATGAGTGGCAAAAGACAATTAAGATGCTTCTGGGGGCAGGCTTTCTAGTGGCAAGTGAGTTGATGTACTTCGATAGTACAGCTGAATCTGTTGGCATTTGATTCTGCATTATGGTGAGTTATATAATTGTTCCATTATATATTACAGTGTAATAATAATAGAAATAAATTGCACAATAAACATAATTCATTTGAATCATCTTGAAACCATCTCCCCCACTACCCTGGTCTATGGAAAAATTGTCTTCCACAAAACTAGTCCCTGGTGCCAAAAAGGTTGGTGACTGCTATCACACTGATGACATTATGCTGAGCAACTTTAGTGATCAGGAAGTAGCAAGTAGTCTAGAGTCACTGATAAAACATTTCTGTGCCAAAAGGTGGGATGAAAATCCCACAAAAATTCAGGGGGCTTTCATTTCAGAGAAATGATTACGGGGTCTAATACAGTGGGCGTGTCAAGCTTGCCCTTTTAAGGTGTGGGAAATTGCTGTATCTGGCCCCTGAACACACACACACACACACACACACACACACACACACACACACACACACACTCCCCATCTCCCCAACTGTCCCCAAGACATAAAACCTAGCCCACCTCTTACAATTTTGAAGGCAACAGAGTTCTCATTCAGGTATGCTACTCTGGTCCATTTACCTGAGAAGCAGCTAGTTTTGAGTGGAGCCCAGAACTAAAGAAGGCTCTACAACTAATACAGGCTGTCGCAGTGCCAGTTTCCCTTACATGCCTGGGGCAAAAGCAAAAAGCAAAAAAAAAAGGAACCGCTTACCCTTCCCCTGGTCTTTGCTGCCTGTCTCCGCGGTAAGGTAAGTCACTAGTAGACAGTTTAGCTAGGTTGCCTGCACTCCACGTCACGGCTCCTTTCCCGCTTCTGGAACCTGAACACCCACCTGAGGGTACAGGCCTGGGTGACGCAGGTGTCTGCTGAGCATGCGCCGTGCTGGGGCCTGCACCTGGCTTTGAAAATCGCGCGAGTTACGTCCCGCGGTTTCCAGAGGGAGAAGCTTTCCAGGTTCGGAGCCCTCTCAAAGGCTCGCTTCAGCTTCTCCTCGCAGAATTCCTCGTGCTTCCTGTTTGTGTCAACTAGAACCTTCGTTCCAGGTGATGGGGAGGGTTTTCGTCCATCAGAGCTTTCGAGGCATGCCCTCGGAAATGCCCTTTCTCTTCCTGAGAGTGTTTAATTCGAACGAAACAGGGTACCCTGAGTTCGTAGGGCAGCCTCTGGACGGTTAGCACAAGCACAATGTGTTGAGAGGCAGGGCTGCTCTGCTCCCCCCTGAGCCAGGTCGCACCCTGGGAACCTGGGGTGCCATCTTCAAGACTGCTGGTGAGTTGAAAGTGGGGTGAAGCAGAACAGGTAAAAATGCTGCAAAACTTTACCATCTTGGAGGCGGCTTTTTCTTGATTTAGCATTTGTGTATTTCCTGTAAACCTCTCACTGTTTTCCAGAGTTCCCACAAGTTGATTTTGACACTTTTTGGTCATTTTTTCCATTGTTTTGGGGAGAGGTGAGCCCTTGGACCTAACTCCTCTGCTGTTGTTTCTAATGTCACTCCTCTATCCTAACCTTTGAAATCAGGCAGTGTAAGTTCTCTTTCTTTTTTAAAGACCTTTTTTTAAAAAAAATTTTTTTTTCTATATATTTTCCTTTTATATATATTTTTTAGGCATTGCTTGCAACTTGAAAAGTACTATTTACATTTCAATAGAAATTACACTAAGTTTCTAGATCAAGAATTGCCACCTTAATTAGTTTTTCAATGCATGGACATAAAAAAAAATCATTAATTAGATTTTGACATGAAAATTTTGTTGTTTTGTGTCTCTTTTTTAACTCAAATATATTTCTAAATATTTTATTCTTTTGATTTTATTTATAGTTACTTGCTTTCTTTCATTTTAGATTATTTACTGCTAGTGCACAGGAGTACATTTGGTTTTTGTAGATTGAATTTTATTCTGAGTCCTTGCTGAGCTCATTAGTTTTCATAGTTTTAGCACACGCATACTGGCATAATTGTTAAGATTTTCTATATACATGTACATATTTCATGTTCACAGTTTTAAAAACAGATTTTTTTTAATCTCTTTGGCTTACCTGATCGCCTGATTGGACTGGCTAGAATAGACCCTCATGACCTCAGGCACTATGCCAAACAGAAGTGGTGAGAGAGGTCATTTTGCCATATACTTGATTTCAGGGGAAAAAGCCTTCGTTCACCATTGACTATGATACTAGTTGTAGCTTTTTATATAAGACCTATTTTAGTTGAAGAAGTTCAATTCTATTCTTTGGTTTATTGAGATATTTCCCCAGTAAAGTGAAATGTTTTTCTTAAGCCATTTTTTTATACACTACAGCTAATGTATTTTTATGTCTGGTGATTATTTAAAAAACAAACAACAAATACTCTTTTTCTCTATCACCTGCCATTAATAATGAACATATTGGCATTTATGGAAGATGGTTATATAAAATTTACTAAATCTATAAAATGTACAATGTAAGTGCACTTTCAGTAAATATCAGTAATTATTTTCTGATTTTAAACTTCTTAATAAATTACTTGAATTATTGATTATTTAATGATTTTGAATAATAGACCAAATACTGTGAGCATGTATTTTTCACCAAGCATCTTTTCATGTCTTCTTATATTTAGGTCCACTAAATTAAATTTTCTTTATAGGGTGATATATTGGTCTTAGATTCCATAGTGTTGAATGTGAAAATAAAAATCATTGTAAAGAAATAAAGTGTAATGTTAAGTGAGGCTTCTTCTGGATGGATAAACATACAGTTTATATGAAATTACTAGGCGTGAATACATTAAACAGTTAACAGTTATATATGAAATGTTGGATTGTCGTCATTTTAAAATATTTTTATTCACATATTTTCAATTTTAGTATTTAAATATTTAAAATTGATTAAATAATTTATATGCATTTCAACAAAGAACACCACCACCACTCTCACCCCAAGGCTGTCATCCTCTAATGGGTAAGAGAGTTTGCAGATTTTACCCATTTTTTAGTTAAGCTATTTCTCTCCTTTATATACCTAATTTTCTTAGGAATATTGAATGTTAAGAACATAAAAATGGATAAATATGAGATTATAAAAGAAAGATAAGGCATCATAGGGGCATCTAGGAGAATTTTTGAAGATGTATAAACAAGAAGCTTAAGAAAAGTTAAACATTGATCTTTATCTGCCATTTGTATTGCAATGTTAATGATTTCTCCATAGATCTCGATTATCTTTTGCTATCTAAATACACCTATATTGTTTAATTGGTTTATAAAAAACAACAAGGGAAAATTGTATTCTATGTTTGAGTTAGTGTTGGACAGGGAGATAAAAATTAACAATGAGTAATAGAATTTAGTAGCAATAGGATTAGAATCAGGGGAAACATGAAACCATAAGCCATAGTATTTGTCAGCATGTTGGAAAATACATTGACATTCTACAAGACTATGTAAATTACCCATAAATTTAGTGATTCAGGCAGCCATCTGGATTAATGTTGTTTTTTTTATATAGAAAGTTATTTGAACTCTGATATAAGTCCATACTAGGATCCACCCCCTCTCCAATCATATTGTGCTTGTGATTTATTCCTACTATTTTCAAAGTTTTGAATATTTTGAATCTCTCTCTCTGAATTATTCACCATCTGCTTATCTCCTTTAAGTGCAAAAGTCACCATTTGCTCTATTGTTGCTCAGAAGCCAACTTGACAGTATGATATTATAAGGTTTACTATGCAGCTGCACTATTGCACATTGGAGTTCAGAAAAATATGTCTCTAAAGCTCAATTTATCTATTAAACCAAATGCAGTTATTTGGGAAGTAAAGTATGGTCACTGTTCTAAAATGGATGTACCTCAATATAAAGAGATTTAATATACACAGTGATCAATTCCATGCAAGAAGCATAAACTTTACATAGACTAACACTAACAGATTGCAAAGATTCTAATGAATGAATTTCTATGTCTTCTAGGACCTGTACAAATATGCAGTCATGATAAATGAGAAGAACTGAAAAAAAATGTGCGTACTCTTCATAAGGTAATTACCCATGTGGAGATTATATTAAAATAGATATTTTGCTCAATTTCTAGAGTAAATTCACATATTTTTACCTTAAAGATGGCAACATATGTGGAATATTGCCTGAGTATAAAATCATTGCACAGGTGTTTTTACTAAAAAGAGAATATTCAACTCAATTCAGCAATTTTCAAAAGTTGTTACAGTAACCTGGAGTTGGCAGTTATCATGCATAATTTTCATATGCAATTGCATAAAACTTTCTAATTCTGGGCATCAACACAAATTCTGAGCACTTATAATGTCTATTGAAACCAGCACCTTGGTAATATTATATGGTATGACAATATTATTTGAGTAACAGTTGTTCATGAGATATCAACATGACTAAATATATAGGAAGGAGTTTTGAACTTCTTTCTTTAAAAGGTATAGAAGTATGCTCTTTAAACAGTTTGTCTATTCTTTTGCAAAATTTTTACAAAATAGTACAAGTGTAACCCTCCAAAGAGAAACAAAGTGCTGTTTTCAGTATCAGTTAGAGAGATGAAGTAACTGAACATTAAATTTTACTGCTAGAAATGTTTTTCAAAGTTGAACAGTTAATCAAATTATGATCTGTTAGAAAGGATAGCTATCATTTTTATCTATATGAGCTATATTGCACCATCTACACAATATTAAAAGTTTTTTAGTGCTGGACACATGCAGTGTCTAATTATGTAACAGTCAACATGAGGGACCAGGGTCTTAGCCTGCACATGTTAAGGTGTTACTGATCCTGGAAAACTAAATCTTCCAGAAATGTCAGCTCTACTGTTTATATCATTTGTGATACTGAATACTCTTGTTTGTTTTCCAGCTTTTGAGGTTTCATATTTTCAAGGCTAACTTATATTATTGATCCAACCCATGCTCCTGTGCTAGAACAAGGATAGAATATATTACAAATCCTGTCATTATCAGAAATTTCTAAATGCCAGTTAAATGTTCTAGTTAGAATGATAAAAAGTTATCCCCTAAAATGGTGCAAACTGACAAAGTATTCTAATTTATGGATTGCTTCACTTCATTTCTACTAACTATTTCATGGAGGGGCGTAGGTAAATGGGAAAACTAGTGTCTGTTTTATTCTTCAAACTGGAAAGGAAAACAAGAAAATAGTTTATAAGCCCCTTTTCAACAATTTGACCAATTTAACAATTCAACAAATCTTTGGTTTCAAAGATAAAGAATCATAAACACTTCTCCCCTTAATGTGTTACCTAGTTTCTAAAGACATTGTGAAACCTATTCACCACCCCCTTCATTAGCATTTACTGCCTACTACCAAGAGTGGGAACACTCTATCCTTTGAACCTGAGCTAGTTCAGTGACTGCTTTGTCAGTAGAAGTTGGAATAAGTGGTATTTGGGGCCTCCCCGAGCCCTGGCATTAAGAAGACCTAGCAGCCTACGGTCTTCCTCACAGATCCCGAAGCTGCCATGTAAGAAGTCCAAATTATCTTGCTGGAGAAAGAGACACGTGAAGAAATCTCAGAAGTATAGGCACAACATAAAGAGAGAGGCCACATAGAGAGGTACAGAGGCACCAGGCATCTAAATCCAGCAGATAGTTGCAGCCACCATCTGACTATACCTACATGAGACCTCAAGCTAGTTTTATAATGCAACTCACCAGCTGTGTTCTGACCAAAACACAGAATCATGAGACAACATAACATTTTTGTTATGTAAGCTACCAAATTTTGAAGTTGTTATTTGACAATATTGAAATAAAATAGACTTTGTTATCTAGAACTAGTGTATTGCTGTTACAAAAAATCTTAAAACGTGTTATTCATTTTGGGGCAATGTGGTGGGTAGAATCTGGAAGCACCTTGAGAAAACTGTTAAGTTTCAAGGAAAGGGAGGAGGGTATTATTGAGCTGTAAAGATAATAAAAGCAAACAATTAACATAAGTCAGCCAAACCATTACAGAAGATTAAAAGGGTATCTAAAGAACTTGTTGATCAGGCTCCTGTGATTTCTAGGCAGAATGTTAAGAGTGTGAACTGCTTTCCTTTATTTTTGTTTAATTTAAAAACTTCTGTTAATGATAAAGTATAGGAGAAGCCAGATGAGCTAAAAAAGGGAACTGCTAAAATTGGCAGGATAATTTAGAGTAAGCATAAAAACCTAAGAATGTTCTGGCTTCAAAAATAAGTCTTACTCTCAGTTTTTCTAGAAGGCAGAAAGGAAATAAAGTGGGAAAGAGCCTCAGAGTAAAGGTTAAATCTGGCCATTGGTAGTAAAACCTGACCTCAGGGTACATTTTAGATCAAAGATTAGTGCTTTGTTAAACCTCACAAAAACCTATTTTCTTATCTCTAGACATTTTTTGCCTAGACAAAAACAGCTCTAGGTCATTCTTTTAAGAATCTAAAGGACAGTACCTTAGCAGCCTCACAGGAGGTCCAAGGTAGTGAAGATTCTGCTTTTAAAAGAAATAGGTGTTTTTTGTTTGTTTGTTTTTTGGTCTGAAGGATTTTATTATAATTTGATACATAAAAATCTATAAATTTTATTAAAGGAATTATGTCAGGTTGGACTGAAAGGAACAGATGCAATTCATAAAGAAAAGAGTCCATAGGGCCCTCAAGGTCTACAAAGAAGATGCAGGCTAAAAGGCTTCTGAGAAAAGTTAACTCAGAGGGCAAATTGAAATCTGAGAGGATGGAACCAACATTGATTGGGAGCCACTTCAGTGGAACTGGAAGCTCTAATAAAGGAAGCGTATATATCCCCAGTTGGATATTCAAATTACTATGAGCTATTTATTGTTTCTTCCTACCACTTTCCCGTTATTTAAATGAGAGCTAACTACAGATTCTCTGTCCCTGCTCACTATTGTATGTTGCCTGAATGGAGTACAGAAAACTTGTCTATTTCAAAGGACCTTAACTCAGGGGACAGCATCCAAGGAACTGAACCTGGGGAAACACACCAAAGAGCTTTATCCACACTTGTCCTGATTTAACTAGGAAACTCTAGAAAACTGGCATTTAAAGGATGATGCTTTTGGGGGTCTAGTGAGGGAATGACTGTATTTGACAAATGGAAAGAAATAAATTGTTATGGTTAGAAGGTGGATGGTCCCAAAATATTTGCCCTTGTAATATGCAAATATACTCTTTACATCAGGAGGTAGAGGTTATGTCTTTCAACTTGAATCTAGGGTAGAATCATGACTGATTTGATAAAAAGAATGCAGAGGAAGTAGCATTCTGGAAGTTCTGAGTCCAATCATTAAGAACGATGTTAAAGTACCTTTCTCTTCTTCACTCATGAAACTGTGACATCACGCAAAAATCCAGGCTACCCTGAAAATAGAGAAGCCTATGTAGAGAGGTTCTGGATGAAGATATACCAACAAGAGAGAAAAGCCACATGGAGAAGTACAAGGTTACAGACAAGCAGCTTCAACTATAAATCTAGCTACCATCTGACTGCAACTATATGAGAGACACTGAAGAAAGACCAATGAAGAAAGTAACTAGCTGAGCCTCCATCCAAATTATGACATAATAAAATGATGGTTCTTTTAAGCCAGATGTTGATGACCAATTTGGGCAAAGGGTAGCATATTAAATATTTTAGGATTTGTGATTCACATAATATCCTTCTTTAAAAAGTGTGAAAACATGCTTAGCTAGCAAGTCATATAAAACCAGGCCACAGGCTGTGGGTAGTACCTTGTTGATACCTATTTTAAGCCATTAAGTCTCAGGCTGGTTTGTTATGGAGTGGCATGTAAACAAAACAATTTATAATATTTAAATCATAAGAAGGAGATTTAACAATGTATTTAAGTGTGTACAGAATGATATAAACCCATTACATTTATAAAACAATAAACATATATTGGGAAGGTAATATTCTTTGAGCCAATTTCTGAAAATATAGACAAAAGTGTTCTTAATTTTCAAATCACATACATACCGGTGTTTGTACATGAAAGTCTGTGACTCCTCATTTTTTCTTGTTATTAAACGAATTATTGCATATCCACTATAGGTTATAGCAGTTCCTTAGTTTTTAAGTGGGGAAAACAATGTTTGCAGCACGTACTTTGATAGAGAAAGTGATCTCAAAAATAAATAAAAAGAATGAACAGAGTTCAGGAGTTAAGAGTAAAAGGGTAAAATGGAATACAGTTTTTAATGTGTTTATATCCACATGGCCAAAAATATGTCAGTTATTTGATAAAAGGTGAGACATAATTGTCATGTAAATGTTATGATGACAGTTTAGAAGAGGCTCATTGATTACTAAACTCAAAAAATGGAGTCATTACTGACATTATGTGTTATTTTCTGAGTAGATGTAGATATTTAGAAATTGAAACCTATTATTTCTTGTATCATTAGGTATCAAAAATTTTGGTTGCATGATAAAACATTGAAGATAGATATATGGACATAGACATAGGTATATTACAATCATCTATATGCATCATAAAAATATATATACACATATATATCCGTAAAAGTGAGGTAACTCCTAAGAGGAAATGTACAAATTTAAAATTTCTCTACAGTTAAGTGAAGTTCAGAATTACAGTTATTTTGTCTTTATACTGATTTGTGTTAGCTCAGTGAACAGCTGAACAAAACTCATTTTACAAGTCTTCATTTGGAATTTTTGCTTCAATGTGTTTCTTAAGTATTTGGTGACAAGGTCATTTCATTCTTTTCTTTAAATAAGCATATAATATACAATAATGTTTCTTTAACATTATTGCATATTAGCTTGCTTTATTATGTCCCTATAACATCATTTTTACTTTGGCCCTTTCCTGATAAACATGCCGTATTATAGGTAATCCTTTTCCAACATTTTCTTACACATACAGAAGTACAAGTGCTTCAAATTTATATATAGATTTTTAAAGCCCTTGTAAGCATGATAACTGTACATACTTTAAGATTTTCATGAAACTGCACAAAACTTTTCAAAGGCCTGCTTTAGCCACTAAGAAAATTTATGCTTAGTCAGGTCTTTAAACAGGCAGTTTGAGGGAAATGCCCTTTCTTGTTTATCTCAGGGGCAGAGGACAAAATATTAGACATTTATTATTTTAACTTACGAAAAGATAAAAAATACACATATACATAGTTTGGTCTATATTTCATTCATTCATTCATTCATTCATTTATAGTTTGTAAATTTTTTATTTTTTATTAGGGTGACATTGGTTAACAAAATCCAGTAAGTTTCAGACATACAATTTAACAGTAAGGGGTGAGTGTGTGTGTGTGTGTGTGTGTGTGTGTGTGTGTGTGTGTGTGGCATAGTGTGTTCACTGCCCATAGTTACCTTTATTTCTGTCACCACATATTTGACCCCTTTACACTGTCTAACTCTACACTCAAACTACCCCCCATACTCTGGTAACCACAAGTCTATTATCCATGTCCATGAGTCTTTGTTTGTCCTGATCCTTTGTTGCTTTTAGGTTTATATCCCACATATAAGTGATATCATGTGATTTTCAACTCTTTCTGTCTGACTGATTTCACTTAGCATGATTATTTCAAGGTCCATCCATGTTGTCACAAATGGCAGTATTTTGTCTCTTCTTATGGCTGAGTAATTTCCATTGTTTATATGTGTCACAGATTCTTTATCCAGTTGTCTGTTGTAGGATACTTCATTTACTTCCATATCCTGGCCACAGTGAATAATGCTGCTGTGAACATCAATATGCAAATATATTTTTAGATATGGGTTTTCAACTCTTTGGGGTAAGTATCCAGTAGAGGGATTGCTGGATCATATGGTAGATCAATTCTTAGTTTTTTGAGGAATCTCCATACTGTTTTCCATAGTGGCTATACCGATTTACAGTCCCACCAGCAGTATATGAAGGTTCCTTTTTCTCCCCATCCTCTCCAAAACTTGTTATTACTTATCCTGTTGATAACAGCTATTCTTAACAGGTGTGAGATGGTATCTCATTATGGTTTTGATTTGCTTTCCTCTAATAGCTAGCAGTGTTGAGCATCTTTTCATATATTTGTTGGCCATTCTGTAAGTGTCTGTTCAGTTCTTCTGCCCATTTTTCATTGGATCATTTGTTTTTTGTTGTTATTGAGTTGTTTGAGTTCTTTTTATATTTTGGATATTAAGCCTTTATCAGAGGCATTGCTTGCAAATATATTTTCCCATTTGGATGGTTGTCTCTTTACCTTGTTAAATATTTATCAACCATGAAGTTCTCCCACACTCCACTTCTCTGGCAAAATCCATATTTTGGTTAAAGTTTCAGCTTAGGTATTTTTAGTTTATGTATTTTAACTAGTGAAATTTGAGAGCTATAACCAAGATAGTAAATTAGTTTGTTTCAATTCTGAGAAAAAAGACACATCGTGTTTGACAGACTTCAGTGTGGTACCCATTTGAGATATCCATCTGATGCTGAAAAATTTTCCCAAAGAAGACCCGACATCACATACCTATTTCCCTTTTAATTAGATCACTGTATATTACTCCCAGCCCACATGGAAACATGGTGTGTTGCGACAATTAGTTTTATATTTTGAAATGCAGTACTTCCTCTGAGTATTTCTTTTTTACTCTTTACACAATTGATTATTTTTTCATAGCTGCTTCTTTTTTGCTTTTCCATAGCTCTTTCTTCCTCTCTTTTACGAACTATATATTATTCCCTTGTTAGAATTGCTTAATCATTATATTTGTGTAGAAAATAGTTTGGTGACATTTCTGAACTAAGAAAAGTCCACTAAAAAAACTCCTTTTTTTTTTTTTTACAACTGCAGAACCTGGTCTTCCTAGTTTTTGAATTCTAAAACCATTGTTATAGTTTGAGCAAATAAGTGCTTTTTAAAAACAATTTTAAAGTAAAACATAACCAAGTTGTATCTCCATTTGTGATGGGATATTGTATATAAAATGTGAAACAATCAAAATTATAAATATTTTTATTATCAACTCCTATAATTATATTTTTCTAAAAACAAACAAAAACACCACTATTTTTAATCAATATTAAACAAGAGGAAAATTTTAAAATGTTAACCAATATTATACACACATACCAAAACAATTATACAAACACCAAACATAAGAATAACTAAAATTTCCAACTATAATAAAGAGATTAATACATTATGTAACATCTCTGCCACCATCAAATATAGTTATACCTCTTTAATAAAAAGTATAGGAATCTGGATATGCTTATTGCCTAGTTTTTACTTTAGGAAACTCAGGCTCATAATGTAGAAAATCACTACATTATAAAGAAGATGTCCTACAGTGTTGGACACAAATAGTATATGTTCTCTGTAAAATGTATGTTTTCTATGTTGTTTATATAACCATGTGTATTTTTTTTAATAAGCATGCAGAAAACAGTTCTTTTCCCTGATGGTCAGGATTCTTCTTCATTTATAATGAACTCAAGCAAATAGGTTTTTATGGCAGTTATACAAGTTAGATGTTGCAGAACATTTACTTTTTAAATTTGATTTATTGTCTTAGTTGCAAAACTTTTTCAATCACATACGTTTTAGAAAAAACAACATAATTTTGAGTATAGTCATATAGCTATATGCATGACTTGGTTTTAAATCCTGACTACCTGTGATTAGCCATATAATACTGTAGTGATTTACTTACTACGTATTTGTTTTAATTTGCTTATCTGTTAAATGGTAGTAATAATCGTAATTAAGTAATAATGTTGTTCTGAGTATTGATTCACATGGTATATATGTAATTTAGAACAATGCTTGACGGAGAGTAGGTACAATGTAAATGTTAGCTACATGATTTTATAAAAAAGCATGATTGTTTGAAATCTTCTGGGTGTGAAATTTTCAGTCAAATAGGCAGAGAGAGAACTATGACTTTACTAGCTTTATTGCTCATAGTGTTTCTTATCCAGTTGCCTACCCACATACACATTTCAAAACAATATTTTGCAGTAGTGGAAGTTACTTCCTTTCTCTATCAACTATTCCTTTCTAACTTCTCTCCTTTGCTCTTTAGAAATTCAGTGAGTATACATACTCCTGAAGGAAGATCACAGTATTCCTAGTTTTAAGATGTTATTAAAATAGGCATGGAATTTTATTTCAAGCATTACATATTTAAACAAGAGTACAAAATGTTTTTTAAAAGATGTATAGGTTAAGAACATAGTAGTTAGAAGTTATTTTAACTATTTCACTTGAAGACATCAAGGAAGGCTTACTGAATGGTAAGAGAAAGAAAGCTGTATGGTTATACCATTGCTATTATATATAGGTCATGTGCATTCTCCTCCACCTCCTGATTGAGGATTGATTATTATTAACTATTATGATTATTATTATGATGATGATTATTATTAAAGACTTGTGAGGGTAAAATTTGGATGTCCATCTCATGCATATTTTTATTTGCTAATATATTTCTTATCCTTTCATATTTGTTTGTCTGCTGTTCATCTTGATATTCTAAAATTCTGCCTTGATAGAATGTCCCGATAAATTGATATTACGTGGTTCCTGGGAACATCTTTTCCATCTGTATCTAGATAGTTTTAGGAGTACTTAATTCTGTGAAAATTATGCTAAATCTATTCGTGTCTGTCTCTGGAAGACAGTTTCCTTTGATATCATAAACCCCTCTGTTGAAATGTTTTGAAAAGTAAAATGTTCATCTTATGACCTTTGTACAACTATAGACTTTTAATATCATTTCTTATTGATCTCCACATAAATCAGATTTCACACTCAAAAATTTTATAATTTATCCATTAACTCATGCCTTTTGTACTCACTTCCATAATTGTTATTCATGCATAGTATCTCACAATGACAATAAGTTAATAGTTTACCTTACAACCATAAATGCTATTAGATATCTGTAATAGTTACTTTCATCAATAAGATAATAATGTCATTGTTTTCATGTGCAGACAGTATTTAAAATGACCTGAATCTGATTCTACTTAATAATTTTAGTGATCTGTATAATCCAGTTAAGAGAACAACTGGTTATTGTGTAAATACTTAGCATTTTTTTAAGAATAAAATTTGCTCTTCAAATATATCTATTAGGCTATCATATTATCTTGTTTAATGAAGTCTTTAAATATTCCTGATTATGAAATTCTTGTTATAGTACTTTCATGATGGCTTGGAATTAGATTATTTTAAAACATATTAACCAGTTTGGCATGTAAGAAACACAAGCAAAACATATATCTTTTTAACAAATTATTTTTATTGGTTTCAGTATTTATTTTTGAATCTGTCAATCTCCAGTCAAGAGACAGGAATCACACAACAGTTATTTTAACAGTTATAACTGCCATGTAACCAAATACTCCTTAACTTGGTGACTTAAAACAATCTTAATTTATTTTTTCTCATAGTTTTGTGGGTTGGCTCAAATCACTTGGGCAACCCTATTCTAGGTGGTTCACCTGAGATACTCATGCAGCTCCATATAAATGGAAGCTCAGCTGAGGCTGGAAAATCCTAATAGCTCATCCGCATGTGTGCCACCTCAGTTAGGGTAGCTGAAATGTCTGGGCTGGCTAGATTGACTTTTTTCAATGTGACATATTTGGACTTCTTACATAGTGTCACAAAACTCTAAGAGAGCTAATATAAAGTTGCCAGGTCTCATTTCTTTCCAATGCTGTTGGTCAAAACAAGTCAGATTCAAGATGAAGGGAAATAAATTCCACTTAGTAAGAAGAGTTGCAAAAATGTACAAGGATAGGAAAATAGTTTACAGTTGTCATTGAAGATAGAGGGTAGAAGTGAACACAAGAGGCAGGTGGAACAGAGAAAAGAGATTGGGATAATTAAAACTTAAAAGGTTGAAGAAAACACATGAGAGTGGATTTTCTCTTGGTGCTGTTTTTTTCAAAGCTCAGGGATCACCCCTGACATTTTAAGTATTATCATATAGTCTTTATTTAATCTCATTCAGTCTTTTGTGAGCATTGGCATCTCTGAACATGCATGATGCGAATAGTTTTGAAAGTATTGATTCTTTTTTTTTTTTAAATGGAATCATGCTCTTACTGGAATAAATTGTCCAGTGTGTCATTATAGTGAATCATCCACTACTGTGTCAATGTAGTAAATCAAATAGGAAGAAACTAAAAAATCAACAGGAAAAAAACAGAAACCAGCAGGTTTATTATCCCTCTAGTCTTTTCTCTTCCTCTGACATCCCTTACTGTTGAGCCTAACAAAGAACCAGCTGGTTGAGCAAAAGTGGTTTGTAGACTTTCCTACCCTGCATTAACAAAGACCAGTGCGTTCTTTGTGTTTTTGAACTTGAGCACAGTATCCACTTTTGGATGTAAAAAATAAAGAATAAAAATGTACATCCCTGGACCTTAGTGGGTAATTAAAGGTGAAATGTCACAAGTTAATTTGCGGTATAAGATTTTAAGGTAATAAAAGGCATGCTCCCTGATGCTGCCTTTCATAATGTCTTTGATGTTTAGTGACCCTTAACTAAATATCATATTATAAAAGTTATATTTTCCAAGTATTAAAAAATTAAGTTCTATGAGTTACAAATAAGCCTCAAGACAATATAAAAATTAATTTCAGTGATCACATTATTTTAATAAATCTATAGATCCAAGGATGACTACTTATAAATATACAATGTATTTTGGTATTTATGGTCAAATGCATGTTTTTTATTATCAGTTTCATTACTTTCATTTATATACAGATATATAGAGTGCTATATATAAAGAGTTCGAGTTTGTCATAGAATTATAAGAAACATTTTACTTATACATACTTTATTTAAAAGCATAATTAGATATACCCAAACACTTAAACCATAACATACATTTATAGAATTTTACAATAAATAATTCTTGGTTGTAGATTGCAGATCCAACTTTCTATCTGTCTTTAGAAGACAAAAAGCCTCATATTCATTTCAAGACAGATATGGTCAATCTCCTGTTTTCTTTTTTACTCTTCAGATTCTTAATGTTTACAATATGAGAGTTCTGTAAACAGTTTAAATAGGTTTTAGAAAATGGATTTTATGTAACAGTCTGTAGGTGGATATTAGGATTTCAATGTTTTAAGAAGTTAAAATTTTATACCTAGTTTGAAATCAGGACAAAAAGGAATAGGGGATGTGAATGGCTTTTAAAGATAAACCATTTAGCTGAGAAGTGGGAATAAGACAATATAAGTTCAAACTGTAAACCTAATCCTCACATCATATCGTACTCTGCATGCAAACCAAATTACTTGTAAAACAGGTAAGCTTTTTCTAATGGCATTCTGACTAAATGGACTGCTGACTGGCATAGCTGTAATTACATGAAGTAAGTATTCTATTCACTAGGCAGAGATTTTCCTTTCATACATCATTCACAAAGGGCAGCAGGCATTCCACAGTTATCATTTCACTTTTCAATTGTTTTAAACTCTAGGATTTGTTTTGAAGTTTAAAAGAATCAAAGATCTTATAGTTAGTCGTTATGACCAGTACCCATATAATTTTAAACCAAGATATCTGCCACCCACTTGGGGCAAGGCACAGTAAGTTTTCTTGAAAGAACTATAAATAGAGGATAGAAAATACTATCACATTGCCTTCGTCTTTCATGAGGAGACTTTTTTTATTTTATTGTTCTATATGAAGTACTATACGATAAATGATGCTTTTATAAATGCTTTTTTCTGATGTACTGAATGCATAAGGGGGAAAGAGATAAAACTTATTTTTTCCATTAGAATGCTTTTAAATCGACACATTTACAAAGGAAATCATAGAACAGACTCAGAAAAGAATTTCTCTGGTACATCATAGCAATCATTGCGAATGTTACACTCATTTATTTAGAAAATCCTTCTACTACCTTTCTTCGATTTTGTGTAGCCATAAAGAAATTATAAAGTAGGCTGAGTTCATTTTCTATATTTGGAAGTACCCATTGCCCTCATATTGCCCCCTAGCTCCATGTGACATTTAATTTATAATATTATTTTCTGGTTCTGATATTTTTCCCCTCACCATCTGAAAATCCTTAAAAAGTTCTCTTTTTTATCACTCATAACATTCAGTATGCTTTTGTGCAGTGTTAATAATGCATTGCCATACACTTATATTTGAATTATTCAAAAGGCAGAGAAATAATTTTTATATTAGGGGGTTGTGAACAAATTTATGCTAAGTATTTGAAATGTTTTAAATCTTAGTATGTAAACCATTTAAGATTTTGTAAAAAATTCTCAATGAAATACTTATGGTTATCTTTATTTGTAATATGAAGAAAAGATAGCAAGTATAGGCATGAAGATGGAATGGAATAAGATTAATACTTGGTATGAATGCTTAGTATGTAAGCATTATGCCATAAGCGATTTAACCTCCCCTTCTTTCAGTTTCTCATCTGAATAAGAGAGACAATGATATTCTTTCCATAGAGTTTTATTAAGTTTAATTACTATTAAATAAAAGAGTGCCTAGTGTATAGTTTGACACATGACAGATTTTATTATTTGAATTCCAGTTAATACCTGCTGTTCTTCTGAAACTATATTTTCTAGGTTGCTTTGCTTCATGGCTACTAGGTAGGTTCAACTACTTGGAGGCACAGTTGGAATTGAGTGAGGGAGAAGGAGAGCAGCCAGATATTCCTCTTTCTCTAGCTTCACCTTCAGCTGAATTTTCTGTAGTGGGTGCCTCTCCCCTGTGCTGCTAGTTCCTTGCCCAGCTCCTTCCTGGAAGCACTTGTGTAGTTACAAATGGCACTGGCTTCTAAGTTCTAATGAGACTTCTTCATCCCTGTGTCTGTCCTATCCTTGGCGATACCTGTCCTCATTGCTGTTCTTCATGTCCCTTCACCATCTCCTATTTGTTTTCTCAGTTCTCGTATTATCAGTACAATTCACTGTATAAACTTATCTGTGCATAAAATACCTAGAATATTTCTTGTTTTTGTGTAGGGCACTTATTGATACATTGCTCAATTAGTTAAGTTTTGCCCAAATTAATTAATAAAGAAAACAACAGCTACATATTATACATGATACATTCCACCTTCTAAGATTGTGATGTGCTCACCCAATGAGGAGAAGGTTATACTTCAGTGTGCCCTATGTGGTAATCTTTAAAAGAAAGATGTCTTAGAAATGAGGCTTTTTTCATAATATAATACTTTTAAGGAAGAGCGAACTCCACCTCTATTTCTAAAGGCTGAAATAAGAAAAAGAGATAAGATGATTGAGCCCTCATTCTAGAGGAGAGCTATTATGGTACAGATCTTGAATGTTTATATGGTACTTTAAGACTTATCTGAATCTATCAACTCTTAGGAAAAAAAAAAGGGGGGGGGTGGGGAGAAGGTGAGGAGACGAGGAAAAAGGATAAGAAGAGAAAACATAAACTTAATAGAAGTAAAGCCACATTTCAAGAAGAGCAATCACTGTCATATCCATCACCAGACCATCTTTCCGAGTGGAGGATGAGTAAACCATGAGGCTAATACAGAACATTAGGGATTTAGTATTAATAGATTTCCAACTTCCTAAAGTGTGCTTCTTCAGATGAGCTCCCCTGTGTGTTAAAGAATTTGGGAATGAGCTACACTTCCTTACCCCCAAAGATTTACCCTCCTCTTCTGTCTTTTTCAGAAGCCATCTTGTAGTTTCATTTAACAGAGACCAGTAAACTAAAAGTAAAGCAATAATTTATAACAGTGGCATTTGCGATATAGGAACATTTTCATGAGAAAAATAGTTCAAGGAAAATAAGCTTTCTTAGGACTCCTAAAGTCACATCAACTAAAAACCTTTTTACACATTTTACATAGAAGGCTCATTTAGTTTGTTGCCAAATTGTTAACTTTTAAGCTTCTATAATATCTTAAATGCATGAACATCATTCTTACTGTCATAGTAGCATCTTATTTCATAAAGTAAACTATATTATGTTAACAGACTTAAAATAATTACAGTATATTTCTTTCTCTGAACACAACACTGACTACACAACTAGTGTTGAGTTAATGTTCAATCTTTGATTGACCACCATTTCCTGAGCTGCATGACTCAGAGATAACAAGGTTCAGTGCACTTACTGTAACTGAGAATTAGGATAGAATTTGCTGTTGGCCAAACTTATAATACTCCTAAAGACTCAAGGATTGTCCCTAGGCTGATTCTACTTTAGAATATCAGTATGAACAAACAAATTATTTAAAGTGATTTTTCCCAGAGCTCATTAAAATTATCTCCAATGTGGCAATAGTAGCAAAAAATGAGAGGCAATTTGGTAAAGATAAAGGGTACTAAAACAAATCAGAAGAACTGAGTGTCATCTCTTTATTGCCACATACTTTGCTGTGGGACTTAATGATATGCTGATTGAGAGGATTGAACTAAATTATTTCTGAAATTCCTTTAACAGTCAGCCATCTAAATGAGCTTTTCTCCTACTTAGATAGAACTAACATGTCTTTTCATTATAAATTATACTTTGGTTACAGAATAATTTGTTTATTCTAAACAGAAGTAAGAAGAGTCTGTAGATTTTTGAACTTTTGTAAGTATTAAAATAGAAAAACCTTTAGGTTTTGAAGGATTGATAAACAACTGGGCATTTCTACCCAAATGGAGTTAACCAAGCAAGCACTATTTCTCCAAAAAGATTCTCCTTCTATCTCCTGGTAATTAAACTAGTCAGTGTTGCTATATGGGGTCTACATGTAGAAACAGACATATGCTTAATTTTGTAGAGGCTTCTATGTATCTAGGCAGGTTCTTGCAGTAATTCTTCTGCAAAAGTGAGGGCTTCATGGCCAGTCTTGGCAAATTTCTTGATAATTTTAGTAGATTGCTGCAGTGTCCAGTAAGTAAATACTAGCCACATGAACTCCAGCAAATAACCAGGCTGGAGGGCTTGTAGCAGAGGCACACAGCTTTAGAATATAAGGTTTATGTTTCTCCTTGCAAAGGCACACATTTTTCTCATAGGCATGACTTATTTTTGGAATAATGTAGTCTTTCTTGACCTAATGAACTGATGTGTTTTGCTTGCCTTAGAGAGCACTACTGAAAAATAACTTGTATTTTGGATCTACTCCCTTAATTTGAATAGGCATAAATATACAAGGAAATCTTTAGAAGGACTAACTTAAGTCCATGTAGCTCGTCCATGGGATCAAGAGTAGAAGGAAAATGGTTACTTAATTTTAAGCTGCTAACATTTATATACATGGCATGCAAGTTTGCCTACAAAAATATGAAAATCTAAAGAAAGGCAGTGTCTGAAGATTAAGACAGAGGTACTGGTTCTCTGTCAGTATAATAGACTTACGACTTAGATTTAAAATATTAGCTTCAGTTTAGATTCACCTAGATGCTTGCTAGATGAAGGTTTACGAACACCAGCTGAAAGCTTTCCATAGAAGGCAGGTTTCTTTGGCAGACGAGATTTAAGCATAGTTTTAGCTCAATGTAGAAAACATATAAAGCTAAACAAAAGTCTGTCTAGTATTATTATTCCTAAGTGAATTCAAGTTCACACATTATTGATTCTGAACAGAAGTCATTAACTGATTGATATGCAGGTGCAGTTGATAACAAACCTCTTCATGGATACTTTCTTTATCAAAACCACTGAATTTTTACTATCACTTAGCATCACTTAGAAATTCATTCTGAAAATATAGTTTTGTCTAGACTTTATTTCTCTAGGAGTGCAAACGAGCTCATTGTTAACTTTGGTAGTTTTGTGTTCCCTATTAAGTTAGATACCTC
The DNA here is from genome assembly GCA_030015415.1 of Cynopterus sphinx. Classification (NCBI taxonomy): domain Eukaryota; kingdom Metazoa; phylum Chordata; class Mammalia; order Chiroptera; family Pteropodidae; genus Cynopterus; species Cynopterus sphinx. The sequence goes on along the minus strand of CM057389.1, from coordinate 17,600,520 downwards.
AAGACCTGGCCTTAAGCTAATTCAACTTTTGGGTCTCTAAAAGAACCAGGATGATTCCAGTGAGAGATAGTGTATTCAAACAGCTGATGGAACTCTTAATACCACCTGAGGTTGAAGAACCAATTGGCTAAGACAAAGCACAATACAATTTTGGAACAGATTTGATTTCCTTTGGATTTTTAACACACTAAGGCAGGATAGTTTGATTTCAGACTTGAATTTCTTTGAAACTAATGAGAGGATTTAATCTTTGAATTTTAATATCTTCTTGGAAAGTTCATACTGCAAAGGGGCTTACATTCAAATTTATGGCATGGTGTTGGCATTTATTATTGAATACCTTTATGAATTTTATTATTAGATTAATTAATGAAGTCATTTAAATTTATTGGATAATTCGTGATTGGCTGTTTGTAATCTGGCTAAATCTAATTTGGGATGAGAAATGGAATAGGGAATAGATTTTCAGTTTTAGAGCAGAGTAGTAGGTTTGGCATAAAATCTAATTAGTATTACTCAGATCTATTTAGAGCCCCAAACAACAAAATATCAATCATTCTTCAATGGTCACAAAGGAGGAGGGGCTAGTTTGAGAGGGATGGTTCCAGGAAGGCTGGAGCAGGCTTGTGCTGTCAGATTGTTAATCACCTATAACAAAACAAATAATCTCATTTTTGGTAGATCATAATCTTAATAATTAAGCCCAATGGGTTAAGGAAAAACAGCTGGAAAATGATCATTGTTCATGATTTAGTCTTTTATACTGCTGGTTCTTTCCAAGTAATAAGATTTCTCATAGCTATTCTCATTCCAATCCACTTTAACTAATTTCACCAAGGGAAACTTGGAAATGGTTAAAAAGCAATGATTAATTAACACTGGTATGCCTGTATTTCCCTTGAGAAAGAGCCCTCATGGATGGAGTCTGATCTGAAAAAATGAGAGCTATCCTCATTTAGTTAGTCATACTATGACCAAGTGGGTAATCTACTTGATTCAGAGATTAAGTTAGTAGGTCACTTTGGTTGGCAGACATAATTGTAGCCTACACATTAGACTTTATCATAAATAAAGTTTATCTCATTCTCTCTTTGCTTTCTCATATTTTTCCCTGATAGAAAGTTGGGGACTTTACTGGATGGCACATTGAGATATATAGGACATATTGTGACATATATTTTTAAATTTACAAATCATGGCCACAGTAAGGAATGTTACAATATTCTTCATCCTGTAACAGTATAAATTTAATTGGCTAGGCTTTTATTATTTGGGGGCAATTGTACACAAACATCAAAACATACATACAAACTTATACACATAGATACTTACATAGATAACTTGTATATATTGAAACTCTTGAAAACAAGATACTGAAAAGGGAGTGTCTGTTCTCCATAGAGTCACCAGGTATGTTTTAAATAGATTAGCCCTTGTGTTGGTTGGGTCATTTTTCTACTTTGTTATCTGAATAAAGAAAATATTTGAATAGGTGCCGTAAAAGAATTACAGGTCAATATTGAAATAGTAAAATAGTTTGTAATAGTCACTAAGAAAAAATACTCTACAGACTTCCTGAGTTCAAAATATTTTCTGCCATTTATTAACTGTGTGAAGGTTGGCAGTTCATTTAACGACCTTTATCTCTGTTTCCACATCTGTGAAGCAATAATGATAACATTAGTATTTACCACACTAGATCATTTCAGAATTAAATTAGTGAATTATTTAAAATGTCCAAATGAGTTTTTAACATATGGTAAATACTATAAAATTGTCAGTTATTATTACTTGCAGAGTAAGTGATTATGTTGAGGATGTTCATGAAATAGGGATGGTGACTTTCAGAACTTCTAGAGATGTTTACAGAGTCAGCATAAAAATCATCAAGAAAAGTCTGAGAAAACATTTTCTATATATGGATAGACACAAATCTAGTTGTGTAAGACAAATAAGATACCATTTAAACTTGGATTTGGGAGCTTAATGAAAATTTTAAATATAGCAATTCATTGATTGTATGATTTTTGAAAAGAGGTTCCCAAAGTGTGGTCTTAGACCAGCCAAATCAGCATCACCTCAGAACTTCAAATACATAGTGACAGAAGGAAATATAACTATGTGCCTTGAATATACGATGCAATATATATATGACTTATTATTGAATTGTACACTTGAAACTTATTAGATTTTGTTAGTCAATATTACCATTATAAAAAGAATAATAAAAAATTACAATGTTCAAGCCCCACCTAGACCTACTAAACCACAAGCTCAAGGAATGGGGCAGAAATCTGTTTAACAATTTCCTCAAGTCATTCTAATATATGCTAATGAACCATTCATTTAGTTTTAGATTTTCTTATGAGATGTGAGACACTTAGCCATATAGAATACACTTGAGGAGGCTAATTATACAATTTGTAAATTAATACCAATGTTTCAAAAATATAACAAAATATATCATGACATTTAGACTGAACATTGATAATGTCTATCTTTTATTGAATACTGTCTTCATATGCCAGGCATTATATCTGTTTAATTAACAAAAGAAATCTTGTGAGTGGTATTCTACTGAAGAATAAACAGATACCCTTATAGGTCACAATCATACAGCTAGAAAACAGTAGACCAAAAATTTAATGCCACATTCTGTGATTCCAGACAATACACTTAATCGTTGCCCTGTCCTGGTTTAATAAGAGTAGGCCGGGTAAAAATGAAAGATAAAGATGAAGCCAGGTTTTTCCTTCATTTTCCTCTGAACATATTTCCCTTTCTCACTTGGGAATAATGCTTGCCCCAGAGAATGATATTTCCTTCTATATTTTCAAAATTAATGCCTACTGATGGATGATTACATAGTCATTTGAGAATAGACCATTATATTAAACAAACTTAAACTTGTAATTAACAAATACATAATGAGTAATATTGCAGCTATTAATGTAGACTTGACTAAGATAATGCATATTCCAAGGAGCAGTCTTTATGAGATAAACATGAAAATAATTTTTAAACCACTTTGTTGTCATGAACACATTCATTACTTCTAAAGTTTCCTTCTGTTCTCTTTAAAAAATAAAAATTCTTTAAATGTATGATATTCAAAGGCAAAACAATGAAGTGTTTGTTTCTGTTATTGAATCTGCAAGGGTTTTTCATATCTTTTGTGTATTCAATTTAACTTTAAATAAATTGTACCCATGGGATCTCTATTGGTTAATTTGTAATTATTTTGAGTTATTTTTATAATTGATATTACTCTTTATTTAAAAAGACTATAGTTATGTCTATAGAGACAATGAAATCAGAAAGCAAAGGGTAACTACTATTGTGACCTTGATATATTTCCTGTCTTTTTCATCTTATTGCCATGCTATTTCTCATTCTTTATTCTCCATTTCATTTTACACATTTATACTGTGGTTTAAATTCATAAACTTTTTCAACCTATTTTATTGCTTTCAAACTGATTTGTGATATAGCTTTTAATAATGAATTAAATTATTTTCAATAAGAAATCCTAGGAGAGAATGATATCAAATGTTTTCAAATTAAAAAACTACTATTGTGTAAATGTAAAATTCTATTAATATCAAATGAACATTTACACAATAGTTTTCTCTTTGGACACACAAGTCAGTAGTCATTTGTTAGTGGGAAGATTTTACGTGGCTTCAATTTTAAAATATCTTACTTAAATACGGTTGTTTAAAACAATGATGAAGATCCACTCCTGGAATGAGGGCATGAAGACCTCCATACACTTGTTCTCCACAAAACACTCATAACTTGTAAAAGCATTTTTAAAAAACTAAACACACACATGCAATTAAAGTGTCTGGACTTAGTCCAAATAGCATGCAACAACAATAGCAGCAGCAGCAACAAACCCTCCCCTCTTATTTGAGAAAACTTATTTTAACTACATAAACCAGCAAATCTGTGGAACTTGACCAACAACATGCTGCTTACCTCGTCCCTTTCCTCCCCCAAAACAGAATGACAGATGATCCACTCCAACTTTCACCAGAAGTTGGGGCTTTCCCTCTCCCAACATTAGGTGCCCCAGCTCTGTATTACAGAGATTGTATTCCAGTTGAGAAATGTGGGTCTATATTCCTTCAACAGAGCTTCCTTCCCCCACCCAGGCCCACTCTTAAGGTAAAGGCTCTATTCTAGGCACAGCCAAAAATCCCATCAATATTCCATCTGTCGTCTTTGCAGAAATTTATAAGCTGATTCAAATTCATATGAAAATCTCAGGGACCCAGAATAAAAACAGCCTTGAAAAATAGTAGCAAAGTTGGAAAACTCACTCTTCCTAATGTCAAAATTTACTACAAAGTTATAGTAATCAACTAGTATGATACTGGCATAGGACTAGAATACAGTAGAATTGAGAGTCTAGAAATAAGCAGTCACATTTATGGTAAATTAAATTTTAACAAGGTTTCCAAGATAATTCTATGAGAGAAAGAATAGTTTTTATGAAAAAATGGTGTTGGTACAGTTATATATCTACACACACAAGAATAAAGCTGGACCCCTTTCTCACACAATATACAAAATTAACTCAAAATAAATCAAAGACCTAAATATAAAAGTTTAAAATGTAAACAAACAAACAAGCATATCAAATCATGCTCAGTATTGTTAGCCATGAATGAAGTGTCAAACAAATCCACAGTGAAGTACTCCTTGGCAGCCTAGAATTATTTTAATTTAAAAAACAGATAAGGAAATGTTTGAATGATTATGTATAAGTTTGAACCCTCATACCACTATGAGGAATTAAATTGAGAGTTACTTTTAAAAAGTGTCTGGCATTTTCTCAAATTGTTAAACATTGAGCTAGCATATAATCCAACAATTTTACTTATTGGTGGTGTGGACCCAAGAGAAAATGTGTGTCCACACAAAAGCTTGGACATGCATATTCACAGCAGCATTATTCATTATAGGGAAAAAGTGGTTTTTAACTCAAATGTCTATCAATTGATGAATATATAAATGTGGTATATCCATATAATGCAATGTTATTCAAAATTAAAAGGAATGATGTACTGATATATTCTGCTACCTGGATATGCCTAGAAACATTAAGTGAAAGAAGCTAGTCATGAAAGACCACATATTGTTTGATTACATTTATATGAAATGCCCCAAAAGACAAGTTTATAGAGACACAGAATAGACTGGTGGTTGCCTAGGGCCCTAGAGGTTGGGGGGAAGTAAGACATTCTTCCTAATGTGTGTGGAGTCTCTTTATGGAACAATTAAATGGTTCTAAAATTGTTTGTGGTGGTGGGTACACAAATATGTGAATATACTAAAAACCATTGGGTGATACATTTTGAAAGGGCAAATATATATGAATTATATCTCAGTAAGCTGCTCTATTTAAAACTATAATATTTTTATGTGCAGCACATAGGCCTTACTAATATTAAATGTTGAAGGATATTTGTGTGTAAGGTCAAGAAAACATACTTAATTTAAAAAGCACTATACTCTAAATAAAAGAAAGATTGATACTGAAAATAAACCACATATAATGCCATTGGGGGGGTAATATTACACTGGAATTAGTCATTTTTCACCTAATATAGCAGAGATTGAATACTTTGTTTAGTATAAATTAATTGATCAATATAAAGAGACACACTGTATATATAAGGTAAAAAAAAAACATGTTTAAAAGCATGAATGGTACAAACAGATCACTTGGGTTGAGATTCTTGACTGACCTATCTGTAAACTTTCATAAAGTTACTTAAACTTTCTGTGTCTGTTTTTTCATCTTTTAAATGGCAATACTACTAGTGCTTATGAGGATTAAATGAGTTTGTCACATAACATTTAAATTTTTTTTTTACTCTTTTCTAAAATGAGTATTACTGGTTCTTTTACTACTCCTATCATTGTGAGATGGAGACAAAATATAGATGCGCATATACAATCTGAATTATTAAAATACAGACGTTTTACTTAATAGGTGCATAAGACATTTTAATAATGTTGAGGAGAGTATGCATATTTAAAAACATCAAATTATACACTTAAATATGTCAACTGTATCTGATGTCAATTACACATCAATTGATAAACTGCTAACAAAATAATGTGTATGTATCACCTAAAGGATATTTTCCAAACTTGATCCTATATGAGTCAAAAAGAATATCTCAAGGAATGTGAACTAAAGTTTTTTAAAATGGGTAATAACATCAATTCATAATTATATCTTAATTATATAAATTTAGAATGCTAATTGTGATAACAACAAAAAAACAAGAATAGCTATTTCTAAAGTAAATATTAGATTGACTATGACTAGTACTTGGAAGAGCAAATGAGACTAAATTGTGCACATTTAGGCTAATATTTGTTTAACTGTGTGGTTTTCCTGTAGGTCACTGGTCCCAGCCTTTTTGACCCCAGGGACTAGTTTCATGGAAGACAATTTTGGGATGATTCAAGCATATTACATTTATTGTGCACTTTATTTCTATTATTGCATTGTAATATGTAATTAAATAATTATACAACTCATTGTAATATATAATCAGTGAGAGCCCTAAGATAGTTTTTCTGCAACTAGATGATCCCATCTGGGGGTGATGGGAGACAGTGACACCCAAAATGTATTGCTTATGTCCAGTCTACTCTGTAATCTCATTTCGGTTGCTGCCATTGCAGATGACCCTGCTTCACAAAGATAGGATGTTGGAAATGGAAGCAGGCTTTTCAGTGCTTTTGTGGCATTCTCAGGATATTCCACCTTGACTTAATCCAGAATGGATGTACATTTGATGTTCTCTAAACATACATTTAAGGCCACTGTCATTTGTGAATTCAAGCAATTGATTATCTCCTACTACAAAGTTAGTTCAGCTAGCTTATTCACAAGTGGTTGCAAATCCATTCCTTCCCAGTTCGGGGATCTTTTGAGGTTGTGAAGTAATTCTCAAACTCTTTTGAAAGCTGAGATAGGTGATCATGCATCGGCTAGGAGAAAGAAGTTTCTGGCTCAGTCTCTTTCAAAATCTCTGCTAATGTTTGAAACATGTCAAAAATCTCAATGTTCACTCACCACCTTCATAACTCCAGTTTGGCTTTGAATGCAGCCACTTTATCTGCTGACTTGAACACAATTGTCATTCTTCCCTGAAGTGACAGGCTGAGTTGGTTAAGCAGGTTAAATATGTCACAAAAAATAAGCAAATTTTGCAGCCCATTCTGTGTCACTGAAATGGGCTGCCAGTGGTGATTGTTTTTCTAAAATCTCTGGAGCAGCTCTCAAAACTCAAAAACTCTGGCTAGTGATCTAATTTTAGAAAGCCATCTCATTTCTGTGTGTAAGAAAGGTTGTGTGTGCTCTGTGTCCATCTCACAGAAATGTGTGAACGGAAGTGAATTAAGGGCATGCACTTTAATGTGGTTGATCATTTTAACACATTCTGCAAAATGTTAGGCTCGAGTGACTTTTTTTCAGCTAGCCAACATTTCTCTATGGATAACATAGTGTGTAGACTCACATTTCAGAAGTGACCTCTTTAACTCAAGTAGTGAAACCAGAAAGCCATCCAGTCATGGGAGCCGCTCTGTCTGCATATACTGACACAAATGCCCATTTCAGTTTTCCTGATATGGAATTATTCAGAGACTTGAATAGTTCTGCAGCTATGGTATTGATTGGCAACAGAAGTGCACATAACATATTCTTATGCATGTCCTCCTGAAAAATATATTTCACAAATACAAGCATTGTTGCCTTGTCGGCATCAGTAGATTCGTCAACCTACATTGTGTACTATGGTGACTCATTAATCCCCTCTAACAATTGTGCCTCAATATCCCCTGCTATTTTATCAATTCGTCTGGTTATGGCGCTAGCCAAAAGCGGAACACGTGACACCTTTTGAACTGCATCCTGTCCTAAAAGTTCATGACAAATGTCCTAAGCAGCAGGCAAGATGAATTCTTCACCAGTAGTAAAGGTCTTAGCTTTAGCAATGCAGTTAGCTGCTAAGAATGATGTTCTCAGTACAGAAACATTTGATGAAGTGGTTGCCTTCAATAATTGCTTCTGTTCTTTGTATTCACGTTTTTTTTTTTTTTTTTTTTTTTTTTCTTTTGAAAAACTCCAAGGCTTGTCTTTTAACGCAGGGTTCTTGATCTCCATGTGGTGAAGTTGTTGTGAAAGTGTCATGGCTTTGTTGGATAGTCAGTCGCCACATAATATACAAAGCCGGCTTGGAGAATGTGAATCACCTGTTGCAATGAACCCATAATTTAGGTAGGACTCTTGGTATTTTCTTTTAAATGCAGCTTTCTTTTTTTGGCAGTCTTAGAGTTTTCTGCTGTTTCATCATTGGGTCTTTCCCCTCTTCAAAGAAGCTCTCCAGTGATGTTTGTTTTTTACTCATTTTAGCTAGGGATAGCTTGTGGGCTTACAGAAACTGAGACAAGTGCACAGTGGTAAAAAGAGGCATGGTTGGAAGTGGTAAATAAAATAATGGGTGGGCCATGTGCAGAGTAAAATAAGTATTGAATTCTGACTGAAAGCCTACCACCAGATGCAGCTTAATTGTCACTTACCACTCACAGATAGGGTTTTGATATCATCTGCAAGCAATTAAATTTTTTATGGTCTCTGTGCAGTTAGGCCTCTCTGCAAATACAGATGAAGCTTCCCTTGCTAGCCCACCTCTCACTTCATGGTGTGCAGCCTGGTTTTTAACAGGCTGTAGGTATTAACTGCCTGTATTTCTTAAGCTTGCTTTTATATATACCTTTCACTGACTCTTCTCAATCACCTATTGCAGTTATAAAACTTCATTCAGTATTGATCAAACACACCACAACATCATCATCCATCAGCCCTCCCCCTACCTCTTTTATCTCTGTCATCTGCTGTGGAGTCTTTGGTCCTCCTCAGTTTGAATATTTGCTCATTATGCTCTCTGTACATCAGGCATCATGGCACATCCTTTAGTCCTCATTCATGGAATTCTCTAAACCCCCTGCTTGAAAAGTATTTCCTGGTGTTCATATGTTTCTATTATTTCTTGAGATTTATGTCTTCTTTTTTCTTGTTTACTACAACACATAGAGTATGTAACATTTCCCAGTGGCTTCCTGGTATAAGTGGATGGGAGATGGGTTTATTAAAATGCTGCATATCTGAATATGTCTTTACCTTCATTTTAGATTTAGAGTTTGACTGGAGGTAGGATTCTAGCTGGAAATAATTCTTTCATACTTTTGAAAACTTCATTCACATTTCTTCTGTCTTCTAACATTATCAAGATGCATAATACCATTTTTTATTTGCTATCCTTTATAAGTGATGCTATTTTTACTTGTTGAGTTTTAGTTTGTTTCCCCTTGGACTCTTTATATACTGTTTATCTTTGGTGCTTTAATAATTTATTATGTACATTGTTCATAAATCATTATTCATCTTTCTGGGTGGACCCTTTCACCATGAAAACTATTTCTTTTTAATTTGGGGCTTTTTTATTTAACTGTTTCTTTTATAATTCTTATTCTCCTGTTCTATTGTTCTATAGTCTTTAATGAGCAGACATTGCTCCTATGGATTCTTTATTTTTTTTTCTTCCCATGTTGTATTTTTTTTCAGTACTTCTTTCTCAGATATTGCATCAGCTTTCTCTTTTACTCTTCCTAATCACTTTCTATTTCTATTGTATATATTAGACATAATAGATAATAATATTGTATTAATATAAATATATATATATCTTTATAGGTATGGTCTTATTCCAGTATTGACATTTTTATATCAATTATAGATTTTTTTGTATAATATTTTTGTCATTTTAATGTCTCTTTTAATGATTTTCTCTTTTATGTAGAGGCTTTGTTTCTACTAATTCCACTTCACTGTGCAATTTTAAACAATATTAAAATGTGTGTTGATTTGTGATCTTTACAATTTTGGTGATAAAATATAAAGGTACTTTTTATTGTGGGTTCCTTAAATTTTATTATTGAGATACATACATTACACACACACACACACACACACACACACACACACACACACACACACACACACACACACATCTCCGACTTATATGAACCAGAACTCTAATCTTCAATCAGCTACTGGTGCAGCTGCTTACACACTGCAGATGGGGATGTCTGTGGATATGTCCTCTTAACCAGAACACTACTTCCAATTTTCTGCAACTGGCAGGTTTTCCAGTGGCAGTTCCACCTCATTCAGTTGCACAGCAGCAAACAAATTACCATCAGCAGCCTCTCCTTTAGAGACAACCCAAGCTTTTTCTTGAAAGCCTTCATAAGTGTATTATTCAAACTTTATGATTCTAATCTGAAGCTATTAAAAGAAAAAAATTTTTTTCTGACCTCAAAAAGACCGTGAATAAAGTACAAAAACTTCTCTTACTGTAAAAAAAAAAAAATATGTATTTATATTATTAATTTAAAAATATTTTTATTTGGGTTATTTCCCTAAGAGATATGTGCCGGACTTCTACTTAGAAACTATGATCCTGGTTGTCAGAATTGAGACCTCATAAAGAAAAATTAGATTGGGGTTATCAGAATACAGAATTTCTTTTAATTCTCTAATTTTTTATGTAATAGTTTCTCCTAGGGTGAGCGAACATCTCTAGAGAACAAAAAGCATTCTTTCCCTATCCTACTCTCCATCTTCTTTCATGGTTAGGTGGGCCAGTCACATGCCATATGATGCACAGAAGGGAACCGAGATATTTAATAGCTCCTCAAAAACCTTTCAATAAACCCCTGTTTTGAACCGTACTCTACATTCCTGACTTCTAAGGTATATATGGTGCGTCCATGTCCAAGAACTTTTTGAATCCTTGCCAAGCAAATCATTTTGGTGGTTGGCTTTCACTTTCTCTTCACCAATTCTTTGAGGTATTAGGTTTCAGATTTTTTTAATCTCTCAATCAGTTTTTAATAGTCCATTACCTTATGGTTCCCAAGATATGCTCACCATTTTTTATTAATTTAATAATATTTTTATATATTGTTCAATGTCTTAGCATTTTAAAAAGATAAAGATTGAAATAGATTGATAGAAAGATGATAAGGAATATACAGAAACATAGAGACCCTTAAAACCTGCTGTCATGGAGCTTACATTAAAAATAATCAACCAATAAAGCATTTATGTGATACTGATATATATATATTTTTTAATAAAAGGAGTGAATAGTGGTATAATTGGTTGACAATGAAGTCAAATGTATTTTCTTATGTCTCATTTTTATTTATATTTTATAATTTAAAAATGCATAAGACCTGAATAAATTTTATCTATTGAGCTTGGTTAGTTAAATCTGTTTCTTCTTTCATATCAGTAGGCCATTTTTCTAAGTATCTCTATTTGATGTATGTACTTTGATACCCTCCAGGTATTATTCAGAAGAACAATCCACCATTTGTATGTGTTTTTTAAGTATATACTTACTTTTTTTTTTTTACTTTTGCTTACTATTTTTAACTTCTATACTAACAACTGTATTCTCCAATAAGCAGTCAGTTTCTTTTTAAAAAAATATAACCATGTCATTTACTGCTTAAAATAAATTCATTTTCTAACTCCTAAAAATGAACACAATGCAGTTTATTTTTTTCCAGTGAATATTAGTTTTGTGTTTAATTGCCAAAATTATTAATCACAATATAATTTCTGATTCATTTCTTATTACTTTGACCAGTACTATGATCAAAGAAATAGTCTTGTTCTCAAAATATTCAAGACTCTTACTTAAACTCTACTTTGGTTCATTATTTTCTTCTTATGCTCTAGAAATGTCTTGTACTCCATTCCCAAATGGCAAAATTCTAATTATAAAAAGAACAATAACAATTATGATTTCTTCTACTATTTCATGCTCTGTAAAAATCTTTACCTTCTCCACAGAAAGTTAGTCACTATCCTTTGCTACCATATATTTATATTAATTTATCTATTATATCATTTATGGCAATATTTTTATAATTATATAGAAGTTTGCTCATTTAATAGTTAGCTGTTGAAGACATAACACTAGCAGTGATTATATTTTTTCCCTCTAGCACTTAGCTATTTCTCATGCATCTAAAACTTTAATACCTGATTTTTGAATATGTGTTATAATTTTAAATTTAAAATATTGATCATGTATTTTTATTTTGTTAGTGAAAAAATTGGGGTAATTGGTACAGTTTATTTTGTTTTTCTCAAACGTGTTTGGTGGATATGGATTAGAAAGCCGTAAATGTTGTATACATTTAATTTCAAAATTACTTCAATAAATGTTTCTATCTTCTTGTGTAATTACATTTAAAATGATTTAATATACAAAGGGGGCAATAAATATGAAAGAAAATATAAATGCAAACAAAAATCATATATGGAGTTAATTCTGAAAGTAGTATCTGTGTATATTATATCATGCAATTCAATTAGTTTTCTACACACACACAAACACACACGCACACACTCACACAAATGAATCAGTCTCGGTTTTAAGATGGTCTTCTAGTTAATTAGTGACTATAAAATCAGAATGTACATTTGATAAAACATTGGCAGGAGTAATGATCAAGTTTCCATTAGCTGGAGCAAATTATTTAATATGTGTTTGCTTATTTTTGAACATATTGGCCATAACTAAGCATGTGATACCTTCTAAGATAATACACTTTATATTATTACTCATTAGACAAGAGATATATAAAACATTTCCATTTTTTTTCTTTCATACTTTCACCAAAATAAGCTGCCTTTAGCTTCAAACTTGAAGAGGTTTGAACTTACAGAATTTAGGGGAATATAAAAGGGTCTTCTTATACTAAAAAGGCAAATACCTTGCCTTTTAAGTATTTACTCTTAAAATTAGATGTAATATGTTTAGAGTATCTGTTGAGACTGTCAAATTTGAGTTTCTATTGAAATTCATACACAGAATGGAGTAGTAAACTGTGAATGCAATGCCTTTTATCATTAATACGATACATTTACTCTTTTTTGTTGTTGTTTTTGAAACAGCATATTGCAATAACTATCATACAATAATTAGGTCTCTGTCTTTTTTCAAACTCTTTCTTCACTGCAAATCCAGAGTAAAAATACGTTGATTGTTATGAAATGTTCCGACTAATGAAAAGCTATTTTTGCAACGAAACAGGTTATTGCAGTGATCCCAAAAAGGATGTCACCAGAATATAATGGTCAATACCAATAGTCATTTCTGAATATTTGATGGCAAATTGAACAGCACAAACTTTCTTAAATGCTAATTCTATTCAATTATTCCTGACTCACAAAGGCTGCACACGGTCAATTACTTTCACTTTGCCTTATTTCTAACAGAATATGCTTGAGCACACATTTCTCTTGTCCATATGATTTTCTTTTACTTTTTCTTTGATTTTGAATCAAATATGTCATGGAGTTATACCAAAGTCAGAAAATAAGAAAGTGCTATTAAATACACAAACTAAGTTAGCTGGGTTTTTAATTTGAATTATTTTTAAAAGTTTATATTTTCTTCCACTAAAGAGTGTTGAAGGTATGGTTCTTATTTTTCTTCAAGTATAACATGGCAATGTGTAAAATAAAACATATTTTGGTTGAGCTTTTGTAAATGGTTTTTAACTTTATAGGTAGATATAATGATAGTAAGATTTGTTAAGATTTTTATTTTTGTAATATTTTTATTTTCTACCATGAGAAGGATTTCTTGATACATACTATTAACTGCTGCCCTATAGACTTTTGCAGCATATTCCCTAAGAGTAATGCTAGAAATCATTTAACCCTATTTAAAGAGAGTTTACATCTGATGGTCCACAGTACACTTAACATATCAAAGACACTAAAATCCTTGCCAAAATATTTTCAAACTAAATAAAACTGACAAAATAGTAAAGGAGAATTGTATAGGATAGGATTAACTCTCTCAAGTAAATGGCTATTGATATTTTAACCAATATTAATTTCTTTATATTTTCTTTAAAAAAATTATTTAATTAGTTTCAGGTATACAGTTTATTGCTTAAACATCTATATAGTTCATAAGACAATACCTCTAATTGCTCTCTTCCTCTCCTAACCAACTAACCAACATATTAATGCTGGTTAGTTGGCCCTCCACCTAACCAACATATTAATGCTGACCGCATTTCCTATGCCATGCTCCCCATCCCTATGACCATCTATCAACTACTAATTTGAACTTCTTTAACCCTTCACCCTATTCTCCCAGCTCCCAATTCCCTCTCCTCTCTCCATTACTAAATTGTCCACTATATTTGTGAGTTTGTTTTTGATTAGTTTGTTCTTTTTGTTCACTTATCCATATAAGGGAAATTATGTGGTATTTATCTTCCTCTGTATGACTTATTTCACTCAGCATACTTACCTCTAGGTCCATCCATGTTGTTGCAAATGGTAGAATTTAATTTTTTTTAATGCCTGAGTAATATTCCATTGCATATATGAACCATAATTTTTTTATCCAATCATCTGTTGATGGGCATTTAGGTTGCTTCCATATCTTCGCTATTGTAAATTGTGCTGCCATGAATATTGGGGTGCATAGATCTTTACGAATTATTGTTTTGGTTTTATTTGGATTAATACCCAGAAGTGCAATTGATGGGTCAAAAATTATATCCATTCTTAATTTTTTGTGAAACCTCCATACTGTTTTTTATAGTAGCTGTAACAATTTGCAATCCTACCAACATTGTATGAGGGTTCCTTCCCTTTTCTCTGTGTCCTTGCCAACATTTGTTTTTTTGATTTATTGATGATAGCCATTCTGACAAGTATGAGGTGATATCTCATTGTGGATTTAATTTGCATTTCTCTCATGATTAGCAACCTTGAACATCTTTTCATATGTCTGTTAGTCATCTGTATTTCCTCTTTGGGGAAGTATCTGTTCAGGTCTGCTTTCCATTTTTTAATTGGATTGCTTTTTTTGTTGTTGTTGAGTTGTATGAGTTCTTTATATATTTTGCATATTAACCCCTTATCAGATGTATCATTAGTGAATATCTACTCCCAGTCACTTGGTTGTCTTTTTGTTTTGTTGATTGTTTCCTTTGCTAGACAAAAACTTTTTAGTTTGATATAGTCCCATTTGTTTGCTTGCTTGTTTGTTTGTTTGTTTATTTTGTTTCCCTTGCTCAGGGAGATATATCAAAAAAAAAAAAATCCTGTTCATAATATCAAAGAGTTTACTGCCTATGTTTTCTTCTAGAAGTTTTATGGTTTTGGGTCTTACATTTCAGTCTTTAATCCATTTTGAGTCTAATCTTGTATACGGTGTAAGAAGGTGGTCCAGCTTCCTTTTTTTGCATATTTTCTGTCCAATTTTTTCAACACTATTTATTGAAGAGACTGTCTTTACCTCATTGTATATTCTTACCTCTTTTGTCATATAGTAAATGAGAGTATAGGCATGGTTTATTTCTGCGCTCTCTATTCTGTTCCATTGATCAATGTATCTGTTTCTATGCCAGTACCATGCTCTTTTGATTACTGTAGACTTGTAGTATAGTTTGATGTCAGGTAGTGTGATACCTCTAACTTTGTTCTTTCTCAAGATTACCATGGCTATTCGGGTTCTTTTATGATTCCATATAAATTTTAGGAGTGTTTTTTCTGTCTCTCTGAAAAATGCCATTGGTATTTTGATAGGGATCGCATCAAATCTATAGATTGTTTTGGGTAGTATGGCTTCTTCCTTTTTTAAAAATATTTTCTTTAGTTTAGAGATAAGGATTTTTGAATACTGTCCTCTTTAAAGTTTTTCATACTAGCCTCTTTGTTGTCTGACATTATAAAAGAATGTGTGGACCTCAACCACCAATTTGACTTTGGAAAAAAACTTTTAAAAATATTTTTTCTAAATCAAACTTGGTCCTTGGAAATGACACAGACTCAGAACGAATGAACTTTTACCTTACCAGTATTCTTGCCTTGCTCTTCAGTGTCAGTACTACCAATGACCAGATGTTGTTAAAGCATGCATGTTTGAATTTATTTGATACAGTAAAATAGTAACCTTTTAATGATTTTTTTCTGGAGAGTGTGACATTAAGATTACTGCCACCAAGCAACTAATACCCCAAACAACAACTTGGGGTATTACACTAAGATTATTACTCTAGCCCCATCTTTTATTACTGTGAAATCAACTCCTAGACTAATTGTAGCTACCAGAGGGGCTGGGAAGTAGGGCAGAATCTTAGTGACACTCTATTATTGCTTTGACTTGCTTATGTTTTGCAAGACAATATAAGAAAATGCCCAATGAAAACATTTTTGTATTATAACGATTTTGTGAAAAGAGCTCATGATTTCAAAGGTAATTAGGTAAAAGAAGTAAAAACTTAGATGTTCAATCAGTTAAAAATTAATATAAGAAAGCAATAATTTCTTAACTTTCCAATAATTATTTGTCCTTAAAAGAAATTGTTTATAAGTAATGATTATATGTTATATGTTATCATTTCATTGATATTATATGTTATATGTTATTTCATTTCATTATATGTTATATGTTATCATTTATAAGTAATGATTATATGTTATATGTTATTTCAAATATGTTATCATTTCATTTAACTTTGTTATTAAAACATACCATAGAAAATGTGTTTATTGAAATAAGAAATTAAAATATAATTATCTAGTACAATGCTAACCAGACTTTGCTCTCCTGAAACCCTACCATCCACACATTTTTTGTTGGAAAATAATAAAAAAAAAATTCTGTAATTAAAAGAAAGCTCATTAAAGCTATACCTTATAATCTCTCCTTTAAAATTCACAAAAAGATGTTAACTTATTTCACTTAAAAAAAAAGAAAAAAGTGTTTAGATTTTTTATCCATCATTTCCAGAGATATTACATAATGAAAAACTTTTTTAAAGGCACACTGATTATAATTTTCATATCCCAAACTCAACATTTAAGTAAACATTGTTCTATATCATGGTTTGGCAAACTTTTCCAGTAATGGGCCATTTAGTAAATGTTTTTGGCTTTACAAGGCAGGAAGTCTCTATTATTCCTTTCACCACTACTCAGCTCTGTGGTCGTAGTGTGAAAACAGCCATAGACAATCAGAAACAAATGGGTATGACTGTGTTCTAATAAAGCTTTATTTACAAAAACCTGAGGGAGACTTCGTTTGCCCATATGTTGGCTGATTCCTGATATATATAACCTTTTCTCAACCTGTGGTTTACAAGGTCTACAATAGGGGAGGTGCTTTCTTGGTGAAAATAAGAAAGAATAAGTCAAGATTATCTCACTTTCACTTATAGCTGCTCAGTTTATTAGCCATTACTTTTCATGAGTCATCGATAAAACTAAATCCATTCTAATAATTTAATCTCTGCTTTCCTCATCTATAAAATGTAATGAGATTTATATCTAAGAAGCTGTTACTAAGTATCTGTAAAATTTATAAATTACTTCATATGTATGCTTGGCCAAATTTACAGTTATTGTCATTATTGCCTTTTTAGTATTTTACAGATATATGTAATACTTGCATAGAATTTTCTGCTTCTAAAATATAATTTAAAATTATAGATTAAAATTTCTTTACCTTTATATTATGTTTAGTTATTTAAAAATCTTAAAAAAGTATTTTTTTAAAAGACAATCGTTAATTTTTTTGTCTGTTTATAGATTATTTTCTTTTTTATTTATGGAGGTTTCTCAAAAAATAATCCTCAGGGCTTAATATATAATTGTTTCTTTTTTAATATTTCTGTATAACCATTTTACTTTGGTCTAATGAAAAGTGTAATTGTTAAAATGCTCAAATTCACATTTTTATATTTGTTGCCAGAATGTAGCAATGAGCATGTGCCCTACATAAGCAATTAATATCACTTTCAAGAAGGCATTTAAACTCAAGATATACATTTGTTCTTACCCAAACCTTCTTTTATTCTGTAATGTGGCACCCAATTTGGGAGTTTTAACTTTACTAATTTAAATATATCCATCATTTTAAAGGTTTATTTTTATATAGAAAACCATTAAAAGGCAGAATGAATAAAATTACATTTTTACTTACAGATGGAAAGAACATAAAATTATGTAAATTCTGGCTTACATTTGAACTTTTTAAATTAAGGATAGCCTCATAATTTACATGCTAGATTATCAAAACAGTATTCTAAACTACAAACACACAGACAAACAAGACCCCATAATGTGTTTAGAAACAGGATTATATTAGCATAAATATTAAAATTTTTCCAGATGGATACTTCTGAAGAATTGTAGCCATTACCTTTTAGAACCCCTTTGTCTTCTTTCCAAATTAGCTAGTGGTATTAATGAGGTTTTCAGTTTTTGCCTAAGTAGTTTCTTGAAATTGTTATTGGGCTTCAGAGAGATTACCTCAAACTGTATCTATATTTTATTTTATATATTATTACTCTTTCAGAAGGATGTTTTTTAATGATTGAAAATTTCTTATTGGAGACTATATAAGGAAAAGTAAACAAAATTGATTTCTCAAAGAAAAATAGCAGATATTTTTAACTTTCTCTTTTTAAATGTATTTTAAAATAATTACTTGAAAAGATATTATTTGTTAACTGCTCATTTATTTAATCATGATTTATTTCAGAGAGACAAGGGCACATTGTATAATTATAAAATATACTTTAAGGGCAGCATAGGTGAAAGCTTATAATCAGAGAGGGACCAGATCACACACAATCCCCAGGCCCCTGTGGTCTCATAGAAATCTGTGCCCAATGGGTGGTACTGGACTCCATTGATAATCACTGCTCCTCCAGTAAAAGGTGCTTCATGAACTTCCTGAGTGATTTATGCATTGTAGGGACAGTGAGTCAGAGAACTTCTAAGTGAAGTTTTAAGAATAAAATATGCTCCTGAGTGAGGGAAAGGCCCAGATACAAAGTGAGAACTTCCCAAGTCCAGCAGCTCTCATGAACCTGTTCTTCCTATTCTTTATCACATTATGTTTTCACTTTATTTGGGGACATTCGTTATTACTGACAAATAACACAAGAGACAGGAAAGAATACAAAAATCCAGTTGATGTTTTTCAGGCATGATTCAGGCACAATTTCCTGAAAATTAGTATTTGACATGATCCATTAATGATGGATAGATAATTTATAGGTGGTGGTTGTAATAAAAGGACTCTTTTTGTAAGGCTTTACTATGCGTATGTTATATTACTCTGTGAGATTCCAGGTGTATAGGTTAATGTCTCCTCCATAAAAAAGATAACCAACAAAGGCTATGCCTTAACTTTTTTTGATCTGTTTATTTTCTATGAAATATTAAAGTATTTTTATATCTAGTACTGTTTTTACATTCATACATTTCTCCCATTTTTGTGGTTTTGATAACAATATTTGAAGAATTTTCTCCTGTGATATGTTGTTTTTTCTTGTTATTTACATCTTAAAATTAGAAATGTTTTAAAAGTAGATTACTTGTATGAGTATGTTGATTCTACATGATCTTTTTTAAAAAAATACAAATTCAGGATGGATAGAATGATATATTAACAATGAAAATATTCAGATAAAATATAGTAGAATAAATGATATCTTTTCTACCACCACAAAATATATCTTAGAACAAAGTGGATAGCATTGTGTTTATAAGTGCTGGAAGACATCTTAATCAAATTAAGTCACATCTAAAACATGTATCTAATTACAGCTCAGGGCAATAACAGTATTAATGAGCTACTTTTCTAAGATTTACAGAGTGTTACACCTAATTGATTTTACATTAACAACAGCCTGAATCACTTTTTAAAACCAAGTTATTTCTAATTATTGAAACTGTGACTTGATTTTGAATTAAAACTTAAAAGATCAAATCAAGATACTTAAAAACAACATGCATTCTTTCAAATATCTAAAGGAATAGCTGTGATAATGCCCATAATTCCTTTTAGTACGTTAGTATGCCTTATGATGTCAATATTGTTGTTGAAAGGAAAAAGGCATTTACCTCTAAATAGCACCAGTATTATAACCATTTGATTATTGTTCCTAAAATGACCATTACTACATAAGTGAGCTGGACTAGTGTAACGTTGGTATGCATCAGGCATAGGCCCCTTCACACGAAATAACATTCCTCCAGCCACCGGGTGCCTCTTGCAACTCTGTTGCCAACCTCCTTCTAAAAAATTGTCCTGAGATGGAGTGTTTTCACACAAGGATTGCCAATGTAGACATGTAAAGACATAGACCCCTCTGCAATTCTGCAATGCAGCATAACTATAAAGAACTAATTATTTATAACAGCTAGACAGTGTCTTGGTAAGAACATGGAACAAAGTAGAACTCTCAAAGCTAATGATTGAAGTATGATTGATGTACTTTGGAGAGTTTAACAAAATTGAATACCCACATACAATGTAACTCAGCAATTCTTCTCTTAGGCTATATAGCAAATTGGCATGCCTCTATGCATGCTCCAAAACCCATGTACAAAAAATACTCTTAGAGGCAGTATTAAGAACACTGAAATGACTCAAATATCTATCAATAGAATATTAACCTGTACAAAATGCTACTGTATGAAAAATGAATGAGTTACTGCTACCTAAAAGGATGTATTTCACAGACAGAATGTGTGTGTGTGTGTGTGTGTGTGTGTGTGTGTGTGTGTGTGTGTGGTTCCATAAATATAAAATACAAAGTTTGGCAAAATTGATTTATGGTATTAAAAATCAGGTTCATACTTAACTTTGGGTAGGAGGAGGAAATATTGATTCAGAGATGACAGATTAGGGGCATTTAGAATTTCAGTAATTTTTTAAATTGGTTGGTAATTATAAATTTGTTCATTTTGTGATAATTTATTGAAATAAACACATGATTTGGACAATTCATGTGTTAAATTTTTAAAAAATGACTAAAAAGGTTTTTACAAAACCTTTTAAGGCCACTTTTTTGTATGGTTAAGGTATAAATTTCATTTTTGTTCTTGGTTAGAAACAAATTTGAAGGTGATAATATTATGTTCAAATCAGTAATGAATTAGTGTCCAGATCAAGATTCATATTCTTATACTTCAATAAAGTATTGGTATAACTTTGGGAAAGTTATCTGACTTTTCTGCGCTTTGTTCACCCTGTCTACATAATTGACAATCTACAGATTTTGAGTTTCATACTTCTGCAACTATTCAGTTTATAAGAGGACTATTTCATATTTGGGCTCTCTGAAAGAGATTGAAACAACCATGTTACCCTTTTTTCTTAAAAATATAAACTGCCTTTTTAAAAATAATCTAGGCACAATATTACCTAGAAGGAATAAAAAGGAATATATATTCAGATTTCATTTGTAATACATTTTTTGCCACACTATTTCATTCTGATTATTGAATTATAAGTGCAGGTGTTGGGTGAGCTTGCCAGTGCTACTTCATTAAAGCTAATTCATAAGGGAAGAGCTTGCTCTTTTTTTTTTTATTATGCTGCCCTGCCTTGTCATGATTGGAGATACAGAAATCAAAGGAAAGCATAAGTTGACCTGGAGACAGAAATCACATGTAGCGATGATGGAGTTTTTTATAGAGAACTCATGAGATGCCGAACTGAATTACTTATCTCCAGACTTCTTTTATATGAAACAGAAAGTTTTGATTAATTAAATGCTATTAAGGATTTTACATAATATACAAATAAACTTAATCTTCCTTGATGGGGCTAACACATGTAATTCTAATAAGCTATTCTTTGATAAAATAAGATTAATTTTAACATTAATTATTGGTAAATATAATGGTGAGTGGTAAACATTGAGCATAAAACTGCTTAATTATTGCCCTTCCTTTGTAACTTAAAAAACTAATTTTCATACACCTCTACTCCTAGTCTTGGAATCTCTGTGAACTATTGCTGAAATGTGCTTCTCCATTTCTCATCTCTGAATACAAAATTAGTCTAGTCTGCAATGTCTTTTAGTTATAGTATATCACTGGACTTGTAATTTGAAAGAGACATGAAGTATTTATATTCAGGTTTTAGAAATAAACTAGGTTCAAATATTCACTCAGTCATTTAGTAGCTGTGTAGTTACAAACAAATTAATCAAATTTTTAAGTTTGAAGTTCTTATATATAATATGTATAAAATAAAGTTTTTCTCTTAGTATTTTTATGTCTGATATTTAATTTTAGCCATATAATTAATTGAAGGTCTTTTCCCTATATTGTTTGTTTTATAGAAATGATAGATTAGCACTACTGCCTTTGGTTTTACACACACATATTTACACACATACTACACACACAGACATCTTGTTAATGCTACGTGCATGTATTTCAAATGTATGGTATACATAACACTACACAAGAAAGCTATCTCCAAATTATTCTACATAATTTTGTTAGTCTTCCTTCTCATCGAAGAATTTAGGATTGACAGTGTGAAATGTCAGGAAATTGTAATAGTGCCAGTTATAATACTCAGGGTCACATTTTCTGCAGCTGGTTGTGATGTTCCTTATAATTGTCATGTAACAAATTCAAAGTAGCAGCTTTACGATTGTCAAGATAGATCCTGTGTTTCTCCCTATGTATGTCACCTATAAGCTATAATAGTATATAAATGAGTTGTCTCACTCTTGTTGAATTTTATCAAATGTATTCTTACTACCTATTAGGAAACAATATAAAAATATTTTTTCCAGTGAACTGACAAGGAATTGAGGTAATCAGAGAACCTGTGATGCTTTGATTCCCTTCTTAGCACTGAGTTCAAAGCTGAATTATCTAACAAGTTCATTACAGTTGTCTAAGTCTAATAGGACAGCTGTGTCAGGGCCGACAGATATGGCTTATATTAGGAAATATAGATAACATAAGCCCTCTGGAAGGAATACTCCAACTAGCAAGCAAGAATATGCTGCATAAAACCAGGAAAGTGCCTATAAATTTAACAACATGGATTCAGTAATATAATCTATAGAATGCAAAGAAAGGTAACAAAGCATAGTGTTTTAATATCTGAGTTGAATCAAACTGCTTAGGATGGATTTCTTTCTTTTTTTCTTTTTTTCTTTTTTTTTTTCCATTACTCCACAGCTATGTCACCTTAATAAATGTATTCAATACTTCCAGCTTCAGTTTCCTCATTTGTTTAATGGAAATAATAATATTTAATTATGTGAATATCACAGTACTCACCATGTATTTTATCTACTTTCTCATTTCACAGTTACCTGGAAGGAATTTCAAGGGACAGTGACTTATTCTGGCTTAAAAGTATAATCTTATACATGTATATGTATACTTTTTTTTTACTGAAACAGTGGAATACTTATTTTTGATTCTCTAATCTCTCTTTCCTTCATGACAACACACAGTGGATGAAGGAGAAGGCTTGCAAACAACTCTATACCCTTCCATACTGTCCCCAAACACAACAACTTTTTGGGTAAGCATTTTTTTGCCTGATAGAGTTGACTTCTCAGTAGCTGTCATCTGCAGTTTAGGCTCCTAATTAAACAGTTATGGTACCCATTTCCTAAGGCAATTACCTCAGAAGAGAAGCTTACTTTTCACTGTGTTGTTTACCCATAAAGAATACTTATTACAAGCAGAAGGCTACAGTGGTCTCATCAATTCTCTTTCTTACTGAAGAACAGTTATGTATTTTTGGAACTTAAATATTTATCTGGTCAACAATGGTTGAAGTACAATGGTTGAAGTAGCATTTTCTTTCCTTAAAAATATTTAAGCATTCTATTTTGTTATATTATTCTGGCATAAATTGGTGCTGTCAAAGACTTAAAACACATTTTCCTTACCTGTCACATGCTCTTTTTCTGTCTAGATGCCCAAGACTTTATTCTTTGCCTTAAAGTCTGGCAGTTTTATTAGACTATGTGTTGATAATTTGGGGTTATTATATAGTTTTCATTTATTTTAAATCAATAAAGTTTTCCTAAACTCTAAATTTTAGTGTATGTTTTACTCTCCTGCTTGTTTTCCTTCCCAGGAAGTCCTATTACCTTGGAGTTTCATTGCTTACATTTAATATTCATTACTTTCTCTTGAATAATTTATATCACTTTATGTTTGACTTTTAAAATATTTTTATGGTCTATGATTCTTAAAATATTATCATTGCTTTAATTTACTTGTGTATTCTTATTTGTTTGATCTTAATTTTTAAATGGTATTTTTCAATTTAATTCTTTCTTTGGTTCTTTCTCATTTTAGATTATGTTTAATTTTCACACATTGCATTTTCATATCTTGTATAAATGTCTTAATATCTTTTAATTATTTGAAAAAATTACATTAAGATTTGATATTTTTAAGCAAATTTTTGTGAATATATTGTCTAGTAGTGTTTTTAATTCAGTTTTTCATGATAATTTCAAGTAGGATTAAACCTTTATAACTTTCTACTGATTTGGTGTGTGTGTGTGTGTGTGTGTGTGTGTGTGTGTGTGTGTGTGTGTAATTAGTTTTCTTAATTTTTAGTCACAGACTTGATTTGGTAGCTTTGCTAACTTAACAGCATCAGTTTTCCTTGTTTTATTTTTTTAGTTTATAGTAGTTTATTTGAATATGTATTTTATTTTTTTCTATTTTTTAAATTAAGTGTATTGGGGTACATTAGTAAATACAATTATATAATTTCAGATATACATTATAATTTGACATCTGTATATTCTATTGTATGTTTACCACCCAAAATCCTGTGTCCTTTAGCTACCATATATATATTTGATCCCCTTTACCACCTTATTCTCCCCTACCTCAATATATTTGACCCCCTTTACTCCATCTACCTCCTGTACCTCCGTTATTGCCTACCCTCTGGTAACCACTAGTCTATAGTACAAAATGATATGCCTAGGTGTAGTGTTTTTGTTTTTGTTTTCTTTTTTTATGCATTTATCCTGCTCAGTGTTCTCTGAGCTCCTGGATCTGAAGATTATTGTCTGACATTAATATGGGGAAATTCTCTCACCACTAGAAGAAATGATAATTATGTGACATGACAGAGGTATTAGGTAATTCTACAATGGCAATCATATTGCAACATAAATTTTTAAACTTATGCAATATAATCAATTATATCTCAATTTTAAAAATGTGGAAACAATGAGGAAATTGTTGGTCATTATTGTTTCAAATATCTCTGTTTCTTTTGCTCTTTGTACCATTCATTACCCATGTGTTTCACCTTCTATTTTTGTCCTACAATTCTTGGATAGTTTTTTCTTTTTCTTCTAGCTTTTGTTCTCTTTCTTTTTCAACTTTATCTTTTATTTATTTATTATTTATTTATTTATTTATTTATTTATGCCAATTTATTTTTTTCTATTTTATATACACAATTTTTAAAAAAACATTTTATTTATTTTTTTATTTTCTTCCTGTCCACTCCCCTTTCCCTTCTGGTAACTACTAGTCAATTGTCCATGTCCATGAGTCTCTGTTTGTCCTTCCTGTTCATTTGTTGTTTTTAGATTTATATCCCACATAAGTGACATCATGTGATTTTCAACCTTTTCTGTTTGGCTTATTTCTTAGTCTGATTTTTTCAAGGTTCATTCATGTTGACACAAAAAACAGTATTTCATCTCTTCTTGCTGCTGAGTAATATTCCATTGTATATATGTACCACAGCTTCTTTAGCCAATCATGTATTGTAGGTCACTTGGATTGCTTCCATGTCCTAGCCACTGCGAATAATGCTGCTATGAATATCAGTGTGAAAATATCTTTTGGGATATGGGTTTTTAAGTCTTTGGGGTAAATACTAAGTAGAAAGTAGAGGGATTGCTGAATCATATGGTAGATCAATTCTTAGTTTTTTGAGGAACCTCCATACTGTTTACCGTAGTGGTTGTACCAATTTGCAGTCCAACCAGCAGTATATGAGGGTTCCTTTTTCTCACATCCTCTCCAGCATTTGATATTACTTATCCTGTTGATTATAGCTATTCTAATAGGTGTGAGATGGTATCTCATTGTGGTTTTGATTTGCATTTCCCTAATAGCTAGCAATGTTGAGCATCTTTGAAAATATTTGTTGGTCATTTGTATGTCGTCTAGGGAGAAGAGGCTTTTCAGGTCCTATGCCCATTTTTTGATTGGATCATTTTGTTTTTTTGTTGTTATTGAGTCGTGTGAGTTCGTTGTATATTTTGGATATTAGGCCCTTATTGGAGGTGTTGCTTTCAAATATATTTTCCCATTCTGATGGTTGTCTCTTTACCTTGTTGACAGTTTCTTTTGCTGAGCAGAAGCTTTTTAGTTTGATGTAGTCCCATTCGTTTATTTTAACTTTTACTTTCTTTATTTTTGAAGTCAAATTCATAAAATCCTCTTTAAGTGCAAGGTCCTTGAATTTAGTTACTATGTTTTCTCCTATGTAATTTATTGTTTCAGGTCTTATACTTAGGTCCTTAATCCATTTTAAGTTATTTTTGGTGTGTGATGATATACAGTAATCTAGTTTCATTCTTTTGCAGGTGGCTTTCGAGTTTTCCCAGCACCGTTTATTGAAGCTTTCCTTTCTCCACTGTATGTTTTTGGCTTTTTTTGTCAAAAATCATTTGTCCATATAAATATGGGTTTACTTCTGGACTCTCAGTTCTGTTCCACTGGTTCTTGTGTCTGTTTTGCTTCGAATACCATGCTGTTTGATTACTGTCATTTGTAGTATAAATTGAATTTGGGCAGAGTGATGCTTCCAACCTCATTCTTTTTTCTTAGGATGGCTTTGGCAGTTTGAGGTCTTTTGTGCTTCCATACAAATTTGATATTTTTTGTTCTGTTTCTTTAAAAACAAAGTCATTAGGATTTTGATGGGGATTACATTAAATCTGTGTAATGCTTTAGGTAATATAGTCATTTTTACTATATTAATGCTTCCAATCCAGAACATGGAATATCTTTTTATTTCTTCATATCTTCTTCGATTTCTTTAATAGGGTCTTGTAGTTTTTATTATATAGGTCTTTCACATGTTTCATTAAATTTATTCTGAGGTATTTTATTCTTTTTGTTGTAATTGAAAAAGGAATTATTTTTTCAATTCCTTTTTCTGACACTTCATTATTATAGTATAGGAAAGCTATGGATTTTTGAACATTGATTTTGTATTCAGAAACTTTACTATATTTGCTTGTTGTTTCTAGTAGTGTTTTTGTGGAGTCTTTAGGGTTTTCTATATAGAGAATCATGTCATCTGCAAATAGTGACAGTTTGACTCCTTTGTTCCCTGTTTAGATGTCTTTTATATCTTTCCTTTGCCTGATTGCACTAGCTAGGACCTCCAATGTCATATTGAATAACAGTGGTGATAGTGGACAGACTTGCCTTGTTTCTGATCTTAAAGGGAAGAGTTTTAGTTTTCACCATTAAGTATAATGTTGGCTAAGGGTTTGTCATATATGGACTTTATTATGTTAAGGTACTTTCCTTTTATATCAATTTTGTTAGATGTTTTGATCATAAATGAAAGCTATAACTTAAATGTTTTTTCTGCATCTATTAATATGATCATATGATTTTTATTTTTTATTTTGTTTATGTGGCGTATCACATTGATTTTTGTATGTTGAACCATCCTCGTGCCCCTGGAATGATCCCCACTTGATTGTGATGTATACTTTTTATAATGTATTGTTGTATTCTGGTCAACATCTTTGTCCTTGAGTAAACATGGAATACTAAAAATTAAGGTCTCCATAACTTTTTTGGCAATGGTTCTCACAGAGGTATGGAGGGTAACCTTAGTCAGTTTAATTAAACAGACATAAAATCTTCAAATTAATCTTAGGACTATTTATTTTTGATGCTCACCTTCTGATGATTCAGTAGGTCAAAGGCAGATATTTGCAGGTACACTACTAATGGAATTTGTAGTCCACATGTTGGTCAGTAAAATAATCCTAATTGGAAAAGTTGTAAACATTGGTCATTCTGACAGATATGTCACTTAAAGTACACAATTTGCACAACAAAAAGATCATGGTTGGTCTCTGTATAAGACACACTCTTAGACATGGACAGTGGATTAATGATTACTACAGGGAAGAGGGGAGAGGGAGTAGATAGGGGCAAATGGGATTAAATATTTGGTGATGAATGGAAATCCATGGGAACACAGTGCAATATATATACAACATACTGTTGAATTATACACTTGAAACTTACTGAAATTTGTTGAGCAGTGTCACCTCAGTAATTAAAATAAAAGATACACCCTGCTTGGAGGACAATATAGACATTGTAATACCAGGCAGCTACTGACTTTGTTATAATTTGAGTTATAGTACACAGAGGGTATAACATTATAATTCTGATCCAAAACATGTGAAAATGTGTGGCTTTTTATTGAGCGAAAGACATTACCATCTAAATTAGCAAAATGGTAAAATGAAATGATAAGGAAGTTAAGTGCATATCCTTTCTAACAGAATCATTAAAAATAATTTGGTTTTCTTTATGCCTGAAACAAAACTTAAACATATAACAATTAGGACATATACATAAAATTAATCTGATAGCAAGGAAGAAAAATATTTTAATCAAAATATTTCTGTTAGAAAACATCAAAATGTTTAAAATCTCATTGAAAAACAATGTAATATGTATTAATTTCAAGTGATTACATAGTCTTGTATTTCCAATGTTTACATTCACAAAAGTATGTTATTTTCTGAGGTTGTTAGGCATTGCTTCTCTTTGTAGTTAATCTTAAAGTTATTTCATCCAAAGCATCTTCTGCTTGGTCAAAGGGTATTTTTATTTTAACATTAATATCCTTGGTTCACTGTCATGTACCAATTATCAAATTGCTTTTGCAAGCTGTATAAAGATATATGTGGACATGTAGTTTTAATACTATCTGTGTTTAGGCAACTGCAGTGAATATTGTGGTATGTTGCTTATATACCATTTTCTCCACTTTCAGGAATAAAATACTCCTCCCCCTACCCCAGTGTTGGGAGTCTTGGTACCTGAGAACCATCAGCTGAGTCCCTCTCTAAGAAAAATTACTATGTGAAAGCAGACCTCACATGAGGCCATGTATCTTCCCTGGGCATCCTTCACCTAATGACTGGCCAATACAGGAGTATAAGTACCTGTACCCTTCCTTCAATATAGGACAACTCTTCAGGACTATCAGCTCTAGAGTTACTTATAAAGCCTTACTTGTTCCTAAATTTCAGTTCAGCTTCTCTCTCTTTCCAACTCTTGCCACCAACTTGTCCAAACGATAACCTTTTGCATCTGCTCTTCTAAGATGTCTACATTGGTTTCTATGGGGTGGTGGTCAACTTTGCTCTAGTCAAGTATACAACTAACTGGAAATTTCTGTTGAAGTGTACTTTGAAGCTTTGAATGAAGCTCTTCCTGAGAACAATATGGGCTGCTTCAATGTTAATAATGTATCTAAGATACTCGTCATGGCAACATAGCTGATGATAGCCAGCTGGTGGAAGCAGCTGGCTTCACTGCTTAGGTGATTTTGAGGAATTATGTAGGCCAGATCAATACTGACTGTGCACTTTTGCTGGCCTGCCAAACCACTCACATCACTTGCAAATTTGTTGAACTAAAGAAGGACTATTCATTATTCTGGTAAGAAGCTGGATGATGGCTTCAAGTTCCTGGAATTGGGTGATGCTTCCATCATTGATATAGTGTCTAACAAGCCCATATATGCTGAGAACTTGTCTATCTTCCTTTTGGTTGCTTTGATGTTTGTGACATGAGATACACAGTTGTGGGTATCATCAAAACAGTGGACAAAATGGTTGCTGGAGCTGGCAAAGTTACCAAGTCTGCCCAGAAGATCAAATGAATATTATCATAACACCTATCACTCCATTCTTAACTAGTGGTGAAAAAAAGTCTTAGAATTGTTATGATTGACTACTTAAGTTTAATAGTAAGAGACATTAATGATAACAATGCATAATAAAACCTTTAGAAGGAAAAAGTATTTTGTAGATGTTTGTGTATGTCTGTGTCAGTTTTAAGTCATTAGTTTTCAAAAGCAATATTTTTAAAAAAATATAAAACGTGACCCCAAATTTGTCAAAATTTTGAAACTTGTTAAAACAAAGTTTGGGGGAGGAAAAATATCCCCTACCACCAAAAGACCAACCCAACTCCTATCCCAGTTTACTGACTTAGTAGCACTTGCCATCTTTCCTCCCTTGCTCAACAAAGTAGATCCCTAATCACTTGTTCTCCTTTCTAGCTGATCACAGCTATTTACCTATCCAGACTTAAGTGAGATGCAGAATATTTAGAGAAACCTAGATGTCCTTCAGGAGACTTGTTGCTAAGTGTAATAGTGATAATTACTTATATTACTACTGCTTTCCAATCAAATAAAAAAAAATTGAAAACTT
This sequence comes from Cynopterus sphinx, assembly GCA_030015415.1. Taxonomy (NCBI): domain Eukaryota; kingdom Metazoa; phylum Chordata; class Mammalia; order Chiroptera; family Pteropodidae; genus Cynopterus; species Cynopterus sphinx. Next base: position 17,570,064 of record CM057389.1, on the reverse strand, counting down.
TCTTACAAAGAGATCACAATCTGAAGGCATTGCTTAAAATCTCTATCTTTTTGTCAGTCTGAATTATCTTTGATTCTAGCTAAGTAAAATTTGTTTAAGAGCTAGAAATCATCTAGCTGTTTTTCAGCCTCATCACCTTCTAATGTCTATGTTATTTCTTTGAAAAAATAACTTAAAACATTAGCTGAGGTGGGAGGTGACAGTAGTGGTGGAGACAAGAAAAGGTGCTTTCTTGTTTCTGAAGAGGAAATTTAGTGCCCTCGGTATCTTTTCCCTATATGCTTATTTTTTCCCTGCCTCTCTGTCTTAAAGAAAGTGGCCCAGGACTAACCACTATACTTCTTTTTGTCTCCCAAGCAGTCAGCTGAACAACATGTGATGTCATAATCACAATGATGCTGGAATGTGCAGGAAACAGACGGTGTAGAGAAGAAGAAATGAACAACCTTAGGTTCTTCTCAGTTTTATAGTGTTCTGGGAAAGAGCTAATCAAAGAACCAAGAGGGAGAGGCCCTGCAGCCATTATAAATTATATGTTTACAAGATTTGAACCAAACCAGCAGCTGGAAGACGGACTCAGAGCATTTCACAGCAGCCTTCCCTCCAGGGACAGGTCCTCTGCTGGGGGTTAGAGGATTTCTTCAGAGAAGGTGCCACAGAAGGCTGGGCAAGAGAGCAGATGAGAAAAATCTAGGCTAATTCTATTATGTAGTGCCCCCCCAACAAACAAACAAACAAACAAAAACACTTGTATGTCTCAAGAGTAATGAATTCCTTGCCCCCCAAAAGAAAGTCCTGTATGTAAACCTCTGTCTCAGAGTGGGCTTCTCAGAGGAACTGACCATAGACAACTGGAGCCAGGTATCACCAAAGTTGCTAACCCTAAAAGGGGAGTTCGGAGTTAGATTGCTTACTGGCTGGTTGGCAGTGAAAACACCATCATTAGTGATTGTTGGGTCACTAATAGCCATGTCTTGTGGCATGGGTATAACTATTAAAATTCCATTGATGTTGAACTGAGATAACATATCAGTAGAAGAGAATGTACTGGAAAGTGTGATGACTTTGGATTTTGAGAGTTATATAGGTATAAGTAAGAATAACTTTATGAAATCCAATAGATGCTGCTGAGTTCAGTTTATGCCTTAGAAACCCTGAGGATTAATCTTCAGTGAAAAACTAAGTGTGAAAGCCAGATGGCTTCCTTTGTACCATGTGGAGGGACTCTCATTTCCTCCAGCTAGAATATAGCAAATACATAGGATCAGTGTTAAGACATAATTATGAGAGAGACAGAGCTGTAGAGAAGGTTGTATTCTCAATCCCAGCAAAATGTTACATTAAGATCAGGGACCTGTTGGGAATGACTGGGACTCTGAGACTTCTATGTAATTACCTTTACATATGCACTCAGAAATCTTCAAATCTCAAAAGATCCTGGGACCTTTGCACTTACAAAATTGTCCTTCTGTGTTTCTCTCAAAGTGTAGAACTAACCTCCTGGTTAAAGAAAATACAGATTTTTCAGAAACATTAAATTTCTGTGTACTCCTGGCTACAGTTTTAACAATTAGTTTCACATTAGTTTCCTGTGGCTGCTGTAACAAATTACCTCAAGCTTGGTGCTTATAAAAACAAACATTTATTCTCTTAAAGTTCAAAATCAGTATTATTTAGTCTAAATTAAAATGTCAGGATATGCTTTCTCTTGGGATGCTCTAGAGAAGAATCCACTTTTTTGCCTCTTTTAGCTTCTGGAGGCTACTGGTATTCCTTGGTTTATGGTTACTCACCTTGCTCTATTCTTCTGTGTATTTCATATCTTCCTCAGCCTTACTCATATAGGGATGTATGTGATTACATACAGTACCCATTTTGATAATCCAGGATAATCTTTCTATATCAAGATCTTTAATCTCATCTCAATGATCCTTTTTTTTCGTAAAGTAACGTACAGGTCTCATAAAGTACAGGTTTCAAGGATTATTAGTACTTGATGTCTTTGGGTGGCCATGAGACTGCTGCAAGTATTCACAACAGTGTCTTATGTGGAAAGAGCTAGGCACAGTCAAAAAGAAACAGATTATTTCTGATCAAGCAGGAAGAAGTAGAGATGTTTTTCTTTTATGCAGTGAGGACTAGGAGGAATAAATGTGTAACCCTGGTGATCCACTTTAGCATCCCTTAGTATTTTTTTTCCCTAATTGTAACTGTGAATATATATGTGTGGCATTCCTAGCCTGAGAAGAGAACAGTTACAAAGTGCTCAGATTACTCAGGAATAAGAGTTTGACTACCATCTCCATATCAATCATTCAAACCTGCAGTGGTGATAACTGAAAGTGAGAATTTAGAATAGATAATGGAGGAAAAAGATGATGGAAACCAGTGATAACTCTAAAAACAACCATAGAGCTGGGCCTGTATGTCACTAACCTCTTTCTTCCAAATTTCAAATAAGTGAGCCCACAAGAGTCTTGGAGGAGCTTCTTCCCATTTATGTGTGGAGAAGTACATTTATGTAGCACATGAAGGCATGAAATTGTGGAGAAGATATGTTCATGCTCCTGAATGTTCAGGGCTTCCAAAGCAAAAATACAGGCAATCTAGGTTAAAGGATGGTTGGATAGTAACCCTAAGAGTAAAATTCTTCTGAGAGACTTATTAATTTATCTCTTCTGAACCATGTGTTTACTTTTTGAAGGAGGATAAAATCCCAAGCCATTAATTTACATTCCAAAAGATTATAAAAACCTGGGGACTTCTCTCAAAGATTTGTTTACCTTAGGGAAATGAGGTTTCTCTACCTTTCTCAGGAGATGAAGTAGTGTTTGTGCAGCAGTTTCTTTATAAGTGTCCAAATTTATCACATCAGGGTTTCTCATCGGTGTTACAGTCCCCCGTATGTGCATCTGACAACTGTATTCATTGCACTGACCCCAAGAGAACAGCTTCATTGAAGTATAATTGATATGTGAAAAACTGCACATATTTATTGTGTACAGTTGGATGAGTTTGGCATAGGCTTATGACTTGTGTACCAATATGAACTGTAAATAAAGAGGGGAAAAGAGCTTGCTTATTTAACACTTTGTTTGGTATAGTTTTTAAATTGGCTTGGTATGTTAGTGCAAGCTGAAAATAATATTTTTGGGTGCACTACAGCCCCACTTGAAGTGAATTGAAAAACACTAAAGAGGGGAAATTTTTGTGATGAGTAGAGCTTTTGCCCTGCATCTGGACTTCCACTCTTAAAATGGAGAAAAAGCCCATGGAAAGTGTGTAATACACACACACACACACACACACACACACACACACACACACACACACACAGAAACAAAATGAATTGTTTGACTTGATTGGTTGGTCTGGGTCTAAAATAAGATATATTAGATCAAGACAAGGAGACATGTAAATGGAACTACAATAGTGGTAAACATGAAGTGTGAAGGGTGATTTAGCTATTGTAACTGCCACATATTTAACCTGTCACCAACAGGAAATAATGATGAACTTTTATTGTGTTACTGTCTTTTAAGGAGATTAACCAGCCACTTTGCTGTGGCAAAGAGATGACATTGGAACTCCTTCAATCTCAAAAGGGGTGACAATTCATCTTGACCAAAATCAACACATGTTAAGTATGGGATTCTTTGTCTTTGTTCATTCAGGCTGCTAAAACAGAATACCACAGTCTAGGTGGCCTTAAGAAAACAGAAATTTATTTCTCACACATTTGGAAGCTGGAAAGTCCAACATCATAGTGCCAGCAGGTTCAGTGTGGTAGCTGGTGAAGGCCCACTTCCTGGCTCATAAATAGTACCTTCTCACTGTGTCCTCACATAGTGGAGGGGTCACGGTATCTTTGTAGGTCTTGTTTATAAGGACACTAATCACATTCAGAAAGGCTTCACTCTCATGACATAAACATATCCCAAAGCCCCTACTTCCTAATATCATCACATCAGATTTTTGGAGGGACACATACATTCAGACCATAGCACCTTTTCTCTATGCATGTTTTTGGCCAGAACCACTAAGTGTCACAGAGTGTTTTCTTTAGCAACACAGGATCCTGAATAATACTGAATTGGATAGAAAGTCCCATTTTATATATAAAAAAATTGCAACACATAACTTAAAATCCAAGAGTTTTATTACATATTGTACCAATAAATATTCAGAAGGTTCTGGCTTAATAAAGCAAAGTGATTGCCTGTTGAAGGTGCAGCTAAAGTGCCAGTAGTATATGATACTGTAGGGGAACAGAATTTGCCACCTCAAAATATGTCTCTTTGGCATAAAGATTATTTTAGGTTGATTATTTTTAAGGAACTGCGGACAGGAAAATCTCTAATATTGAGTGGAAGTTAGTCTTTTGTAAGTGACATTGTATGTATAAGGAAAATCTCCATTTGTAAAGGTATCTCTCTTTTTGTATCTGGAGGAGGATGGGACCAAATATCTAGAAACTCTTATTAATGCTAAAGGCAAAGACAAATCTCTATAACAACTTTACCCTGTTTACTGGATTTTCCTGGTAATCTCCCATAATTGACTCCCCACTACCATCTTCTTTTGTCTGTAGCTGAAGATGGTATTTAAAGTGGTATCTTTGGCCCTTTTGTCAAGTTACTCAGTTTTCTTAAGTCACTCACATGTATCTGTGTTATTCAACTTTTGTAAATCTTTGTCCTGTTAATCCATATTATATTAATTTAATTATTAGGACAGCCAAAGAATGGAGACGGGTAAAAGGAAATTTTCTCATCCCCAATAATACTATGTGAGGATAAGGGACTATATGCTAGGTTAAAGTTTATATTCTAAATCAGTGACAATTATGAGGCCTTGTGCCTCTAATAAATAGAATACATGAGTGTAATCTATGAGACATAAGTAGGAGTGGCCTCACATCAGCATTCCTAATGACATGCTTGGGGTCTTCCTATCCACACTACTGTGGGCTGTTTAGAAGCCTTGGTTCCCAGAGGGGAAAAAAAAATGCTTCCATTAGGAGACACAGCCAGAATACAATGAATTTTTAAATTATGATTGTCACTCCACTTCAGATTCCCCATTCAGGAGAAGAGTAAGCAAGAAAAGAGTGGCTTTTTCTTTACCGTTCTAGCAGGACATAGTAAGACTAATATTACACACTTTGGCACTCCGGTGACCCATCTGTGCATCTTTCCTTTGTCCTTGACAGTGATTAAAAAAAAATTTAGTACCCATGGTCTGAGAAGTATTTGGTGACTAGAAGCTTAGATCACTCAGAGATAAATTTATTAGTTAAACCATCAGGCAAAATTCTGAAACCAGTACAAGTTTGAGCCAAACATGAGGGGAATCTAGACTTGGTAGTATATTTCATATAACATCAATTGTAGTTACAGGTATACAGCTATAGGAAGATAGGAACCAGGAATATCAGTGGGGATTTTAGATCTTCTTACTAGGTGTCAACTTGTAAATACTTTAGGAAAAGCTGTCAATCACAATTAGGAAGAGTATGTTCCCTAACATATACAAATAAGTGGTTCCAAGGAATACAAGGATAGATTTATATTGGATATTCTTAGGGCTCCGGAGAGTTCCCCTTATACTAGAATAAATCATTTATTCATCAGGTGCTGGGAGTTTTGGCAGCTGATAATTATCAGCTGAATTCCTCTTCAAGAATTGTTCTCATCTGAAGGAAATTTTCTTGCTGAAAGTTAATCCTCTTACCCAAGAAGCCATTATTCAATGACAGGTCAATGCAAAGAATATAAAGGATAAGTTCCTTTGCTTCAGTTTGAGACAAATCTGTATGTCGTCTTCCTCTGAGTTTATTAGCATAGTCCTTTTTTGTAACTGAATTTTAGTTCAAATTCTTGTTCTGCCAAATTTGATTTTTATAATCCATGATGTTTATCAGCAGAGCACTTCCTAAATATCTTCTGGGCATAAATCTCTGTCTCAGATTCTATTTTTCAGAGTACCTACCTTCAAAGTCCACTTGTTTATATTCTGATTTATGAGATTATGAAGCCACTGATAGATTTATATTCTGATTTATAAAAGCAGAAAATGCAAAAGTTTTTTCTTCGCCAAAATAATGTGAAACTATTGTTGATAGGCAATATGTACTCGTTTTGAAGTTAATGCATCTCTGAAATAATAGACATTTTATCAAAAAACAATTGGAATATAGGGAGATTTTTCTAAATGTTATATCAAATATCCTGCTATCCATAGATGGTATATCCTCATTTAGTTTTTTATACTACCCAGAAATTATTTCCAGGTGTCATCTAGATGGATATATTATAAATAGTGGATTAGATTATTCCTAGTTCCTCCAAAATCTGTCTTATAATCATGATTTTATTCATTAACCTAATACTCAATATTGCTTTCTTTTTAATATTTTGTTTAGATTTAGAGTCTTTAAGATGTCTCATTTAGAATGCTCAGTTATCAATAGCCTGTGCTGTATGTGTGCTTTTTAGTCAATAATGGTCTTTGCAAGTTGCACAAATTAATTCCAAAACACATGTGGGTAAACAAACATACCTAATTACCTCAACTTAGCAAATTCAAGTTATGCCCTTTATTTCCTCTAAAACTGAAGGTAGTCTTGCTTTTTTAAATGTAATCCCGCTATTAAAATGATCACATACAGATTAGTTGAACTCTGATGTACAGTTTAGAGTCCTTCTAGGCAGTTCTGGAATTTTAATGAATCTAGAGAAAAAGACTAAGGCTTGTTGCCCTTACACTTGATAGGTCCCCACCATCTGCCTCAGAGTTTATAAGGCAAATACTCTTAAATTTAAAAACAGAAGGTGGTTGTTTAGAAACAAAGAGAACTTCATTCTTAAGATTTATAGCTCTTTATTTTCGGGTGTTCCCTCTGCTCTTTCTCATAACTTTTCACTGTGCAGGTTGATAGTCTGCCAAGGCTTTTGACCTGGATGTGGTAGACTCTGAAGGTTTAACACTTTCTGGTATTGAATAAATCTTTTTATGTTTTATTAAGTCTCTACTTTGGATTTTATGGATTTGAGGAACTGGTTCTCTAAAGAAAAATACTATCATTAGGCAGTTTGTCTCTGTCCAGACTATATAATGCATCATAAATAGAGCAATAAATTGACTACTCAGGATCTTTTTCATTAGTCATTTCTCTAGGAATTTCTCCCACATTAATAGTCTTTGTTAAAAACTTTTTTAATGGAGAATATGAATCTCATAAAGCAAATTTAAGATGCCAATTTCTCTGCAATCCAAGAAGAAAATTATTCAGTCAGTTCAGAATATTGGCCTCTGGATGATGTAGGTGGTAGATTAAGGTATATTATTTTCCTTTTTTCATTTTTAACCTTATACTTTATTATTTTCCATGGTTAATGTTAGTCTTCCATACCCTCAAAGTATAGCTACCATAATATTTATTATCTTTTATTAGCAATAAAAAAGGAAAGAAAATAAAAGGAAAAAAAAGGAGATAAGATTTTTAGCCACATGTGAACATATTATTATTTTAAGCTAGTAATAGGAGGTTGTTGTCACTGAAGTCCATCATATTTCCAGCTCTAACTGAAGGAAAAGAAAAACCATAATAAAATCATTGCTGGTGGGAATACAAAATAGTGCAGCCACTTTGGAAGATGTCATGTAGTTGAAATAATACAGAAAATTAAAAATATTCTTAGAAAACGAAAAATACTTTTACCATATAATTCAGGAATCCTACTCCTTGATATTTACCCAAGTGAAGTGAAAACTTATGTTCCCATAAAGTCTAGCAAAAACTATTTATAGCAACTTTATTCATGATTGCCAAAACTTGGAAGCAACCAAGAGGTCCTTTAGTGGGTGAATTCATAAATGAACTGTGGTGCATTCATACAATGAAATATTATTCATTGCTAAAAGAAATGAGACATCAAGCCATGAGAAGACATGGAAGAATCTTGAATGCATATCATTAAGTGAAATTAGCCAATGTGAAAAAGTTATTATTTCAACTATATGATATCTGGAAAAAGTAAAACTATGGAGATTTTAGAAAGATCAGTGGGTACCAGGGGAAGAACAGATGAAAAGGTAGAGCACAGAGGATTTTTAGGGCAATGAAATTATTCTGTATGATACTATTATAGTGGATACATGTCATTATTCATTTGCCCAAACCTGTAATTATATTAAATATATGGAAATTATATTCTCCACTCATCTTTATCTGTGACCCTAAAACTTCTCTAAAAAGGATTCATTTAAAAACTATGCAATATTTTTAATGTTATAATGAAAACGTCTAAATATATATCGCTCACTGCAAGATATACACACTCTTCCAGAAAATGTCTCAATTAAAAATAAAAAAATGAACTTTTCTATATAAGATTTATATATATATATATATATATATATATATGGAATACATATATTAAATACATATATTTAAGCATTAACTATCATTTAGTGTGCACAACTTTTGAAATTAATTTATCTTCTTGAAATATTTAGAATTTCTGAGCATTAAGATCAATTCAATTAATATTGCATAAATCATTGGTTTAATTAATAAATCTGTACTAGATAATCAGTTTCCAAACTGGTTAAAAAATAATGAAAGGATCACTAGATATACATGGTCAAAGTAACACATTTAATTTATATTCAATATGCATATTGAGTCACATAATATAAAAAAGAAAAAAGTATTGGATTATTTGGGGATATAGAATCAATTTATAGCCAGACTGAAAAAACTTTGTTTTTAACTCTGAATCAAAATAAGGACCATGGATTTATGATGTATTCTTAAAATCTGAAATTCTCTGGAGGACTCTCAGGGTCAATGTATTTTTTTTCCAGTTTTATGAGAAATAATTGATTATATATATATATGTGTGTGTGTGTGTGTGTGTGTGTGTGTGTGTGTGTGTGTGTGTGTGTGTGTATGATCACAGTGTAAGTTTAAGACATACAGTATGATGGTTTATTTCTATATATTTTGAATGAGTGCAATAGGTTTAGCTATATCTACCTTATATAGATAAAATAAAATTAAAAGAAATAAAAGAATGGTTCTTTGTGATGAGTACTTACATATAGGATTTACTCTCTTAACAACTATCCTATTTTATCATACAACAGTGTCGGTATAGTCATCATGTTGTGCATTACGTTCTTAGTAGTTATTTATCTTAAAACTGTAAGTTTCTACCTTTCTCCCCACCCTTGCCATCTGCCTCTCTAAACCACTCGTTTGTTTGTTTGTTTGTTTGTCTTTTAAAGATTTCACATATAAGTGAAATTACACAGTATTTGACTTTCTCTGTCTTTCATTTCTTGTAAGACAAGTTCTTATACCTATACAAGTCTCCACCTTTTTTTTTTTTTTTTTTTTACGTGTATAAAAATGTGTGTTAATCTTTCTGGGAATAAGCATGGTTCCAGTTCAAATAAATGCCTAATCTAATCTCATTATATATATATATTAAAAAAGCTTAGATGAGATCAGTTTAACTAGATTATTTTGGAGTTTTCTCTGCTTTACAGGCAGTTCATCATCACACTCCAGTCTCTCAACCTTTCCAATTATACAACCTAAATAAATACTAGATAGAGTAAGGATACATACACTCTTTTGGGAATGTTAATTACCTATGATTTACCAAGTATCTTTACAAAAGGAATGGATCCTTGAAAGAGACTCTAGCCTTCTATTTTTACTTCACCTGGTCTTTCACTGCAGAATTTCACGAGAGTGACAGGAACTTTTAAGTGTATCACCTAGGTTTTGGCCTTCAGTAATTGGGTGAACATTGATGACATTTACAGATATAGGAAACATTAGTTGTTTATTATACAAGTGAAGAGTTGGAAGATAAAAAGAGTTTTAGTAGAAACATGCTAAGCATGAGGTTTCTATAAGATGAAAATGACAAGTAGGCATGTGCATATTTGAATATTCCTAGGAATAGATATCACTCCATAGGAGCTTACCAAGAACATTATATTTGTTTTGAGTTTATTAGTATTATAATGGTATAATTAGATAGCAAACATTTTTCACAAAAATATTTCAATGTAACTGCAATTAAGCAATAAAATTTTTTATCATTATTTTGATTTTGGCTCAATCATTCCCAAGGTATTCATGCACTACTCATGCAGGTAAAACTAATGGTTTTGCCTCCCATTTTACTCCATTATCAATGAGGATTAAGAAATGACAGTAATAATGGACATAACCCTGTTTGACTTGGAACATTTGCTTGAAAAGAACAAAAGCTGTTCAACATGGAATGACCTCTTTAATTCTTCTTTGTGGCTTATTCTCTTGTTTTGAAGTATTTTAATTAAATTTCTTATCCCATGCAACAGGTATAAAAGACAGACCTGAGTGTGCTTTTCTAGGCTTGCAGTTACTAGCAGGTCAAGGAAGAATAGGTATGAGTGTAAACTGGAAAGTGAAGAAGCAACCATATGGCGCAAATCTTGTGGTCTCTTCTATCTTACTAATACACAAAATAAAATAGAAATTTGGGATTATAATATGAATTAAATAGTTATTTTATCAGAAATCAATATCAGTGTGTGTATATGTAAATATTCACATAAATATATATCATTATCCTTATATATACATATATATTTGTTTTTGCACTTTTGGAACCTTTAACATTAGTAAATGTTCAGGTTAAATATCATCCTCTATATTATTTAACTCATTCAAGGCCTTAGCAGTTTGACATTTATTAGTTGAGGGTATAACATTAATCTCCTCAGGAATAGGTAACTTCCCAGGGTGTATTTTCCCTGGTGAAAAATTTTATTAGAGCTTTAGAAGCCATTGCCGATATTAATTATAAAAGTGTGAGTTTGATTGAAATTGAGTAGAAATAATTATTTATACTTAAAATAATATACTATGTAATTTCTACCCAATTTAGTATGAATTACCTCTAACTAATAATATGAAGTTAAATATGTTTTGTCAAAAATATATCCCCAAGGATTTCAATCATTTTTATTATATTGATGATGACTTTTGTATTACAGACTTAATCAATTATTATGGGGAGGTCTTAAAAAATCCACAATGAAATATCATAAGTAATATTCTGGGTGAGGATTCATAATTAGAAAGGATCCAAGGCACTGAGTTAGAAAGGTATTGAGAAAAATAAGTGCACACAATATCTTGTGGTTGAGACTGTTCACAATCTTTTCCAAGCTGTTTGATAATCTTTTGTTGAAATGACCAAAAATTGAGAACAGAATTTATTCTCCTTAAAGAAACTTTTAAATACTTATTGCACTATATTATCCTGTGTGCTTTATATAGTGAAAATAACATATACTTTTAAAGATTGCTTTGTGAACTGTAAACTTACAATTAGATAAACTGGCTCAAAAAATATAATTGGGCATTTTCCCACTAAAGATTGATATGCTCACATTATCAGCAATTAATTTGAAAGAGACGTCCATAGGAGCAAAAGAAGCATAGATATAGAGTGAATCTAAAAACTGTTCTCAAAATGAGCTGTGGATGTAACTCTTGGCAAAAGGCTATAAGAAAACTGCTTAGGCCCCCAGATGACCATATTCTCCAATGCACACTTCAAATTCAGCCAAGAATGGGGACAGGAGAAAAAAATGTTGAAGGCAGATACAAAAGTCTTGGAGGAATATAGTCCCCAGACCCACTGTGAGGAAAACCTACAGTGAAGGTGACCCTCATGATAATTGCCCAGCAGAATTTCATTTTTGCTACAAAATAGTAATTTCTGTGTCTTCCACTCTTCCTGTTTCTTTTCAAAGTGTTTATTGTGCTGTATTGGTATTTAGAGAGTATATAGTAAACAAAACTTTTTTTCCTACAGTGTGCAGTACTAACAAAACTTTATGCTAGCTGGCATAGGCAAAACAAATATTTTAAGACCCAGATGGGTTTTCACAGAGTAGTCCAAAAGGTGAATTTGTAGCTAAGAGGCAATAAATTTATAGCTAATACCATCAAGAAATATCAATATTTTTACACTGTTAATTACATATCTGAAAATTTCCATAGTATCATACCCCATAAATCTATAAATTTCAGATATGTTTGTCATAAGTAATCTAAAAAGATCAGGTATATCCTGCTAAAAGCATTCCATAAAAGAAAACATCTGTTAGTAAATGCTGTCAAGAGAGCCACGTATTATGGTTAGAAGATTTGACCAGACCATTTCTCTCCAGGTGTCTTCAGGGAAGCAAACATGAATTGTATACCAGATGCTCCCTTTTTCTTCTTAGTTGGTCATTGGGTTATTGTGTTGGTCATGACATTTGAGTAATGCAGAGAGAAGTTTTGGTTTGAGATGTACTCAAAGGTTTTTTATTATCAGAAGTTAGAAACCTAGGAGAAATAACTGAGCAAAATATCTGTGAAAGAGAGACCAAATAAGTCTATTGAGAAGATGTGAAGATATTAATGGTACCAAGGTTTAAAAAACATTCTTTAAACATATTTCAGATTTCTCTGAATCGATGCTTTCTACATTTATTTATATTATTACTTCAAAATATTTTCTCCTTATTTTCCAAACTGTAGATTGTCATCTAAACTGCATTTGTAAATTGACTGAAATGTTATTGAAATTTAAATCATTTTCAGTCTTATAAATTCATATATTATCTTGTGAACATGATATTTTACACTGTCAGCACTCATGGTATTTTCATAACAAATAATTATAGACAATCAGTCAGAATGATCATTGTATGTGGCATCTAAGAAAATGTGGTCATAATTTTCCTGTTAGGAATATTGAAAGATAGGTCTCAGTACCATAAAGACACAAATACCATAAAATAAAATTAGCTTCATAGATTTTACCAACTGCTAGTATATTTACTTTTAGATATCATCCCCATGTAAGTAACTAAAAGATATTGCCTGAGGGAATAAAAATCTATATTGTAATAAAAAGGAGGGCATATGTGAATCTATTTTATTTGCTTTTATTTTACAAGAAATAATACTAGAGACTTCAGCATTTTCTTGGGAAAACTCAAATTCTGTATAGATTTCTCTAAAGAACAGTTTCTAAGTATTGTCTGTTGTTTTTTATTTGGATTTAAAAAAAAATTTCCTCCTGGACATGGTCATGGTAGGAGAAAAGAAACTGAAAGTAATTATTTCTTAATAGTGACAACTAAGGGAAAAGATTTACATAAGCAAGATTTATGATTTCAGGTGTTATACTGTTGTGATATTTTAAAATGTGTCCTGTAAATGAACAAGACTAATTGAATGAAAGGCTTTCTTGAAGAAATATGTGCTGGCATGTCGAAGTTTTACGCCTATTAATTATGTCATGGGCATAGCTCTGAATACTTCTTTGAGTGTTTCATTATAAGCCATGCAAAGGAGTCTATGCTCAGCACCCAGAGGTGAAAAGTCCATAGTCTTGGTAACAGTAAAACGTGTTTTCCTTAAATATTTGTAAGATTGTTTTTCAGGTGAGGCCAACTATAGAGAGGAAGTTTCAAAGAACACAAAAACTGTAATAATTCTGAATTGCAGACTGCATTTGTCTTATTTATGTCAACTTCTGCCACCTAACTGTTGCCACCCAGTGAATTGTAACTTTAGTGTGTTAAATGACAGTAGCCTGACAAAGTTAACTAGCTTAGAAAGTATTTAAGTTATTTTTACTGAGTGACTTACTAGAAGAATTTTGCTGATTATCTAGTATAGCATGATCATATTACTATTACTAATAAAACTATGTGGGTAATTATTTTATGATTTGACGTTAATCTTGTGTTCCAAAGACTTAACACACTAAATTAATTTTTTCTGAGCATGGGGCTGCCATTTATTGCCTAGAAAGAAATAGTTTACTGACTGATACCTTATACTTTAAGACTTCCATATATTACGAGAATAAACATAATATACTTAGAATATTTTTCTCATTGTTCATCATGGTATTATGCCTAGTATTCTAAAAATGAAGCATACATTTATAGCTGTATTCTCGTTATTTTTTTTTGCATTTTATTTCTTATATTTCACATAAAAAAACGCTTCTTTCTCTTATATTGTTCTTTCTTCATATTGTTTTAGATAGATTTAAACCTCAGTTATTAAAAATTTTACTCTGCTAGTTATCTCTATTAGTACTGAGTACAGAAAAAAAACTTTTAAAAATCTAAAGACTTTCCAATTGTTTTTGTATTACTGGTCATTCAGTTTTATTTGTAGTTTTAAAAGCAGGCATTTAAAAAATTAAACTATATTTTTGCCTCTTATTTTGTGATTCCCTTACTTTATATTTAAAATATGTTTATAATTGAAATATTATGTTTTACATGGTTTAGAAAACACTATTTTATCATCACAGTGTAAAATCTAGTTTGTTGTAGTTCAGGGAATTCATATTTGCTATATACAAACAAGAAATACTTTCTGTACTTGTATATCTGTCAGCTTTAAAACTGTACTTTCTCAACTTTCACCTAAATGCTTGACCATCCTTTAGACCTTGAATTACACTTAAACTTAGCTGTGGTCAATAGTTTAATGGCTCAATATTGAGTAGGTTTGAACTTGTTCTTTTAAAAGATGCTTCCAGTAAGTATGTTACTTGTTTACTTTCTATGTAAAGTTCTCTTGTTTGGGACCTAATAATCTTTAGATATAGTGTTTATCCTCTCTTCATATGCCATTGTTTTATAATGATGAATTTTGAATGTCTAGTAATAAATCTCTGCTTTTGATTTTTTAATTAAAAATAAATTTTTACAAAGTGCATGTTATATTAGGCATTTAATAGACAACAAAGATACAGATATTAATTAAAAAGTACCCCCACTTTCAAGAAACTCAGTCAAGCAGTAGTGGTAAATGTATAAATAACTTCAGAATGATATAAGTTTTATGACATAGACAATAGAAAATAGTAGTAAAAGATGTGATCAGTCTTGTAATATATTAAGTTATTAAAATCATCATGATTTTCTGTGCTTAGATCTTTGTCAATGGAAGATTGCAAACTATATTTGATAAATATTTTGCAACTTAGAATGATTTCTTTCTTACACTAGGATGACAAATTAACCTGACTCACAATGGTATTATTATTCTGTCCTTCTTTCAAGCAAATTATTCATCTAAACATTTTTGCAAATCACTATTGAGTACAGACCTTCTTGATAAAACCATATCTGAACTTGCTGTTATATTTAACTGTATTTTCCCAGTCACATTAATACTAACGATTACATTCAACGTATGTCTATTACATCATAAATTGAAATAATGACACAAATTACAGAACATAGTGGATGGTGTTTGTTCTGTTTTTGTTATTGTTGTTTGTTTATTTGTTTATTAAGTAGTCTCTTCTTAGAATAATCTACTAGATTCTTCCTCTATTCTTAACTATGTGATTTTAGAAAAATCTTTCATATTTTACTATAGTTCCATTAGCTGCAAGTTCTTGGTCCAGGAGAGGTTGCCTGATATAAGATAAAACAATCAGAGCACATTTTTGTAATTTTTAAAACAATTCTTCAAAAACTTTAAGTAGCAGAAATATTAAAATAAACACCTCAATTTTGGCAGTTTGAAATTAAAGACAGTATTTGGTGAAGAAAAAAAATATGAAACAACCATTAGAAAATTAAACAGAAGAGAAATAGAAATATTTAGAAACACTAAAGCTCATAATTGCAGAATTTAGAGTGTAGTTGCATTGTTAAACTTTCCACTTTTTGATTTGACAGCTTTCTTTTTATTCTGTCAGTTTTATTTGAGCCAATTCAAATAACAAAAATATCACATGCAAGTCAAAGAATAATTGAAAAATGAATAGATATAAAACATGGAAAGGATAAATTTTAAGGGATTATGTTTTAGAGGATAATACTAAAACCTAATATACACACATCTGCACACAACACATCATTTTTTTCCTAATCTTTTGGGAGTAATAATGTTTCATTTTAATAATACTTGAATCATGATAAACAAGTTATGTTTATTTAAAATATTATAGACTTATGACAAGTAGCTTAATACAAGCACATGATATTTAATTCAATACTTTGAGATTCATTGACAATCAGTGACACATCAATTAAAGAGCAAATCAAGATCAATATACTTAAAGCAATATTAGGAATACAATCAAAAAACAGATATGCTTACTTTTTTATCATTACACAACTATTCTTAACAGAACACCAATTTACATTAAGGAAAACAGAGCAGAAAATAAAGTCACAACACAGTATTACCTACTTGTTGATAAATTACCCCAAACCTAGCACTATATAGAAAGAACAGGATAGAAATCATGGCAATATAATTGTGATATATTTAGAGTAAGACTTTCATTTGTGTAATTTAGGGTCCTGGGATAGCAAATGCCAAGACAGGATTAGACATAGTAGAGATTTATTGGGAGAAATGCCTGTGAGGAAAATTAGGTGTGGGCAGGGAGACTTAAAACTTCAGACTTCAGTGCAACTTTGACCACTGTGTAGTAGAGAGAAAGTAGGATGGATGAATAGGAAAAGTCTTAGAATTTTTTGCGGTTATAAGGAAGTTTTCAGTCAGGCCAGTGAGAATTCCTTGAGCCAGAGTCACCCGTGGAAGGAGTCCTGAATCTTACAGAAATGAACCTTCATCTGTATCCTTGCTACATTCAGTCACTGGCTGGAAACAGACACTGGGACACCCAGCCTAGTGTGATGCATTGCTATGTTCAGAAAGTAGCAGCTAGGACCAACAGTCAATTCACTGCATCAGCAGATCTAAATAGAGTATTTTATTCCTGCCACAGTCCATACCTGTGTTGCACAGGTCCATTTCTCCACAGTTTTGGAGAGCAGCTCCTTGACTTTTGTAGGTCCCTCTCCTTGAGAGAAACTCAGACAAGAGAAGTGAGTGGGAAGAGCTATATATTCTGTCACTGCACTTGATTTCAGGGTTGAAAGCACTTGATTTTAGAGTTGAAAGTAGAATCCATTCTTTCTCTCCTCTATTTTAATTTAAATTTCCCTCACCTTTAATTACCAACCCAACAAATCTTGGTTGTTTGACTGATGGTGACTCAAACCTTCCTTCCTTCTTAATCTTAAAGTAGAAATTCCAGTATTCCATGAAGCTGGCTATTTCTGGATGATGAGGTATGTGATACAACTAATATATCACAAGGTCACTCTCTTTTTGTGAAGTTGGAAATTCATAAGCAGCAGTAACAAAATTGGCCTTGAAAATGAGAATCTATCCTACTGGACCTTTATAAAGTCTCCACCACTGCTAGTGCGGCCACTTATTTTATGAGTCTATCATACCCATTCCAGAGTGGCTGTTAATGAAGTAACTAATATCAACTAACTCATTTGTGTACTCGAATACTTGATTATTCAATTCTACTTCATTGTGAACATACCCTGATAGGTATTAATGTCTGATACAATAATCTTAACACTTCATTGTCATTAATCTATTCCTGTTCTTTCTACCAAGACCACCTTTTCTCTGATCTTCAATACTTTTTTTTTTTTTTTTTTTTTTTTACAAACTCCTGACCAAAAGCCCAATGCACTGGTTAATACCTAAGAACCTACGTATTCTCATTTTGGGTTTCTTTCTTTTCAAAGAGTGTGAATGACCAAATGAGCTACTCACAGCTCTTCTCTTTCAGAAAATTTCCCCTCTTTTAAGAAAAGGTTTGAATGTAGCTTTAATGAAGTCTGGCGATTTTTTTTCAGTTTGTACCTAAGTTCTTTGTGAATTAAACATAATCCAAGCTCAGGCAATTTATTCCCCCTTCAGTTGGCCATATACCCTCCATGCCCACCCATCCAGCAATGGGGTGAAGAACACTGTTGCAGCTATGATGGGAGACAGGGTTATTTGGACTTGTGCTGCTAATTTGTGCCCTCTGGTTGCTTGCATTTAATGTACCATTTTCATGATTTGATAGACTGCTTCTGGGCTCATTCTACTTTATAATTCAGCATGTTAACAAAACCGAACTCAAAACATATAGTTTCAGAAACAGTCTTTGTTCTCCCACGGTCAGAGGTATAATTTCTTCCAGAAGAGCTCAGTATCATGACAAGAGCTATTTTATAAATAGTGTGATACTCTTATGTAGATAGAATGGCTTTGTTCCATAGTCTAAGAGGCCTGTATTGGATTCAACATCTATGACTTGTCTTAAACTCTATATTGCATATTTTTCTGCCACTGAAACCTCAACACCATAGAATCTGCAGAACATATGGCCCAGGTGGCAGGGTTACTTCCATCACTGTTTGAGTCTCCTATAGAGTTTAATTTTAAACTTGGCCCCACACAAAACTGACTTATATGTAATCTGGGTATGGGGTAGAGCGGTGTTCCTAAACTGAAAAGGTTTAGGTCCGTGAATTTTCTATGGTCCATGAATCTTGATAGACTCTATTTTTCACCATCTGGAAAGCATGTGTTTAAAGGTCTTTAGAATATAATCAGCATGATGTCATTGATATAATGGTATGGTGTTCTTTCAGCTGTCCAGGTGGTCCAGATCTCTTTAGAATATATAATGACAGTATGAACATTAACATAACTCTGAGGCAAAACTATAAATGAATATTATTGACTATCACATGACTAAACAATGCTTTTTATACTCTTCTCTCATTGAAATGCAAAATACATTTGCCAAACCAAATGGACACACATCATATATATCTGAGATCTTACTAATCAGCTCTAGCAAAGATGACACATTCAACTCTGCAGCTGTGATCAGGATATAGTTGGTCAAGGTTGCAGTAGTCTAAACTCATTTTACAGGTTCCAACCAGTTTCTAGGAAGATCAGACTCATTAAATTGAAATATAATAGGTACCGAGACTCCTAAATTCTTAGGTATTTATATCTTTAACAGTGACACTTATCTATCATCCTGTCAGGGATGCACTCTTATTTTTTATATATTATCTTGCTGTTGGTGAGGGGCAGTTTCAGAGGTTGCTACTCAGCTTATTTCATAAACCAAACAACCCAACATCAGGTTACTCCAAGTGCCAAGTATTCCAATTATACACACAGAGACTGGCTGAATGACCCCTGGATAGGTCTGCTGAACCACTGTACACTCTGTGAATTGTAATTTAGTCAGGTCTCCATATATTACTGGATGAGGGTATGACCCCCTACTAAAAGTAGGGGTTAACATAATGTTTTGTTTCTAGGTATCAATACATTCCCTACATCTAATAGCCTTTAAAATATCTGGGCATTCATTTCCCTTTATTCAGTGTACTGTCACTCAAGTAAATGGCCATAGGTCTCCCTTGAGGGGAAAATATCATGGTATATTTTTGCCATACAGTTGCAGATTCTTTCTTCTAGGGTTATGTGGGTACTTCTATAGTCAATGGCTCAAGGTCTAAAAACTGGTTTAAGACTAACTAAATAAGAAATTGTGACTTTTTATTTGAGAAAATACCCTTTTTATTTTGCTCCTCTATTGTTTCATTTTTCTTTTTCTTTTGGTTATTATAGATTAAGCAGTTTTGTTGTTATTGTTGCTGTCATTTTTAGCCCTCCTGACCCCATGCCCATCATGAGAAGCCCTGTAGGCTCTGTTATGATAATTACCATTTTCTGGCTTCAGCCTGGCAGGTACTGTCCTCTGGCCCATCTTTCTTTGGAGGCACAACATTCCTTTGAATATTAATGAGGCTAGCCTCTTCTGCTTTCAGTGGTGCTGATATTTCTCCCACCCACAGTTTCTTGAGGTCCTTGATGACTAGTATGTCCTCTCGACCCTCAGTGGAACATAATCCTCTGGCAAGTCTTCTGGGCTCTCTAAAAATATGCATCTCTGTTTGCCCATTTCCCTCGGTCTTTTTATTCCTTCTTAACTATCTGCTGGAGTAGCCCAGTCATCTTTAGTTCACTAAGCAATAGTCATTTATTTCTTCAGACTTACGCCATATTAACAACGAGTTTGCTCCACTGCATTAGGTCCTTGCAAGAGTATCAAATTCAACCCCCGAAACAATGCCAAGTCAGTACATTCTTGCTTATCTAGTCTTATGTTCTTGTCCTTTTGATCAAGCATCCTCAAAATTTAGCCCTAGGGGTATTCTTCTGGCCTTTCCAAAGTTAGCTATATAATTTCTGCAACATTTTTAGTTTCTAGAATTTTTCCTTCCTTGATAGATCTTATTTATGGTGGATTTAACCCAACTTATTTTACTGGTAGCTAGGAGAAGAGATGGGAATACTTTCTCCATGTGGTACATGTTGCCTTACTGGGGAAAGATGGCTGCTACAACTTCCACCATGGCAGAAGTTTTATGTCACGTGAGGAAAGAGTAGGCCATGCTCAAAAGCTCTGAATCAACATTCTCAGGAGCAGTCATCCAAATATCCTCTATTCTATGCTTAGAAGATCTTAATTTGTCCAAACCCATGTCATGATTTTACCATAACATTCTTGCCTATGTCAAATGTTTAAATGTCTCTGAAATGACAAATCTATCAAACCTTTAGTGTGATGATTAGTTGCATATGCTTTTCAGCTGTAGGAGAAAAATAGCTTCTTGGTAAACTAGAAAAGAACCTCTCTTGGGCTCACGCTGAGTATTTAATTGCATGATAAGCCTAGGTTTCTTATTGTCCTTCAGGAGTGTGTTGGTGCAAATTCAACAGAAACAAACTAACTCTACTGTCTCTATTAATATATTTCTCTATAAACTTTTCAAATGCCTGAATCATTGCACTTCTGTGGCATGCCCCTCCACCCACTGTTTTTCAGCTTAGTGAAGGTCTTCTGAGAAGCAAACACCCAAGCTGAATTAGACTGACAAAAAGATTTATTGAGGAAGATTTTTTCTGACAAAAAAAGAGAAGAAGCCAGAGATAATGAGGAAAGCCTTCAGACCATGTGCACATATTACTTCTATGGAGGAGAATGAATGAGAAGGGTTTGTAGGAAGTTACCCAGATTGTAGCACAGATCTAAAAATGATTCAGTCCTAGAGCCAAAATCTTCCATCAAAGAACTCTTAAATTTTGTATGTATGGGTCTGCATTAGTGTATCCTGCTAATCTTAGTTTTTAGCTTCAAGCAGCCTTTAGGGAATGTGGCTTTAGCACTAACAGGATGGTGGATGCAGAGCATGGTAACTGGGCTTTTTGTCATTTCCCTCCCTACAGCAGGAGATCTGAGTGGGACATTTTCACTGCTGCCTTATCATTTCATTGTTATCAGAGATGTATACTCCTTGTATGTGTGAATTAATGAGCAGATGGTAATTGTTTGAAATGTTTCAAGTTCTTTGAACACTGCGTATTTCCTCTTTCCGTCTCTTCCTTATTTTGAACTAATAGATAGCATGAGGTTAAGAAACACTCTGATTTCTAGTAGCTCTCCAGGTGAATATAAATTTGATTCATAATAAATCCATTCAGCAAGTTCTGCCTCAAGACACAATGAACAGAATGGAAATCTGAGTTGCCTTGTGATACTTGTACACCATTACCATGTACCTAACACCACTGAGTGCAGCACTCCATAGTTTACAAGATGTAATTCATTTGGGGTTAGATGTGCCCAAATATAAATCATACTTTTACCATTTTCTGTCTATAGAACCTGGGATGAAATTTATTTCTCCAAATCCCAATTTAATATAAAATACATAACAATGATTTTTGGGAGGAGAGAGGGATTTCATGGGATCAGACAGAGAACTCGACAGGTGTTCAGTTTAAATTACTTTATTGATTTGTAGACTAGCAATATTTTGCAACAAATTTAGGCATTACACTGAAGTAACTGAATATACTTTTTATGATCTGTGTTTTGCATGGAAAAATATATTAACATCATATTTACATTTGACTTTATAATAGTTCTGTTCTAGAGTATATTGTAATGTTTTATGAATTATATGCATTATATTAATAATATAAAAATTTAGCATTGCATTTCAAAGTTGGCTCTACTCATTGTAGAGTATTTTAAAATATCCAGATTTTGTATACTAGCTCAGATTAACTTAATGGGAACCTCAAAGGATTGAGTTTTTAAGTGATACTTAGTTATCTAATAGAGCATAGTTTTGTACTATTGTTTGATAATCATCCTCCTAGAATATTTAAATAAATGAAGAAAAGTATACTTTCCTGATAATACTCATAATAATGGGTAAAGTGATGACTTTAAATGACATCAAGGGCCAGTCTTTTCTTTCCTGTTCATCAGACCTTCAAAGAAAAAAAAAAAGATTTACCTCAGGAAATATTACTTATCATTTTCTGGGGGTCACGAACCTGAATGTCAGGATTTCTCACAATGCTTTTATCAAGACATTGGGCCTGGCTGCAGTCATATCAAAGCTCAACTTGAGCAAGATCTGCTCCCAAACTTACTCTTATGGCTGTTGGCAGGTCTCAGGTCCCCACTGGATGTTGGCTGGATATATCAGTTCCTTGCCAGATGGGGTTATCCATAGTGAAGCTTTCATGTTAATTAAGTTTCTGCAGAGTAACCAAGTAAGAGAATTAGAGAGAGGCCCAAGTCAGAAGCTATAATCTTTCCATAACCTAATCTCAGAATTGAAATCTCATAACATCATTTTATTAGAAGCAAGTCAATGTACATAGCATACATTCATGAAGAGAGGATTACACAAGGCTGTAAATACAAAAAGCAGTGATCTTTAGGACCCATTTTGGAGGCTGCATACCACTGCACTAACCACTGATTTTAATATCACTGTCTTCTTTTACGCTTTTATTTAAATTAATGTTAATAATTCATTTACTCATTTAATCATTTATTTTGTTGATTTACTGAAGTCTATATTTCAAGACATAAGCCACTGTGATATCATGCATGTCTCAGTTTGCTCAGGCTGCAGTAACAAAATACCACAGACTGGGTAGTTTATAAACAAGCAAAATTTATTTCTCACATTTTCAGAGTTAGTGTATGCATAATCAAGTCACCAACAAGATTGTGTCCTGATTATGGTGGCAGCTTTTTCATAGCCAGTGCCTTCTAGCTGTGTCTAAGCATAATGGAAGCAGCTAAGGATATTTCTGGAGCCTTTTTTTTACAGCACTTATCTCATTCATGTAAGTCTCCACCTTCATATTCTAATTATCTCCCAAAGGCCCCACCTCCTAATACAATCACATGGGCAATAGGATTTCAGCATATGAATTTTAGGGGCACATAATCATTTAAGCATAGCAATGCACTGCAAGAAAGATCCTGTGTGTGTGTGTGTGTGTGTGTGTGTGTGTGTGTGTGTGTGTGTACCTTATTCATCCCATTCATCTGTTACTGGCAGAATAATAATGCATTTATGTATCTTAAAAATACTTCATAACTAATTAGTTGACTTCTCCACAGAGTTGTCAAAATAGTTCTATTTATCACATTACCTGAACAGGTGCCTAAGACCTGGCCATTTCGATCTGTTTTCAAAAAGCTCATACTATTGGATTCAACTACTATTGCAATCTCTAGTGATCTCTAAAATATATCTAGCAAAATTTTAATTTGAATATTAGCTAAAATAACCTTAGAATTTAGATCTATTTTGGCATATCAATAGTTTGACATTTAAATAGACATTATGAATAATGTAGTTTTCTCTAGTTGATTTTTTATTCAACTTTGTAACTAACTTGACTTTTACTATATTTAAAAGTAGAAATTAATGATATAGTTCTATGGGCAGTAGAATATTTCTCTCATAAGTCACAAATAACACACAGATTGAACCTTCATTCTGTTTTTGTCCTTTTCTAATTGTTCACCTCTGGAAAATTTCCCCAAACCACTATTTTACTTAACTAAATATTAGATATTTTATCTATGTTATTTTCTTCATAGGCCAATATTGACCCTTTTTAATTATCACATATTACTATAAAGTAATATTTTATTTCAAGTCTCAACTGAAGTAAAGGAGCATATCAAATAAGATACTATCTGTTACTGTAACAAAAAAAATTAAAATATACAATGGTTTAAACAGACATGAGGAATTTTTATCTCACTTACATAAAGCCTACTATTGTTCCAATTTGGTGGGCAGCTTAGCTCAAGTGGTGATTCAGGAACACAGGATTCTTCAACTGTGCAGCTCTATCATTTTCCAGACTTGAATTCAATTTGTAGTGATTATGTACAACAAACCAGTAATAAAGAACATGAAAGATTATGCCTGGCAAGTGTTTGTGAGCCAGTATTAAAAATGGCCAACATAACTTCTATTCACATGAAATTGGCTAGAATTCTTGAAATGTAGTATCAAGGAATCTGCAAATGTATTAAAACCACTGTCATTACTTATTATAAGTTACATAAGATATTTGCTTAAGGGGAAAAAAAATGTTTCCAGGTCAAGATCTTAATTTAACAAGTGAAAATTTAAAATGCATAAGCAATGAAATCAAATCAATATGATATGTGTAGAAGTTATAACTTAAAATTATGGATGCATAAATAAATAAAAACTAATGTTATCCATATGGGCTAGAGGAAAGATTTATATAGGTAGCCATCTGTTGCTAGACATTGAAGAGTAAATCTACCTCTGTAGGTAGATTAGATAGAGAAGGATATTTGATTGGTGATCATCATAGTAATAATTCAGGCCCAAGTCATAGCTGGTGGTTGAGATCTGATAATAAAGAGACCATGTGCGTCTTACATTTACTCCACATGTTTATTAATTTTAAAGATAAAAACCTTGTGATTGAAAAACCTGGCAGACCCCATCTAAAGCAACTGATCAAATTAACATCACTAGTAATTAGAGGGATATGTATCGAGTGCTTTGTGGTATAGTATGCTGAGAAGGAAACATCACTTCTATGCAATTCCTGCCAAAAATGCATAATCTTTATTTATAAGGACACTGTACTCACAGAATTTTAATTAATGGAGGTGACTGAGTGGTGACTTAGAGAGACCAATGCCATTTAAAAAAGAGGTTTTTATTACTTATAGTTCTGAAAGAAGGGGCATTTCATACCATACAGAGCCACAGGGAATATATTTTGGTTAGGAGACAGAAGCAGGAACCAGGGCAATGCCCAGGACAGATCCTTTAATGGGGTTTCCATGGGAAAGGCAAGGCAAACAGAGTAAATAATTTAGGATTGGCTCATTTGAGTAATTCCTGAGACAACTTTGGACAATAGAAGTGGTCTCTAGTTGCCTGGCACCTGGCCCTGAATGATTTAGGGCAGTGGAAATAATTAATGGCTTGACGTGTCAGTTTGATAGAAGATGATTGGTGGTGTGGGTTCAGAATTGGTTAGTTTGCTTGTGAAAGACATACTCCCAAGCAAGCCCTTTGCTATCTAAGAATTGGCTAGCCTTGAGAAAGGGCAGTCTCTCCCCAGTCAGGCCACAAATGCCAGAGCATCAAGAATACAGAAGATAAGAAAATATAGTTCATACACTTTGGCCTATGATGAATACCAATAGATAAATACAGAATCTAAGAAAATACGCTTAGAACAGAAGCATCAGACAAACCCAAATAGAAGTGTTTCTACAAAATAAGTAGCTTGTATTCTTTAAAAATGTCATCATTAAAGACAAAAGAAGATAGGGAAACTATCCAAATGAAAGAGACTAATGTTTTTATGTCTGAAACACAGCAAGAATTCACCTTTATGAACATGCAGGTCAATTTTACCAGACCTTCTTCAGCTGTTTTATTCTACTGCTACTACTCAGTTTAGACATGCTGTTATTCTAGAGGAGAGGCATCGGTATGGCAGGTAGTGGGAATAAAGAGGTAAATTGATTTAATAGGGTCTTAGGACAGCAGACTCTTTTATGAGAAAAGTGTGCTTGTTTTTGGTTTTGAAATGTGTTCCAGAGTGAGTGCTTGCTAATCCAACTATAAGGCAGTTGTAAAACAAGGCCAGTAATTTTTATGTCCATTTGTTTAAAGCACTAGCATGGAAGAAGAAGGCCTTTTATGGTAGATAGCTTATTGAAAAGTGCTTGGTCTGTTAGTCCTCTCTGTTGGAGGCATTGTTTGTAATGCTTAAAACTCCTAAAAGCCATAGAATCGATTACACCAGTGGAGAAGCTTGATAGGTCTCAACTCCTGAGGCATGAGGAGTGCAGCTGTAATCATCTCTTGCTATAACTCAAGGTAGGACAATGGAAAATATGACAAGAGTTGGACTGTAGAAGAGAAAGTCAGACACCATTGATTTGTTAGGATTAACCTTATTCATGCTCTATAGGCAACTATATCCATTTATGGTAAAGCCTCTTTTAGTTCCTTCTCGTAGTGTATCTTGTATTACCTTAAAAAGTCTTCGTGTTTATTTTAACAAATAAATTAAGACATAAATTTTCCAGACAGGATTTTCTATTTTTGGAAATTTTGTATTAGATTAATAGAAAACTTTTGATTAGAATGCTTTAAAAAAAAAATAGTTTAAATCTGAGTGACTCAAGAAAATAGAAAGTATGTACAAAGATAAAATAATAAGATAGTAAGAAAATTAAGAAGCTAGGATAATCATTATAAAATAAAGATCAAATTAAAAAAAAATCTATTAGTAACAATAGATATGGACCATAGGTAAAATCTGTTATTAACATTTCTGATATTTCTGTACTAAGTAATATATGTTAGCATAAAACAAATTATTTTTGTGTAAAAACATGGAAAAACATATATGATAAAACTTTTAAAATACTTTCAATGTATCAATAGGCTCATAATGAAATTAAAGATAACAATGTTTATGAATATATGTTTCATATATACACATGATGAGAATCTTGCAAATATAAAAATACACATTTCTTGCCAATTATTATGGCAACTTTTTAAAACTAAACTATGTCCACAAAGAAAACCTTTATAAGGTCAAAAAGCAGAATTTGTTTAGGGCAAATTTTACTACATGAAAACAATACAAACAAAAACTAGCAGCAAAATGCCAAATAAAAATGAACAAAACAAAATATTTGCTTAAATATGTGAGTAAAAAAAATACACACACACCCACAGACAAAACCTACACTGATTTTCTTTTTTTAATTTTCATGGGTTGATAGCATCTCATATAGCTATTAAAAAATACTTTCTCTTAGGAAAAATATTCTACCGAATCCTCAAAGAATATCCACACTTCATACTCCAGGAACTTAATCTTACAATTAAAAATCAATGACAAAATATTTTAAAGATGAAAGTTTTAACTAAAAACAAACATTTTTCTTGAAATCTTATGTGGCAAATTTCACCATAGAAGGTTAAATTAGTAGTAGCAGTAGCAGTAGTTGTAGTGATGGTGGTGGCAGTAGTAGTGAAATTAGAATATTAAAAAAATGTTTTACCATAAATCTGACTTTTTGAAATTGATAGTTCTGGGATATTACCATATGATATCTAGGAACAAAATATGCTTAAAACTTTAAAGTCCCCGCATTGTAATTGTATACACAAAACATGGCCTGTGACTTATGGAACATCTCCAAAATCAATTAGTATTTAACATGTGTAGGTCAACAATGAAGTGATATTTTCATAGTAAAGCATCATATATTTGGTATGAATTTGTAGCATGACTTCGGAAACCTTTGGTTTATATTAAAATATAGTAGAATTGACCTACATCAAAATATTGTTAATTATGCCATTTAATAATGTTAAACAAATTCAGATATTTATTTTTCATATAAATTTGATACATTTTTAAATTATATGAGCATTGGATAAACTTAGTAATATTTTATATGACTGACATTAAAATCAATAATATCATTGAATGACTTTTGAAGATAAAATTCATTGTGTTAAAGAAAAATTACGTGGAGTTATATGTGAAATTCATTAAGAATTTATTTTATAAACTTAAATACATTAGAGTGTAATCCAAATGTATGTTACAGTATAACCAATGTTTAAAAAAATCTTATAGGAATTACCCGCTTTGTTAACTAACTATTGAATCAGAAGAAATCTTTAGTTTTCTACAACTTGTTTCATTGTCATTTGCTATCTGCCCACCATCCTTGTGTTTCTTGCAAACTCTGGATTGTCAGAGGCTGATAAATTGGTGCTTTCACGTAAAGCATCTCCTTTGCCCTCTAAATCCCCAATCCATCTACTACTGTCTGTGATTCCTGACTACAAGGCTTTGCGGGATATTCTGTCAGCACTATTCGGCTAAGCTGAAGAGACAGGTTTGCTATTGTAAAATTTGTGAGCATGTAAAAAATTTATATTTTAAGTACTTTCTTTTGCTTTCTATTTTTTTCTGTCATACCCTTTAATTTCTCTAGCTATATTTGATTGCTTCTTATTTTAATTAATATTGTAATTATATGATTTAATGATAGAGTTTATTTTCTTAGTAATAAAGCTCAGTAGTGTATCTTAATAATATTATATCATGGATGATGACATTTTGCACAGAGTGAGTGTGTAAACATGAAAATATAAAGGAGTTTTAATTAGCTGGTATGTTTGTTTAATCAAAGAATACATGCAGTGATTATTGTTACTAGAAAAAGGAAAACATCACAAATAGGACTGTTTAGAAAATTAAAGAAAAATTCTAATGTGTAAATATTAATTACTTTTAGTAACAATTTAATAAAATCTTGATGGATATTGACATTTATGAACTATATACTTTACCTTAGTCAAACAAAACTGAGATAGTTCCAAGATATTGTTTAAAACATTCTGTTTTATGTACAATATTGATTTGTACTACAAAACATTAGAGTATTAAGATATGTGGATTGTGATTGGGAAAGACCTAGACAATGAATTAGCGATAAAATATAGCTGGAACTGATTCTTGAGTTAAAATATCCTGACTCTATTCCCAACTGTCTCTAAAAGATAAAGGTTTTGGTGCTTTCTTGATAGAAGAAAAAGAAAGATACTGGTTATAAAATTGTATTTTCTTTAGGCACATGATGTCTGTATATAACTGTCTGTATCCTGGATCTATTGTTTTTCTTGACTGTATCTCCTAGTATATGAATATTTTGTGGATATTTCTGGTCACTTTATATGATTAATATCTGTTTGTTGACTGTATGTTTACTACTGACTGCTATATAAACACACAATCTGCTTTGCAGTCAACCTCCTAAGAAACTTTAAATTGTTAGTTTACAGCCACTATCTAATGAATAAATATCATTTACTTTAGGAAGGAATTAGACTCAATACAACTTTACTCTAAAAGTGTGGCTGTATTCTCTTATTTTCCGTAAAAACAACAACAACAAAAAACTGGGAATTTAACTCAAATAACTCTGATTTTTATTTGTTCATTTGTTTAATCAGAAATGCCTTCCACAAATTTGTTAAATATCTGAGTTGTCCAGTCTGTTTATTTGAATAGTTATTAAAATATATGAATTTTAAAAAAATTACACAGAAAAGTTTTGAATGGCTACACCATCTGATTTAGTCAATAATAGTCAGTCATAGTTCAGAATTTCAGATTACTTTCTATGAAACACAATTGTCATGCAGGATATCAATCAGTATTACTTAGCTAGCAGATATGCACTTTGAGAACAAAAAAAAATACAAGGCAAAAATCATTCATATAATATGAAAAATTTAGGAGAATTTTAGTGTAATTTAAGATTTCTGAAATTCCACTCTGTATGTCCAAGATAACCATTACTCTCATGTTATATGTATTTAGTTTCCATTAGATATTAAGGTTCATATACAACTATAATGAATTACTTTATAAGGATTTATTTGAATATTCTTCAGAACTACTTAAAGTTTTTTGGAAGAAAACCTGGAATCAGAGGAATATACTTTTGAAATTGACTCATTTCTTAAAAATACCACTAATGGAATTTTAAATTTGTTATGAAGAACTTTGAACAAAATTTTCTTTTTTTAAATTTAAAAGAAATACTTTTAAACAGCAGTCCTCGTGAAGTTTGCTTACTAGAGATTTTTTATTTTTTATTTCTAACAAATATATTTTTGATGAACCTTTCATCTGCTTTGTTTGTTTGTTTGTTTGTTTGTTTTCTGGTTGGTCTAAGCAATATAATTCAAAGCAAATGACTACTGTGGGTCTTCTATCTGGAGAGTTTTCAGAATCATCGTTGGTCCTCAGAGCATCATTTTTGTTCTTTCATGTCTCCACTGAGTATTTTGCCATTATCAATTATAGACTACACACTAAAATTCCTCTAACATTTAAACCTCTGTGGTAACACAGTGAGATCACTGCCATTTGTTGCCCTGAAACTCTCAGTAATAATTGTTATTTTATTATGTTATAATCTTCAACTGGTTTAGTTGCCCTTATAAAAATATATCTTGTGATTTCTTTACCCTGAGTCTAAAAAAATAGTACGTTGCTAATCTGCTTTTTATAAATAAGCTTTGAAGCCGCAACTGGATTGGATTAGTTTTTCTTTAGTTCAGTCCACAACATTATGTATTTTGAAAGTGTTTTTAAACTTGATCAAGTCACTTATTCCATCTTACAATTGGTAAATACAGACAAAAATATACATCTAAAACCAACACAGTGAAACAAAAACAAAACAGAAAACAAAAGCCAAAAAAAAGAACAAAAACAAAACAAAATTTGCAGGTGCCTTACACACAAAGATTCCTCACCAAAAGAAATGTCTAAATTTTTTTGCCTCCTCTCACATTGATGCTTTGAAGGTAAAAACAAAACAAAACAAAACAAAATAAAAACTTAGATTAAAAAAAGAGAAAAAATAAAAGAAGGATATTTATATATAGACAGACATGTATATTCATTAAAAATATTCAGTTATATTGGTATTCAGTTATAAAAATTCAGGTCACCTTCACAATCCTTGTAAAGAATTTTTAAGACATTGATCCTAGAAATATGTAAGTAGTATTTCTAATCAACTTATATTTTAAATGTTAAATTCATCAAATAATTGTTTTCCTTGACCAATTCATATAGTTAGTTCTGTGTAAGAACTTTTAACTCTGTTGAGGCATTGATTTAAATAGCATATTTCTGGTATAGCCTCAACAAAACAATACTTGAATTAAATACTATTACTTTTCCAAATTCATAGCTGAAGGAACTGAACCTCAGATATGTGACGTTACCAGCCAGCCTATCCTCGCACAGAGAGGTGGTAGATGAACCAAGTGCACTCTGGCACAGGCATTGCCCAGAATCCGCTGGTAATCTCTGAGCTCTTCAGCTTCAATAGGAGCTGGAACAAATTGGAGTCGATGATAGCTTGCTCAGTTCCACTTATATCATCAGAAGTTTGGGTGTGGCTCCAGTAGCTCTCAAGTATCACCCCTGGAATTTCATGTGAGTTAACATTTACTTGAGCAATCGAAGAAATGAGTATCTGTGAGGTTCCTGAAACAATTACGAAAAACCTGATCAAATAAAAAGAAAGCCCAATGGGTCACTCAGTTGACCTTGCTTGTCCTTTGTAATATCGATTAAGCAGACAGACTATTTGGATCATGTTCAGTTAATCATGGCATGCATAAGGAATTATAGAAGGTACTCACTGGATCTTGAGACTCTTATCAAGAGTAAAACATCTCTTCTGATATTTTGTTGGTGAAAGCAAATTATGCAGTCAAGCAATCACTCAAGAACTCAGACATTGATATTGGGGGGCATTTATAAAATCTAATGCTACTTCATACTGCCTCCCTTCCTTTATAACCTCTTAAACCTAAAGCCTGCCACCCAGCCAAAGCTTCTGTTGCAGTTAGCACACATCAACTACCCATACATTCCCTTTTACCACACACATTATTTTGCAGTTGGTTTGGATTGCAGTGATATGTGTACAGCTGAATCAATTAAAAGCCATTTTGCTTCCTTTTTTCCTCTTCATTTTCTGAGTTCCAGTTATTGAGATGATGGCATCAGTAGAAAGGTAAAGGATGGAGACCCAAGTTACTATATTTAAGAGTTACTCCTCTGATTTATAGTAGATTTTTCTGTGAATAAGAAATAAGCCTTTCTTGTCTGACAACACTGTGATTTTGGATTTATTGGTTATCACCACATAGTCTGCTTTAAATTAACTAATTCAGCTGCCCTCCACTATGCACTTTTATCACTTAAGTTTATCTCAAGAACCAGGAATGGATATGTATTTTAGTTTGGTACTGATTGTACTGTGCTATGAGGACACATAAAGTCCTATTTGTATTTTGACTTATGCTTTTTTTTCCTAATGAAGCTTTACAAAAAGTTACTCAAAAGGTGCAAGATGACTTCACAGCCTAAGTAAACAAACAATAGTAAAGTGCCTGAAATTTTTAGCTACGTTCAGTTGTTTAATAATAAAACTTCCCTTGAATTATCAAGTAAAGTTCTTGTTCCACAGAGAAATTAAAACAAAATAAAAATATACTTTTTTTATCATACCAAAATTAAGCATAAAATATGTCTAAGTATGTGTATATAATTTATGTTCTCATTTGTTTTTAATAAGTTACATCTTATATCTTATTCAGATTACTATTATTTTGCAAATTTTTCAACATTATTTATTTTCAACAAATGTACACACATAGCAAACACACAAATGTTCACATGTCTTCTCTTTCAGAATCTGTATCTCAGTCTTTAACTCTTCTGGCCCCAGAAGACAACTGTAGCAGACACTGATAGTATTTTACTTAAAATACAAATTATCTGGTTTCTTTTTTCTAACGAAATACCAGTATCATATGGATGACTTGTGATAGGCCAACCTTACTCCAAGCCTCAGTTATAAATTATAATGAGTCCAAGTGAATTATGCTGCTCACAACCATAAACTGAAGAATGGTTTGGGAAGGTGTTTGTAATCTAAGTCTGCTAATCATACATGAGGCAATATCATCTGAGAGTAATCTGGGAAAATTTCTTCACTCCATTGCATAACTTGGACATTTTTCCCAATTTATGCACATTGTGTTGGATGTCTGGCATATATCTTCAGTCATCTTGATACCAAACTAATGATAAAGACAACATTTGGAAAAAGTAAAATTAGGAAAGCTAGAGAAAAACTAAAAGAGAACAAGTATGAATTGTGCCTATATCCAATCATAGCCAAGGATTTGTCATTTAAATGAAGCTAAATCTTAGTTTATTCATTTTAAATGGAGATAATTATAAAGCCTGTTATAGGATTTAAAAAAAAAATTTAGTTTATTATAATATGAGGGAATGAACAAACATAGTGCCTGACACATTTGAAGCTAAATAATAATGTTTAATTGTGAAAAGGCCTCTTTGTATTATATTTATTAAATATATTTATAAAAATAAGTTTTGGAATTATGTCAAATGTTTAATTTTGGAAGAAAATGTACTGTTTAAATGTAACACTAAATATTAGTATAAATTTTTTAAAATGAATGTCAATTTTTTTTATCTAAAGTATCTTTTTTCTGTCATTAAAAAATGAGTAAATGAATAAATGCAATTTTTTCCCTTGAATACAAAGAAAAATCATGATAACTTTATTGTAGAAGAGAAAATAATGTCAGTGATTGTCTGACACTGAGCTCTATTATTAAAATGGTATTTCCATTCCTTTTGTAAGATGCAATTGCATGTGTTAAATTTATAGCAGAAATCTATATTTAAATACAAGCTTCAGATAATCTAAAATAAGAGCAATTACCAGAAGGCATGTTCAGTATATTGTCTACCCTTTTGACGATGAACTTTTAATGAGATTTCTTGGAGACGTGGCAGACACATTTTCTAAGTTTATCAAGAATGCCAGAATAAGTGAATATGCACTTACAGTCCCTATGGAGGAAAATAAAATCATAGCAAATTATATCTCCTGGAATTAAGGAAAATGACATTGGCATCTTGAAACCACCTAATTGTAGATAGAATAATTGTACTCTAACATAATATTTATGCCTCATTTTATTTCTTTATAAATTAGGTTAATATTTTCCTCATATAACTGCTAAGATTCAAACTTTAGCAAGAATTGAGCAAAGTTACTCTTACTGAATAATTTTGCTGTTCATTTAGTACTTACCTTGCACTTCTTGTTAGCTTTGTCATTTGTTGTCTTCCTCACTATTTTTCTGAAGGTGAGGCTTGCTATACCTACTCTCCACAAGAACATGCAGGGCTCTACGTTATCATGTTGTTTTGCATCTTGCAAAGTTGAGTTCAGTGACTCTCACAAAAGAATCTCATGAGCAGCTCACAAAATAGTCTGATACCTAGAGCTACCAAGTGTTGATTTAGTAGCTGTGAATTTGTATTTTAATAAGTACCCTAAACAAGAATAAAGCAGGAAACACTCCAGCTCATCTTTAGAAAGAAGTCCTGGAATCTTTACTGTGATCCAAGGCTTAGTATTAGAGTAGGGAAAAACATTAAGAAATGATATCAGAGAAGTCAATGAGTATCTTTCTCCATATGTGTTATGAGGATGATTATCCAATGGTGGGGTAGTAAGTCAGCCTGGGAATCATGGAAATGTTAGATTAAAAGTTCTATGTTGTGCAGAGAAACTCTACCATCACTTGTTTTAGATTTCCTGCACAACTAACTGTAATTCCCATACATTTTGTACTAGAATGTTTCCACTTATTTGCCCTAATGATCATGTGCTTCAGTTATGTTCATAAAGCATCATTTCCTTTTCTTTTTCCTTTTCATGCCATTTAGGACTCTATCCCTTCATTCACAAATTGTCTTTCCTTCTTCTCTGTGTTGGAATTCTACTCATTTTTTAATATCCAGATAAAACATTATGTCTTCTGTGACTCTTTCAGAATATCCCCAGGAAGTTGTAGTTGCTCCCTTATTTATATTTTTCTAACATCTCAAGAACTCTTGCAAATTTTACTGCACATTTTAGATGGATTATATTATTTTGGGCATTGACTTTGACCTATGATGGGTTTATTATGGTTGCACCAGCTAACAAATGTAATAAATGGCTGTTTAGTGTTATGTATAAAAGAATGCATTAGCACTATAGAAAATTAATTCATCATGAAAACGACCTTTAAAAGATTAGCAATAGCTTAACATCTAATAAAAATAATTTGATAATAATGGTTTCTTAACAAATTTCTTTAGATTTCCAATGCCCCATGTACATTTTATGAATTCCAGAATGTTTGATATTATAAATTATTCTTGTGTTGTCTTTTATACCATGGCTTATCTTTTTACCTCAAAACAGACATGCCTTCTATAAAACTTTGATAACTTTTATAAAAAATTATAAGTTAATTAAAGTCTTAAGAAATGTACAATATTCAGACATTCTTTATCAAAAATAATGATTATAGTTGATTGAATTATAATTTAAACAAAATATTCTATTTAAAATAAAGCAGATGGACATTACCTATATTTATATTAATGGCATTTTTTTTTCTCCAAAGCAATGAAATCAACTTGAAATCTAGTCATGGAATCAATGAACTTAATTTTTTCAGAATTTTACTTTAAAATGTAAAACATATCCAAATTATAAAATTTCAACTATAATATTTCTAATACTATACCTGTGAATCTTCATCTATATGATTTTATTAAAATTCCTAATTGAACTTTAAAAATCTAAAGATTTTTTGTTTATTGTACATATTTTAATAGAAATAATATTTCAAACTATTTTAGAATTATATCAAAATAAATTATATTAAGTATAGTTTTTTTTAATCACCTACAATTTCATAAGAACAAAAGTAAGTGTCCTGAAATCTATGTGTAACATTTTTTATTAGAAATAGGAACTCATTTATTTAGTTAATAATTATGTCATTCAACACATTTAAAGTCAATAAAGCTAAATTAAAGTCCAAATAATAAAGCCACTATTTGCACAATAGTGAAAAGTTTAAGGTTGTTACAAAGTTATTTTTATTAACATATAGAATATATATTTATTTCAAAGGTGTATATCATTAGGTAATAGGTTTTAAAAATGAAGTAGATGGCAAAAAAAGAAAAAAATATTATTAGTGTGAATGTACTAGTTTTAGTTTTCTAACAAATGAATATTTGGATTGATTCTACTCTGAATTTGGACTGCAACATGAAGCAGGATTTTCAGATATAAGCCCCACTCATATTTCTTATTTAAAAATTGAATTATGTTTTTTAAAAATACTCATCATGAATGTTTATTTAGATGAAATTAAGGCCAATATAATACTGATTTCCTACAGTTAAAACTATAGATAAATAAGATGGAAGAGATTTTTATTAATCTTTACACAGCAATTTTATTTATACCAAATGAATAGTAGTTAATATTGCTATAATATTATTTTATAATAATATGGAGTAGAAATAACATAAACTCTTCTGACCTCCTTAATAAATTAAAAAAAAACCCACACATGTAATGATAGCTTGAAATTAGTATGTGAGATATAATTACAAAAAACAAAGAAACTACAAAATATTATTAAAAATTCAGCATGGGTATTTGTGCAGTTTAAAACAAAAAATATTCTTAAACTATGCATTTTATTTTAATATGCATAATATTATTATAGAAAGAATTACTCAAATTATTTGAAATTTATGGGAATTTGGCAAGGTTTAAGGTGACCATATTATTTAATAGAAATTCCTCAAAGAGCTTAAATATTCATAATACATAATTGTATGTGCTCAAGTCACTTGTGGCAGTCTCTACACTTTAATTCATTATAATAGTCACATAGTAAAGCCTTGTTAATTCAAACAAAGGTTTCTGGATCAATGCAGAGACTGTTCATAAAAAGATTGAACAGATATCTTGATTCAAGTAGACATAGTGACTTCTTACCTGAGTGGCAATCAGAAAATGATTAGAATAAAATTCTCTCTGAGGATAAACACTTTAAAAATATTTATGATAGTAAACTTTACCAATACACACTGTTTAGATCTGTAGCTTATATTGTGGAAATGTATGTTTATCTATAGACTATGTGTTGATGAGCATTGAATTAAAGTCTACTAACTATTAATCCTGAGTTTTAGTGATGTCATTTCTTGAAACATCACTCTGTACCAGGATAAAGATTTGAACTTCAGCTCTTCCCCCAGTTTGAGTAGTCAAAAAAGAAATATTATCTAGTTCTCAGCCACAGTCTAGATGAAAACACTGATGTTTATAGCAAACACAAATGCAGTATTCTAGAGATCGTTATAGAAGAAATTAAAGGTTCAAACCAAAAGATTTCAGGATATTGACAGTAGGCTACTATCCTGCCAAACAAGGCCTTTATATAAGTTAACTGATAAAACAGATGTATTATTATAGACTGAGCATTATCTGTAAATGGCAATGTGTATCCAGTTGAATAAGAAACAGCTTGAATTTAAACCTTTAAAATAGAAAATACAAGAAGAGGGACATGATAGAAAATCAAACCAGAGGTATTTTGCTAGAGCTCTGTTTTAAAAAATTTTTGTATTGTATTTGCTGAAAGATTATCTTTTACCATGGAATTGCCTTGACAATTTTACTGAAAAATCTGTTGATTATGTATGTATGTGTGAGTTTGTGACCTCCAGTTTGTTCCATGAAGTACGATGTATTTATGTA
The DNA here is from genome assembly GCA_030015415.1 of Cynopterus sphinx. Taxonomy (NCBI): domain Eukaryota; kingdom Metazoa; phylum Chordata; class Mammalia; order Chiroptera; family Pteropodidae; genus Cynopterus; species Cynopterus sphinx. Next base: position 17,532,439 of record CM057389.1, on the reverse strand, counting down.
TACTTAAACCACATAAACTTGGTTATTATAACTTTAAAATAAGTCTTGGAATCAGGTAGTATAAATCTTCTAACTCTGTTCTTCCTTTATGTAATTGTTTTGATTGTTCTGGGTGCTTTGAATTTCCATGTAAATATAAAACTGACTTGTCAATTTTAACAACAACAACAAAAAAAAAACCCTGCTGGATACGTCACTAAGATAAGTTGAATTTATAGAATAATTTGGGGATAATTGGCATTTTAACAATATTGTCTTAAATATAGGGGTGTGGTACATCTATTTAGACTCCCTTTAGTTTCTCTCATTTATAGATTAGATTTTTTGTCATACAGGACTTAGAAATATTTTCAAATTTATCTCCCTAAATTATTCATTTATTGGTTTTTGAAATTTCTTCACTTGTTTATTCATATATGCTATAATTAACATATTTTGGTGTATAGTCTATGTATTTTGATAATCATATAGTAGCCACCAACACAATTAACACATAGACCAATAGTATTAACCTTCAAATTTTCCTCAAGCTGTCTTTTTGACATCAGCCAATACCACACACACATAAACAAATAATAGAATTTATTTCCTGTCCATATCAATGTGTCTTTTCCAGAATTTCATGTAATTGAATTATATAATACATAAGTTTTTGAGTCTAGCTTCTTATACTTAGCATAATGCTTTTAGTATTTATTCATTTTGTTGCAGTTTAGTTGTTCATTCATTTTCATTGTTGGGTAGGATTTCATTATTTCTATGTCCCATACGCTGGATTTCAGTTCTCCAGTTGGTGGACATCTGAATGAGTTTAACTTTTGGGTTATTGTGATTAAAGCTAGTATTATTTGCTTATATGCATTTATGTGCATTTATAATCTTTTATTTATATTAGATAAAGATGCAAAGCTTTCATTAATTCTTTACAAATATCTAGGAATAGATTGCTTTGTCACAGGCTCAGTAAAATTTTAAAGTCGTAAAAGACTGACAAACTTTTTCCTAGTGGTGGTAGGTAGTATTTTGCATTTCTACTAGTCAGGTATGAAAGTTCCCATTGCTCCACCTCCTTGTCAGCACTTGTCATTGTCAGTTGTATTGGTTTTAACCTTTCTAATAGATACACAGTAGTCTCACATTTCTTTGATATTTAGTAAGCTTTAATAGAATGTATTGGTGTTGGTCATTCTGTGTTGTCTTTCCTGAGTACCAGGTACTGTATTTTTTAACGTATAATTTTAAGTTAGACATTATTTCATCAAAATTATCTTGAATTAGAATTTTTAAATTGTTTTATTAAGATTTCCTTTTTAGATGTATCTTATTTATGTAATGCTCTGTGTTAATTTTGGGTAGCTTTTAACTGTGTTTATTGTTTTGATTCTTTTCATTATTTTCATTTTGTATTTATTTCAAGGAATTATTTGTTTTGTTTCATTATTTGCTCCTTCTATTTTTAGTCTTTTTTTCTGAAATAATCTTTTCCTTTGCATCTAATTTGTTTTCTAATTTCTATTATCTTACAATTGAGTATTTTTAACATCCTGATTTATTCATTTTTATTTTTTTTCTAACCTGTATTAATAGTCTTTCATTTTTAAACATTAGAAAGTGTGTTTTATATTTTTCAGGAACATATCTTTTTGACATATGGTCATTAAACTCTTTTTTTTCATTAATTTACTTTTTACTTTTTTTTTTCTTGTTACTTTGTGCGATATTTGACCTTAATCATTTTATTTTGATAATTATACATGAGTTATTTTCTTTCTGAAATATTAAGAGAATTTAATGTATTCATATACCTTTAAAGATATAGTTTCATATTTTCTCAGAACTCCTGAAATACTTCCCTGTTTTAATTTCTTTTTTCTTTCCTTTTTTTCCTATTTTACCTGCATTGTTCATTTTAGTTTCTACTCCCAGAAGCTTTCCATAATGTAGGATTTCCCTTTGTTATTTTTCACTAGTCATGGATCTTATAGTGTTCTAGCTCTCTTAGATCCTTCCTTCAAGTCACCTACATGTGATACTTGTTTAACTTTTCTCAATGTTAGATTCTGTTTTCAAGTTTCCCTGCTGCAATTCCTAGTGAGTATTTATTATTATTTTGTGAGTTTTCCTATTCTTATCTCAGTCTCTTTGATTTCTTTCAGTTTCTGATACTATGGTCTTTTAAAGTGGTTTTTCCCACATGCCCACTTTTGGATTTTCTTGAGATGTCTTATCACCTACATTATTTTTTTTGTCTAAGTAATTTTGGTTCTGCTATCCTTATTGCCCTCTCTGATATTAAGATGATCTTAAATAAATTCAAATATTTTGCTACTGCTGTCAATTTCTTCCAAGTATATATAATATTTAAAATATAATATAGCAATTGATTACAGTTATGTCTCTATTATGATGGTTTAATTGTATTATACTTCAAACAACTTAAATAGACAAGAAATAAAATGGCAAATTTGAAAAGTTGACTGTATAAAGAAATAAATTTTGAAGATGCATGTGAAAATCTTGAATACACTGGCTTTATGAAATGAACATATGTAAAACAATACATTTTTTATATCAGTTTGTATAAGATATACATTAAGTATATACTTTATAGAAAGTTTATGAATTATGCATTGTAGTAGTTTTTTTTTTATTTTCTTTACACTCACAAAAGCTAATATATTCCAAAGAAAGTTATAAATAACCAAAAAATAGAGATTTTTTTTTCTTTTTGAGGAGACTGTATTGCATTATATTGGGGATAGCTGAATATACAGTAAACACATTTTTAAATAATATTGATTTTTTCTGTCAAATATTGTTTTATTTAAATAAGTGTACACTAATTTTTAAATTAATTCCAACTGGGAGAAAACAACAGTGCTAAAAAATGATAAATGGTAATTTACCCTTAGACTTAGATTTAGGGAGATGTCAGGGAATAGTGCATACTATAGCGGAAGCAAGGCCTTGCCTGAAAAGGAATGGATGACTCTCAACTTCCTCTGATGGTTACTATAAATATATAGACTTTATATTGCCAGATTCTTTTTTTCACAAGTGAAGCTATAAAACCAGACTTTTAAATTAATAAATAATCATTGCCATTAATTACTATTTAAAAATTATCAAGAAAAAAGTCTTTTAGCTTCTATTTGGCAAATTTATAAGCATATGCACAAACATTTTTTTCTAAAACTCAAAACTTTATTAATATTCACTTTTTTGGGCATTTCTTATGAAACTCTGTGTCAATTTTTGAATTGGGTATTGAACTCAAATGACATGAATAATGTCCATAGGCAAAGAGAGGTGCTTTTAAAAAGTGAAAAAAATCCACAGGAAAAAAAAGAGAAAGAAAATGAAGGACTGCTGAGCATAGGTTACATATTTGTTAGCTTCTGAAGGCTTTTTTAAGCTTCTCTTAGAAAGGTTGGCCAAATATACCTGCTATTTATACATAGATAAAAATAAATACAAAAAAAGCAATTATAAATACTATTTTTATTAAGTTGTAGCTCATTGCCCTATTTCTAGGGGCTACTTGCTGCTGTGGTTGTAAATAAAGCATTTTTATTTAATCAAATTTTGGGCAAAGGATTTCTATTTTGTTGTTGTTGCATGTAAACTTAAAAAATGATAAGGGGAAAATGTAAAAGGGAGTGTAGTGTATGATTGTGAGGGAATAATCTAGTGGTTAGTCAACTAGATTAAAAGAGAAAGAAAACAGATGATCAATCAAAAACCTCTGTAGTAACATGTCATTGCTTTACTCATTAGGGCACTACTACCTCATTGCTGAACTATTCACTGAGTCCTGTTTTTCAGCCTTAAGAGTTGGCAGCTTTAGTGAAGTTACAGAGTAGATGTGAATCAAATAGAGAATATAGATAATATTATAGTGTTGGTTAATACACTGTGATGGTGATTGATATTCTTGAGCATTTAATGAAGGGATGTGTCAGTAAGAATAAGTTATCCGAAGGAGAATCAAAGTGGAAATTGTCTTTAAACTAGTCTTTGAAGTGAATAAGAGATTTCTGTTACTAATTAAGATTAAAAAAATGTTTTAAAAACTGATATACAAAAATCAGTTGTATTTTCATAAACTAGCTTGAAGAATTTAAAAATGAAATTAAGTAAATGATTCTATTTAAAATAGCAAGACAAAAAAGAATAAAACATTACAGAAATATCAAAACACTTAGGATGAATTTAAATTTTTCCATTAACCTCCACACCTTTCTATTTCTCTTTCTCCTTTTTCTTTCATTTTAACAAATTTAGAATCATAATTTATATATTCCAAACATTCTGTTTAATTAAGCAACACATATTATAAACATTTTCCTAGGCATGTGAATTAGTAGAAAATGGTAAAGGAAGCATTATACTAATCTTTTACATAATTTATTTAAATATTATTCTAATATTTGCTTATAGATTTTTCCCATTTTTCATCAGTATAAATAACACTATAATGAACCTCTATGAACAGAAATCCTTAGCCGCATAGCACATTTCCTAAGTATATTTCTAGAAGTAAAGTTATTGGTTAACACATTTTAGTTAAATAATTTTGATACATGCTGCAAAGTATTACTTTAATTTACAAATTGATTTCAGTTCGAATTTCAAAATTTAGATGAAAAATAAAAGTAAATTATATTTCTATTTCAATTAATATGTTAGTATTTTGAAGTTAAGTACTCATATCTCTAGGATAAGGAAGTTGCTTCGGAATTCTGTATTAAAAATCATAGGATATATTCTCATAGCATCATGACTTCCTAATGGAATTGAACTGAAATGAATTGGAAAGGCTGGATGCAATCTACTTCTGTAACTATCTTTCCAACTGTAATTACCTGGGCAATTTCTGAAGATTCAGTGAAATTTGCTACTTTTCCAATCATTAATTTTTATATTTTAAATAAAATTATATTAAGCATAACCTTTATAAAGTTCTAAACACATAAAACTTAAACATATACAAGGTGTTCAAAAATGATAGAAAACAAACAACCTAATTAAAAAAATTAAAAAAAAAACAAAAATAAGTAAGTGGGACTACATCACACATACTAAAAAGCTTTTGCACAACAAATAAACTACCAATGAAAAGAAAAGGTAACCTATGGAATAGAAAAAATATTTACAAATTATATATCTGATAAGAAGTTGCTATCAAAAATATATAAGAAACTTATTCAACTCAGTAGTGAAAAAACAATTTGATTAAAAATTGAACACAGTATTTGAATAATCATTTTTCCAAAGGCGTTCAATTGATGAATATGTACATGAAAATATGCTCAACATTACTAATCAGAGAAATGCTAATCAAAACCACCAGGAAATTATCTCACACCTGTTAAAATGGCTATTGTCAAAAAGACAAGATATAAGAAATGCTGTCGAGGATGTGGAGAAAAGAGAACCCTAATATACTGTTGGTAGAAATGTAGATTGGTACAGCCATTATGGAAAATGATATGGTGGGTCCTCAAAAATTAAGAATAGAACTACCAAATGATCTAGCGATCCCACTTCTGGGTATAGAACCAACAGAAATGAAATCACTACCTCAAAGAGATAGCTACACTCCCATGTTCACTGCAACATTATTATTTATAATAACCAAGACATGAAAACAACTTAAGCATCCACTGGCAGATGAATGGATAAAGAAAATGTGATACATATAATCAAATATTCATCAGCTATAAAAAAAAGAAGTCCTACCATTTGCAGCATCATGGAATGGACATTAAGAGCATTATGCTAAATAAAATAAGTCAGACAAAGAAAGATGAATATTATATGACCTCATTCATACATGGAAACTGAAAACATCAGACTTACACAAAGAGTAAAATTGCTGTTGCCATGGGTTGAGGGGTGGGGAAAATGGGAAACATTGATCAAAGGACACAAACTTGTAGTTATAAGATAAATAAGTTCTGGAGATCTAACTTACAACATGGTGACTGCAGTTAATAGTACCCTATTGAACACTTGAAAATTGCTATTACAGTAGAGCTTTAATATTCTCACCATAATAGAAACAAAAACAAAATAGTGGTAACATGAGATAAATGATGTGTTAACTAACCTCATTTTGGTAAATATTATATACCTTAAACTTATGTCAATTATATCTCATTAAGCTAAGAAAAGATTAAAGGAGCTGAACAGACACTCCACCAAAAGAAATATACAGATGGGAAATAAACATATAAAAAGATGCTCCACATTACATCATTAGGAAATTACAAATTAAATCAACAATGAGATACCACTACATACCTATTAGAATAACTAAAATCTGCACACGAACAATATCAATTGCTGGCAAGCACATGGAGCAACAGGAACTCTTTTTGCTGGTTGGAATGCAAAATGGTATGGCTAACTGAGAAAATTTTTGTAGCTTCTATGCAACTAAACATACTTTTACCATACCATCCGCAGTTATGCTCCTTGGTATTTACTCAAATGAGTCAAAAATTTATGTACACACAAAACCTGCATGTGGATATTTATGGCAACTTTAACTTGGAAGGTGAATGAAAATTAACTTTGATACATCCAGACAGTAGAATAGTATTCCATCCTGAAAACACATGGAAAGGCATGGAGCAATTTTAAATACATATTACTAAAGGAGAGAAGCCAATTTCAACTACATGACATTCTAGAAAAAAACAAACTACAGGGAGAGTAAAAATATTGGATACCAGAGTTTGTGTGATGGGGAAGAATGAGCAGTCAAAAAATAAATAAGGTTGTAGAGGATTTTTATGGCAGTGGAACTTTTCTATGTGACACTCTAATAGTGGATAAATATCATTATACATTCCTCAAAACCCATAGACTGTATAACACCAAGAATGAGCCTTAATGTAAACATATGTCAATGTAGGTTTATGGATTGTAACAAATGTACCATTCTGGTGAGCAATATTGCATAGCATATATACCAGGAGTGAGCCTATACATGTGTAAGAACAGGAGTTATATAGGTCTCTGCACTTTTTTCAGTTTTGCTGTAAACATAAAACTGTTCTAAACAATAAAGTATATTTTAAAAATAAATCTATGCTTAATGCAATGTTTGATATAATTATATTAGTATATATATTTTTTTATTCCATATGACATACCTTTAAAAAAGCTCACTTTATATTTTTGAATTGGGTAATTTTTGTGTGTATTTGAAAATTGCATGTGTTTCTTGTAAAGATTAGAATTTATTCAAATTTGTAGCCCTGATGTCTTCATGGATATATACCTCAAATATGTGAGAAAATATTTTCATTTGTGGCCTTATAACTATCTTCCATGCCAATTCATGAAAGTTTTCACAATGAATATTTTATATTTATGATATGAATTCATTATGGGAATATGTTTTAAATAATTGGGATAGAAGAAGGTCAAAGAAATTTTACTTTATCTTTACCTTGCTTTTAAAAACCATCCCCCACAGAAACCACAAGCAAATAACTTGATTTTAGTGCCAAATTTAAGAATAAGTGCTAAATATGAAGACATTTGAGAAGGATATTTATATTGGAGCACATTTTGAAATAGATGAAATCATCTATATAAAAAGGCATGCTGCTGTAGGGTAAAATGCATAATGTCAATTTTCAAATTTTTCAGTATCGTGGGATTTTGAGCTATTGGCTTGAAATGTACAACTATTGTCAGAAGATCCTAAACTCAGAGGAAAAAAAAGTCATTTGATGGATGTTTTTTTCAGCTCTTTTCATTTCTAATGCAGATAATTACATGAAATTGACAGTCACTGGTGGTGCTTTAGGGTTGGAATTGCCTAAGCACAGCTGTACTAATTTGAGCAGCTTGTTACTGTCATTTTAGAAGTTGGCACCGCTTTCAGGTTAAAAATCTCGTTAAAGTGTTATTATGAAAGCAGACCAGCAAAGGTTGAACTTTAAACAAAGTAAATTTATTTTATTTGCTGTTCTCATAGGTGCAAGCAAGCATGATGATTACGAATGTGGGCTTTGTGTCCCATTTGTCTATGTTCAAACCATGCTTCCCCACTTTCTAGCTTGGAATCTTATACTAGTTATTTCTTTACAACTCACTTTCCTCATTCATATGTTAGAGTTGTTAATAGTGTCTTCCGCAAAGAGATGTTGTCAAATTAAATTAGTTAAGTCCTATAAAGTTCTTGGCATGTCATTAAGCATAGTAAGTACTCAAAAATTTGCTGTTATTAATAATGCTATTTTACTGCTCGTGTCAAGTAATTATTAGTAATGTTATTCTTTCGCCACTTATTTTTTGAGAAATAGTCATCTTTTTCTGAAAGAATGAAAGATATCAAAAAGTTTATGAGCTTTCATTCTCTTTCTAAATAGCTGGCCATTTACAGAAATTCCTATCTCCAACACAACTGGAGAGAGGTTAGTTTAATTATAAACTCATGTATTTAAGAACTTATTGTATGTAAATTTTATCTTTGTTATTTTACACTTATTCAGTAGTAATAAAAACAATATATTGCATGTTAGAAACATTTACCATGTTTACTAAATTTCTAATATTTTCATTATATGACAAAATATCCATTTAAGATTTATAAAAGTATTCTTATTAATTATTAATTTATCCAATCTGTTAAAATTTCCTCATTGACTAAGAAGAGCTGAGAATATTTTGCTAATTTAAAGCACCATACAAATTTTAGATGCATATTTATATGCCCTAAATGTCTTTTAAAGAGGCCAAGCAACTAAAAATGAAGAGATTATGTCATTTGCACTAGCTTTTAAGCATATCCTGTAGTGAAATATATCATACTTGCCTAAATGACTACAGATTAACATATTTAAATCATTTACCTCCTGTGACTTAAAGTGAATATTTTAAATTATTGCATTCCCCTGTAGTCTTGTATTTTTCTGGTATCCTAAAAAAAAAAACCAAACAAACAAAAAAACAATCCTCACTTCATGTGCCTTATATCTACAAGAAAAATGATTTTTATAGTTATAAATTCTAGAAAATCATGCTAATGCAAATCTGAATATTCAAAAGAAAACAAGAAATTATAAATATGTAGGTAAGTATAAAATGTTTTTCTATACCTTTTCAAGAACATTAAAATATAATTGACAATTTAAATTAAAAATAAAGAACATGTTTTGAGGTTTACTGCAAATGTGGGAGAAAATGTACGATAATACTAGTACAAAGGCAGGATGAAGGGAACTGGGCATTTACAGCTTTATAAATCTTAAAAAAATAAAATAGTATGAAAATATTTGAAGGTAAATTATAAGTTGATGTGTAATATATAGTTACTTAGATTTTTAACAACTTTATTGAAATATAATTAACATACAAAAGACTGCACATGCTTAACATGTTCAAACTGATGGATTGTGAAACCATAATCTAATACCTTTCCACACACCCTCTTGTAATCCTTCTCTCCTACCTTTCATGGACCTGGCCCTCGTAAACCATGCTGTCTCTACATATTAGCTTTTTTTTTCTAGAATTTTATGTAAGTTGAATCATACATTATGTACTCTTTTCTATTGCTGTTGGTGGCAGTGATCTGGCTTCTTACACTCAGCATAATTACAGTATTTTGAGATTCATAACATTTGTTGCAGGTACAAAAGATACTTTTTGTTGCCGAATAGTATTCCATTGCACAGATATATCACAATTTCTCTATTCACCAGATGGGCACTAGGTTAATTTCCAGCTTTTAGATACTAAATAAAGCAGTTATGAACATTCATATACAAGTTTTGTAGTAACATATACCATTATTTTCTCTTGGATAAATACCTCGGAATAGAGTAGCTGAGTCATACGGCATGTGTGTGTTTAACATTTTAAGAAGCTGTTGGTAACCACTAGTCTATTGTCCATTTCCATGAATCTCTGTCCTGTTTTTTTTTGTTGTTGCTTTTGGGTTTATATCCTATGTATAAGTGATATCATGTGGTTTTCAGTTCTTTTTAGTCTTCTCTTAGCATGATTATCTCACTATGGGTGGTGAACACACAATGCAATATGTAATATACATGCCTTACTGTTGAATTGTACACCTGAAACTTACTGGATTTCATTAACCAATGTTACCATAATAAAAATAAATAAATTATAATATTAAGTCTTCCAAAAAAAAAAAAAAAAAGAAACTTGGATTTTCTAAGTGTGCCATCACCACTGAGTATTTATGCTTTTTGATGCTCTGGTAAATGACAATTTAAAATTTCAATTTTTGAATGTTAATTGCTCTTACATATAAATACAATTGATGTATGTATATTGATGTTACATTCTGAAAATCTACCTAAACTCAGTTTTACTAGCTTTTTTGTAGCTCCCATTATTTTCCACAAGAACTGAATTTCTTAATAGCAACACAATTGACTTTTTGGGCTGTATAATTATTTGTTATGTGAAGATACCCTGTGCATTCTAGTATGTTTAGCAGCATCCTTGGCCTCTACACAGTGGATGCCAATAGTGTCCCACTAGCTGTGATAATTAAAAATGTGCCCAGATAGTGCCAAATAGCTACTAGCAATATCTCCACTAGTGGAAAACCACTGATATAGTTATTTATGTCATCTTTGAATAAAGGGAGCTTTTTCTGATTCCTTTCTGATCAGGATGTCTTTTTGTTTTTCATGTGCTTGCCATATTGCATCAGTAAGAACTTTTAGTACAATGTTGAATAGAAGTAGTGAGATTGAATATACTTGCTTTATTCTTGATCGCGGATATATTCATTCTTTTGCTAATTGGAATGATGTTAGCTTTAGGTTTTTTATAAGTGTCCTTCTTTGGCTTAAGAAGGTTACATTCTACACCTACAATGTTGAAACCTTTTATCAGTAATTGATGTTGGAATTGATCAATTTTTTTTCTATCATTTGAGATTATTATATTTATTTTGCTCTTTAAGTTTTCTATTATTGTAGATTAAGTTGGTTGATTTTTTTTAATGTTAAACCAATCTTATGACATAAGATAAACCCTACTTGGTCATAATGTGTTGTCCATTTTGTTTATAGCTGGGTTTGATTTGCAAAAATTGTTTAACATTTTTACATTTATATTCATGGAGATAGTAATCTGTTGCTTTTTTTTCCTATAATGTTTTTTTTCCTATAATGTTTTTTGATTTTAGAAATAAGGTAATACTGACTTTGTAGCATAAATTAGAATGTATTTCCTCATTTCAGTTTTTAGGAAAACTCTCTGTGGTGTTGTTTCATATTTAGTAGGATGACCAGTGAAGCCATGTGAGCCTAGAATTTTCTTTGTAGAAAGACTTATAAATACAAATTAATTTGCTCAATTGATATGAAACTGTTCAGATTATCTATTGCTTCTTGAATGACTGGTAATGTCTGTTTCAGGGAATTTGTCTATTTCATTTTTTGTAGAATTACTGACATAGAGTTATTCATAATATTTTCATGTTATCCTCTATAGGCTGAATACTTGTTCTCCCCTATCTCGAATCATATGTTGAAAGCTAATCCCCAATGTGATAATATTTGGAGGTGGAGCCTTGATGGTAATTATGTCATGAGGACGCAGCCCTTATAAAAGATTAGTGCCCTTAAAAATGAGATCCCAAGAACTTCCCTCCCTCATCTGCCATGTGATGGCCATCAATGAACCAAAAAATACCAGTCACCAAATTTGCTAGCACTTTGATATTGGACTCCCTAGCCTCTGTAAATTGTAAGTATAAATTTCAGTGTATGATTTTGTCAGTCCATCATATTTTCTATTACAGCCTGAACTTACTAAGATATTGTGGTTTAAACAACTATATTATCTGTACTAATGTTACTTCTTTCATTCCTTATATTGATAATTTTTGTGTTCTGACTTCTTTCTTAATTAACCTGGGTATGGGTTTTGAATTTTATGGATTTTCTGAAAGAACTGATTTTGTTGTAATTGATTTTCTCTACTGCCTTCTGTTTTCTATGTAAATATTTTTATCTTATATTTAGCATTTGTTTTATTCTATTTTAGGTTAAATTTGCTTTTTATTTGTTTCTTAAGTTGTAAGTTGAACTCATTGGTATGAAACTATTTTTATTCTCTAGTATTTGCATTTATTGCCGTATATGTCCCACTACATCATTCTTTAGTGTCATTCTACATTTTTTTATATTTGTGTTTCTATTTATATTCAACTTAAAATGGTTTTTTATATCACATTCTCTTTTATTTAATAAAAAATTCTCTAATTTCCTTTTTAATATCTTCAATCCATGCATTATGTAACATTGCTAGTTTCAAATTACTTGAAAATTTTTTTGAGCTCTTTCTGTTATTGACCTCTAATGAAATTTCATTGTGCTCACAGAACATATTTTACATGACTTTAATTTTTTAAAATTTATTTCAAAATGGTTTTATGTCTCAGAATGTAATCTATTTTGGTAAACTTTTGTACACTTAAAAAAAAATGATATTTTTTTGTTTTTTGATAATGTCTGTACATGTCGATTAGATCAGATTGAATTGTACTCTTATTGAATTATCTATGCCATTATTGTTTTTTTCTTTTTCTCACTGATCTGTTAATTATTAAGAAAGTAATATTGAAATTCCTAACTCTACTTGTGTTTTCATTCTTTACCTTTAACCTATTTATGATTTTATATTTAATATTTTTTTGGTCTTGCTATTTTATCAAGTCTGACAATATGTATATTTTAATTAGTTAGATCATTTATGTTTAATGTGATTATTCATATTAGGTAAATCTATCTCTTGCTATTTGTTTTTTATTCATCCCAGCTGTATATAAGAGATTAGGAAGCAGCAGAACAGTGATTAGAATTTATGTTGAGCATATTTTAAAACCCATGGTTTTTTTTTGCTATTTTTTTATTAAATTTTCTTATTAGTTTCAAGTATACAGTATATCTGTTAGACATGGTTTAGCTACTTTTAACATAAATGTATAGGACTGTGAGACAAGTAATATTCATTCATTCATTCTTTTTACAAATATTTATTGATTGCCATATATTATCCTTGTTCCTTAAGGTGAGTACATCTGATGGGTAGTTGTGACACAGATTCAAAGAGTAATGAATTTTTTGACAGTAGTTTCCACCCTTGACTAATTACATAAAACTATTATTGGTAAGACTTTAACTTACTACACAATAAATGACATACTCTTTGTCAAAGCCCCTCTGCCCTGTCAAAGAATTTACACACAAGATGGATTGAATGGTACTCAACAAAATTTGGGCCCAAGGGGAGTGTCTTTTAGCCTTTCAGGTGACTAGGTTATAGGCTGTGTGTACATGACTTTGTCACTAAGGCCCATACCCCAAATCAGGAGCAAATGTTTATTGATTTCTATTTCCTTCAATGGAAACAAGCTTTCTGTAGACTTTAGATTGTCTGTTTCTCTCTCTCTCATTCTCTCTCATTTCACTTTTCAAATTTCTTTCTTCCTATAGTTCTTCTCACAGACCTTCCCTTTCATTTCCAAATGCCTTAGTTGTATGTCAAAAAAAGGGAAATTGACTAACTCTTGTTCTTTTCAATCTCAATATTAAAAGTCTCCTTTTCCTGCTTTCAGTGAAGATGCTCTGACTACCAGGGGAGAAGTCACATAGAAGGAAGGAGAGCAAGCACTAATATTATATTCAAGCTACAAGAAATAGTTCTGGGATTCAGTGAATTGATGTTTCATTGGTGACACATTTGGTTTGGTTTAGCAGAATCTATCTATCATCTATTATCTCTATCTATATGACTATCTATATAATATATGTAACATATAACAGTATGTATAAGCACTTCCAATTGTATTATAGTTATATTAAATTTCTAATTATATACAAATATGTATATGTGTATATATATATGTGTATATATATATATACATATATACATATATATATATATATATATATATATATATATATATATATGAATTTCTTCAATATACAGTTAAATTATTGATAGCCATCCCTGTGTAGAAATTGCTTCTAGGAATATTTTTCTTCCATTTTGTGGATACACCTATGACTTTGGAAAGTATGTGAGCTTTGGCACTATGTGCTGGAGAGATGAGGTACAATAGAAGAGAATCAAAATTTGAAATGAACACAAGCAGGAGGTAGTTGGCAGAAAAATTGATCAATCATAATATAAAAGATTTAGTTCTCATTGATGCCCAGTTAAAATAGAAGTTCTCACCCATTAAGAATTGATACTATAGTATATAAAATTCTAAACATAGAATTTATTTATTTTTCTTTTTTGATTGGCATAACCTTAAATTAAAATAATCAAAATCTGAGTGTCCTTTAGTCACACAAACCAGAGTATATCTGTATATATATTCTTATACCTTATACATCAAACAATACCAAGAGCAAATACTAACATGATGTGAGACTGAATTATCTTTTTACTAGCAAATTGCAAGTATAAAGTGAGACTGAGTTATCTTTCTCTTCAGAAAATTACACCACAAAATATTGGAATATGAAAACAGAGTATATAATAATCAAACATGGAAATATATTAGAGTAGTTCAAGCAGTTAATTAATGATATTATATTGCTTTTCTGTATATTGTGATGTTCTTAGAGTTTATAAATTCTTAGTAATATGTAATTTGTTTTTATTTCTTCACTTGTTCTAAATATTCACTTTCATATATAAATTATTTTTTATATTTTTATGTTCTGTATTCTTTTAGAATCTCACAATAATTGATTCCACTTTGATTGTATGGCAAAAGCTTATAAAAAAGAGTAGTTTTAGTAAATTATATTTGAAAGCTAGTGCAAAGTCAGATTCTGTTGGACTTTTAGGCTACAAGAATGAATTGAAATTGTATCCTTACATTACTGAGCTTGTTTTAAAAAAAAAAAAAAGGTCGCTCTGATTCCCGTGTGAATGATAGATTAGGGAGCAAGAATAGAATCAGATACTAGATGGAAAGTTGGATATTCATTTTACTATTCAGGCTTAAGATGATGGTGACTTGGTCCAGAATTTCATGATAAGGTTGAGGAGATTTAAAAGCCTAGAGAAGGTAGAGAAATAAAGTGCTTGCTATAAATGTACAAGGAGGATATTTTTGACTTGTTTGTTTTTTGTTTGTTTGTTTTTAATACATTAATTTTAGGGGATATCTAGAGGAGGGGTGAGTTACATAGATCTTACACATATTTGTTCGAGCCTCTGGGTAAATGTTTTCTCCATTTACAAATATAAGAACAAAACATTTATGGCTTGTGCAGTACACATGTCAGGATAAATCATCAAAGGAGAAGAGAGGACATGACCCAAATGGTTCATAGACATGTAAGTGCAAAGGTGAAAGTTTACAAGAAGTAAGGTGTAATCACTAGTAATTTTTGCTGAGGTTGATGCAAACAGAGAAATATTAATCAAATTTAAAATAAGGTTAATTTGGCAAGTACACATTTGATATTCTGAAGAGTTTAGAGCCTTGTACTGTATTGAAGTAGGTTGAAGAGGAAAAAAAGGTGAAAGGAAGTGGACCTCTATAAGAAATGAAATCAAAATTATTGATGGTGAGCAGCAAAATGACAAAATCTGAAAGGAAATGTAGCATGTAAAAAGAAGTGGTATGGGGAGCTATTCTGGGTTATTATGAGAAAAGAGAAATTAATTTGCCTTGATAATAACAAATTAAAATTTAAAATTTGTTGATATAAGGGAGAGAACACTGCCTAAAGTTTAATTATTTGAATGAATTCTGAGATAAGAATTTAAATTTTTTTTGTTTTGGAGGTGCAGAAACATAGAAGGGCAGTAGGAAATTGAAATTAGAACAGAAGTTGGTATCAAGCCAGCCAGTACCATGAGAAATGTGTCAAACACATTTGTTATTCCATCCAAAGACAGGAAGTTAGTATAAACTTTATTTGAGGGCTTCTCCCAGTTTTGAATTCCCACATCTGATGGGATATAGTAGCCTTCCCTGGAGAAAATCCTCAGGCAGAGACAGAAATAGTAGCACCTGGATTGTCCAGGACACCAGAATTGTTAAGGTCTAGGAGGTATAGTTGGAACATCTACAGCATCACCTATGTCAAAACATAGATACAAGTTACAAAACTGAATATTATAAACTCTAGGTTAAAGCACACATTTCTACTTAAGAAGGCACATGTTACAATTTCCATTTAACAAGCTATTTCATTTGAACAATTCTAAGTAAATATTGTAATAAAAAAATGGAAAGTGTCATATTTAAATTGTTTCCCTCAATTGAATGTTGGAACAGATTATAGGATAAAAGCAATGGTTATTCATATAAACATAATAATTTATCATTTTTAATTTAGTTATGGGATTGCATGTATAATTTATTAAATAATTTTTTGTCTTTTTACCTAGTGCAGTTATCTGATATTGAGGTTAAAGATGACTAAACTGAAAGAGAAGAAAAAACTTTCTTTGTTACTATTTAAATTAATTTTAGAAATTTTTGGATAAAAAAACTCTACTTGTTCTTTAGTCACTGATACTTAAACTAAAGATATATTTAAGTGGAAATTATTTTATAAAAGCTAACATTTGGGAAAGGAATACGATGGTTAAACTCACAGTAAGCTTGTTAATGATTTCACCCAGAGTAAAACAATCAACTCGATTCAGAAAAACATAAAAAACAGTGAAAACTACCATTTTAAATATTGATTCCTTCTCCTGTAAAGGTAGCAATGCTACTTTAAGCTCATATCACAGTCCCAGTTGGTGGTTGATGATTCTGACAAACTGTGATGCTTATCTACTTAACAAAGCCCAGAGCTTTCAAGTTGTTATACAACAGTGATTTTCTGATATGCTTGATGTGATGATAAGGTTTTATTTTAATAATGCTATCTTGAAACTCTGACTCCCCTGTAGTCTTAGAAGAAAATATGACATACCCTGGGTCCACTGAGAATCACATTGTTTAAAATGCTAAATGTCAATGGCTGTTAGAGAAAATGGAGACTATTGAAATGAGTATAGATTTCTAGGAATCACTTCCATGTATTTTAACAAAAAAAATTAAAAAAATAGATAATAAAGAAAAAGACTTTCCCTTGAAAATAACACATTTTTACATAAATCTTACTGTACTATTCTGATATCCTGTTATGACAGGTAAACAATTAATATTTGATGCAACACCTATAAGCATTCCACAAACACCTGAAATTTTGCAAATTTAATTTTAATAATAGACCATTTTTATTAATTAATATTTTATTTAAATAATATTTAATGTTTTGATTAAACCATAAATCCTGTTCCTCCCACCAAACTAACATTTATGAAGAAACAAGAGATAGTAGTAGTCCACTGCTTAGAAAAGTATAAGAATATAGAAATCATCTCCATGATGCACAAGTGAAGATATGACTGAAAGCTGAGTGGAAGTGATAAGTTTGAGAACTTAGGGAGGGGCTGATCAAAAAGAAATGACCATGAGAAGGTAGTATTGCACAATAAGTTTTATTGGAGAGTCACTTCTACAGGATTGCCTGGGAGATCCAGTCTAGCAAAAGACCTTCCAAATTCAATAGTACAGGGGCATAGTCTAGAAATAGAAATGTCAAGGGAACTCCCACAGGACAGGACATTTGGAGGGGACCTATATGTAGAGATGTCGTCGCCTAGCAACATCATGAACATGGGACATATCCTTATTTTTTTAGATCATTTTTTATTTCTTTTATCAAAATTTTACAAATTGTAGGATAAATTTTTATTTATATTTCCGTTTTATTATATCAATGTATTTTATTATCTTTGTAAGTAAGCGTAAATGATATTGTGTTTTAAATTTTTGTTTCTACATGTCTGTTTTTACTATTTAGAGATTTTATTGATTTTTTTGTATGTTGTTTCTTATATCTTTCAGCACTGTTGAACTCATATTAATTTAGCAGAAACATTTTTGTAGATTTCTTGGTGTTTTCAATGTAGAAAGTCATGTCTTTTGTCAATAAAGTCATACTCTTTTTTATTATGCATACCTTTATTTATTTTTCTTGTTTTATTGTGGTGACTAGAACTTCCAGTGTCAGGCTGAATAAAAACAAACATCCTTGTTTCGTTCTGGACCTCAGGAGTTCTCAAGGAGAAAGCATTAAATTTCTTACTACTTAGCAATAGGTTTTTGTAGATACTCTAAATCAGGTAGATAAGGGTTCCTTCTAGTTTTTGTTTTTTGAGAGTTTTGTTTGTTGGATTTTGTTAAATGCTGTTTTTTAGTCAATTTATAAAATGATATATTTTTCATTTTTAGCCTGTTGTGGTTGATTGCATTAACTGATATTCTAATGTTGAACAATCCTTGCATATTTGGTCTAAATTCTACTTGTCATTGCTTATAAATTATATCTGTACATTGCTGGATTTGATTTGCTAATATTTTTAAATGAATTTTGCATAGAGTTTAATGAGCAATGTTGGAATGTAGTTTTCTTTTTTTGTACTGGCTTATCTAATTTTGGTTTTGAGTAATTGCCTCACAAAAGGCAGTGGCAGTATTTCTTTTTCTTTTCTTTTTTTTTTTTTTTAGAAAATATTATGTAAATCTGATGTTAATCCTTCTTTAAATGTCTGGTAAAATTCTACAGTTAATTTCTGGGCCTGGAAGTTTCTTTTGGGAATCTTTATTTCTAAGGGATAATTTTGGATGAACATGATATGTATACATTCTTCAAGAGTTCCAAAATGGATATCTATATTTTTTTGGTTTTTATCTTATTTTTTATTTTCCTATTTTTGCTTTATAAAAATTAAAATTTTTTTTGAGATGTCAGCTGTCCTGGTATAGTTTCCTCTGAATACAAATTGGCAAGTATTTTCATTATTGTATTTTTCTAAGTGCTATTTTATCTACTTTCTAAATAGTTATGTTTTTTGTCCTATAATTAAGTATAATTACTGATTAACATTTAATGTACTTGTTAATTATAATATACTTAGTATTCCTATAAAATAATTAAATAACTTATTAATTACAATATGTATAACTAGTCAGTGACCATTGTTTGGGAGAAAAGATCTTAAATCAAGTAGTTTCTTTTGATTGTATTCTCTCTTAACTATTCCTTTTTTAAAATTATGAACTCATGTTAAGTATATAAAGTTAGTTTAGTAATTTTTATGTTCAAAAATCACACTTAGGTCATTGAGCATTCTATATGTAAATTATATTCATATATAATTATAACATCTGACATTTGTCACTGCATATTTAAGAATTTTATTTTGGTGAGAATTCTTTAAAGAGATCAGAAAGAAAATATTCAATGAAACACAGTTGATGAATGGTAAAAAAAACTAAGAAATGTATCATCATATAGTTTTAATTTTACCATTTAAAAAATGTTCATGAGGAAGAATATTTGAGTCTATGCATTTATGTTTGTGTGTGGATGCATGTATGTACACATGTGTGCAAGCCTGTTTGTCATACTAACTCGATAGCTCGAATGATGAGATTAGTACAGAAATTACATATTATGTTATTAAAGATAAGGAGTCAGAATAATTCAGGCAGAAAATTACATGAAAACTTGATTTTAGAATTATATAGTCCAAGTTAGGGATGCGATGCCTAACTCAACTGTTCTTAAACATTTAGTATTTTTTATACATCAATATGATTTTGACATGTGATAACATAACTTTTCACAAGAAGAGTCAGTAATCATATTGATAATTTATATTATATTAAAAGTAGTTATTTAATTTAAAATATGTTAAGCCTTATATTTATAAAGTGTTTATGGATATTTTTGGTTGTCAAAATTTTTCACCTTCTATATCAATTTCATCATGTACTCATAATTTTCTGTAATTTTATTGATAAATTTTTTAAGTAGGTTCAGCTAACAATAAAAATTAATGCTCCTGTATGGAGAAATAACTATATATGTCAAAATATTTTTTTCTAAATCACCTTAAAAATTAAAACCATATGTGTTTTTTAAAGAAGATATACTACAGTAATAACAATATAAACATGATAATTAGGATCAAAATAAATGATGAAAATCAACAAGTAAAAATAATTAGATGGTAAACTCCTTGTTAAAAATAGAAAGTTAAGAAAGATACATGCACCCCCATGTTCATTACAGCCTTATTCATGGTGGCCAGGACATGGAAACAACTGAAGTGTCCCTTGATAGATGATTGAATAAAGACGTGGTACTTATATACAATGGAAAATTGCTTAGCCATAAGAAAGACTGCATATCACCATTTGGGACAATAAGGATGGATCATGCTAAGTGAAATAATTCAGACAGAAAAAGTTGAGAACCACAAGATTTACTTATAAGTGTGATTTAAGCTGAGGTCTGAAAGTCAAGCATTAATTGAGGGGGGAAATATGGAAATGAGTATCACATAGGAACAGAAAAAGATAGACCATGGTGATTTAGAGGACATAACGAAAGCCAGGTATCAGAGGACTTGGAATAAGGAAGGATGTGTTGAGAAGTGACTGGAAAGCAGGAAGAAGTCAAACTACACGGCATCATGTAAGAATGTCAAGGGTCTGATCTTTATGCTAAGGACAGTATGGGTTTGATTGTATCTTTTTCTAAAAATTTTACTCTGACTGCAATGGAAAATGAACAAGAAAAAAGAACGCTCAAGGATAGGCAACCAGTTCGTGATTACTATACTATTCTAAGTGAGAAGAACTAATGGAAAGTATGTTTGGAAATTACATACTTAATGAAAGAAATTGTACCTTGAATAAAATATAATAATCAGTTAAGACTATAGATTTAAAACCAGAATATTGAAAGAAAAATACAAACTAAAATTTTGAATGTAAAATGATTGCGATAAAGCCAAAAGATGTTACACAAAGTGTAAGATTAGTAAAAGGATATTTTGAGAAAAATTATCTTTTTAATTTAGGTTTTTTTCTATGCAAGGGGAACAACTGGAAAGGGAATATTAATTGCAGTGCTATAGAATCAATGGGAGTAAAAAAAAAATATATAAAACTTAAAGTAAAAAAACAACCATAAAGGAATAATAAAATATTTGTAGGGCTACAAAACTCATTTAGGTGGGGATTTTGTTGTGCTATGTTCTATGTTTTATGTCTGGGTGGGCAGTGATCGACAAGATGTTATGAGTTCCATATGTGTACATTATGGTGTACTAGGGTACTACAATGTGAGGATACTATAGTATGAGCATTTGCTGAATTTAAGACATTGTAGTTTTCTCTGATGTGTTTTGCATCAAGATTGATTGACAGAAAGGGAGAACAATTTTAAAGGAAATCACCAGATCTGGAAATAATGCCTACACATGTGAATTTTTGGTTGCTAGGTCCTAATGTTGTCACTTCATGGCTTTGAAGCAAAGCCACACTTTGTCTTGAATTTTTGTTCTGCATATTGGGTAAGATGATATTAGTTTCTATGAAGTCAAAGAGGTGTTCAAGCTTAGTTCAGTTCCATAATAAAACAAATAACTAACAATATAGAACTCTGATTCTCCTTTCTCTTCTTTTTCTGTCACTCTCTAATCCATGGTTCTAGCTTTCCCCTACAATAACCATGTTTCTGGAGCTGATAAATGCATCAAAGAAGAAAATATATATTTTAAATTGACTACTTCAAAATTGGACTAATTCTCTCATAGCATAATTTGAGTGTGTTCCCTTTTTTATTCTAAGACATTGTAAGGATTTAAAAAGACAGAGAAAGGGAAAAAAGAAAGGAAACAACTTTATATCAATTATGGGAATGTGAGAAAAAAGGAGTGAAAGAGACAGGGAACCCTGTCTTACCATGAACATATATATTCTAATGTTATGCAAACTTAATATAAAGTTAAAGAATAAAGCAGTGGATATAGGATGTTCAATAAAAGAGGCTCAAGTAATACTAGATAATAATTCAAGGTTATGTGTATTGAAGCTTTTGAAAGAAAGGTGACAAGCTTATATTAAAATTAAGGAGTGCTGGCCTGAAGTTCTATGCCTGACATATCCACCAAAACATTTTTAGTGTCCTAATGAAGTATTATACTTTGTAGATCTGTTCAATATATTATAGTCATTACAGTCATTATTTTCAAATACTGTTTTTACTTTATGTTAAACTTAATCCTACATATCTTTATTTACAAAGTAGTTTATAAAATTGGCTGAATATTTGCAAATTGAAATATAGCACCTGCCTATATTAACTAATTAAACTTAAATATTACACTCTTACTGTATGTTCCCTGAATTAACATAATCATGCATTCTATTCTATTTGAACCATTATTCTTCTAGAAAATCCAACAAAATATAATTTTATAATATCCTGTTCTATTTCTCTATTTAAATTTCACTATTTCACCGGAAATTTTTTTTTGTAAATCAATTACAATAACAGTAATTTCTTGAAAATGATTTTCTGACATTAGATATTTAGGTATCAATCAGAATATTTTAGTCTCAACAAAATTTAGTAACTTGGATTTTGATATTTTCCTAAAAATTAAAATTTATTTTTTAAACAATTAATGTCACCACATATTTGTAAATATGTCATATATATATATATATATATATATATATATATATATATATATATATAACACACACACACATATAGTTTTGGAAATAAAATCATATATATAAACTTGAACATAAATTAAAAATATATAGTCTCTATTCTGGTTTTCAGAATTAGAGTAAAAAGTGTTTATATCTGAAAAAGATTTTCTGAGTTATAATTTTTATCAGAAATTTCTTTCAGTTAGTTTCTGATTATTATGTCTGCCTCTTCCTCCCACCCCGACCCATAGTTGTGTTGTTTCATTTATTCTAACAAGAAAGGCAGTGGGATATAATAGAATGAATATGAGATTTGTATTAAA
Organism: Cynopterus sphinx; assembly: GCA_030015415.1. Taxonomy (NCBI): domain Eukaryota; kingdom Metazoa; phylum Chordata; class Mammalia; order Chiroptera; family Pteropodidae; genus Cynopterus; species Cynopterus sphinx. Next base: position 17,509,501 of record CM057389.1, on the reverse strand, counting down.
ATGCAGATTTTACTAACTCTGGCACATATTGTCTTTATGATCATAAGCAAAGCACACATTTTCTGATATTTATTTAGAAGCAAATAAAATGCTAAAATATAAATTTTCAAGAAAATTGATTTAGCTAATGTATATATTTGTGCATTTCCATGCATGTCAAGCATGTTTCTAGGTGTAATCTCTCTCTGTGTGTGTTTGTGTGTGTGTGTGTGTAAATATGTGTGTGTGTGTATACCCTAATGCTATGCAAACTTAATATAAAGTTAAAAAATAAAGCAGTGGATATAGGAATATATGCACACACATACATATTAAGCAATATACACACAGATATTTATCATGTTTCACAAGTAAATTTGATATTTTTATGGTCCCCTTTTGGACATTAGACACAAAATGGTTGAGAAAGATGTTCAAAATTTTAGGAAAAAAGACAAACGCAGATGAAGACAGGCATGCAGAAGGGTGATTTGGGTGTGCTTTGGGGATTACCACACTTGGAAGGGAAAGGAAGGAAATGTGTTTAAGTCAAGGGAATATTTAGGCTGTGATGCAGTCTAGCAAAGTCTTCATCTGCAACCACAGAAAATTTTGAAGGCAAAATAGCCCTTTATTATTGTCCCAAATTAGGGAAAAAGGATAATGTCTTTGTTTGCCTGAATCAACCAGTCATTAGATACAAACTTCCCTGGGAAAAGGGTGTTATGTTGAGACATATCTTATTAGCTGAAACAGTTCTTGGAGAGGTCTGACAACTGAGGGATATCTGCAAGAAGCACTTCAACAAAAGGCAGAATAATTCCTTCAGTCCTGAAGGAGATTCTGGGTGGCATATCACAGTATAATGAACTATGTATTGTTCTTTTTTTAAAAAGTGGAAGAATGTTAATTTCCTACCCAACAGCCATTCTCCATCTTTTTCTTTATAAATAGAAGCTCAATTTAGTGGAAATTACTCTAGCAGTTCTTTACGTCAGGAAAGATGTTTATATCCTCAGATCCAAAATTCAGAGAAAAAAATATGGTTAATATGAACAGCCTTTTCCCCTGAAATTCTGGGAGAGAATTAAATTCTAATGCCCTAAGACAATCATTTTATATAATGAACCAGCTTTTCTTCTATGTATCTCATATGGTACTGGCCACGAACTGTTCTTGGGAGAACTGAGAAGATGTTTCAAGTCATTGTCTCTAGGGCTTAATTCTATCCAGTGACTGTGATGGGAAAAGGCTAAACAATTCCATGTGGTCTCATTAACCTTTCCATAGAAGGCATTCTGAAATAATTCTGATAAATGACAAGTGTGTGGGGGGTGGAATTTTTTTGTGTTTCAAAGGTGAGTCAAGAGAGGAATATTTTTATACTTATATCTAGACACTAGTATATCAAGATAAATTGGCTAAATATTGTATGGCCATCTAGTGACCGTAAATGAAACTGAAAAAAATGCTGGGAATGCCAGAGTGAAAAGATGGAGAGAAAATAGATCTTTGAGGACTTCACTTAGTTTAGGAATTGACTAGGCCTCCCTATTAACACACATCGACAGGCATAAGGCAAAAAAAATTTTCTCCATTACTTAAGCACATTTAGTTTTTTTCCTGTATTTGCAGTTAAAAGCATCTTTATTGTCACAGTAAGTAATGACTTAAGTATTTATGACTAACCCCAAAGTCTGTTCACTTTCCATTATACCTCCTAAATACACTTAATGCACTTAATGCAAAGTATAACTGACAATGTTTTGCAAAACAAAACATATTTTTAAAAAGCAAACAGATGTGTTATTTATTCTAAAGTTTCTAATAAGGTTTTTGGAGCCCTTAAATGTAATCCTCACTGCATGCATCTGGGCACATTACTTAGCTAGCAGAGGCCTTCACTTAAAATACTTTCCCATTACTCAGACTTTAATTATCCTTTGCTACTTGGGCCCCAGCTGCCTTCCTCTTTTTAAGGAGTAGATGTCATGTGTACTGTTTTTTTTTTATCAAGTATAGGGTAAAAACCAGGGGTTTAGAAAACGTAAATAACAGGGAAATGAGTTATTGCTGATTATAGTTCAGATTTAAACATATTGAGAACTGTATTGAGAACTCTATTCAATAGACATGCTTCTCACATACTACTATAATTTTGAATATAAATTAAAAAAACAAGCTAGTTTGTATTGGAGATAAATTGTGATAAAATTTTATGAATTTTGAAGTATAAGTTTAGCATCTTGTCCAAGCCCTTGTGTGCCTTTGAGGCTCACTGTACTGATTTACTAAATGAAAGCTGTGGATTTCATGATTTCTAATACGTTTCTGAATCCAAATTCTGTCAATTCTCTATTCTATTGAATGAAAATACTATTGACATAACACTCTAATTTTTAAATATATCTCTTTAAAATATAGACTAGATTTTTTGTTTTTTGAAAAGAAAAAACAACAGGCATATTTGTGAGTCTCTCACATTATTAGCAAAAATACCTCATAATACTTTTGAGAATTGTTGAAAAAATTCCTAGTAATTATATCTTAAAGTATTTTTATATTTTAATAGACTTTTATAGAGAGATCATAGTCAAGATTTCAGAAAATAATTTAGTTATGGTAGCTCATGTATTTTAGTAACCTCATTTAAATTACAATATAAAAAGGAAGGAAAAAATCTTAAGTACAATGCTAACTAAAAATTTATTTTATTTATTGAGAAATAGTTAAAATGTGAATAAATTTATAGTTATAAGAGCAATTATATATGTATAGCTATGTGTTGTATTTGATAAACTATACTGTTTCTCAAAAATTTTGGATTACCATTATTGAATATTGCATTGATTTAAGAGGTCTTTGGTCATTTTTTTTGTTATTGACCTAAGGCTATGTTAATACTCACTATATAATTTATAATTATTTATTTTCTGTTTGGAAATAATTGAATAAACAAATGGGAGCCATTAAGTAGAATACTCTAATAAGAATTTTTTCTAAGATTTGTGTGCCCACAAATAAAAGTAAAATTGTATATAAATTGTATGTAAAAGTAAATTGTATATAATTTCAAAATACAAAACGAACAATTCTAGTTGTTTTTTTATGCTGGATTATATTTATTATTTCTACTCACAGAACAGTAATTTGATACTTAAACCCACCTTAAACATGTAATGAAATAATGATAGTTTATAATCACTGCCAATCAATTATTTTCTAAGAACTGGATGAGAATTGATACTTATGCATAGGTATGCCTGTCCTTTTGAAGCAACTGCATTTATGATGAGCACTTTATTCATCTGCTCCCTAAAAGAAGGAATAGGGAAAAGGCAGTCTCATACACACACTCTTTAGACCCCCACACTGCCAGGACAAATAAGAATGGGTGTTGAGCTTGGAACACTTTTTAAAAGAGCCCACATAGCCTGTGCCAGTTTTAACACCTGTGTGGGAATATGTTTCTTTGTTTTATGGCCAACAGCTATTCCTCTGTTCAGCTTAAGCATTTGTGTCAATGGCCTTCAGTCAGGCCCCCAGTTTTCAACATTTCAGACTTCATGGGAGGGGGTGTGTTTCCTGCTGCAACAGGAAATGGGGTGTGTATAGGTCAGTTGTTCTGGGTTTGCTGCTGCGGGGCCACCCAGGAGCGGTGAGAATACCAAGATAAATTATTGGAGCTGATCTTGCTCTGTCTTTTCTTGCTCTGTGAGTAAAAGCACTTTATATACAGTGCTTGACTATCTGTGTTTTTCTTTGCAACTGTGATACCAAGATGCAGTGGACAGAAGTATATGGACTTTTGTTCTTGATGGCTGGTATTATGATTTTTGCTAGTTTTCATGTAATTGAAGTTCTCCCCTAATATTGGTGACCAAACCATGGTATTCTGCTAAACACAGAAAAATAAAAGAAAGAAATTTAATGCTATAAGAACATAAAGCAGTGTGATAAATATATATGTTATACAATATTATTTCTAGTTCAACCTTAGCTGTAAGGTCAAATTAGCCATAGATAAAAGACTGTTATAAGCTTGGTAAAATAATCTTAAAAGCAAGCCTCAAAATAATCAAATACTTTCCAGTAACACACTCCATGCTGGACAGAGAACAATAATATTTAAAATTATGCAAAAAAAAACACCCCACCATTCCAAATGGAAAATTTTAGTGTGTGCTGTTTATTGAAATTCATAAGATATTTAAAGGAACAGGAAATTTGACCTATAACTAACAACAATTCAATCAATAGAAACAGGTAGGAGAATACATGAATATGATGAGTAAAAACAGGGAAGATGTATCTAAAAATCTCACAATGAAATCAAATTTCTAGAGATAAAAAATATAGCATCTAATCATCTAAGATAAAAAACAGTATATGAGATAAACACCAAGTCAGTTACTATAAAAGAAAACAATTGTACTTGAGAACATAGCATAAGAAACTATCCAAATAAAACACAAACAAAGAGGCATATAGAATAAAACACAATGCAGCAATAAATTATGGGGCTATATCCACACATTCTAAAATACATATAGTTTGCATTCAGGAAGACAGGTACAGATAATTATTATAAAATAATGGCCAAGAATTTGCAAATTTGATTAAACTCTTAATCTCAAGTATTAAAAAATCTTAATAACCCCAAGAAAAGAAATATGAATGGAACTGCATCTAGGCACTAGATAATAGATAATCCAGTTGCTTAAATGCAATGAAAAAGAGACAATATTAAAAGCAGGTAAAGAAAAACAAGCAAATTTTGTGCAGACAATATTAAAAGCAGGTAAAGAAAAACAGGCAAACTTGACAGCAAATATGTCTTCAAAAATAATGAAAAAAAATGGAGTAAAATACTTGAATAGTGACAGATGGGGTTGCTGTGGAGCAAAATCTTCAACTAAAAATTACATACCTAACAAAAATATCTATAAAATTTTAAGGTGAAATAAATAATTTTTCAGACATAAAAATGATGACAGAATTTAACACGAATATATGAATGCTATAAGAAATTTTAAAGGAAGCCCCCAGATAGAAACAAAAGAATACTAGATAGAAAATTAGTTTCTACATGAAAGAATGAAATACACATCAAATGATAATTGGGTAGATAAATATAAAATCAATCTTAATTCTCTTTAAATGATGACAAAAAAAATCAAGAAAGTATGATATATTGAGCAGTTTATAATGTTTCAAAGTAATATATATGAAGAACAACACAACACAAAGATTGAAATGCTAAAGATAGGATCATTATGTTTTCAAAATATATGTAAATAATATTTGAGAGTAAAACGATTATATCTATAATATCAAGTAGAAAATAAATTAATGAAGCCTATGCATGATACAATTATAAACCATCTTGTATTGCATAAAGTTCACCATTTGAAATTAACCTTTAATTAAAAAAAAAGAAAACATTATTATATAAGTTTTGGAAATTTATAATAAATACATGCAGTCTACACATTTTCCTACAATTTTATTTTTATTAGTCTTTACTTATAGAGAAATTTTAAGTTCACAGCAAAATTTAATGAAAGGTGACAGAGGTTTCACATACACTTCCTGTCCCCACACATGTATGCCCTCCCCATATCAGAATCTCCCATTAGAATGTCACACTTGTTGGTGACTACAAGGGCAAATTAACATCTATGGTCCATCACGTTCATTAGGATTCACGTTTTGTTGTACATTCTTTGGGTTTTGAACAATTACATAATAACATGTATCTACCATAATCATATCATACAGAGTATTTCACTGCCATAAAAATTCTCCATGTTTTGCCTATTCATTCCCCTTCCCCAAACTCTGACAACCTCTGATCTTTTCATTTTCTCCTTAGTTTGCCTTTTCAAGAACATTGTATATAGTTGGTATTATACAGTATGTAGCCTTTTCCAGATTGACTTCTTTCATGTAGCAATATACATTTCTGGTTTCTTACTGTTAACACTGAATTAATATTCTCTTGTCTGGATGTTCCACAGTTTACTTCTCCCTTTACCTGCTGAAGGACGTCTTCTTAGTTGTTACCAAGTTTTGGCATTTATGAATAAAGCTGCTATAAACATTTATTCCTGGTGGCAGGTTTTCTTGTGAATGTAAGTTTTGAACTTATTTGGATAAATACCAAGGGGTGTGATTGCTGGATCGTATGCTGCAAGTATGATTAGGTTCGTTAGAAACTGTGGTTTTACCATTTTGCATTCAAAAGAGCAATAAATAAGGGGTCTCATTGCTCCATACCTTCATCATTATTTTCTGTTGACAGTGTTCTGGGTTTTGACCATTCCACTATGTGTATAGTGGTATCTTGTTTTAATATGCATTTTCTTGACGACATTTGATGTGGAGTGTCTTTTCATTTATCTGTGATCTGCATATCTTCTTTGGTGAGGTGTTTTTATTATTATGTAATACCCCTCTTTCCTTATAACATTCCTTGCTCTGAAGTCTGCTCCATTAGAAATGAATATAGCTACTCTCTTTTGATTAGTGTTAGTATTATATCTTTCTCCATCCATTATACTTTTACTCTACGTGTATCATAGGTAAGACATAGTGACATACAGGGAGTTTCTTGTAAACAACATGTAGTTGAATATTTTTGTATTCATTCTGAAAATATCTGTTTTAATTACTATATTTAGAACTATATCAGTGATTACTAATGTAGTTGCATGGATTAATATCTAGAATAATTTTTTCCTGTTTTCTATTTTTTGTTTTTGTTCTTTGTCCCTATATTTCTTGTTCATTCTTTTTTTCTTTTTAGTGGTTTTAGTTAAGGATTTATATTATTTCATTTTCTTTCTTAGAATATAGATTACACTTTATTTTTTAGTTTTTGTAGTGGTTGCTCTACAGTGTGCAGTATACATTTGCAACCAATCCACATTCATTTTCAAATAAGAAGATCCAAGTCCACTTTTAAATGACAGTGCAAGTACCTTATAATAGCAAACCAATCGAAATACCTCCCTCCTTTGTGTAATTGTTATCATTGTTTTCACTTATACATAAGTGTATATATAATACACACACACAGTTGCATATATAGTTGCTATTATTATTTGAACCACCTGTTATCTGTTAGATCAATTAAGATTACAATATAAGTTTTTATTTTACCATCACATATTCCTTCTCTGGTGTTATTCCATTCATTAGTCAACTTTGATCTTCTAACATATATCATTTTCCATCTTTCTAGATAACTTCTTTTAACATTTCTTGCAAGTGAGATCTATTGACAATAATTTCCTCAATTTTTGTTTGTCTGAAAGTCTCTATTTCTCCTTCAGTTTTGCAGTTTGGTGGGCCTTTTCTCTCAAGGCTTTAGATATTTTCCTCCATTCTCTTCTATCTGTAGGGTTTCTGAGAAATTAGATATAATTCTTATTTTTACTCTTGTATAGATAATGTGTTTTTTCCTCTGGCTTCTTTCAGGATTTTCTTTATCTTTGATTTTCTGTAGTTGCAAAATGATATGCTTAGGTATAGTGTGCTTGCTGTTGTTTTTGTTGTTTTGTTATGCGTTTATCCTGCTTGATGTTCTCTGAGCTCCTGGATCTGAGGATTATTGTCTGACATTAATATGGGGAAATTCTATCACCACTAAAAGAAATGATAATTATATGACATGACAGAAGTGTTAGCTAACTCTACAATGGCAATTATATTGCAACATAAATGTATTAAAGCAACATGTTGCTTATGCAATATTATCAATTATATCTCAATTTTTAAAATGTGGAAAAAATGTGGAAATCATTGGTCATTATTGTTTCAAATATCTCTGTTCCTTTTGCTCTTTATACCATTCATTACCCATGTGTTCCACCTTCCATATTTGTCCTACAGTTCTTGGATAGTCCCCCGCCCCCACTCTTTGTTCTTTTTTTTTTTTTTTTTTTCCGTTTTAGATGTTCTTATTTAGATATCTTCAGGCTCAGAGATGCTTCCTTTAGGCCTGTTCAATCTACTAAAAAGCCCATCAAAGACATTCTGAATTTCTGTTAGTGCTTTTTATCTCTAGCATTTCTTTTTACTTTTTCTTAAAATTTTCATCTCTCTCCTTGTATTGTCCATCTGTTTTCTATGCTGTTTACTTTATGTTAGATCCCTTAGCATATAAATTATAGTCTGATTATTCCAACATCCCTGCTATATCTGAATCTGGTTCTGATGCATGCTCTCTGTCTCCTTAATGTGTGTGTGTGTGTGTGTTTTAGTATGCCTTGTAATTTGTTTTTTGATGGCCATGCCTAAAGTACCAGGTAAAAGGAACTGCTGTAAAGAGTCTGTTTGTATTGTTGAGAAAAAGCATTCCATAGCTTTGTGGTTAAATTTTAGTCTTCAGAGCCTGTGCCTTTGGACTGTAACTTGACTTGTGTATCTCAGGTTCCCTTCCCTTAGGTAGGATAAGAGGGCTAGAGTGGACTGGAGTTGGATATGTCTCTTTCTTCATATGGAAGCCTAGAGCCAGCTGATATGGATATTTCCCTTCTCCCAAGTTTCTTAGGTTCTGTTAAAACCCCAGAAGTTTAGTCTCTGCTTGAACAGTTTCTCCTGAGGACAGGCATTGTTAAGAAGAATGGAGAGCTCAGAAGTATTTAGAAGGGGTTTCTTTCTCCCTCCTCTTGCTGAAAGCATGAGGGAATTTATCTCAGATATTCACTGTAAGGACCAGGAGGTATAATTCACAAAAGCATGGTTTCCCCATATAACTGGTTCCCCTAGAGTTTTCAACTCTCATATTTGTCCACACTGAGTCTCCAGCAGTTCATCAACTACATTTAAGGTTTCCTTACCCTGACACAGATCTCCACATAGGTTTCAAATCATGGAAAGTTGTAATTATCTGTATCTGCCTGTCTGTCTCTCTAATTTGGGTAGCAACGGTTTGCCTTGTGACTTCCTTTCTCTTAAAGACCTAAGAAGTGATATTGATTTTTCAGTTTGTTCAACTTTTACGTATTGTTAGTATAGAGTGATAACTATCAAGCTTCTTACATGCCAGCTCAGAAACCATAAAATTTCATTTCTTAAATAAATAAATATATGTGGCAAGCTGTCACCTTGTTCTGAGAAGGCCTATGTTTGAAAGCTATCATAGTACCAACTCCTATTTCTTACTCTAGTCTTCCTAAAAATTGGAAGCTATTTGGTGTTGTATAAATAAATCTAATATTTATTTTTAAATATTAATTTCCTAACATATAGATAATACAAAAAAATACTAGCAGCAAGTCTTGAATATTAAACTCTGGATCCTTTGTCTAACTCCCCTAATATATACTTTCTTACTTTAACAGTAATGTCTTATTAAGGTTCATTATACACATTGATCTTCCAGGGATCTATTACATTTTATTCACCATCACCATCTCAAGATAAATTCATTTACCATGATGAATATCAGAAATTCCAATGAAAGCTAGCAAATATAGGCTTAAACTCACTATTTGGTACCAAAATGGCAGATGGGTGAAATACTGACCATGATTATTAGAATTTACTTATAGAGAAATTTTAAGTTCACAGCAAAATTGGAGTAGATGAAAGAAATGTAAAATTCATGAAGATGGGGTAGGAAAAGATTATTCCTGGCCTAGGAAATTGAGTACAAGAGAATGAATTAAGGGAATGCTAGACCAGGAATAAAAACATATTTGCTTGAGACTTCTCAGAACTTTCAAAGCATTGCAGAAAATGAATAAAAGGATATTTTTAATTTGCAATTGAGTAGAGTTTACTGTAAATACATTGCTAAGCAACCAACAAATTTTGAGTGACAAATATTTCCAGGCTCTGACAACTAACTGACAAGTGAAACAAAGGAAATAGGGCTCCAAGTGACAACAAGAGACAACAGTTATCTCAACTTTGACAATATATACAATCAAATCACTCAGTTTAAGTATAGCAATGGCAATGCCTACCTTGTTTTTTTTGAGACATCTAATAATAAAAACATGACTGATCACATTTCAATCTACCCTATAGTTATTAGAAGGGAACTGTTTCTGAATAAATACATCTCCATAAAATTTCTTAGAACTTCATAGATTCAAATGTGAAAACAAGTTTTAGAAGCACTAAAGAGGGCTGAGTTTTTCGTCTCATGATCCAAGACACTATCATCAGTATGTTTTTATTTTCATTTTTTGTTTTCACTTTTATTTTGTTTTTACTTCCCACTTGGATTTTTGTTAAGATGAAAACTGATATATTTTTTTTTTTGCCTAGAGAATCAACTACTTCTGAAGAGGTATTGTGATGTGTTGTTCAAAAATATAAATTTTAGAGTTGTAAAGTACTGAATTTAATCCATTACTTTTTTGTTCATTGGTTTTATTATTTTAGATAAGGAACCCTCCAGGAACATGTTTATTTCAGGTGTAAGACAGACAATAATAAACTATTGGAGTTATTTTAGCTACTAATTATATAATAGTTGAGATTTCTTTGTTATGTTGCTATCAGAGGCGGAAGTTACAGGGATTATGAAGGTGTGGGGTGATTGGGCTCGTGACATTTATGACAAGTGGTGTTTTGGTGACTATAATCATTACTAAGTTGTGCTTGTTTCCAGAAACAAGAAACATAATGTGAGCCAATTGTTCTAAAAGTAAATTACCTGTAGGTCCCTGAGATGTATTAGATCAATTCTATCAATCAAAAAAGAAATGTGTAGTAAATAATTTGGTTGGCTTCTGTCTCTGATTCCGGGGAGGTAACCTGTAATAATTACTTTTGTGTATTAATTTGGCTGGACCAAGCTATTCAGATATTTGGTCAAACATTCTAAATGTTTCTATGAAGGTGTATTTTAGATGAGATAACAGTTAAATCAGTAGGCACTGAGTAAATTAGTTTTCCATCCATAATGTGGGTGGGTCTCATCTAATCATTGATGGCCTTAAGAGAACAAAGACTGATTTTTTAGAGCAAGAAGGAATTCTGCCAGCAGATTGCCTTTGGACTCAGACAGCCACTCTTCTCAGACTCTGCAGCTTGCTGGCTTACCCTATAGATTTTGGACATGCACCTTCATAATTGTATGAGTCAATTCCTTAAAATAAATATAACTCCAATTAGGTAGGTAGATGATTGATTGATGATAGATGATAGATAGACAGGATAGATAGATAAATAGATAGATGATAGATAGATAGATGATAGGCAGACAGACAGACAGACAGACAAATAGATTATAGATGGATAGATGCTAGATAGGTCCATACATAAACATCTATATGTAATCTTATACATAAACATATATTTGTTTAAATATATATAAAATCTTGTTCTCTTTTTCCGGAGGTTTCTCACAAATACATATAACACTTTCTCATTTATAACTCCAACAAAAATATCAAGTGCATAAACTGTCTTAATGAGGTAATAATCAGGACATAAACAATAAATTGTAAGACTCCACTGAGAGCTGGAATAGATGTTTCAATAGATGGAAGAATGTACCATGTTTCAGGATGAAATGTAACTTTATTCAAGATAGTTTCAAATATTGTAAACTTTAATAAAAAAGTTAAAATTTATGTGGAAAATGAAGCATTCAGAAAAATGCTCATTTTATAATGAAGAGAAATACTGAAGGTACTATCTTTTGTAAATATATAAAATGTGGTTTGGAAATATTTGAATATTAAAATGAATCTTTAGTTTTATAGTTAATAGATGAATAGAAAGTACCCATATAGAGGCTGTTGTATAATTAATATTAAATAAGTAATAGTTAATACTTATATAACACTTACTAAAAATGCTCCATATAGTGTTGTAAGCCCTCATATGATGTTATGACAATTATCTGTGCACAAGCCTATAAGGGTGTAATTATCATCACTATTTAATGATGTGAAAACTGAAGTAAAAAATAGCTAAGTACATTTCTTTTGGTTCTGCTATTTATTAATGATCTCTCCAAACTTCGAACCAAAAGAAAAGAAACAAGAAAATAATGATAAAAATGCCAGCAATGGATCCAAGTGGGTAAAACTTGTGAAGTGTTTTTCTTTCGTTTATGTGTGTTGTGTGTGTGTGTGTGTGTGTGTGTGTCTGTGTCTGTGTGTGTGTGTGAGGGGGTGTCCCTGGGTGAGCCTAAAGTGAAGTGTTTTTAATAGCAGGTATGTTATACTAGAACTCAGGAGGTTTATGAACACTTTACATGTCCAGTCTGGCTGTCATCTAGGCTTGCAGCTACCGATAGGACTCTGTATTTAGAATGTTACATTAATGTAGAAGGTAGCTTGCACCAACCTTATGTAAGTATGATTCAGCTTATTATATCATACATGTGTGGCAGAATGCCACAATTCTCTGACATATATAAAGCCCATGTGGGCCACTGGGGAACAGAAGATGAGCAGAAGCAGAAATGTGCTCCCTACAATAGAACTGCAAGTCCCGCAACAGAAGCATATGCTCCCAGCAATAAAGTTGGTGCCTGCCAGTTCATTCTCATGTCAGCTCCTTGTGTGTTCTTTCAACTGTTTTTCTCACTACTGAAACCTTCCCTTCTTGATCAGCTCTGCACCGAAACCCAGAAAACAATTAATAGACTCAATATTCTAAACACACTAATTTAGGACTGGGTATATTGCAATAGGGATCAATAGTCCATATCGACTAAATTGATACTTATCAAATAACTTAAATCACAAATAAAAAGCAAATAAAAACAAATTACATAAAAACATTGGCAAAGCAGATGAAAGTAATACCTAATAATAATAAAAATCTAATTAAATAACAAATCAATTATTATAAAAATATATTTTAAATGGGTTTAAAATACAATAGAAATGCAGTTGTGTTTATATGAAACTATAGAGGTAATAAAATGTCAGCTAAGATGCTCAAAAATATGAAATCTCAGTAAGATGTGTAATCAATAATATTAGCCAATGTCCATTTTTTGCTTTTGATAATTAATAATAGTTACAATAACATTTTACCATTCGGGTAAGGGAGGTAATGGGTACACAGGAGTATTTTTGTAACTTTTTGAGATTCTATAATTATTTAAAAATAAAAAGTTGAAAGTAATGAAAATGTCCAAATGCCTCTACAGGTTTTTCTACATTTCTACTAATAAAGTCAATTTAGTTCGGTATAAATATATCTTGTCAGATTACTCTGACAATATGATTATCTACCTTGCTTAAGATAATAGCATCAGGCAATGAGGAATAAATCCTTCCTAGGTTCAATTGTTTTTTATGTGTATAAAGTTATAGTATTTTTTTTGTGTGATTTTCTGCTACTTTGGAGAAGATTTAAAATGTGTGTATTTACAGATGGAAGAACCCATTACAAAAGTGAATTACTAGAATAATAATGTTTTAAAACATATAGACAAAGGATTTAATTGCAGGATTGTTTTTCAGAGTAAAAAGATAGAACGCCCCCCGCCCTTAAATTTCTAACATTCAGGTTTTATTTAAGATTTTGATGGAACTGTCATGTAATAAAAATTATGAAATCAGTAAATGGAAATTTTAATATTTATTAATTGACATGAAGATTATTCATGAAAACTTAAGGAGAAAATACTTGCAAGAAACTATTGACAATATGATCGATATAACCATGTATCTTAGTTGGATGTACATATTCATTTACAGGAATAATATCAACATGATAAATGCAATTTTTTTCCATGAAATAGAATAAAAGATATTCATTCTCAACTGTGCTTTCTTATTTTCAATTTCTAAACTTTTTACAATTAATGTATATTTGATTTAACAGCAGAATATAAAATTACAAATTTAGTTTAGTATCAATGAAGGAATGAATAAAAATAGTTACTTCTTATTCTATATTTTAAATTATATGAAGGTATAGGGTAAAATTAACCAAATACTAAAGGAAACTATCCAGCAAAACCTTAGTTTAACCAACTTTAAAAAGAAAAAGAAAGGAAGAAAGAGGAAAGGAAAAGAAGGAAAAAAGTTTTTGATATAATTGTTATCATAATAAATAGCAAAACAAATTCAATTAGAAAATTGTTGACAGAACATCATGTTCTCTCCATTGTTGTATATTAGACCTAGGATTGTCATATTGTCATGTGACTTAAGATATACACAGATTAACTTCTCATTGTATCTTTCTGTTTAAAGGCAACTTTAGTTGAACACTCTATTTAAAAGAAGTGTTGTGTCATATTGTATTTTTCTTTAGTGAATTAAAATTATTTTAGCAAGCTTAAACATTTTAAAAATTTAGTAAAACATTTTTAATAATGAGAATATATATTCATTTAGAAAAGTATGAAACATTAACCATCATTTTATTTAGTATCTTAGAAACACTTTCTAATGTAGTATGTCTTTAGTGAAATTATTGCATAACATAAAATGTATCTCTGTAATTGAAAATGTAACCTAATATGGAAAAAATGACTTTTAAAATGAAGTCTTCTCCATATGCCCTTCACAGGGCTGCATTGCATTTTTCTTTGGCTTTTATGTCAGTCTGCTCAACTTCAAGCTGTCACTATCACAGCTGCATATGGGTTTTAGTGGATCTAGTAGAAAGCAGCATGTAAAAAGCAGCATAAATTTAAAGGACAGGAATACTAAAACTAAATGTTGAATTATGTTAAACCATTTCCTATATGACAGTTATGTAACACTTTTTCCACAGTCAAAGAACTTTATGATTATTCCAAATATTTAGTTCTCCATGAAGCCCAAAGATTGAATGTACTTCACCTTAAACTACTCTCAAGGTAACTGAAGTATAGAATAGATAGAAGAATGGTATAAAGTCATTTCATGAGTGTAAGAGTAGAGGAATGTATAATAAGATTAAAGAAAAATATATTGACAAAGAAATGAAAAGGGCCTTGGTTATGGTATTCCATATAGAATGTCATAAATGGGGAATACAACATTGACAACCTAAAAGAATTTTAGTTATAAGTAGATTAATCATTTATGTATATAGTTTTTCCTTTTGGCTATGTATGAGGCCTAAACAAAAAATGTCTCCATGGAAAAATGGATATCTTCCATTGAGAGTGTCACTGAGAATTCAGAAAGTCATCATTTGAACTGATTTAAGGTCCATCTCAGCTGGCAATTTTAAAGCATGTAATTCTCCTCTGCTATAGGATCTGACCGTAAAGATCTTTGATGTATGCACTGAATGCATTCCAGGGATATCTCCTAAATATGGTTATTTCCAATAATTAACCACATCATAGCACCTCTACCACAATGATTAATGACAAAAAGAGGTGTTATCTCTTTGCAAAGATATCCCCTTTTGTTTTATCTATAGTGCTAAATTGGGTGAAAAACAGACAATTTTTGACTACAAATTGACCCATTAGCAAAAAGAACTAACCAAGAGATAAAAACAAAGATGCTGACTTGTATTTCTTTCTCCATGATTCCAGAGTCTTAAGAGTCAGTCTTGTAGACTCTCCACTTGAGCTGTTTGAAAGACTGGAGAGTATTCCCTTAATCAGAGCTCCACAAACAACACAGCTTTAACACCAAAATCCCATCTCTACAGTTGTCAAAAACCCCACACCCTCAACCACCACATCAAGCCATGCTATTAAAACAAACAAAAACTTCTATTGTGAAATAATTGTAAATTCACAAAGAAACTTACAATAAAATATACAAAGAGGCTTCTTCATCCTTCACACAGCCTCCCCCAGTGTTAACATTCTGCATGCCTACCATACTAAACCAAAATTGACTAGATATTATCTAAAGAGATTATTAGATTTCACCAGTTATATGTGCACTCTGTGTGTGTCTGTGTTCATGTGTCTATATGTGTGTATAACTTTATGCAACATTATTACAGCACATGTATAGATTTATGGAACCACCATCCTGATCAAGATACTTAACTGTACCTTCATCACAGGATGCTCTACAATTTTTGAGTAGCTAATATATCTAAAGTACTCTGTTTAGCTTTTTATGTATATCGTTTAATCCACAATTCATCACATGAGGTTAATTATATTTTCCATTTTTATTGATAGGGAAATAAGTCTCAGGAGATTTACTTATCCAAAATCACGAAACTGGAAATAAACAGTTAAAAAGGGTTCAACTGAAGCTTTTTATTAACCTCAAAGCTTGTGCAAAGTATTTCTATAGAAGTTCACACCCAAGTAGGAGGCACTTCCATTTTTTGAAAAGACTTTTTTTTTTCTAAGGGAGTGAGAAGAACAATGTGGAGAAGTACTATTTTGATCCCCTTGACTCCTAATATCAAAAACAAATCCTTTCATTGCTTTTCAAGCTTATATCCTTATCTCAATCACCTGCAATATTAGAGGGTAGAGAAGAGAAGAAGAGGAATACATACATACACACTCACACGGTAAATGTTATATATATACACATACATATGTACACATGCATGTAAATGTATATATACATATGAATATTCACACATATATTCATATGCATATGCATGCATACATATATATTATACATTCATGCAATAGATAAATATTTGTTCAGAGATCTTTTTTCTCCAAAGAGCAAGACTATCACTCATGTTTATATATCTAAGAAAAACAACAGAACGGACATTGAGATATAGTTAAGTAAATTGAGAAATTTGAAAGTTTATTTCATCAAGTTTGAGTTAAATGTTTTCTGTTATTTGTTATATATACTGTTTATTTTTTTTCCCATTGATAGTTTGCTTATAAGGAGCAGATAGGTGTCTAAATCACTCACTCAGTTGCATAGCCATATACTCACAGTAAATCGTAATAAATAACAAATCCTTAATACATTCTTGTTTTAATTCTGCTGTTTCTATTGGCCTCTGAGATATTTTCTGAAATATATTTAGAATTCTAGGAAGAGCTTCAGATAAATATGCTAGTGTTAATCTCTCTTTTATTCACTCTCTTAGTCACTAATGCCCCAGCACCAGAACTTTTTTTTTTCTACTTTTCCTACAGCTAAACCTGTCATCTTTTGTAGAAATGTTTTCGACAAACTTCAGGGTAAATAACTTGAATGCTTTTCATAGGAGGAGAGTATCTATGTGTTGAGTGGTTTAAACAGAATGGACCTGGTTGTCGGGAATTACTTAATATAAAAATCCTGGAATTTAGGAACTTATGAGGCATAAAGCTCTGCAAAATATCGTGAAAGTTATACAAATAACTGAGTTTAAAATGGTTATTTCCTAGATCTAAATGGCTCTTTTGTAAATAAGGTAACTACGCATCTTACTCAGGAACCCCATCTGTTAACTTAAGTCAGAGTAGCTCCATGTGAGAAAAAAGAAACTGTGAAGCTATGTTGGGAGTCCTGGAGTTGTCTTTTTTATTCACACTATACAAATTCTGTAGCTGAGACAAGAATCCCCACCATTGATGAAGATGTTGAAAATTAACATTTGAGTTCTTTCCTTGAGGTTTAATTTTAAATAGTTTCATTAGAATGTGTTTTGATGTTACAATGAGAAATTCAAAAGGTTTAGTTGATGTACCTAAATTTTTTTTCAGAGCTGTCTTTCTATCCTGCAGGTAATGGAGCAAATCTGACTTCCTGAGATAGTAACTCAGAAAGATATTACTGCTGAATCATGCTAATAAGGCCATGGCTAAAAAAACAGGTACACTATCTTCACATCACAGTAGAAGTAATATGATATCCTATTTAAAATTTTTTTAATGTTTTTTGTAACTTTTCACCATCAGTGACATTTGAAACTTTAAAAATAGATGACAGATTAAATGTTTGAAAAAAGAAATCAGTTAACAACTCTTTTTGTTAAAGGTTTTAAATGAAACAATCCAAGATAAGCATTTTATTTGAATTATTATAATTAATTACATAATTTTATTAGAAAGGGCTTACCACTTAAATCCAGAATAGAATTTGGTTTTCTATCTTTTATTGTTTGTTTGCTATTTTAGTTAATGCAAATTCTGAAAAAGAATAATGTACAATTTTTATCAGATCACAATAATATCTAAGAAATAAAAGCACACATTTTAAAATAACATTTATTTTATATAATTTTAATCAATATTCTGAAAATGCTGAGATTATATAAATATCTAAGTAATGTTCCATGATCTAAATGGCTCCTCTGTAAATGAAATGACTACACATCTCATTTAAATTCAATTTTAACTTTCCTAATTATTTCACAGCAACAGTGTATCTTTCACATAAACCATAATATTGTTCTGAGGCCATTTATCAAAGTCTTGATATTGATTATTTAAATTGGTAATTGACATGAAAGTGGTAAACCAGGGGGTGCCCTGGTTTTACTTGCTGAATCTTATTAGCAATACAGGATTTACTTGCTGAATATTATTATTTTAATCTGATGGGAGTCAATTGCCCCTGCCTTAACTGCCAGCCTTCAAAGATGTCCATGTTCAAATCACTGAAAGCTGTGAATATGTTACTTTACTTGCCAAAAAGTGTCTTTAAGATGCTATTGTGGTTATAGATCTTAAAATAAGGAGAGTATACTACATTATCTAGGTGAGCCTAATCTAGTGTGAGAAGTTCCAGGGTTCCCAAGTCTATGTAAGATAACTCACTGATACTGGTAATCACAGTACACTCTCCATAAACTTGAACATTGTAGGGTCTGGAATACTTGTGAAAAATCAGCAGAATGATATCTTGTTGCTTATTTATTTAAATACACCATATGAAAAACATTCGTCTTATCATAAGCTCTCTGACTCCTGTTCAGTAAAAATATTCTAGTGAGAGAGTCTGAAAATACAGAGACCAACATGATTTGTTAAAACTAGTAATAACAAAGGCATATCTTCTGGAGGAAAGAACTAGAATTCGAACAAGCAAGAAATATGGCAAACAGTGAAGAGTGGGTCTGAAAGACAGTTGAGGGGATATGGGAGGTGGAAGGAAGAGAGATTTCGAAGTGTTTTGTTTTGGGGCCATGAGATAATTAGCAATGAAAAATTCTACTGATCTAAGTATTTTTTTAGCTTATGCATGTAATCTGTTTTTTTTGACATTTTAAATAGAAAATTTAAATTAACTTTTAATTATGCTTGAGTGTAAGGATACATATTTTAAATTTGGTCTGTGCTAAGCCAGGAAACAGCTTAGTTTTGTCCCAGCTTCATACAATATAGAATAGAATAGATAGCCTTTACCTCTTCAGGAATTAGATTCTAAAAGACAAAAGAAATTTTATACTGTCTAATTGGGCTCCATGTAAAGCCTATTTGTATCAATTTTTTTCTCTTTCCTTAAGGATGAGCTATGTAACAGTGCTCAAAGCAATTAAATTTGAAAAGGATTAGGCAAGAAGAAAGGCAAGTCAAAGGTAAAAGACAGTCGAGAAATTTCATCTTTATAAATCAAAATTAATACTCAATTTTTTAAAACTTCTCCATTTCTCTTAAAAAAGAATAGAATATAATTTGCCTAGGGTAGTCGAAGGGTTTTTTTTTTTTAACTAATCTATAATGGACAGGTTTCTAGGTAAAATAAATGCAAAGACCGTGTCTAATTCTTGTTTCTACATCATCAACACTACCATTCAACCACCTCTAATCTCTGCTAATGTCTTTCCTACAGTCACTGAAAATTTTCTTCTATTGAATTTAACTGAATGAATCTGAAGGCATTCACCTTGACATCTTTTTGCAGGAAAATGGAAGGTTGCCTTATCTGAAACATTTTATTGCATAAAATGCTTACATGATTCTCAGCCTTTAACCAAGAATTATAAGTAGACAGGCGGAAGACATATTGCTCTACAAATCTGGCTTGCATAGGAAAATGCCATGATAGTGCATTTTAGGGAATAAACAGAGGAAGACTTTTGTTAGCCTTCTTGCTTGACATTCAATTAAAGGAGTAAGCGTTAAGGGTTATGAAAAAGATTCAGGCTGATCCTTTCACTTGCACTATGCCTGGCATGGAGTTAGCAGAGTTGTCACTGTTAATGCTGTTCATGCTGTTATTATTATTAATTATCATATACTTTTTTGTTGTTTCAGCAAAAATACTATATCTAGGATACTGCTATTCCAAAGCAATAATCTCTTTACATTAGATGATTATGTAATCTATATATTTATTTTTACTATGCAAAAAGTGAGGCTTGCTTATT
This sequence comes from Cynopterus sphinx, assembly GCA_030015415.1. Taxonomy (NCBI): domain Eukaryota; kingdom Metazoa; phylum Chordata; class Mammalia; order Chiroptera; family Pteropodidae; genus Cynopterus; species Cynopterus sphinx. The sequence goes on along the minus strand of CM057389.1, from coordinate 17,489,347 downwards.
GCTGGAATGTTGTTTTTTTTTTTCCTATACTTAATCAGCTTTGATGTTTCTCTAAGGAGTCTATCAATTTCAGATAATTTTAGAAACATAGCCTCATGTAAATTAATCCAGACATAAGTCATCAAGCTAGGTGGAGAAAAAAATAGAAAGTAAATTAGTATGCTGTCCTCAAAAAGACATTTAAATTGCTTGTATGGGATAGTATATTGTACAATGGAATTTTACCTATGGATTACTAATATATGTGCCAGATATTTTTTTCATGCAACATCTCATTTAATCTTTCTGACAATACTATGTATATTTATTTTCATTTTTACACATAAGATTATTAATTCATTTTACATATAAGTATATTAGACAGCACATCCAATGACAGTGAGTTCTGACTATTGTAATAAAGTACATAGACTGAGTGACTTATAAACAACAGAAATTTATTTCTCATGGTTAACGGAGACTGAAAGTTTGAGATCAGGGTACCAGCATGGTCGAGTTCAGATGAGAGCTCTGTTCCACATTGCAGACTGCTAATTTTTTGTTGTATCCTCATGTAGAAGAAAGAGTGAGGGAGCTCTCTACAGTCTTATCTAATAGGGCAATAATAGCATTTATCTAATGATAATAGATATTGAACATTTTTCCATCTACTTATCTGCCTACTATATATATTTTTAGCCAAGTTATCTGCTCAGATCTTATATTTAAAGGTTTGTTTACTTTATTATTGCTTGGTTTTAAGATTGTTTATATGTTTTAGACATGTAATTTATCAAATATTTATTTTACCAATATTTTGTCCCAGTCTGTGGATTATCTTTTTATTTTCTTAACAATGTCTTTCATAGAGCAGAAGATTTAATTTTAATAAAGTACAAGTTACCGATTTTTTGTTGAAATTAGTTTAATTAATTAGTGTATTTATAGCTCAGATTGTTGCTTTTTAAAATTTGTTTTTAAATATTTTATTTTTAATCATAGTTGACATAAAATATTATATTTCATGTGTACAATATAGTGATTAGACATTTATATAACTTATGAAGTGATCACCTTGATAAATCTAGTACCCATCTGACACCATACATAGTTATTATAATATTATTGACTATATTTCTTATGCTATATTCTACATCCCATGACTACTTTATAACTACCAATTTATACTTCTTAACACTTTTTTTTCACTCATCCTCCCAACCTCCCTTCCATTTGACAACCATCAAAATATTCTATGAACTTTCTTTTGTTTTGTTTGTTTACTTTGTTCTTTAGATTCCACATATAAGTAAATCATATGACATTTGTCTTTCTCTGTCTGATTTACTCACCTCAGCATAAAACCCTCTAGGTCTATTCATGTTGCGGCAGATGGCAAGATTTTATTCTTTCTTAGGCTGAGAAACATTCTATTGTATGTATGTACCACCACTTCTTTATTCGTTCATCCATTGATAGAAACCCATGTTGGATTCATATCTTTCTTGACTATTGTAAATAATAATGCAATGAACATATTGATACACATGTCCTTTTGAAGTAGTCTTTTGTATTAATGTGGATAAATACCCAGAACTGGGACTACTGGGTACTTCTTTGTATCTTGTTATAGCCTTTCTTTTAATGTCTATTTTGTCTGGTGTAAGTGTTAATAATCTAGCTTTTTTGTTTTTTTTTGTTTCCATTTTTGTGAAATATCTTTTACCATCCCTTTACTTTCATGCTGTGTGTCTTTTGATCTGAAGTTAGTTTCTTGTAGGCAGTGTATGTAAGGGTTTATTATTATTATTATTCATTTACCCATCCTAAGTCTTTTAACTTGAGTAAATAATCCATTTACATTTAAAGTAATTATTAATAGATATGTACTTATTGCCATTTTTTATTCATAATTTTGATATTTTTTCTTCTTCTTAAAGAAGTTTCTTTAACATCTCTTATAATACTGGTTTGGTGGTAATGAACTCCTTTAGCTTTTCCTTGTCTGGTAAACTATTTTTCCTTTGATTGTAAATGATAGTTTTGCCAGGTAGAGTAATCTTGATTGTAGTTCCCTGCTTTTTATCACTTTAAATATTTTGCACCAGTCTCTACTGACACATAGTTTCTGTTGAAAAATCAGTTGACAATCTTATAGGAGCTTCTGTGTAGGTAACTAACTACCTGCATTTCTCTTGTTGCTTTTAAGATTCCCTCTTTGTCTTTAATCATTGGCATTTTAATTATGATGTGTCTTGGTGTGGGCCTCAGTGGGTTCATCTTGTTTGGCACTTTTTGTGCTTTCTGAACTTGTATGTCTATTTCCTGTGCCAGATTAGGAAATTTTTTTGCCACTTCTTTAAATAGGATTTTAATTCCTTGCTTTCTCTCTTCTCCATCTAGTACCCTTATGATTCAAATGTGGTATTCTTTGTGTAGTCCCAGTGAGTCCTTAAACTATCCTTGATTTTTTTAGATTCTTTGTTCTTTTTACTGTTCTGATTAGGTGTTTTCTGCTACTTTATCTTCCAAATTGCTGATTCAGCACTCTGCTTCATCTAATCTGCTGTCGAATCCCTCTTATGTATTCTTTATTTCAATTACTGCAGTTTCAATTCTGATTGGTTCTTCTTTATGTTTCTATCTTCATTTTTAAGTTTTCTATTTTCTTGTTAAAGTTCTCACTGAGATCATTGAGCATACTTACAACCATTGTTTTGAACTTAGCATCTAGTAGATTGCTTGTCTACATTTTGTTTAGTTTTTTCTAGAGCTTTGTTCTGTTCTTTCACTTGGGACATGTTTGTCTCCTCATTTTCTTGCCTCCCTGTTTTTGTTTTTATATGCTAGGTAGAACGGCTATGTCTCTCAGTAAAGTGTAGTCTAGACATTTTGGGAAATGAATAAACACAATTAAATATTTTTAAATGAAAAAGAAATTAATTTAGAAAATTGATCAACAGTTTAGGGTGATATAATTTCAATGCAGATAGATCAATAGCATTCTATTTACTGCAGCAACAAATTAATATGACAGAAATCTAACAGTTAAACTACAGAAGACAATGACTCGATCAAAATTTTTTATAATGAATATATACTTCGGCACTAACTTACAAATGTTGTATACAGCATAAAATAAACAGAGAGCAATGAAACAGAAGATAAAGTATATAAAAGAATTATAGAATTAATTGAGTGTAAAATGTGACATCTTAAAGCAATGGAGAAGAAATAGTATTGGGAATATATCATTTTATTATGCAATTTAATAAAATATATTCAGCTTCAATACTGTTGGCATTTTGGAGTAGACAAGTAATATTTGTAGAAATAATTATAATCATTCAAGTATAAGGTAATTAAGCTGTTTTTTTACATGTATGAAATAGGAAAGATATTACTGCACAAAGATATGCATATGTCTGTGTATACATACAAAGTGTGTTTTCTTTGCTTATAGCACATACTCTAAAAATCAGAAGTTAAGAGCTCAGATTTTAAAACAAAATTGACCAAATCTGACTGTCAACTTGGCCATTTAATAGTTGTATGACTTGTTCTAATTACCTAACTTCCCGGAACCTCAGCGTTCTTACGTACAAGAAAAATTAGATCACTTACATTACAGGGTTTTGTAAAGATTAAAGTTTTATTTATTTTCAGCAGTGAGAGGACCTGTAATACAATAAGCCCTATGTAAAATGTTAATGATATAAATGTTAATCATTTTTGTAATTATTAGTAAAATAAGGAGACATTCAACACACTGCCAACAGATTTATGTATTTGCATTCTTTAGAAACATAAAATACAATTAAAAAATAGTAGTCTAAATTACCTGAAATTCCAAAGGAAAGGTAGTACATTGTTTTGGCCTGTTGAACTGACAACGATTGAAAAGCAAACAGACATCAAAAGAAATAAAACATTACTAACTAGACAAGCTTTCTTTGACACTACTTTGTTCCCTGTGGGGCTGGGTTAGCTAGTTATTTTTTTAAAATTTGAGGTGGATAAGTAAAAATTTAAACATATGAATAGATATTATGGAAAATTTTGTAACAAAAGAGAACATAAGGATGTCTTTTCTTGCCAGATAATATATTACAAATGTTTAAATGTTTTAAAATTTAATTAAACTCAACATTATTAATTCTGACTAGTTAGCCATCTGGAGAACATAATTTGTGTCATTATGCCATTATTTATCATTTTACACAAAAAATTATTATCATTGAGTACTTTCAGAATTTCTATTTTCACACACATGTATATTCATATAATTTTATATTTACACATATCATTTGTCATTAAAACATTATTTTGGAATGTATAGTGACCTTCTATGGTAGAGATTAAATCCAGGGTCATAAAATTGACAACACATGCAACAACAGAAAGTAAGAACAAACAAGATAAATATATCAAAAGCACATACCCTATTGGGAGCATGTAGTCAATGCACATAACCAACATTATGTCTAAATAAAATAAAAATCCTTACCAAAAAGACAATTTAAAGGCATTGTTAAAACAAAGTGGAAACAATATATGGATATTCAGATAATAAAAAAATAAATATATTTAGAAACTTAATGAAGATATATATAATCTTACTCATAAATAAGGAAATTAAAAAGAACAATTTGTGTGTATAAATCATTTATCAGCTTGGAGGGGCTATGAATTTAATGATACACAATATAAGTGTTAGTGTAGGGATAGTCAGCTCTCATATATTGTAATGGTTGTATAATTTGTTGATAGATAATATGAAAGGATATTTAAAAAAAACTGTAAGCATTTTAACTGCACTTATATTTATGACACACTGATTCTACTGCTAGGAAGTTATTTTATGAACATAATAAAGCTCTGAATTTTTATATAGAAAATTCTCAAATTAGTATACATGTGTGGTTTTTAACAAAAACTAAAATTCAAATATATTAAATTATCATTATAAGAGAACAAAACAAGAAATATTAATAGAGATAAAGAAGAATATTATTTTATTATAGAAGGTTGATTTTCCCAAAAGATATAAAATTAGAAATTTATGGTAAGCTAACAAATTCATTTCAAAGTACATTATAAATGTGAGAACTAGGAGAAACAGAAATACCTACAATTATAATTGGAGATTTCAACACTCACTTTTTGATAATAGAAAGAAAAAAGATAGAAAATACATATTAATAAAGATGCTATAAAAATGAACTAATTGATAATTACAGAATTATCTATAAATGCTATAAAAATGAACTAATTGATAATTACAGAATGTTTAACTTAATACACCTTCAAGGGCATATAAAACATATACCAGGATTATAATGAGGAATAAAACAAACCTTAAGACATTTTCAAAATTTGAAAGCTTACAAAGTATCATCTCTGACAACAAATTATAATCTCTGACCACAATTAAAATATATTTAAAATCACTAACAAACAGGTATGCAGAAAATAATCAAATATTTTAAATTTAAATAAGATGACTCTAAATATTTTGTTTCCAAAAGAAAGTCGCAAGTCAAATTATAGAACATTTTTGAATAGAACAAAAATAAAACATAGCCTACCAAAGTTGGTGGGATTAAATACAGTAGTAGTAATAGGGAAATGTATAACAGTAAGCACTTATATTTAAAAATGAACATCCCTAAGAATAAGCTTTTACATTAAGAAACAAGAAACAGGAGAGCAATTAACCCCACCCCATCCACCAAAAAGAATAGAAATAAGAAAGTTATAAAGTTGAGTAGAAATTAATAAAATTTAAAACAGAAACAATAGTAAAGGAAATCAATGATTAAAAGTTGACTCTCCAAAAAGACCGATAAAATTAATAAACCTAGCAAGAATGAGAAAGAGAGACAGAGAGAGAGAGAGAGAGAGAGAGAGAATTTAGATTAAAAAATGAGGGAGGAGACATCATTACCACCACTAACACTGTAAATTTATAGCCATAAATTTGAATGTTATGATTATATAAGCAATTTTTCAACCCAAGCGTTCCCAAAATAAGATCTATAATCTGAATTAAATATTTTCAAACTATCCAACAAAGAAAATTTCAAATTCTAATGGATTAACTAGTAAATTCTACCAAGCATTTAAGGAACATATGCTACTCTTCATTCACAAACCTCTCAGGAAATAGAAGATGAGAGAACACTTTCTAACTCATTTATGAGAGCAGCATGTCCCTGTTACCAAACCCAGTGTGAAATTTTACAAAGAAAATTACAGACCAATATTTGTCATGAAGACAGATACATAAATCACCAACAAAATTTTATCACATAAAATTCAGCAACACATAAAATGAATATCATTACCCAGTGTGGTTTATCTTGAGAGATAAACATTGGTTCTACATTTTAAAATCAATCAAAGTAATTCATCATAAAACATACTAAAAATTATGTAAATACATACAAAAAATAATTTCACAAAATTCAAAATTCAATCATTATTAAAACCCTCTAGCAATGTAGGAATAGAAGAACCCTTCTCCACTTGTCAAAGGGTATCTAAGAATTCCTTTAGCTAACATCACACTTAATGGTAAAATTTAAAATTATTTAATAAGAAAACAACAAAACAAAAAAGGCAAAAGACTCGGCAACAAACAAACAATGACATGATTGTCTATGTTGAATATCTGAAAGACTTGACAAGAAAACTTAAAAAACTATTCAGTGATTATAGCAAGTTTGCAGGTTACAAGATTAATGTACAAAACTCAAGTGTTCTCCTATAAGCTAAGAATGAACAAGTGGAATTTAAAATTAAAACTCTATACCATTTATATTACTACCTAGAGAATAAATACTTAGATATAAATCTAAAAAAGTATGTACAAGACATATATGAAAAAATTTCAGAACTCTAAGGAAGAAAATTAAAGAACTAAATAAATGAGGAGATAGTTTATGTTCATGGATAGGAAGACTCAATATTGTCAAGATGTGAGTTCTTTCTAAATTGATTTATAGATTTAATGCAGTCCCAATCAAAATTCCAGGAAAATATTTTATGGATGTCAATAAACTGATTGGAAAGTGTATATGAAGACAAAGACCCACAATAGCAAACATAGTACTGAACAAGAATAACAAGGTTGGAGGACTGATGCTATCTTACTTCAAGACTTAATAAAAAGGTGCAGTAATCAAGACAGAATTGTATTAGTGAAAGAATAGACAAATAGATCAATGAAACTGAATAGAGAACCCAGAAAGAGATCTCTATAAATACACTGAACTGATCTTTGACAAAGGAGCAAAGAAACACCATGGAGCATAGGTAGTCTCTCAGCAAATGACATCAGAATAACTGACCTCTGCATGCAAAAAAAACCCAAAAAACAAAAAAACAAAACAAATAAAAACAAAAAACAAACAAACAAAAATGGATAGACCTTACAACTTTCACAAAAATAAACTCAAAATGGATCATAAACCTAATTCTAAAATGTAAAACTTTAAAATACCTAAAGGATAACATAGGAGAAAACCTAGGTGACCTTGGATGTGATGAAGCCTTTTTAGATACAACAAAGGCATAATCCATAAAAGAAACAATTGATAAACTGGACTTAAAAATAAAAACTTATTCTCTATGAAGACAAACCACTGAATAGAAAAAAAATATTGGAAAAAAATATATGATAAAGGATTATTATCTAAAATAGACAAAGAACTTACAAAATGCAACAGTAAGACAATGATCTCATTAAGAAATCTCATGAAATACCTTAACAGACACCTAACCAAAGAAGATATGCAGATAGCAAATAGTATATAAAAAGTGCTGCATATCATATGTAGTCTGAGAAATATAAATTAAAATAATAATGAGATACAACTACCCATCTATTAGAATGACCAAAATCTGGAACACTGACAACAGCAAATGCTGGTGAGGATGTGAAGCAACAGGAACTCTCATTTAATGCTGATGGGAATGCAAATGTATAGCCACGTTTGAAGATTAGTGGTTTCTTAAAATACTAAATATACTCTTATCATATAATCCTGCAATTAGACTCTTGGTATAGTTACTCAAAGGAGTTGAAAACTTTTGTTCATTCAAAAACCTGCATATTAATGTCACTTTATTCACAATTGCTAAAACTTAGAATCATCCAAGATGTCCTCAGCAGGTGAAAAGTAAATGGTAGTACATCCAAACAATGAAATATTATTCACTCTCTTTTTTTTTTTTTAAGGAGCTGCCAGGCTATGAAAAGACATGGATCACTTTATTGCTAAGTGAAAGAAGCCTATTTGAAAAGGCTACACACTATATAATTCCAACTATGTGACATTCTGGAAAAGGCAAAACAATAGAGACAGGAAAAAGATAAGTGATTTCCAGGGATAAACGAGAGAGGAGTGATGACTAGGCACAACACAGAAGATTTTTAGGACAATAAAAATACTCCTTACAATATTATAATGTTAGATATATGTCATCATGCACTTTTCCAAACCCTAGAATGGACTGCACCCAAAATGGACCCTAAGCTAAATTATGTACTTTAGGTGATTATGATTAGTTAATGTAGGTTCGTCGATGGTAGCTAATGTATCACTCTTGTGGGGAATGTTGATAATGGATAAGGCTATGCATGTTTAGGAGTAGATGCTGTATGGGAATTCTCTGTATTCCTCTCTCAATTTTGTAATAAATCAAAACTTCTCTAAAAAGTAAACTCTTAAAAAATAACTAAAATTAATCACATTTACATGTAAAATTAAAAAGCTCTAAATCATTTTAATGATAACACAGGAGAAAATTGTCAGGACCTGGGACTTGGTGAGGAGTAAGTAGACATAACATTAAATCCTTGATACATAAAAGAAAAAATTATAAATTAGATTTCATCAAAATTGAAATTTTATTCTGTGAATGATTTTCTTAATAGGGTGGAAAGACTGGATATGAACTTGGGGAAACTATTGGCAAACCACATGTCTGATAAAGGATTTAAATATAGAATATAATCTCAAAACCTAATGGTGAAAAAACAAATTAGAACATGAGCAAAATTTTGAAAATTAGTGACATTTCAGTGAAGAGGTAAATAATCACCAAAAAAACTGTTTAACATTACTAGCCATTATTAGGCAAATTCAAAATAAAACCACAATAAATTATCAGTACACACATATTAAAGAAGTTAAAATATTTAAAATAGTTATTGCAAATAATACTTTTCTGGTCAGAATATAAAATGGCACAGCCACTATGAAAAGTAGTTTGGCAGTCTCCTAAAACACTAAACATTATACCTTTCACATAGCTCACCAGTTATACTCCTTGGCATTTATCCTGGAGGAACAAAAATTTATGTCCACAAGCACACACAAAAAAATGTATAAAATTGTTTATAGAAACATTATTTGTAATAGCCAAAATTTGGAAATAACCCAAATATGTGAATAAATAAATGTGGCACATTTATGCAATAAAAATTTACTAACTACTGACATACACAGAATCTCTGATGGGCATTGTGCTGAGAGAAGTCAGTATGAAAGGTCACATACTCTATGATTTTATTTATATATAGCGTTCTCAAAATAAGGAAAATGCGGAAAACAGATTAGTTTAGGGGTTAGGGGTCATGGTGTGGGAGCGTGGGTGGGTTTAAATATAAAGGTATCCTGAGAATATTCTTAGTGATGAGGGTGCAGTTCTTATCCTGATTGTAGTGTTGGTTTCACAAATCTACACGTGTGATTAATTAAATGATATAAAATTATACACAAATGCCTACTCATAAATTTTCTGGTTTTGATCTTGTACTATAATTTGACAAGATGTATCCACTGGGGCAAAGTTCTTGCAGGTGGAAAAAATTGTAGATTTTTATTGATGAACCATGGTATCCAAATAATTATTCAAGCCAGGATTTGAGTATTTCCTGCCAAACTCATTTAAACAAACAAATTTTCTGAAAAAAAAATATCATTAGAAACTATTTTTTCTTTTTTCTTGCCACTTTGATATTTTTCAGATCTTTTAACATGAGTTTTCTTGTATTTAGAGTTACTGTGGGCTCAATTGTATATTTTGATTTTTAAGATTTTTGTCTCATTTTCATGGTTGATAATATTTATTTCAAGATCACCCATATATTATAAATCAAATAAAGAAAATATCAAGCAACAAATTTGAAGACATAAGTATCTTCTACATTGTTTAATCCTTAAACATAATGAGGAAGTAGATTTCATTAGAGCAGTTTTGATTCCAGACCTTACAAATAAAGTAGAGATATTAAAAGAGCAACCTCATTCCCTGTGGAGATTGAATCTATTTCCAAACACTGTTTTAACAGAAAGGAAAAATAATAATGTCATAAGGTGAGTAATTTCTGCTTGTTGTCAAAAGATGAGCTGCTGTATTAATCCCCATTATAAAAATACCAACTTGTTTTTATATTTCTATGTTCTTCTGGACATTATTGATCATAAATTCTATCTTGATGGAACAGTAGATATAATTATGTTATAGTAAGATATCAATATGATATCATGTGTCTAACATCCACTAGCATGTCATTTACAGTCACATTTTTGTTGTACTTGATGCTAGGTACTTAGAATAATGACCTTTCAGGTGGATAACTATTGGATCAAAATTTAAAGTGTTACAAATATTCTATTTTCCCATTCTATTTTTATTATTTCTTCATTTTCAATTTTTAAAAAGTGAAAATATGATATACAGAGTTTTACCTTAGCTTGATAACTATATTGTATTATTATTACCTTTTTTTTATGTTGGAGAAAGTTCTAAAATCCAACTATATTTTTATACTCCTTCAGAACTAAAATGAATATCACAGCAGGATGATATTTATTCTAAAGTGATTAAAGGATTTCTTATATGTTTGTGATTTCTCTACCATAAAGTACCCTCTGATGGTCATGCTAGCCTTGCTCTCTAACTAGTTATATCCATTGAAAGGTAAAAGCCAGGTTATCTGGAATTTTAAATTGAAATGTGAACAGAAAATGAATTGAGATAAAGGAAATATTTCACTCCTTACATGTGTTTGTTTCTCTTGTTTCTGTTTTCCTACCTTTGCCTTTCAAATCTTCAGTGTTCTAATTATGAGTAACCATGTTGTTACCATGAGTGACTAAATGGCAAAAAAAAATTGTTTACTAGAATTGATGTTAGGAGCACAGATTTGCTTGCTTTCAGCTGTTACTGTTTTCATGCAATTGAATGAAAATAAATTCAGCTTTGATGTATGGTATAGGTTCACATATTTAACACCTCACAATTATAATACTGAGTCATGATATAGCTCATTATTTATTTTTTCCCAATTGGAGTGACAAAGAAGACTCTCAAGACTCTTTTGTATATCTATTACACATAATACATATTTCACTTTACTCGCTAATGACATAAAGTGTTCCCTAGGGTATTTGTTCTTTTGAAAAAGAGCTCAACATCTACTATGAGACTACACAAAATATTAATTTATTAAAATATATAAAAGAATACAGGGCTTCCATTTGATTCTGTAGGGGAAACAAATTCTAACCTGCAAGATGACAAAGAAATTTTTACTTACCCAGATAGCATCCTTAAAGATATTATATTTTTGTTTCCTTTTTTATTTTTCTGTTGACCCCCATTATAGTCAAGTAAATGTCATATATATGTGATAAATAAGGTATATAATGATATGGAAAATGTAGAATTACGTTCACTTTTTAATTTATTTAAAGCTATTTTATCTCCAAGGACCAGAGATTAACCATATCATTATTGTAAAGCCTAATATTCCATTTTTACATGTTAAATAGAATCCAGGTAACATTTAAAACACTTCCTTAAACAATAATTGTTATTGCTTCAGCATATATCCCAGTACTGTTGAAAAAAAAAATGCTAAAGTGGGAAAGTTACATCATAGCTTTTGTCTCGCATCTCTTAGGGATATTGGAGAGGAATTTCCTGCTCCTTTCTCTCAGTAGCAGAACTCTACTTTGTATCAGTTCAGGATTTTGAGAGTAAGTGAGTTTTCAGTCTCTCAGCAGGGGCTGAAAGCTTGCTCCTCCCTAAAAGATATTTACTATGGACTGAATTGCACACCCCTAAAATTATATTAAAATTGATCCTCTCAGCCTCAAAGTAATGGTATTTGGAGATGGGGTCCTTGGGAGGTAATTAGGTTTTTCAATGAGGTCATGAGAGTGGGGTCTTCAAAATGAGATTAGTGCCCTTATACCAAGAGACCCCAGAGAACTTGAACTCTTTCTCTTTTCTACACTCATGCTCTGGAAGGGTCACATGAGCACCCAAAAAGAAGGCAGCTGACTGAAAACCAGGAAGAAAATCTCACCAGAAATCAATCATGCTGGTGTCCTAATATCAGATTTCCAAGCTCTAGAACTGTGAGAAAATAAATTTCTGTTGTTCAAGCCACTCAAAACATAGGATTTTTGTTATGGAAGCCTGAGCTGACTAATACATCACATAAACAAACCCTATACCTGTTAGCAAATCATTCCTTATTTCTCTGCCCCCAAAACACTAATCTCCTTTCTTTTAATTTGCTTGGTTTGGATATTTCATATAAATAGAAGCATATAATATGTGTGCTTTTGTTTGCTTTCTTTCACTTAGCATATTTTCAAGGTACATCCAGGTTGTGGCATGTGTCATTACATTCAATGGCTGAAGAATATGCTCTTCGTTTATCCATTCATCACTTTATGAACATGTGGATGGTTTCTAACTTTTGGCTATTATGAATAACACTATTATTAATATTTGTGTACAAGTTTCTTTATGAACACGTTTTTGGTTTCACTAGGATATACTTGGGTTTGGAATTGTTGGTTAATTAACATTTTTAGGAACCATTACAATATATTTCACAATAGTTATATCATTCTCCATTGCCGCCATCAATGTGTGAGGGTAACAAATTCTGCACATCCTTGTCAACATTTGTTACTGCCCATCTTTTTTATAGCCATCCTAGTGGGTATGAAGTGGAATCTCACTGTGGTATTCATCTGTATTTCCCTGATGACTAAAGATATTAATGTACTTAGTAACCACTTGCATATTTTCTTGGAAGAAATATCTGTTCAAATTTTTTGCCTTTTTGTGTTTGGGTTATTTGTTTTTGTATACTGTGAATACTAGACCCTTATCAGATACACGAATTGTAAAGAATTCATCTCATTCTCTTTTTTAGTATAGTTTTTATGTAAACATTATATATATAATATATAATATTATATAACATAATATTACAACCCCCTCTGTGTTTAATTTTGGCTTTGTCAAATAATGTTTCAATAAGTTAAAAAAATATATAGTTACATATTTACTCATAGATTTACTTTTTTCTCTTAATCCTTATGTTTATCCTAATTACCATTTAGTGTCATATTACCAAACTAACTTCTTTTAGCTTTTCTTGTACCAAAAGCCTGCTGATAACAATGTTTCCATTTTATCTCAATATATCTTAATCTTGCCTTATTTTGCCTTCACTTTTGTTAGATAAATTTGCTGCATATTGAATTCTTATTTGAGAGGATTTTTTGTTTGTTTTGTTTTGTTTACTGCAAGAGATGGAGCACTTTGTTCTAATGTCTCCTGCCTTCCACCAAATCTTATCAATTTTCTCTTTTGTATATGTGTTTTTCCCTTGTTGCTTTCAAGATGTTTTTCTTAGCTTTTACATTCTACACATTACTCTGATGTGTCTATAATTGTGTATCTTTGTGTTTATCTTGCTTAGGGTGTGTAGAGTTCTTAGGTCTGTACAGGAATGATTTCTACTAATTATGTTAAGTTTTCTTTTTCTGCACATTTCTCTCTCTCTTCTCTCATTCTGGGAAACCAAGCACAAAGGGTTGCACTGCATCATATGGTCCCAATGCACTCTGATGTTCCTTGTGTTTTCCTTATTTTTTTTCTTTTGGCTCTTCAGATTGGATAATTTTTATAATTCTTTGTTTTTATTCACTAATTCTTTTCACATCTCCAATTCTATACTGTTATCTACCAAAATTTTTATTTCAGCAATCTTAATTTTTAACTGTAGAAATCCCACTTTTATCATTTTTATTTCTCAGTGGAGATTATTAATTCATTTATTCACAAACATAATATTGTCTTTCAATTATTTGAACATACCATATTTTATTCCTTTTAACTTGTTTATAATAGCTGATTTGAAATCTTTGTCGGCTAAAACTAACATGTGGCTCCACTTACTAGTCCCTTTCTACCCTTTTTTTATTTTGGGTTGGTCACACTTGTCCTTTGCATGTCTAGTAGTTTTTGATTGAAAACTAGATAATGTAGAGATTGGATTCTTTTATGTTGTGGAGATTGGATTCTTTTATGCTCTTCCAAAGATTATAAGATTTTGTGTAACAGGAAGTTGTATGGATTCAAACTGCAGCGTGTGACTTCTTGCAATCTCTGATCTTTTTTTTTAACTTTCCTTGGCCACTTTTAGCCTGGCCTTCTCTGAGTTACACCACTCTCTGGAAAAATGTCAATCAACCAAGAAGTACAGCAGAGGATATTTACCCTTTCTTTAGATTCCTAGTCTCTGACCATTCCCCAGTCTCCAGCTGTTCTGCTAATTTTGTACTCTGTGCCCTAATCCTTCAAGTCTTCTGTCACCAGAGCTGTGCACAATTTTATACACACACACACACACACACACACACACACACACACACACACACACACACACACATATATATATACATATATATATAATCATATTCACACATCTAACTCTATGTTTTAAAGTAGATTTCTCTCTGGGTTCTGCCTCCTTTTTTTGCCATTAATTTCCAAATGATTCCTCACACCAGAACTCTAAATTCTGGACACTTTTGAGCATCAAGACTGAGATTATCCCACTGCTATTTCCCATAGCAATAGCTTTGGAATTTGAGCAGCATCTTCTACCCAGAAAAACCACAAGTTCATAATTCTTATAGTCCCTTTCAGTTGCAGTTTTTGGGATTAACTTTCCTCTGTTTGGCTTCTTTCTGCATTTGGATGCTTTCTAGTTGTCTTTAAATATGTTTAATCAATGTCCCTCAGATTTCTTTTTTTTATGGTAAGTTCTTTAGAGATCTCTACTCAGGGAGATGAAAAATGGCAGATGGATATATTTATTGGTAATGTAACAGTCTCTCAGTTAATTTTGCCAGCCATTTACTATGCAGAGGTCTTTGATAGTCTACATATTTTTAAAAACCATAATTCTAATTAGGATATCCATGAGCACAAACACTAGTCTAAGGACCATGATCTTAGCAACTACAATGATATTCTCGGTGGGGCTTAGGACATAGGATCAAGGCAAAGAATTTACATGTAAAGCAGGACACAAAGCATAAAGAATTGTACATTTCATCTTGGACCACAAGAGATGCTAATATCTGGCGAGCACTGAAGTTGACTAGAGAATAGAAATTATCTGTCTAATAAAGATATAGTATGTTTCTGGCAAATGGTCAAATGAACAGCAAACTTCGTTAGGAGTATAAGCATACCTTAAATTAACTCATATTCATTATGTCTAGCAAGTTGTCACTATTACTCGATTTTGATATTCAAATAGAACAGCATTGCCATTTGTTCAATTTCTAAATTATGTCTCCATCAATATACTTCTCTTAAAGTTTTCCCTGACCCAATATTGGATTATCATATTTTTGATAGGATGACTCCATATAATTACTATCTATCCTTTATATTCAGGTCAAATAGCAACCATAGTCACACACAAATCTGTTAACACATTTCACAGGAATAAATTTCCCTCTCAACCTGCACAATACTCATAAATTATAATACTCATTTGATATATTTAGTACATAAAATTTCTTTTCTGTTATCTTTTAAACGTAAAAACTTTTTTATACTAAAGTAGATTATATAATCTTTGACAGCAGAGGTAATTTCTTATATGTCTTTAATTATCTCCAAGTCATCTTGAAAAGTATCATAATAAGAAACATTCAGGAATTCTTTTCTACTCTGTTGGAAAAGTAGGACACACAGAAGGCCTATTTATCAGACACCACCCAGGTACCACTAAAATTCTCTCAGAAGTACTCTTTAATCCAATCAATGCTGTGACAACCATTTATTTGCAGTTTTTAACCAGTTATTAAGTAATATTAACTTTCCTGGTATATAACATAAGGTAGTCAGTAAGGAGAGCCCTCATTGTCTTGATGTTGTACAAAACTTAATGATGATTCATTATATTTGTGAAATCAGGGTAATTAGACCTAGTGAGAAAAAAAGTAGCAAGTTTCTTAAATGCTCTAGTAACATATATACATGTCAGATTATGAAGGGTAAATTCTACAAAGGTTCAGAGGCTTGTTATGCTGGCGAAGTTTGAAGGAATTTTATGGTCTGGGATGTTCTGAGACATTGTCAGTGAAAGAAGTTCCATTTGAAGTCCCTAGTCAGACATGAGTAACAGGGAACAAAGGAATAGGGGCCCAGCCCAGAGAACACTCAAAGAACACCCTGTTGGTAGTTAGAGAATTACTCCTGCATCCCAGAGACAAAGAAAAGGAAGGTGATAGTTTTAGCTGGCCTAATCTGGCTAATGATGCCTGCATAGAAGGTATTACCCTAATTTGTCTACAATTTAAGCTTCATTATAATACTATGTTTATGTCTGGAAGTTCATGAATATAATTATAACAGACTGAATTCTGGGTTAGCACATGCATTAAACAGAGAGTTTTATAATAGCAAAGTGTCTAAGTGACCTCACTTGCCAATCACCTAGGAATGCCTTTGGAACCACCTATCATAGCCCAGATATAATGCAGACCTTCCCACTTCTGGGTCTTTTTTTGCCCTTTTGTGGCCTTTTTTGTGGCTTTCCTGTGGCCTTTTTGTGGCCTCCTTGTGTTGGTTATTGTGGTTACAGCGCTTTGTTACAGTTCTTTGCTGGGACCTGTGCCCCCTAAGGTATGCTTTATCTTTCTAAAACATACTTTTAATGAAACTTTTCTAAATCTCACTGACCTGTAATTCTTCACTGTCAATGATGAAGAACCCAGGAAAAATGCAAACTACACTTCTGCGCCCTCTTTATCCCTCTTCTCCCCTCTGCCACTGTAGCAACATGGAACTGCAATCAGCCCAGCAGTGACACTATCACTGACAAAGACCTACCATGCTTAGTATTACTTGGGAGGGTGGGGACGGTTTTGTGGATTAAGTAAGCTTTTAACACACTTAAAAATTCTGCTTCCTCAAATTTACTAGTTACTCAGGATACAGTCAAAATTTGATTGCAACTCAATTTTTTTCTGTAATTCATTTTATCATATAAGAAGTTTTGCCACTTAGGCTATATACCACCAAAGATCTAGAGATGCTAGAAGCATTTATCTGGATAAAAATGATACAAGGTATATCTTTAGCAAGAAGACCTATATATAAACAAAGCACACACTGAAGGATATTTGCCATTTAAAAATAACTCCTGATGTGCTGGTGGATATTATTAGAAACTGAATAATTTAACAGGAAAACTAGGTGACAGTATGACAAGAGCTGTTTAAAAGATGTGTATTTTCAGAAATATCAACTCAGTTTCGGCAAGCACAGCAGCTTACCACTGAATGATGGCTAGGTTCATCTGGGATCATGTTCAGAAGTTCAAAGGAAACAAGTGAATCTATTAAATTTATTTCTCTCCTCTGAAGACCTCATTCTCATTTTCTCTGGAAATGTTCTTCCTAATAAACTGTTGAAAGAAAACCTCAAGTCCTGTTTATGCATAGTTCAAAATGATTTGTTCATGTTTGCTGTACGTTCATCAAGAAGGCCTTAACTTTCCCTTCAGTTCGACTAAACTTTAGTGCAGTTGTCTTCTTTAGTCCCTTGACCCACCTTTTCTTAAGCCTTTGCTTTAGAAAACCTGTGATTGCAAATTCTATTTCTGTACCTTTGAGATTTAAATCTTCTCCCAGTCTCGCCAATTTTACAACCCAGAAATGTCTTCCTTAAGGCCCTGATCGTCATCCTTTTAAAATGTAACCATCTAAGAAAATAGTGCCCACTCTCAGTGGGAGGGTATGAGCCTAACTTTCAAAAGAGACAGTGAGTAATCACAGTTGACCTAATCACACTGACCAGCCTCACTTCTAATGCCCTTTAGTATTTTTTATTAGCTCACTCAGCATTTAATTTAATGCTTTTGTTACAGTTTAGTTGGGTTCAATCTCTCCCCTATTGTAAGTCTTAAAATCTTTCTTGACAACATCTGTTGTAATTTTTCTTTAACAATATAGATGGCTATAGTAGTAAAGCATGTCAAAAGGATAGCAATAAAGAACACCGGTGATTGGGAAGAGATGTAAATTGATTTAATTGTCCACTTTATGTGGAGAGAAAAGTGGCCTGAAGTATACCTATGCCAAATGGAACACTGACCAATGGCTTGGCTGCTTGATCAGGTTCCTGAAAAAAATAATAGTCAATATTGAGATAAAGAGATCTGAGAAAGAGACATATTGATGGACATATTGAAATGAGCAGAATGCACATGGATTTGTTAAATCATATTAATGGACACTAGAAAACATCAATAACAATGATGACCCTTAAAAACCCAGTAAAGTTAATTTGTGTATGTCGGGTTTGTCTCTTCCCTTGGACATCCCAATATTATCAAAACAGGCCCATGAGTGGAATAGACATATTGGCAAAGAAAGAGGCTATGTGTGAGCTCAAGAGAATGGACTTTTTATCAAGTCTGACCTAGCTATTGTCTCTGATAGATGCCAAACCTGCCAGCAGCAGAGACTGACGCTAAACGTTTTGGGCTAATGATTCTGAATCACGGAGAAAGATGTGCTGCACAGAGCCTGCCCAAGACTGAAACCAAGGGACTTTGATTCAATTTAGTATTAAATCCTAGCTTTAGAAATTCTCTCTCTCTCTCTCTCTCTCTCTCTCTCTCTCTCTCTCTCTCTTCCCAGAGGCAGCAAAAAACAGTAGCTAGGATCTGACTAATGGTCACACAGTCTGGACCTCTGGCAGGCAAAAATAACATCTTGACCTAATTTACATTTCAGTTCCTAAGCTCTAAGGCGGAACAACACCCTAGCTGCTTTCCCATAGACTGGACAGGAGGACACCGGAAAAGACTTCAGAACTCTCTTCAAGACCTGAAGAAATGATCCATTACTTTTATCTCCCCTCTGATCAGTCAGCTCCCACATGACCCCAAACTCCTAATTTACAGTGTCTTATGATTTTGCCCTATATAATCTGTAACCTACAAGCCATTGGGGAGTTCAGGCTTTTGAGCATTAGCTTCCCATTCTCTTGGAATGTACCGTTCATAATAAAATAGCCAGAATTTCTCCACCCCAATTTTCGGTGTTAGTGTTAGGCTCTTCTAGTGCCAGGTGGATAAATTCTTTCTGTGTATAACAACTAGGGGTGAATCAGGAAAGCAGAGTGAACCAGGTTCTTCCCACTTGGTAAGAGAGCTTTGGTAGTCTAGGTCCAGAATAATCTCCTGAGAATGTGGCAGTTTTATTTGTTTTTCCTTCTCCTTGCTATAGTGAGTCTTCATATGTTCACTGAGGGCTAATAGAATTTGCTGCCTTTCCTTCTGGGGCTTAAATCTTTTGTTCTTCAGTGCAGAAAAGACCCAGCAGAATCCTGTATCTTTTGTATAGCACTGTCATTCCCTCCCCTCATCTAGCACTGTCATTCCCTCCCCTCATCCATTTCTGTACCATCCAAAGTTTTCTCTGGACTCTTCCTGCCCCCAGTCTTTCTCATGAGAACTCAGTGAGATCTACAGAACAGACTTCAAATGTACTTCAAATTCCCCTGTGTCTATTGCTCCCATAGGTTCTACATTCCCATGATAGATAACAATAAGCCTTCAGCAATTCAATAAACATTTTAGCAATTTTTTCTTCCTTGCCTAACTAGAGGTCTTGTCTTCCTCCTGCTGTTAGAGGTTTGAATTGCTCACTTGAGGCACTGTCTTCCCTTAGCTTTTAGGCTATTTGATTATAATATGAACTCTTAGGTTCAGAAAAGTTATTATTTTGCAAATTACCCGGTCGTTTTATTAGTAAGGTTGGAAGTGATGTTTCCTTTAGCTTCTACATGCTAGACAGAAAATAGAAGTGTTTGTCTCTAGCATTTCTAGTAATGAAAATCCAGAAACATAATCTCTTTGCTTTTCCTGGTTTTTAATTCCTTTATTTCACTTTCATTTTATTTATTTATTTTTTAAGTTTATTTTTATTATGGTGATTTTGGTAATCGAAATTTAGTTTCAGGTGTACAGTTCAACAGTAAGTCATATATATTGCATTATGTGTTCACTGCCCATAGTTAAATTTTTTTCTGTCACCATGTATTTGACCTCTTTTACCCCACGTACCTCCTCCCTCCCCCGCACCCCACCCTTTGGTAACCACTAGTCTATTGTCCATGTTCATGAGTCTTTATTTGTTTGTCCTGTTTGTTTATTGTTTTTAGGTTTATATACCACATATAAGTGATATATCATGTGATATATCATAGCATGATTATCTTGAGGTCCATCCACATTGTCACAAATGGCAATATTTCATCTCTTCTGATGGCTGAGTAATATTCATTTTATATATGTACCACTTTGGTTGCTTCCATGTCCTGGCCACCA
Organism: Cynopterus sphinx; assembly: GCA_030015415.1. Classification (NCBI taxonomy): domain Eukaryota; kingdom Metazoa; phylum Chordata; class Mammalia; order Chiroptera; family Pteropodidae; genus Cynopterus; species Cynopterus sphinx. The sequence goes on along the minus strand of CM057389.1, from coordinate 17,468,625 downwards.
TGAATAATGCTGCTATGAATATCAGTGTCCAAATATCTTTTCAGATATATGTTTTCAAGTCTTTGGGGGTAAATACCCAGTAGAGGGATTTCTGGATCATATGATAGATAAACTCTTAGTTTTTTTGAGGAACCTCCATACTGTTTTCCATAGTGGCTATACCAATTTGCAGTCCCACCAGCAAGGTATGAGGGTTCCTTTTTCTCCACATCCTCTCCAGCATTTGGTATTACTTATCCTATTGATTATAGCTATTCTAAGAGGTGTGAGATGGTATCTCGTGGTTTTGATCTGCATTTTCCTGATAGCTAGTGATATTGAGAATCTTTTGATATATTTGTTGGCCACTTGTATGTCTTCTTGAGAGAAATGTCTGTTCAGGTCTTCTGCCCATTTTTTGATTGGATCATTTGTTTTTTTTTTGTTGTTACTGAGTCATATGAGTTCTTTGTGTATTTTGGAGGCCCTTATTGGAGGTGTTGCTGGCAAATATATTTTCTCATTTGGATAGTTGTCTCTTTACTTTGCTAATGGTTCCTTTTGCTGAGCAGAAGCTTTTTAGTTTGATGTAGTCCATTCATTTATTACTGCTTTTACTTCCCTTGCTTTTGAGGTAAAATCCATAGAATATTTAAGTCCAAGGTCCTTGAGTTTAGTTCCTATGTTTTCTTCTGTGCATTTTATTGTTTCAGGTCTTATATTTGGGTCCTTAATCCATTTCGAGTTAATTTTGGTGTATGGTGATAGACAACAGTCTAGTTTTATTCCTTTGCAAGTAGCTTTCCCATTTTCTCAGTACCATGTATTGAAGAGGCTTCCCTTTCTCCACTGTATGTTTTTGAATCTTTTGTCAAAAATTATTTGCCCATATAAACATGAATTTACTTCTGAATTCTTGATTCTGTTGCACTGGTCCATGTGTGCAATTTTTTGCCAATACCATGCTGTTTTGATTATTTGTAGTATAATTTGAAGTTGGGCAGAGTGATGCCCCCAAATTTGTTCTTTTTCTCAGGCTGGCTTTGGTAGTTTGGGGTCTTTTGTTTTTCCATACAAATTTGATGGTTTTTTGGTCTATTTCTTTAAAAAAATACTGATAGGATTTTTATGGGGATTGCATTAAATCTGCATAATGCTTTAGGTAATAAGGTCATTTTAACTATGTTTCGCTTTTCTTTTAGAAGCAAATATTAACTGTATATTTAAAACCTTGGTTGACAATTCTTTCTTTTAGCACATTAAAGATGTTTCTCCACTGCTCTTTTAATTATATATATTTTTTATTAGAAGCCTGAGGTCATTCTTTTTCAGTGTCCCTTGGTATACATTTTGTCTTTTTTGTACTGGTGTTTTAAAGATTTTTCTTTATCACTGTCTTTTATCATTTTTGTTATAATATGACTTTGTATATTTTCTTTAGGTCTATTTTAGAGTTTGATAAGCTACTTGTTCTTGGACATTTTTCTTTAAACTTGGAAACTTTTCAGCTATTATTTCTTCATATATATTTTTTTATAAAATCTGTGCTCTAGAACTGCAATAGCATTTATGTTAGTTGGCTTGATCCCTAGGATCACTGAAGGTTTGTTCAAATTGTCAGTTCTTTATTATTTTAGCTTTCTCTGTGATTCAGCTAATTTTTATTACCATCTTCAAGTTTTATGATATTTCCTCCTGCAACCCCTCCTGATATTTTAATCTCATTCAGTAAATTCAGTCTCTTAATTTACCATTGCTAGCAGTTCCACCTATTTCCTTTTCTTCTCTCTTTGTATACATGTTTTTTTTTCTGTTTTATTATTGAACATATTTATAACTTTTTTAAGATCTTTGTATACCAATATCATCTTCTGTCATTTTAAAAACTTTTAAATAATTCATAAAATTCTCCTGAACTGTCATGGTAGTGGAATTAAAATATATTATTGCTACCTTTTAAGCTATCATGGCACTAAGTTTCAGAAAGGGGAAGAAGAAAATGAAAGATATTTGCTTTGGAAATATTTGATTACTTATTTTACAATTCTATTAAAACAGTAAAATAAAGCAAGCATTTCATTTAAACATTTCTAATTTTATTTTTAAATGTGTTTAATTGATTACCTATCATCTATACTTTAATATCTATAACCATTAAGCAATAATTTATAATTTTAAGATTTTGAGAATGACTAATGCTTAGATTTTTTCTATCAGAAAGTTTTAGAATATTTCAGATTGGCAGAATTTTTTTTTCCCTTCTCTTTTTCCTGCCTCATGTAGAAAGCTACGTCCCCAAGTTGCTGTAGGTCATATGCTACAACTCCATATTAGAATGTGCATGTTGTCTTTGCCTTACGGAAAAAAATGATATGTCTATTTCTAAATTCCTTCAATTCTATGTCTTCCAGTGTCATAAAAATTGGGCAAACAATTATAAAAATTATGTTTCATCACAAAATAAAATATGCACTTGAAAGAACACAAATCAAATTTTTATAACACTATACACTATACACTTAACCTCAAAGAGAAACACATTTCACTGATTCTTTTTTGTTCTAGCAATTACTACTATAACACTAAATTGTAAGTTAATTTATCTATTTTGACTTAGAAAACTCTAAAATTATTGAAAATATATACATTTAATACAAATTTATATGCAGATTATACAAAATATTTTTAAAATTTTATAGTAAGATAACAAGCAACATAAATATTGGGTATAATATTTTACAAGCACTTTACAAAAGAATATATACAAATAACCAAGAAATCAAAGAAAACATTCTTCAAATTATTAGTCATTGGGCAATATAAATTTAAGCCAACATGAAATATCACTACACACTCTTTAGAAAAGGAAAATTTTAAATATATGATGATCCCTTGTTGTAGTGAGGATATGGACCAACTAGATTTTCACACACAGCTGGTGGAATGAAAATGATAATAATGTGAGAAACTCTTATTTTACAGTATTAACATAAGCTTTGCATACAGCACAGCAATTCTACATGTGAAATGAGAACAAACATCACACCAAGTCTTATACATGCATTCTTAGTATCTCTATTCATAAAAGCAAAAACTGGAAAGAAGAAAACTATGTCTTTCAACATATGAATGGATAAATATGATATAGTCATATAATGGAATACTGTTCATCAACAAAAAGAACCAAAGAACTGAAACAAAGAAATATGAATGATTCTCAAAAGTATTATTAAGGATAGAAGGGCAGACATAAAAGTACATGCTATTTAATTCCCTTTATTATATGAAAACCTCTAAAGTCAAGTATTTTATTGAGATAGAATGGAAACCAATGATATCCTGTGGACAAGGGAATAGAGGAATAGGACATAAGGAAAGTTTTGTGGTAATAAAAGCCTAGTATATTTTGTAGTTTCACAGATGCATGAATTGGTCAAAACTCATTGTTTATTGACACATATTTAATTGCTTACATTGACACATATGGAACAGGTATTTATAAAAATTATTCTTATCCAGAAAATGCCTTCAGAGAAAAATCTGCACACATGATAATCTTATCCAAAGCACCACACTCATTTAATGATCATTTCTTCCTCAAGTTCAGCTTGTGGTTTTTTCCTACTATGAAATACATCAGAGGCCCCCGTTTAGGAAATGGCCAATAGATTCTAATTTTGAATTTAGGCCCAATTAATCGTAGAAAGTTGGAGTCCATCTTAATAGATAAATTCCTTCTTGGGGCTCATGTTAGATAATTTTCTTCTTGGGATCCTCAATACTACTTATTTTTTAGGGGGTTTCAATTCTAAAGAAGCTGGAAAGATTATAAAGGAAAACGTGAGTAAAGACACATTTAGTAAAGGATGTTTTAATGAGCTGATGATTACCCTAAAATGAGCTAGGAAGAGTCACATCTGATTATTCCACAACTGCAAATATTTAGCAATTCATCAGTTGAGGGAAGGAAATGGTAATTTATTTGCCAGTTCATTATTGGCTCCTATACCCTACTGGTCAGTCTGCCTCACAGGGAGTTAAGTGCCCTATACTTCTGAGATGCTCTACATGACCACAGAACAGTTCCCGGGAGAGCCACAATGCCTGCCCTGTTTCATGGTGCTTCACTTAAATCTGGAAGGGTTAGGAGGATCAAGAGACTCCAAGCACACAGCAGATCAATCTGAAGTGACAAAACCCCTCAGGGTACATACATTAGAGGTGAGCCAGAGGTTTTACATGATAAACTCCTCCTAGCATTTCAATCTTCCTTAGCCTTTGGACACTGTTGTTTTCAAAATACTGAGGAAGTTTTAGCATTTCCACTTTAAGTTTGCCTTGGGTTCAGCTGTTAGTCAACCAAACTGTTACTTACTCCAAGCCCCTTAAGTTAATATATAATACTTGGATTCTCTCATTAGTACACTCATATCAACACATGCGGTCTGATCAAATTTTATATTCCTTTTTCTAAGTTTTTAAATCCTCAAAATCTCTTCAAACACATAATCCCGTTTTTGTCAAAATAAATTGACAAAACCATGCAGCTTTTTGCATCTTACTTTATACAACTCTTGTGTCTCACTTTGTACCTTACCTTCTGCAGCCTCTTAAGAATTGAGTCCTTTGTGAAGCAACTCCTTAAGCGAATGCTGTTACAAATTATCCAGTCAAGGGTAGAATAACCTCTTAAAATTGTAGTAGAAAGGTTGCTTATCCAGCAGAAGAGCCTCAGCTTTACTGGAATCTTCCCAAACCCCTATGGCAGTCTGTAGGACCACACTTCTTTTTAATCTAAGCCTGAACTTTAAATTGATTTAAAGAGGCTGCAGGTTTGACAGCTCAATTTACCTTATAATTCAGTCACCCTCAGGATTAGACTTTACATTTAAGAGGCTCCAAGAAATAAATATTCCATTTAGGTCAGTCTTAGAAGCTTTTAAGGTATTTTTTGTTTGTTTTATTGTTTTATTTTTTTTTTTCTGTAGAACTTGAGCTCAAATTTAAAACCCTAAACCTTCTGTTTTCTTTCTCCAAATTTTAAATCACAAATAGGAGTAACCAATCAACATGTTTTGTTCTTGTTTTTATTAAATATTTTAAGGTAGCTAATACTCAGTCACCCAAAGTAGCTTTGCTATATTCACATGATGGTAGATTATGGAAATAACTGTTTAGCAGTGCATATTGTAGACTACCAATGCCTAATGGAAGCAGGATAGTAAATAACTTTAATGCTAACCAGATTAGAGAAGCAATTTCATGCAACTGAGAACGAATTTAGGAAAATTATCCTTAAAATTCTGTTCCTCTGGAAAATTTTTTGTACCTGCCAAGGATGATGAACTGATGGCATATATAATGTATTGGCTAAGAGCATGTACTGCAGTATTATAAAAACTTTCTAATGAGAATGTCTAGAAAACATTCTATATTTCAGTTTCCTCATCTATAAAATTATTTATAGTGACAAACTATAATTATGTATGTGACAAACTATCTCATAAAGTTGTTTAAGAATTAAGGTTAAAAAAAAGAATTAAGGTAAGGCTCCATGAAGAATATCCACCTTGCTACTAAAAGCTCCTAGACAATTTATAGATATAAACATATTTATAGCATATCTTCAAAAATAATTCACACACTATCCTCCCTGAAATTAATGAATTTTTTATTTTATACATAATTTTTATAATACTATTTGCCTTTAAGAAAAAGAGTCAAAAATTTAGATTTGATAGAATGTTTAAGCTATAAATTGGATAAACAGTCTTGTTACCTAATTTAGATCATCCAGGCCCTTACTCTGGGAATCCAATCCCCTAGAAGGACCCATTTGTCCTTCTACCAGTCCTGTCTTCATTCAGTGGCACCAGGGAAAACAAAACTGAGATTTCCTTTCGTTTTCATTGTAAGCTTTAATTCATTGGCCAAAAATGAAGAAACCCAGAGTTAAACTCACAAATCAACTTGTCATCGAGAACTCTGATGGGAGGGGAGAATATTGTGGAGGCAACATAATGAGGGAGAGGTATATGCATTGTTTCAGGGCAATGGGATGATCCTTTTCAGGAATTGGGGGAGCACCCCTTTTCTTCTCTTATATGGCCTTGCAGGCTCTGCCAGTGGGTGTCAGTTAGCATGCTAACGTATTATAATTAAGGTAAAATGAGGTTCAGAATCTCCTAGAGATTAGATTTAGCACCATCTTGGTTTCCGCTGGCTATGGTCATTTTTTGTTATTCTAATCTTCTACCTCTTTTGGTGGATTTCTTGTAACAGAAATGGAAAGATAGTACACAAGGTTTTAACAGCCCTGGTGACAGTCTCTCTAAATATTACCTCTTGTTCTCCACCTGAAACTTTTACTTGTGATAATGCTGGAATATATACATGAATATAAAATTACTGCTTCTTTCTATTGTAGGATAATCATCCTTCTTGATATTTAGTATCTTCAGAACAGCTTAGTTTGTCCTCTTTATTAAACAAAAAGTTCATGATTTTTCTTCTCTGCTAGAATTTACCAAGAGAAATAACACTGAAGTTACCCATCAACATATTCAATAAATAAATTGCAACAACAGCAAAAATCCTCTGAATTTCAAAGGTATTTATTGCTTACGTAAAGTTTACTACATGTCCCGATTACTCTGCAGAATAGATGTCCTTCAACTAATGGCTTCTTGTACACCTAAATATCAGCAACTGCTTCCACAATCATCAGTGCAGGGGAATCGAGAGTCTTGAACAAAAAAATTAAATTTTTCATACAGAAGTGACATACATCACTTACTATCCCATATCTATGGCCAACATGGTCAAAATGGGCACAAGGCTGAGGACAGAAAAGTACAGTCTCTCTCTCTGTGTTGAAAATGGAGAAATGAAATTATTGGTTAGTAGTATTTATATTCTAGAATGCACAATTTTTTTTTTGCTATTAAATTTAGAAGCAAGTGATTGATAAGGAAAATTTGAGTTAAAACTTGATATGTCCAGGTGATTTATAAAAAGAGAAAATAGGGTATTTAAAAAATATATGCAGCAACTTAGTTTTTTTCCTATGTTTCTACTATTTAAATGAGGACCCATAGTTATCATTGGTTTTGTTTTTTGTTTTGGCTGGTTTTACTTTAGATAAATGTGCAAACTCTATTAATACATTTTATAAAATAAAATGTAGCACTATGAGAGTAGTTGTGGTATAGAAGCATTCTTATAATTTTGATTACAATGCACAGTGAATTTCACAAATTTTATTTCCAGTATGGTTCTACAAAGTGATCTTGGAGTAGGTTTGAGTGTTAGTACACATCTCTTGTAATATTCTGTGGTTACTAGAGCCATCCTGAATTTCCCTCATAATAGGAAAATTTTATCCTCTTCTACTTAATAGCTATAGCAAAGAGTCTGGGCTGTTTGTTTCAAACCTTCCATATAACTCTAAGGTAGAGGTGTTAGCCATATCAATAACAACTAAATTTGATTTATCCAGCTGTACCTTAATATGATCAGAATCTGTGAAAATATCACTTATTTAAAAGTTATTTCTTAAGGTTGCTTATGGATGGAGTTTCCAAATCTATTCAGACATACTTTGTAGTAGAAAAAGCTATGTGAAATATTCTGAAAATTAGAATGAAATATTACTAAAGGTATAGGAATATTAATAACATTTAATCTAGTAATTTTATTTTCTCATTTATTTGTTAGAAAAATTACTATGTATCTGTTAATTGGCAAATACTCTACCAGAGTCTGATGATACATCAGGGAGCAAATATACACAATCCTGATATCAGAAGTGTTTACTGGGACATGTTCTAGCAGTCTATACAATAATGTATTGAGAGGATAGTTTTATAATTCTGTAAAATTTAGGTGAATTTATATTGTAGCCAATAAAACTAATTACTTATATTTGCAGAACAGTGTTTATGAGGTAATATCTCATTACCTACAAAACATAGATAGTTAAACCATAGTAAGGGACAAAAAAAGGATATTAATGTTAAAGAATTAATACCCAAAATGTAGGCATAGGCCTGCAAATTAACCACTTTTTTGGGTTTCTGCAGCATGTGTTTACATATAATGTATTTACATATAATCTTGAGAATTTCCTTATTTTTAATAATATAAAAGGTAGATTTAAATATTATTTCAAGTGTAACCCATAACCATTTGATAAACTGAATTACAAATTAATCATCTATTCTACAAGAATATAGTAATATTGTTTCTCTAATTAGTTTATATTTATTTATAATTGTTTTTATTTATGCCTTAATTCAATAACTTTCTACTCAAAAGAGAAATCACTGATATGCTCTTTCTCTTCTTGTCTAACTGTATTTCTTTTCATCAAAATAAGTGAGTTTACTTGAGAATAATAGATTTTAGCACCTTTGGCAGATCACTAAAATTAAAAAATGTATTTAAAAGTATTTTTCATCTTAGAGAGGAATTTTGAGCTGGTCATTTCTAAGGAATTTACAATTAATACTTTACATTCCAATAATGAAATGATACATTTTCCTTTATTTTTCTCAGATATTGGGTCAGTGGCTTGATAATAGTGGATGAGAGAATAAAGATGAAATTGTGATTCACTTCAAATATTTATTTCCTTATAAAATAGAAGTATAATTAAAGTATTTATTAAATTAATAGAATAATGGATTATAAAATGTTATATCAGTCTTTAATGAACTTTCTGTTGATGTGCTACATCTTTTCAAAATCACACAGCAGCTGATCTGCTGGCTGATCTTGTTGCTGAGGGCCTCAGGAACAGTTCCCTCAGCTCCCATTAGCTCATCTTCATTTTAGAGTCTGCTTCCTGGATTGCCTGACCTGTGAAAATCAACATTGGCAGACACATCTATAACTCACATTCCTCCTTAAGTAGAGTATATTATCTTCACTGATAAGACTCCCAATTTTTATTCTCAATCATCGATCCAATCACAAGTAATAAATTTATGATTATTTTCATGATTGGCTGGGATTTGCAGTTTTAGAATTTTATATAGATGGAAACTTATAGAATGTACTGTCCTATGTCAGCTTCTTTCACTCAGCATACATGTGTGATTCATCTATGTTATTGAGTATATCAGTTTCATGTCACTTTATAATTCTAACTAGTGCTCCATTGTATGAATATTATATATATATATATATATATTATATATATATATACACATAAATATATAATTTTTATCTTTTTACCTGTTAATAGTTTTTTTGTTGCTTCCTGTTTGGGGATTTTATTAATAAATATGCTATTAAAAAGTCATGTAGAATTTATTGATATACATTTTTTTCTCTTAGGTTAAAACCTAGGATAAAATTGCTAAAGCAATTCACAGGTTTTCCTCACATTAAAGATAATATTTTACAAGGCTTTGTGCTGATTAAAAGTTACCATAGGGTGTTTCTGCCCCCATACATCATAGAATTCTTAGGTTTTGTGTACAGTACCTTAACCATGTTGTTCCATTGGACTCTAGTCCCTTTTTTAAAGAAAGGTCAATCATCATTCATATAATTGTTTTCCTGTATGTAATTTGTTCTTTTTTTTCTAATTGCTTTCAAAATTTTCTATTTGTCTTAATTTTTCAGCAACTTGACTATAATGTATCTGGTTGTGATTTTTACCTTGATTAGGATTCATTGAACTTCGATCAGCAACTGTATGGTTCTTACCATATTTTGAAAATTTAAAGGCATTAATCTTCAAATTTTTTCCCCTGCTTTATCGTCTCTTATCTTTTACAAAACTCCAATTGTATACATGCTGCTGCTTAAAATTGTACCACAGGAATTTGAGGATCTGGTCATTTTTAAAACTACGTTTTTTTTCTACCTTTCAGGTTGTAAAATTTCTAGCAGTCTATCTTGAATTAAAATATATGGTCACTTTTTTCTGCAATCTACAATAAGTTGTTAGGCCACTCCATTTTTATGTTTTCCTCTCAATTCTAGAATGTCAGTTTCATCTTTTGCTTTACATTTATTTCACAGTTGTGATTAACTCACACATTTATTCAGAGGGGCTATATTTTCCATTAAATTCTTCAACATATTTAAAATAAGTGCTTTAAATTCTTTATTTGTAAATTTCAACCTCAGGTTGTTTTTTTTTTTTTTTTTCCATTCACTTTTTTTTTCTCTTGACTATTGGTCACATTTTTCTATTTCTTCACAATTATACCAAATATTGATTGTGTACGGGGTGCTTGATTGGATTTGCCTAAATTCTTTCAGCTTCCTAGTATTTATATTCTGCCCCTAAAATTCCCTGGACTCCCATACTTCTATATAATTCAGGGTCATTTAATGATATAAAGAGAATTTACACACAGATTCTAGAGTCTCTTTCTGAAACTTCCTTTTCAGAGTGTCTATTCCCTACATTACAGTTGCCCTCTTTTGTTACCTTTGTCCTCCAATTCCTCAAGATGGTAAGATACATTTTTCTATTTAACTTTCAGTCATCTTACATAGCTCCTGGAGAGTGGCTTCAGAGAAAAATCTGCATACACAATCATCTCATCCAATGCACCCCACTTGCTTAAGGATCATTTTTTTCCTCAATTTCTGGCCTTTTCAAAGTACTTTCATACTATATATATATATATATATATATATATATATATATATATATATAATCTCATGTATATACAAATATATTTTTCATATATATTTTTTCATATGTATATGTTTAGTTCAGAGATTATAGGTATTAACTATGGGGAAATTAGTTTAATATTAGCTAATTCATTATTACCAGAAAATGAATTGCTTCATCTTTATTTTAAAAAATATATAAACCAAAATAGTACTAAAGAATCTAGAAAATTAGAAGGGATTTTATAACAGAATTCAATGGAAAAGATGGGGGAAATGCATGCCTCTTTAGGTAAGGAAAGGCTCTCATTTCTCTCTCTCTCTTTTTTTAATTATTAATTTCTCTAGTCATTTATTTACTCAGTAAGAAGAAGATATGGATGGAGGAGAAAGAGCAGGAAGAGAAGGAAGTTATAAAACAGTCTCCAGGAATGCTTCTATGCTATTCAACGTATTAGCCTATTTAATGATTTTTAATTCTGTCAGTTTCTAGAAATATAAGAAATAAGACAGAATAAATGCCTATAGAAAAAAATATTGTCTCATAAATGAAAAAGAAATAAAATGGTATTTAATGCTGAACACATTAATATTTCCCATATAGCATACGGTATGGAAAATTAATGTGAAAGATTCATTTTTATAAAATGAATGGTGCTCACTAAGTCAGTGTCATAGATGAGATGGAGCAGGATTTATATCACATAATATCATTAGTTATTTTTTTAAGAGAGAATGTGATGAGGAAATTATAGATTGAAGAATAAGCATGCAAGTAATTTAAAAGGTTCTGAAAATATGCATAATATTTAGTGAACAGTATTTTTTCATTTTAGAAATATAAGGACAACCAGGTTGGGGAGAAGCTACAGGGATTTCTAGGGACCAGATCAGGGAGGTGTTTGTGTGCCCAACTAATTGTTTGAAATTTATCTATTAGACAATAGTAGTCATTGTAGAATTTCAAACAGGTAAATATAATGATCACATTTATTCTTTAGAATGATTCCTCTGCCATGGCTTGGAGGACAAATGGAAAGGTTGTAAATTTAGAGACAGAAATGTCAGTAAAGATGCATTTCTTACAAACCCAATAACAGATGACAATGATGACTTGAACCAAGGCAGTATCAATGAGATATGGAGGATAAAATTATTCCAGAAGTTGTTAAGGAGATAATAAGGACATTGAATTGAGAATACTATAATAGCAATTAGCTCACTCCAGGGGTGAGATAAAGGGAACGTCAAAGTTAATAGCCATAGCTCTGGTTTTAGTGATTGAAGAGATACACTGAGGATCCAAATATTTTCTCCCTCTCTCTTTCCATCGCTTTCTGCCTCCATCTCTATCTGTTTCTCTCTCTCATTTAAGCTGCATGAGAGAGATTTGGTAATCAATTCTAGTTCTGAGGATTCCTCTTGAAATTTGGATATTTTAAAATTTAATATATATTAGTAGTCTTTTAAATTTAAGACTAGAGATAAAAACAAATTATCATATTTTTACATAAATGTCCAGAAATAGGTTTACAATGTCATCAGGAAAGATATTACAGATAATTTCTCCTTCTGGCAAATATTTTCCAATCCTCATTTAAAACATATACACTATTAAGTCCTGCAAAACTGTAAGTAGGCGTAAATTCATGAGATGTCAGCATAAATGTTGCTCATCGGCAAGAAAAAATGCAGAGAGAGGGTTAAATTCAGTAGTCTGGTATGAAAAATAAAAACATTCTAAGGGTATTGTTGAAACAAATAAATCATTTTTATGATTTCTTTAACTACTAAATGTATGAGGCTAGAATAAAATATTTCAGAATAATAAAAGAGATGAAATGTATGTATAGGATCTTCCCAATTCTGTAGAATTGACTATAAATTGTTGAAAGCTCAGAGATATTGGTTACAGTCTTAACAGAAATGAGACATAACGCACAAGAGAAATCAGTGGGAGGGTTGTTATAAACCCACCCTCTTAAGAGAGGTGGAGGTCTCATCTTCAATATGCATTATCTGCCTAGTTTGCAATACATCGTTTTGTTTTAAACATATATTTGTCACATCTTTCTAAAACACATATGTTTGCTATGAGATTGTGGGATTGGAATGGGGGAGAAGAGAGAAAGACTATGCCCACAAACAGAATATTTTCAGTAATAATATACCTAGGAAGCTTGGATGCTTTCAGTCACACTAGAATAAAAATTTTAAAAATATATTTTTTTTGTAGAACAATGAGATAGAGAGAAACAGAATATAGTTAATAGTTCCAGAGACTTCTCTCTCCCACTCTTCATACTTGCCTGACACTCTTCAAATGACTAAGAGTAGCCCCAAACTACATAACCAAACTAGTGCTTAATCAGTACATTTTATGGTATATTTCTTGCATAAGGAAAAACTAATAAAATAGATATTCATTTTACAAAGAAATTAGGCTTTTCTTGGAGTAGAGGTTATTTCCTCAAAAGGTGAAAAACTATTGTATTTAATGTTTTTTCTCTGATAAACTAATTAAATCATTTAAAATTTCCAATATATTTTTCTAAATATTTCAAAAAATATTTCAAAATCCCAAGGATTTTTTTGGGGTAAGAATCGAGGAAAATAGCTTAAGTTAAAAGTAATTGATATAAAAAACACATAGGAACACTCCTGGCTCATCAAAGGCACAGAGTAGGTATACGATTAATGTTTGTTTTAAGTAATAAAAGTAATTATGTTTTGAAAGCATGAGTTTTTAAATATATAGCAAATACTCAATATAATACTAAGTGAAAACAGTATTTGTCTATTCAGTTTTACAATTTTGAAAAGAAATCTTTTTAGAGAAATTCTTTTAAGCGAAGATCTATTTACCAAAATATCTTTAATATTCTTTTGGCCTGTCTGATTTATTTCAATATTTATTTATGAAAAGTTTTAAAAATGCAGAAAAATTGATATAATTATACAATGAAAATGCGTACATGTCAGTATTTTTTATAGTGTATTCATAAAATTTTAGAAAGTGTTCTCTCAAATCTAATGCTAATATGAAATAAATTGATTCAGCATCCATACTTTATAGATGATTTTTCTCCTTGGGCTTCTCACAGGGAAACTACTCTGAAACAGCTGTTTTTGGAGTAGAGTTATATTTAGCCAGTGTTTATAGACGCTGATTGACCAGTTATTTAAATGTCTCTATTTTAAAAAATAAATATAATTTACTAAGACCATGAATTAGCTAATAATATCCAAATTTACATACTGGCAGCTCCTAGGAGCTCTTGATAGACAGCAGTGACAGTGGCAGGAAAGTGTTAGATCCCATTGCTACTCTAGAGTAACCTGGTGTCAGCTAGAGCAACAATACACAAAGCATTGACACCAGCATTTTTCCTGCAGGCTGAGTAATAAGCTTTGTGTTCAAGCCATGCTGGGAGTTAAGATACTCAGCTTCACTCCAACTAAAATGAAATTCCTGATGCCAGTGTATTAATAATGTTAATTTAATGTAAAATTTGTTGAAAATATTTAAAGTAGTATCTTTTAACAAATTACTGCCCAAACAGAGCATCTTCAAGCTAATCACACAATTTCTGAAGTTCAGCATATATTTTGGAAATTGCAGTAATGTTTTAGTAAGTGATCTAAACTATAGCATAGATTATTTCTTAAGATATTTTATCATATATGATAGGAATAATATAATATAATTTTATATTTCTGATTAATAAATTGATTAATATATTAACTTATTTTTATAATGACAAATGTATTAATTATAGCTTTAATAAAAATAAAATTTGATGCTAAATATGTATTTTAAAAGTAAATATCATTGATTATTTATTGTGATATGTTTAAAAATAATTTTGCAACTTGTTTATCCAACCTCATAATTTATTACAATTTATAATTTTTAAAGACATATTTTTCTTACCATCATAAATGGTGGTACTGTTACCTTTATTTCATTGGAAGAAAAAAATCTCTCTAATCTGCATTTAGAAGAGTTAACAAATAAACACTATTAGGAAAAAAAGGGCAAAAATAAATATTATTAGGAATGAAAAATTCAAAATAATGTTAGATATTCTAAAAGTCTGGTCAATTCTAGAACAGCACAAATCAGCAGTTATTTTCTGGCTTTTTACTCCTTTCTGCTTCAGGATGTAAGGATAAAATGGGTGTTACAGGGAGATCCTAAGGAAGGTTTTGGGTGGGGCCTTCATTCTCCAGTGGTTCATGTCTACCTAACTACCTAACATGACGACCATAAAAAAATGCATAGCTATAAATACGTCTATTATTAAAAAAAAAAAAAGAATCAAATGTCCAGGTCAAAAAAAAGTAGAAAAAGAATGTCAAAGTAAGCCAAAAAGAATTCATAAGGAAAAAAAATGATAAAGATAAAAGCAGAAATTGGTGAGATAAAATATAGGAGAAAAGTAGTCACAATTAATAAAAAGAATTCTGTTTTTTGTAAACAATCATTTTGAAAAATAGAAAACACAACTGTTCAAAGATAAGTATTATCAAGTGGGAAATAACCATTGAAAGAATAAATAAATTACTCATCGGCAGACTACCATATTAACAAATGTAAAACACTTGATGAAATAGATCATTTCTTAGCAACAACAAAAACATAAACAAAAACCATAGAAAACAAAAGAAAATTTAAATAGCTCAGTTTCCATAGTTTAACCCATTTCCCCTCTATCCCCAAAATACTTGCAGATTACAGTCTTAACCTTACCCACTAAATTTGCCACAAAATATCTCACTTTTATTATTATTATTTTTGCATCTCTCTAGTATATCAATAGTCTTTGGAAGCAAATGACATCATTTTATTTATAGCATTCTGTTTTCAGTAGTGATATTTTTATTTACAAAATACAGTAATTCTTGATCACTGAAAATGTCAAATCCTAGAAAACGTAGCATTCCTATGTGTGCTGTTAACATTGTTCTTGAACAGTTGTTAGCCAAAGATTCATTTGATGAATCTGATTTATATATACATTTCTGTTACATTAGGATTAGAGATAAATTCTGTTTAGAAATAACTCTAAAAACAGTTTTTACATTTTATTTCATACTAAAACCAGATTTGTTTCAGCCTCAAAGAGCATGTTTATGTAAAATTAAATTAATACTGGCAGTGAGCTGCACTTTTTTTCCTAAATGAGAAATGAATTAAATAATGAACTCACCCATAAAAGTCACTAGGCCTAGAAATAATAATACTTTTTTAACATGATAAAATGTTTATACCTTAATCCTACTGCTAGTATGGTGAGACAGCTAGTATGGTGAGACAGCTAGTATGGTGAGACAGCTAGTATGGTGAGACAGTATGATGAGACTGTTTACCATTGTACTAGAGCTACTCCCTGATGCAGTTCAATAAGGAAATCAATTAGCATCATAAGAATTGAAAAAGAAGAAGTAAAAGTTCCTCAAATTGCAAAGAACCTGATGAAATATCTATAAAACACAGAGCATAATTAATAAAAATAATTCAAATTCCTCATAAAGCTGGCTGGACATAAAATTTTTACAGAAATCACTAGACTTTACATTTAAAAAAAACATTAAAATAACATATAGTTAAAGAAAACCCTGTTATAAGAGCATCAAATAAATACTTAGAAATATTAGCAAGATATATTCAGAACTTGAACCAGGAAAAATTTAAACCACTTCAGAAAGTTACAAAACTGGACTTTAAAAAATGGAAAATTATCACTGTTCATCGAAGGACACCGCAACACTGTAATTCTGTCATTTCTTTCTAAGTGAAGATATAATTTAATGAAATCTCAATAAAGTTATCAACAGATATTTTTATTTATGGAGTTTGACAACTTGATATTGAAATTTATATGGAAAAACAGATATGTAAGAATAGGCATGAAATACAGAAATAGAATAACTGTACCTACTATAAAATAAAGCAGCCTATAATGCCTCTATAATTTAAACAATGCGGTACAAGATCAAGAATAAACAATCAGATTATGAATGTATTGGAAATGGAATAGAAAGCTGAAATAGAGCCAAATATACACTGAAATTTTGTGTATGAAAATTGTAGCAATTCACTGGGACAAAAATGAACTTTTAAAATGAATAACACTGGAAAACAAGATAGCCATTTCAAAAAAAATTAAGGCAAAAAGATACATTTGGTTTTATTCTTCAGACCAAACACAAGAATCCACTATTAATGGAACAGAAATCTAAATGTAAAAATCAAAATTACATAAGCTTTGTGAAGGTAAAACCCAGGCACAATACAAGATCGAAAAATCTGATTGCAGAATTTTTTAAACAACTAAGCACAATAAATATATTTACTTTTCATGTAAGAAGAAAAGGGAAAATAACAAATTGCATATTGCTGCTTATTTTTGCAAAAAAGAAATTTGGAAGATAAAATAGACATTAGTGATATTATTAACTAATATAGAATGAGTAAAAGCAGAGTAGAAAGAAAGGAGAAATGTGAAGGGAGTAGAAGAAATGAGGGCAGAGTGACTTCTTTCACAATAGATTTGGTAATGGTAATTCTTACAATCATGATAGTTTTTCACATACCTAAAAAACAAATACCTAATTAAAATCAGCCAAAGTGCAGGATATTCAATACAGAACACAAACAATAACAAATGAATCAAAAATGTTTTAAAATGAATAACCTTACCACACCAAATTTGGCAGTAAAGAATATAACTCACCTCATATTGGTATATAGTATTTTGATTTTAAAATCTAGAGCAAAAAGAGCTATACATAAATATACTTTAGTTAGCAAATTTCCTCTTGGTGGTGTGGATTAATGAATTTGAAACTATATTTTGTGTTTTCTATGATTGAATGAAACAGAACTTAGTGAACCTTGCATTGAATTCAATTAGAGGTATTAGTATGAACACACAGTTTGGAATAAATATACCAATATGTATGGAAATAGGCATAAGTGTACGCATATATAAATATGTTTCCTGGGCTGTCCATGGAAAAGGCATAGAAGTCTTCCCACTCCTAAAGTAATTACCATACCTAATTCCCAGATTTTATTTCTAAATATCATTCTCCAATTAAAGAAATGAAGACTCCTTGGAAGAGTGACTCATAGGCTAGGTAACAGAAATAAAAGATGAGCCTGGAACAGCTGTGAAGACATAAAGTGCTCAAAAAAAATAGGTCCAAGTTGAAAGGACAAAAGAGCCAATTTGATTTAATTTGCAGTGGCTAAATTTGTGACAAATACAGCAACAAAATAAGGTTATTAATGGATTATAACCTATGGAATAAATAAATATTCTCAAGTTTATAATAATATAATTAGGGGAGAAGACACAGGTCATTCTAACAGATTTCCAATTAAAAGACAGAAGTAAAGATGCCAAAAAAAAAAAAAACACACAAAAAACCACTAACAACAAAATAAAAACCACTATTAGGCATATGCCATAATAAAAGTAGCTAAAAAAAGGATTATTCATAAATGCTATAACTAGTAGTTAAAATAATGATGACAATAGAATATATATATATGCTTCAAATTGTCCTCCCACAAGATAATCATTAGGTTGTAGTTGGGAAACCTGGCAGACAGCACCTTAACCAAGAGATGAATATCAACATCACCATTAAAGAATCACATAATCCCTGATGTGATGCACTAAGTCATAACATCACTCCTCTGATGTTCTTGCACCAAATTTAATAGCTTTAATCTGAACACGAAAAATACCAGACAAGGCCCAATTGAAGAAGGATATTCTACAAAATAATTGGTCAGTATGCTTTGATAATAACAAGATATAAACAGACCACAGAACTCTTTCAGATTGAAAGAGATTAAGGAAACTTGGATGTTAATGCGGTATGGATCCTGGACCAGAAGGACACCAGATAATTGAAATTTGAACAAGATCTTTAGGGTATTCAATAGTATCTTATTAATATTAACTTCTTCACTTTGGAATGCTAAAATGATGATGAAATATGTTAACATTTGAGTAAACCATACACAGGAACTTTGTATAATTATTTAAACTTTTTTTAAAGTTATAAATTATTCCAAAATTAAAAGGTTAAAACAATTTAAAATGTACTTATTACTCTTGTTATTTTTATATATATATCTCATCATTTCTTTTATAATTTAATTTAAAGATATTTTTGATAAAAGGTAAAATAGGTCTTCTAACTTACTTGAAGCCAAATTATATGAATTAGATTTATTGTTGGTACATGAGAACATTTTTTTCAAATATATGAATTTAAATTTATTTAAAATGTTAAGTGCTATAAACAGATATAGCTAAATAACTCCAATGATGAATACCTAGTTTTTAAACTATATTAAATTACATAAAGATAACTCTTTCTAAATTAGAGATAATACAAATGTGTGATTTCCATTCTTTATACTTATTTTCTAATCAAATGTAGTAGAATAAGAAAGCTTCCATTTCAAGTGGGCTGTCTGTCCTGGTTCTATTTCTTTTGGAAATATTACCATTATTCTCATAACATAGCATAAAAACTTGTAATAATTGCTTACTTTTTTTCAACACAGTAGTGGCATTCAGAATTTGTGTTTATTTGTAACAGTAGCAAAAATAACCAATAATAAAAAATACTATATGCTGATGGATTACTATGTTCCATACTATGTGATAAGTGCATTTCATATAATATCCTCTTATTCCTTGATAGAGCCCAATAAAGAATTATTGTATATTTGCTTTCTAAATTTGGCTTCTAAATTTATATAAATATAAATATGTGTATTTTATGTATGTGTATGTATGCATATATACACATGTACATATATACACATATACACATACATTAATTATTTTCAAAAAATTCAAAATTCAGTAAGAAAATAAATCTAAGAAAAACAGTCAAGATATTTTAACAGATACTTTAGCAATATTTAGGTGATAAATAAGTACTTAAAAGTGGCTCAGTATTTTAATTAAAAGAAAAATGAGAACTGAAACCCAGGGAGATACCACTACACAGCCATACAATGTCTAAAATTTAAAAAGGCTAATCATTGCTGAGGATGTAGAAAAATAACTATCATACACTTTTGGAGGGAATGTAAAATTGTACAACAGCCTCGGAAAACAATATGGAAGTATCTTAGAAATTGAAAGTCCTACTACTTAATTCAACCATTCCATTAGTAATTATCCAACATATGTTCACACAAATATTTACACATGAATGTGCATACTAACTGTATTTATGGTATCTCAAGCTGGAAATAATTTTAAAATTTTACTAACAGATGAGTAGAGAAATATATTGTGGAAATTGATACATCAGGAAAAATAAATGGAATATTGATACATGCAATGATATAGATGAATCACAAAATAATTATGCTGTGGTAGAAGCCAGACCATAAAAGATTACATACTGTGCAATCCCTTTTATATAAAATTTTAACAAATGCAAACTAATCTATAGTGATCAATAGTGTAGAGGATCAATGGTTATCTGGAGCAGGGGCAGAAAGAGGGTTGATGGATGACTCTAAGGAGCACAAGGAAATTTCTGTGAGTGGTGGGCATGCTAATTATCCTGACTGTGGTGATGGTTTCATGATGTACATATGTGTCAAAACATCAAATTATGCACTTCAAAATTTCAGTTTATTGCATGCCATTTATACCTTAATAAAGCTGTTTTAAAAATGAAGTACCTTTTAAAATCTACTAACACATAATCATCGTCTGCATAAAATCATTGCTCCATGATGAATAGAAGCAAAAACTCTGTTTGTTAAGAAGAAGGTATGATAGAATTAATGATTTTTAATGTACATATTATCTTCTATTTTTATAGTAGAAGTAGGAGTTAATTTGGGGGGCTAATTTGGGTTTCTTGTTTGCCTGGTTTAAGATTATTCTTGTTGTTTTTAAGTTCCAATTAATAATGATTTGAAGAAAATAGTTGATTTTTTTTGCTATTCCTCCCCTTCAGAAACATATATCTTCATGTTAGGTATTTCTCATTTTTACATTCAGTAGTCAGTGATAATTTTATATTATCTCTGATAATACATTAAAATATTTGTATTGTTTCATCCATCACTGAAGTTTTCAAGGGATTTTTTTAATTAACCATTTATTTCGTGTTTTCACACTGCATCTTAAAGGTGCCTCTGTAGAAAATTTCTATTTTGTCATTTTTTTTCATATTTGAAACCTACTTCTATCGAGTATGATTTATCCCTCTGGAAATACTTGGCTACAGTAATGACTCTGTACATTACTTTTAAACCCAATATCATATGTAGCATACAAACTACAGTGTTCTGACCAGAAAAAAGTATGATGCTGGGGTCCAAGACAAGATTTGGAATTAAGGTTAGGGGTTACAAAGGAAATTTGCTCAGAGGACAATGATCAAGAAATAAACTGTAATTAGAAGCCAGAACAGACTGTACATAGGTAACAGAAGGCTCAAATTCTTCAGTCTATGATGAAGTCAGGATTTAAACAAGTTGAGAGAGAAGAGAGAGAAATTGAGGGAGGGAGGGAGAGAGGAAGGGAGGGAGGGAGGGAGGAAGGGAGGGAAGGAAAAAAGATATGAGAATCATGCACCCAGAAAGCTGCTGGATCTTAAGGAACACTCTTAGGAGCCATGAAAAGATAGTATGTTGGAAGTTTAGCAGTTAAAGGTGAGGAGACATACAAAAGTAAAATAAAGATTATAGTTCCATCAAGAGATTTTTGCTTGAATGGCAAGCTGCACGTTCCTTTTCTGTCTAGAAAGAGTAAAGCAGTAAGCCATGATAGGGAAATGACAAATGACTTAATTTTGGTGTTTGTATTATAAAAGTGAGATTTTTTTATGGCAGGTGGCTAATATAGAGTCTCTAAATCCACAATGAAGGGTACAATATGACTCCAACCTTTCAGATTATTCATTACAATTTAACTGTATGTAGAGACAAATCCCGGGTCTTGAGACATCATTGGGTTGGTATTAATAGGATTTACAATTAAGTGGATACATTTAAAAGCATTATTTGGTTCACCCAATATCTGCTTAAAGTTGAATATTATTCATATAATTATTTTATCATCATCAGAAACGTGTTGCAGTGTTTGTGAGATGTAGTAGATAGCATCTATTTTTCTTTGAGTTTTGAACTCTCATGCAAACAAACAAAAAATGACCACGGAGCAAATGCAGTAGGCTGGCTTAAATAGTTTTCACTGAATGGAAAACATGGAGACAGGTACAGGGTAGGTGGCCTAGTACTTTATTGTCTATTAGATTTAGGGCTGTGGACAGAGTTTTAGCAGCTGTTTTGTCAGATTTCAGGAGAGAGAACCTGATCCTTGTTCTCTCAGTCTCCTAAGCTGCATGTTTAAGTAAGCAAAATTACATCTCTTGTGTAATCAGGAGCCAGGACAAAATTTGCAATGTAATGTAGCAGAACTTTAGATTTATCTCTATTCAAGCTGCTTAGCACTCTTGGATAAGAAAGCACTAGTCCTCTCTTTCTTAAATTCAATGATGTCATATAATATAAGCTAATCACAGAAGTAAAATCCATAATTTTACAGTCCAGGGAATTATATGAGGCAGATAAACAACATTGCATAAAATCTGTAGAGGCATGATAGAATTCAGCTTACTACAGCTCATATCACATATTATATTGTTTAGTGTTTCTGTATTTTTCTATTGAATCATATGACTTTATTCTTGCTTGTACGAAAAGCTGAATATAGGGTATAGCACAAAGTAGCAGTTTAATAAAAGTGTGTTTTATAAATTCAATAGGAAATTTATTTACTAAATTTGAGTTTATAGCTTAGATTTATATTATGATTTTATTGATATTTCTCAAATATTTTAAGATGGAGGAGAGGTATAAATAAATTTAAAATGTATATATTGAACTTAGCAAGCTTAGATTGAGAGAAATTATAAAATGCAATATTATCCTCAAATTCATTTTGAGGGCGGCTACAAAATATGTAATTGTGATACAAACTACCTTGATGTCATCATAGGTATCATTCACAAATTTTAGAAAAATAAGTCATAGATAATTTTGAAACGAATCTCAACATGTTCAATAATACATAATTTTATCTTTAATTTTCAGAATTGAAATTTCAATATTAATGAAATTAGATAATTAAATAAGTTTTTGAGTCAAAACATGCCTTTGGTGGAAAAATTATTTTTATTTAATCTATTTTCTGGTTTTACCTATCATATTTAATAGCTTAAAATCTCCATAAACTACTTAATAGATAGGAAATCACAAGATTATTATTATTAAAGTATTCTCACTATAAGTAGTTCATTTTCTGTTAATTAAAATTTAGTAATGCCTTACTTAATGTTATGATTATTTTGTATATAGATTTGTATCTGCAAAAAGAACAACACAAGAGATGAAATTTGACAAGAAATTATAATTAGATTATTTTTGCCTACCAGGATAATAATAAGTTTAAACTCTTAGAAAGTTTTTCAAAACAAAAACAGGACAAAATGAGAAATTATTTTTGTTTTATTTTATAGAAATTGATAAGCTGATTATGATTTATATAGCAACACTAAAGATTTAGAATAGCTAAAGGAAACTCAAAAAAGTAGGCAAAAGTAGAGAATATATACTCACTTCAAACTAAAAGCTAGAAGCTAGAAACTAGAGTAATAAAAAAGGTGTGGTTTGACACACAATTCAACAAAGATAATTAGAATATATTATACTGCTTATAAATCAGTAATATTTAAACATTATTTTTTAAATATGAGAAATATTTAAATAAGAAAATTTATGACTTGCAGGTAAGCAAAGATTCCTAGAGGTACATAAAAGGTAATAAAAATAAAAGGAAATATTGATACATTAGACTTTATCAATTTGAAAATTTTTATTAATCAAAATTAAGAAAATGATTTAAAAAGCCACAAATTCAGAGATAATACATAACATTTGTCTCAGAATAAATATAAAAAGAACTTATATGACTCAATAATAAAAAGTTAAATAATTTAAAGAGACACTTTACAACAGATGACATACGAATAAAAAATAGTGCATGAAAAAGATTTTCAACATAGTTAGACATCAGGAAAATATAAATTACTATCATAAAGGAATAAAAATCATGCCTAGCTGAATGACTAAAATTTAAAAGACCAAAAAATACCAAATGTGGCCAAGAAAATAGAATAGCCATGACCTTCATATATTGTTAGTGTGAGTGAAAAACAGTATAAACAAAAAAAAAAGCAATTTCTTTTAAAAGTAAACATATATTTAGGCTATAACCTAATCATTCTATTACTATGTATTTACTTAAGCAACAAGAAAATACATGTTTTCAAAAAGACTTGGATAGATGTCCATGGCAGAAATTTGGACTGGTCCAGGTATCCATTTATAGGACACTGGATAAATAGCAGATCTTATGTCTATGTGGTGGAATATTACTAAGTAATGAAAAAGAATGGAATGTTGATATAGCCCAAACGTGAATGAACCTCAAAAACATTATGCTATGGGAAGTAAACTTTATACATAATGAATAAACAGATTGCTTCATTCTTATGATGTTTTAGAATAGGCACAGCTATTCTATATTCAAAAATTGTAACTGTGGGTGCCTTGTGATGGTGTGAGTAAGAATTACTTGGAAGGCACGTAAGTAACTTTCTAGATTCATGTGGTGTTGTATGAGTGTTAACTGTAAAATTTAAAAGCTGCTTATAATGATATATTGAAAAGAAAAATAGTACCAATAGAAGCAAGATGGGTAGCTTCCTGCCTCTGTACTCAGGCAAAAATAGGAAAACAACCAATTATATGAATCATTATAATCTGTTTCTCACTTCCCAGAGCTCACTAATATGGAGTTGTTGAGAACCCCATATCCAATACCTGAAAGGAAAACTATGAAGGTATACTGGTTTCATTATTTATTTAATTAATGTAAACATTATTTACTGATTGTCTGTCATGTCCCAGGCATTTTTTAAACAGCTAAAAAAATCTCTTCTTTTGTGGTCTTTAAATTTTAGTGGGAAGAGATAAATATCAAACAAAACAAACAATAGAGTAGGTCAGATTCTGATAATGATAAGAAGAAAAATAAAGTAGGGGAGGGAGATGAGTCCTGAAGTCCTAAAATGAGTGTGGAATTGTGTTTTATTTATTTATTTCTAAAGAAGCCCTGAGTGGCAATGTTAATGGGAATAAAGTTTTGAAAGAGGTGAAAAAGTCATTAGCATTCTTGATATAGAGAATAGATAATGAGAATATCTTGATTTCAGAACATAGTCAGTTTGAAAAATAACAAGGCCATGAGACTGAAGCACAGTGATCTAGGAGAAGAGGAAGAAGAGGAAACATCAGAGAGAGGGGTCAGACAGAGGCCAGGCCTGTGTAGGCCATTGCAAGGACTTTGTTTTTGTTTGAAGTGATATAAAAAGATGTTAGATGGTTTTAAGCACAGTTATGGCATGATCCAACTTATGTTTGAACTAAATTACTCTAGCTCTTATGTTTATAATATACTCAAGAAAGAAAAAGGGTAGAAGAAGGAGATAATTTAAGATAATGTAAAATCTAGGCAAGAAACAGTACAGTCTTGATTGGTACAATTGAAACCCCTAAAATAGAACCAATTTAATATAAATTATTTTTTCTTTAATTCTGAGATAGTATTTACTATCTATGTGTATGTATCAAAGTATCATATATTTTAATTAAATAATAGAAATAAATATAATTACTGAAAGAATTAAAATAGATTATTTGCCAGTAGTCTCCTTTTGTCCCTCCAGTTGCTAAAAGGCATTTATCATCAGGTAGCTACTAATCAGCTTACGCAAGCACACTAACTGTTTGTTCCATAAGATGTACTTTTTTGTGTTTCATTGATTTGAATTTATTTCTTTTCTGCCTGAAAAACTTCCTTTGTCATTTCTTTGAATGTAGGTCTACTGGAGGTTAATTCTCTCATATTTTGTTTATCTAAAAATATCTTCAGTTTGCCTTCATTTTTGAAGGATGTCACACTTCAATTACTACTCTAGACCAGGCTAACAAAACTTTTTAAAAGCCTCAAAAGAATTAAGCTGACTCATAGGTAATTTAACTGCCATCCAGGAAAAAACTCAATATTCTATAAAAGATGGATCACATGGTACTGATTCTCAAAAATATAGACTCCTTAATATTCAGCATATGATAATAAAGTAGTGGACAAGTGAAATGCAGGAAAATGACTTATGACAGAAAAAAAATGCAAAAATAGCCAAGAAGTTAGAATTAGCAGACAAATATTTTAAAATAATACTAGGATTATATTAAAGGATTTAGAGGGAAAAATGCAAATAAATAGAGACATCAGTAGAAAGATATAAATCATAAAAAATGAAATTCTAAACAGAATGATACAGTGTCTGAAGGGCAGTTTAACATCAGATTGGATATGCAAAGGAAAGGACCAAGAACAGGAATAACAGGCAATAGAAACTATTCAAATCTATTGAGCTTCTAACCAACGACAGTTTCAAGGAGGTTGACACAGATAACACCTTGCCTAAATTAGGTAGAAGGGAAGTCCCATCAAGGAAAGGGGAAAAAAAAGAGATATTTATTTTTAAGAAAAATAATAATTATTTAAATTTTTTTTTATCTTCTAGAAAACCTAAAATTACATATTCTGGAAGTTTAGTGAACTACAAATGAGATTAATATAAAGAAATTCAGTTATATATGTAGCAAAGAAAATATTAAAATATTAAAATCTATATCAGCAATCTACACTAAAAATAGTAATATCATTTTACTAAAGCATTTATGAGAAAATTACATTATCACTTCAAATTATATCACTTAAAATACTAAGTAAAAGAGAAAAGGAAAGAGATTGGAAAAGGGATGACAACTTGGCAAAAGGTTGATTATTGGCAAAGCTGATTGATGATTATGAGTATTTATTATACTGTATTTTTTACTTTTGAGTATTTTGAAATTTTTTATATAAATGTTTTCATTTAATTCAAATGAATTGAAGGTTTAAGTATTTAAAATTAAACCATGAAACAACTGTAAATTTAAATCAACTTATCTAAGGAAAAGAAGATTTTTTTGTAAATAATTAATGAAACATGTTCTTTCTATACCTGCATTGTCAATAATAATATGGAATAAAGAAATACATTTTAAAGTAATAATCACAAAAACAATTAAATGAAATATTATAATATCATAAATATCACCTCTTTTTCTATGGTGCTTCTGTATAGAACACAATGTGCAGCCATTTCACTCAGGATCAATGTTATCTTGAGTAAAAAAAAATGACCAACTAGAAAAAGTATTTTCTATTTACACCACATTCAGGACTAACTAATCTAAGAAGAGCTTCTCAGGACAGCTAGGACAGATTAATAAACCTATTCAAAAGCGGAAATTGAATAAACAGTCACAGAAAAAAACAAATGATTGATAAATTTTTTACATCCTACATTAGTTTATTCTTTCATCCAATTGGACAAAATGGTTAACTACTCCAGTTTTCAGTATATTGCTATGTATTTCTAGAAGCAAAATTTTAAAGCTTTTGTAAGAGTACTTAAAATGATGAGAAGAGGAAATTCATGAGTATTCAAGGACAACTTTTATGTAAATTCTGTGCCTGCTTTGACAAATTCATTCGAGACATGTTCACATTTTCATAAATGACATGTTAGTGAGCTTGTGCAGGAGAAGTTACATAGCTCTGGCTTACATATTGTTTTTAGAAATTACTAGTGTTCACTACAAGAAACTGATAATTGTGAACATCAGATTTTCTTAGGTCAGTTCACAATTGATAAATTTACAAATGATGGCATTGTCAAAGAGTGGTATGATAGAAAGGGAAGTGCAGCACTGAACCATTTTCAATAATGATAATGCATGTCAATACAACCAGTATTCTATGAAATATCCCCTCTCTACCCAACTGCCTTCCATCTAGTTTGCCCATCTCGCCCAACAGAATTTCAGTGATTCTATAGAGGTGGTTCTCAGATCTGTGACCCTACAAAGCATAAATGCTTATCACTTCCCTATGCAGCATGAACTTAAAGGACAGGTCCAAGGCAATTGCAATTCACAAAGCAGCTGAAGCATAATTCTAAATACAGGAAATTTTTTTAGAGTCACATAACATCGGACAAATAACTATTTTTCAAAAATAAATTTTTATTGATTATTTGCTCTGGACCAGACACCAGTTATGTTTGTGTGCTTTCCCAGCCTAAGGGGAAACAAAACAATGGTTATGTTTGCAGGAGCTCACTGAGACATTTTAAAATATTTTCCGTACTGTGATATAGTGTTCAAAAGGAGAATTGTATCCCCAGTGATGTCTTCAAACCTCACAGAAATCTCCTGATTTGGGAATTTGGCACAATAGCAGATGAGTCGTCTTTCTATACCCAACTCAGTAAAGATATTCTAAGAAAGAGGAAGCAGAACAGCTAGCTGCTCTTTAACCAGAGCAGTTGAATTGAGCTCAGTATAGATTTATTTTCTAGCAAGCAGCAAGCATCATGTTTCCAGAGATGCTACAGAAGCAAAAACATATGGGTGATGTACATCCTTGTAGAAATATATCCACATTATATACTTTTGAAATACTCCAGAAAATGGCCCTCTAAAGCTGAATTTTGATAGAGGATTCTTGTTTAGTTTGGGAGAAAAGTTTTCCAGACACAACTGTTTCCTTGATGGATATTTGGAATACAAAGAAATTTTGAAGATATATTTACTCTTCTAGACTAGGTATACAATGTCAGTATTAGTTTAAAATCCTAGCCAGCTATGTAACACCTGGATATTTCTCATTTCTTTTTAGCTATATATATTTTTTCTCTTCCAGCTTATATTATTTTGAGGTAGAAATTGATTTACCTGCAAGGCCAGGTCAAATATTGTATTTTATTAAATAATAATAGTGTCCAGAGATATTCACCACTCAAAGTCTTTGAACTGTTAAACAATTTCTCAAATTCATCTGTTATGTAAGATGTTATTTAATAAAGCATTGAAATGCTAAGTAATATTTTGATAAAATATTAAATAAAATCCTTTAATTCATTTTTTAAATAAAGATTTATTTCAAGTTCTCTCTTTAGAAACTTAAATGTATAGAAAGTTCCTATGATTTTATTATATTACTTCATATTAATGTAAATATAAGTTACTACATACATATGGGAAAATAACATGAATAAAAGAAAATCTTATCAATCATTTTTTATGCAAATTAAAATTTATTTTTTCGAATTAAATGAGATGAATCAAAAACCTACATATAAATTTTCAGAGCTGTTCAGGAATAATCTGCAACACAGAAAACAAGAAAGTTTTAATTAAAAATTTAGTAAGTAGTAGATGAAGAGCTCAAACGTATAGTTGGCTGATAAATTTTTTTTTTTGTAATTTATATTCTGTATAAGGAGTAGAAAAAAATCAAATGAATGTTAAAAAGGAGCAATGTTAAATAAGAAAATAGAGGTATTGGAGAAATCATTAAATATATTTTTGCTTGTTTTATTTTTATTAATCTTATGTTTGGTAAGCGTGAGAATGATAAGATGAAAAATGTATATAAAAAGAGGAAATTTACAATAAAATATTTTTAATTTTATGCTATTTTTATTTTTTTTAAAAGAAGGATTTTTTTCTAAGGGACAAGTCCTAGGGACTTTTATCCTAGAGCAGAGTCATATGATTGAACTATTGCTTGTTTTCTGGGAAGAATCTATTTACAAGCAATTTAAAATTGGTAGTGCAGTTTGTATGACTATGAACCATAAAGGCTGCAAATGAATAAATATGGAAGGAATTATCTCATTTAAATAGAAAACCCAAAATGTAATTTACAATAAAAATTGGGCTGTCATGCATGGTTTAGAAATGCCTAGAACATCTGTTTTTATAATGCCTACAAAGCATTATTGAATACATGAGGAAAGATCAAGAGCCAATGACTTACTTAGCCTATACTGACTTTTATTACACATGGACAGTGTACTGTAGCCCACTATACTTAGTTATGACCACCTTTCAAGAATTTCTAAACATTTACAAGCTCATCCAAATAAGAGGTGGGCTTTCCTATTTTGAAACATTGCTACAAGACATTTTTATTTTTCTTTTTGGTCTTTCTATATAAAGAGTCAAAAGGTTGTGTTCATACTGGGACATGAAGATATAATTTACCCATAAGCTTAAGTAGAAGCAGATTTATAAGTGTATTATTTAAATTAAGATAGGTATACTAATCGGAGTCTTGGTAGGAAATAGTGTCATACTAAAAAGGGGTGATAATAGAGTTTAAAAGGGGGTTACAAATGTGGATGGGGTAAAAGAAAACTACAAAAAGATGATAAAAAACTGAGTTGAGCAACAGTGAGAAACTATTATTATGTTTGGAATTAAGAGGCATGCAGAGGGAATGTTAGATTTCAGCAATAACTGTTCCTGTAGAAAATGACAACTGGATGATATTTGTAAACTTTGGTAAAGAAACTGAGACACTAGCCTTTGGAAACAATAGTAATAAATAATCCAGACTCTCTTCCCATTGTTGTATCTTCTGCCACCTCTTTTTGCTGCTTGAATATAACTACAATGACATGTGATTTTCAGGTAATACTATAATATAGAAATTTTCAAATGTCAAGGATACAAATTAGAGAATGAACCTAGAGAAATAAAGGGATACTCAGAACATCTGTCTCACAGAATTCACTCTTAAGCTTTGTCCAGATGAAAAAAATTATTTTTCTAAATCCCAGAGACAGAGTCTTATCAGCTACTATACCAATTTTCCAGTGATGCCAAGCCAAATATACTCCTGTTATGGGTAGAATTGTGTTCTCTTCTCTCCCCCCAAATATATTGGTCTTAACTCCTCATATCTGTGAATGTGGCTTTGTTTAGAAATAGGGTCTTTAAAGATACAATCAAGATAAAATGAGGCCATTAGATTCCTAACCCAAAATGACTCAATTTATTATAAGAGGGAAAAGTGGACATAGACATATATAGAGAATGCTGTGTAAAGACACAGACACAGAGAGATGGTCATATGAAACCTACTGAGAAAGTACAATTAAAAACAAAATCTTTCACCAACCCAGAAATTCTCTCCATAAAGGTAGTGGAGAAATTATTTAACATTTTTTATTATGGAATGAGCATTGCACTTGAACATGATATGCAAAACAAATAATCTGCTCAGAGATTGCAACTACATAAATGAATCATATTCTTTTATTTAGTCAAGAAGATATAACCCATTACATATATTTTCTCAAGATAAACTATAACTAGTTCTCATGTAAGAGGATTTGACACTACCATTTGTCACACCTTGTTCATACTAACATCACCTGGTAATTGAGGTGACCTTCTATCACCTAACTGGTTTTATCCAGAGGAAGAACAGACTACCTTCTTTCATGTTTACATTTCAAGGAGATGGCCTCCATTTCTTTGAGAAAGGCATTCCTGTATCGTAAAGCTGAGAAAAAGCCCATGAAGTTTTCAAAGTGATTTATTTGTTTAAATTTAAAGAGGAGAAAATACTTACAATTTTAAGTTTTCTAAAGTAAATGCTCTAGGAAAAAATGGGGAGAGGAATATCCTTTTTCATTTTATGGGGAGAATTATACCTCTTATTTTAAACTTTTATTTGTCCTTATAAAACAGAGGCAGGTTGAAGTTATGCTGCCACAAGCCAAAGATCCCTTGGAGATACCATAAACTGGAAATGAAAAGTATTCTCCCTAGAGGCTTTGAAGGGAGTATGGTCCTTTCGATGTATTGTGTTCAGAGTTCTAGCCTCCAAAAATGTGAGATAATAGATTTACATTCTTTTCAGCCATCCAATCTATGGTACTTTGTGATAGTAGCCCACAGAAATTAATGTAACTCCTACCCAAAACTTAAAATGTTAAATGAACAGGACAAACAGAGATTCATGGACATAGACAATGGACTAGTAGTTACCGGGGGGGGGGGGCGATTTAAATAATTACTTCAATTCAAAACAAAACAAAACTTAAAATGTTAACAACCAATAGTGCCTTCATATAAGTTAGCAAGAAAAAGTGTGAGTATTTAAGAGGAGGAAAAAAAAAATAACCTAAAGCAAAACTACTTTAGTCTTATCTTCTGTTTGTCTGTCACAGGCAGCTACTTTGATAATCATAGTTTTCTACCTGAACTACCCATTTCCTATTCCTGTACTTTCTGCTAAGAACATGGTACATCAGAGATGTTTACCAAGAGGTGTGACTCTAATTTTAAGACTCTCAAAATCCAACTCCTTAGTGTTTTTAAGCATTTTCCCAAAGACCAATAATATTAGCAATGGGAGTAATAACAGGATTTTGTTGGTCTCGAGACTTCCTTGTCACCATTATATTATAATTACCCAAATTCTTCTTAGAAATTAAGATAAGTCATTTTGTCCAGTAGAGTCAGTAGAGCCTAAAATATTTGTGTAGTAGACCCATATTTTAATTCAGCTGATGTATTCCATGATATAAGTGCTCTGAAGGTACTGGCATCTCCAAACCTACCAAGCCCAGTGCCATGGACATGTGAAAGAAAAATTCCCCAAATGAATAATTAGGTATAATAATAAGACAGACCACTAGCACTCCATCTGTTTCTCAGATCTATGTTTTCTTATTATGTATTTAACAGCACCATTTCACTCTTTCCCCCAGCAGTGCACTTCTGAGAGAAGGAACACTTGAGCAATTCTATGGCATGAAAACATTGCTGCATTTCTTATAGTTTAAATAAGTTTCTTTATCTTAGGCAATGCTGTGTGCCATTCCATGATGATGAATCAAGCATCCTTAAGTCTATAAATTATACTAACTGCTTCAAGACATATATAACACAATCAAATAACCAAAGAGAAAACATGATTATAGATATTAAAAATAATACAAGATGGAATGACACATTTTGAAGGAAATGTGTAATATTTGACATTTAGATGAACAGTATGAAATTTTTGAAAAGTATAACTTAACAAAACAGAAGAATAGAATAGAAATCAGGAAATTCATTTATTATAGGAATTAAACTCAACATATGAAAGCCTTACCACAAAAAATATATCTAGGCATAAATGACTTCAACAGTAAAATTTTAAAGAATAATTAACACAAATATTATAAAAACTCATTCATAAAAGATAATAATGAGAAAATTTTCCAACTCATTTAAATACCTTGAGTATAAATCAGACCAGGGTACTACAGGGTAATAAAATAAGAAGCCAATGACTCTCATGATAATAAGTACAAAATATTAGCTAATTTAAGTAATCTATATTTATATAATATATGATTAGGTCATGAGAAGTTCTAATTTTTTCATGACTTCAAAATTTATTACTTTAATCAGTATAACATCTAATCAAATGAGGAAATAAAAGTTAATGCAGAAACTACATTTGATAACTTTAAAAATATTTACATGATAAATGCTGTTCATACTTAAATTATAAAACATACCTATATAAATCCTGGGGCAACTATTCTATTCAATGATAAAATATTATAATTTGCTTTACTATCAGGGGAAGATGAAAATACCTGCTGCCTCTATATCTACTTAACTGAATACTACTATTTTTAACCAGTGTAATAAGGCAAGAGAAAGAATATGATTAGGGAGTCTAATAGAATACCTAAATTTGGAGAAAATGTCAAAATCAAGTTTAGTAATAATAGAAGAAATAGAAATCTTATGTAGTGTAGATGAGTACATAAATTAGTATCACCACTTTAGAAAACTCTTTAGTACTATCTATCAACACTGATTATAAGCATACTCTTCTATATGACAAAGCAATTCCACTCAGTAATATAGCTTACAGATGAGTAAGCTTATTCCCCAAAAATATACACAATATATACAATATAAACAAAATATATGCAGCATAGCATTATTTATAACAGCTTCAAAATTAGGGGAATTATCATGTATTGAGTAGATTTAATAACTCCCTCATGGAATATTGATATAATTGTATAACAATAAAAGAATGAAAAAGAAACTACGGCTATAGGCATCTACACAGATGAATTAACAAACAATGCATGAAGTAATTCAAATGCAATATAGGATATGCTGTATAATTTTTACACATGCAACTTTTTTAAATGGCAAAAATTAATTATGTTAGAAGTCAGAATAATATTTATCTTTTATGGAATTAATGTCTGGGAGGAAACACATATGAGGCTCTTGGGATTCAGATAACGTTTTCTATCTTGATATTTAGAGATTTCATTGATGTGTTCCTATTGTAAAAATTCACTTACAATGTACTAATGGTATGTGTTGTTTACAATATGTTTATTATATTTCAATTTTAAAAAGTATTCTGTAGAATTTTAGATATAAAATATGATTTTATACAAACTTTGGTGAAATTTAACTAATTATATTTAAACTATAGTTCTAGCACTTGAGACATTGTAAAATAATATTCGAAATGTTTATCATACCCATACAAATAAAGCAGTACTTTTCATATACAATCAACTATGTGCTAAAAAGTTCTCATTAAAAGTGAATTTTTCAGATATTCTGTTTATGGTGGCAATAAATAAATGCTTCAATATCTTAACTCAAGTGTAATTTAAATAATATCTAAAGATATAGAAAACTTTTATTTATGTTGCTATGTTTTTTAACTTCATGCTTTAGTTTAGCACTTTTAATAATGCAATTATGGCAGCTAAGCAAGTGTAATAATAAACAAAAATTAATTTCATGAAATTCATCTCAGCTTAAACAGCAAAATGATCAAAACATAATTATCTTTATGTTTGAAAATGAATACTAAAAACAAAATGTTATGAGCAAGCCTCAATCCAAAAATGTTGATGTATTTCAAAAAAATTATACCTACAGTAAGACAAGTCACTCATTTTACTTAAATTTTTTATTTGAATTATTTGAATTGTGTGACAATTCAAAAAAAGTGAAAATAACTTCAGAAGTATATAATATGAAAAACTGCTAATTAAAAGATTATAACATAATTTGGATTTTGAAAACTTATTCTGACTTCTCTTCCTGCTTTTTTGAAATAAGCATTATTGTTACCAATGTGAAATCTGGCTTTGCTCCAGCAGCATGTGGGAGGACAGTGGTGTTGTATGTTGTCCCTTAGTTCTTCTCCACTGATGCAGCAAAGAATTACAGGTTGGCAAGATTTAGAAAAAGTGAGATTCACTGAAAGTACAATTTAGAAGGAGAAGGGCAACACTAAGGGAGGCTACAGCCCTGTGGAATTTGAAAGGTGAAGGGATAAAGCAGAGTATGCCCCAAGGAAGGAGCTAGTTTTCAGCAAGGAGAGCTGTAAAAGCAGAAGTGGGAATGTCTGCTTGTATATGGGCATGATGGAAGGTCCCGGGTGATTTGTATGTGAGGTCACCTTGACTGTCAGCTGGTTGCTATATCATACTTCGCCTATTGTGCATGTGCTTGCCCAGAATTCAGTCTGTTATAATTAGATTCATGAACTTCTAGGCATAGTCATGATATTATAATGATGGTATGATGAGGTTATGGGCAGCTTAGGGTAGTACTTCCTGTGCACATGTTTGTAGCTAGTTTAGCTAGAAGCTTTTATGGCCTTTGTGCCCTAGGATTTGGGGTAATTTATAACCCTAAATGGAGGTGTTTCTGGGTGGTCCTTAAGGAAGGTATTCAAGTGAGGTTTCTATATTTATAGAGCTGGGCCTTCTTTGCTTCTATTACTTATGCCTGACTGTCTGCCTAATGTTAAGACTTGATAGCATTTGTTTTGCTTGCTGTAAAGAGATAGACTCAAGAATTTGCTTCCAGGACTATCTTTGGTTACGATTAATAAAAAGAAAACCTCATGTTCTTTCTTTTGTCCCCTACTACAGAGCAGGGTCTGAATGAGCAGTGACAAAGAAACTAAAGTGCAAAAACAGATTTCTAGTGTTAGAACTCTTTTCCCAGGAGCTTATAACCTGGAATATAAAATCAGTTTTGAAAAAATAAATAAATATAAGATATAAAATAAAATCAGTATTGAACAAAGACCACAAAGAGTTATAAATAAGAAAAAAAATATGTTAAAACTACTTTTTAAAAATAATCATAGTGACCTTAGGTGGACATTTACCTTAGGCCAAATTACTAAATATCCAAACCCTCCTGGTTGAACAAGACTTTAGACTACAACACAACAACCTCTCAGAAGTGTTAGCCAGGTCTAATATTACCTCCTAGTATAATACATTTTAAAGGAATCTTTTTTCTTAGGTTAGAATGGGAATGTCTCATTACATGTAAACTGTAGTATTGGCTTTCTTTTGCATATACCATGAATCTAGAAATATGGACAACATAAGTGATTAGCTATATATCTTTCAAAATGTTTAGAGGAAAATGGTAAGCTTGACCTCAGTTGATATTTTAAATTCTACATCAATATTCTAGCTTCAAAGATGAGGTATATTCCATTTCAATTTTTTTTCATGTTTTATATGACAATAGATAATTTTACTTCATAAATACTACTATCTAATTGGATTTTAAAATTTTAGCCTAATTTTAAGTGTAAATTTTTAGAATAATCCTATTGTTTTTGTTTTGTTGCATATCATAATAACAAAACTGTGATAAAAAATTAAATTTGTTTTAGATTAAAATTATTGTTTGTACATTTGATATTCAAGCTTACTATATATTTCTTCAAGAAGTATTTATTATCTATTATATTCCAGGAATTGTTTTATCAATACATAGCATTATAGCAAAGACAAAATAGAAAACCTCTCTAAAATCTTAAATTCTAATTTGGGAAAGAGAAAATCCACACATAACTAAGTAATTCTATTATATAAGATTATAAAATAAAGAAATTTAAAGACTTGTAAATAATATAGACTGAAAAAAGAGATCTATCTTGGTGATTAAGGAAGTTATCTCAGATATACTATTTTTACTACTTTATTGACTGGCAATAGTCACAGCCAGTACACTATTTAAAGTATCATATAAAAATAATCTTTATCAACCTTACTTAGACAATGAAAATTCAGAGGGCCACTGTCAATTCCAATAAATGTATGTTTTTACCCTTTAATATCAATGAGACAGGGAAAAATGTAAATCAGGAGCAACTGTTGTAGAGGTCATTGAAAGCATACAAAGAGAGCTGTATGAAATCTGTATTTCAGATTATTGTGTTCACTCAAAAATTTTCTCTTTAGTGATCATCAGTTCTGTTATGGATATGGAGAAGACAGATTACATAGAATGTTAGGCACATAACACCTTCATGAAAGTTAAAAGAATCCAGTTACAAAAGGACTGTGTACAATCTCAAATAGCTAAAGTTACAATGAACCATATTTTACAAAATACAAAAAATTATTTCATATACAAAGAAAAACAAATAACATGCAAAAGCCATATTCACCCAATTTTTAAATATAAATACAGTTTTAGTTCCTAATGTATAGATAATCTTAAATTTGAAAATATAATTTTTCACCCACAGTGTTTTCTTTTTTTAAGAGAACCATTTTATTACTGAAATCTTATACTGAATCAGTTCAGTTAATTTTATATTAAATTATAAACAGGCTATCTGAAAAACAAGGATATAGAAATCATATATACATATCTTTGAAATATTAGTTTGATATTTAACTTATTAACATTAAAAAAAAATGCAGTGATCTAGCTACCTCTGATTCCAGTTAGCTCTACTGGCTATAGAAGAGATGCTGCTTCTGTTCACCCTTAACAAACAGCATTCCTCATATTTTAATTTAAACAAAGATACAGTTAAAAAAAGAAAAGAAAACCTAGAATAGTTCTCACCATTCTTGTGCAGAAATGTTTTTTGTGGGGATTACTAATCATGCCACAGTTCATCTCCAGCTCTTCATAGTATCTTTCTGTATAATTAATATAGGGCCCAATGTGCTGGGCATTGAGAATTCAAAACATAATGGGAAATTCTAATTTTGTATGAATAGCTACTAAACTAATGATGAGTTAGCAAACAGTTTTTATTTTGTTTGCTTGGTGGGTGCTTTGGAATATCCAAACCTATTGTTTGTGGATGCTTGGAACTCTCAATGAAAAAGTATATTTAAATTCTACACACAGTAGAAAAGATTTCTTTTCAAACTTGTAATATCAACCATGGCTAAAGAAGGGTGAGTATTTATATGTTTGTTACATGTTATATTTGTTGAACCTAATCTACATACTATCTGCAATTACTTACAAAATGGGTATGTGAATTAAAATTTTAAGATTATTAGGAACTAACCATAAAAAGTTAAGGAAAGGGAAGAAATTGGTTTCACTGACTCAGACAATTATATTTAAGAAGAGTCAGGGAATAGATAAGAGTGATGATTTGAAAAGAGAGAGACAGTGTTCATTCATTATAATTAATAACTTCCTGCAGTCTAAAATGTATCTTACAGGTGAAAGTAATTTTAGGATTGTTCTTAATAAAAATATCCAACAAATTCCTTAGAAGTTTTACTCATACCTAAGTAAATTCTTTATAATGATTCAGTTTCATCATATAATTAGGATAGGATTTAACATCAACATCCCCAAATTATATAATTAATTACGTGCAGCTTCATTTATAATTACTAATTGATACAAAGCCTCTAGCTTGACTCCTAGAAGTAATCAATTTTACAATAGTTGTGAATGAGTTGTTAGATCAATTAGCCCACTAGTTCATGTGTACTGAGTAATTAGACAACATTTTGTTTTATTAAACAGCTCAGGAAAACGGTGCTAGGAAATTGGGTAGGTAAAATTTCTCCTAGATTTTTTAATTTGCTATTAAACTCTTGCAACAATCTCAAATATATTCTGTTCTTTAAGTCCCTCTCTATTTCTTCTCTTGCTCACTTTCCTGTGAATATAAGGTAGTAGATTGTACCAAATGGATTCATGTATTTTACAATTTCTTTTATGTCATCAGTTTTAACTATAGTTTATAGTAATTTCATCTGTGGTATAAATGAATTAATAATACGGGAAGGCAGAAATAAATTTTTTGACATTCCAAGATTTCAGCCAATAATGTTTGAGCTTTAAATATGGTGAATAAACAGGATTTTTTGTTTGTTTGTTTTATAGCTTTTAAGCTCCTGGATTGGAACATTAAATTTTGAATTTAGGAGCACACAGTTGCTCTGGGTACATTGATTAAAATGAAGATGTCTGAATTCTTCTCAGAACATCTGAATCAGAGAGATGTGGCCTTTGGAGCACAATTTTAAGAACGCTATTTTGAGAATAAGAAAGATATTATTATAGGTACCAGAAATCTGTGGCCCTTAGGTAACTTAAAAAACTAAACAGACAAAATTGATCTGACTTGTGCAAGCTGTAGGCTTTTACTTATGAAGCCAAATCATCACATCAGAGAGAGAAAGGTGAAGTAGCTACTTCAGCCTGTCTAAAAGATAAATGTTTTGAATCAAAACTTACATAAATTCTTGGCCCTTTGTAAAGTATCACTTAAAAATATTCTGCCCTCTATTTTAATAACTGAACTACCAACATGAAATGACTAGGGTTGGGAAAGTAAAATTCTTTAACAGCAATATATAGAAAACCTTGGCCTTTATTCATAAATTCAACAACTATTTTAAGTGTTGGCTCACTCAAGTGATGTAAACTGGATGTCTATACAGCAACTTGAACTTGGACTCCTGCCCCATATCACATGCTCAGATAAATAGAAATAGCATGCACAAATAGAAACTGCCACACACATCATATATATGTAATTGCAAAATCATTCCTAGTTTGAAGAAACATGTAGAAAAGGGTCACTTTAGAGCCTAGTAATTCCATAAATCTGATTTCTAAAATGGAAGCCAGAACCACAGACACAATTAAAATTCAAGGCCTTCCTAAAGGTATCTGCTCCCAAGTTGATTTATGTTACAAATCCTGTGGGTAGTTAATAAATGTCTGTTATTTCTATATTAATTTGAAATATCCCATTTATTGTAAAAAAACATGTACCCACATATACATATATATTTACATATATAAATGGATATATAATAATTTATAGAAATGTTATATATATATGATATATATGATATATATATCACAATAGTCCTATATTTATCTAATATATAACAATGTATTATGTAAGTTAAATATTACAATAATGCTGGAAGTATATGTGTCTGTATGAATGTGAGAACAAAGTATTTCATTTCAAACTTGTTTGAGTACGATTGACAAATTTGCCTATAAATAATAATAAATTTATTGACTTATGTAAACAAAAAACCAGGACTACAGTCAAATTCAAACACAGCTGTATTGTGTTAAAACAAGTATAAGAAGACTTGGTTGAATCCACTGTATCTGTTAACTTGGCTTTCTTTATCTCAGTGTATTTGCTTTATTTTCAGGACTCTGCAGAGATTTGATAGCTGTAGATGTTGTTTTCAGTATCCCAGTTTCAAATGTAGCAAGAGTTATTACTGCTGACTATGGGATCTGAATTGCTTAGCTTACTTAGTTTGTTCCATGAACCTAGCCTTGATCCCTTACTGTGGACAGGAGAATGTCATTAGGATGGAAGAAGAATGTCTTCTCAGTAAATGATATTCTAGGATTTTCAAGGATGATTACTAGATTTTCTGGCTAGTTTAACTGAATTAATGGTGTCTTTTAAAAATATAGGAACTTTCAAGAGAAAAAAAGTTGAGGAGTGTTACCATAATATCTATTACAGCCACTTTGAGTTTGAGGAGTTTGATATTATCAAGTAGATACGCTGAGTAAAATGTTGGCTAAATGGCTCTGGAGTGCTTAAGAAATTTATAGGTGGAAAACAAATTAAAACTCATCAACATAAATTTATTTGAAATTCAGTTTAAAAGCCTAGGACCTGAACATTTAGAAGAATGTTGGAAAAGGACTAAGCAAAAGAAGGCAAAAGGATAAAAACAGGGAGCATAATTCCATGGGTGATGATGTTTATCTGCTTCCTCCCTATCTGGGCACATAGTAGGAATCACTTCCTGGCCCCTAATGTTGAATGGGACAGGGTGACTGGTTTTACCAAAGCAGTCTTGTGGCTATTTGTAAACTATAGCATTTTTCTGACATGTGAAACTATTCAAGGTCCTCTCACTCTCTCATCACAAATAGCAACTTCATGATGGTAGCTGCTCTGTCAGGACTATTAAGTAATTCCAATGAGTACAGTTTCTCTGCTCGCCACTAATTTGAATAAGGAATGAATGTGTGTTGATATTTAAAAATGTATAACCTAGACTATTCTGGCTGAAACATGTTGTGCCTCAGCTACAGATTAAAAGGAGCATGAAAAACAATCTACAATAGCAAATTGAAGATCATAACATATCCATGGGATTATTTATCAAAAGCAAAATTATATATCTTGTAATATATATAATTAAGCTGAGGAGATTTAACTATTTTATATAGGTTTTTGTTTGTTTAATATTCTAGGCGTTTGTTAATAATTGTGGGAGTTAATAGAGAAAAACATACTACTAATAGAAAGCAATCTATAACCTTATGTTTGTTACTTATGTTGTGATAAATCAGGAAATTGCTTCTCACATGGGTAACATCAAACTGAATAATCATGGCAAACCTTTTACAAGTACTCTGCTTTGAATAATCTGAAAAGATACTCTGCAATTAGCCTAAATGACCACTGGATGTCAGTATTATGTTATTTACCATTGATTACCGGTTTGGTTTTGGTTAGTAATTTCCTGTAGCTATTTCATAGTTCACAAACCTATCTTTTTAAATAAAAAATTCAAAGAAATGTCATATTATATTAAAAATAATTTATATATAGATAATCCATAATTTAAGGTTCACTTACCTACCAAGATTTGTTTTTCTGATTTTCGATAGCGAATTTTTTTTACAAATAGACATTGTATTTTATTTCCTTTAGTTAGAACCATGAGTTGTTCCAGAAAAATCATAGCCCTGAACAGCAAAGATCTTATGATACTTACCCCAAATGGAAGTGATTTATATAATTTTTATTCTGATATACATAACATAAAATTTATCATTTTAACCATTTTAACTGCAAAATTCGGTCATATAAAGTACATTCACATTGTTGTACAACCATGGCCACCGTACATCTCCAGAATTGTTTTTATTTTTTTTATTTAATATTTTTTTGATTAGTTTCAGGTATACAGTACATTGGTTCGACATTTATATAGTTTATGAAGTGATCCCTCAATTACTGTAATTTTAAATGTTTATTTGGAAAATAAACAGAGCAGCTATTTTTCACTTTGTTTAATATAATGATTTAAATTTTTTATATTACCAGTGGAGTCAGTAAGAACATTTCTAAAATTTAAACTGTATCTATGTTTTTTTGTTATTTATGTTATAATTACCAAATCAAGATTATACTAAAATTAATAAACTAATTGCTGAGTATAGTTTGATATTTTAGAATTAGTGAAAACTAATGGCATTGACCTTAAAAATATTTATTATTTTGTTTTATGAAAGAGCCTGTAGACTTTTATGAATTAATATTGAGTTTTTAAGTATAGTAGGCAATCAATGCTGAATTGATTTCTTTATGAAATCGATAAGTTGAAAAACAATAATATTAAAGAATAAAATTAAAATATTAAGTTAAATAAATTAAGTTAGAATTCTGGATGTTAGACCAGAGCTATTTGTAATCTATCATATTATCCTTACTGGTAATAAAAAGGTATATTTTTATGGTTTTATCTAAAGTTTTATTCTAAGAAATTTTTAGATTAGATTACCATAAGATATTGAAGTAGACATGAGATTTTCATATTACTACCTATTGGTAACTCAAATTTGCTGTAATCAGTTTTTTTAAATTAGAGAAAATTGTGCTTAATAATTTTTCTGATACACTGCTGATAAATTATTTTATCCATAAATCCTCTTTCTTTTATTTTTATTCAGAATATTGTACTGACTTTAAACATCTACTTAAGAAAATGAATAAACATACGTATTAGCACAAAGATGATACTCATTTAATGGCATCAAAGAAACTATTAATAAGCTTACAGATTCAATATAATTTTAGATATATTTCTAATATACTAACAAATTTTTCTTTGAATCACTCATGTATAAATGCTACTCCATTAAGTAATTTGATTAATATCACTTGTGAAAATGCTCGATATTTTATATTTATTTTAATTTTTATATTTCAACTAAAGTTTTAATAATAAAGTTAACTATATCTATAGCTTTATCTGTATCTGTGCTATATATCTCTATCTCTATATTATCTCTACTTATGCATTTATATAATTTTTTTCCCTTCTGTGGCCAAATTCACATTGTGCATGGGAAGCAACTTCATATAGAAACTATGTTCAAAAGCACGGCCAGAATAGGATTCCCTCAACTCTTAGATAAACGGAATGTATAGGGAGTTCACATATGGTATCAACTGAAGTGGGGTAAAATTACATTTAAAGTAACATACAATTTAATTATTAATATTTCATATTTCTTTGTAGAGGATGTTCTTCATTTCTACTTGAGCAACCAAATAAACTTAATTAGAAAGACAGTTTAGTGTAAATATGGGGAGTATTAAATAAACAAAAATTTAAATATAATACATTTTTAGAACATAAAATAACTGCAAAATTTTTTAAATCAAACTACTTTCTTTTTATTCTTTATTTTTTATTGTTTGTTTTTTCTCTGACTCTCTGTAAAGCTCTTTATTTTAATGTATTCTTTGAGGTGAAGTTTCTCTTTTTAATCATGGCTTCTGTGCTTGCTTGATATCAATATGGTCCTAAATCAGTGACTTTCATTACAATTGTTTTCATTAATTAATGCAATGTGCTGAATATTAAGTCTAAATTTCTAGAAGAGAGGATCTGATTGATCTACCTTGGATCAGGTAGAATCCTTCATACAATAATATATTACTAGCATTTCAAGCTCATATTATTTAAGGTTTCTTCTTCCGAAGTTATTCTATTGTGAATGTGCTGTTATTTCCCCACTCTTAGAAATGATAAAACAAATGTTTAGGGTGTCCAAGTAAATTTTTTAAGTAGAAGTGAGAACTCAATCAGTTTTATGCCTTTAAAAATTCAGATGATTTAACTCCCTCTATTTCGTTTAACCAACATCAAAGAATATTTTGTTCACTTCCATTGTAGGTCTGTCTGTAAGGAAATACTATGTTAGTATAACTTTCATTTTCAGTTGTATGTTAGAACTTTATTTATGATTAAACAATAATACAAATACATTCAGAGTTTGTTAAATTATCAGGAGCTTATTCTGACCCAAATAATTTGTTAATTATTTTGTTAATTATTTACATACATCATCTAATGCAATTTTCTTAGAACTTAAGCAAAGTAGA
The DNA here is from genome assembly GCA_030015415.1 of Cynopterus sphinx. Taxonomy (NCBI): domain Eukaryota; kingdom Metazoa; phylum Chordata; class Mammalia; order Chiroptera; family Pteropodidae; genus Cynopterus; species Cynopterus sphinx. The sequence goes on along the minus strand of CM057389.1, from coordinate 17,424,448 downwards.
TACTTATCTTTATTTTACAGATGAAAATATGGGCATTAAATAAGTTAAAAAATTTGGGCAAGTTCAGATAGCTTGAATATGCAGGAGACTGGTTTTGAAGTTAAGGTGAAAATTAAAGAAAAACTATTTGATAGACATGCTACAGTCAGAACTTTATGATATTCTTATTCAACTGGTATCCCAGGACGTAAGTTCCCTGAAGCCAAACACATAATGTAATCTTTATAATTTGGAAATTTAATAAGAACACATTTTACTTAAAAATTGATGTAGCACATCTCTTCCTGCAATAAGTTTGCCAAAATCAAGCTTAATGACATAGTTATCCACAAAACTTCCCTCACTTTATATATCAGCCACAATTTTAGGGTTTCCCTGGGTTACCCTCACATCAGACCAACAGGCTATAAATTTGGGACTTCTCACAGTTATCTTCAGATTCCATGATTTGCTTGAAAGGTGCATAAAACTCACTGCAAGTGCCATACTCACCATTGCAATTGTATTACTGCAAGAAGATTAAAGATTAGCCAAAAGAGGAGACAAAAAGGCAAAATTTTGAAGGGTTCTAGATGTGAAGCTTCTATTATCTTCAAAGAAGCATCCCGTTTTGTACCAATGCATGAAAATACTTAAAGATGCTAGCCAATCAGAGAAACTCAACTGAGCTCTGTGTCCAAAGTTTTTATTGAGTTTCATTATATAGGCATGATTGGTAACCATTGCCCATGTGACTCAGTCTGCAGCTGGAGGTCATTAGGCTCAAACCTAAACCATTTTATTATATGGTCTTTCTGGCATGGCTGGTACTTGTTAGTATAACTAGTGCCATCATGAGTCACCTCATTAGCATAATTAAGTATCCACCATGAATAACAAAGGCACTCTTATTACTGGGAAATAACATCAATTTAGAGGTATGTTAGGATTCTCCAGAGAAATAGAACCAATAAGAAAACCAATAAGATCTCTCTCTTTTACAATATATTAAAAAAAGAAAAGAAAAGAATTGGCTCATGCAATTGTGGAAGCTTAGCAAGTCCAAAATCTATAGGACAGTAGGCTGAAGACCCAGGGAAGAGTTGCAATTTGAGTCCACAGGCAGTGTGCTAGCACAATTCTCTTTTCTTCCAGAAGTCTCAATCTTTTCCTATTAAAGCCTTAAATTTAATGAATGAGACTAACCCGCATTATGAAATGTAATGTTTTTACTCAAAGTCCATGAAATTAAATGTTAATCTTATCCAGAAAACTCCTTTACAGAAACACTTAGAGTAATGTTTGGCCAAATATCTGGGCACTATGGCACAGCCAAGTTGATACCAATTTTTTTTATATACTTCTTTTTTGATTGATAAAAATTATACAATGCTCAATTGTTCACTTTTCTTTTTGAAAATTCTAAGCCCATTAACATTAATGAAATAGTTTGCTTTTTTTTCTTTTTTGCTAATTCATTCTCCTTCCTGGGTCTTGGAACATATCCAAGATAAAAAAGCAGAGAGACACCTATTGATGTGACTCAATTAGGACAACAGAGAAAAGAGAAATAATTACCAGTGTGCTATAAGGTCTCCAAAGAAGAGCTGCTACTCTTTCCCACTGTCAGCTCCTATCCCACACAGTTGAAGACTGTAATCTGTTGGAACAGAATGATTGAGAACTCCAGGTACAGGCTGAGGAGAAAAAGCAGGACCCTGGGGTGGTAAACTGATGGGCTATAGACAAAGACAGAACTTTAGGGAAGTAAAATTGAAAGACAAAGTCCAGTGTCAGAGTTTATTTCCTCAAAAGGAAGTAGATTTTGAGAAATGGTCCCAGATTTTATACCTAAGTATCCAAGTATCCATGGCTATTAAGGAGCCACGGAAGTGTTGAACATCTAGAGAGGCCACTCTTTCCCTCCATTTCTTGTTAGATTCTCAATAGTGTCTAAAAAAGTCATTCAATAATTGATGATCTTCTCTCTTAAACATATAATGGCCTAACATGGCTTTTTAAAAAACCAATTTATTTACTTTGTTATTTAAATTGTGGAAAATCTAGCCTTAGAGTACATCAGAACTAACTACTAAGTCAATCAAAGTGATAAATTGGCTGGGCCATGGCCAGATGTTGTCTTTAAGTAGAGAGCAAGACATAAATATGTTTCTAAATGTTGTCATCATTCTATTCCAATGTATTGTATGTGATTAAAAGTCATTTGAGAAAAATGAGATTCAAGGCAATAGTAAAACACTTGTTCACTCTTCTAGTTAAATAATAGGCATTTTCTGGCATACTTTTTTTTTTTTTACACTGGGAAGATTTCTATACGTTAAACAAGATAGAAGCCAGGTCATTTTAGTTATCTTATTAAATCAGTAAGCTTAATACATGATTAATACAATTGCTAGTATCATTTAAGACATAAAGTAAATCATCAAGCAATTTAGTAATATTATCAAAATAGTCAAAGAGATGTAGAGAGTGATTGGGGACAAACCATGTGAAATTGGGAAAGAGATGTTTAAAAAGTGCTTTGTAAATCTAGATGCCTTCTTAATTTTTTCATTACCTTTTCTCACTATTTTAGCTTTCCTCCTCATTTCTTAAAAAATTTTTTAAGAAAAAAGTTATTTCATGAACCCTCATGTATTCACAATCCAGTTTTAACTATTATCAGTGCTCATTCTTTTTTATATTTGCCTCCTACTTTTTTTTTCTTTCATTTTTATTTTCTAAGGGTTCAGTCACAAGCATCAAAACCAGAATTTAATATTATTGTCCTGTGGAGCAGCAGAGATTAATGGGCCAATCAAAAAAGGGGGTTCAGACTAGTGTGTGACAGGTCTAATCTCATGTCCATAGTAGCGTTGAACATCTTTACAAAATTTCTCTTCGTAGCTACTGTAGATCCATTCTAGCACATGAAGGCTACATTTCCAAAACTACCTTGAAAGTTTGGGAATATAATTTAGATTCCTTCTCTTAATATTTTGATTCAGAACTAAATTATATGGAGAGAGAGTATATACATGATGTCCTTTTATGGACATAGTCATAACCAAGATGCCTGATTCTGGAACTAGTGGTAGTAGCATTTCTTTTCTTGGCTTCTTGATTCTGATGCTTATGTGGTTGGGGTGGCAGTACAGCCCCAGGTAGATTGGGAAGTTCTGTATTCATGAGAGACCCAGAACACTTCTATTCTTCTCCTTCTCATCCTGTTCCTAGATAAAAGGTGGGAAGAGGTGCATTAGTGAGGGAGAAAATAAAAAGAAACAAGATACGTGGAAGCATTAACAGTCTTGTGGCTGATTTATTTATATTAACCACAAACACATGCACACACACGCACAGACACACAAATAAGTAGATTTATATATTGGAAGAAAGAAAATATCTCAGCAGTTTCCATGAACCAAATCTACATACTACAAAGAATAAACACAGTGTTTCATAAGATAGGGAATTTTCTTGTTTTTTAATATTCTCTATTCTCTTAATGATCCTCTAGGTTCTTTATATTCTGCTATGCTAAATAAGCAGATATTTTTTTTCTGTTCCCTATTAAATATGGAGATAGTAGAATGTTGATATGCTTACAAACAAAATTCTGAAGTGACTATGACTTTGAGTAAACAAATGCTAAATATAATTGCTATTCCATAACTGAAATTGATTCAGCATACTTAGCTAGGGAAAGTAACATTTTTTTTTCTGTTTCTTCTTTACTAAATGAAATTACAGTGCTTTTTAACAATTATTTTCTATGCTCAAATGTTCTAAATTTTCAAAAGGGAAACCAAGATGTATTATATTTATCTCTAAAGGGGTTTATTGATGCAATTCTAAACAAAATTAGATTAGATAACTAGGAAGTTGGGGAAAAATAGAATTCAACATGATCTCAATATGTAAAATTTGGCTCAATAATTAAAATTTGGCTTAGAAACAGAAATTAGAGCTTGAGAAAAATAAACAAATACATTATGACTAAATGCATAATATAAATAGCAAGACTTAAATGTTGTCAACTACTGAGAATTGATATTTAAATGACATTGTATTAACACTCATAGAAAATAGTTGAGATGTTCTTTTTACTTCAGGATCTCACAGTTTTAGCTTAGGTTTATGAGTAGTTGTAAAGTATAATAATTAAAGCAATAGATAAAAAAATAAAAGATACACCATAAAATTATATATGATTGGCTTATTGTCTTAAAGATAAAATAAAATCTCCAAAGTAGACAAGATCACTTATCATCTAGCCACTATTTTCCCAGGTCTCTCTCTCACCACTCTTCATGTTCTATACTCTGTGTGTTTTAAGCATGATTCCTTAAATAAATCATACATTTCACTAGTAATTCCTGCTTTTTCTGATTCAAATAAACTGCATCCCTTTCAACCACCTGGTTAACTCACTCTGTATTTTAATACTCAGCTGTGTTTGTTTGTAAATTCTTTTCCAGAAAGCCTTTAAGTCTTTTCCTAACTTCCTTGTCAGGGATTAGGGACATCTTCTCTGTTTGCTTTGACTGGTGATTTCCTCTACCATAGCATTATAATCCTTGGCCTATATTTATTAAATGTATTAGAAAAACAAAATACGAAATAGTGTTTTATACTTAAATTATCTCCTCCTTCACCCCCATTTCCATGAAACAGGCAGACTTTCTTGTGCTAAATTGCCCCTGGCATAGGTTATAATTCTTCCCTAAAGAAGAAGCTGGCTGAATGTACTTTACTTCTTTCTTGGCTTATTGCTTTGTTTTGTTTTTCTAAATATATATATATTTAGGATTCTTGTAGGGGGGCAAAGGTAAAGGTGTGGAGACCAAGAGAGGGAAGTTTTTGAAAACTAGGAGGAGGTTGAAAGTCACCAATATGAGTAGAAGCACTCTTGGGAAGTAGCTATGTCTCTGAGGAGGCATGCCTAGGGAGGGTGAATCTCAGGCATAGGGCCTTCTAGGTGTGCCCAAGTTTATTCTGCTCCATCCAGGTTTGAGGCAAAAGAGCCTGTGGACCTGGGAGAGCCATGAGAATTGGTACAACTGGAACGAGAGTATTCACATAATCGGTGAGATGTCTGCAATCTATCATCTCCTTTCACTAACTTTGTAGAAAGTGTGAAAATGAGTAAAGGCAAACTTCATTCAAAGTAGAGTCCGGAAGCCCTGAAGGGGGATTTTTCATGCATGTACCACCCCAACCTCTTGCAGCATACTTTACAAATTTGATCAGGAAGAAGCTCACGTTACTATTCCAGTAGGAAGAAAGATTTTCTCTTTATTCAGTAATAGTCAATACTACCTTGAACTCTCAATCTCCTCCAATGGACTTCTGCTCATAACCACGCACCCCAACTTTCTCTCTTTTCTCTATAATGTAATGCTCCCCTCCTTTTTTCTTTAGACTCACCTCTGGTTTGCCATAGGTTGTATGTCTAGAATTACATTTCCTCTACTATTTCTGAATAAACTCATTTTTTGCTGCTAAAATAACTATTTTATTTTTAAGGTTGACAAAAGAAGTACGAAACATGATTGTGATAGAATCTCCTGTCTTAGCTGAGTCTTAGAATCAAGTTTTATTTATTATACCTTTATAGAACATACTTAAAAATCAGAAGTATTAATGAGAATCAACTTACATTTATACAAAATAATTAAATTCATTTATAGCTCATTTATTTTAGAAATTATTTGTGTTGTTGGCTGTGTCCTTTTCTATGTTATGAAATCCTTGAGGCTGGCATCCTATTTTATCTTTATCTTCAGTAACCATCATAATACCTGACTTGTAGTGCATGTTATTTCAAGTGAACAAAATATGTGTCAAATATAATATGTATTGATACTTCATCCTGGACTTCAATGCCTCTATACACAGGCAAAATAACTTGGAATTTTTATAAAAGTACAAGAAAAGAAGGGGTGTTTTGGGGGGCTCAAAGACTCATTTGGCCTATGATTCTATGGGCAGGGAGTGGGGGCCCATTTCTGGTGTATCTATGTTCAGGAGCAAAGATCTTTGTGAATGAATAGTTTATGAAGTTGTATAAGACAAATACCTATGCCTCAGTAAATATACTGCATTGTATAAGTGCTCTTATAGCCACACTATTGATACATTATGTATGATTGCTGTTGGGGGGTTAAGCATGAGACTAAATTAGGGAATTCAAACTGACCCAGAGATAAACTGAAGAGTCAATTGCAGCATGGAAAATAAATATAAAAAACAACAATGCATGACAAAAGCAGCATCACAAACATGCATTTTCTGCGATATCTTGGGGGAGGATTCTTTTTCTCATTTGAGCTGAGCAAATGAATTTTTTTCCTGAACTACTCCAATATTCCACATGGATAGAGTGGGACCTAGCCAGATGATACTGTGACAACCTTTCTCCTGAGAGGATGGGAAGGCTTTAGTGGCACTGGACCCAATTTCTGTTCTGAGGGTCTTGTCAATTTTACCATTATAGCTAATTCATCTATTAATAAATTAATGCCTTTGTAAATAAAAATGGAATCTTGTATTCTCTTTTATTTAACCTGTGTATTGTGATTTATGTAATTTAACTGCCGTGTTCATAAAATGTGTAGGTAGCCACTCACTATGTGAAAGATTACAATGTTTTCTTTTTAAAGGAGTAAGTTGTGGAGCTATACATGTTTTTAAATGTTCTAAATGATAGAAATTTTTTCCAGAAAAAAATATATTTTTTGCAATTAATATCTCTTTATAAGAATTAATTCCAGATTAGGAAGTAAATCTTTAAGTTTTTCAACACTTCAAGACTAGTTTGCAAAGTAAAGTTACTTTTAATGGAGTTTTCCAGTCTACATGAACATTTTCCACATTATATCAATGCAAAACCAAAACATCTAAACAATTTTTTTTTGGCGGGGGGTGGAACACTGGTAAAATGTGCAGCAGAACAGTGATCCAGGGATAGTTATAGCCAAGAAGTATACATATTCTTGCTAAAAACAAAGAGTTATATCTAATAGTGATTTATATTTTACCTACTTTAAACTCAAATAACTAATAAAAAGCTAATCACCTAACTTTTTTAAGGCTAAAGTCTTAATGCTTACAAATAAACAAATGTGGATTGGTTTATGTAGGCATATTGGATTACAGGAGAAAAACATTATATAAATTTGCTAAGCATAATCATAAAAGGTGTTTGTTTATCTATCTATTGATCAATTTATTTATGTGTAAATCAGGGCAAAACACTCTTTTTATTCAACAAGGTAATATAGTCTAAGAGACAAACAAGAAAGATTGTGTGGAGGTCCATTTCATTTACATAAAAAGGTCTTGCAAAATTAAGTTCCCTCTGAAATTCACAAGACTTTGAGATAAAACAATATTTTGCTAAATATAAAGAAGTTCGAGGTTCAAAACTCCTTCAACTGTTCTAAATTTTTAAATCAAGTCTAAATATATAAGGGAAATTATCTTCTTTTTGTTTTTATTAGAGTGCCTTTAGATTTTCTTATATTAGAACACAAAACATATAGTATAGATACAATACTTCAACTGAAACCAAGAGATATAACACACAGTTTCAAAATGGTATTTCACAATCATAACATGACAAAGAGCCTAGCCCAAAAGTTTAAAGATCAGCATGGTGTAAACTTTTAATGTAGACCAAAAGGGTTACAAGCTCAGAGTACTCTTTTCAAAAGAATTTCTTGGTAGAACTGATTTTCTAACTTCTGATTGCTTTCTCTACACTCCTACATTCCTTGGCTTATCTCATAAATATACCTGAAGTACATTTTAAGAAATTCAGTAGCCATAAAACACCCTCATTTCAAAAATGGAAGTCAACTTCTGATCTAAAAATGGTGTTACAGTAAAACAGTTCATTTTTTTCTCATTAAATGTGAATTTAGAGAAAAACATAAAAATGTAAATCTAAAAAAATTAAATTGGTTCCAGATTTTTATTTTCCTTGTTTATGTTTTATTAACCACATTTCTGAGAATAAGCATAAATTAAAATCATCTAGTCATTTATGTGCTCACTAATTCAATCATCAAACACTGAGCCTCACTATGTGACAAGATCTCTGAATTAGATGTCTATAAGGGAAAACATCCTTCAAAAAGGAACTTTTAATCTGGTGAAGAGCAATACGTCAAGTAGGCCATGTGTATATCTATTCACAATATATGTTTATAAATGACAAGAAATCATGGGCAAAGAAGAATAGAAGGTAATCTTTAAACTAGTAGATCCCGAAACCATCTTCTCATACTTTGCTACCAGTGTTCTATGTTTTTAGCTTCTCCTAATTGAAAGAATATTGATTATAGAGGAGATTTTTACTTAGATAAATTTTCTATTGGCTATTTTGCCACAGAATTGAACTTGCCAGTCACTCTTAGTAAGTGTTGGTTTCATTAAAGGAAACTATGAGGGTACTGTCTGTCCATTAGATGTCACATAAAATGATTTTCAAATCTTCATTTCCCGAAGTTTGTTAAGAAAGTATCCAGGAACAGTTTAATAAGTTACAAATTATTTGGGATTTGTGTAAAAATTTATTTAAAACTACATTAAATTTAAGATTATTTATTTAGTTAAGCCGGCCATTGACGTGCTTTAGCCTTTTAATAGAAGGTGATTTTTAGCATATTTTATAAGATCTAGCATCATTAAGAGATTAAAATCCTTTCCAATAGAAATGTTCACATTTTTCCTAAACCAGCAACATTATTTTAGCATAAAATTTTATTCATAGCAATAAAAAAATGCCTTTTTCTTAGCTAAATTTGGAACCAATTTAGCAGATACAGAAGTCACAGTAATTGACATCAAAATGTTAATCTTATTACTAAAAAATAATAGGCAGTTAATCATTCAGCTTATATTGAATAGTGATGAAGTAACAAAGGACTCATAAATTTTATGGCTTACACCAACAAGAAAAGTTATTTCTTGACTATATTATATTTCCACTGTGGATTGACTATAACTCTGCTCTATGTCTTCTTCATTTGGGGGTCTAATATAAAAAAAGTAGCCCCTGAGTCCTTTCACTCATCTTACAACGGAGAAAAAAAGACTGATGGCAGAATCATACTTTGTCTTAAAGCTTCTGCTTAGAAATGCTTCATGTCACTTCACACATTTAATGGTCTAACGCAGAGTTTTTCAAACTCAGCATTACTAACTTTTGAGATGAAATAATTCTTTGTTTTGGGAGGGAAGTCATCTTGTGTATTATAGTTTAGTAATATATTTGTCCTTTACCCACTAGATACCAGTAGCATCCCCCAAGTTGTAAAAATAAAAATGTCTCCAGATGTTACCAGATATTCCCCGGGGACAAAACAGTCTATAGTTGACAATTACAAGTCTAAAGGAATTCACTTAGCCAAGCCAGGGGAATATTAGTATGATATACCATAGAGAGGTCCTGTAGAGAAAGACATATTAGAGAGAGTTCAAAAGGAAAAAGCCTTACAGGAGGGTATTATATATTTTTACAATAATACAATGCACCACAAGTATACAAAAAACACACACACATACACACATCACAAATATAGTAAATATTTGAGCTTCCTGTGGGCATGGTGGCTCAAAAGAGAGAAATCAATTGAACCATTCTGCTTGCAACTTCATGTGTCATCCTAAAATCAGTGGACGGTAAGTTAAAATTTTTTTCCATGGATAATTCTATTTTGAAAAACATCACAAAGTATATTAATTGAATTAACTATAAAATTTTTTTGATTGAACCTCAGACCAAAAAGATACAAGTTTTTATCTACCTTTATTATACAAAGTTTTACAACTAGATTAACTATTAAAATACAGACACTCCAAAACAAAATGTCAGCTATAATGAAATGTTCTCAATTTGAAATTCTACCTTAGCATTGTCAGAGACAAAGTAATTATTGACCAACTATCAAAGTACTAAAGGAACTTTAGGTACTTTTAGGTCCTTGAGGTAAGTTAAGTTCAAAATTCCTGATTAAATAAAAGTCTGAAATAATTATTCCAATGTAAGTCAAAATATAAAGAATCTGATTATAAAATTATTGAAGTCTAAAAACATTTTTCCCCTTTAAACTCATTCTAATCCTGAGACATGGTGAATACCTATTTGATTTATTTTTTTTCCTAGGATTTTAACCTGTATAGATATCAGAAAGGAATTAAAGTCTCTTCGACTCTTAGTGTTATGGTCATCTACAGGTATTTCTTGAGTCTATTAAAAACCATAGCGAATAAATAAGAAAAAACAGGCAGATATCCAAGTGATTTAGTGTCATTATTTTCTATAATAAAACTGTTTCTGGAAAAATTATATTCTTAATAACCCTGGTCTCAGCATTGCCAAAGAACCTGGCAGTCTCAAATGTCTTTTAGTTAAACAGAGTCTATAGGGAAAATCATTTGGCTTCAGCTTTACCAAGATGCTTGTCAGTCTGTGCCAGTTGCTTGGAGACCACAACCTTGGAACGTAAATTTAAATGTGAGAAAGTGCCCGTAATGTGTGTATTTATGTCTGATCCCATCTGATCTCAGAAGCTAAGCAGGATCAGGCCTGGTTAGTGCTTGGATAGGAGACAACCTAGAAAGGCCAGGTGGTGTAGGCATAAAAATTAAATAAAAAATAATGTATTGTAAACTGACAAGATTCTTGTAATCTGTGAAGTCATCCAAAGGTTGCCTCACCTAAAAAATAAAAAAAATATATTTATACTTATGACACACTGTTGACTATATCCTGTGCTCACTTTGGCAGCATGTATACATTATTGACCATATCCAGAAGAAAATTCACCTAGGCATAAGTGAATTATTTTGAAGTACTTCTGACTCTTTGAGAAATGTAGGCCTTAGCTTAAATACTTTCTCTTTAAACATTTGAAAATTATTTATTTCTAAGTCCTTCATTTTGGATACCCCAGTGTCTTACTGAGAGGAAGGGAGGAACATTCTAGTTCACAGTCAAGCCACAGCATTACTTACTATAATATAAAAGTCACTAAGGCTGCATTGTTAAACTCTAAATAACATAATTTCACCAAAGTGTCCTTATGCATACGTACAGTAAAATTCCCTACAAATTCTGCATGAATTGTGCCTAAGTTTCACCAAACCTTAAAGGCGCATAACTGATCACTTACTAATGTCATTCTGTGTCTGCCTATGGATTCATAAATAAATGCAACAGAATTTAAGATTAAAACAAAAACAATGAATTTTCTTCTTATCCGTGTTGAGCCTTTATTAATAGATGATCACAGACTTCAGGAAGTGAAAAAAATATATATTTTTTATTATACTGACAAAATCTAGATTTCTATAATAGCCATAGATTTTAATAATAAAGTGGCTTATTTATATCGTATCCATAAATAAGCATTCCCAGTAGACACAGAAATTACTAAAACCCAAAAGGTCTCTGTGATGGAAACCTGTCCTACTAAATCTAATCCATGGTTTAGGAAGGATGAGAATAAGCCCCCTGTGGTCATGGGCAGATACTATAAAATGAAGGAAGGAAAGGCTGGGCTAAATATAATCAGGTAATAAAAGAGAAGAATATTTTTATGATATGTTTTAATAACTTCATGGCTTTTAGATTTTCCCTTTTAGTTTACTTTAATATAGGTTATTCATGTTTCAAGTACTGTTTCTAATTTCTTGTAATATCTAAGGATAAAGGATTCATTAGAAGTTGCTCTCTATAACTTTTTTATTTTAATCAGCAGTGAATTTTAAGGATTATTTAAAAAGTAGATAATAGCTTTGTCTCTTTGAAGATACAATGCAATACTAGCTACATTAAAAAATGCCACACTTTCTCATAATGATGATTTTAGGAAATAAATGGTTATTATAAATGACCATGGATTTGTTAATTCAACAAGTATTTATTTAGCACTTACCATGTGTGGTAGCTTTCTAGGTATGCCAGATTTGTGGTTTACTGAAACATAGGGCTCATGCAATAAAGAGACAATAAAGATGATTCAGGAAATGTAGCCAAGATTTATTTTTACCCGCTGTTGAAAGAATGATCATCTTTGGTAGTGAAAAGAGATATTTTTATGAGATAAAGAGTAAATTTAATTTCAATTTGAGATTATAAGATTATTGATAAATGAAATATTATAGAAAAGAAAGAAACTAAAAGCAAGAGGAGTTTGAATATCAGTACAATAATTTTTGTAGTGGATATTGGGGGCTCCTGTCCTAGAGATTGAAGCTTACAGGTTTATAGCCATAACTAAAATCCACTATATTTGAAGGAACGTAAGTCTTAAATTTTGTTCATAATTCGGTTCTCTATATTTTAAAATAAAAGACAGAAGCTTTCTTACGTTCTCTTCTATTTATCCCTATGTTATTTTAAGTTGAGCTCATAAACCTTAATTTCCTAAATAAGTAGCAAGTTTTGTGGCAAAAGAATTGGGAGAATTTGATTTCTATTTTAAAATTCAAATAAATTTAGGGAAATAATTACATAATAATGATTTGATTCACTATCATCTTCTGTTCTTTATATATTAACACAATTTTAATTCAAGGTTTTTATCATATTTGGTATATTTCAATCCATTTAAGTATTATTTTTGATGTTCACTTGTGTATATTGAACAATAATATTTTATTTCTGTCTTGTGTAAAAGGATGTTGCTTTGTCTTATTGGTACTGCTACTTCAGATATTAAGTTAGCCCTGTTACCCTTGGAAGTATATAGTACTTAGAGACCACAGACTGAGAACTAAGGGTACTTGTCAATACTGTATTAATTATTGTTTCCATATATCAGTAGCAAAGTACAGAAATAGCTTTTTCTTTTAAATAGTTTTTTTTTTTCTTTTTAAGAAAATGCATCTTTAGTTGATACTCTATTTTCTAATTTTAATTTGGGAAGGCTGTATTTTTACTTCTTTTATTATATATTATTTTTTAATGCTTAGCTTGGATTCTAGCAGTCATAATTTTGGGGGGTTTACACGATATGCTTAAGTGTGAAAGTGATAAATACTTCAGAATTTAACATTAACTTCAAATTATTAGTAAATTTTAAAATAGTACCTTGAGGTTTTTTTGGACTTGGATATATTATACATATGAAAGAAATCCATTATTAAAAAATAGTACTCAAACATCTATAACACAATTTTTAGTGACCTATGCATGCATATTTTGTTGGATATATCTATAAGATATGAATCGTTGGGTTATAAGTTATCTGTATGTAGTAGATATGCCGGAGTTTTCTAAAGCTGTTGTACAAATTTAGTTTTCTTCCAGTGTAAATGAATGGTTCAAATTTTTCACACCATTAACAAAATTTGACATGGTCAGTTTATTTAATTTTAGCCATTTTAATTAGTGTAAAATGTAACCCTTTGGGTTTTATTTTATTTCGATATATAGTAAAATCAACCTTAGTGTTAGGTGTGCATTTTTATGAATTTTAGCACATGCATAACTATATATAATCAATAACATCAATTACCCTAACCTTAAACCCCGATAATCACTGATTTGTTTTCCATCACTGTAATTTTATCTTTTAAAAAATATTATATAAATTGAATTCATATAAACATAAATATATATGTTTATTGTCTGACTCTTACAACTAGAATATAATCTACATAAGATGTGTTTCATTTCTCATTGAAATAATACACACTATACACTCCATGAACATTTGTTGTGCATGTGAATAAATTACTATTTTTGACTTTGTTGCAATTGTTTTGTTATTTTAATAAAAATGAACACTTTTCACTGCTTACATTTTTTTCTTTCTTCTATTTATCTGCTTCCTCATTCAAAAACAATTCATTGTAAAACCTACTTTCCCAGAATATTAACCTTATTCTCACTTTAAGTTGTATACATCACAGGTGTTATGTATATTGGTTTAATTGAAAATAAAAGCATTTAATTTATTCTTAATATACCTACAGTACAACAAATGTCTATATATCTTCAACTTAGATGAGTTTATTGAAAAGATTAATCAATGATAGCAACAAAGAAATAAAGAATTCAAATAATTTAGATCTTGTGGGTAAAACTTTAATTGCAAACTTATTATACATGTGGAAATAAAAATTTAATTTAAAAGTACAGTTTAAAAACAGTTTTAGAGTGATTGAAAAGATTATTCTTTGGGAATGTTGTAGTGTTGGGAACTTGAAAATGCAAAACTTGTGTAAACTCTAGTAAAGTTGCCAGTCCAAAGAAGTTTGAATAAGGTTAAAATACTTACATCAAATCAATATTATTTGTTGCATATGTGCACAGGTATATTCAACTTTTCTATGTGATACTGAATAATGATTAGAATAATTGTACATATTTTCATGAATCTGCATATTTCTATTTTTTTCTGAAGTCCTAAGATACTGAATTTCTTCATTGCCTTAGATAAGTTTCATTCTAATTCAGCTTTTGTTAAAAACTCAGCTAATTTTTAAGATATTTCAAGCTAAAACATATTGTTATATAAGTAGAAGGTATAAAAATTTCTCAGAGAGCCACAGGAAGTTACATGGGGCATGAATCATCACTTAATTATATTTTTGCTAAATTCCTTAAATTATTTTGAGCATTTTTTTCCTCCAACATGTGAAAAATAATTGAAAATTATCAAATTAATAAAATTAGACATGAAGTCACAATTTAGGCAGTCTTCGAATACAAAGTATAAGAAAAATGTTTTGACTCTGTTTTCAATGCATGAGGAGGTTTTCTGCCACAAGTCCGCTGATTTTAAGTGAAAACAAGCAAACAAAGAACTGAGTTCCTTCTCTAACTTATAATCAAATAACACAAATTCAACTATTAACTGTAACTTTAGTTTAGACCAAGGGAGTTAATTTTGTTATATATAATATTAATTATGACTGACCAGCAGTTATATTTTCCTTTTTGTTTTTCCATATAATTGTAGCATGCTTTTAACTATGCATCAACTACAATTCTTTATAGTAAATCATTTCCTTTGTGAAACGATTCTTAATAGGAAGCTGAAAGACACAGGAAAGGAGAGAGAGAGTCTGGGTAGGTGTAAGAGAGGGAATGGGAGAAGGAAGTGTAAAAGGTAATGGAGGGAGCCAGAGAGACATTGAGTTCCTAGCTAATTAAACTAGTAGCAAAAATAACTCAATGAGTCACAGGCAATTTTATTGAAGGAGACAAAACAGGCCAGGATAGAGAACATAGAGGACAACCAATAAGAAATATGATATTTATTAAAAAACAAGGATTGAAACAGGACAGGCAGGTAGTATACTCAGGCACAAAATAAAAAGGTCAGGAAATATGTTGTAATCAATTTTCAAACACTGCGTAGGAAGCAGGTAGTCTGTAATACTGATTCTATCAACCGGGGGATAAAGGTCAGGTTGTGGTAAAATTGTACAAGATGGATTTTAATATATCATTAGATTTTCGACATCATTCACTGGATAGTACTTGATGCAAAATGAACTTATGGTCAGTCCAGAAACCAAAGTTTCTATAGAAATGGTACTTTATTTTCATGTGCATCAATATATAGCTATTGATAACAAGTTTCAGTGACCTGTGCATACATAAAGGAAAAATAATATATACTTATTGAACAAAAATTCTGTTTCATTTTTTAAATGTTGTTTTAAAGTCTGTAATACATGGTCCAAATTAATGGTGATCATCTTCATCAGCTATTATAAGAACAAACAATGAAGAGTTGTGTAAAAATTGCCTTTCTTCAACTCTCCATTTGCCACTTATTAACCATGTGAATTTAAGTAAGTTGGAAATATCTCACTGCCTCATTTTCTTCATATATATTAAATAATGATAATAAAATGTATTGCGTAAGGTTATTGTGACAGCATATTTTCTGACATAAGGGATACTCAAATATTAGATAGTATTAATTACTTAATATCTACTTGTCCAAGGAGAAATGAAAGAAAAATAATTCTTTGAATTCTTTTTTTGAAAGCAGTCACTGGATACTTCTGTGTTCGTAATCATGTTTGTCATGTGGCAAAAAACATTTGCAGTGGACATAACCTAGGGTGATCCCTCCAGTGAGCACAGTCTAGTTTATTTGCTCCAGGGGGTTGGTAGTAGCAGGATCTGTAACTCGCTTCTAAGCTATTAGAATGTGGAAATGGTGATGGGACGTCACTCCTAAGATTAGGCAAAGGTGAATAGGCATCACAATATTCATACATTACACTATATAAAAATCGATCTCAGCAGATTAGAGTGAGAGAAACCCCTTTGCTGGTTTTGAAAAGGTTGTCTACCATATTGCTAGATGGCCTTGTGTCAAAGACCTGCCCACAGCCCTCTAAAAGGTCAGAACAACTCCTGGCCAACAAACAGCAGGAAAATGGGGCTCTGAGTCCTGAAGCAACAAGGAGATGAGTTCTGCCAATCACTTGAGGGATCTTAAAGGACCTTTCCTCAGCTGATCGTCTCATGAGACTATAGCCTCACAGACACCTGGATTTCAGTCAAATGAGACCTAGAGCAGGATTCAAAGTATATATATGGTTTACCATATAGACAAACCTAAGGAGGAGAAAAGTTTCAGCTTTTACTATAAATGTTATTTCAATATGAGGCTCTGTGAAGATTCATGTTTCCAAACCAAGTTCAGTTGTATGGGAAGTCTCATGTGTCTATAAGTTTGCTTTAATTTGCTAGCTGTCCTTTTTATATACTTCTATAGAGTACTTAAAGAATAAAACTCAGTGAATAAAAACACCTCTTTAAATGTTAGCTGAATATAGCTGAATTCTTAAATTTCTAGGTAACAAACTTATACTAGCTATTTAAGAAAAATGTTTTCCAGAGCTACTTCAGGGCAAAACAAAGTAATCATGCATATAGTTGAACTGATACACTCATTTCAAATAACTTTTCTGTTAGAAGTGGGATGACAGTGATTATTGTTTCTATCTCACCTAGGACATTTCTTCATGTTTCCACTTCATAAAACATATAACATATATGTCATACAGGTTGAGATCTTGGTATTCTCCAACTTTTAAATTGATGTGTGTCTTCCTTGGACTATTCCAGTTACTACTGCTGTATAACAATAACCCCCAATTTTAGTGGTCTATAATTACAAAATTTTTATAATCTTCAGTTCGTTACAGAAATGTATAGTTCAGAAGCAATGGTTTTTCTCTTCTCTACAATATCCATCGCCTTGTCTTTGAATACTTGAATGGCTGCAAGCTAGAACAATTTGCTCTAGAGGATGTGCTTCCCAGATGTATTCTTCACTGACACAATACCTAGGCCAACTCAACTAGGTTTGGAGTAGCTGGGATTATCAATCAAGGCATCAATATGTGGCCTCTTCATGTCACTTGGGCTTCTCACAATATGGCCTCAGTATTTGAGTGAAAATACCTAAGTAATAGGGAGTGTTTAGAGAATAAGAATTCCAAGAGAGTCTGGGGTTGCTATTTTATGACACGGATCCTGAAGTCATGCCATACATATTCTTTTGCTTAAAAGCAGTGGTAAGGCCTGCCAAGATCAAATAAGAAAGAATTCAACTCCGGATTTTGATAAAGAGAGCAGAATAGAGAAGACTGTTGGATGTGAGACACTGTGGTAGTAGCCAAATTTGGAAAACATTTACTGCCACAGGAATTTGTTGAATCCCTGAACAAAAACCCAGAGGATTTAGGCTATGCTATCTTTTCTAATACTAACATGGGGAAGCCATTAGCCACTGTTATGTTTATTTTGCTCCAAAAAATTTGAATTGTATAATCTATATAGTTCTTTAGCACTAATAGAAGATATGATCCAGAATGTAGTCTACAACTAATTTCTCCATTTGTGGTTCCCCTACATACTGCCAGGACTGCTGGGATAGTTATTAAACCAGTGGGTGAGCTCTAGTTTTATTTGATTTCTACTAGAACACAGTAATCCTAAATGAAAAGTAAATAATTGGGAATAACATGGCTACTGATACAATTGCATATTATGTAGATAAAATGTTAGCTTGAGATATAACAGATAGAGAAAGGTTCTTCCTCTTTCATTCATTCAACAGTTTTCAGTTGTTTTCTTGATGCCACTATTAGAATATATTAAAATATTAATATATGTTTTATTATAATAGTACATATCCCTTAATTTTCATTAAAAGAGTATAAATTCCTTAATTTGCCTTCAAAAAGGCATTTGGTAAAGAGGTTTAATTTTTATTGGTTTGTTATGGAACTTTATAGCTTGGAAAATAAAATGAATTTACATTATTTAGAAGCTTTAGTGAGTTTCACTTAATAGTGCCCATAAATATTCCCATTCATAGTGTAATTATTTGAGTAATAAGAATTCAGTGAAAAAGCACAGACTGGGTAGAATGCTCAGGATCTTTCAAGTCGTTAAGTATTTGGTGCAACAGGATGTACTTTTTAAAAGTAAATTAATTATGTTGAATAATCATTGAATTATTGATATAGTTATTGAATAATAGCAAAAACAATTGTCAAGAAGATAGAAAATCAAAATTTAAATATTAATTTTCATACATGATAGCTCTGTGTACTTTGGCAAGTTATTCAGGCATCAGTTGACTCATCTATAAAATAAAAAAGTTGAATTTGTAGGTTTTTAAGCCACCTTACATATATAAATGTCTATACAAAATACATTAAAAAGTTAACTAAAATTTGATCAATATAGTGAAATAAACAAGACATTTCTATGCCAGATATTGAACACTTTTAGCATTATAGCTCAATAGCTGTGTCTCTGCTTCTAACTGTATATCTATTTATAATCTCTTTATGCATTCTAGATTCAAAAAAAAAAGTATCAGATTTAGTATTAGCCAACCTAACCCTTACTTTATAGAATAATAATGTACTGTCATCAAAAATATAATATTTTTACTGGCCACTTTTTACTTGTGATTTCATAATAATATATAGGATATTTTAGAGAGTTTGTTTTGGGAGAAATGTTATATTAAACTATAAGTGTCAATTTATTCTTTATTCTTTAAACCTTATTGTCAAGGCATCTCTTTGAATTGATTTCCTGTTCTTACACCTTTTCAGGAAGCTTATTTGGTATTTACTTAAATAAGACAAATAAGTTGAAACTGCTGAGAATAAAACTGATTAATCTACATTTCAGTTAGAGATCCAAATAAATGGTTTTTATAATATTGGTTAAGAATAGCAGGTAATATAAGATTATAAAGTTGTCTTATCCATATGACAATTTATTCAGAGAGAACTATGCACAAGATTAGAATCAGTAAAGGATACTAAACTAGGAAAACATTTAAGTAACTTAACTAATGAGGTGACATAACAACATAGGGCTTATCATGTTAAATGTGAGGAAAAAAGTCATATAGGTGCCAGGGTATGATTCTGTGAGAAGAAATGCAGTGATGCGAAAGAGTTTTCTCAGGACTGTGCATTGAGAAGGATAGATTTAAGTTTCCTAAAAGGTTAAGTGAGATTTCCACAAAGTGTAGTTTTTGGAGGTTGAGTAATGAGCGATATTAGGTGTTATAATGAAAATATTTCAAAAAGAATAAAAACATTTAAAGAAAGGGAAATCACTTTTTGATGGATTATTAATTACCCATCATCTACAAAGTCTACTAGTATCAGTCAGTGAATAAATGAAACATAGCACCAAACATTTTAATGGGAGTTATGAAGTTGCATTAAGCTGGAATGAAGGCACATTTAGAAGGACTAGTTAGCCATGAGCGTGGCCAGAATTATCCAGAGAGCATCTAAATTATGCTACAAAGCATGTTGTAATTTAGGTTGAAGAATATTGAAACCTGTTCAAAGGACTTTTTCAAATTGTCCTTTTTAGTTAATATAGACATTTTAATATTTTTCAAATTTAAAATGTGTTTTTATAGTATGTGGTCATGTTTTAAACTTATTAACTTTAATACTATATTTCTTTTAAAATTAAAAAAATTAAATACTATATATTTTAGAATAGAGGGGAATTTGCATTTGATTTTAAAATAAAATGTGTGAATATATAGAATAGTCAAGAATTCTTTCACTCGAGAAATATTGTATGTTTAATTTTAGCAAGAATATCAATATGCTTACTATCTCTCTTCTTTTTAAAACTAATTCAGTAAATACCAGATAAATTAATATTTCCAAAAGGCAGCACATTTTATGAGTATAGCTATATATATATATAAATTTTTTTTACTTATATAATGGAAAAGAGAACATGTACTATGATCTAAATTTCTAACAGATTTAAAAATATTATCTTTCTTACTCCTGGACTACAAACCATTTTCCTTTCATCAAATGTATTCATATTTTGAGTCGTGGAAAGTCTGCAGGGGGAAAACACTGTTCCTCTTTGATTATCCCTATATTTATCTTTTCTTGGCTGTAGGCTTAGGAATAAAACTGAATAAATTCTAGTACTTGAAAGAAAATAGGAAGCCAGTTGCAAAACTTTTAGTGGTGTACTTAACAATTTTAGTATGCAAGTTCATCATATATATATTTATTTACAAATATGTATGACATATTATTTAATTATAAAATTCACTCCCAAAATATGAATTATAAAAAGAGAAAGAATATTTATATAAATAAGATTTCCAATGTATTATTTTTACATGCTGATGGGTGATGTATACACACTCTAGAGTGGATACCTCCATGTGGAGACTGTGTATAAGAATATACTAAGTAATGAAGTTAACCTACTTTCATGTCCTTATTGAGCACATTTTGTATGACAAGTAGTGTGCTCAATAAATTTTTGTGATTAATGAAGATTAGAGAGCAGAATTCATGAGCTGTATATAATTTTTGTCAGATTCATCTTAAGATTCAGTCCCAAATTTTCTCTAACATAGCCCCTGTATATTTGAGGAATAAACACTATCTTAATCAATCCTGTATGTTTCCTTAAACACACACACACACACACACACACACACACACACACACAGGCACGTTTTGATGTTACATAGCTCTTACTATACTTTCATCAGCTGCAGATCTCATGCTCCAGCCACAGAAAATTTTATTTTTTCCTGCATTTCATAAGTCTGAAGTATGTTTAGCTATTTTCTTCCTACCTAGAATTCTCTTCTCCAGCCATCTCTTCTTCCAATGCTAGCTCAAATCCTATATCTATCACTAATCTGATATTTAACATGGAACCTCCACCTTCTGTTTTGGACTATGTTTTTGTGTGTATTTGTACATGGTAAAATACTAAAATTATATTTTACACAATAAAATTTATTATTTTAACTCTAGTAAAATTAAATTTATTGGGAGTGATATTAATAAAATTATATAGGTTTCAAGTATAAAATTTAGTAATACTTTATCTGCATATTGCACTGCATGTTCACCATCCAAATCTCCTTCTGTCTCCATATATTTAACCCTCTTTGCCCATCTACCTCCCCCCCTTTAACTCTGGTAACTACAAAACTGTTGTCTGTGTCCATGAATTTTTGTTTGTTTGCTTTGTTGGTTTGTTGCTTTCAGTTTTATATCCCACATATCAGGGAAATCATGTGGTTCTCAACTTTTTCTGACTTATTTTGCTTAATATGATTACCTTGAGATCTATCTCTGTTGTCCCAAATGACAGTACTTCATCTCTTCTTATGGCTGGGTAATTTTTTATTGTGTTTCTGTACCATATCTTCTTTATCCACTTGTCTGTCAAAGCACTCTGGTTATTTCTATGTTTTGGCCACTGTAAATAATGCTGCAATGAACATTGGGGTACATTATCTTAATGAATAAATGTTTTCAATTTTTCAGAGTAGACACCCAGAAGAGGGATTACTGGGTCATATGGTAATTCTTTTCCTAAATTTGAGGAACCTCCATCCTGTTTTCCATAGTGACTATACCAATTTACATTCCCATCAGCAGTGTATGAGCGTTCCTTTTTCCCCACAACCTCTCCAACACCTATTATTGTTTTGTTGATAATAGTCATTCTTATAGGTATGAGGTGGTGTCTCATTGTGGTTTTGATTTGCATTTCCATAATAGGTAGTTAAGTTGAGCATCTTTACATATGTCTGTCATTTGTTTGTATGTCTTCTTGAAAGAAGTGTCTGTTTAGGTCTTTTAACCATTTTTAAATGTACAATTTATTACATTTAGTGCATTCCCATTGTCGCACAACAATCACCATTATCTTTTTCATCATCCCAAACCTAAACCCTGTACCCATTAAACAATAACTCTCCATTCTTCCTTTCTCTGTTCCCTGGTAACCACTGTTCTACTTTCCATCTTTTTGAATTTCAACATTCTAGGTTCCTCATATAAGTAAATCACACAATATTTGCCATTTTCTGTAATTTATGTTACCTGGCATGTTTTCAAGGTTCATATATATTGTAGCAAGTATCAGAAAGTCATTCCTTATGAATAATATTCCATTGTATGTGTATGCCATATTTTGTTAATCTGTTCATCTGTTGATGGACATGTGTTATTTCCACCTTTGGCCATTGTGGGTAAAGCTGCTTTGGTGTACAAATATCTGTTTGTGTCCCTGCTTTCAATTCCCTTTGGATATAAACATAGAAGCAGAGTCACTGGAACATATAGTAATTTGAAGTTTAATTTTTTGAAGACATAATGTTTTCCACAGTGGTTGTGCCAACATTTGTTCTTTTATATTTAAAATATACATACATGTGTGTGTATGCCAGTTTAATCTTGTGAAGTAGTATACAAAGGATCCCTTCTCAATTGAACAATTTGGAAATATTTTAATCTTATTTTACAATTATTTATATTTTTAAATAAGTTATTGTAGTCTGTCTAGAGATTATTGAGTAATTTTCTACCAATCTGAAACTACTACATTATTTGGGGATAAATTTTTTTGCTTAGACTCACTTTTTTAGTACTCCACCTATTTTATAATAAATCCTTGATAAAGGTTAGTTGGATATTCACTACATTCCTACATTATTCATTGCAAATTGGTCTCATTTTGATACTTGAAATGTTAGGCAATGTAGTATGGTAACTGTGGCAGAATTTCTTTAAAATCATGTGATTTTTGTTCATTATTCTAATAGAAGCAATTTTAATTAAACTTTTACTCAGTTTTGGTTTCTTCTAAATAGCACATATTTATTTTTTTTAGCTGACATTGGGATATTTATATATTTATAGTAAATATTGAGTTTAATAGCTTATTATTTTGTAAATAGTACCATCTACTACTTGTATAATGAAGTAATTTTATGCATGTTAATTAAAATTTAAAATATCTTACTATATTGCTTAGTATTTTAAATATAAAATTATAAAAATTTTACTAAATTTGGTTGTTTTCTCTGTGACTTCTATTCACATTCTACACCATATTTAAATTTATGATATGAATCTTTGAAATTCATAAAACCATAAATTATAAATAGTTCATTAGATCTTCTTGACAGTCAGAAATAATTTAGTATTCAAATTGTGAACAACAGAGCACTTATCACAGGACTATGTATTCATTATCTCTTAGAAACATAAAAAAATGTTAAATATAATGCTTTCTCTGCAGTCAATAAGTTGACTATTATGACCATACAAAGTAAAAATTCTAACTCATTAATTTCATATTTGAACATATAAAAATTAGATAGTATACTTCTTTTCTTAAAAGTTCTAAATATTTCCAGAATGGCATTAAAAAAATAACAGCATGAATTCATTATAATATATATCAAAAGTGAGTGCATTAATTATAGAAAATATAATACTATAGTTTTTATATTGACAAATGACTGATATGTCATTAAGATTTCAATTTATGAGTAAAGTGAAAGAAAGCTTAAATCATCAATTTGTCAAATTTAAGAGTGCTCAAATGTAAATAAATTAATTTTAAAAATAGGGATTGAAGTTAACATTTAGAGATCCTTGAGTTTAAGCATATGGTGAGCTAATAATATTTGTAGCAGATTGCATATTTATCCATTTGTCAAAGTTGTTTCAGCTGAATTGATGTTTATAGTTGACTCAATAATGTAATAGAATCACTGTGTACTTGCAGATGCACAGAAACTTGGTCTTTCCATAGCTCAATGATAGGAATAAAATTAAAAATTTTTAGTTGTATATGATAAAAACTATGGGATTAAAGTTTTTTTGCTATTATTTGGCTGGGGCTTCATTCTAGTTTTCTGTTTTGTTTTGTTTATCTTTCACATATTTGTGTTCCAGCAACATTTGTAGAAAAGACTGTTTTTTCTCTACTAAAATGGCTTAGAAGTTTCATTGCAAATCAGTTGACATATATTTTTATTTGTCTTTCTGGAGTATTCCATTGATGTATGTGCCTATGCTTATGCTAATACCACATTTTCCTTTTTATTAAATCATGAAATCAAGTAATGTTAGTTCTCAAAATTTATTCTTTTGGAAATTATCAGCTATTCTAGGCTCTTTCATTTTCTATGTTAAGTTTTAAATAAGCTTGTCAAGTTCTACAAACATTTTGCAAGATTTACACTGTGATTGCAAGGAATTGGCAGGTAAATTTGAAGAGAACTGGCATATTCTTATATATAAACATAATATGTCTCTATATAGTTAGTTATTCGTCGATATTTTTATTTGATTTTAGATATTTTACACATTTATTAGATTTATCCCTGAATGTTTTAATTTTGGACATGCTATTGTACCTTGTAAATTATTTTAGGTGTGTTTTATTTTAATTTCTAATTATTTCTAGTAATTCATTATGTTTCTAAAGTTCTTTAAGTGTTATGCATCCATTTTAATTTACTTCATAATATTTTCTAGAGGAACTTACTCTTTGACCTATACTTCTTTTAAGAAGTATATTGCTTAGTTTCCACGTGTTTGGAGATTTTCTAGATATATTCCTGAGACGGATTTTGAGTTTAATTTCACTATTGTCAGAGAACATACTTTAAATCATTTTGATTTGTTGATATTTGTTGACATATCTCGAAGACAGTTATATGTGCACTTGAATGTCTATTCTACTGTTAGTGGGGTGCTATATAAACAGGAATTAAGTATTTTAGTTGACAGGCTTATTAGATCTTCTTCATTTTAGCCAATTATCTGTCAACTCATTCTATCAATTACTGAGAGAAAATTGTTGCCATCTACAACTATAATTGTGATATTTTCTAGTTACTTTAGTTCTGTCAGTTTTTATTTGATGTATTTTAAAGATGGATGTGGTATAATTGCATTTTTTCTATTTTCTTTTTTAAATTATTACAAGTAAACAGTGAAAAAAATATGTGTATGAATATTTTAATGGATGTATGACATTTAGAAGTGACATGTATTTTATAATAATAATTTAAAGGACAAAGGTGGGAACAAAGATATGTTGGAGAAAGTAAAAGACACCAAATGGTAACTCAGATACACAGGAAGAGATGAAGAAATAAATAAAAAAGTTAAATGAATATATATATATATATATATATATATATATATATGTATGTATGTATGTATGTATATGTATACACACACACACACATATATATGTTATTCTTTCCTCTCAGGTTTCAGAAATCATAATAGCATACAGAGTAATAATTTATAAAATGTATTTTTTGCAGCATATATAAATATATGTATAAGGATAATGACAAAATTTGAGATAAGTGGAGCTGTATAGGAATTAGATTTTTATATTATACTGCATAAGCCAGTATAAATCTAAAGTAGATTCTGATAAGTATAGATATATATTATAAACCATAGAGAAATCATTAATAACTCAAAAATTAAAATTTAAATTTTATTAAAATAATTAAAATGTTGTAATACCAGAGGAGACACTGAAGGAGAAATAGTGGAACAAAAAGGGACATCAACTACATAGAAAACAAAAGCATAATGCCATATGTAAGCACAGCTATATCAATTATACCATTGTGAATGGATTACAAACTTTAATGAAAAGGCAGAGATTTTCATATTAGATTAAAGGGAAAGAAAAATATCAAACTACATGCTGTTTATAGGAGACACACTTAAATCCAAAGACACAAATTGTTTTGAAAATGAAAGGATAGAAAGAAATATATGACATAAAGAATAACTATAGGGAGCTGAAATGACTATACTTTTGGATGAAATAAATCATAAAATAAAAAGCGTTACTAATGGACCACATTTGTAATAATGAATGTGTAAATCCATCAGGAAGATATAACAATTATAACCATGGGTGAGCCAAAATACATGAAGCAAATATTAATAGAATTAAATGGAAAATAAATAATTTATCAATAATAGCTCTAGGTGTCACTATTGCAAGTTCAATAATTAGTAGAGTAACTAGGCAAAAGATCAGCAAAAACATAAGAGATCTTACACTATAAATCATTTAGATATCTATAGAACACTCCACCTAACAACAGCACAATGCATATTCTATTCAAGTATATATGGAACATTCTCTGAGATAGACCATATGTGAGGCCATTAAACAAGCCTCAATAAGTTTAAAAAGATTGAAATCATGCAAAATGTGTTCTCTGACTATACTCTATGGTCTTCTCTCACTAGTTCCATTTAGTATTTACTGGAGTTTATAGCCAGGAAAATTTGTCAGGAAAAAAAAAATGCTTCTAGATACAAAAGAATAAAATAAAACTATTTATCTTAGCAGATAATATGATCTTATATACAGAAAGAATTCTACTGGTGGCAGGGGGGACAAATGAACTGGTAAATGAATACAGCAAAGATAAAGGATACAAAATCAATGTAAACATATCAATTGTATTTGTGTACACTAGCAATGAACATTCTAAAAATAAAATTAATCAAATAGTTTTATTTAAAATAGGTTCAATAAAAGACAATATTTATGTTTAAATTTAACAAAAGAAGTGCAAGACATGTAAATTGAAAACAAAAAAAAACACATTTGAAGGATATTTAAAAAGTTCTAAAAATGGTCATGGATTAGAAGAGTTAATATTGATAAAATGGCAGTAATCCCTAAATTGACCTACAGATTCACTGAAATTTCTATAGATATTTCAGTAGAAGTATCTGCAGAAATTAACAATGTAGTCCTAAAATTTATATGAAGATTCAAGTGTCCCAGAAGAGGCAAAACAATTAAGCTGAGGATGAAAAAATGATAGAGGAATTCTAGACAGAGATGGGCAGAAGCATGTAAGTAAAATGATTAACATCTGACTGCCCTGTTGTAGAAACTCTAAGAACCCTGAGAAATGAAGTCAGTCCAATTCTTTGTTAATATATTTACCTTGATTAAATTTATCTGTTTTCTTTTGTTAGAAAAATACAATATACAAACTGGTGAAGATCATAATTAAAAGAGGGGGTAAGTTTTTAGCATTTGAAAATATAGCATTAAATTCATAATTATAGTATAGCAATATTATGAAATACTCTGCAGCTGCTGTTAAAACGAGTTAAGGATCTGTTTACTGTCATAGAGCCATATCAATTTCTTTGACTAATGAAAGCAAATAAATAATAAATATGAATAGTATAAAACCTTGTTTTATTTTATCTGTTTTATTATACCTGTAGATAACTGGGAGATATTAATATACATACATTCATATGTACATTTATTCCTATATGTAATGCCAACAACTAGCTATACACATACAGAAAGGAGAAGCAGAGAACAATAAACCATCATTGTCCTTACAGAGTGGTTTGAGGAAGAAAGCATGAAATAATAGTTTTATAAATTTATATATTGTTCAAATGTTTATGATGGCCATCTATTTTATGTGCTCTAAATGATCAGTTCTTCTGTTAATTTCTGGATGCTCAATCTAGTAAGTATAATTACAATTATTATTATTTTTAAATAACAGCACCTTTAAAGCAATAAATCATACAAATTTGAAGCAGATATAATTTCTATTATTTGGTTAAGCACAAAAATATATCTAAAGTAAAACAAATAATGAAGCTTTTTTAATTAAAGAAAAATTTCTGTAGCATTATTATTTCAATAAGAAGTACCTTTGAGTTAAACTTTACAATAGGTATTTCTCAATAAGGTTATAAATCATATGAATTGAGAACCTGCTGTTTTAAGATTGATTAGGCCTTATAAAAATACCATGAATTGTATTGCTATCAAACAGATTACAGTATTTGGGAGCAAATATAAAACCATAAATATAAAAGGTAACTAAAATTTCAAGTATTATTTCTGTTAAACAATATAATCAAAGATATTATTTAGATAGTCAAAAAATTCTCATGGCATTGAAGCTAAGCATTGAGAGTAATTATGTAAAATATGTGACAATTTCTAATGAGAAAAACAATGTAAGCACATATGCAGAGTTTGAAATTCACATGCTCTTTAAGGCAACAGAGAACAATCTAGTCTCAAGTAATATGTGTTAAAAGAGAATGATATCAAGTTGTGAGGGCCATTGCTCTGACTGGAAAGCGGGTTGCATATCCTTTAAGGAGTGAAAAGACATGGGTGAATCCTGGGCAAGGAGGCAATGTGCTGGAAGGAGTACTTTAAAAATTAATGTGTTATAGAATGACTTCTTAGATAATATCTAATAAATGCTGTTTCCGAGGAGGGAAACATCAGTAAACATACTAAAATTTCTAATTAGGAAAATTTATCTTTCATCAACTTGATCACTGAAAGCTGTCAATAGTGCATGTGAAAACTATGGGGTGAGATAATTTATTCTTATCTGGGTGAGAGACAGTTTAAGAAAACTAAAAACCAGAAATCTGAAAACAGAAAAAAAGCTGAGCTGTAGAAGTCATACCACATTAAGTAGATCAGGAGACAGGAAAAATAGACAAATATCAAGAGGATACTCCTAACAAATGAAAGTCAATCAACAGGACAAACTGAACAAACAAACAGGAAGGAGTTTGGTTAATCTTTAAAAAGCAGAAGACAGGAAAAACAAATAGAATTCATTACTGATACTGGTTTGCAAAAAGCTTTGATAAAAACACAAACAACTTTTTACCTCTTATAAATAAATTAGTTTCAGATTGGATTATTTTAGTCAACTGGGAAGCAAGTAAGTATATACCTGATTGAAGTGGTGGAAATGCAGGGCAAGTTTCTAATATTCTTTAAATCCTACAGTAAAATAAGAACTTGCAAAACTACTCTAGTTCAGAAAAGCAGAATATTTATATAGGAAACATAGTATCTGCTGTCAGATATTTTAATGGTCAGTTAATTTTTATTGAATCTAATTAGAACATTTATAAATTATAAATGCCTTTTCCAGAAACCAAATGCTACATTAAAAGATGCAAATTGTTTCTACCTTTGAAAACATCAAAGAAAGTCAGATGAATTACTGCTAAATGGACGTAGGCAAGTCTTAAAAGATGGAAGCTACATTCAGAGCCTACACTAAGAAATGCCATTTGCAAAGAGAATTAATCTATGTTGCTGAATTCTTGTTACATACAATGATAAGTAGGACTAGATTCTACTGTGACAGTTTTCATCTTCAAAGCGCTCTGTATTCATTAACTAGGAGTCATTAAGGTTAAATTTTGTAGTAATGTCATATTTGCTAGCCAATAAGCAGAATAAAGTTCACTATAATGAATGTTAACTCTAGACCAGTTTCTACAACTGTCAATATTTTTGACTCTACTTAACGCTTTAGATCATTAGATTTTTTTTTTTCTTAAAACTGAAATATCTCAAATTACATTTCTGTCAATTCTTCATTGTATTTTATTTAGATAATCGTGTTTTTTAAAAAATACATAATAAATGCACTTTCCAGCATGTTTTAACACAGTAGAAATAAAGCTTCTAAAAAGATTTTTAGAGTAGCTTCTGTAGAATTTTAAAAGCTTATTTCTAAGGAAGACCCAACATGTTAACTAGAGGAAAATATTTTGAGAGAACAGAAATATTCCAAAACTACTTTCACCTTTACCTTTTAATAAAAAAAAAAAAAACAGATTGGAATATATAATTTCAAATTCTATACAGATGTGAAGTTTAATGAATGAATGAAATCAAATAATTCTAATAACTCAAAAGATAATTTTTTAATGTTTTAGGCAAAGATAACCTCAATCTTTTAAGCAATATAAAATCAAATTATTGGTGTATATCTCTTTAATGGAGCAGTCATACATTTTATAAAACTTTGAATATGTTTGACGTTAAGATGTCAGTAATTTGGAAATTGGTATAAAATATTTTGTTTCATAATACTTCTTATATAATATCTATTGGTATCTTTCATTTGAAATACAAATTACTTTTTCAATCACACATATAATCTCTCCACTAGAAACATAGTGGCTTATATAATCAATAAATTACTTAATCAACATTATTAGATTGACTCAGAAATTATGGTTATTAGAAATAAGAAACAAAATGCAAAGGGATCGGATGTGAAGTGGATATATTCTGATTCTGTAGAAATGTTGCATGCATAATATAAAATTTAAAGACACAAATTAATTCACTTGATTATTAGTTTAAATTTAAACAGAGTAGGTCTTTGGCATTTGTAATAGACCTATCATGAAACTTTATCAAATACTCAAGTTTTTCTGTGGCACTAAAATATAAATGATAATAAATTTTCTCATATAATTCATGGGTCTTCATAATTTGATTCCATGTAATAAATGCTATCTGTAAAGCCACATACTTAAACTGCGATTAACTTAGTTCACCAACTTGCTATATGACTCATGTACATGCATCAGGCTTTAAGTAAAATTATTTCAGATTCTGGTAATTTATTCCCTTTATTGACAGGGTTTTGTTGTATCACAATTTTAGCAAAGACAAATCATTCATATATTCATGTATGTATGTATATAAATATACATTTTTTATATAATTAAATCTACTTATATAATTATATTGATGAGGTTGAGTTTGTATTATGAAGAAGTGAGAGGCATGTGTTTTTAAAGGGATTTGCCTGGTTTTACATGTGACAAAAGCAGAATCAAAGCCATTGTAATAGTAAAAATACTTTAAAGAACACTTTATAATTTTTGTGGTATCTTTTGCACATATTAGCTCAACAAATGATATGTGGTGGATGGATAGCAGAGTTTTGATTGGCTGAAGCAGAGTAGGTGGTTAGGGGTGAAATAAGAAATGAGGTTGGAATATTTATTAGAATTTATAATACAAAAGCGATGGCTTATGTTTTTACTGAAAAAATATATGTGGACACATTTTAATGTTTTAGATTCAAGATTATCTCAAATTCACATGTTTTAGTTGTTGAAAATAAAGATGGTAGTAAATCACGATTTTTTCTTTTCATCATGCCCTTCTGACAAGTCAAGGGACCGATAAAATACTTTCATGAATATGCAGAATTTTTTAAGTCTAAAGCTATAGGTTATATGGTACCTATACTGTATCTCATATATATCATGAGATTTAATATGTCAAAAATGACCCCAATTATTTAAATAATTGAAATGATAAAACTGTTGATGTATTGTTCTTTAATGAAGCATAAGTTTCATGACATTCTGAATACATTAGACTTTATAAATTCAGCAATTTAGAAATTGGTATATGTTTTCTATAATTCTTATGTAATATCAATTGTCATATTGAATATTTATATGAAATCATATTTCCATAATTAATATTATAATGTAAATGTGTTTTAATAAATAAAAGAGTCAATATGAGAAATAAGGACATTTTTTAAAAAGAAGACGCAAAGGAATAGATATAAAAAAAATACCCAATTTAGTGATTGGAAAGTATAGAAATTAAAATCATTGTCAAAAATATTTATGTCTGATTTTCAAAAAAATAAATAGAAAACAGTAAACATTGTGTTAAAGGGAAAAGTAGAAAAGCAGTGTCTAGAGGTATACTTAATAAATTTGATTTCTAATATGTTTATTTTCATTTTTTGATAAATTTCAAGATGGTTATTTTCTACATGTTTAAGAATGTAAAATGTGAAAATTTCAAAACTTAGGTTTAGAAAGTTGATTCTTCCTTCCTTCAAGTTGTGGAGTGATCATCAGATGAAGTCTGATGAGAGAAAATAATATAAAATTTCCCTTTTGATTTCTTTTAACATGGTTTAGAGAATTTTGCAGTGATTAAAGGTAAAAGTGAAAACATAAGAAACAAAAAAGAAAGTCGTGTTTTCAAATTAAAAAAGAAAAAATAAAAACCTTTCAATCAGGAAGCTATTTCAAATGAATATTAGCCCTGACCTTACAGCATTTCATTTCACTAAGAAAAATCATCAAAATTAGAATAGTCATTTGCAAAATTGAATTAGTGGCCATGTTATGAAATTCATGATATAACATCTGGGATTTCATTTTTCAGAACTGAAAATGGAGGTCCTAGAGACTAAATTGGGCATTTTGTTTACTTTTATCCAATTAAGAGAAAAACTGAATGAGCTATTAATTG
Source organism: Cynopterus sphinx (assembly GCA_030015415.1). NCBI lineage: Eukaryota > Metazoa > Chordata > Mammalia > Chiroptera > Pteropodidae > Cynopterus > Cynopterus sphinx. The sequence goes on along the minus strand of CM057389.1, from coordinate 17,391,978 downwards.
AAAATAACCTTTTGGAGAAAAAGTCAAACAAAAATCATATGAAACTGCTACAGAGAAAGAAGCAGAGTCTTAATGATGAATATGGACTCAACAGGATGACAGTGACCCAGCTAGGAAACCCACCATACTATAAGCACCTTAAGAATAGGAGCTGCCTGAACAAAATAGATAATCAATAAAAACTACTAATATAATTTGATTGATAAAAATTTAGTGGTGACAGTTTGTTTGAAAGTTGAGATTAGATAATTTACATTTTTCACTAATTGCAAGTTTGTTTATTGATTATAAATATTCACTCTCCTTAATATAATTAGTTCCTGTGGTGAGAATTCGCTTCTTAGAAAATATCTTCACTGATTCCTTTGAAAACACTTCTAAAGAAAAGACAAAAATGCCTAATAAGATGTTAATAAGTGATTAAGATTTCTTTAAGAAACTTCAAACCCCTACTGCAAGCTCTTCCATGGGGGTTCTTACACAAATTGTCCCATAGGGAGATTAATTCAAATGAAGCTTTTATCGCCCAGCACACAAACCTCAGCAATTTTGCTTCCTGAAACTCTGTTATTAATATCTGCTTTATCTCATTATAGCCATAGTTTTCAACATTGGCTGTACATTATAATTAACTGGGAAGTTTGAGAAAGATACTGATGTTTGGACCCTATAACTAGAGAGAAGCCCAAGTATTAGGAATCAAACATTCCCTCAGTAACTCTTAAACATGGCCAGGGTGAAGTATCACTGTTGCAAAAGTCTCGTTTTAGCTCATTATACATTCAGGAAAAACCTACTAATGCATATTTAAAATTTGTTTTTATGAAGGTTCTATTATTTATCCATTATGAAGACAATTATTAATTATCACCGTATCTAGTGTTTACACCATGAATTATTAAGATCGTTAGCATTCAAGTTTGTATTAGTCATTATTCATAATTCCCTATATTAACCCTTCACTACATTTGCAATATTTTTGACCAGGAAAGCACCATAGCTCAGAAAACTTAATAAAGTAAGCCTGAGATAGCTGTTCATAGAAGGCATGCTCATGAGTTCAGTCTTTGACTCTGTCTGGAAACTTGACTGGTTACCAGTTCCCTGAATTGAAATAAAAGTTTCCATAAATGGTGAGCAGATTGTTGTGCTTAAAATGTGCAAGAAATAAGAAAAAAAGAAAAAAAAAGTGGTTGCTGTGGAATAGCTGCTATCCTTTTGGGAGTCTAGAATTTTGATACATGACCAGCCACCAATAACAAGCTTTCCTGATAGACAGTCCTTCAAGCACTTTGTCACAATTTGTTGCTGGAGGAATTAAGGGTGTCCTGTGTGACTCTATGGATGAAGAGTCTTGGAAGCTTCTGTCCTCCGGACTTCATCTAGGCCCCTTTTCTGTTTGCTGCTTTTAATAAATATTAGCCACAAGTACAATTATATGCTGAATTCTGTGTCTATTTAGCAAAACTCCAAATCTGGGGTGGTCATTGGGACCCCTCACACAAGTGTTTTGACAGCATTTAACACAGAAAGCTAAACTATGTACAATTTATTCTTTTTAATGGGGTTTAAGGAATATGGACAGAAATTGCCACGAATAACTTTCAACTCTGATTGAAAATCCAAAGTCTTTTTCTGTTTCGGGTTATCTCATTTTTAACTGAGAATTATTTTTACATTATTTAACTTGACTTATCAATTGTATATTTTTTGTCACATAATTTAGCAAGAACTAATATATAATGAGATTTACATTAGGGCAAGCAGCTCATTATTAACCATGAAGAAATCAGTTTATTATACCCACATATGGGGATGAAAGTCAGTGCCATACACATCAACTGTAATATGACCATCATAGCTTATAAGTAAATCCTGGTACTTGAGAAGAGAAAAAAAATAGCAAAATATGAAAGTACAATATTCCATGTGCTTCTAAGACCAAAGCTGATAATGCTTAAAGTTGAGAGAGTCCTTTATGTTGTTAATATGAGTCAATTTAAGGCAGTGTTACTTACTCAAGCCTGTGTGTGCACAGTGACAAGAAAGATGAATCAAATATTCTTATGAAAATTAAAGCACATTATTATATACTTAAGAACAGTATAAGATTTTAACAATCTCCACCAAGTTATTAAAAATCAAAAAAATGTATTTTTACAACACAAGTGGATAAGTATTTTTTTTCTTGCTCTAGGCATTTCCTAATATTTAGTTATAAGTACAGCTACTTATATTTGATGTTCAAGTTCTTCTAAGAGATTTAATATAGCTTTAAAAACTTTAATATTACCCACTGCTTATAAAATATGGCCTAAACCATCTATACCTTCATTATCTTTCTCCAACTTATATTCTTGGCCTATCTTCCATAAAACTGTCCTCATTATATTAGCTGTGTAACTCTATAATACAAGACTTCTATTTTGACATAAAATGGCTTAACCCCTGAATAAATGAGTTCTGAGAACTTATTATTAACTAACCATTGTATAAATGATACTGTATTATTTATAGCCGTAATTATATTTAATCATAATAACTTTATAGCATTAGCTCTAGCATTATTCAGGTAATATTTAAAAAGAAATTAAAATGAAAAAATATTTAAATCTAGGTGTATCTCAATCTAAAATCTAATCTTAAACACTATGTTACTGACTTTTACAAGATTTTTACAAGATTTTTAATAACATTTTATTAATTATTATTTTTTTATATAAATATATTTTGCTTCACCAAACAAATTGTAAGATCTTTGTTCATAAAATTGTGTCATGGACTGGGCATTATTTTGTAATTCCCATAAATCATGGAGAAGTGGTGTCTCTGTGTGTATGTGTGTAGATGAGAGAGAGAGAGAGAGAGAGAGAGAGAGAGAGAGAGAGAGAGAGAAGCAAACAGGAAAAAATCATCTAATAATGAAAAATTCTACAATTCGTTAGAAAAAAAGAGTAAAGTACAGGAAAGAATAAGAAGTCAAATAATAATACGGAAATGACTTTTTAAGTAAACATTAATCTCAGGACTAATGAATATAAAATCTATTAAAGTAAAAAAAAGAAGCATAATTATTGGATTAAATAGATTGAGCCTCCCCAAAAGTAAATATCTGTTCCCTTCAAACAATAGAATTAATGATAAAAGGATCCAGATTCGAGAAACATTTTTTATATTTCAAGAATATCAGAACTAAAAAGTAATAGATTAGAATGTGTAAGAAAATATGATAATCATGAAAAATAATGCACATTATTATGCAAATTGGGTTGTTTTGTGGTTACACCAATTAGATAACCATGCTTGGGACTGCAACAAATATTACTGCCACCCATTCGATGCCAACAGAAGTCCCCAGTCTAGGGTGTGATAAAAGGAGAGGCTTCATTAAGGTCAACAGTATTCAAACTGTGGAAACACAGCTATGAGGAAACAAAAAGGGCACTCTCCAGAGAAAAAGGGATAGCCTGCTTATATAGAGAAAGTATCCTTCCGCCCTCATTCCTGACTGGTCTATTTTTATGCAAATGAAGGATCCAAATTTGCAAAATTCCTTACAAATTGCACTGTCCTAATTGGTCAGATTTGCACATTCTGATTGATCATTATGGAGCTTCTCTGTTTGAACAGTAAAGATGCAGATGTGGATATAGCTTCACAGCTCTGATTGGACAGGTCTCAAGCCATTGGTCAAAATATGATTCAAGGAATTTTTTTATGAGGGTTCGCTTACACCATAGGAATGTGTGGCAGATGGTTGGCAGCCCAGTCTGTGGCTTTTCCCTGAAATGCAGTGTTCATGAAAGCTCCTATGTAAACAATGGCTGCTAGACTCTGATCATGAATTTGGGCCCAGTTAACCATAAGGAGTTCTTTTTGACAGGTATTTTCCTTCTCGGGGTCAAAAAGACAAATTCTGTCATATGGTATGAATTAAATAATAGGTTTATCTGCAAAAACTTACAGGCCAAATTTACAGTAAGGACAGAGAAGGCATGTGTTGCCCAATTTATTATTTCCACAGAAGAGCTAGAGACCTCTGTTAAACTTACACTATGGATTTGTACTCAAGGGAGAGATACTGCATCCTCTCTGCCATCTCAGTCACTTCTGAACAGTTCTTTCTAGGAAATTAGTCCTTAAAAGAAAAAGGCCAAGCAGGCCAGATTTGATAATCAATCATGAAACTAAAATAATTTACCTGGATCTTAAAATATTTTAATATTAGTAAGTGCCACTTCTGTAGTATTTTAGAATACTTTGCTTATTGCCTCTTAGGTAGCATTTAAGAAGGCAACACTCACTGGTCTATAAGTAAGATAGTTTAGTCAGAACTATAAAAACAAAGAAAAACAAAACAAAAAATCCAAAATCAATACTTAATTATTTTATTTTTAAAGTAAATTTTGGAAACTTGTGACAGAAAAAAGTAATATTAAGAGATAGATATAAGAACCTGAGCCTTTTAGAGGTCTTGACTCTCATAGCTTCCAAAATCTCAAAATCGGTTAAAGGCAAAATTTCTTACTTTCTAAGAAATTGTAATAGACTGAGGTAAAAAAAACTTAGATAATAAAGCAATGTGGCTTAAGGTTGCCTGGGTTTGAAAGAAAGGAAAATGCAACCTGTGCCATATCTGGAAAATGAGATATGTTTGGGAATTCAACAGCAAATATTTTAAATTTAATTGGAATCCCAGATGTCAATGAACCATGCACAGTTCCTGTCATCAATTGTATCTCCCAAAACCCCATTCCCTGGTAGCTACCATTTTACTTTGTTTTTTTACAATTTTGACATTTTTAGAGTCCACATGTAAGTGATACTTTATAGTACTTTTCTTTCTCTGTCTGATTTATCTCACCATAATGTGCTTAAGGTCCATTCTTGTTGCAAATAGTAGGATATCCTTGTTCTTGTTGCTGAATAATATTTCTTTGTGTATGTGTACCACGTCTTTTTAATTCATTCATCAGTTAATGAACATTTGGGTCGTTTCCATATCTTGGCTATTGCAATTAACTTGAGTGTGTGTATAGTTCTTCAATATTCTGTTTCATTTCCTTTGAATATATACCCAGAAGTGAAATTGCTGTGTTATACAGCAATTAAAATTTTTTAAATTTATTTTTAATTTTCAGAAGACCCTAAACATTGCTTTCCATAGTAGTGGGACTAATATACTTCCCAATCAACAATGTATAAGGATTTCTTTTTTATTACATCCTTGCCAGCACTCATTTTTTGTCTTCTTGAAGTCAGCCATTCTAACAGTTGTGAGGTGATATACCATTGTAGCTTTTATTTGTTTCTCCCTGATGATTAGTAATGTTGATCATCTTTTCATGAGTCTCGTGGCCAATTTGATATCCCCTTTTGAAAAGCATCTATTTAATTATTCTGCTCATTTTTAAATCAGATTGTTTGTTTTTGTTATTAAGTTGAGATGGTCCTTTATATATTTTGGATAATCTTATCTGATATATAGTTTGCAAAATTGTCCTTCCATCTATAGCCTGCCAATTTATTTTGTTGATTATTTCTTTTGCTGTGCAAAATATTTTGAGTTTGATAAAGTTCTATTTGTTGATTTTTGCTTTTATTGTTTGTACTTTTGACATCATGTTCACAAAATTACTGTCAAGATAATAACAAATTTTATGTCAACATAACAATTTTCGTCTCAAACTTTTGAACCTCTGGTTCAAAATTTATAAAAAATTAATAAATTATAGTGTATCAACAAAATGACTTGTATATATTTACTATAGCAATTATAAAATTTATTTTAAAAGCAGCAATAATTGTGATAGGAATATTTGTGATATATAATTGTTAAAATAAGAATGCAAATTACTTATGCATTTGATGTAGATGATAATTACAAATTTGGAAAAAGTTATATACATGTAGAACTAACACCTACTTAGGAAAGTAACTTTGAATAATGGCATTATGAATATTATTTGTTATTGCTTATATATATTTATTTTTTAAGGAATTTTTTTGTTATTTTTAGAAACGTTTTCCCCATATTCTTCTCTTTTCCCCTCTGTTCCCTAACATACACTTGTGAAAGTTGATTAAGTCTATCAAAGTAAAGAATATAACAGGAAAACATATGCACATACATATATGTTTAAAAATTTATTCAAATAAACCTTGCACACATTTACTACTTTTGACTATATTTTAGTTAGGTGTAAAAAAGAAGATCTAACATTTCAAATATATTTTTTAAATTTAGGCAGTTGTATTTTATTTTTAAAATTGTGTAAGAGTTAGCTAGCTTCATAAATAATGGAAGATAATTTTAAAATTTTTATATATTTTAAAACCTATGTATCATATTTGTTTAGGTTACTGTTTGCAGGTATGTATGTAAAAATATGTGGTTGATGATCATTAACAGTGAGAGAGGCCAACTGAAAAAGATTTGACAATTAACCACTTAATTTTAGTAATGCTGATGGTTAAAGTTAAAAAAGTGAAATTTGGAAATACATGATTGCCATAGTTATATTTGATTAATTGTAAATTAGACATTTTTGAGATTAGGTAAGAGGAAGTACATGTCAGTATTTAAGATGATAAATGACTAGATATATTAAAGAAGTTATTTTCTTTAAACTTTTCTCAAATTTAACAATATTGCTTTAAGCATTGCTTTACAAAAATCTGAAACTGAATAAACACCCACAAATAAGCAAGTTTTTATATCTTCTCTAACAAGCAAAGAATGGATGCTATGAGCAGACTACTGACAATTTTATACACTAAATTTCTCATAAACACTGATTTTGTGGAGGCCACAGATGCAGTGTAAAACAAAAAAAAATTGTCAAAATAATCAGGTAGGATGAAAATTATATACAAACAGAAAATACTACCTGATGGAAAACTGAGCCTTTTAAACTAAAATATCCATATAAATTTACGCATATTCAAAAAATTCTGGGGATAATCACTTGTCATTGCACTTTATTTTGCTAGGAGAGACCTCACTGCAAATTGTTAGAAATCTAGAATGCAATTGTAGAAATGTTTGTGTCACTGATGGGGTAGTGTGAAATCCTGCATTGCCCCAGCTGAGTTGGAAAGGAGGAGGAGGTAGATATTGGGAGTATGGTGGATGGTGGCTTTGAGTTTTGTTGTTCCTTGTTTCCCCTCCACAGAGGCAGTATAGAATTACAGACTGGCAAGATTGAGAAAAAGACTTATTGAACGCACTTTTTGGAAGGAGACTGGCCACACTAAGAAAGGCTCTAGCCTTGTGGAATTTAGGAGATAAAGAGGTAGGATAATATACCCCAAAGAGAAGGGCAGGTTTCCAACCACCAAGGCTCTAATGAAACAGAAATGGGAAGGTCTCTTTATATTTGGGCCTTGATGGAGGGCCTAGATCATCTGTACATTAGGTCACCTTGACTGACAGTTGCCTGCTATATCACTTTTTGCTTAGTGCTCATGTGTTTACTAAGAATTTAGTCTTCCAGGCATCGTCATGAGAATAAAATGATGGTATAATGAGGCTGAGGTTAAGGGCAGTACTTTCTGCACAGGTATTTGTAGCTTGTTTAGCCAACAGCTTTTATGGCCTTTGTGCTCTAGAATTTGGGCTAATTTATAACCTTAAAAGAGAAGTATTTCTGGGAGATGCTTAAGGAAGGTTTTCAAGGGAAGTTTCTATGGTTACAGAGCTGGGCCTTGGCTCCTGTCGCTTATGCCTGACTAACTACCTAGCACTTGACACCTGATACATGGTATTTAATTACAAAATGTAAGTGGATAAATCACCCATACATTCACCAAAGTGTGCGTGTGGGTCTATCACCAAGTTACTTTATAAATTTGAAAAGAACTCCCAAAATAATGTAGTACATTTTCATCCAGAGTATAAATATAATTGAAAATTATCCCTTTTAAAAAACTGACAATCTTACAGAAGCAAGTGATGTTCAGATTTAAGGAAGCTAAATGTAAGAATATCAATAGACAAAACAGATAAGACTGCGTGGAGTTTTAGTGCTTAAGAGTAAGGACTAAGATCCAAGGTGGCGGTGCCCAGGGTGCACACAAGTTGGTCTTGTGGCAAATGCACCTCAGTCAGTGGAGCAGTAAAGTTGCCTCTGCACCTTTCCTGAGCACCTGGCAGCATGAGCCAAAGCCCAGAAGACCACCCTGAAAGGAGGCCATTAGGAAGAACCATGAATACTGAGCTTTACATCTGTTCACTGGCCATTCACTCAAGACAAAGTGAGTTTCCTGCATTTGTGGTTTATATTTGTAAAAAGTAAAAAAATAACAGAAGTAAAATGAATGAATCATCAAAGTAGTGATAAATAAAAGTTTATTCTGCACACATCAAAATGGCAGTTTGCAACCCTAGAGCCCTGAAATCAAAACACAGAAGCTCTGGGGTCTGTTGTTACAAAGCAGCTGAAATATTGAGAAAGCTGACTGGTTTTTCTTCACAGAGATTGGTTATAATCTTAGAATTTTCTTGGTTGATAAGAAATTGGTTAATGGTTACTTCATATTAATTCTGAAAAACAGTTTAAGTTGTGCTTATGACTGACAGAGGCATAAGCAAGAAATGATCCTGGTCAAATTAGTCTTGCAAAATAAGCTAAATTAAGTTTTGTTTGAATAACCAAATGGTTTTGTTCACTCAGGAAATTTTCAAGCTAGTTTCTGTTTTTAATTTTAAAATATTGATGGGACCAAATGAAAGAACACATGGAAAGATCTTGTGACGAAAAAGGAAGTGAAGAAATATGAAGTTAGAGCATATTGTTTCTTCTGTTCAGACTGGGCAGTGGGCGAAATGGGACTCTTTCTCCAGCATTGTGTACCTAAAGATTCACGTTAGCATAAAATGTAATTGAACCAACAACGAAGACTACATAAAATTAAAGAAAAAGAAAAAGTAAGTGACTGGAAATAGTGAGAAGGTTACTGCTAATTCCATTGTTTATTCAATTTTATCATAATGTTTGGGTTTTATTATTTTTCATATGTAAATATTGTACTCCCCATCCCCAATATTACTTATATTTGTTAATTACTAAAATAGCAGTCAGCTCTGATAGAAGCTATATAAAAAAGTGATAACTATATAGTTTTCAAATCTGTAAACTAAAATAGCAAATTTGGCCATATTAAAATTGATTATTTCTGGTTACCACATTTTATTACTACTTAAACTTTGAACTAATCTGCAGATGCTTTTCTAATTGTCTGTGTTATATTAATGTCACCCAGAGGTGAGGGTAACAGCTGTTGTTGAGTCTACATTGGAAAGAAATGGTTGTAATCACTTGACCAGATGGATATGAATAAAAGAACAATGTGGATAATCTTGGATGTGTAAAATCCAAAAGTACTGATGAACCCCATTAAGCAAGAAATTCCAAACTATAGAAAGTCTAAATGTAAAATAAAATAGAGAAGTAAGAGAAGTTAGACAAACATTTGGATTACTCAGTAAGAAACCAACAGGTGAAAATAATGAATTTTTATCTCACTTTTATAGTTTATTTGAGAAAGTGTTTTTTTTAATTAAATCATCTTATCATCATGACACAACTGTATCTACAGCAATCAAAATAATAAAACAGAAAACTAATTCTCTGTAGTTAAATCAAGTTTTATTTCACCTTCCTTAGCTTGCATAAAATTTATTTAGGTTACGAGAAATATAAACATTTCATTAGAATGCATATTAATTACATAGAAACCATGTTAACACACATATTTTAAGAAAACAAAGTTTACTCCACAGATAATATTTGTTCTCATTTATTTGTAATACCAAAGTGGTATTACAAAAATTAAATATAAATGGGATTAGATATAGCTAATCAACAAATGCACAAATGTTTTAGGCTTATTATGTAAAAGATGACATGGGATGCAAATAGTTCAACTTTTATCAGTGAATTTGTTATGGAAGAATAATGGGTTAAAAGCAGCTTTGATAAACAATTTAGAGTATGTTATTTTAAAATTATTAACAAATTTATCACATTTCTCTCTTTAAACTATATTTTATATCTGGTCATATAATTAGCTATCACATACTTTCTATATCGCATCTTCATCTTTACCTCTTTAATGGATTATTTTCTGTAGATCATATATATGCTTGAATTTTTACATTATTAAAAAATCTTTTGGTATTTCTTTGTCTTAGCTAAATTTATATCTATTTAGCTAATCAAACTTCTTTAGAAAGTATTTGTTGAAAATGTAAGAGATTACTACCTTTCCTTTTTAGTAAGTCATATATCCTTACAATTTGAAATTTGTTATCACCAACTAATACTTTCTCAGTGATTTTCTGGTACTCTACTTCACAATTTTATTGACTCTTCTGAAGTCTTTATCAAAGACATACTTCCTTTCTTTCAAAATTGCAAGTATTCTAAATGTGAATGACTCTCGTATTTGCATTGTATAACTTTGAAATCCAAAAGAACATAACAGCTTTCCCAATGTACCTAGTGAAAGTCTGCTTAGCTGTATTACATTTAGTAGGTGTTGTTTGACTCATATATGTATCTTTGCAACAGTCCTAGGGTGCCAAGGTCTTAGTGGAATGCTTTATATTCATTGGCCAGCTCTTGGCTATCTATCAACTCCAAAGACCAGTCGGTGCCACCACAACCACATGAAGATAATTTGAGGAGAAAAATTTACTGAAAAACCTAAACCTATACACAGAACTTTTTCTGTTGAGGAAGAGCCCTTCTTATTCCTTTAGCATTTTGTGTTTCCTATATTATAACAATAAAAACCAGTGTTTAGGTATGGTATTTGAAGTCTTATTCATTATGTTTTAGTTCTGGGGCAAGTTTAAAAAATATTTCGTGATACATTGTTCTCATTTAAAAAATGATGTATTCATCACATATTTCAAGATTTTTTGTTTTGTTTTGTTTTTGTTTTTGTTTCTGAGTAAAATAATAATGTGTGTAAAATGCTTAGGTTAATGACTGCCACATAGTAAATGATCAGAAAGTGCACACTATTCAGTATTAGCTTTTTGTAAGTTCTTTGAAAATAGGATCAATATCTGTGGCCATTATCTCAACACTTAGCATGGGCTTGAAAGAGAATAAGAGGTCAAGTCAGTTCTCATTATACAAATGTTAATGCCAATTCTTGATGCAATTGCTGTCAGCAGATTAGCCACTCTGGTCTAAAATATAATTTCGTATATGTCCTTGATTTCTTAATTTTCTTTGATGTTTCTCATCACTCAAACGATTAACTAATTCTTAATGATTCCCTCATATAATTGAATTTTTTTCTGTTCTTATTTCCACTAACACCAAACCAAGTTAGGTCAGTATTGACACTCATCTGTTCTATTGTCCCTAAATGGATTCCATATAACATTTTGTCTCACTTCCAATTTATTTAAAAGAAAAAAAAAAAGTCCAGATCTATCTTTCACAGCAAAAGCTGTTATCTTGCAAATCCCCTACCTAAAATCTTCAGTATATAAATCCCAAACCATTTATTCATTTAATACCATATATAACCTAGTTCTGTTCCATCTTTCCAGTAATATCTCCTGTTTAATTAAATAATACCCTCTGTTCCAGGTTCTTTTCTATCCATGGCCCCAAAATTTCAGTCTTTTCTATTTCTTGTTTATAATCATACTACTTTCTCAGACAGAAATTTCTTTCTCTTTTTGTACTGCATATTTTAAACTTATTCATCCTTCTAAAGCATGTGCAGAATCTACATATTCCAGAAAGCATTTTTTATCTATTTTTTTCCTCATAATTTATATAGCTACTTTATTTTTTCATAAAGAACATAATTTGAATTTTAGATATTTATGTACATAATTGATATTTATGACTCATGAAAATTCATTCATACTAATATATACTCATTTTCTTCATCTGTGTTTCTCCTCAAAGTATCTCCCCAAAGCAATGTTCACAGTAGTACTTGCTGAGTAAATACTAATCAAATTACCATTTATAAATATGATTTTTCTTTAATAATAAGGAACATATTTATATTAAGTATGCCTGGGGTGATTTTATCCTAAGCTAGATTTAACAAAATCATTAGAGTGTGAATAACACAGAAATGTCAAAACGTATTAAAGTCCCTTTCCAATTTTTTAATATTGGCAAAATATTCATAAGAAGATAGAAAAATGCTTGTATAATACTTAATGAAGTTCAACTTTGAGCAAATCAAATACTGGGTCAGATTGAACTTTTAACCCATACTAACTGCTATCAACTTATGCCAAAGAAAATTAGTGTTTCATTATTGCTTATAAGCCATTATTTCAAAGCTCAGAGTTTTCTGTAATTTTGCATATTGCTTTTGTTAAATATGTTGAAGGCCCTTAAAGACTTGGATATGCCACAAATGATCATAAAAGGAATGAGAATGTAATAACCTTTAATGACAAGAAAAGCTCATTATGCCTAAGTTTTACATTACCTTTTTATTCAGTTTTTAAAATTTCTTTTATTGCTTTGTTTTCTTTTTATGTGCAGTTTTATTCTTTATTCATTGTCATTGCATTTTTTCTTTTTTAAAATTTCTTCTCTTTTGACCCATTGTGTTAAACAATTATTGCAGAAGATAATTTGTCATCACTGCCATAATACGTCCAATTTTCTTTAACCCAGACCTGGCCATGGCTTGCTGTATTGCAAAGGAAACTACCTGAGGCTAATAAGAGGCACTGTCTGAGAAGTGTGACTGGATTATTATAGCTTTAATTATATCAGTCAAAATTCTTGGTGAATATTATTTGGAAAAGTATTCTTTAGTAGACAAAATGATATTCTTTACAAAAATCTTTGTTCAAGAATGTATTTCTATTATTGCTAAATATGAAAGCAAAGAAGTACAAGGAATGCAACCAAATTAAGTTAGACTTTTTCTACCGTAGTTTTAAATATTGCCATTGATAAGTACACCGCATCTCTTCTCAGTTATTCATCCCAATATTTGATTATATTTGTAGAATTTTCTTTACTTCCCTTTAGCTTATGCATATCTATGCAAGAAAGGAAGATAAAAATAGATTGGATAACTATATTTTTTAAAGCCACTACATAATTCCAGTATATTATTTAATAATTTAATGACCATTTTCATATCAGTTGTCTTTGGAATTCTTTCTAATAGAACTCACAGTGTTTTCAAAATTATTCTCTATTTGTAATCCTAAAGTAAAAACTAATGTAAATCTATTGGAATCAAACTAATGAGAGTTAAATAATAATCTAGTTAATAAACATTTACTTAAAATTTAGTTGCAAAAAGGCAGAAGCACTTGGATTTAGTACCTATGTTTAGTATTTACATATTTGTGTTTCTTAAAAAGACAAAGTAATTGGCACGATCTCTGATTCAAACACCCAGGGACTTGCACCATCAATGTCTTAACCTTTTTCACAGCTCCTTTACTATGGATATTTCCTTTAATAACCAAATGCTGTCATTTTTAATCAAACAAATATATTTATTCTTAATTCTTTTTATATTATTTTATATTATGCTTATTGTTTCATGGCATTTCACTTAAGGTCTATTTTTTAAAATTTTTTTGTATATATATTTTTATGATTACATATAATACCTGTTTTGTTCTTATAAATAGAATTGATAATCCTCAGTCATTTTAGGTGACATTTAGTTTAGTTTTTTCTATTTTTTTTCTACACCATTGCGAAGTTCAGTGAAAATATTCAGAAATGTGCAGAGCTTCAGAGGTATGTATAATAATATTTAATAAAAAAGTAGGTCTAATAAGATTCCCCAAGGGAGAAGAAATTTAGAATAGTGCATCAAACTATTTAATCAAAGAGTGACTAAAACTTTCTAAATATCATGAAAAGTAGTACTAAATTCAGAAATGTAGGAGGCTCAATGAATCCCAAACAGGAAAAACATAAAGTAAATACTCTGGTTCACATCATGATAAAATTGCTGAAAAAGAAATGTAAAGAAATATTTTCCAAATGACTGACAAGGGAGCATATTACATATTAGGAGCAAGAATAAAATAACTACACATTTTTCATTAAAATTAATGAAAGCCAAATAAACACCTAGAAAAACAGTGAAGAAATACAGTGAGGAGGGAGGAGAAGAAGAGGAGGAAAAGATTTATATTCTGGAACATTGTAGCTACTGAAAAATAACCTTCAAATTTGAAAGAAAAATAAAGACATTTCAAATATATAAAAATTTAAAGAATTCATCAACAAGAGATCTGCAATTCAAAAACGTTAGAAAATTCTTCAAGCTGAAATACAGTGATATAAAATTGAAACTCAAATTTACAAAAATAATTGAAAGCATAAGATATGTCAGATATGCAGGTAAATATAATAAATGAGTTTTTACATTTTTTGTCTGAGATTATTTTAAAGAATAGTAATTTTATGGAAATCTAAATTAAAAACACAGTATCACTTAAAATCACGTCAAAAGATTAAACACTTTGTTATACACTGAACAAATATGTAAGACTTGTATGCTGAAATTTATAAAATGACAGTGAAAGAAATTAAGATGACTGAAATATAAGTAAAGACCCTAACAATAAGTAATTGTTCATGAATTAGAAGACCCTATATAATAAAGTTGTCAAGTATCTCCAAACTGACATAGATTTTACGCAATTTCTATAAAGATTCCAGCAGTTTTTTTAAAATTCTTTTTATTACAAATATATAAGGTGACATTAGTTAATAAAATCAAAAAGGTTTCAAGTGTACAATTCAATAATACATCATATGTATATTGCACTGTGTGTTCACCAGCCAAAGTTAAATTTCCTTTTGCCACCAAATATTTGATTCCTCCCCACCCCCCACCTCTCGCCCCGCCGCTTACTCTATCTACCTCCTGCAGGGCTTTTTATTTTTTTGTTACTTTTTTTTTTTTTTTTTTTGCAAAATATATGCTTTTTCTAAAATCTTAATGGAAAGTTAGAGGCTCAAGAATACTAACATTTTCTGGAAAAAAAATGTAATAAAGTCAGAGGAATCACCCTACAGGAAAAATTAACAGACTTATCAAGCTTATTAAATAGCCGTAGCAATCAGAGTAGTATGGTGTTGAAGGAGGGATAAAAACAGAGATGAATGGAATAGACTAGAAAACTCACAAATAGGCCACACAACTAATTTTTGACAATGACACAAAAGCAATTCAATACAGAAAAAAATAACATTCTTAACAAATGGTGCTGGAACTCTTAGGATAGGCACCAAAACAAAATAAAGGAAAAATTGATAACCTAGACATTGTAAAAATTTAAAACTTCAAAAATATCTTAAGAGGATGCAAAGAGAAGCTGCAAACTGGGAGAAATTATTTTCTAATCACACTCTGACAGACTTGTATCTAGATCACAAAACAATTCTCAGAACTTAACAGTAAAAACAAACCATACAGAATATCTTTGCAAACTTGACATAAACCAAGATTCCATAAGGCAAACACAACACTATGAAAGAAAACTTAATAAATTAAACCTTAACAAAATTAGTAATTTCTGTTCACTTAAAAGCACTATTAAGGAAAAGAATATGCTGCAGACTGAAAAAAAATATTCATAATACATATTTCTAACAAAGAGCTTGTATCTAAATGTATGTAAACTCTTATAGCTCGATACAAAAGCATTCAACAATTCAAGAGAAAATTAAGAATATACTTGAAAAGATACTTTACCAAAGGGGATACATGAAAGACCAGTTAGCATACAAAATAGTGCTCAAAAACTTTAGTCATCTAGAAAATGAAAAGTAAAATCATGATGACTTACCCCCTCATACACGAGTTTAAATATATCACACAGTCTAGTTCGAGTTTAAATATATCAAACAGTCTAGTTTGAGCAAAGATGAAGAACAGTATGAACTCTTCAATATTTCTGATGGGAATGTAAAATGATGTAACACTTTTGGAAACTGGTAGTTTCCTACAAAAATAAGTGTTAATCTACCTTCTGGCCTAACAATTCTATTCCTAATTATTACCCAAAGGACATAAAAATATATATCCACAAAAATTTCATACAAGCATGTTCCATGGCATTTTACTCATATCGCCAAACGATGGAAATAATCCAAAGGCTGTTGACAGAGAACAGATTCATAGATTGAGTTATTTTTATAATGTAGAATGCTACTGAACAATAAAAAGGAATCATTGATATATTAAACAACATTAATGAATCTCAAAAAGCATGTCGAATGGAAAATGTGCTAAAACAGCACATATGCTGTGATTCCATTTATATGAAGTTCTTACATGGAAAAAATAGATAAATTCATTGTAATTGTAAGTAGAATGAGAGGATTTTTCATAGTGATAGAAATGTCTATATCTTAATTTTGTTGGGCTGATTGGATTACGTGTGTACATTAGTGTATGCATTTATCAAAATTCATAAAACTACACACATAAGCTATGTCCATTTCACTGTGTTTAATTATACCTAAATAAAAATAATAGAAATAATCTTACTATATTAGAGAATGGGAGAGAGAGATTTCACTGGAACAGAGAGGAGGACAAATAAGTGTAAATTGGTAGCATCCAAGAAGAAAATTAAATGCAAAGTTTAAAGGAGAAGATATATGTATAATTGCAGCATTAATTACTATGAAGACATAACTTTGGTTATGTGTTTCTTTTAGAATATGTATTAAATATGTTAGTTGGTGTATTTGCAATGTCTGAGTTTTGGGCATAATCACATTAGAACAAATAAAAATTAATGCATGATTAGGAAATTGGAAGTAGCAATATTAGATTATTATGGTATAAGAAAATTTGTACCTTGCAAATTGTATTGTATAATCACAATACTCTTTAGTGTATACAGCATGCTAAGATTGTGATGGAATTAATTTTGAACCTATAGTAATTTTATAAATCAGAGTGTATCATAATGATAGGGCTTCAGAAATGTATAATTTTCTTTCAAAGGCAAAACCAATTATCCCTACTGGAATGGAAAAGGAGTGGGAAAAGTTGATATTTATTTCTATATCTGTTTTTGCTCTTTAGTTTTACATTTCTTCTTAGTAAATTCATTCTAATTGATGATGACTGTCTACTTGTAAAAACTGAGATAATAGTTTGTTTTTAAGCTAGCAAATTTTAAAATGAGCATTCATAGGCAGCAGATGATATGACAATGCATGTGATTTTTAAATGCTCACATTCTTTGAATTAGCAGTTACACAGATAAAAGGAATATAAGCAGTTAATAAGAATATGTACATGTAGTATACCTTTGGTTTAGTAACAATGGTATTGTTAATGTAATTACTTAAAACACATGGCACAACATCTTTAGATTGCCTTTGAAAATACCTTACTTTATTCCAGAAAACACCATATAAACTTTCATCTGCTTTGCTTATATAGGTGTATAATCATTTATTGTCTTCATGGGGCAGGGAGATTGTATAGGGAAGGGGGAAAAATCTCATAGAAAATATCTAAATTCAATCAAGAATTCCACAACTTAATACATGTGGAACAGAATCCTTTGCTGATGTGAAGAAGATTACTTTGCAAAATAAGTCCAGCACTTTTAGAGAGATAAAGACTGATTCTCTGAGTGGTGCTCCCAGTAAGTGAAGAAGCTCAGTGAGAGAACTCAAGGTGGTCCAGCCAAAATTCTCTCAGGAAAGTACAAAAAGTGCCCCTTAAACAAAATCATAATGAAGGGTAGAATGAGTATGAGATAATGACCAGGCCTCAACACAGGGTCCCAAAGCAGAGTACACAGACTGCCATGAACGTGTACTGACTAATGGTGAGATGTTTTCATAATGCTCTGGTTCATTTAGGCTCTAGTTTGTTCTTGGGTTGATATTTGGTTCTGGACTGACCTTTTTTGAACTGTATTGCGACTTCCTGGAACCTTCAAGGAGTGGTCCAAAAGAGCTAAATGTGGAATACACTGTTAATGAAGGGCAACTGGAAGAAAAAAAAAAAATGAATGTAAAAGAAAATAATTAATGTCTGTATGTAGAGTCGGTTTTGTTTGAATAGAAAAACCAGTTATATTTGAGTTATAAAGAATTATTATGTAGAGTTATATTTGTATATCAATATAAAGTCTGAATAAGCCATATTTTACTACAGTAGTTAATGTATTTCTAGATCCCATATGCCGATATTTTATAAATTAGCACTTTAAGAAATTATGCCTTTGATTAGTTGTGATTTTCTTTTGTTTGTGATATTCTAGAAGGCTTTCAATCATTTTCCAGACTTTGGTGATATCAAAGCTTTCTCTAAAGATTTCCTGCAGACCAGTATTATGTTCCTACCACTCATGATTAGGCTCATGATTCAATATCTTGGGCTGCTTCCGACCTGATAAAACTCTTAGGATCTCTTTCTCACTTATCCTTATTCTATTGTTGTTACTGAGTTAGTCATACTTGCTTTTTTGGTTCCTCAAGGTATCATCCTAACTGCTGGAAAAGCAGAGTCATGCTCTAGTAGCTTCTACCTTTATGACCACTTTTCAATCATATATACACACGTGCACACACACACACACACACAAGTAAAGAGATATTATCTTTCATAAAACCACTTTGTTCCAAATTACACACTGTACATTAAGGGCTAAAGGGCCCACTATCTTCCTGGTGATGGTTGGAGTAAAATCACCCTGCCTAACATCTTTTTTTTTTCTTATTGTTTTCTATACAATTTAGATACCTCTGGTCATGCATTCTTGCTATAATTGTTGCTCCTTATAATTTCCCATGCTTCCTATGTCATAATGTTCTACACACACTCCTGGCTTTCAAACTGTGTTATTATGTAGTTTCTTTTATGAATATATTGTTTACTTTCCAGCTTTAAATAAAGCTCATCTCTCCAAAAGTATATCTCTTGCCATACATTTGAAAGTCATAGCTCATTTTTCACAAATCACGTTAAAAGATATGCTTAATACCTTCCTTGACTGCCAAAGACATTTCCAGAACATACATTTTTTTTTTACTGTGTTACAAGCAATCCCTAGATACAGTTTTCCCAGTACTCATTATATCATTTGCCACTATTCTTCACACCACCTCATTCACTTGCATTATGTTAGTATTGAATTTAAGACAGCAGTATGGTGGTTACCAGAGAAAAAAGAGGGTGAGAGGAGGTAGTAAAGGGTAAAGGGGGTCAAATACATGATGACAGAAGGAGACAATGCAATATACAAATGATGTATGATGTAATTGTACATTCAAAACCTATATAATTTTATTAACCAATGTTCCCAAATACATTTAATTTAAAAAATTAATACATTAAAAAACATACCATTTTCTAAATCTCTTTGAAGTTTACTGAAGTTTGTATAAATGTGATAAGACTCCTAAAAGCACCTAATTTATAAAATCAAACTTTACACTTCTCTACATAAAGAATAATTTTAACAGCATTTCTGCATTGAATTCATAAAAAAAAAGGATTGAATTGTATTAGTTCGAATAAACAGGAAAACAAATCAACATTATGATTGTGTTATAACTCTATAGGTAGTGTGATGTGTTGCAAATATTTATGGAACTAAAAACTGGGTTAGAAACTTTACAGAGTAAAAGGCAAATAGGAAGTAGTATAGGAAAGAAGTTTATTTCAATTGTTAATTTCCATTAAATAGGAGAAACAATTGAATTTATATAAACATAAAATATTGTTAAACATTCAAATTATACAAACTAAACACTAATTTTTACATACATTTTTAAATATTTCTTATTTATCCAGCATTTGTTTTATTTTGAATATGCCTTACCATTTAAAAAAATTGTAACAGGCTGTGCAAAATTTCTGCAGATAGTGTATCTTTAAAATGTTTGCTTTTTGATGTATTAGTTTTTCAGCTTGAGAGTAGTGACCGGCTAATGAATTCAGAAATCAATTTAGTGCATCATAATTAGAAGTTTAAAATGAAACAGAAAAGAAGGAAGTGAAATAAAATATAACCAAGTGGTAATTGTAAGTGATTGGCATAACGTTAGTATGTATGTTCTGTATTGCTATGTAAACGATGTTTCTTAAGTGTTGATCCTTTGGTGTCAACATATAAGCATTATTTAAAAAGTTTATTTAAGTAGACCCATTATGAGTCTAGAGATATGTAAGTAAAAATTAATTACCACTTTAGATCTTGAGTAAGCTATCTACAAGACCACTGGCAGTGTGAAAATTATCATCTGTTGTTTAGGAGCAGTATACATACCCCTAGTTTAGTAATTATATTTATTCATTTCTTAATTTCTTTATATTTAAACTCATCATTTTATAACCTATTGATATTTACTGTGTGAACTTCTCTACCTATGAAGTCTTTCATGATCTATGTAGAAAGTTCTCTATATTCATAGACAAAAGTAAACCCTATATACTTTTTATTGTATACAGCTATGCTAAAATTTGCCCTTGATTTAAGTAATGTGCTCACAGCATAGTAAATAGAATACTTGTATAATTAATGTTTGTATGTATAAAACAATTCAACTTAAAATTTATTTTTATCTACTGTGGGGTTATAATGATGAATAAGCTACAGTCTGCTCTCTACAGATTTACCATAGACTGATTCATTTGCATTATCAAGTTTCTAAACTACAAAGCATGATGAAATAAATCTTCCAATGAAAGCTCAATAAGAATACTTTGTAAATGTAGAACAGGAATCAATTAATATAAAGTATTGAAGATCCACGATCATTGTGTTATTAACTCTGTTCACTAGCAAACTGAATTAAACCATTTACAGCAACCTCATGAACCTAAATACATCAAGAATATTTCCTTGATTAAGGACTATTTAATAACTGTGATGATATTTGGAGACCTCCATTTCACTAATACTAATGAGGGCATCATTTTAATTATGAAAATGGCAATTATCAAATTATGTTAATACTAATACTAGCATGGAGCAAGAATTTAAACAATACATTACAATCCAAGCTGTGCTAATACTTTTAACTCTATGTCCTTGGACAAATAAACTCCTCTTTACGCTAATTTCCCCATGTGTAAATAGGACTACTGGTAGTTTTTGTTTTCTTTTGTATTTATGACTACTAAAGAAAGCCTTTCACACTTTAAATTTTTTATATTTTAATTCTACATTTACTTTTATATTTTAACTTAAGTGTTTGATTGTTTGCAATGCCTTTTAAGTTTTAAATTGAAATTGTGGATTTGCTATTTTCCAATGGCTGCTGTGTATTCCAAACACCTATAGAAAATCCAATAAATCTGAGGCAGTTCTTTGATGATATAATGAATTTTCATATCCTTTTGAATAAAATTCTGTTTTTACATCTACATATTCCTACTTTGATCATTTTAACTCTAAAATAGTTGATAGATCACTAAAGTCACATTATCTTTTACATATTTTTATATCTTTCATTATATCCTTCCCATTTTGTATATATCTTACTCTTTTATACATTAGATTTTTTTCTTAGAATTTTATTATTTGTGTTTGCATTTTTAATTGTATATTTTATTTTTTCTGGTTTCTATTTTTTTTTCATAATGGGGCATCTACTATATTAAAGCTTTTTCTTAAGCACAAATCTTTTAGTCTGGGTATTGTTACTGTATCTTCAAATTTATAAATAATACATGTCAAACCATGCATACAAAGTCAAATCTTACCAAAGACCTTTTAAGAAAGAGCAAGTGCCTTCTGTTATACACCAGCCACCAGTTTCACTTCTAAGAATATGTAATTATATATTCTATTTGTTTTTAGTTCTGACCATAATTTTCTTTATATCTTTAAATTATCACATAACATTCATAATTTCCATTTCTAAAAGTCTACCAGTTTCATCACTGTTTTCCTTTCTTTTTTTGTTAATTCTATAGTCCTTAAAAGCTAACAATTTAATCATTCAATAGGGATTGGCAAAGTACGTCAATTAGAATAAACAAGTTTGGCAAACAAGAGTAGAGAAAAATCTGCCCATACTTGTTTTTATAAATAAAGTTTTATTTGAACACAGCTATGGTTATTAGTTTCTATTGTGTATGGCTCTTTATGCACTACAAAAGTACTGTTAATTAGGTAAGACACACACTATATATTCCACAAAGCCAAAAAAATCAATATTTTAATTCTACTCCACAGTTTTCTCATATTTCTAGAGCCTTTTATAGAAAACACAAAGACTGAGAATGACTAATATTTATATGTTACCTACAATCACAGAACTATTTTCTACTTTTATTAATTGTATGCATATGCATATTTTCTTATCATAATTTTTCTGTGAGAGTGAGGCCCAGTATCTTGTCTTATGAAATTAGAAAAAAAAGTCATCTTTTTGATAATTATTTGCAAAGTTTTATACAAATGTGTTACAAAATTAAGTCCTAATAATATAAGATATTTATGTTCACAAATGAGTATTTGTAGTAGAGGATTAATGGAGTTCAATCAACAAATTTCAGAGTGCATTGCCATAAGGATCACACCATGA
The DNA here is from genome assembly GCA_030015415.1 of Cynopterus sphinx. Lineage (NCBI taxonomy): Eukaryota > Metazoa > Chordata > Mammalia > Chiroptera > Pteropodidae > Cynopterus > Cynopterus sphinx. Next base: position 17,369,428 of record CM057389.1, on the reverse strand, counting down.
ATGTGATGACTGCTTCATGTGGGGTTCTGAACTTCAACACCCTAAATCTTTAAAAATTTACTTTTGGTAATGTTAAAAGGAAAGCATATTGCATGATTCTTAAAAATTTATTTCATGACATTCAATTTTCTAAAATTGCATTATAGGACTTAAGAGTCCAAGTGTTGTTTTATTAAAGAAAAGTGATTAACTTAAAAAAGGTTTCTCCATAGCTTAGGTCTACATTATCTTCTTGATAGTCAATATGGCATATAAGTGTCACAGAAACTCTGCGGGGAGTCAAATAGCCACAGCAGGCAGTCTTCACTATTAAAAACAACTCTGTTCCAGTACAATAAAATTACAAGGGCCTGTTAATATTTAGGTACCTCAATAGCGAAGATCTAACCTAAAAATAATTTCTTGTGCCTTTCATTTCTCAACTTAGGTGCTACATATAGGGAAGAAAGCTACAGGTAAACATGTACTCATTTTCTAAATAATGGCATCAATATTCAGTATTTTGGTTCACAGTTACTTGGCAATGTGAGAAATATGATTGCTCTCTAAGACTTTAATAGAATTATTAAACATTGAATCAGAATAAATTATCAATTTCTTTTTTTTCTTCAGAATAATGTTGGTTATCTACAGCTACTCTAATAGCACTGTCAATATATTATTGATTATTCCAGATAAGGCCATTAATCTCAAAATAGTATGTCAAGTCAGGAAGTAAGCCGTTAAATTAGTGAATGAAAAAATTATAAACATAATATCATGACCTAATATCACATTTAAAAAAATGAAATGTTAAAAATCTAAAATCAATTAAAATATATTTAGAATGTTTTGTATGACAAAAGTGTTTAAGAAATATTATGTAATGTATAATAGCATAGGAAATATCAACAGGTTTGATTTAATAATTATTTCTATTTGTCAAAAAAAGAACACTAAATAGAAAAGCAAGTGTTAGGATGGAAATATATATAAATAACACATAACCAGGGAAAAGGTTAATAACACTTACTGCTAATGACTAAATAGAAGTCATCCACAATTTTATAGGAAAAATTTAACCAAACAAATTACATGTATGTCACCATGCCACTTCCTAATTGATAAGCACCCCCACCGCAGCGATAACCATTCTTTTTAATTTTGTCACCATCGATTACATCTTTTCATTATTGAAAGGCGTATTAATAGAATCATACAGTCATGTACTCTTTTTTCTCACTTTTTATTTTAGTATAATGTTCTAAAATCCATCCATGTTAATATACATGTCCGTTGTTCATTTTATAAATTTATTGCTCTTTACTAATCCATTATATGCATATGCCATAATTTGTTTATTGAGAAACATTCAGACTGTTTGAATTTTAGGCTATTATCAGGAAAGCATCTGTGAATATTCTTGTTTAAATCATTTTGTTGACACATGTATTCAATTATCTTAAGTATACACGTAGGAGTAGAATTTCTGGGAGATGGGATAGGTGTAAGGTTGAAGTGCTTAGATCTACCTAAAGGTTTATAAAATGATTTTTCCACATTTTGCACTGAATTATTTTAATTGTATTGTAATTATTTACTCTATATCATTTAATTTGACCTGTGATATGTGTTGATGTATCTGATTGTTATTTTTTCCTGTTTGCCCAAATTAGTTTTATTTTTCTATTACACATTACTTTTATTTTTTATTTTTCTCAACATTTTATAAGTTGGCCTTTTATTCCATTTTATATCCACAATTGGCTTGTTAGCTAAAGTTTCTTTTAACTTTAATTTTTTGTGGTTAGACATATTAAAATGTTTATTCTTAGGAATTAGAATTACTTTGTTACTAGTTCATATTATGATTCACCATTCACACTTAACAAATATAAGAATATGATTCTACTTTCCTCTACTATCCTTTGGTATTACTATTTTAGATTTTATTTTTATATACTTATAAATTACACATTATAATGATATAATTTTTACTTTAAACAGAAAATAACATTTGAGGAAGTTAAGGGAGAAATCCAGTCTTTTATATTTACCCATACATTTATAGTTTCTGTGCTTTTTATTATTTCCTATAGGGTCAGTTTTCTATCAAAACATTTTCATTAATGTTTAATTTTTATTTATTAAAAAATGGCTTTATTTTCTCATTTTTAGAGAATATATAAAAGCCAGGTATATGACCCTGAGTTAATTTTTTTCCTTTTTTTTTTTCTTTCTTCTTTTTCTTCTCTTTTCTTTTTTGCCCATTTGTTTTTGTTTCACACTGGCCTATTTCAGTTCTCTGAGCTTCTGGTATCTATCTCTATATTATTTTCACTAAAAAAGGAAATTCTTTAACAATTATATCTTCAACTATTTTTCTGCCTTTTTCTTCATCCTCTTATATCTTGGACTTTCACATCAGATCACTCAATAAATTCCTTCATAATACTGAAGCTCTGTTCATTAATTTTAAAAATCATATCAGAAAGGTTTATTTGAATTTCCTCTGACATTTTAATTTTAATATAATCATATGGATTATATTAGGGATCTGGAATATACTATCTTTAATGTTGAATTTTTTCCTCCTAAGCTTTTAATTTATAGATTTTTTTTCTTTCATTGCTTGATTTAGTTCTTAGGGTTGATTTAAAGTATTTCTCTTCCTAAGGTGTGGTATTTCTGATTTCTCTTCAGAGCATCTTAGAAATCAATAAAGCTTCTCTACTCTGGACCAGAATTCCAGCAGTCATATGTTCCACTGTCATCACTTTAGGAGCCTAAGGTTTATGTGTAGTTCAAATCATAGCCAAATAAACTATGGGAAACCTGTCTCTTACCACAAATTCTGGACCTCTCTTCTGAACTGCTCCTTTCTCTCTGGAATGCTGCCTGCAAGTTTCAGTTGCTTCAGCAGATCCCTCAGATTGTTGCCCCCTTAACTGTGTTCAGTTTGGATTCTACATCCTTGTGACATTGGCGGAATTTTTTGTAGATGAAGAGCCAATGTGAACTTGGTGGCCATTTTGTATCTTTTATTTTTCTGTTAATGGGAATTTTCTTGGTTGAAGAGAATTGCCTTGTCCAAGGATGCCCCTTCTGGAGGCTTCCAATTACTTGTCCCTGTCTGGATACAAAGGCTCCACCCCTCACCCCAAGGAGACAATTCTAAAATGCCATTGCAGCCTTAGAGTTCTCCAAAGAAAATACTGAGCATCTCATCTCAACTTCTTCCCTTATTTAGTCCTGCTTCTTTTCTGTCTTTCTACAGGTGTGTTTTTATCTTCTCCACAGAAGCACTTTCTGCTATGCTTCCTACATCTCATAGGAAACACATCTGTTAGAAGTACTTACCTCAAAGAATTCTTATAGTGAATAATGCATGTTCAGTACATATTCTATTTAGCTCATAAAATGCTCATTCATTATCTCTCTCAATTGTTACTCTATTTTTATTAACTGAAATGTAAACCATAGTTTTCATTTATAGAATATATTATAGTTTTTAAGTTTAAAGAAATTTTGACTATATTGTTGGGCATTAGTTATTTAGTTTAGATGCTTTATTTTATTTTAGGTTTAAATTTTCTGATTTCATTTTAGTGTGATCAAAAGAAATGATAGCAAGAAATAATGTAGCAAGGATAATTCTCAAGAAAGAAAAGCAATTTGTTTTGTAAATGAAATAAATATTGTCAACTCATTAGCAAATTAGTAATGCTGAAACAAAAAATAAAATACCTCTCATTATTAGAGGTTTATAATTTTTTTCCAGTGAGGAAAGAGCTTTGCTAATTTTTCTATAAAACACTTTACTCTCTTAATGTTTTCTCATACCTATCCAAAAGAAAGTGGTCAATAAATGTGAATTTCTTCCCCCCTAGCCATCAGCCTGCCATATCTTTGTTGCTACTGGAAATATCTTCCTTGCCTATTAACAGCAAATCTATTGTTTGTAGTATTTAAGATTCCATTTAAGTCTCATTTTCTCCCCAAGAAAAAAAAAAAAGACTAATCTTTATTTAGGTAGATATTTTATAATCATGTGAGTCCTTTTTACTTCATTCCTTCCTTCATATACTTAATCTATAAGAACCTCAATTTCCTTGTCATTCAAATTAATATGTGTCTATATGGTATCTTCCATCAATAAAAACTCCAGTTCTGCAATAGAAAGAACTTATATTGTAAATACCTTTTGGCTGAAGTTGATGTCATCTAGTTGGCTGTGAATTGTTCAGTGAGTGATAGTGCAGTGCAAATGAGGTTAGGTTAAAATTTGTTCGAGCCCTTGTCAGTTGCCTTTTGTCATAGACACTGAGTACTCTACCAAATACCAGCTAAATAAATGACAATAATAAATGTTACTGTTTATAAAGAAAATGTGGGAGAGTGGAGAACTTGCCAAAAAAACCTGTAACGCAAATGGGAAAAATGTCAATATACACAGTGGAAATTCTCAGTGCATAAATAAAATTATTTATAGTTTCTTGTGTTTTTGATCATCTTTCATTATTAATCTGCCCATTATATTCTAAAATAAAGTTGTTTGGAACAGGAATCATAGCTTTTTTTTCATTTTTAATATGCATACATTTCATTAAATTGAGCAGTCTTAAATATTTTAGTTAAAATCTTCAGGGGAATATAAAAATACAATGACCTTTTCAGAATTAAAGGAGAATTTATGTAGATGTATTCCATCACTACTTTTGGGAAAAAATACAAGCAAAATGAGCTGTTTGTATTCATAATTTGATATTTACAAAACAATTCACTTGTCCTCTTTTAAGAGGGTCTTGGGAAAATCTCTTGGATGCTCTAATATCGAGAGTGGGGATGGTCAAAAAGACATTTTCTTGAGGAGTCAAACTGAGGAGTCCAGGGAGTCAGTTTTGTGTTGAAAATCTTTGGTGACCTATGAGTGGGTTAGAGTTCAAGGATTCCAAATAGAGTATTCCTGTAAATGTATGTATACTTATTTGTTATATTGGATCAATCACCATTTTTCATTTCATATCCTTGATGAAACTGATATGGGTCTATAGTGACATAATAATAGCATTCTGCTCTCCTTGGTGTTTCTCCAGAATGAAAGTATAGGTAAATTTGTATTGTTGAGTATGAAAAAAAGAAAGAAATATCACATAACACCTTTCATATGCTAATTATTTTTATTTTGATAAAACCTAAAACAATATATTTTATAACCTTGAGTGTATATATATATATATATATATGTGTGTGTGTGTGTGTGTGTATACACGTACATATATATACATATATATACACATACATATATATATATATATATATATATATATATATATATATATAGTTACCATCTGTATAAAGATGTAGGATGTTTCCAGCACCAGAATACTCCTAAACAGTGAACTTCACAAGGGTAATTGTTCTGACTTCCACAAACACTTCAGAGTGTTTTTTGGAACTTAATATAATTGAAATTACAAATTTCAAATTTTTTTATGAATAATATCCCTAAAAGTTATGCCTATGAGATTTATCTAAGGTACACGTCAGGAGTTCGTTCTTTCCCATTGCTCAGTAATATTCCAGTGTACAAATATATCACAGTATATTAACCTACCCTATTCTGATGGGAAGCTGTTTTCAAATTGTGACTATTATAAATAAAGCCATTACAAATATTCTTGAATACGTCCTTGGTGGATGTAAGTATTCATTTCTGATTCAAATAGAGAAATGCTGAGTTATCACATATACATATATTTAGCTTTAAAAAGATTAATTAATTCCAAAGCAATTATACTGCTTAGACTTCCATCAATAACATAAGAGAATTGCAATTGCTACACATCATTATCAGCACTTGGCTTTGAATTTTTAAATTTTATTTATTCTGGTGTGTGTTCATTTCTCATTGGATTTTAATTTGCATTTCTCCATTTTTTTTGCCTGTTTATAGTGTATGTAATGTACAACTGATTTTTGTATATTGACTTTACTTCTAATAACTTTGATAAATTCACTTATTGTAATAATTTGTAAAATTTTGTTTTCTAGTGACAATCATTATCTGTAATAATGAATATTTTATTCTCCAATATTATTTCACTTATTCCTCTTTCTTGAATCAGCCAAGATGTTATACAAATAAATGTTAAATGTAGACATAATGGATCTTGTTTCTGTTCCTAGAATCACTGTGTTTGTGAGTTTCTTGTAGTCTCAGCAAGTGTATTATACATGTAGGAAATAGCCAGTGGCTACAGAATAATTTGAAGGAAGTTGTGAAGTTTACCTTACTGTAGTTTCTTCCTCTCTGGGAGTTTATTCTTTAAGTTCAAGTCACTTTTTTATTAAATTACAACTTCTATTTCCATTACATAAACTTTTGGACCTGAATGCTTTAAATTTGAAAAATGAGATAAATAGTACCTGCTTCACAGGCTTGTTTCTTTGTGTTAAATGTGTGTATGTGTGTGTGTGTGTTTATATACACAAACATAAATATATATAAATTTATTACATATATATGTGTGTGTGTGTGTTTGTGTGTGTGTGTACTTAGAATAGTGCCAAGCAAATGGCAAATGCCATGCTATTAATGATAAATAAAACACTAAAAAAATGGAAAGGATTATGATAATGATTAGAAATGTGAAAAATATTTTATTACTCTCTGTAAATTTTTTTTCTATTTACACATATATATCTTTTCAACATAGATCTATGTTCATTAAAGCCACAGATAACTATCCGATAAGGCTTTAGTATTAATAGTGAAGATGCCACATCTTATGTAACATTTGTGGTTCTTTAGGAACACTAACAGAAAAAATAGATCTCTGACAGTGAGTTCTTGATAGGCATCCTATGTATTATTATGGAATGGCAAGAAGATGTGCCTGTGATCTCTGAATAACATTACTTAGAAAAGAGTAAAAGAGGGGAACAATAATGATTATTGTAATGATTACTGGATTAGAATCATGACGTATTCAATCTATTGCTTTATCAATTTCTGAGATTGATATACAACTTTATGGGTGTTGGCAATAAAGATTTTGTTGGATAATTAATGGTTTTTAATGAAACTAATTTATCAGAATTATTTTATATAATCAAGTTTGAAATTACACATTTGGAGTATTACAAAAATCATAGTTTACATAGCCAATCACATTTTCATTCTTCCACTAAAAGTGACACATCAAAGATTATTTGTAAATCAAACGTAAAAGAAGTAAAAAAACATAAATCATCATGGAAACAATTTCCCACAATTACAAAAGAGATAAGATTGAAACCCTCCCTATAAACTGATAAGGAAAACAATAAATGAACAAAGAACATAAGCAGACAATTAATGGAATATGAAATAAACACTACTAGTGAATATGTAACACCACTATGTCCCACCTTACTAGGAATCATAGAAAGGCAAATCAATATATTTAGGTCATAGAGATTCTATTTTTTACCTGTCAAATTATTAGGCCACGTTTAAGGTAATGTTGAACTCTGGTATATATGCTGACAATGTGGCATCTTCAGTGATTGACAGATGAGGACATAAATTGTCATAATTCATCTTGTGATCAATTTCAAAATATGGATCAAAAGGTGAAATGTATGCATATCATATAAACTATAAATTTAATTTCTAGGACTTCATACCTAAGAGAACAATCAGAAGTGTGGGGGAAATTTATGTCAAAAGATATATATTAAAATAAAGATTTATATAATAAGATTATGTAATAAGATTTCATAGTGGCAGTATTCATAATGGTGAAAAAAGAGAAAACTAAATGTATATGCAGGAGGAATTATTAACAAAATTGTCCTAAATTTTCACATTATGCAAAGTAACATAGATCTATTGTTTTTATTTGATTAGCATTATTTCCTCAACTTTATTTTTGTTAATATATCCTTATTTCTATCTGGTATTTCCCTTTGTCCAAGAGAAATTCTTATCTACTTAAATATCTCTCACTTTTCAAACACAGTGCTATGTAAAGCAGTGAGAAAGGATGCAATATGGGCCAGTATTGTCTCTTATATATCTTGAACTGATGCTCAAGATAGGCAAAAAAGAGAAAGCCCCTTTCTTGGGAATAGATAAATTGTGTAAATAAATAATCCAAATCTTACTGGACCAGTGTCTTTACCCAGGAAATACTTCATAACATTGAGGGCATAGGGCAAGAAAAGTGGAAAGCTTGTTGAAATCTTGAGACAGCAACAGGAGATTATTAAACCAAACACAGTGCTCTTCTGAGCATGGAGCCTTGTGCAGCTGAACAGGTTTCATGCCCATGAAACTGACCCTGTTTCTTCCATTTGAAGACAGACTCTGCAGTGGGAAAGAATATAACCAATCGATAGAGAAATAGAATCTTGGTGGTTTAGAGCCCATGACTACAGAGGGCATTCTTACAGAGTCCTGCATTTGCAGGTTAAGCAAATACATTTCTTTTTACCTAGGATAGTATGAGTTGGATTTCTGTTCAATGAAACCTAAACAATCTGAATATCACTATCCTTATATTTGGGAAGAGATTACAATAATCTGGGGAATTACTCCTTATTTAATCTTCACTAAAAAGAGCAAGTTAATATATTTATTCAACAAATATTGTCGAATGTTTTTTATGTGTCCAGTTCTGTTCTAGGTACTGATATAAAAACAAACAAAATTCCAGCCCTTAATGTTCTACCAGGGGAAGTTAATGATAAAAAATGAAAAGATGAACATGTAGTATGTTAGATGATGTTTAAAAAAAGAAAACAAAATCCTATTGAAATACTGGCTTTTTAAGAAAAGACTTAAAAGGTATGGGCAAATGAATGACACAGATTATCAGGGGAAGAGTGTTTCAGGAAGATATAGCTGCTCGTATACATGTCCTGAATTAGAATCACATCATGCCTGATATATGCAAGGGACAGTAAGGAAGGTCAATATAGGTATAGCAGGAAAAGAGTGAGAGAGATGGAGAGGGAGAGAGAAAGAATGAATTATACTACATGAGATGAGCAGTAATGGGAGTGCTAGTGTTTGAGTAAGGGAGTTACATATCTATCAATTTTGACAGGATCACCCTGGCTATTGTTTGAAAAAATACTAAAAGACAAAAAAGATAAAATGTAGGAGATAACAATGAAAGTAGTGAGTAATGATCATATTCTGGACATATTTTCAAGTTAAAGCAAGAAAGCAAAGAGGACAGCACAATGTTGATTTATTATAGTACAAGCTGAAATATATGTTATTTTATATACTAGGCCTACTGTCAAGAATTTATACACTTTCTCATTTTTATTATTTAAATTTATTTAAGAAATATTTAATGAGTTGGTTAGGCAAAAACAATAATATGTAGAAGCAAAGAAGAAAGAAGCAATGAGCATATTAAAGAAAATATAAGTAGTTTAATATGACTTTTGTAACTAAAGAGTTTAAGATTGGACTTTTGAGGTAGACTAGCACAGAGTATGACAGGATTTACATATAAGAAAGAATATGGATTTTAATTATAGGAAATATAGAAAGAATAAAGGGGAAATGTTTCAGGAAGCAGGAGCTGAAATACGACTGTGGAATATTATCAAGTTACATAAAGGTATGAACAAAATTAAACTAATAATTTCATGGAGAGTCAACCTGGCATTTAGCAGCACTTAAAACTACTTGAGTAAGATCCCGATTCTATCACTTTTAAGTATGTGACTTTCAGAGAACATACTTATGTCTAACAATGGTAAGAAAAATATATGGCCTCGTCAAAATTCAGATGTAAAATTTAAAGAGATGAAAGATGCAGAGAATATATTTTAATGGATATGGAAACCTATCAACTTTATTAAATCTCAGATTAATTCAGGCATGACTTTGTATCCTAGCTTCACTTATTTTTTTTTACTGTAGATTTAAACCTATCATGCAAAACTTTGACTCAATTTCTATAAACTGAAAATTAAAATAATACTGTTCACATAGAGTTGTTTTGATGGAAAAAATGTAATGTAACACTTTGTTAATAATACATAAGGGTCAATAAATACCATTGATTGTATCATTCGTATTATTTTCTTCATCAATCACATTCTCTCAGGCTCTGTAACCTCTATTTTATGTGTCACTTCTAATTTTCAAAGCAACCTTATGGGACATGTGGCTTATTGTTTTACAACTGAGGAAACTGGAGTAAAGATATAACTTGGAGGAGGTCTAATAATTAAGAAGTGGTGGAACCAGATTTTGAATTGACTTATAAATCATCCTCTTTTAATGTATTTTCTGAACTAGGCTATATCTAAAGATTAACTGAGACAATCCTATTTAAGAAAGAAGAAAGTTTTAATACCTACCCCCAGGTTGACTTAAACTCTTCAGATTTTTTTAGTGAATATTAATTCAGAAACACCTTCACCATGTCCATTATTCACAGAGTAAAATTGAGTTAAATATTGTACATGTAGGATTACTAATTTCTACATTAGAATCAATTTTGTATAGATGCACTATAATAAACATTTTTCTTCAGCTACTACAAATCATTGGGTTTGTTTTTTGTATAACATATATGAGCAAGTTATAATTATTTTCAAACACAAGCTGTGCATACTAGATCACAATTAACCAACTTAACAAAGTTAGCTCTGTTACTCAGACTGATGTATTTTCTGTTGATAATGTAGCAGCTGAAATAATAATTTTGAAACCCCCATAAAATTAATGCTTTCAATAACTATAAAACTAAAGTAAAATAAAAAAAGGCTTATTAAAACATTCTATTTGAACAGCACAATAACATATTTTTCCCCAGTAAAATATGCTTCAGTACTGAGTAATGAATTCCAAACCTGAATTTTTTATTTTAGAATTATTATCTAACAAACTGCTAATGGCAGCAATAATAATGTACTTCACAAAAACAACCTATGTCTTGCTAAATCTTACTGTGAATTTTATTTTTAATAAAATAAATATTTTGCAAGTTTTAAAATCTAAGGCAAACCTTTAGTCAATTAAAAAATAATTTAGTCTCTTCTGAATACACATAACATTTCCCATTATTCTTAAACAACCATATTCCAAATGACTTTGGAAATTGTAGAACATTGCAGCTTCACTGCTCTCATAATTTTATGTCCATATGAAATTTTCTCAGCATGTACTATCAATTCTTCATAATGTTTTTCTAGTGTTTTCTCTTTTCCATTCCCATCAAAAGCACGCTATTTTATACAAAGGCTATCTGCAGTCTCAGTTCTGCAACAAGTCTCTTCCCTCTCCAACTCATCCTATATATCACTGCTAGTTTAAGTTTCCTGAATTAGATGCTTTTGTCATATAATTCCCAATTTAAAACTTATACACTACCTGGAAGATGAAGTTGGCATTTTTGAACCTAGCATTAAGACCAAAATATTCTTTATCCTGATGATATCCTCCTTACTTTGAAGTTATTTTTAAAAATCTAATGTTAAGAACAAACTTACTAGGTGAGGGTTTTCTTAAAGACTTTTTAATTATTCTTAATCTCCATAATTTTCATTTTTTTACCATTTATAAACAACAAGGCCAAAGTGGTTTGTTTACCACTCTTTATCCATCACCTAACATTATGTCAGGCTCATGATAAGTCTTCAAAATATTTCTAGAATTGCAGAAAGAATAGAAGTAACTACCATTAATCTTATTTGTTCTTGCCTATACCCTATTGTCTATCTCCACTCCCATTACTTCCCTTAGCTCTGCAAAAGTGAGAGTTGTTCTGAGAACAATTAGAATACTAACACAGTAAGAAACAACAAATGCTTAAAAGAAAAGAGCTAACAACACAGTGAAAAAGTATGGGCCCAAAAACGAGGAACACAAGAAAAATCTGTAAATATTAACTCAAATTGTGGGGGCAACTTTTTCCTCAGAAGAAGGCAGAGTGAATAAAAAACTGGATGCAGCTTTTGGTTTCCTCATTGGACCAAGAGGACACAATTAGAATCAAGGGCCTACCATTTTTATAAAGATTCTCCTAAACCCAGTTTCACTCCAGTTCCTCTGAATGCTCTTCTTGACTAGGCTTCAAGCCTGGTAAATGACACAGAAGATGATAGAAAATTAAGCAAAAGTTACGAATAAGTTACTTAAGATAGATAAACATAAATTAATTTTAAATGTATTTTTTAAAAATCTCAACATCAGAAGAAACAAGAATTATAAATTAAAAACCAAAAGTAGTAAAATTCATATATATTTGATTGCCAGTCATTTTAAAGTCTGACAATATGAAATATTGGTGAATACGTAGGGCAAGAAAGCTACTTATGGATTGCTGATGAAAAAAGTTGGTACTAGCATTTTGAAGATTATCAATATCTAGCAATATAAATTAATGTAAAATATACTTCCCAACAATTTCACTGAAAAACACATCTGATAATCTTTTATACACATGTATCAGGAGACATAAATACCATTATTTGTCATAGTAAACAGTTAAAATCTACCTTAATGCCTATTAGTAGGATAGCATTAAATAAAATTTAATGCTACCATAAGTGAATGCTAATCATTTATAGCATAACAGTTATCTTTGAAGGAAAACAAACTAAGTCAAAACTCAAGCACTTAAAACAGCAATTATTCATTATATGTATGAGGTAGCAGTTGAAGCATAAAAAACTCCCAAAGCTTAGGGACTTATAACCATAAGGTATGGATATGTGGTTCAGTGATCAGGCTGTTCTAGTGATTCTTCTGGCCTCATCTGGGTTTTTACATGAGTCTGAAGTTGAATGAATACCAGATAGATGGAAGTGATGACCTTGGTTGGGCTTTCTTACATCTCTGGGGGTTCAGATGGAAAGAGTACACTAACAATATTCAGAACTACACGTTTTTTGTTCTTCAGCAGACTAGCTTTTACTTGTCATGTAATGTGGCAGGATACCAAGAAAATGAACAGAATTGGCTAGACTTACAATAAGCACATACTTTGCTCAAAGCAAATTTTTAAGGAATTGGAAACACATTGTAAAGAGTTGTAGAACAGGGAATGGGATAATTTAATTAATTTGTTCTTAATATTCTAAATTTATCATTATAATTATAACATGCTGTTATGATTTGTCTTGTCAGCTGATGTAAGTTAGGCTTAGGTGATTTTGACTCTTCTTTCTCATATGTATGAGAGTTAGCTAAGAGATCTTTTCTATGACGTTTTCATCCTCTTTTTGAGAACAGTGGGCTATCAGGCACCTTTCTTCCTTCCTTCCTTCCTTCCTTCTTTCCTTCCTTCCTTCCTTCCTTCCTTCCTTCCTTCCTTCCTTCCTCTTTTCTTCTTTTTTTCCTTCCTCCCCCCTCTCTCCCTCCCTCCCACTCTTGCTTCATCTCTTTCTCTACAATTTTTAAATGAAAATATTTTTAGAGCAGTTGAATGTTTATGCAATATTGAAGGGAAGTTACAGAGATTTCTGATTTTCCCCTTGCATAGGGTCCCCCATTACCAACATCCCCCAACAGAGTAGTACTTTTGATACAACTGATGACCCTACATTGACAGATGATAATCATCCAAAGTCTATAGTTTTATTACAGTTCACTCTTGGTTAGTATATTCTGTGGATTTGGACAAATACATAAATAATAATATGTATCCATTTTTATGGTATCATACAGAGTATTTTCCTGCTCTCAAAATTCTCTGCTATGTATGCCTTCTCAGATGTCTTTCTCATGGTGGTGGCAAAGCTCATGTAAAAATGTACACAGAGGGCCTTGGGTGGTAGTGACTTCTATCTTTTTCATCCCTGGCCTTAGCTTCATGACTTAATACTCTCTTTGAACCTTGATATCTCACCCTCTTCTGCTCCAACACTGAAGCAGTGCTAAAGATAGTGAGATGATATCTCATAGCCAGCTATCCATACCATTTCCATTTCCATTTCACAAAAAACATGTGAAAAACAAGATTTAAACATAAACAATAAACTTACTTGTGAATCTCTTAAGTGACATATAACCTTAATTTCCAATTAAGTTTCTGGAGGAAATTTATGTAACATGACGTCTTTTAATATAACATAAATAAATATTTTTGCTAAGAAGAAAAAATAATTACTTTAAAAATGAAATTATTAATAACTTTTATTTCTGAGATTTCAAATTAGGGATGAAAATTGGAATTAAATCAGTAGGACCGGAAATAGGTAATATTTACTTTATAATCATTATTACATTGGCAGCTTTTGTGGATGGTCCAATGTTGTCTGTGATGAATACACCCTAACCTAAATGCCTATGAAGAAATATATTTCTCTACTTTCTACACATATAAAATCAGTCTCAAAAGTATAGCATCAGAAGTACATTTTTTTTAATTGGCCTGGAAAATTATGAAAAGGAGTTCTTATTTGGTCTCTTACATATATGATTTATATTAACAGGACAAGCATAGCTTAGTCACACATTCTGATATCTGACTTATAGTGAATCAGATGATCATCCTTTTTCTTTAACTTTACATTTTTTCCCCCCGAAGGTTTATAGGTTTATGAAGGCATTTTCTCCCCAAATTAGTCTAAGATCTATTCTGTATACATGATTTTTCAGTGTGGGAACACTATAATAATTTAGACAGCTTTCTCTTCAATTAATATACAATTATATTGTATATATGTATATATTATAAAAAATATTTAAACCAACATGTGCTCTTTTTGAAGTTTAGATTATTGGCCATATTTTCTTATAGTCTGTTAGGTTATAGAAGGAGTCTACTAAGGACAAGGAGTCTCCTGAGAATTTACTTTCTCCACCAGTAAAATACACATGTACTTAACTTTATTTAACTTAACTCAATTCTACTTAAATGATATTCTTACTAAATGAAGGATTTATGTATTGGAAGGAATACTGAATGTAATAGTTTCATAATTCCTTTAAAATAATATTTTCTCTAAAAGCATAAAGTCATTTATTCACAATATATATCCCTGTAATTATTAAATTGGATAGTCACCCTGTTACTAACCGTACCCTTAGATTATGAGCTGAAAGTTATTTGCACGGGGCGTCCTGATTTTATCACCAGTTTCATCAGCTAAACAAGTGGGTGATTTCTTTTCAGGGTAATTTCTTTTTGAAACATTTTTATGACTTCCCAATGTCACTGGAAGTTCAGCAAACAAAACCTCATCGCAGTACATATGTTTAATAGTTTCTTAGGCTCAATTACTATATGTCCAACTGTTTTGCCAATTTCTAAGCATTTGAACTTAATTCTATACCTTAGCAAGTGTAAAACTAATTATATCTATGAAACTTTAAAGATTCTAGATTAGTTAGTTAAAAGTTTTAGTGTTAAATATGCTATGACTATGCCTATTGTCTAGGAAAACTGGAGGTAAATACTGAATAGAGAAATAAGATAACTCCAGATAGCATGTTATAAATTTAAAAATATTGAAACATGTGAGATAACTATTTTGTTCTTAACATTTCTGACATTTCCCTGTGAAATTTGATAATGTCAAGAAGGCACTTTATCATTGTGTCAAGAAACCTATGATGCTGAATTAAAATGTTTTTTTTCCTTTTTATCGTTGAAATCTTTTATTTAAAAAAGTGCTTCAACACTCAAACATATACTTCAACATACCTTATAATATATCTTGAATTACCTCAATATAGTTATATAATATATGTCTCAATGCATATATTTTACAGATATGTTACTGTGTATGTCAAAACAGAGCATGTTTATTTCTCTACATGCTCTTTATTCATGTATTTAATTAAAATTATTGATCCAGTTGTCTTTTCTGCAGTTGAAAGAGAGATGAAAGTATTAGATTGTTCATGATAGGATAACTTTTATGATCATAAATACATGTAGCATTTAAGAAGAATCTATTAAACAATAAAATATAAGTACAATTTCAAGATTATTTTAAAAGTAATTGACTGCATATAATTACGGAAAAATTAACTTAAAATATCTGACTATAATTCAGAAAAATTAATTTGAAATTAACTTTATTAATTATTATGGAAGTGCTTAACTTTTAAAAATCTACTAATGTTACATCTACTGATATTAATATTTATCTTTCTTAAAATGACATAAACTCTCCTAATATGATTAAACATATCCATACTCATAACAAACAACTGTAGACTAATAATTGTAGCCTCTGACACCAGTAGAATTACTAAGGTATATGGCAACCTAAAGAATATTATTAATATGATCTAACTGGATTTTTGTTGCTGTTGTTATATTCATGGATTACTTTTCTTTACTCAAGGGAATATAATAGATACCACCAAGATTATTAGTTATAACTCAGAGTGTAACACTTATTTTGTGAGTGAATGTTTGTTCTGTTGAAGCAGATAATCTTTCATAGAAATAGCTATCTTTTAATTTTTAACGTCATTAGAATTCTATTCATTTTAGGCTCCTATTTTATATTTATGATGAACTACTGATTTTCCCCCTACTTATTGCAGTCATTTTCTTAGTTGATAAATAGTTTAGCTGCTGTGACATTATATTTAAGGATTTGACACTGTTTATTATGTACATAAATTAGTTTATTCATGTAGAGATTTCAATATAATCTTAAAATTATAGAAAATTAAAGAATGTTTAAGAATAGCTGAGCATAATATTCACTGAGGTACAGTTAAAAATTTTTTTAATGTTGAATGTAAAAATAACTGGGTAAAACCTAGATTCTTGGTTATCATAAATAATGCACAAATAAACATCAATTAAAATTATATGCATGAAGTTCTTGCTTATTTTGTATGTGTATATATCTAAGTTTAAAAAATATACTTTGTCAACATCATTATCTAGTAGCTAGACCCTTATATATAATGGAGAGAAAAAGACAATTTCAGATCTTACATGTTCCATTCAAATAATGATCTATTCTTTCTTCTCCCAATCAATTTCTTCCTTCTGTTTGCCTTTCAGAGTTTTATTCACAAAGGCCAATCCCCCCTTGTCACAATGTTACATTGTTGTGCTGTATACTTCTTAAGGTCAGAACAGCAAAAACCAACAGAATATACACACGATGTACATCAATGTATACTATTAGCTACATTCATATCTTTGTCTTCCTTCTATAACAATAATTACCTAGCACATTACATCTTCCAATTCCGACCCCATGAATAATTTTCGTATCACTCCAGATCTCCCACTCCTACAACCATTAAGAGAGATACAAAGCTACACTGGGTCTTATGTGACTTTTAGGGAAAAATTTTACAACTTTCAAACTGTGCATGTGTTATATAGTGTAGTTGCACCAGTTTTTTAAAACTAGTCAAATCGAAAAACAATATGCTTAAATTAACAATCTAAACTTAAATCTATAAAATCAATTTTTCAGAATAATGTCACATTTTATTATTTCAGCCTCATCTCACTCAGTGTATGTCTCAACACCACCACCAATATAGAAATGACAAAATAAATCCAGAACATATATTGAATGTTTCACTTTTCCCTTGACATAATAATATGGTGAGCATCTGGTGTCATTGAGAATCACATTATCCATTATAATAAATATACTGTTAGGATGGTTTGAGAAAGTTATCCTCTTAGAATATCATTTTCCTCATTTGATTACAAAAAAGAATAATATAATTTATATCCTTTTTCTCTAGTATAGAGATTGAAATTTTCAATTACAGAAGGATTTTCTGATTTCATTACATAATGTTAGTTATTTATTTTTATTATGATTTTTTATTAACCTAGAAAAATAAAAATGCATATTCTGCCTATTTATAAATTTAATACTGTAATAATCATTTGAAATTTCATCTCTCCAGTAATAGAATTTGACTATGCTCTATTTGTCACTCTTACATATTACTAAAAATTTAGAATTATATCTAGAAAATATACCCATACCCATAACTTCATAATATTTTGGAAAATTACTGACTCTCATAAGAGGATATCTTTGTTCAATTCAGAGATTCACCATTTTGACATTAAGTCATTTAACTTTTCTTAACCTCAGTTACTTTGTATAAAATTGAGATTATATTGATCTAGTAATACTTTACATATAAGTGTTATAAGGCAAATATAGTATATGGCAAATGGCATAGTGTTATATAGAATACATTGATTGTTTATAGCCTCTTGTATATACTGAAGGAAAAATTTATTTTAAAACCATTTAAGTAATTATCAATTTATTTTAACATGATATATTCAAATATATATTAAAATATTATTCCTCAGCCAACATTGTACTTTGTTTTGATTTTCAGATTTTGTAATCTGCAATTAGATAACCAAATCTATGTAGTTGATCTCTTGGGTAGTATAGTATAGCATAGTCCTATAATACAGATATTTTTTACTTTATTTTTTCCATACCCAAATACTTTTCATTGCAATTATGCTATTATGTTCTTATATTTTTCAGCAAATATATATAACCATAATAAGTCTATTTTCTTTCCTTTTGCTCTCCTGCTATAGCATTCTGCATTAGTGTCATGAATCCAATTCTATTTTATTTATTATCCAAGAAATAATATTTTCCATGCCTGTGTTTTGCATTTTATTAAAATTAATATCTGAATGTATACCATACCTGCTTTCCTTTTCTATTATCATGAAACTTATAAAGCTTCCCCTTCACTATTTTATGTCAAAGTCATTCTTATCATACACAGTACCAGTTGCTGTAGTTTTGGTCAAGTGTTTATTTCTATAATTCATCACTTTGTAGAAAATGACATTGAGCATGTTGACTATGTCATAACAAGTTTTTCAAATAAGATCCACTCCATCTTCTCTAGGCACAGTTACTTAATAATATTTATAGTACAGTAAATTGTATAAGTAATTTAAATATATATGTTCATTTTTCACTGAAAGGTCTTTTAATGTTTAATCAGCCTATCCACATTGCTATTTGTTTCTCTCTGTATTTTTTATTCTCATTAAACCAGTGCTTGAATTACATGAAACTACTTTAACTCTAGATAATGACTGTCAAAGATTTTAATAAAACTCTTTTTCTTCCTTAGAGTTTTGTTTTTACTTGTGTAGTTACTAACTCAGATGAAGAGAAAAAATGTGAATGTACTTTAAAAGGAAGAATTTGGAATATTATTTATGAACCTATTTGGTTCAGCTAAACTTTCTGTAATGATACTGTATTCTCCCCAAAGCTGCAATGAAAGCAAATATAATAATATAAACTGAAATAAATCAACATAAATTATCAAAAAATAACATATATTGCAATTAAACTTCTAAATAATTCAAATTAAATTTATTAATACGTATCTGTTGTTCAGTGTATTTCTTTCCATCCAGTGTATTTCTTTCCAGAATGTTAATTAACATTTGCTTCATAACAAACCATTCTGAAACTTCTTGATTAAAACAATAAACACTTATTATGTTTCACAATTCTGTGGCTTCTGTGGTTGATTCATACATGTGGGGCTGGATTAACTGCAGAGCCGTTGTCTAGGGAAGACTAATTAATATATCTGAGACTTCGATTGCGATGGCCAGGATGGTTGGTACCAGTGAGGCCTCTCTATATACACATGGCCTCATTTTCTGTATGATGAGCTCAGACTTGTTCACATGATGGCAGAAGAGATCAAAGAGATCAAAGAGGATAAACCCAAGGCGTAAGCAGTTTTAAAGCTCATGTTATGACAGCATAAGCATACCATACAGCCAAGCCTAGAGGCTGTACATACATAGATATATGGAAAAATTAATCATCAGGGATTAGTACTGCAAAAGTATAACACACAAAATAATAAAAAGACAAAACCCAAATTGAAATCACATTTTAATTTTTAATTGGGTTACATTATTTCTAGTATCATGGTTCTTTTACATTCATACCTCTCTCCAGGTATCCCTATCAGGAATTTTCAGACTACTCTTGGAAAATATCAGAGTCTTTCCTAACAGTTACACAAAACAAGTGACTTTAACAAATGTGATCACTTGCCATTTTTTATTAAATTCCATAGCAGAGTGATTGCAAAGCTTCATTTGTTTGATGGAATTAATTTGTATCGCATTTCAGTATTACCTGTTACAGTATCACACTGCATCAACTTATAACTTGTATTCATTCTTCAAATGGTTAAATCATTCAAATAAGAAGCACAAGTAAATGAATATTGAAATTAAGGTTATATATACAATTATAATTATATTAATATGTTTGTTGTTAATGACAATGTATCAAGAAAACTGCACACACACAACACAAAGATAGTTTGCAATAGCAAATTAGCTTAATTATCACAATAGTAGTTTTCAGTATCTTCCTTCAGTATTTCCTTTGGTGTAAGTAAGGGGTTTTAAGAAATGGGTAATTAATCCAAAGAAGGGATTAATTTATGAGAGCTCAGTCACCCCAACATGTATGATTAAACTCCACTATGAAAATCCCATTTCTCTGAGATATGAAGGTAAATGTGTAAATTAGTGCTAAACCAGTAGCATATATAGCCAATTTTTATTTTGCCCACATTTTAAAATAATTCTTTTGCTTTAACTCTAAAAAACACTTAAAAGTGTAAAATCATTATTACAGATCTACTAGAATTACTCTTACAGTTAATTACTACACTGTAACATTAGAATATTGGTGTTTTTGATGTATTATAATGAATGCAATAGTGCAATAGCAACCTTATGATGCATTTCCATAATATATCATCAAAGTGGTTTTATCAGAGAACTAAGGAGACTGGTGGCATTTTTAAGACTTTTGGGTAAAAATATAACTTTGTAAACTATTTGTAATAGGAAGAAATGAAAAAGTATGAAAAAATGAACATAAATTAGGCAAAGATTTAAAAGTTATGAAATAGTAAATCATAAGTGAGTAGAATATTTAGAAAAATAAATATGAAAGAAAAAAGAAAATACTTTTACTCAATAGTTTTTCTCATTAAGTATTGGCAGAAATCTTTGTGCAATGAGAAAAATATGAACATGTATATATGTGTATTTATTTTGAAATAAGATTTTATAGATTGTATCTAACATAATGTTCCAAATCTTTATATAGATAAATTATGTTTATAAGAAATATGACTGATATTAATTCTCTTTATACATTTTTTGTCATGTTATTTAGTGGTAGCATTGTATCTTAGAAATTGAAATGTCTTTATTGTAAGTATTCTATTATAATTACTGTTTATACAATTTTAATTTTATGCCATTTTATGTTTTTAAATGTGTTCATTTTCTTGGTACAATTAAAGTAAAATATGTTATGACAAAGGTAATCCAATAATTACTAATTACTTATTTTATAGCAAATTATTAAAATGAGAAAATATGAACTCTGCTTTGGTGTGAAATGTTTTATTAATAAATTATTCATAATAATGACTACATTTGGCAGAAGCTTTATAGCTCCTGTGTGACAGATCTCTAAATCAATCTTGTTAACTCATCCTTGGAGGAAGGTCATTGAGATCACAATCCTTCAATCTAGGCAAATAATTTAGGTACAGTATTTCTAATACTGACAATAACTTAGAAGTCAAACAAGGAATAATGTAAAAAGTTCAGCTAAAAACTCATTTACTCTGATGTCCTCATTCTGTAGTGTATATTCCAGTTCACAAATAAATGATGTTTGCTTGACTAATGAAAATGTGCCTACTATCTGACTCTAATGAATCAGTGTAAATTTATATAAATATTAATGACTATATGTATACCAATCAATGGAAACAACCCAATATCATCATCAATCTAACAGTATAAGCAAAATATAAAGTGACACTTTGATTAATGTTTATATGTATTCTTAAAATGAGAGGCCATATGAGCTAATTCTTATTATTTAATGTTTATTATTATAAATTATTTACAATTTATTTATATCTTTGAGATCAAATACATTTTACTACTACTCCTTATAATTTATTTTAATAAATAAATGATATTTTATGATGTTCAACATCTGTAACATTCAGGAAATTTAGTTGTTTACTCTTTTGATATAGTTTATATATAAAGATCTGCTTTTCCCTCAATGTTCTCTTGTTTTTAAGAAAGTCTTTCAGAAAAAGAAATCTGAGAATATATATATATATATATATATACATATACACATATATGTATATATGAATGCATGTAAATTTAAAATAGGACAAAGAAATAAATGTCAGGAGATAATGTCTAAATGAAAATGAGAAAAATTATATTTGAACCTTAAGGAGGGACATATAAAGTGGGAGATTTCTGCTTATAAACTATGAAAGTATAGAATTCAACCACAGTAGGCAGTTTCTGAAGAAAAAATTCTCACAAGTCATAATGTGAAAAACATGATTTTAAGATACTTTAAATCACAGATTTCATTTTTTCTTTCTGTGTTTTTGACATTTCCATTTTTCGTTTTTTTCTCATCAGTATTACAAGCATGCCACTTCTTTCTTCAAACAAACAAAAGAAATAAAGCCAAACAAAACAGCGATGAAGTTCTTTAGTATACTTCCTCGTTGCAAATGTATCCCACTCCTCTATCTTAAAGTCATTTACAGTTTTCTACACTTTCCCATTTGTTCCTCACTCTTGTGCTTATGACTCAGCTGCTTCCACAAGACTGCAGTAATCTGCCTGTTGCTAAGCACTAGACACAGAATGTAATGCTTATCTCACTTGACCTCTCAATAGCGTTTGTCAGCGTTTATTTCCTGTAGCAAAATAATACTCTTGTTTTCTTCCTGTACTCCTGGATATACTTCTCTTTCTTAGACTCCTTTTTCTTTGTGCCCATTTAAAAGATATTGATATTCATCAGAGCTCCATTCTAGGCTTTCTTCTCTTTTTAGTACACATATGCTCACTCTGGCAATTCCCTCTTAAGACATTCCTGTTGGAATCTATCCATTATTATATGAAAAGCCCAAATTCAGTATGAGGATTATAACCAATATCATAGGAGAAAAATACTTAATTAACAAATACAGTTGTAACACAAGTTAAGTATTACTTTCTCTTTGATCCTCTGAGAACATCAACTTAAAATGTGATAAAATAAAATTGCCCACTTTGATCTGAAGCTAGGCTTATGTAATTTCAATGTCAATATATTTCAGGCCTACCATCCCTAGAGGGGTTATCTGTTTGACACTGACAGCTAGCTGATGTCAGAGTCCTCAGCTAACATCAAATGTAGCCATCTTGGAAAACCTTCTTGAACACTTAAACCTATAGAAAGATGAGTGCATCTCTAGCTGGCATAAAATTGCAATCTAATGAAAAACCCAAGAAAGAACTATGTAGCTGAGCCCAGTTATCCCATAGAATCCACTAAGCTTATGTGCAGTGATATACAACCAAACTATCACTAAGAAATGTTAATATAGCCCAATACTAAAACCAACCATAGATTTTATTATGTGTTGAAGAACCAGGAAAGTTGTTTGCTGAATATTATTTATGTGAACTAATTTTTATTTTTGTTTTATTTTTATTTGTATTTTTATTTTCAGTGGAAAAGTCTACAATGATTGGTTGGTTCCTAATAAAATACTCAATAATAAAAATTTGCATGTTTCTTTCAAAAACAATGTGGCAGATAGATACCTTTTAAAGAAGTTAATATATATTTTAGTTGTCAGAACTTCTGATCCTGTCATATCACTCTTACAGAATGAAGGACTTTTCACAGTTCTTTCATTTCTCAACTCTTTTAACTGTAACTATGGCAATCATTCAGCTACATTCTGGATATATAATGTATATAAAATTTTTGAGTAATAGAGATAAAAGTAACTGTAAAAATATAACTATATAATATTATATATTATTTTAATTTTGAACAAATAGACCATTCCTCTATCTTAGTACAATTGGGAAATCATGCATTAATAATAAAAAGCATAACATCTGACATTCTTGTATATCTTTATAATCTTATTTATTGATTAAGAATTTTAACAGCACCATTAGAAATCTCCGATTAATCTTCACTTTTAACCCTTAAAACAGTGTAACGTTACAAAAAGTGTTCTACATTGTCTTTTTCTAGGAAGGTAAATTGTATAATACAACTAAGGAATATATTTGTCAGACTTATTTTTTATATTCCCTTTGTCTCATTTTTCCAATCGTTTCATGAATCTACATCTTTGCTCACATAATATATAACATCTATGAAAGCCAGCTCATAAGGTACATTTTACATAGAATGGCTGCTCAGTTTTCAGCCCAACTTTTACTATGTTATCCTAATGAAAGCTATTGCTGGGAACTATAGGCCTGAAATATATTGACACAAAAATTACATGAGCCCAGCTTCAGATCAAAGTAGGCAATTTTATTTTATCACATTTTAAGTTGATGTTCTCAGAGGATCAAAGAGAAAGTAATACCCAATTTGTGTTACAACTGTATTTATTATTTAAGCACTTTTCTCCTATGATATTGGTTACATTCCTCATACTGAGTTATTTTGAAAGGCAGTGAAATTTTTTAACGATGTGTTCTTTAGAATTTTTGTAAAGTGTATGTGTGTTTGAGGGTGTGTATACACAAATACAATTTCTTAAGTAATGCAGTTTCTCTTATTAAAACATACTTGATACCAACAAAAATGAAATATATAAGTAATTGAGTTGAAATGGCTTCTCTATACAATCTATTATGAATTCTTTAGTTATTATGTTTTGAAAAAGAGTATTTTTCAAAAGAGATTCTTGCAGTGATAAAACTGTTCTGTATTTGACTGTGGTGATGGATATATACAAACCACAGATGATAAAATTGTCTAGAACTAAATACACACAGCCACATATAAATCAGTACAAGTAAGATGGGGAAAAATTGTCTAGAACTAAATACACACAGCCATATATAAATCAGTACAAGTAAGATGTGGAAAATGAACACCGCTATATTTAATAGATGTCAAATCCTAGTGTGACATTGGACCATAGTTTTGCAAGAAGTTACTCTTGGGGGAAATTGGTAATATTGTCTTATAGTTTTGTAAGAAATTGCCCCTCAAGGTAAAAATAAGGAGCATATCAGATCACTCTGTATTTTTTTAAATAAATACATGAAAATTTACAATTATCTCTATAAAATTTTCAACTAAAGTGAAGTTCTTACTTCGTGTTCATAAATTTACATTGAAATAAAAAATGACTTGTAAAGAGAAACAGTTCTTAATTTGCTACTGATCGTGTGCTCTCATCATTGAATACCATATTTATATCATCGTTTAATATTATGAAGTGCCTAATAAATTCTTATTAGGAAACATTTCTTGTAAAATGATTTATTTCTCCTGTCATTTCACTAACATTTATACATGAATTACTATGTGCCAGTGCCAGGCAATGTTGTAGGCTAACCCAGGGCTGTGTACCTGGAAAAATAACACATAGCCCATGTCATGAGGGGCAATAGCAATCTAGACTTAGAATTCTTAAAATATATGTGTATGCATTAAATGTGCATAAAAGGAGAGATGATAATTTTGCTTCAGATAATAGAGAGGAAGTCTTCACAAATGGTTAAGAATGTAAAGTAAAAGGGATGAAAAATAAATGGTTGTGGGAAGGAATCGTTTAAAAGTATGCCTGCAGTCTATTTTCTTCTGTTATCGCAGATGCTTTAAAAAGGGGGGTGGATGTTATCAGGTGAAATATCCTTGTAAACATGGTGGTTTAATACACTTACAGGAAAAAGCACTAATGGTATTTATTAGAAAGAAAGCCTTCTGTACAGAATGCTCTTACAAGGGTGCTCCCATTCTGACAAGGGGACTAACAAAATAAATCTGTTATTTATATTTTTATGGGACAGGGATCATTTAAAATAAATAAACTATGTTATTCATTGGGTATAAATAGATATTCCATAACAAAATGTCTCTTTGTGTAAGTGAAGAGTTCAGGCACCCCTTAGATATCCATGTTAACTCTGAATCTCAGAGCCCTTTCATAAGACTTTGTAAATGTAAAAATTAGATAAAAGTATAAATGGAATATAATGTTGAGTTGCTGCTTTGAAATTTCTGGATTGTGCCACTAAATGAACCTGAGAAAACAATAGCAGAAAAGATTTGGAAAAAAAGATAATAATCTTAAGTTTTGGATAGGCTATGTTTGGGGCTTTGTGAGATGCAATAATTTTCATTTATTTGGACAACCACCTGGTCTATGCTGTTCTCTGGACGACTGTGTGTACCTACTTGTTTAAATATTCAAGCCATATGTACACTACTGATCTGGTACACAACTTATAAAGTATAGTCTGTCCCTCTTCAGTTAACAATAACTTCCTCAACTGTTCTGTTAGCCCATGTGATCTGAATATCATTTTCTTTATTACTTACATTCATTTTGAAAATTGCCTTCTTCATAAACTATTTTCTTTACAATATTCTTTTTTAAGGATGAAAAATATATGGTTTTTATTTTTTTCTGCAAAGAATAGTTTTATTCATGTACTTGTTACTGTGGTCAAATACACATAAAATTAAACATTTTAACCATTTTAAAGTGTATAAATTTTGTGGCATTTACTGTTTGAATGGCATTGTGTAATCACCACTGCTTCCTAATTCCAGAATATTTTTATCATACCAAAAATAAACCCTGTACCATGAAGCAGTCCTTCCCATATTACAGCACCAGGAAAGCACTGATGTATTTTCTGTTTCTATGGATTTTTCTATTGTGAAAATGTCACATAAAAAGGAATCATATGATACACATCCATTTGTGTCTTGCTTTTTGCATTTAGCATAATGTTTTCAAGGTTCATCCATTTGTGCCATGTATAAATACTTAATTCTTTTTTATTAAATTAAATGAATATACAACAATGGTTTCTAACTACATATTAATTCAGTTTTTGAACATTTTATCACTGGAATGATCATTCATCATTTCATTCATTTGACAAATGTTTGTCAACAGGCTAGCCTTATTTTGGGCTCTGAGACTTCATCAGTAAACCAGACCCAGTTGCTGCCACTAGATCTACTATCATAATCCTGTATATACCTCAGTCTTTTATATTCTAGTTTTTAACTTAATCACTTTAATAGGGACCTCAATATATTTTACAGTTCCTTCACATATTACTTACTCATCATCTTAAATAATATAATGATATTTGTAACTGTTACTGTGCTCTCCTTTCTTTTTCATGATATCCACTTTTTCTCTGGTGCCTTTAAACCATACAGACAACCCTTTTTATGATTTTTAGAAAATTATCTTAATATGTAGTCTTAAAGAAATAAATTAGAAATTAAAACATGAAAAAAAATTTTCTATTTTCACTATGTATATATAAATTGGAACCAAGATGTTCATATTGTTTTGCTTTTTTTTAAACAATATATTGTGAATCTTTTATTGCTAGTAAAACATATTATATACTTACTATATTCTCTGCATATTTCATTCTAAAAATATACTATAATTTAAATACTCTCTTAATACTGATCATTTATATTTCCAAAGTTTATTTTATTGTGATAATAAATTGGTGCCATTGTGACTAAAGATTTATAAGCATTTTATGTTTATTCTAATATTTATGTAAATTATTGGTGAGAGTTAGCTGTTTTTCACATCTGTGATACTCATTTGTTTTTCTTCATGCATAAATTTCATATTATAATGTTATACTTTTTTCTTCTCATATTGATTGCTAAACTCTATTAATGATTATTGTGTTTATTTTTAACCGGGACCATACTTCACTTTAAATTTTGTTTATGATGATTTTGATATTTGGAAGGGTTTTTAATATGCTTAAAAATAAATGATATTTTATTACATAATTTATTCTTTTGTTTTTACGATTAAGAAGGCTCCCAAAATGTAAAGTCACCAGTAACAACATTATTGTCTTTAGTTCTTTTATTATTATATTTTTATATTGAGGTAGAATTCTAAATCATTTAATAACTTTTTCAAATAATCTTTTTATTGAAAAAGTAATTTTTTCCTAATATTTTGAACTATAAAACATATTTTAAAGTTACATTGTTTTGTGTAATTTCATCTGTTTCTGGACATTCTCCTATTCTCATAGAACCTGAAACAGACTTTGATTGAAAGAGTCAGGAATATGGTTTGAAGGAATGAATAGCTTCAGATATATCCTACAATGATTATGATATTCTTCTAGTCACCTGTAGGTTATGACACTCGCTTACTTACCTCCAAATAGATTGCCCCTGATATCCAAGAATGTAATGACTCTTATGAAGGAGAAATTGCTTATCTTTCTTTATTTTCTCTAATAGTGAAAGGCACTACCAAAAGCTCCTTGCATATGGTACCATATTTCTAATTTCCAAGTTAAAATTGATTCTTAAATTATTTTAGTTTAGACCTTAAATACATTTTATATTCATTCCTTCCACTATATCCACACTGCTACTGTCTTACCTGAGGATATACTACTTCATCAACTAGGTGATGACCTTTTTATATTCTCATGGCAAACAGGCCCAGCTCCTTTTTTCTGTTTAACATATTGTTGGCAGAGTGATATTTTTTGCAAATTTATGTCAGTCTCTATAAAATAGAGACTGAATAAAATTTAAAAATCTGCCCTCTCTTTCTCTACCTCTGAGAGGAGACCACACTCAGTGGAGTGTTACCCTTTTCCTAATAAACTTTCTTTTTGACTCTTAAAAAAAAAAAATATATATATATATATATATATATATATATATATATATATATATGATTATGGCTATCATATTCCTCATACTTACCTTATAAAACCTATATCTATCTGCATGGTTTTCTAGAACCTTCATGATTTAGACCCTAATTAATACTTCAACAATAAGAAACTGCTGATGGTCTTCAGAACAATGTTCTTTTTTTGCCTTGTTACCTTTATGCTATTTAATCTACCAGAAAAGGTCTTCAGTTGATTGCCCACTTAGCATATTCATATCGTTTAAGTTTCAGCAAAATGTTAATTCCTCTGGGGGGAAATTTCACTTATTCTTTTTCTTATGCTTCCACTGCAGTTTTTAGAAACATTCATTGAACAATTATTTTACTGTATTTTACTGTATTTGAGAACAGGAATAATGCATTTTTACTTTTAAATCTCTAACTCCTAAGATGGTGTCTGGTCATGGGAGGTACACCACATATACATTTAAAAATGAATATAGCCTGTGGATACTTAGATTACATTTTCCCTAAATAATGAGTATTAGCGTAAAGAGCTAGAACGCCATGATTCTTAATTAGGAGTCCTTTTATTTCACAGTCTGATTCACTGACTCTGGAAGTTAAGTAATTCTGCTTAGTTACAAACCATAGTGACTGTAATTTTTAAGATCTAAGTGTAGTAGGATGCCTACTGACTCTTTGATACATTATCAGCTAATTTGTTTTATCACTGGCTATTAAAATACACAAAGTTTCTGACACAAAAATATACCTCCACACAGAAACTTGTATGCAAATGTTGATAGCAGCATTATTTATAATATTCAAAAGTTATAAGTGACCCATATGTTTATCAACAGATGAGTAAACAAAACTAGTATATACATTTGATGAAATATTCTTCAGCTATAAAAAGGAATTAAATGTTGCTGCATAGTACAACTTAGATAAATCTCAAAAGTGTTATGCTAAGTGAAAAATGCCGGACACAAAAATTGCATATTGTATGATTCTTTTTATATGAAATATCTAGATTAGACAAATCCTTAGAGACAAAAGGGTTTTGTGGTTCTGGAAAATAGGGAAGGGGGAAATGAGGAGAGATTATTTAATGTATATGGATAGTCTTATGAGATGATGTAAAAGTTTTAAAATTAGAAAGAGGTGCTGGTAGCACAAAGCTGTAAATTTTAAAGTACACATTAAACTGGTTAGTTACATGTTAAGTGAATTTCAATAATGACAAAAAAATAAAACAAACTGCCTGGGCTCAAGTACATGCTCTGTTTCCTTCTGTGTGACCTCAGATGAATTACTTAACTGCTCTGTACTTAACTATTGTAAAGAATAAGACTTAATTTATGAGATTATCTTAATACTTAAATAAGAGAATATATAGCTGTACATAGAGAATTATTAATTATGATCCAAATATGTGTTTAATGATTAATAATAATAAAATGTTAATAGCAGATTATTTTAATTAAAATAAGATATGATGAAGGTATGTGGTAGTGTGGCAGCCTGACCCTGCCTGGCCATTTCCTTCTCATAAGAGTTCATTCCTGACTACCTCACCTCAAGGACTCTCTGGCTAACATCAGTTTTATCATAGCTGGCCAGCCAATTAATGTTCTTTCTTATATCTGTAGTTGTGTAGGAATAACAAGAATGTATAAAACTGCCTGTTAGGTTACAATCGGGGCTCAGCCTTT
The DNA here is from genome assembly GCA_030015415.1 of Cynopterus sphinx. NCBI lineage: Eukaryota > Metazoa > Chordata > Mammalia > Chiroptera > Pteropodidae > Cynopterus > Cynopterus sphinx. The sequence goes on along the minus strand of CM057389.1, from coordinate 17,339,011 downwards.
GGATAAGAATCTGCTTGAGCCTGTGCTGGAACCAATAAATGCTGCTGATTCCTGCTTACAGCCTCAGTGTCCCATCTCTCCAAGAATTCTGCAACAGTGGTGGTGGCAATTGAAGGCAAAGGTCATATTCTGAGAATGTGTTAAAGGGGTTCTGCTTTTATTGGCTTTATGGGTGGGGGCCTATCAGTGAATTTAAAACCTAAGAGCAAGAATATAAAGCACAGGAATAAAAAAAAAAAAAAAGAAGAAGAAGAACAATTAGCCCAAGTTACAAACATCAACACAGATCTCTAAAACAAAGGAGCCTGGGGGTGGGAGGCAGCCTGGCTCTTGATCTAGTCCCACACCTGGCACTGTGTTAATTGGAAATAACCTTTGTTGAAGCTGATGCCTCTTTGAATGATTGCCTCTTTGAAGTGGATGTCTCTATACCAAAGCTGAGTCAGGCCTTTACATCACACAAAGAAAAGCCAGTGTCAAGGTTTACACTACAATTACTCACTTGTTTGTGGTGATACTGTTGTAAAAGTATAAAAGTTATAAATGTTATAAAAGTATAGCACAGACAATCACACTAATAGGCTATGCCATCTAGGTCTGTGTAAGTGTTCTCTATGTTGGTACAATGACACAATCATCCAGTGATGCATTTCTCAGAACCTATCCCTGTTGAGTGGCCTGTGATTGTATTTAGTCTTTTAAGAAAGCACACAGTTTTTCCAAAATAATTACAATTTTACATTCTCAACAGCAGTGTATGAGAATTCCAGTTTCTCCAAATGCTTGCTAACGTGTGATATGGTAAGTGCTGTGAATTGAACCATTCTAACAGAAGTATCCTAGTTTAACACTGTGGTTTTATTTTGCATCCCCCTAGTGATTCACGGTGTGAGAATCTTTTTGTTTGAATGTCTTTACTGTGAATTATCTTTCGAAGTATTTTGCTCATTTTTAAATTGTTTTTTCTTGTTGAATTTTAAAGTTTCTTTACATATTTTGGAGACAAGTCTGATTTTTGTGCTATAAATATATTCTAGCATTCTGTGGCTTGCATTTTAGTTTTTGCTGCAGTGGTTTTTAAACGACAAAAGTTTTCATTTTCATAACTTCTCATTTGCCAATTTTTACAGTCTGTACATTTTGTTTCTAAGAATACTTGTAGTCAGCTTTGTGCATAGTGTGTAATAAATGTTGATATTCTCTAAACTTTATTTGGAGATTCAGTTTTCAAAAAGACTCTCATTTAGTTGTCTTAGTTTCAATCATATAATTTGATAATAAGAGCAATTCTGATGCAGAACGGGGCAAATATCCCCCAACTCGGGGGAGGCAAAGCCCTGCACTGAGAGAGGAAGAGGATTCTTCCACGAAGAGTACAGAAAGAATTCAAAGCACACTCCAAAATTAGGGTCCAAAGGAAAGTTTAAGAAGAGGAAAAGCAAAGACTAGAGAAGGAAAAAAACAAAGACAAGGAATTAAAGCCCTAAGTATGTGTGTGGGGGGGAATATCCAGTTTATATATCATTCTTTAGTTCCTGTGCGTTACAATTTAAAGACTGTTTACCGGTTCTCTTTGACACAGCACACAGTGAAGAAGGGGAAGAGGAGGCATGTGTATTGTGAAAGGCCTGCTGGCAGTTCTCTATGATTTTAGCCGTTGGGAATAAATGATTTTATTTTGTGTGAGGCAGCCACTTTTTTTCCGTTTCTCTTTCACAGGTGTGGGTTGTTAGCAATCCCAGTCGAAATCTTTCTTTGTTCTACAGGTGTCCTCTTGGCCTGGCTGCAGGGCTGATCAGTGTATCGAAGTTTCTGAGTTTAGCTTGTTTTAACATTTTAATTCTTTTGCCTCCTCCCTACATTAGTTTTACATTTTAGATTCTGATCCTAATTTTTTTTTTCTTTCCTGTTCCAGTGGCTGAAACTTTATAATACAGAACAGAAGTTCTGAGAGTGGCCATCCTTATAGGAAAGTAATGTTATTCACTAATATATATTATCTAGCTATACGGAATTGAGAATATTCTGTTCGATTCCTAGTTTGCAGTTTTGCTTTTTTGAAAGCATTAATCAGTGTTGCATTTTTTCAAATGCTTTTTCCTGCATTGATTAAAAGAGCCTCTCTACATTTTCCTCCTTGTGTCATATAGAATTTGACTGGCCTTTGGCCCCAGTCCCTCAGAGGTTACTTCTAAATTCTTGGAATGTCCTAAGAGATTTGCAACCTTCCCAGATCTCACTATATATATTTCTCTATTTGGCAGATTCTATTTTCTATCCTTTTGTTATAATCAAACTACAAGGACAATTATACAGCACTTTCCTGAATTCTGTGAGTTGTTCTTGAGATTTATCAAAACACCACTGAGGGGGCAGTGGTGTTACTTGTCAGGGCTTCCTTTGTTCCCCTGTAGCTCCTGTCTGACTGGCTACCTAACAGTGGGAACTACAAAGTTTGTAGCCAGCTGGTCAAAAGTGAGGGTGATCTTAAGCTCCTAAACTGGCAGATGCTATGTGAAGTGAAGGCAGTCCTCTGGAGGACTGTGTCCTTACCTCTGAAGTCACACTGACTCTGGGAAATCCTTTAATAGGTTAACATGGCAGATCACCTTGACTGATTTTCAAAGTCAGTTCACTCTTATTCTTTTATTCCTGAAATTCTTTTTACTTTTTTATTTCCCCTCATTTTCATTTGCTAATTTATATTAAAAAATGTTCAAGTTTTCTGAAACTTTCCTCTATTTTATTCAATCTGTAACTAAACCTCTCCTTTTTTTTGCTTCATTATATGTCATTCTTAACATTTCCATTTGATTTATTTGTTATATTTGATAAGTTCTTTGCTCTCTTTTTAAATTTGTTTTAAATGCATTGTCATTTACATCATGAAGTATATATATATTTAGTAGCTACTTTTAAGTTCTTGACTTATGATTTCAGCATTTCCATTACTTTGGAGTTGGCATCTGTTAATGAACTTTATCAGTGAAAATGGAGTATAACTCTTAGTTCTTTGAATATTGAATTTGGATGTTTCCTGGACATTGGAATATCTCATTGTGTAGACTCTGAATTCTGTTATAGTCCTCAGAAAAAATATTAATATTTCCATTTTGAATAAATTATTATTTTGGTTATATTCAGATTACAAGCTCTCTTACCCTGTGTGTGTGCAGGCTCAAAAGTTGTTAATCAAAATTTTAACCACTTGCACCTTGCTGACTTGAGACTCTGATCCACCATTAGAGAAAAGCCACAAAAGTTGAAAATTCCAATTTGTGAATCTGTTTAACAATCTATCTGCATTGCTTTACTATTCTGAATCATGTGGTTGTTTTCTGTATTTTATCTTGAACTGATAATTGTTATCAGTGAATGGGCTGGACTAAGATGTGCTTACAGAGATATATTGGAAAGAGAACACCCAATTATTTTATTGGTTAAGGATCTATTAACCTATCTGGAAATTTTAGTAGATATGTAGTACAATAAGCAAAATTTCTTAAAATCAGTGAATGTTTTAATTAATGAAATTTAAGTCATATGAAATTAGTGTCTCCAGGTAGTAATACATATGGATGCTACATTCCTAATTATCTAGATTACCACTTATATACTTAATTCACTCGAAAACCTGATGTCCAATAAATAAATATGTGTTATTCTAGTGAAAATGTCAAGTGCACATTATGATGAATTATTATGATGAAATTTTGAATAATAGTTTCTTTATGGCAATTCTATTTTATTTCAGTAGCATGCTAGTAAACATATTTATGGACTAATATAAGAAGCCAAAACTTACTTTGGTATTATGTAGACAACGAAGTCATATCTGAGGTATATATACTTGTGATCTTTTTGTTGCTATAACTATTAAGGGTTGTAGCAAGTATGGGATAGGTTCCAGAAACATTCAGGTATCCTAAAGACATACTGGGACTTCTTGGGATATATTATCTTGAGAGTGAAAAATTGCAAAGATCTTTATGCTTCTTATAAGAATAGTAGCCTATACTCCTGTTTTTGTTGAATTTATACTCAATAGAATAAGAAAGAATGACTATATTGAGGCAGAATGTATTCCAACTCTATACAGATGGCTGTCAAAAAATAAAAAAGTGAAGAAAGAATTTCCTAGTAAGTATACATACTAATAAAGTGGCAGCATTTTCCCCCTTAATCATTAAGTAATCTATATTGACCATTAATGTATTGTTTTTCTTATTTAGTAAATGCTTCCAGAGCAATCTCTATGTATCAGACTGCATGCCATGTTGGTTTCATAGAACCATATAAAGAATACATGCAAATTAATTAAATTATTTCTAGATGTTATTGTTGTTACAATTGTCATTGCTTTAATACATGGAATTTTTATTATGTATTTACAAATGTAGTCACCTCTTTTTTTTTTTGCTTTGTTCTGATGATCTTAATCTATGATAGTCAGTGTGCAAGACAACTTTACATGTCAGTTTTTCACAACTGAGCTATGCCTTTTAAATACTTTACTTGTGCCTCAAACTATTTATAAAACATTTATATGAAGCATTAAAATTTTCCCTAATTTATCTTGTGAGATACTTAGGATTTTAGATGATGGCATAAAAGTTCAAAGTTTAAGCTATCCTTTTTATACATTTTGGAACCAGTTATTAAAGATAAACAGAATGAACATGCTGCCACTATTTTATTTTAAACATATGCTTTATAGGAATGCCTGATGTTAGTTATACCTAATGTGCTGTGGTGGATTAGGTTACACTTGTTTGTAAATGACAGAAAACTAATTTAAAGTAGTTTAAGTAATAAAGTATATTTTGCATAACAGAGAACTTGAGGCACAAAAAGATCTATGAGGTTAAATCAAAATATAAGAACTTCAGAGCTTTTTCTCTCTGTGTCTGTCTCTGTCTCTGTGTCTCTGTCTCTGTCTCTCTTTCTTTTTCTGTCTCCCTCTCTCCCACAATCTCGCCCTCCCTTCTCTCTCCTGCTCTCTCTTCCTTTCTCCATTTCCATAATTATCCTCACTGTTGGTGAGGCCAAATGGTGGCCTCTGACAATACAAGCCTGCAAAATATTATATCAATATTGAAAAGAAAAATTCCCTATCATTCCCAAAGTTCACCCATCATATCTCCCAAGTGCACTCCGAATGGCCATGGATGATGCAACCACTGTGTTTGGGGGACTATGTTACCATAATCAATGCAATGTGAGTCATCCTTTACCCCTGTGGTATCCTTGGGGATAAGGGCATGCTGCCCGACACTGACACGGAGAACCCAAGGAATGGGGAATTATTGGATCTCTTGAGAAAAAAAAAAATCAAACAAACAACCAAATTGAAAAATGGCCATTGGTATGGATAATGGAAAAATTGAGATGAATTTTTTGCCAAGACCTAATTCCTCTATGTTTTTTAGATTATTCGTTGTTCATCAGAACATTCCCTTATGTATTTGGCAATGTCAGTGTTACTATGGTAGAGAAAGACACATACAAATTTTAGAAATTATTATTTTTTATTTTATTAATGTCAGATAAAATAGATAGGAGATAACTTCTCTTTTCTCTCAACCTTTTTCTGCTTCCAAGGTTGATCAAAATTAATGTCTTGGTACTTGATGGGGATGTGGTTTATGCTCTAGGACTGGCATGTTGGAAACTATTCTTCAGGAAGCCATGGGTAGTCACTTTTTAATATTTTTAAAGAACTTTATGAGAAGTAATTTACATAAATAAACTATTCAAAGTATATAAATGAGTTGTGACAATTAAATTCTGTGAAAGCAATACAATAGTCAAGATAAAGATGTATTCACCACCTCCAGTAGAATTTTTATGTCCCCATTCATTCCTCCCTTTTGCCTACTGATCAGCTTTATGTCAATGTATTAAGTAGTCTTCTCCAGAGAAATAGAACAGACAGGAGTTATATATCAATTATTTATGTATAAGTGAGAGATTTGTTTTAAAGAAATTGGCTCACACAATTACGATGTCTGGAAAGTCCTGAGAGTTGCATGCAGTCGGAAGGGTGGAGACCCAGGAGAGACAATGTGTTGTTCCAAAAGTTGATTAATCATAGGTATGAAGGTCAATTTTTAGACTCTCTATTATTCAGTTGTACTGACCTGTATATCTACATTTTGCCAGTGCTGCAGTGTCTCGATCACATCTCTTTAGAGTATGTCTTTCTTCAGTAGGCTCTGTAAGCCCTCTAACATTGTTCTTCTTTTGCAAAATTGCTCTTTGCTCTATTTTTCTAAATAAACTTTAGAATTATTTTGTCAGTTTCTGCATAAAATTCTGCTTTTGTTGTTGGTGTGTAAATTCTAAAGATCAATTTGGATGAACAGCAGTGAATTTCTAAATTCATGAAGATATATACTTTCATATTTAGGAAGGCCTTCATTTTACTCAGAAATGTTGTATAAGACTATACAATTTTGTTAATTGCATTTATAAATACTTTTGGTGTTAATGTAAATGCAATTTAAAAATTTTTATTTACTAATATACTAACCTTCTATTCTGCAAGCTGATTAAATTTTCTTATTAGTTATATCTAATATGGATTTTCTGTTTATTTTCATAAATAATTATGTCATCTGCCAATAAGGAAACTTTTAATTTTTCATTTTCAGTTCTACCTTTCTTTCTTTTTTTCCTTCCTCCATCCCACCGTCCTTTTTTTCTTCTTTCTTTCTTCTTTCTTTTTCTTCTTTGTATTATCATTATCTGTTATCATACTCACTGGGGCCTCAGCAAGGAAGTGAATCGAGTGAGGTTTGAGACAGGCATCCTTGCTTCAATCCTGACCTTAAGTGGAGCATTTTTAATATTTCAACATTAAGTTTGATTTCATTTGTAAGCTGACAGTTGCTCTTTCATTTTGGGTTGATTAGTGAGATCCTATTATCTACAGAAAATAACAAAAACTATTGAATGACCTAAATATTTTCTTTCACAGGAGAGGACTAAAGGATGACTTTCCTTTTTCTTCTCTGATTCTGCTCACTCACATAGCAGGGTTTAAGATTGCTTGCCTGCTTTTATCCCCCAAGTGTTTTAAATCAATGTCTGTAGACTTTTTGTTTGTTTGTTTGTTTCTTGGAGTTCATAAGTATGGTTTTGGTTCCAATTAAATGGCTGAATTTAAGTTTAGCATTTTAGGCAAATAGAGAATACAGTTTGATGGCTCACATTTTCCCTTAATGTTTAGGCACATTTATGTGAGAAGACAAATTTCTACTATGTGGTCCAATATAGATTATCAGAATTTCTTATTGGTTTTTGATGTTATATTTGCACCTTATAATAAAGGTATTCTTTATCTGCTTTCTGAAAGTATATTCTCTGAAATTTTGTTTGTGGCAATAATTGATATAACCTTTGGATAGATCTCAATTTCTGGTTAGTGAAGAAAAATATTATATTGATTTCAAATCTTAAGGAACTTCACATTTTCCCAATAACTATGTTTTATGTGATTTAAAAACAAATTTGATTCTACACTAATGCAAATCAAGTTAAGAAATGATTATTTCATATTTTAATTAAAAAATGAGACTCTGGGTGAACAAGATTATTTTGAAAATTGCTAGTCTAAGACTGTTCACAATATTTTTCAGCCAAATACTATAAAAAGTACATTATTTTACAAGAATGCTTGGATCATTTTATCAGTTCTAGATATAACTAGGAAAACCAAATTATCAACAGATATATTATGCCTTGACATCTACTGGCAATAACTGATAAGATTTCAGAAGTGTCTATTATTATGTTTGTCTCACCATGGCTGAACTGTAATTTAATCATAAAGCTCAAAACAACCACCAAAAGGAAACATTAAAACTATATATTTATGTATAAAATCGTAGACTTTGCAAATTTTTGGATTTTAAATAGAAGATATTACATGGTGCTTTTAGAGGTCATTCAACTGAATATGAAACCAGAACTGTTGACCTACATGATTCAGAAATTCTGAATCCATAGTAAACATGAACTGTGTGCATGGGAAAGGAGTACAAAAGAATGAGTAAATATGTTGAATAATTAGGTTATTAGTTTATTTCTTGAAAATAAATTATGTACCTATGGGTGATTTTTTTCTACCTCTAGATTTATTCCTCTTTCCAGAGGTTTCACTTTTCTTAGGATCATATAACACTTTACTATTATAGTATTTGTTTTTAATAAATACTCCACATTCAAGTGTCTGTAATGCACTAAGGTTATGGTAATATGTTTACTTTTGGGGGTGTGTGCTAACTGAAAGGATGCATCTAATATCCTTTCATACAAAGATACAAAAATCAATTAATTTTTTTCTAAACACTTTTTATAATATCTGTACAACTCTTCAGAGTTTTAGCTATCTGGTGGTCTTTCAGAAATATAATAGTCATTTGTGATTTTCATATCCCTGGCTTATATCTTGCTACACTTATTCAATAGATGTGGACAGCTATCTTTTAATGGATGGTTACCTTAAAATATGTAATTACTGAACTCATTAACAGTTGTACCATTTTAAATGACTGTGTACTTCTCCTGAAGTATCTTTCAGTAGTAGACACTGGAGGTTGTGTACACATTTATTGACCCCTTTTTCACAATAAAAACCAATTTTGTTCAGGTATCTAACTTTCTCCTCTTCAGCCTTGTGCCTCAGGGCAAATTCTAACCCAGTTTCAGCAGTGTTTTATTTGTCCAAGAATATTTTCATTTGCCATGACACTAATTGGTTCAGAAATGGGCAGTACAGTTTTGACCAATGAGATACAAGAGAGTCTAAAAAAAAAGACATTTTTTGTTCTTTCTCTGGATAATGTTAAACATCTTAAGATTTCTGAAACTGCTATAGCCATCTTGATATGAAGCCAGAACTTAAGGCAGCAAAATGGAAAGAAAGAATTGGATCCTGCATAGTGTCATTGAACTGTTAAATCAGACAATCCTGGAGTCATCACTACCTCTACGATATTGATTTGTAATAATAAAAATCCATTTGGATTGGATTTTCTTTTATTTGTAGCTGCTAATGTCAAATTATATAACTATCTGTCATTCATTTGTGCATTTGTGAAATCACAGAAATGACACTGAAGCCATTTTTTGCTTTTATAATAGTAAAGTGTAATGGTTCTCATGGCCATTTAATTTCAAATAGATAAATTATACATAATGAAGGAATTTGCATTGAAGTTAAATAATGAAGAGAAAGCAAACTTAAGTCTTGTGGTCACCTTATTTAAAATATTTAAAAGAAAAAAAAAACTTTTGATGAGATTTGAATTTTCAATTATGTCAATCATGTCAATGATAACATTTACAGAGTTAAAATCTTTATTTGAGAGCTTAAAAGTGATCACTTTTATACCTATAGTATCTAACACATTACCCAAAATGTAAATAATAAATTGAACACATGCAAACACATATACGTGTATACGTAGAATCTTATGTATATGAGTATATGCATATATCTTATATATATATCACACCCTCCACAACATATACTATATTTTGAAATTCATTTCACTGTAATTCCACCAGTTTCCCTACTTCTGAACAGCTTCAACTGAAAAGTAAATTTTTCAAACAAACAAAAATATACTATTAGCTCTGTAGATTTCATAAATTATGGAATTGTATCTAGAGTCACAAATTTATGGCAGACATTTTCAAAATACAGAGAGTACAGCATAATGGAATAAAATTATGTCCATGAACTCCTTGGTAAGCATTGTTTGAATAGCTATCTGACTGAACTAATATGCAAAACTTTTCAATCTTCTAAAGAATCTTAAATTCACATTTAAATGTTTTAATAACCAGGACCCCTTTGTTAGGCTAAAATTGAACTCAGAACACTACTAACCCCCCTTGCTTTCTCAGAAATATTTGCAAATGAGGTCAGATAATTTTTAAATTTATTACTTTTGAAAAACTCAGTACTTTAAACTTTCTTCTTTACTAAGTTACTAAGAATAACTAAGTTTTTCTTAGTTATTATTTTGGGAAGGGCATTGTTTTCTGACATGCAGATTTCTCCATATGAAACACTTCTGTAATTTAAAAAGAAAGCACACAGGAAAAGGTATGTTATTTTATGGTTACTTAACATGAGCATTTTATAAGAAAACTCAAGAAAAAATTATGGGTATTCATTTGTCCTAATCTTTAACATAATAACGAAGAAAATAAATATAGATTAAATGGTATAGGGATATTGATTAAAATTACTGTAAGATCTGAATTACAGTTTATACAAATCATTATTGAAATACATTTAATTAATATAAGCTACTGATAATAATTAAACTAACACACAGGGTTTATCTTTTATAGCTGAGAGTAAAAATATTAATCCATACTATTTTATTGTAATCCTCTAGCAGTCTTATTTAAACTATTAATTTGTTTAGTAGATATTTAACATACAGTACAAAGTTTATATTTTAGCCTAGTCCCTATTTGCTAATCAATATGAAGCAAAGGGATGATGAATATTCAATTATTTCAGATTGTGTACTTAACACATAGGATAAATGTGTTATTAAAACCTTTAGAAAATAGAATTTTGGCTTTATTAATCAGTAAGTTTATATCTGTTGATCTGGTGTTTGACTTATGCATATACTTTTCTTTCTTTAATATACTACTGTGCTTTCTGAAAGATGTCCACTTTGACAAGTGGATGATATTCTTCCTACACAGAGAAGACTCATTCTTAGATAATAATCATGCCTAAACCAGGTTTTCCAGATTAGTGCCACCTGGGGAGAGAAATAATTATTTTATAACTATTTCATTTTCATGTCACAAAATCTGGGTTTATGAAGTATATTCTAGACTAGACTACTTAAAAACTCAAATATTCAATCCAAAAGATTGATGCTATCTGCCCTAAATAAATCATTTTGACTTAAAAAAAATGTACCTGAAAGAAGTCTGTCCTTTGAAATATTAGTGATGCAAGCAAACCTGGTTCTAAAACATTGTCTCTTGGTTTTCAATCAAAAGATTTTCAACAAAAACTTGAGCCTTGACAATTTAACAAATGTCTCCTCTTGCTTTTACTAATTATTTAGGAAATACAAAGAATGCAATTCTATATTTAAACCTTACTTCTAACTAGATAAGTGGGTAGGTAGATAGGTGAAAAGAAGGTAGGTAAAGGAAAGAATTAAAAGACTAAATTATGTTTTTCTTTTGAAATGTTAACTATACACACATCATTTCCTCCACAAAGTCCTATGAGATCTTGTGAGAAAACAGTTATTTATTCATCCTCTAAGTTATCTTACACATCATTAACAATCATTAGCCATGATTATCACTTTATAATTCACATTTCAGTTGTTTATGTGCCTTGATAACTAAATAATGTACATTTAGTTATGTTAAGTATGAAAAATTTTACCCTTTGTTTTTAAAGTCTCAACATTATCTCAGAAAGAAAGAAGATTGAGCTTGATATTTAATGGGTTTCACTCTATTTTAGCTTAATTTATTCCATATGTCATGTACGGTTTATAAAAGAAATAAATCTTTCTGAAGAAGTGTTCAATAGAGATATTAATTGTCAGTGTTGAAAATCTTTCTTATTAAGGATTGATCATAAAGATATCTTTAAAATTACATAACTGAATTCACTTGCAGCTATTTTAGTGCTTTTTACTACTTAGAACAGGGAGAAACAAAGCATACTTGCATTATAGCATTATGTTTCTGTCAATGGGTTAATTATTAAATTTTATTTCTATAGAGGATTCTATAATGATAGTTAATGCAATTAAATAAGTGTTTTTAAGATTAACTAAATTTGTCTTATACTTGATTTTCATTGACATTAAAAATTCCATTTTTAATATAAACCAGTATTGTTCAATGATAAAGATTAAAGTATATTTTCTAGATTAAGAAGAAGTTATAAGAGAAGAAGAAATGTTTGGTAATGTTGCATAACAATAAAACAAAAGACTATATAATTAAATTTAAAAATACTAGTGAAGTTTCTGGTGAATGCTTTTAAAAGCCAAAGAAGTCAGTTTTTATATTATATTTTATGAAGTGCTTTAGTATACATTTATAATAACAAATATTAGCTATTCTAATAAAAAAGTCTAAACAATGTTAATGAAATCACCTCAAGACTGAAAAAGATCAAATAAACTTGAAATCAAAATATTCTAAAAGGCATGTTTTCCCCCTGAGAGATGAAACCAAGATTTATGATGTTACCTGAACACAAACTCTTAAAATTTTGAAGCAATATTTCCCAAGCTATTAGTATTCCTCATGTTGGTAATAGTAGATCAAGTCAGGGGTAGAGGAAGAGTTAATGAATTTTAAAAATTCACTATAAAATACCACTTTATGAAGATTTACATTAAACATTAGCATATAAAGTACCCACAGTGGACTAGTTTTAAGAAAGCAGCTTATCTTTGTTCAAAATATTTTAGAAATATATTTAACCACAGGGATTTTAAAAATTGATTTAAACTCAGTTTTTGTCCCATAGCTTCAGTGTCCCAAGACACATCAATTTGGAAAATGCCCTTAAAGGCAATTTAATTAAAGACAAATCATAAGCTATTACAAATGTTACTACTTCCCCAGAGAAAATTCTACTAAGCTGTCAGAAAATATTAATAAAAGCAACTAACAGTTATAGAAGACTAGCCATGCATCAGGTACTGTACAAAATGTATATAAGCAACATCTCTTATATTTCCCTGAGCATAAACTTGTTCTTTCTAGTGTGTGTTCCACACTGTCAAAATAATTTTCTACAAAACAATTTAATGTTTTAAAATTATTTAACTTATTTTGATTATTTGCCATTGAACAAAAAGGAATATTCCAGACTCCTTAATAGGATATATAAGGCACTTCATAATTTTGTATTTATTTATATTATACTTATTTTATCCATTTTTTTTTTCATAGACTATACTATGCTAGAATAATGCAAGCTGAATAGATATCGAGACTTAAGTTGGATAAGTGTCCACCTCTCTGAAAATTCCTTTAGATAGGATGGTCAGGGGAGAATCCACTCACTAAGTAATATTTGAGTTGAGATTTGAAGGGTAAGAGAAAAGCACCATATATATTTTGAGAGAGAATTAGAAGACACATTTATTTTAAGTAATTGGCTCATGAAGTTTTGAGTCACAGCAAGTCCAAAATCTATAGGGCAAGCAGGCAAGCTGAAAACCCAGAAAGGGTTGATATTGCAATCTTGACATTAAAATTGTAGAATCAACCAGTAGTCTGGAAGGTCAGGTAGGATTTCTTCACTGAGAAATCTCAGATTTTGCTCCTCCAGTTTTCAATCGATTTTAGTGAGATCCACTCATATAATTGAAGATAATCCTTACCTAAAGTTACTGTTTGTAGTTATTAACCACATTTACAAAATACCTTAAATAACAGTACTATTAACTACCCAATTTATCACGTAATACCAACCATCACACAGGGTTATAGTGCATGAACTCAAAGAGAAATTAGTTTGCTATTACTCATGCAATATTTTGGCACCTGTTAAAACTAATTATATTTACCTTTTATGTTAAGGGTAGTAGCAGCGAACACCGTCTGTATTTGTAATTCAACACTGAATATCGATTATGTACCATTTTAAAGACTATCTGATATAGAGATTTAAAAAGGCAAGCATAAAAATATATATTCATCTCCTGCAAGTTGACATGGAACCATGTATATTGTTATGGAAAAATGCATATCTTCCAAAAAGATCCTGTCAAGAGTTGCTTAAATAATGAAATTTTTTAGTGCACTTAATATGTAGTTTAATTTCTAAAATTGAATGAAGATAAAAATATTAAATGTTTTGTAAAATAGTTTTAAGGTCCTGAAAGATAATCAAAGAAAGTTTCAGACCTTCACAAAATTGAACTTCAGAAGGCTTCCTGCTGTTAAGCAATAATAAACTAATTGTGGCTTCCAAGTAGAAAACCACAGGGAAGATAGCACATTCAAGAGAAATTTAAATCTGAAGTTATGTTATTATCCTTCATTCAGTTAACATCTATGTCACGTAATAAGACCATCTTGAGTCTATAATGACTGAACACATAGATTTTGCTGTCATTATTTGTATTCCGAGATGCTTTACAATTAAATTATGTGGTTTAAAATTACTTTAAATAAGCTACATATGATTTAACAATGACTACATTTAGCATGCAAACTGTGGCTATTTTGACTTTCGAGGTGCTATCTAATGAATACTCTATGATATCATATATGTGCTTATTTTTGCATCCATGAATAGATATGTGATTACTTCCATGTACTTTCATATATATTTACTAGTTTACATACTTATTTTTATTTTGTTTTATCTCTTCTTTATAACATCCTGTATTCCATGACAAGACGTGTTTGTTATCAAGTTAATGCTTTAAAAACAAATACAATTCACCCAAATGGATATTGTTCTTGACTTTATTATTTATTATGTTCAAGGTGTTGTGCTCAAATAAAATCCCATAAACAATAATTTTATAATTTGCATGAAGACCAAAAAGAAAAGAAGATTCAGTGGTAAAGAATATTTAAAACCACTTATATTTTTTTTCTTTTAATTTAATTTTTTTATCTTTTACAATTTAATTACACTTGACATTCAATATTATGTTGGTTTCAGATGTATAGCATAGTGGTTAGATATTTACACAACTTATGAATTGATTCCCTTATAAGTCTAGTAGCTCTTAACACCATACATGGTTACTACTACTACAATATTATTGACTATATTCCTCATGCTGTACCTAACTTTTTTTTAAATTAAATTTATTGAGGTGACTTTAGTTAATAAAATTATATAAATTTGAAGTGTACAATTATATATTGTATGCATATGCATTTTGTGTTCATTACCCAAAGTTAAATTTCCTTCTATCGCCATATATTTTACACTCTTAACTTTACAAACTTCTTCCCCATTTTTCTTCTAGTAACCACTAAACTGTGTCTATAAGTTTTTGTTTCTTATTCATTTCTTGCTTTCAGTTTTGTATCCTACATATAAGTGAAATCATATGGCTCTCAACTTTTCTATTATACTTGTTTGCCTAGCATAATTATCACAAGATTCATCCATGTTGTCACAAATGGCAGTATGTCATCTCTTCTTATAGCTGTGTAAGTATTCCATTGTATATATGTGCCACATCTTTACCCACTCAACTATCAAAGGACACTCCAGTTGTTTCCTTTCTGCACCATCAATAATGCTGCAGCAAATATCAGTATGCATATATTTTTATAAATAAATGTTTTCAAATTTTGAAGTTAGATATTCAGAAGAGGGATTGCTGCATCATATGGCAATTCTGTTCTTAATGATTATGATTTTAAAACTTTTAAAACTCTCACAAGTACACTTCAAAAATATTTGGCTACTGACCATAAAGTTTTAAAAAGTTTCAAATGAAAGATTGAAGCAACTTATTTAGATTCCTATGAGCATTTAATTGATTTTCAAAGAGTTAATATAAGAACAGTTGGATATCATATCTTCCTAAAAGATATATAACTAAATCCATAATTTGAAGTCTAGATAAAATTATTATTTGAAAAAAATTATTACAATATTTTATTTTTTATTTGTAATCAATAAATTACAAATATTCTGGAAGTTTATCAACAGATACCCATAGAAATTACAAGACACAATTTCATTCAGATACTTTCTAGCATATTGACTATGAATCTAGACAAATTTATTGTATCTAAAATCTAAAGTAAGTTTTGAAATACCTCTGTTAATTAACTGTCTGTATTATTAACACAAATGTATAGGTATGTATTCCTACATAAAGAACAGACTCTTTATTATTTTTATTATCTCTCCAATAGGAATCTGATTATGTTATTAAGATAATACTACCTCCATTAAAAGACTACCACCTAATTCTAAGACATAGACATTAGCTTATAATGTTTTCAATAAAATTAAATAAATAATGGGGACTGCATATTAGAAGTACTCTGAAACTTTCTCCCAAGATACAAAGAATTTGTTGTTATAATGTTCACCCTCAATTAATTAATTATTTAATTAGTTAATATTTTAAATAATATATTAAAAAGGTTATTGCATACCAATAGAGTTTAATGCTCTCAACACAGAAAATGAACAAATGTAACCATGGGTTAAAAATTAGCAAATAGGTCAGTGTGGCTAGCACTCAGAAAACTAGGTAAGTACTACAAGATGAGGTGGTTTTCAGGTAGGAAGCAAGTAATCTAGAATCTTATTAACTAGAAAACTATTTAAAAATTTATGATTTTATTCTTAAAATATCATTGTATTTTTTTTGGTAGAAAATGGACTACAGGTTTGCATGGGAGGGGTAATAAATGAATAAACAATAGACTAAATAATAAATAATAAAGTATTATTTTACATGTGCAAATTAAAACTTAAAATATAAATAATGCTTATAGGTATAAGTTTTTAATAATGAAATATCATATCTTTTTAGTGATGGAAATAAAACAGGCTTTGAGATATTCACAAATGAATATTTTATATAGTATGTAGATTTTATAAAAGCTAAAATAAATTAAAGAAAGTTATTGATTACTTAATAATGTTTATGTATATTGATTGGCTGCTTGTCCTAAATCAAGGAGGATTGTTTGTTACTGATAGATGTTTTGTTTGCTTTGGTCTAGAAATTGCCACTTCAGATTTTTATGCATTCCATAACACAGTAAGGAGCAAATACAAACAGTTATTGAAGATTTAATCTTAACAAGACATTCAGGGAACTCATGGGGATTCTTCTTTTAATTGGAAATTAAATTCTAAGTGTCTTATTTACCAAAATGCACTAAGTTACCCTAGTCTGTTGATGAGAGATGAAACTTTCACTGTTAGGAAAGCCTGTTTTGGTTTAAATATTTCAACATATTTTTTTTAATGTCTGAGAGGAAATTAACTGTTTAATACAAAGCTAAATAATCTATTTTCTCTACATTCAAACTTCAATTACCAAAGTCAAACTAGTGGGAATGAAACTGTTAAGTAATGCAATTTCCTTTCTTTGTCTATAATTAAACGTCGTTTCTATTCTCATCCACGTAGGCAGGTAGCAAAAATAATTTCAGAACATTGTTTTTCTGTAATTACAATTTTCTACTGTACTTTTCCCCAAATCAGTTCATGAAAGATTTCCAAGCTCTTGTCTCCTCAACGGGTTCTACTTGGAATAGATACAGTTTGTCTTTGCCAAATTAATGAACTCATTCCTGATTTAAGAAATTATGACAAACTTAGTGGCTTAAAGCAATACAAATTTATTCTCTTACAAATCTGGAGGTCGGAAATCTAAAATCAAAATTCTGAGAAGGCCAAGTTCTTACTAGAGACTCAGCGGAGAATTCATTAGTTTGTCTTTCTCAGCTTCTGTTGATCCTCTGCATTCCTTGGCTCATGGACATTCCTTGAAGCTTTCTAACCTCATTTCCATTGTCACAACTACTTCTGACTGATCCTCTGCCTCCCCCTTATGAAGACCTTGTAATTACATTTGGCCCATCCAAATAATCTAGGATAATATTTCCATCTAACAATCCTTACTCAAATCCTCAAATCCCCTTCTACAATATAAGATAGCACATATATAGGCTCTAGAAGTCAAAATATGGACACCTTTGGGGAGGACATTAATCAGCCCATAACACAAAATTATTCAGGATATTTATTCTTTCTTCTGGATTTAACATAATCATCATAGTGTGGCTGGCAAGAGGGAGAAACTCTCTCATGACACAGTCTCTTGCTTTATTTTCATATTCTAACTTCTCCCCTCCCCCCAACTATGTAAACTCTTTTCCTGTCTGGGTATGAGTTGATCTTAGTTTTTCTATTCTTTCAAGCATAATGCCTTAGCTTCAACATTTTAAAATGTCCAGGATTTGAATTGATTTCTGTATACTCTGGTCTCTTTTGTCAGAGCCAAGTATGTATAGAACATTCTATTAATGCTCTCAATAGCAGATATTATCACGAAGTAATAACATACATAGAAAGTGTTCCTGTTGCTATGTAAAAATGTTTACCTTGTATATGAGATTTGTATGTGCCAAGAGAAAAAAATCCTGCTTAAGGAAAATATATGCTATATTATAGAGGCATTAGTTCTGTTTCACTCAATAGAGAATTTGTCTTGTTTTATAGTCACATTCACTTTCAAACAGAAAATTTGGTTGGAGTAAATTTCTAGGGCATCTTGGAATAGAAATAAAAGTCTGAAAAGTACAATATATACCTTAAGAAGAACTATGCATGGTAATGCCTGAGAGAGAATTCGAATGGCAGAACTCTGTCACCATTTTCCAGAATGCTATGGTATTGCACATAGCCTTCAAATATATAGACAAATGATGCTTTTCAGGGAAACATTAAATTATGAGAAAGCAAAAGCTGGTTGGTACAAAATGTAAGTTATAAAAAGGCATATTGTACAAACACAATTGAATCTATGTTCAACTATGTTCCATGGTATAATACTGTTCCTTTTGTCCCTAGAAATATATGAAACTGGACCAATCAATAGCCTGACAAATGTTTTGGATACATAAAGTATTTGGGGGTTCTCAAAGACCATCAAACTTGGCTTTGTCCACCAAGAGATATTTCAAATCTGATGGGCCTGGAGAAAAATCATGCTTGATATAAGGCAAAGATAAGCATCAGGCTTTTAATAAAGACAATTCTAATAGGTCTAGAAGTGTGTAAGCAAAATTAATTATACTTTAATTAAAATCTTTTTAAAATTATAACTATTCTTGTGTGTGTATATGTATTGTATACAAATATTCATTGTGGTTTTAATATGCAGTTTCAGTTCTTTAATAATTAATGGTGTTGAACAACTGTTTTTGTACTTTTTAGCTGATATATCTGCTTAGTTTGAATGTTTATTTAAATTGTTCATTTTTAGTTTTTGTCTTGAGTTGTAAGAATACTTCATACATTCTGGAGACACATTTTTAAAAATGTGTGATTTGCAAATATTTTTCTTCCAATTCATTTTTTTAAGGCAAAGAGGAATAATTTTAATGATAAAAGCATATTTTATGTATAAATTAAAACAAACATACACCTAACAATACCTGCAATGAAATATACAAGGCAAAATTTTAAATATAAAGATAATTTTATATAAAACAAATTAGAAACATTTATGTTTCTTTCAAGTAGATTGAAATATAAGAATATAATAAGAACATAAACAACTTGAAAAATAATATATATATGCTAAATTTTCTTGTTTATAAAACAGAATTAGTTATAAATAATAAGAGTCTGGGTTTATTTTAATAAAATTGAAAAAGATAATTTGATAAAACCAAGGAGAAATGTTTTATTCTTATGAAAATAATCTGTATTCTTCTTTTCCATATGAATAAAAACATTACGTCACAAATAACATTTCATCCTAATGAACTTGAGCTGCTATAACAAAATACTATAGATTAGATGTCACATAGACAATTATTTATCATAGTTCTGGAGACTGGGAACTACAAGATCAAGGTGCCTGCAGATCCTTTCCTGGGGTGGGCCACATCCAGTAGCTCAATATAGGTTGCACAAGCCCAGCCCTTTTGTTACACTCAGAACAACCCTGAAGGGCATCCTAGAGCTCCTCTTGGGAGAAGTCCAAGTCTCCCTTTGCCCAATCTTGCTTTTTTCCCCTCTCCTTTACTATCTTGTAAACTTGAGGCATCCTAATCTAGCTCAGAAAGAGAAGAAAATCTGAAAAGGCTACATAGTGTAAGATTTCACTTTATAATATTTGAAAAAGGCAAAACTATGAAGATAGTAAAAAGATTAATGGTTTGCCAGGGTTTGGGGGTGGTGGGCAAAATGAATAGGCAGTGCATAGAGAATTGTTAGGACAGTGAAACTATGATACCATAATGATGAATACATGCATTTGTCCAAATCCATATAATGTGCAACACCAAGAGTAAACAGTAATATAATCTATAGACTTTGGGTGCTTTGATGTATCAATGTAAGATTACCAGTTGTAGTAAATGTTCCACTCTCATGGATGATTTTGATAACTGGGGAGACTGCATTTGTTTGGGCAGGGAATATGCGAGAAATTTTTGTATCCTCCAATTTTTCTGCAAACCTAAAACTGCTATAAAAAATAGTCTTTAAAAAAATTAGGTACATAAAATCACCCATTTTAAGTCTTTAGTTTAATAAGTTTTATAAGTCTATCTAGTCATGTAACCACTGCACAGTCATAATATATATTTCCATAACAGCCAAAAGTTCCCCTGAGCTATTTGCACTCAGTCCTCAGCTTCTCGTTCTGGACACTGGAAACCACTAATCTACTTTGTCTTTATAGTTTTGTTTTTCATATTTTAGAATTTCATATAAATGAAATCATACTGTATGTAATGTGAGTCTGACTTATTTCACTTAGTCTATCTTTTAGAGATTTATTATAGTGGGGTTTTGTTTTGTATCCATAGTTTAAGGCTGAGAATTATTAAATTTGATATATTTACCACAATTTTTCTTTAATTTTTTCTTTCTGAAGTTGGCAGGCATTTGGGTTTTTTTTTTCCAGTTTGGGTCTCTTTTGTATAATGCTTTTTTGAATATTCATATGTAATACTTTATGTGGATATGTTTTCATTTTTATGGGCTAAAAACCTAGAGGTAGAATTGCTTCGTCTTATAGCACATTTATATTTAGCCTTATGAAAAACTGCTAAATTATTTTCCAAAGTGGATATACTATTTTGCATTCCCACAAGCAAAATATGAGAGCTTCAGTTCTCCAAATCCTCTCACATATTTGGTATTTTCAAGGTTTTTAATAGTGAACTTTTAATTAAGAATGTTTATTCATATTTCATTATAGTTTTGATGTACATTTTCTCTCATGGTTAATGCTGTTGAAAATTGTTTCTTGTGCTTATTTGCCACTGATATTTCTTTATTGTAAAAGACTTGTTTATTTTTCTACTGGATTTTTATGTTTTCTCATTTTTGAGTTGTGTTAATTTTTTATGCATTCTGGATTGCATTAGTCATGGTTCCCCAGAGAAACAAAACCAATAGGATATAAAGTTACCCTTGAACAACATGGGTTTGAACTGCAAGAGTCACCTTATACACAGTTGTTTTTTTTTTTCAATAAATACAATTGGCCCTTCTGTTCATGGCTTTTGCATCTGCCAATTCAACCAACTGAGAATCAACAGTATGTTTGCATTCCCAAACCATGCGGTGAAAAAACTGGTTGACTTTGGATGTAAAGGGCCGACTGTAGAGTCCAAAGTTACAGGAGAATTTTCAGTTACATGAGGGGTGTTGCAGGGGGGGAGGATCTGCCCATCTAATTCCCTCGTTGTTCAAGCATCAACTTTATAATAGGTATGTAAGAGATTTATTAAAAGAATTGGCTCATGCAGTTGAGGAGGTGGAAAATTTCCCCAATTTGCCATCTGCAAGGTAGAGAACCAGGAAAAGCAGGTACTATAAATCAGTCCAAGAAAGAAAGACTGAAAACTCAGGCACGTAATGATATAATTACCAGACAGAGGCTAAAAACCTAAAACTGGAGGAGCCACTGGTATAAGTTTCAAAGTCAAAGGCCCATGAACCAGAGGTGCCTATGTCTGACTGAGGGCAAGAGAAGATGACCCAGGTGAATAAGAGATGACCCAAGTGGAGAAGAGAGAGAAAATTCACCTGTCCTGTACCTTTTTGTTCTGTTCAGGTCTTCAACAGATTGCATGATGCTTGCTCCCTGCAGTAGGGCAGACCTTTACTCAGTCTGTTGATTCAAATGCAAATCTCTTCTGGAAACACTATCATAGAAGCACCCAGGAATCTTGTTTTACCAGCTATCTAGGCATTTCTTAGCCCAGTTCACAGTTGACACATAAAAATAATCATCGCATATGTACAAATCCGTTATCATATATGTGGTTTGCAAGTATATTCTTCAATGGTTGAAGTTTTCATTTTCTAAGAGTATCTTTCAAATAGCAGAAGATTTGAAGATTTGTGCTTTGATGAAAGACAGGCTATAATTATTTTTATATAATTGATGTATGATTTTGTATTATATAAGAAATCTAACAAAAATTTACATACATTTCAAAGGTCTATATTTTGTTCTAAATGTTTTATATTTTTATTATATATGGTTAGATCTGTAATCCATTTTGAGTTAATTTTTATATTATATCAGTTAATAATTGAAGTTCTTTTTTTTTTGCATATGGATATTCTATTTTTCCAGCACCATTTGTTGAGAGAACTATACTTTCTACACTCAATCATTTTGGTACTGTTATCAAAAAACATCTGGCTATATATAATTTGTGGACTTGCTATTCTATTCCATTTATCTAGTTTTTTTAAATATATATATGTAAGCCAGTAAGTACCATACTGTCTTAATTTTTATATCTTTATAGTAAGTCTTTAAATCATGGAGTTTCAGTCCTATTTGTTTTTCTTTTCCAAAATTGTTTTGGGTATTCTCATTTACTTGAATTTCCATATAAATTTTAAAATAACTGCAGTTTTTACCAAAACAATTTAAAATTATGTTGTTTTGTTTGGTTTTGAATTGAATCTATAGATATATGTAGAGAGACTCAATTCCAACAATTTTGAATCTTACAATTCATTTACATGGTGTACCTCTCTCTCTATTTAAATCATCATTAATTTTCTAAACAATGCTATTTTAGTGTGCAGTTTATAGGCTTTGTATATGTCTGGCTAAAATTTTCTTCAAGTATTTTTGGCTTTTAGATGTTAAAATATGATATTATAGTTATTTCAGGTATTATTAAATAACTTCAATTTCCAATTATTTATTGCTAACATATAAAAATAAACGTGACATCTGTGATCTTCCTAAGCCCACTCTTTAATTCTAGTCAGTTTTTGGTAGATTTTTAAACAGTTTCTACATAATCATGTCATCTGTGAATAAAGACAGTTTTACTCCTTTTGTAATGTCAATATATATATATATATATATATATATATATATATATATATATATATATATATATATATTTTTTTTTTCTCTTATAACAGCGGTTAGGACCCTCAGTGTAATGTAGGATTGGAGTAGTGAGACTAGAAGTCCTTGAATTTTCTTTCACTGTGTCTTCAAGTTCACTGATCTTTTTTGAAGTGTTTAATCTGCTTTTAATTATAACCAGCATGGTTTTCTTTATTTAATTTTTAATTTGTTGGGGTGACATTGGTTAAAAAAATTATATAGTTTTCAAGTGTACAGTTTAATAATATGTCATATGTATATTGCATTGTATGTTCACCACCCAAAGTCAAATCTTTTTCCATCACAATATATTTGACCCCCTTGACTCCTATCTACCTACCCACCTCCCCTCTTTTCCTCTGGTAACCACTAAATTGTTGTCTCTGTCTGAGTTTTAGTTTGTTTGTCTTGTTTGTTGCTTTCAGTTTTACATACCACAGATAAGTGAAATCATATGATTCTCAGCTTATCCTGTCTGACTCATTTTGCTAAGCATGATATTCTAAATATCAATACATGTTATCACAAATGGCAGTATTTCATCTTTACTTATGGCTAACTAGTATTCTTTTGTATATATGTAGCACATCTTCTCCATCCATTCATCTATTGGAGAACACTTAGGTTGTTACCATGTCTTGCTACAGTGAACCTCGGGATGCATGAATTTCTATGAATAAATGTTTTCAAATTTGGGGGGTAGATACCCAGAAAAGTGTTTGCTAGGTCGTATGATAATTCTATTCTTACTTTTTTGAGGAAACTTCACACTTTGTTCCATAGTGGCTGTACCAGTTTACATTTCTACCAGCAGTGTATGAGGGTTTCTTTTCTCCCACAACCTCTCTAACACTTGTATTTCTTGTCTTATTGATAATAGTCATTTTTATAGGTGTGAGGTGGTATCACATTGTGGTTTTGATTTTCATTTCCCTAATTTCTAATGAAGTTGCTCACGTTCTCATATGTCTGTTGGCCATTTGTAAGTCTTCTTGGAAGAAGTGTCTATTCAGGTCCTCTGCCCATTTTTTAATTAGATTGTCCATTTTGTTGTTGTTGTGTTGCATGATTTCTTTACATATTTTGGATTTTAGCTCCTTATCAGAGACATTGTTTACAAATATTTTCTTCCATTCAGTTGATTGCCTTATTTATTGTTTTGTTGATGGTTTCTTTTGCTGTGCATAAGCTTTTCATTTGATATAGTTCCATTCATTTATTTTTGCTTTTTACTTCTGTTGCCTTTGAGGTCAAATTTATAAAATCCTCTCTATAATTAAGATGCATGTGTTTAGTACCAATGTTGTCTTCTATTCAATTTACATTTTCAGATCTTATATTTAGTTCTTTGATCAATTTGGAGTTAATTTTGGTGTATGGTGACAAAGAGCAGTATATTTTCATTATTTTACATGTGTCTTTTTAATTTTTCCAGCCATTGTCTAGAACATATTCATTTTTTTAAATTTTTTTCTTTCTTCTCTCTCTGTGTTTTTTTTTTTCCTTTACCTCATTGAATATATATGTATGTTCAGAGCTGTTTTAACATCTTCACTTACTAATTCTGTGTTCCATAGTTTCTATCCGTTTTGGCTCAGATTCTATTGATAGATTTAAATCCTTGTGGGTCATAGTTTTCTACTTCTTTGCATGCCCACTAATTAGGTTAATTTCATTACAGATATTGTAGAATTAGCATTCTTGGGTGCTACATAATTTTATTTTCCTTAAACAGTGCTGAAATTTATTACAGAATGTAACCTAATTATTTGCAGATTAATTTTGATTTTTTTTTGAGACTTGTTTAAGCTTTGTTTTGTTCTATACAAAGACCTAGATGTTATGAGATCTCTTCACTCCAGGTAGAGTGATCATGAAACATTCTCTGTCTTTTGTGAGATTTTGGAATCCCAATACTATTTTTACCTGCCTCAGGTGTTTCCTCCCATATACAGATCAACACACAGCTAAACATTCTCTCTCTTTTTTTCCCTCTCTCCCTTCCTACCTTCCTTCCTACCACTCTCATTCTCCCTCAGTTTTCCCCTCTTATTCAGAACTATGACCTGCCTTGGCCTTTTCAAAATTTAATCTGTATCTCCTTAGTTCAATGCTCTATGGCCTGAAAATGGACTCTGGTGATTAAGCAGTTTAATACTGAGATATATTTTATTTTCAATCAGGTAAAAAAGTTCTCTGATGCTTATAGTTCAACATCTAAAAACTGTTGTTTCATATACTTATATTCTGTTTCTCATTGTGCACAGCAGGAGAGCAATTCTTATAGCAGTTATGTTTCATTGATGGAATTTGCAAATCATAAAATTGACTAGACTTATCATTGACCATTACGCTTAATTTTAAAAGCATCTATGAATTGCTATAATGTTAAAGCCAATATAAATATTTCTTATTTTTATCAAATCTGTATATATGCCAGATAAATAATATTGATTTCTGAAAAGTATTACATTGGACTATACTGCCAGTTGCATGCTCATCTGCTTCAGCTTATTGAAACTGAAAATTATATAAGCAAAATCTCATGACCACTCTGAGAAAATACACTTTAAAGAACTTTACTCACTGACATCATGTAAGTGTAAATGTACTAGTTTATAAGAGGGAAACACATATTCACCCATGCTAGATAAAAAAAAAAAATCATTTACAGCATTTCACATTGGATATAAGGCTCCATTCAATTCAGTCCACATTATCAACCCTCTTTATTGCCTATACTGTGCTAACATGCCTCAAGTTTTCAAGGGCATTCCCAATTTTTAACTTCGAGTTTCAATTTCAGATACTGTGTCTATACTTTTGGTTTGAGTTTCCATAATCATAAGGACTTATGAGAAGTTCTGTTCTTCTATGCATTTTAATATAGGCTGCTTTACATCTGTTTATGTTATATAGGATTGTGCAAATTTCAGGTTGAATTTATATAAATCTTTGGTAATCATTGATGTAGAAAATAGAAATTTCAATTAGTGTGCTTCAGCTGTCTTGGTTTTTATCTACTGTATTCTCAATGGAAGAGATCTGTTTCTGACACTTATCTATTGTTTCATATATCTTGCCCTGCATCCAAATAATCCATGGAAACCATACTACACACATTTTATTGTGGATATAGGTGAGAGAAATCTTGAAAAGAGGAATTATTTAATTCAAAGATTCTTAAATTTATACAAGCCTGAAAAATTTTGTTAATAACACACCAGTCATATTGCACAAAAATGTGCTATAAAACATCACTCTAGGAGTGCTGATTAAATAAAAATTTTATAAAACTTACTGTTGGATTAGATTCAAAAGAAGGGAAAATTTAAACAGACTAGAAACAGAAATGTCCTGTAATAAATATCGAAAATTTAAAAAAAAATGTTTCTTTTTAATTTTAAGGAGAGCACATCAGTGTTTTGCAGAGTTTATGTGTGGGGTAAGCAGTTGATTAGAATTGATATCATAAGGGAATTTTTTAGATAATAAAGTAATTCTATGTCTCATTTGTGGTGGTAGTAATATAATTTGATATGTGTCAGAAATTATAGAACTAAAAACCAACATAAGTAAATTTTTTGGTTTATAAATTATAAATAAGGAAATATATAAATAAATATAATTCTGTTTTAAGGAAATTGAACTGCCTTCAAATTGCCTTCACTTGTTGGAGGGAAGGCATAGCTATTTAACATCAGACTCACCTAACCTCCTAGCCGTGTTCTCTATGAATAGGAAAAACAACATTATAGTTTAGAGGTTTCTTGCATATGAAGTAGCCTGAAGATATTGGGGAAGAATAGCAATTATTTCCAATATGCTGAATATTACTTAGCTAAAGAAAAAAATGTAAATTTCTGTCTTTTTTCACCTTAAGTATATAATATATTTAGAAAACAAGTGGGGGGCAGACAGAGGCTAAATTATTAGTGTTTTATTTGTGTAATAGCATTAGAAAGAATGCTATTAGTTTAAATTAAAGCACAGCAAGGCACTTCTGCATAATTCAAGCAAACAATTTAACAAATAAACTCCAGCCTTCTTATTAGTGCTTCCTCATTTGCCAGGCAGCTTGAAGACAATGAGAAAACTATTTTATAATTAAGGGCAATTATGAGAGGTCAGAGGTGAAAATCTAGGAAAACTCACTTTACAGAAAATAGATAGGCAGATGTAGCTAAATTTCTAGATCTCAGGATAAACTTTTAAGTGCTATAATTATAGAATAAAATACAAAAACATATTTCTTAAGATAAATTCTGTTGGAAGAAAGGTTCTTCTGAATTCTTTGATTTCCATTTATGTTCTTTGTTAATGCTTCAAGAAAGGAAAATAATTAACCACAGAAAGGTGATGTTTAGGTAATGCAAACAATGAATACATAGGCTAATTACAGAAATCTGCTGTAAGATCTACATTTGCAGTAATCATGCACAAAACAATTATTTATGCAGCAGAAGACACGGGAAGGCATATCATTCAATAAAATGTCCTTATTCTTACATGAGAAGAGCTTTATTTTCTGTGAGCTTTTATAGAACATTGAATTTGTAAAAAACTGTATATGAACCTCCTCTTTCTTGAATTCCTGCATGTATTATAAAACATTTAAATGATAATGAGAACTACCATTTATGTGATGTGTTTACATCAATTTCTTCAGTTTTCACTACATCCAATTTGCATATGATGAAATTGAGACTATTGAAAATATGAATGAATACATTATCTAAGGTCCAAATTTAGTGGAAGATATAATAGGTTTTTATACTCAGTTTCATGTGACACAAAGCCTGTGCTCTTTCATTTATTGATAAACTTCATAAATTAATATTCATTGAGTACCATCCATGCTCCAGGAATCAGAACACAGTCTCTATCCCCATTTAGAACCCATCAGAGAGAAGAGAAAACATTAAAAAATATTTATAAAATCATTATGTTATTACATTTGTGATTGCTAATATTAAGGAGAAGTGAAAAGCACTTTAAGAATGTATTACAGAAAGATATAATCTAGTTGGGGAGTTAGAGGGTGGGCATTATCCAGAAAAACTGACATAAAAATAAACAAGATCATAGTGTTCCAAAGAGTAGCTACAGAAATTGCAAACTAATTTAGGGAGCTACTTTATTACTTGAAATGACTATTTTACAAAATGACATTTTCATTTTATAAAAGCACACAATGAACTTCATTGTATCACTCATCACCACAATGATAATTGTTTATGGAAGTGCTTTTTCCTCAAAGCATTTTTTCAAACTTGTTATCAATGTAATTTAAGGTACAATAAAAAAATACCTTACTTTCTTACACTGATCGAATTAATAAATGTAAGATGAGAAAGCTAGGTAGTTCCGTACAAAGTCAACTCATCTTTCAAGGCCCAGGTTAAATGCCATCTCCTCCATCATGTCTTTCTTAACACTTTCCACTAATGACAGAATTTATCTTTTTCCATTTGATTGTTCTAATATGTCTTAGTCAGCTATTCCTCCAGTAATGTCATGAAACGAATCAGCCTACACCATGACTTTTAACAGCAGGTATTAATTTCTTGTTCATGAATCTGTTGGGATTGCCTCGGTTTCAGACTGTGGACATGGTTTAGTTTTGCTGGAGCACTCCACATTCTTCTTGAATCACCTTTTTTTGTGGCAGATCATAGTACCACAAATTAGTTATGCAAAAAGGCATAATACTGTTTATGACTTTGGTTCATATAACATCACTTCTTTCCATATTCCTTTGGTGAAATGAGTTATGGCCAACACCAACATCAATAGTGCAGGGATGTTTGTGTCTATCCTCTGTCCAAAGGCAGAGCAATTGAACAATTTAAAATAATAACCCAAGCTAACATTTTATAATATTTAGTATGTGTGTATGTTTAGCATTCATGATAATGTATTTAAATATATATTAGGGAATTCTTAATGTGTGCCCTTCTTGGCATAACGAGAACATGCCAAATTTCACTCATTCTGACTTCATGGAATATATTGTGGACTATTTATTTAAATAGAAGAATGTTTGGATAATAAAGGAATGAATGAGTGTTATTTTAGTTTATCCATTTTCTATTTAAATAATAATAAAATAATAATCTATAAGTAAAAATCAATACATTTTTAAATCAAAATATATAAAAGAAACAATTAAAGAAAAATTATAAACCAAAGAATTCTATTGAAAATATCCTAGAATCTTTCCTGAAAAACCCAAATCGGAATATTTTCCTGTTATTGAATTAGCCAGCCAATATTTCTATTTTTGTGATAATTATATCATTGCTTTACTTTAGCATTTTAGAACCCATGGATTCAACCTTAAACAACATAGTTTAATTGTGACCTATTTGAATGTTTAAAATTAAAAGTACACTTTATGAATTTTTTGTGATTGACTTTTTTTAACTAAATGTTCTGTTTGAGATTCATCCATGTTGACATATGCAGCTATAGTTTATCCATTTACATTGCTATGTATTTAAAAAACATATAAACTTATTTATATATTTTGGTTATGCTTTTTAGTTCTTATATAACATATGCTAGCCCTTTATTATACATTTTTAAATCAAATATCTTTGATTCGTGACTATTTCTACAATTGTAATGGTGTCATTTGATGAATGGAAGTAATTATCTTAATGTTCTCAATTTATCAAAAAAAATTTCCTTTATTGTTATAGTACATGTGGGTCTTTTAAAATACATCCATAACCTGAATACATAAAAGAATTTTCGTTATTACTTTCTAAATGTTTCTCTTTATATATTACATCTTTATTTCATCTGTAGTTGACTCTATGTGTTTTATATGGTAGATGTCAAGACCATTTTTTTAATAGATGCCTAGTTTTAGCACTATTCACTGAGAAATTAATCCTTTACACATTGATCTGTGTAAATAATGTGTTCATATATTAACTTGGTCAATATTTGTTTTTTTTTATTCTGACCCAATGTTCTGTTTACTATTTCTATGTATCAATTAATAGATTTTTAATAAGTCTTGATATTTGTTAGAGTTAGTGCTACTATCTCATTTTTATTCAAGATTTTTAGCTTCTTCATGTCTCTCCACAAAATCAACTGAGGTAATTATGATTGGAATTATATAAATATTAAACATTTTTATGGTGAAAATTAGTCTCTTGTTCTTTTAGTCTTGAACATTGTACATCTATTCACATATTCATTCCTTCCTAATTTTTTAGTCATAATAATTTCTATTTTCATAATTTTGTATTTATTATTAAGCATATCACATTTGTGTGTTATTGCAAATAGTAAGTAATTTTCTCTACATATTATAGTCTTTTATAAAAATGTTGATTTTTATTATTTTCAATCTGTAGCAGGTAATTTGATTAATCATTATTTCATAATGTACTTGTTTTTACTATGTTATGTTTCTTTATCTTAGTTTTAATTTTACTTTTAAAATAATATAATTTATGTTCATGGACAATGAATCAATTATTAATTATGTCACATATAGTTAATATACATTTAGATATGTCAAAATACCTCATTTTTAAGTTTTCTTTCTGCTTGAGACACTTTTTTTTCTATCTAAAATATATCCTATAGAATTCCTTTAGTAAAGTCAACTGACTCTAGTCTCCAATTTTTTTAACCTAAAATTGTCTTTATTTCACACTTGTTCTTGAAATATACTTTCATTAAGTGCAGGATTCCAGTTTGGCATTTAATCTCCTTAGTACTTTGAGATAAGGATGCCAGATGCATTTACTCCTGGTTGGCCCTCATATTGAGGGCATAGACTTTTGGAGTCCCAGCTTCATGGAAGATGGCTTCCTCATCTCAGTAATTTTAGTCTCTGCTGACCTCTGTGTTCACTGCTGTCCTTTCCTCCTTGTGTTCCAGTTTTCACTTACTCTCATGCTCTTTTATGTGTTTGACAAAATTTCATAAATTATTTTAGTTGGAATTTTATACCATTTTTCAGAGAGGAAATTTCTTAAAATAACTAGCCAGTCATTTAACTGAAAACAAAACTATCTAACACCTACAGGTTTTAAATAGTAAAAATGCTTTCATCATTTAGTAACATTTTATCTATTTTTGTTGCCAACTTAGATATTTATTTATATATTTATGAAGATGAGTTCTTATATATTATTCCTGAGTTTCATATGCTCCTTGAAATATAACATGGAATTTGTCTGTAATCCTTTTCTCACTTCATAACTGAGACAATTTAATTTTCACCTGCAAGTCATAAGCTTGTACCAGGGCCTCAGCCTATGCAAAAGGATGTATTAAGCACATCTTACACAACACCTTAGTATCCTTCATCTCTACTGGGCTCTGATTTTTTTTACTAATTAATACGACTGGGCTTTATTTTAGATCCCAAGATGTTTTTCTATGCTTTAGTCATGTGAACTGGATCTCTATGTTTATACCTGTCTCTGAGTCTTGGTTTGGCTAATTTGACCAGTGCTTGAATCTTCCATGGATTATAACTGTACCCTGCCACTTGCATCCTGGCCTTGATTTCTAGATTTCTAGGCCACTTTCCTTGGTAGTCTGTTGTCTGCCTCTCATTTACCTGGCTGTAAGCAAACATTTATGAGAGTCTCCTAGTCCTGGACTAATGAGTTCTGCATCAGAAAGATCATTCAGATCATATTTCCAGCATTGTATATCCTAATTACTTAGAGAACGTGCAACATCCTCATATTAATTTAGAATCAAAAGAGTATAAAAACTAAAGAAAACAAGTTAGAATCAAAAGAGTATATGAGAACTAGGGAGGAAAGGAAATCATGAGAAACTTATAGGAAATAATGAATTTATTACTAGTATGATTTTAAAACTGTTAATTTAGTAGTTTGCCATTATATAGATCAATTTTGAAATAAAACAAGTGTATTTAATTGGTTCTGAACTTTTCATGATTTAAAGTTCTAAAAATTGTTCAAATACCTTAAACTAGAAAGAAATTATTCAATTATTCAAATACTATATAATTTACACTTTATAACATGATACCATACTTTTATTTTTCCAAAGAAAGACACAGATCCCACAACAGATGCAATCAATGAGAACTAATCTTGGAGGACTGTTGAAAACTGCATTTGGTGATTAATAGTACAAGTTTAATGCATAATTTAGGTTTTATGCTTTTCACTTCAAGTTATCAATTTGAATCAATTTTGTTTGGCTATACTGAACAGCAGTTAACCATTGAAATGGAAATTTTTGCATATTTTTATATTAGAGTAGTTTAGTGGTAATAATTTTAAAGTCAACAGTAAATAAATACAACATTAGCTTATCTCTACAGTTCAGTGGCACAATTGAAAAGATTTTTTTCTAATGCAATTTCTGTCAATGCTCAGGAGTCATTAAATTGCTGCTTTTTTGAGTGTGGTTTTATAATATTAACATAATTTTATAAAAAAAAAACAACTAAAAATTACTCCTGATTACCTCTTTTATTCCTATTTCTGTACTCAATCTCACAAATGAGTTGGGTTCTAGCTCCCAATGTATCATGAATTATCTGTATTTTCCCATCTCTAATCTCTTTATCCTAATCTAAACCAGCATCAAATCTCACAGGGTCTATTATATTTTCCTAAGGGTTCTCCTTACTCCATTCTTACCCACACTATCAACTTCATCTTCTCCACACAGCAACAGATAGGGTGATTTTACTGATTTTTTATATGAATCACATCAGGACTTTAACTTGTCACAACACCACTATGAATTTCATATTACTTAATATAAAAACCAAGAAGTTAAGTGGTCTACAATATCTTCTTAGATTTCACCAGGATTCTCTTTTAAATTGTTATTCTAGCATTTTCTTTATAATTTACTATGTCAGAGCCACATTTACAATTTTTTTTTCTTTTTCAAAAAAGTTTTCTGAAAACCTTGTAATTGCTATTCTCTCTCCTTAGGATACAGTTCCTTGAAACTATCTTTGATTCTTGCATTTTTTGTTTATCTTTTTTCAAATACCAAGCTTAGGTGAGGCTTCCTATCCAATGTTATTCTCCTCTCCATGTGGACCTGTCACTTTCTATCAAATTATCATATTTAAAATAAGAAATTAACTTATTTATGCATTTTAACATATTTTTTCTCTATCCCCTTTACACAAATTTTTCAGCTTTATTAAATCAAGGGCTTTATCTCTTTATCTTCTCTATCCTTTATAATTAGAAAGAAGCCTGACACATAACAGGTAGCATTATTGAATAAATAAATACATGAATAATATAAATTATCACATTTCAAAACAAAATTGCAAAGAATGAATATTTAATTAATTAGAAAACTAAGGATTAATAACTTGCCCCTGATTAGAACAGCATTAAGCAGTAAATGTGGCTGACTCTTTTGACAGCTAGTCAGTGCTCTTTCCAAGTGTAGCACACTAAACTTATAAGGACCAGGTCAAAATTGATTTAATTAAAACAAGAATGAGCTACCTCTTTCAACTTTGTTTATTTCCCACCAACAGAACACCATTTACCTCCAAAACTCACACATTTCTTCCTAAATGCTATTTTTTCTGTTGTTCTCCCTTTCTGTTTTTAAGCATTTTACTCATTTTTCTAGCAATTGAAATATACATAATTAGAATAGTTTATAGACAGGAATTCTAATATCAGCAATGGCTATGTAGCTTATCATATACTAATATAAAAAGGACAAAATACACGTAACAAATATCTGAGAGCAGTGGAGAGCAACCACCACAGGCAGAGTGGGACAAGCTGCAATCCTGAGGAGAGACACTGTCCTCTCTACACTAGTCCTGTGGTCTTCCCTAAGAGAGTTATTGATAGTGCAGGAAAACAGTTCTAGCAGAAAACTGTAAACTGTGGTCTTGCCAAGCTAAAGAGAAAATCTTTGGAGTTAGTTCAGAGCTGCTGAACAGTCTGAGATTTGGCAGGTACCATCACAGGGAGGAGGGAATTTAGCAACATGAGTCCCAAACTCTGTGTGCAAAGTCTCCTCAAGGTTTTTACCGATCCCTAAAGTGAAAATGTGCAAGACTGAACCAGTAGGAGCCTAGTAGAACGTGGCATCTGAGGGATTAAAGTCCTGAACACAAACTTTAGCAGTTACCTGATGCCAAAGAAGCAGAGGTTGAGTTCAGAGCCTGTCAGCCTAGAGGCCTTGATCAATACCTCATTTTGTCAGCTGAAATCCAGGAATAGTCACATCTTAGAAGTAATAAATCAAGATAAAATGTAATGAGGAGAGGTTTAAGAAGAAAAATATTGAGAGAAAATATGACAATCATTAAAAATATAAAACCAACCTTTGCAGGAAGAAATGACCAACCTATATTCTTTCTGATTAGCAGAAGAAAATTTAACCCTCCTTGGAGGAAGGTATTATCTTCCAAAACATCAACCAAATTTCAGACTCAATATACTGTACACAATCTAAAATTATGTGCCATACTAATAAATGGCCTAAATGACTACCAAGAGAAAAACTGACAATATAAATAAATTTAAAAAGGATTCAAATATAAAAGTTTTATATAGGGATATTAAAATAACTATGGTTATATTTTCAGAAAAACAGTGTAAACCAATTTGATATATTAGACATACGTAGTCATAAAGGAGAAATTAGTGAAATGAAAGACAAATTCGTTACGTTTCTAGACTTACGTGAATTATTAAAAAATTAATATGTTACAGAGATATATTGTTTATTTTTTTATTGATTTTCCTCTTACTCCAGGGGTTTTGAAAGTATCCATAGGATAGGGAATGACAGAAGAAATATAAAAGTTTTAGACTCTCTTTGTTTCTTCTAGGACAAAAAGGTTCCTAACCTTTTTGGTACAAGGGACCAATGCTTCTATGAGAATCTAATAATGCCTGATTATCTGCTGTGGAGCTGAAGTGGTAATGTGAGTGCTGAGGAGTGGCTGCAAATACAGATGAAACTTCTCTAGCTTCCTTGACCTGGGCTCACATCCTGCTGTATGGTTGGTTCCTAACAGGCCGGGGTAGGGAATAGCGGAGTACGTTAGAGGCCCCTGCTTTAGGACACCTAGAGGAACTTCTGTGTAGGAATCAGAAAAGCTACTGGCCTTAAGTGACTGCAGATTTCCAGGTGAATACTGATATGTAGGTACTTTGATATTCAAATTCTACTACTTGTTCAGGCAGCTTTACCTCTATTGAAGTTCTTTTTATTCTCATGAAAAAGATAATTCCTATTTCCCAAAGAGGAGTTTAGAACTGAATAAAGTAATTTATAATATTGAACCATGTTACAACCACCTAGGTAAATTTCTGGCATATAGTACGATTTAGTACAAAAGTTCACGTTTGTTTCTTTGTTATTTATTTGTTCGCTTATTTATTTATTTTTATTATGGTGACATTGGTTAATGAAATTCAGTAAGTTACAGCTGTTCGATTCAACAGAGAGAACTCTAACTATGTGCAGTGAACAACCAATGCAATATGTATATGCCTTACTGTTGAAATTCATGTTTATTTTGCCTTAGTTTCCTTTCTTCTCTCCTAGGTAAGAGTTTTAGTCTGGGCATAATTAGATTCCCAATGATGAAATAAATACTCCTAGATTTTTAAAAAATTATTTTATTTTCCAGTAAAAAGCTTTCCCCTGCTCTATGTGAAGTACTTTCCAGTGGCTACCCACTTTTTCATCTTTTGAATGTCCTATATAAATTAATTGAATTGATGAATTGCCATTCATCTGGGGACAATGGACTGATTATCTTTAGAAATAATATCATGAAAAATTCTCTAGTGTTAACTGAATACCATTCACAATTCACATTCAAAGCTGATTAGTGTATATGTTACACCTACTTGAGCAAACAAACACAAAACCAACTCTAAAATTGCTCAGTGCAGGAGAGAATTAAACATTATTGAAAAAAAATGTCATTATTCCTATCGGATTTTTTTTTATTTGAGAGAGATCCAGTCAAGATGCGTAAAATCATTTGCATAAAACTCACAAATATTTATATCTACTGCAAAAAGAACACTCAAGATTTATACATAGAGAACAACATAAAACAATATAAAACACAGGTTAATATTCCGTATTTTGTGGCATCACGGATACTTCCAAGTATCCTATGTCTAGTACTACTAAATCTGTCATTATAAATTTCTCAAGGCTTTTTTTTTTCATTACTATTGTCTTTCAAACAAATCTTCTACCCTTTACTTACATACTAACCTCTACTTTCAGCCTCTCATGTTCTAATTGAATATTACAACCTCTGTGAAGTCTCTTCTCATCACCCTCTGTCTATATCCTCTCCTCTTCCTTCAGATCCTTAGTGTATTTCTGGCATTATTTTCTTTTATCACTGCATTGTACTGAATTTTTATTTTAGAATAGACTATTTCCTTTCAGGAGACCCACATTCTAGATCTTCACATTTCTGCAGGTGTTCAAAGATAATGTTTAAATAGGATCTAGTTTTTTATCCAGTCAGATTTTTGTTGAAATCATGAGTTTTTTCTGTGTCTACCCTTATTTTATGAATGCTTACCAATTCATCATCCATTCCAAGTTTACTTTTAACCCTATGAACATTTTCAAACATAAACAGTATGTGAATTTATGGGGATTTTTTAATATTTAAGGACAAGAAGAAAATGACAGAGCCAGGTAAATAATTCATATCTGTAATTAGGGTTATTGTTTAACAGTGAATTGGCCCACTAAATAAACTAGTATTTTGCAATTCATTTGTAGGTTTCATTAATCATATAAATTGCTCTAGGTTGCCAGCCAATAGGTTTGCTTGTGATTACTGGATATAGTAAATATTAAATTTGTCAATTCCACAGTTTTACTGTACCTTTCTTACTTTAGAAAATTTACCTTACTCTTTCTATATTTTTTGTTAGCTTCTAAATTATAAGGATTTATCTGAGAAGCTGTCTTAAAATGTACCCCAATATAAAGGTAAGATTAGCCCAAATATTTGCATAGGTTGTATTTATTTTAATTGGTCATGAATTGCATTTAATAAAGTGCACAGATTTTAAGTGTAGAATTCAATGAGATTTTACAACGTATAAACACCTCTGTAAACTGCCATTCAGATCATACGGGCATATAGATCTTTCCAGCATTTTGTTATCTCTTTCCTCTACATGCATATTAGACTTTTGGGCAATGTCTCCCCTCTCTTTTATCTTTTTGTTTTTCTTTTCTTCTGTTTCTGTTTGGACATTTTAAATTGTTTAGCCATCATGTTTATACCTTTTATCTAGTGTAGTCTGTTGTTAATTACATCCAAGGAGTTCTTAATTTTAGTCATTATTATTTAATAGAAAGTTTATTTGAATCATTTTTTTTGTAGATTTAACCATCTGTTGAAATGGTCCATAATTTAATCTATTTATTCATAGTTTCTACAATTTTCACTCTGCTTAGCAGCTATTCTCTGTTAGAATTGCACTGTCTCACCTTGTACATGGACAGCTCAGAAGTCAACCAAGTATCTGAAGTAAATTTTTACACAGTCTTGGGGGCTCCTTAACTGCATCCTCCTTTACTTTAATGTATTTCCTCTCACATTTCAGCCTCTCTTCCTTCTCAGTGAAGCTGGCAACTCACTGCTTGGGCTAAATGTCCATCTGCTGCAGTTTGGCAAATGCCCTGAAGGAGAGGCTGAGGTGAATGTGATGCTCCTGTCAAATGCTTTCCTTCTCAAGTGTGAAAGCTTTCAATTGGTTGGTGTCCAGGGCCCATCACATTTCATTTTATAGATTGTTTACAGCTTTTATAAATTAGTTTTGGCCAGTTTTTATTTAAATGAAATCATGCCTTACATATGTTTTGTGCTTGCCTTCACGCTTTCGTGTATTGTGTGTCAAGTACAATTTGTTTATTCATTTCACATGAATATGCTATAATTCTTTCCGTGGTTGGTATCTTCATGTTTTTTTTTTTCTCTTCTAATTTTATACTATCACCATGACTTAATGGACATTTTGCTTTATTTTTTTCCTATATATAAATAAAGTTGATAATTTTTAATTTGTCTATAGGACATTAGCTTATTTATTTTTCCTGAAAGTTTCTTGCTCACCTATTGTAATGTCTTTGTTATATAGATTCATATAAGCTCTTCATAGTTTCTGGATGTTTTGTGCCTTTGTGTTTAGCAAATATCTTGTCAGACTCTACAAATTTAATAACATCTTTTAATGAACAGAATTTTTTAACTTTCAAGTAATTTGTTTTCTCAATTTTTTTTGTGTGTCCTATATAAAAATATTTCTTTATCTCAATATGATCAAAATACTCATATAAAATGTATGTTTATTATTCTGCCATACAGAATTTTATTAACCATCCATATGAAATAAATTTTACTGATAATCGAAATAGGGAAAATTTTTCATTTTTTATCATTGGCATATATGACTAAACCGGCACAATTTGTTTTAAATAACATTTCTACCCATTGCTGTATAGTGTCACATCTGTAATATAATGTGGATTGCTTTAAAAAAAAACTTTGTTTCAATCTATATTTGTTTTCATTTGTATAATACATACTGCTTTAATTACATGAAATTTATGACATCTTAACAAATAATAAAAAAAAATATCATTTTATTTTGTTTTCCATCAAGTGTGTTGGCAATCATTATTTCTTTAGTTTTTCATATAAATTTTGGAATTAGCTTATTTTTTTCATATAAAATTTTCTTAGAGTTTGGTATTTAATCAAATATATAATATATTTACATAATGTACATAAATATAAATAAGATACACTTTTCATACCTTAATCTTGAGATTAAAGTTTACATACTCAGATGTACATAAATTGTGGAAAATTCATGGAAAATTTACTTTCTTATAAAAACAGGTTTTTAACATATGCTTATATTCTTCATGCATGAGATTTATGTTACATTCTCTCAAAATAGTTTATAATTTTCTTAGATTTAGACATTTTAAATTCTTGAAATTAATATTTTTTGTTTATGTAAAGGTATTTTTAAATTTTATGTCTAACTGTTTTTGCCACTCTATTCATATGAAATCAAAAACTATTCACTATTTATTAAATAATTCTAACAATGTGATTTATAGATCCATTTGATTTTTCTGCATGCAAACATATCATCAATAGTGACTTTGATTACTTTATTTCTGATCTTTGTGCCATTTTGTGTTATCATATTACACTTTTAGTAATCAAAGTGGAGTTATAATTTGTCTAGTACATTATTATATTGATATTATGAGAAGATTGGCCTGTTGTTTTTCTTTTTAGTGGTGTCATTTTAGATGTTCTTGTCAAAGTTTTGTTGGCTAAATAAACAAGTGACAAGGGCTTTCTGTTTCTCTTCATTCTGGAAATGTTTAGGAGAAAACATGGCTTTTATGCTCCTCAAAATTTGATAAATTCACCTATGAAGCAATCTAGGCAGGGTGTTTTCTTAGTGGGAAATACAGTTTCTTAATAATAATAAACTAATATGTTTTTCTCTTTCTTGTGTCAAGTTTGGTATGTTTTGTTTTTCTAAATACCTACACAATTTTATCTTAATGTCCATATTACTTTTCATAAACATTTTTAAAACATCCTCTCAAAAATACGTTAATACTCATAAGATACAGGATGTTTTATTTTTAATTCACGTTATCTGTGATTATTTTTCTTGATTATTTTCACCAGAATTTTTAATTGTCATTAGTCTTTTCAAATAAACAGTTCTATGTGCTAATGATTATCTGAATTGTCTTTGTTTTTTAATCATACCTTTTCTTAAATTTTTACTATTTTCATTCTTCTGTTTTATTGGATTAATTGACTTCTTACCAAAACAAATATATTTTGTAATTTAGGCTTGAAGTTTTCTATTTATGTCAGTTATGTCAGTTTTACCACGTCATATTGAAATCGGTATTCTCATAGGCTATTTACTTGCTTCTCTATCAATGACATAGATTTGCATGCTAAATTTGCCCACTAAGATTTGCAAATTTTCTACACCTCTTTATAGTTTTGTCATCTTTTGTATTTTATACTTGGAAAGCATAGTGTTAAGTATATTCAAATTTAGATTTAGTATACCTTTCTTGTGAATTGAAATTTTTATCATTACCTGTTCATTTCTTTTCCTTCACAGTCTGCTTTATATGATGTTCATATATTTACACAAACTCTTCTTTGCTTAGGATTCACATGTTATGTTTTTTTTACAACTTTACAGTCAACATTTCTGTGTTTTATCTGTATTACTCACAGACAGGGTATAGCTACATTTTGTTGTTGTTGCTGTCATTGCTAATCACATCTATTATTCCTTATCTTTGGGTTAGAACACCTACTGAGTCTACATTTTATATAATTATACAATTATATATATAAGCTTTTTATATGGCACATAGTTTTAAGTTCTCATACCTATTTGTGTTTTTTTAAATTACTTTTCTAAATCATGCATTTGTCACAAATTTTAGTGGTTTCACTGCTATGAATATATTGTTTGATGGGCTTTAAACTTTTACTTTTTATTATTTTTGTATAAAACATGTTATTCTTCTTGCTATTTTTACTCAAACTGGTGTTTATAAGATGTTATTATTTACTCTGATTTTCAAGCATTCTGAATTTTATAGTGATTGTATTAATTTATTTTTTTGTCTTAATTGAAATGTACATGTTACATAAAGTTCTATGGAATTTTGGTTGAGCTATTTAAACCTCTATAATGCTGATTTTGCTAATTTCAAAATGAAAATAAAATAAGTTAATTGAGATTATGTGAATGGAAGATATACGTGTTGTGTGTGTATGTTGTGTGTATATACAGACACAGGATTCAAAATTGTTAGTAGTACCAGTAGAAGTGCTGCTAGCATAAAATCTCTTCTGTTCTGAAAATCAGGTCTTTCATTCAAATTATATTTAATTTACTTTACTTGCTTCAAAGTGTTCTTTAGGACAACTCAATTCAAAAGCAGGCATAGAACTTGATTAGAAAATTCTCCAAAGAAGATATGCAAATGGTCAATAAGCACAAGAAAAGATACTCAATATTACTAGTCATTAGGGAAATACAGATCAAAATGCAATGAGATATCATTTCACATATCTTAGGATGGCTATTATTAAACAAATAAGCAAAATGGAAAATAACAAATGTTAACAGCAATGTAGAGAAATTGGAACCCTTGTGCATTGCTGGTGGGAATTTAGAATGGTATACCACTATGGAAAACAGTTTGGTTATTACTAAAATAGCTAAACATAGAATTACCATATGATAGTGCAATCCTATTTCTAGAATTGAAAGGAATTGAAAGTACCCACTTAAACATATATTTATGCCAGTGTTCATTGCTACATAATTCACA
Source organism: Cynopterus sphinx (assembly GCA_030015415.1). Taxonomy (NCBI): domain Eukaryota; kingdom Metazoa; phylum Chordata; class Mammalia; order Chiroptera; family Pteropodidae; genus Cynopterus; species Cynopterus sphinx. Next base: position 17,297,465 of record CM057389.1, on the reverse strand, counting down.
ATAGTCAAAATGTGGAAACAACCTAACGTGAATAAATAAACAAAATGTGATTTGTACATGTAATGGAATACATTATTCAGCCTAGTATGTAGTCCAATGTGGATGAAGGTTTAAGAAATTATTTTAAGTGAAATGACCCAGACACAAAAGGACATATATTGTACTTATACAAACTACCTGGATTCTACTTATATAAACTACCTGGATTAGGCAAATTCATAGAGACAGAAAACAAATTAGAGGTTATCAGGGACTGTGAAGAGGAGGAATGGGAAGTGATTGCTTAACAATTAAAGAGTTTTTAATGAAAATTTTTGAAAATAGTGATGATGGTTACACATTATTGTGAATATAATTAATGCCACTAAATTGTACAATTTAAAATGGTTAAAACGGTAAGTTAGATGTTATGCATTCATTATCGCTATAAAAATATATAAATGTTCTCTGTGATATTTTGCATGATCACATTTAATATTCAAAATGAACCTGTATTTTTTAGAGCCATTTCAATTAGGGTGATTTCTTATTATCATGATGTCTTTACTTCAACATAAATTTTGTGACAAGAATAGTTGCATCTTTACTCCACATGTACAGACTCTTCTAATTCTCAAGTATTCACCAAGCCACAGATCTTCAATGAAGCCTGCTTTAACTGTTCCACTTCCCTTTGTTTTCTCTAAAATTTATTATTTATAATTTTAAAATAGCCCTGAACTATGCACTCTATTCTTTTTTGCCCTCTTTGTTTTATACCTTCTCCACTTTTCTCCAACAAAATCTATAATCCTGATTTATATTTATGAAAGTTAATGTTAGTTAAGAATGTAAGTAATAGTAATAATCATTGTAAAGTAATTCATAGAATTACCAGTCAAAGACACTCAAATACTTTTTTTTATAGTACTTCTGATTTCATACTTCCCATTTTTGGGGTAAGGCAAGTAAAACTCATATATGTATTCAACTTTCCCAAGTTATTTAGCTACTAAATGATAGACCTAGAAACTCAATTTATCTGCTCCAAAACTTGTGCTGGTTTCAAGTTCTTTAATAGTCTCTAGAAAACTTTCTGAATATGTAAATTTCTGAGTAAGCACTCTTTTTGCTTTCTAATTGATTGACCTCATATATATCCCTTATGTTTATATCCCATTAAAATTTGCAAAAAAAATTCATGATTATTTTATGTCATGTTTTCTTAAAATTACATAAATAAAATAAACTTGCCCAAGTTCTCTTCCTTGTTCCACAGAACATTTATGATTTTTTTTATTGTTGACTAAATTCAAGCCTAATTTTCTTAATTTTTAAAATTCTTTTATGTTTCTTTTTAAATTAAATTTATTGTGTCAAAATTGGTTAATAAAATTATGTTTCAAGTATATAATTCAATAATATATCATATATATGTTGCGTTATATGTTTACCACCCAAAGTCAAATCTCCTTCCATTGCCATATATTTGACCCCCTTTATTCTTATCTACCTCCCCCCACCCCACTTTTCCTCTGGTAACCACTAATCTGTTGTCTGTGGTCATGATTTTCTGTTTGTCTTGTTTATTTGTTGCTTTCAGTTTTGTATCTCACCTGTGAGTGAAATCATGTGGTTCTCAACTCTTTTTGATTTATTTAGCTTTGCATGATAATCTCAGGATTCATCAATATGGTGGTAAATGGCAGTATTTCACCTTTACTTATGGCTGACTAGTATTCCATTATAAATATGTGCCACTTTTTTATCTAATTATCTATCAAAGGACACTTTGGTTTTTCCATGTCTTGACCACCATAAATAATGTAGCTATGAACATCAGGGTGCATATAACTTTATAAATAAGTGTTTTCAAGTTTTTTGGGTAAACACCCAGAAGAAGGAATGCTGTGCCATATGGTAATTCTATTCGTAATTTTCTGAGGAAACTTCATGCTGTTTTCCATAGTGGCTGTTGCAATTTACATTCCTACCTTCAGTGTATAAAGATTTCTTTTTCCCCACAACCTCTCCAATACTTATGATTACTTGTCCTGTTGATTATAGCTCTCCTAACAGGTGTGAGATGGTATTTTATTGTGGTTTTAATTAACATTTTTCTAATAGCTAATGAGATTGAGCATCTTCTTATATGTCTGTTGACCATTTGTATGTCTTCTTGGGAGAAGTGTCTGCTCAAGTTCTCTGCCCATTTTTTTTAATTGGATTGTTTGTTTTTTTGTTGTTGAGTTGTATGAGCTCTTTATATATTTTGGATATTAGTCCTTTATCGAGGCGTTGTTTGTAAATACCTTCTCCCATTCAGTTGGTTGTCTTTTAGTTTTGCTGATGATTTATTTTGCTGTGCAGAAACTTTTTAGTGTGATATATAGTCCCATTGTTTATTTTTGTGTTTATTTTCCATACTTTTGAGGTCAAATTCATAAAATCCTTTCTAAAACCAAGGTGCAGGAGTTTAATACCTGTGTTCTCTTTTATTCAGTTTATATTTTCAGATCTATATTTAGTTCTTTGATCCATTTGAGTTAATTTTGGTATATGGTGACAGAAAGCAGTCTAGTTTCATTCTTTTGGATGTGGCTTTCCAATTTTCCCAGCACCATTTATTGAAGAGGCTTTATTTTCTCCATTGTATGAAAGATTATATGCCACCAAATTCAATAACCTAGAATAAATGGACAAGTTCTTAGAAATATAAAACCTTCTGAGACTGAATCACAAAGAACTAGGACAGCTAAATACATCAGTATGTAAATTGAAACAATCATCAAAACCTTCCAAAAATTAAAGTCTAGGACCAGATGGCTTCACTAGTGAATTCTAACAAACATATAAACATGATTTAATACCTATCATTCTCAAACTCTTCCAAAAAATTGAAGAAAGGGCAATATTTCCTACTCATTTTGTGAGGCCTTCTTTACCCTGATACCAAAACCTTGTAGATATAACTCAAAAAGAGAAAACTATAGACCAGTATCTTTGATGACTACAGATGCAAAAATCCTAAACAAAATATGAGCAAATCCAATACAATACATTAAAAATATTATACACCACAGTCAAAAGGGGATCATTTCAGTAGTACAAGAATAGTCCAACATATGTAATAGATTAATGTGATATATCACATAAACAAACAAAAGAATAAAAATCATATGATCATATCAATAGCTGCAGAAAAGCATTTGACAAGATATACCATCCAGTTATGATTAAAGCAATTAATAAAATGGGTATAAAAGGAAAGTGCCTCAACATAATAAAGGCCACATATGACAGACATAAGTTAATATACCGGTGAAACACTAAAAGCTTTTCTTCTAAGGTCAGGAACTAGACAAAAACATCCACTCAAACCACTATTATTTGATACAGTATTGGAAATTCTAGACAGAGTAATCAAGCAAGAGAAAGAAATAAAAATCATCCAAATTGGGAATGAAGAAATCAAATTGTTACTTTTTTCGGATGACATGATATGCTGTATAGAAAACCCTGATGACTCAACATAAAATCTATTAGAAACAATAAACAAATACAGTAAAGTTGTAGGATATAAAATCAATGTACAAAAATCTGTTGTGTACTTCTACACTAACAATGAAATTTCAGAAAAAGAAATGAGAAAAAAAAATTTCTTTTGCAATTGCAAAAACATAAAATAAAATAAAATGCTTAAGAATAAACTTCACAAAGCATGTGAAGTGTCTATACACTGAAAACTACACTGAAAGCAATAAAAAGATTTAATACAATTCTTATCAAAATTCTAATGGAATTTTCTAAAAAATAGAACAAAAACAATTATCAGATTTGTATAGAATTGCAAGACCAGAAATAGCCAAAGCAATACTGAGAAAAAAGATCAAGGCCAGAGATATCATACTGCTTGACTTCAACTTATACTACAAGGAACAGTAATCAAAAACAGCATGTTATTGGCAGAAAAACAAACAGAACAGTGGAACCAAATTGATAGCACAGAAATAATCCTACATATACAAGGGCAAATTATTTTTGACGAAGGAGCGAAAAATATATAATGAAGAAAAGCAATCCTCAGTATTTGAACTGTACTCTTAATTAATTTAATCATATGGGTAAAATAAGTTGTCTTTCCAAGGTGTTTGCATACTGGACTAGGAAGTTCTTTTCTCAGCCCATCTCCTGACTTAGCATTCTCCATTTCAAGGACTTGTACCAACTTCTTTTACTAAAATCTTCTTCAGGATAAAATCAGATATTGATTATTTATAATGTATTAAAAATATTTCAATATCCACACTCTTACATTGAGAATGATTGGTGCCCTCAGTGGTTGCTGAATAGAAGGCTCATTCCATGGTTAAAAGGATTCCATGTGTCAGCAACCACATCGGAAAACTACATATCTGTATTGCCTCAGTATCATATATTTGCTTATTTACTCTCTGATAACGTTCCTACTATTATGTACCTCTATAAGGAAAAGGATTTTCATACAAAAAATGGAGGTATAAATCAAATCTCTTCTCTTACAAAATGGGGGCTCAACTAAATGATTTTTGGTTGTTTGATGTTATTACACAGCAAAGAGCAGTAATCCTTAGATTCATCATTATAATTTACTTATATTCTTTCCATTAAGAAGGAAGATAGAACTGTCATTTTCCAATTCCATTGAACTGTTTAGCCAAGGAAAATCGGTGAAATTCATTTAGTTCTTGTACACAGTGCACTAATCTTTGTGTGACATTTAAAAAATGTTTTTGAAGTATTAATACTACTATAAATACTGGAATTTATATCAAACATCTTTTAAAATCACACAGTATGTTCAAAATTCCTTTGAACTTAATTATAAATGAATTTAATTTAAACTCTAATAGTATTCAGTAAATGATTTACTATAACACCTAATGCTCAGTCTTTTCAATGGCATAATTGTCTAGTTCCTTGCTATGATTAGAAAATGACACATAAGCATCATTCACTTAAAATATCTTCTTGTTGCTAATTATTTATTGTTGTGTTTCCTAGATAGTCTAAATAGCAATTTTTTCTTATTTATCACTATAGTTTTTAAAAAGATTTTATGAATTCCAGGTCACTACATCAATCATTTCTGTAAAAGAAGTCATCTTTTAATTGATTATATTTTGTGAAACCAAGGTAACAAAGACATAGATAATATATATATATATATATATATATATATTTAAATTAATAACCTATTACATATTAGATTCTGTTCTAGGTACCTTAAATATATAAGGGACAAAGCAAAGATCCATAAGCATTTCTGGAACTCAATTTTAGCATATTAAAACTCAATGAAACTTACTAGTGCCCTTATTCATAAAAGTTCCCAGGATAGTGACAGTAAAATTTAATATGTGGAGCAAGATTTTTACTTTCCTGTACAGTTCTTGATATACATTGTCGGTCTTCGAATTTTCATGATCATTAGTATTTTTTATTCTATTTGTCAGTAGAAACTTGTATTTCTTATAAGTTATCAGACAATTTTATATTCCACTGCACGTAACAGTATCATCTCTTATTAATTCTAATCTATATATAAGCCTCATATAAATTCTTCATGATTAAAGATGCTGACATCTGTCTTAAATTGTATGTATTATGCATGTATATGCTAGTGTACATCATGAGCAAGAATATAAGTAGCATTTATAAATACTTAGACACTCTTACTTTAGTAATGTAGATTTTTAAAGCAGTCAGAAAATATTCATAATCCCAGATACTGTGAAAAATTAAAAATAGATAGTGATTATGATGCAACATTTGACAGCTGATTGCCTAAGACATTGCATATTTGAGATAACTGGCTTGTTGGACATGCTAGTATTTATTTGTCTTTGTTCTCTTAAGTACTTTTCCTAATTTTTTTAAAAAATCAGAATTTTTTGGAAATAATATATATAATTCAGTGTCCTGTAAAAATTTCTTTACCAAATTTCAATTAACTCCTAGGCATTCAACTTAAATAGAAAGCCAATATGAGAATTTTAGATTTAAAAAAAATGTTTCAAAGTCTGTTGCACATCTGTAGTTGAAGACATTAGCATTTAGATAAGAATTCACATAATAAATTCTACTTTCAGTTGTGACTGGAAAGAGTTTATCCATTCAGAAAACACATTTGCTTTCTTTCATCAGATAAGGAAACTTATAATGAAACATGTTTTCATTTAAGCATTACTTGCCAGAAAATACAGCATTAACTCTTTGTTAAACAACAGTAGCCACCAAATTCAGGTGATAGTTTTATCTTATTCCTTTCACTGTTTTGTTTAATTTTTTTTTTAGATAAAAAGAGTTTTAATGAGGTATAATTAACTACAATAAACTGCACATTTTAAAATTCAAATTTATAATTTATGATTAAATTTATTGGGTGACATTGGTTAATAGATTTCAAGTATACAGTTCTATAATACATCATCTGTGTATTGCATTGTGTGTTCACTACCCAAGTCATATCTCCTTCCATCCACATATATTTGACTCTCTTTATCCTTATCTACTTCTTCCAACCCCAAGATACTGTTGTCTGTGTCTATGAGTTTTTTGTTTGTTTGTTCATTTGTTGCTTCAGTTCTATATTCCAATTGTGAGTGAAATCATATAGGTCTTGATTTTTTTTTCTGTCTGAATTCATTTAGAATGATATTCTCAAGATCCATGCATGTTGTCACAAATGGCAGTATTTCATCTTTACTTATGGCTGATTAGTATTCCATTATATATAGGTATCACATTGTCTTTATCCAATCATCTATTGAAAGATATTTTGGTTGCTTTCCTGTCTCAGTCACTGTGAATAATGCTGCAGTGAACATAAGAGTACATATATCTTCACAAATAAATGTTTTCAAATTTTTCCGGTAGATACCCAGAAGAGGGATTTCTGGATCATGTGGTAATTCTATTCTTAACTTTTCAAGGAACCTCCATACTGTTTTCCATAGAGGCTGTGCCAATTTACATTCCCACTTGCAGTGTATGAGGGTTCTTTTTTCTCCACAACTTCTCCAATACTTATTGGAGAAATGTATAAATGTTGATATCTGTGTATACTTGTGAAAAGATCACGGCAATTAAGATAAAGAACTATTTCAACCTCAAAAGTATCCTTGTGCCCAGTTGTCATCCTCCTCTTTTTGTCACTCCCGGCACCACTACTGCTAAATTATTTCCCAAATAACAACTGATCTACTTTATAATATACTATGTAGTCTTTCTTTTCTGGACACTCATTCAATATAATGATTTTAAGATTCATCCATGTTGTAGCATATTTCAATAATTAATACATTAAGATTGTACTAATGGATATACCATGGTATATTTTTTCTTTAACCTCTTGATGACTATTTGAGTTATTTCTGGTTTTGCACTATTACAAATAAAGCTACTTTGAACATTTATATAAAAATCTTTGTATAACATATGCTTTAATTTCTTTTGGTTATATACCTAGCAGTGATATTAGTGTATCACATAGTAGTTTTTGTTTACATTTTAAGAAATTACCAAATTGATTTAAATATGCTTGTACCATTTTACATTCTCACCAAAAGTTAATGAACGTTCCAGTTACATCACCTCCTCACCAATACTTGGTATGATCAGTCTTTAATTTTAGCCATTTTTTTTACAGGTGTGTATTTTATTTCATTAATGATTAATGACTGAATATCATTCATGTACATCTTTGCAAATGACAGATCTTCTTCAGTGAAGGGCCTGTTCACATCTTTTGCATATTTATTAGATGTGTTATTTGTATTGGCATTATTGGATTTTGAGTCATTCATATGCTATGGGTACAATACCTTTATCTGATGTGTTATTTGCAAATAAATTTGCTGTGAGTTTTCTTTCAGCAATGTATTTCAAAGAACAGAAAATTTTCCTTTACTAGTGTTTGATTTATCAATTTATTTTTTTAATGTATACACATTTGGTGTTAAGCAAATTGTGCCTAATTCTGAACAGATGGGCAAGACTTCTCCCTGTTCCCTTGGCATATGGTGCTGGATCCCACAGCTCCCATAAAGACACTTTTTTTCCTCCTAAATAAACACCAAATTGTTGTTGTAGGGGAATTATGATGAGGAGTGTCTTATTCAATTATCTTGCTAATGTCACTAAGGTAAACAGTTTTACAGGCACTATAGTTTGTGTCAGAAACAGATATTTCCCTCAAGGAGCTTATAATCTAGAGGAAGAGGACAGTGAATAAACAAATAAATATATAATGTCAGGAGGTGATAACTTTGATAATAAAAATAAAGCAGAATAAAAATAAAGAGCGGTAGACAGTACTAGTCTGTTATAAAGGATATGAGTGAAGGTTCATCTTTTAAAACATTATTTAAGCTAGACTTGAAAGAAGAGAATGAGTAATGCAAGTGGTAATGGGAGAAAAGACAGAGCATCAAGTACAAATACCCAAGAGAGAGAGTGTTCTTATTAAATTGTCACATAAAATAGCCAAAAATCAACCGTTTTTTTACCCCTCCAAACACTTATTTCATATTATTCAAGCTTACATGTCAAGGAACTCTGTAAAGTGGCCAATGAATGTGAACAACAGTAAGTGAAGTGTTCAGAAAGAATTGGTTATGGAACAGATCATTTAGCACCTTGTAAACCCTGAGACATGTATTAGAATTCACTCTGAGGAAGTTGGTAAGCTATTAGAGGATATGGAGGAGGGTAACATCATGTGATTTGGATTTTAAAAGGGTCACTGAGACCACCCTGTTGAATCTACATTGGTAGAAGGGTAAAGTGAAAGTAGAAAAACAAATTTGTAAACTATTACAATGAAAATCAGTGGACTTTGGACATGTGTAGGTGCTAAAGATTTGTTGAGAAGTATTTGAATTCTAAATATATTAAAGGATAAATGGCAACAATATTTTTGGGAAATTTAACATGAATGTGAGAGAAAGAGGGAGTCAAGTGTGCCTCCAAAGGCTTTTTGCCTAAGCAAGTTAATGAGTAAGAAATACTGCTTAGTAATAACGGGAAAATACAAGAGGACATTTCATATAGGAGTGGAAATGTGAAAGACAATTCAGTTTTATTTAACTTTGAGAAATTTCTTAGGCATCTGCATACTTACCTCAAGAAGGAATCTGAATTTAGAAGTGGAATTCAGGGTCCATATTTGGACCAGGTATTCAAATTAAGGACTCAGCAGCATATACACAGAATTTAAACTCATAAAATTGATGAAATTATCTAAGAAATGAACATATAAAATAAAGTATAGCAACAACACCAACAAAAATAAATGTTGGCTTGAAATAATAAAATTAAGTGGTCTAATTACTGGAAATAAGTGAAAACAATGTCAGAATGGTAAACATGATTTAATGCTGAAACAGGCAGTTAAGAGTTCCAGATCCAGATATAGGTTGTAAAAGTTAGGGACTAAGTATGTAACATCCACATGTGAATTTTAAATGGATTCCTAGGTGTTCAGTGTAGAGGATGTTGGAACTGAGACTCCTGTATAAAACTTTGTTATTCTAAGAAGGCTCCATCTGTGAAAAGGAAGCTAGGAAAATTCTGTTCATGTTTCCTGCAATATAGCAAGATTATATGCCATCTGCCTCATCTCTTGATTGGAGAAAAATCACCCAGGAGTAATAAAACTTCCAGACTTCTACCATATGTGAGATTGGGGCTGAATTAACACTTTCTACAAGTTGTCCAATTTCAAAGCCCAGAAATTATTAAAATTGCTCACTACTATTGAAAACTGTAGTTCCAGACAGAAAAAAAAAGATAGAAAAATCTCTAGGGAAACTGGAACCATCAAAACACATGAATATTCCACAGGAGAAAACTTTTGAACGTCATATCAGGTGAAGCTAGTGTCTCCCTCTGGAGTAAACGGAAGGGTGCTTGTATGCTGAAAAATACAAACAGTGGCTCCCTCTGGAGCAAAAGATAGGCATGATCATTATTTATTGTAAAAGGTTCCTGTCCCCTCAAATCAATGTTCCTCTCCTGTGATGCAACCCATTGTGTTTATAGTGTCATCAGACCCTTTGTACTTTGTCTCCTGGGAATTGGGGCTTGGAGAGCCAGAGCAAAATGCTATTTCTCTGGCTATTGATAATGCTATGAGTGATTAATAGGTCTTTGTTTCTGACTCAGAACTCTTATATCGAATATCAACATTCATTAAACTATGGAAGGCTAATTGCTACCTTACAAGTAGGGTAAAATTTCACACTCTTTCCAGTTCTTGACAATATTGTCTCTCATCCTTAACTATACGCAGTAGCTGTTCTTTCTGCCATTGATGTCTTCTGTCATCTCACATCTTCTGAACCTAGATTTCTAGCTAGTTAACTTTTCTTTATCCTTCTAAATCTATATTAGGTATGACTTCCTTGAGACATGTTTCCTGTCACTATTTTAACTGGCTTTTTAATATTCCAATAACAACTCATATCTTAGTTTACTTTTTCTTTTATTTCTATAAAAAAAAAAATTCTTATTGCTTTTTCCATGGGTAAATTTCATTAAATTTGCTTATTCTTAGTGTCCCTAGAATCAGATCCATGTGGTCTAGCATGGGTTGTCAATAAATTAGTTAATAATACTCCCTGACCCATGTTATAATGGTCCAAAGATCTCTTCAATTTTCTTTTTACTTTCACTCAAACCTTTAATCAACTATTTATCACAAACATCCAAGTAACAAATTAAAAAACTTGCTAGATTATTTGGATAAATGCTTCAGAGATAAGGGTGAGTTCAATTTCTTACTACAAAAAAATAAAATAAAATAAAATAAAATAATAAAATGACAAAAAATGAGGTTCATTGTTATATTTATTTTGAAAAAGCATGCTAACAAGGATAAAGTTAGCACTTTTCTATATATTTATCGTAATAGAAACTTAGTATTCTGTCCACTTTCTATCTGAAATCTAAAAGATTTTTATTCCATTTTCTGAAAATTGTTACCTAATTATATTATGTTATTCTATTGAACAAATAGCTAAATGTCAGAGATATATTTTATCCCATTAACTATAGCTTATATATGACATATTTATACATTTATATTACATGAATCTCTTCCATGGCACAGTAGCTTGTGTTACAGATTATGACTCTAACAGATAATCCCTCAATACTCAGGAAAAATAGTGCATTCCTTTAAAACAATATAGCACAGTCTCTCTTCACAGTTTTCCGTACGTTTATTCTGTCAGTCTTGTACAGCGGCATAGAATTCACTGATACTTAGCTCCATGCTACTGACTTGTGCTCCTTCACAATTTATTGCCAATGCAAAATACTCGATTTTGGGGGAAAATATGTTTAATTATGTAAGTCCAATTGGGCACACAAAAATATTTCCCTGCACAGATAAAACTTTTCTTCAGATTTTAACAATAATTCAATAAAAACTAATAAAAAGTGAAAAACATAAAGCAGAAAAAATGCTGGGTATAGGGTATGGCTTTTTATTAAGCCTATTTCCCTGATCCCTCACTGTGGGCTCTCTTATGTGTTGTCCTGGTTTAAAAGACTGGTTTTACTCCTGGCCCGTATTCTCAAAAGAGTAGCTAATTTTTCCCACCATCCAAGTCTTAGATGTTCAGCTTTCAACAACTCTAACTAGAACATTAAACAGCTTTTAGCTTTGCCTAAGCCAATTCAATTCTATTTAGTGATTCTTTTTCCATCATCAGATAAAGATTATACTGTGTCCTTTGTTATGATGACTAAATCCACACACACACAAATACTTCACCAAGAATAAACATGATACGCAAAATACTATGTGTACATGTATATATCTGTATGTATGTATGTATGTACACATACATACATACATACAGATATATACATATGTATTTCTGTATATACGTGTATTTCTATCATTAGGGGAAAATTTTCATCCAAAAAATACATTTTAGCAGAATTTCAGTCTTGCTGTATATACATGGCTTTTGAAATATCACACAGAATAATCTTTTCCTTAAAGGCATCACTCTATATTATTTCTTACACTTTGGATCACTTATTTACTTTACTTCATGGTTCCTTGGGCATTGAGTTGAGCAATGAGTCTGCTTTCTAGCTTTGTAACATCTTTCTAGTTTTGTAACATCCCCCCCACCCCAATTCTGCAATTTTCATCAAGGTTTTAAGGATCATTAAGGCCAAATTGTTCAGCTGCAAGTACCAGATCATTCTTTCACACCTGCTGTCTCTACAAAAGGAAGTTGCACCAGTCGTGTGGGTTAGGTATACTAGGTCATCTTTGTGTTCATTTTTTCTTCTCATATTTCTTTATTCAAGGCTCATGACTTTCCCCTATGAAAGTGATAATTGAACTCTCTTCCAAGTACCACACTATCTTGCTTTGAACTTGGTAAGAAAACTCATATATATCATTTAATTTTTTTAAATTCTATTTTCTTTCAATTTTGGTTATTAAAATGAATTGTCAGTCCCACAGGTCTGTGGAGTAAGAACAGATAGCTGGAATTCTCTGTTGCTGATGGGGTTTGGGCAACTTACCTGTTTTTTTCCTTAGTTTTGTCATTTATTAAATGATAGCAATAAGGATACCTATTTCAATATGTTTTCATAAAGAGTAAGTGAGATACTGCATGTGAAGGACTACAATTATCTGAAATAGAGTTAATATTTGGTAAAGTGACATTTTACTTTATTATATATGGTATCATGTGAAACATTCACTTGTTTACAGATAAGCACTCCATAGATATTCCTGGTGGCTCTAATGATGATTTAACTTATAGTAATCTCTAACTATGTTTACCAGTCAAAGAGAGGCATATGTTGTGCATGAAGGCAGATGAAGGTTTTAAAATATGGGCAAGAACAGATTTGGTTACTTAGAGATTTTTTTTTAAATGAATCATTGGTAGGATGCAGCTGTGGTTTGATGGCTTTTGTACAATATACAGTAATTAGGAGTTTATTCCACTTTCATTTACTGCAAATAAGACACACTAATTGATGGATTTCCCTTTGTGTACCAAAAGAAATTTTCTCAGATGCTTATTGAACACATCTAATGTAGTTTTAAAATTAAAGTAGAAAAAAAATATTTTAACTTCAAGACAGATACCCCAAATATTTATCCTAGGGAACTAAGCCTTGCAAAATTAGATGTCTTATCATCTTGGAAGTAGGCATTAGCAAATTCTTTACATTCCACTAGGATCAACTCTCTTTAAATGTATTAAAATTGTGTTGGGTCTTAAAGTCCTTTTTCCTAAAAATTATAATTAATTAAATAAGCCTGTTTCAAATTTAATTGAATTCTTGCTAAATATTAAAATACCACAAATAGAAAATACTTTTGTATATTTTTATATGAGCATACACTTCTGATAGGAAAATTTTAAGGAAAAATATATAATTTTCTAGTGAAAGATAAATCCTGTTTCTAATTTAATTAATTTGTGTATATTATGAATTGAATATATGCTTATTATTGAATCACATTAAAGATGTCACTTGATTATTATAACATTTGGTAGTGAAAATCTATGTAGTTAACAGTTACCCTAATTCATTAATATAGCAACTGTTTGATGTAACATGTACCCTTATCCCACTTGTATATAAGAAAACTAAGACTCAATTTGAAAAAGCTAGTTAGTAGGGATAAATTGAAACTCAGGTCTGTAGAACTCAAAAGCTCAAATGTCTCCACAGACTGTAGTGTCCCTTTGTTGCTCACAATGCAGAATCTACGATGCAGAATAGCATAACTACTTTTTTGGCAGGGAAGGGAGGCAAGACAACCCTTGGTTTACCTCACAGATTGCAAGAAACTTGTCAGTTTACAATTCCTTATTTTTTAAAATTTTTTACACCTACAGTACCTGGTCTTCCTAGGTGGTCTCCCATCCAAGTACTAACCAGGTTCGATCCTGCTTAGCTTCCAAGATCAGATGAGATCAGGCTTATTCAGGTAGCATGGCCATAGACTAGAACAGCAAAAGTAAAACTGATGGAATTTAGTTAGTTTACAAAGTAAGTTTCAAATAAAATACCCTGTAATAATTTATTTCCTCTGGTAAATATGGTTTCAGAATATTTCAAAATGTTTTGTAAATCCCCCAAACAGATTCAAGTAAATGACTCATCTGGTACTTAGACATAACTGATTGCATATCAGATTTGCATTGGAAGTTGCTAATATTAGTACAAGAAATATCTGAGCTTTTTGACTCATCTATTTTTTAGTGTGTTATATTTGGAATGAAGGACAGAGATAGACAGGAAAATGAAAAATAGAAATGACCTATCTTTTTATAAATACCCATGAATTTCAGGAGAAAAAATGATTGTGGACAAATGTATAGAAATAATGAAATATAAAATGGAAAGAAAGAGAAAATCATAGACACCTAAAATTCAGATATCTAAAACTGACTTGTCCACTGTCATAAAACTATTTTAGAATATTCTGTTTATTAATAAATTCTAATTTCTGAGCAGCTCTGTAAGAGGAATAAATCCTGACAGACTAATCCAATTTTTTTAATAGATTTGCTATTCTAGAGAATGACAGTCATGACAAATACATAGATTAAGACACATAAAGCAAAACTTGCCAAAAATAAAAAAAGAAATAGACTAATCCTAAAGGATTACCAGGTATTTTAACATTTCTCTCAATATCTGATAAAACAAGCAAATTAACAAAGAAAAATCAGTAAATTATTAACAATTAAACAATGTGAATAATAAATGATCAGTTCATATATATAGAACATTTAACCCTCACAATGTTCATTCATTTAAAAATGTTCAGAGAAATTCTATTTAAAATATCAAATTCTGGGCCTAAAAGCAAGTCCCAGTGAATTTCAAATTACCAGGTAGTATGTATTATTTTCTTTAATCCCAGTATACTTATGTTAAAAACAACAAAATCATTTTAAAATTTCTATATGCTTGGAAATTAAGAAATTCCTGTCATCATGCATTTTAATTTTATTCAAACACTTGACTGATATTTTCATAAACATGGACGATTGCATATATGGCTAATAGAAGCTAGATATCTGATGGATCTAGAATTGAACTATGATATACAAATTCACATATACCCACATAAAAATATGATTGAATTAAAGTTACACTGCAAGCCACTGTGTCATAGATTTTGCCATTTGGCACTGTCTGCTTTATTATTGGAACCAAAAATATAAATGAACATGGCATGGTTTTTCTAAGGTATAGAGAGCACAGTGGCTGTTATTCCTCTCTTATAGGTTTGTCAGAAGTAACATTTAATATTATTATTATGCATTTTAATAGTAAGTAAAAATAGGACAAGCATGGGAAAGATAAACATAAAAATAATTCTAAATAGAGAAAAATATATTAAATTTAAGCAGTTGAAACATGCAATGATTTGTGGTTCAATATTTGAGACTAAACAACTCTCTACATCCCCTTTCTTCAACTCTCAGTGATGTGAATACAATAATTGTTTTGTAAAACAATTGCTGTGGTCTGAATGTTTGTCCACCATCCCCCATATACAAAACTAATATATTGAAATCCTAGCTCCTAAAGTTGATGCTATTTAGGGGGTGGGACCTTTGAGAGGCAATTATGTCATGAGTGTGAAGCCCTCATGAATGAGGTCAATGCCTTATAAAAGAGACCCCACAGAACTTCCTAGCCCCTTCCATCATGGGAAAACATGACAGGAAGGCACAGGCTATGATCCAGGAAGAGGGCCTTCACCAGAAGGTGACTATGCTGGCACCTTGATCTTAGTCTTCTAGCCTCTCAAACTGTGAGAAATAGATGTTTGTTCTTTATGAGCTCCCCAGCCTCTGGTATTTTGTCATAGAAGCCCAGATGGACTGAGACAACACTAAACCTGTAATAGTACTGAAAATAAAATGAGAGTAAGCACGAGAACAAAAATTTAAAGAACTTTTGGAACACACAGAACAGATGTTGCTTGGGTTGACATATAAGAACAGAGAGGCCTATAGCCTAAAATGCCAGAGAAAAAATAAGTCTTTTTCACAAAATTCACAGAGGAAAACTAATTCAGAGTAAAACTTTATAAACAATAATTATAGGTCATGGAGAAATAGCAGGGCCATCATTACATCCATTAAGAACAACAGAGCAGTCAGTTTTCTTCCCCTTTCACTAATCTGCTTCATTCATGCATATCATACACTGAAAATATTTCTCTGAAGAAAATGGACTATATCGCAAGAAGGTATCAGTTTTAGATATCTTAGTTTGCCAACGAAGCCAAGAGGCCCTTGAGGTAACCTTGTATCTTCACGGCAGACAGTGAGGTGAGAAAAAAAAAAATATCCCAGAGTCACGTATTATAAATGGATTTTTCTTATTCAGTCAAAATGCTATCTTAAATTCAGAAATACTACAGAATTCAGAAATATTCATCCAGAAGCTTAAAGCTGGCTCAAACCTGTGATTTTGAAATTCCACTTGCAAGAATCAGCAATATGTTAAAAAAGAAAAAAAGAATATGTTGATACTTTATGTCCAAATGTACTCATTACAATAATGATCATAATAGGAAATGGATACTTTAACAATGAATTGTTTTGCAATTATAAAAATAGTGTTTATGAAGAATATTAAGTGGCACTGGAGAGGTCAGTCAATACATGACGCCAATATATTAGCAGTACTTTCTATGCTGGAGAGTATGACTAATATCCTTCATTATGATTTTATAATTTTCAAACATCTTACATGTATAATTATATATTACATTTTGAAGAAAATATATATTTTTTTAAATTTATAAATAAAAAATAGTCAAAAGTAGTAGATAAGTGTGTATGCAGTTGCATCAGAGGGGTAGAGTATTGAGACTCTCCAAGATAATTCAGTGAAAACACAGAAGGCTGAAGACTTCATATTCTCACAAAAATTTCAAAAAAAAAATAAGGTCAGGGAAATACTACCCTCAGTAGCAATGACATGGAATGACCATAGAGCACAGGATTTTTAGGGCAGTGAAACTATTCTGTATGACAGTATAATGGTGGCGAGTATCATTATAAATTTGATCAAACGCATAGTATGTACAACATCGAGAGTGAACCCTCATGTAAACTATGGATTTTGGGAGGTGATGATGTGTCAATGTAGGTTCATCAATTGTAACAAATGTACCCTCTGTTGGGAGATGTTGATAATGGGGGAGGCTGTGCATGTGTGTGGATAGGGGCTAAATGGGAATTCTCTGTACCTTCTGCTCAATTTTGCTGTGAACCAAAACTGATTTAAAAAGATAAGATGTATTTTTAAAAAGAGAATGATTACATGTAAATATAAGATGTTAAGGAGACTATCACAAATAGGTCAATTTAAAGCATCAGGTCATTGATATAAACCTATGTATTTCAGCAATTTTAGAAGTTTATTTTTGCATTTGTTCATTTAAGTCTTTTTATGTTATGTCATATAAATTCTAAGTTACATAATACTTTGTCACTACTGCAGTAAGACTCATATAAAACATCTTGATTACAAGATAACAGCACATGTATCTTCGTTTTCCAATAACATTGGGGTGCCAATATATTCCAACTTAACAAGACGGGCACAAAAGTGGATGATATGTAAATGCAAACATACTGCAAACCCATTTTGTTTAGGGAAAGCCTTATAGTAGAAAGAAAAAAGACAGGTTTAATAAGCTTCACTGAGGAAATACATTTGTTAGGCTTTATATGATTTCTGTTTGAATATATGTAATGATTATTTTAGCAATAACTTTAATATGTCTGCTGATATTACAACAACTAAGTTTATGACAAGTACTGACAATGGCTATGAAATATAAATGACCATTTTGTAGTTTTTCACCCCATGAATTAAAAAACAATATAATAAAACAAAAATCCAGATTTCAGATTCAAAATATAAATACTTCACATAAATAAGTAGGCTTGTTTTCTGGGTGTCTTTGTCCAGTGAGAGTCCAATATCATAGTACTCTAAATATACCTAAGGAGATAAAGTGCCAAAATCTAAATCTATAGGGCCAATTTTCCTATGCATGAATCATTTTTCTACTTAAACTCATGTAGTTCTAGCTTGAAAATAGCAATTTTACTAAAATTATTATCATCACATTTTTGTGAAACATTTGTGAAAATCTGACAATGTAATTAGCACTTCACAGAACATATGGTGTCAGTGACTGGGAGCCAGCTAACTAAATAATAATTAAGATTGGAAACTCATAAAAAAGAAATAAAAATTAGAAGACATTTTCAATGTAAAGTAAGGGGCGTGTTAAGAAAAAATTAAAAAAAAAGAATGAGGTATGTTCTCAATGTCAAAAATACGATTTTAATTCAGACTCTATCAATTTAGTAAAAGTAAAGTAGAAAAGGTGTAATCATCTATGCTATTTAAGGAAAAATTAAAGTACCTGTAACATAATTATCTTTAGTTTTGAGGCAAAAGTATTAAAGTCTTCCTTCCTTCTTTCCTTCCTTCCTTCCTTCCTTCCTTCCTTCCTTCCTTCCTTCCTTCCTTCCTTCCTTCCTTCCTTCCTCTTTCCTTCCTTCCTTTTATTTTCTTTGATAATATTCTTAATTATCTCTTTTGTTTTACCAAAACAGGAGCATATTTCGATCACAACTCAAATTTCCGAATTTTAAATCCACTCCTAAGAAGGCTTCTATGAAGGCTTACAAACAGCATTGGGAGTTTCTTGAAATCATCAGAAGAGATATATACCGATTTTTAAGATTTTTGGAGTGGCTGCTCAAAAGTGGCTGCTTTTGAGGCATTACTTATTCAGCTCTATCACTGAAGGACCAGTCATTATAGAATATCTCATCATACAGTACAGATAAGTTAAATATTGTTCAAAAGCAGCTGAAGTGTGGATCCTATTTATTCATGATAAATATAGGGACACATAATATTGATGAGCCAGATATACCTAAACCATAGATTTTTTTCTCTACTACATTTAAATATAATTGAAAAATAATGTTGTATACATTTAAAATATATAATGTGATGCTTTGATATACATATGCATTCCAAATGTTTACCACGATTAAATTAATATATTCATCACCTCATATATCGTGTGTGTGTGTGTGTGTGTGTGTGTGTGTGTGTGTGTGTGTGTTTGGCGAGAATGCTTAAGATCTATTCTCTAAGCAAATTTCAAGTATCAATACAGTAATATTTATCATAGTCACCATGATATATATTAGGCCCCCAGAAGTTTCTCATTATTGAAATTTCTACATTTTGAATAACACGACCCCATTTTCCCTACCCCAAAGGCCCTACGAAACACTATTCCACTCTCTCTTTCATTGAGTTTGACTATTTTGTTCTTTCAGATTCTACATTAGAGTGAAATCATTCAGTACTCATTTTACTCTGTCTGATTTATTTCAATTAATGATGCCCTGCAGGTTCATCTCTGTTGTCACAAATGGCAGAATTTCTTTATTACATCTCATATATATCATATATTATATATGTGCATACTTTTTTTATCCTTTTATCTGTATGTGGACACTTACATTGTTCCCATATCTCACTACAGTAAATACGGAGTGAACATACCTTTTCAAGATACTTACTTTTGTTTCCTTCAGATGGCAGTATGAATTTACATTTCCACCAACAGTGTGCAAAGGTTTTTTTTTTCTCTGCACCCTTACCAACTCTTGTTATATAACATATTTTTGTTAATAGCCATCCTAACAGATGTGAGAAGATACCTCACGGTGGTTTTGAGTTGCATTTCCCTGATGATAGTAATGCTGAGCATCTTTTCATGTAGCAGTTGGCTATTAGTATATTTTCTTTGGAAAATATCTATTCAGACTTTTTGCCCATTTAAAAAAATTGGATTATTTGATATTTGCTATTGAGTTATATTAATTCATGTATATGAATGTTTTATATGTTTTAGATATTAATCCCTTTTTAGATACATGTCTTACAAATGTTGTCTCCCATTCCCTATATAGACTTTTCATTTTGTGGACTGTTCCTTTTGCTGTGCATACAATTTTTCTTTTGATGTAGTCTCGCTTGTTTATTTTTACTTTTTGCAGCCTGTGCATTGGTATCATATCTAAGAAATCATTGGCAAGACCAGTGACAAGGAGCTGTTTCCATATGTTTTCCTCTAGGAATTTTATGGTGTTACATCTTACATGTAAGTTTCTAATCTTTTTTGAGTTAATTTTTGTGAGTTGTATGCAAGAGGGGTCCAGTTTTTTTCATTTGCGTATGGATATCCAGTTTTCCCAGCACTGTTTATTGAAGATACTATCCTTTTGCCATTGTGTGTTTTGGGTGCCCTCATCTAAGATTAGTTGACTGTTCATGTGTGGGATTATTTCTTGGATCTCCTGTCTCTTCCATTGGTCTACATGTCTGTTTTGATGGCAGTAACATACTATTTTAACTAGAGTAGTTTTGTAATATATTTTGAAATTAGGAAGTGTGGTTTTCTTTCTCAAAATTGTTTTGACTATTTGAAATCATCTGTAGTTACAGATGGATTTTATGATTTTTTCTATTTCTATAAAAGTTGTCACTGGAATTTTGATAGAGGTTGCATTGAAACTGTAGATTACTTTGGATTGTAAGGAATTTTAACATAACCCATAAATATGGGGCATCTTTCTATTCTTTATGAGTTTAATTTCTTTACTCGATGACATAGTTTTCAGTATACAAGTCTTCTACTTCCTTGGTTATAAATTTATCTCTAATTAATTTATAATTTCTGATGCTATTATAAATGGGATTGTTTTCTTATTTCTTTCTAATAGTTTGCTGTTACTCTACAGAAACACAACTGATTTTTGTATGCTGATTTTGTATACTGAAACTTTACTGAATTTATTCATGTTTTTGCTTTTTTTTAAAATAACTTGAGCCTGATGGGTTTTCTATAATGTTATTATGTCAACTGCAAAAAAAGACAAATGTGCATCTTCCTTTTCAATTGTATGACTTTTAATTTTTTTTCTTATCTGCCCTAGTGACAATTTCCAATACTATGTTGAATAAAGGTGGCAAGAGAGGGCAACCTTGTCTTGTTCCTGACCTTAGAGTAAAAGCTTTTCACCACTATGATATAAGCTAAGGGCTTTTCATGTATGGCCTTAATTAAATTGAAATGCATGCACACTTTCCATACCTAATTTGATGTAATTTTTTATCATGAAAGAATAATTTTGTCAAAAACTTTTTTGTATCCATAAAGGTGATTATAGCCTACAAATGACTTATTATCTTGATCAATGCCTAACATATGAAACATTAATCACAAACATGAAAGAGTTCTCAAGAATAAATTTGGTCTTTCCTACTACTTTCCGTAAGGACATATATCATATCTCCATTTTAATCAGTAACACATTTAATTCTTGGAAGGTTATGCAATTTGCTTAAATTAAAAAATTAAAAATTAAGCTTTTATTTCAAAGATCTTAAATAATTTGAATCTTCCTTTTTATCATTTTTAGTTTTCTATTTTTTATCAGATCTAGTATATGTTACAAATTCATATTTACATCTAAGAAGTACACAAAAATGCTTACTTATGCAATAGTATGGTAAAACCATTTTGTATTAGCTTACAAGTTATGGTTATTAAATTTTCAGAAATATTTTAGGACATGTTAAACTCAATCATTATTAATGGCTAAATTATATAAATTTGTAATTAAATAAATTATATTTTTAAAAGATAATATTCAAAAATCATTATTTTCTCTTTTACTGCATTTTGCAGTTATCTACGCTCTTGAAGTATATATGTCTGTTATGTCTGTGTAATGGAACTGTTATATAATAATTTGATACTGCATACCTCCTCCCAATTATGTGAAAAGCAATGTCAAGATGATAGATTGAATTCAGCTATGGTGAGAGGACTTATACCTCAGAAATTGGCAAAAACTATAAATCATGAGTTAATTTATTGTTTTATTGTCTAGAACAAAGGCTGACAAAAACATTCTGTGAATGGAAACTAGCCTAGTGCATTTTCTTATACCTATATTTTTTTAACACAGCCATATCCATTTATTTACATACTGGCTAGGGTCACTTTAGAAATACAAAGACAGAGTTGTGGTATGAAAATCTTAAAATATTTACGTCTGTACCTATACAAAAAGCTTTACAAACCCTGGAACAGAGTTGATAAAGCAATAGGACAACTTTAACAATGCAGATTAAAAAGATAAAACTGTATTGTGTGTGAAGCAGTTATAACACAAAATAATGATGCAATATTTTCGTGTTACCTGATTTGACAAAAAATTTGCTCACATCACTGATGAATGAATGTGTTTCTTATACAAGTAGAAAGCTAAAAGGTTTCAGCTTAATGTATTTTTTTCTGATGGTTAAAAATAGGTGAATAGTAGATTATATATCAGACTTAATGACAATAAATCTTCTGAGAAAAGATTCAATCAATTGACTGCAGCACCACTGTCAAATCATAGTTGACTTGCAATCATAAGTAGCTATAGATACAAGAGTAGAGCAAAAATTAATGAAAGCATTCTGTAAAAATCAATGGCTATATAAAATTTACAGTAAAAATATTATGGATTTTATTCTTATTTGTAAAACATGTACTATATATTACTTATATCAGTAAATTTTATAATGTGCATACACCTATATTTTTCTCATAGAGGAAACATTTACCAGCATATCACTGTGTAAGTAAAATATTTTAAAACATTTTTTAAAACAATTGCTATAAATCACAAAAATAACTTGCATATTTAAGTAAATGTTACCTATTAATTAAAAGTTTATACATAAACAATGCTTATATGGGGTAAATAATGTTCAAATCAAAGAGATAAGTGCATTGACTTTGAGATATTAGTCATTTGAAAACTGAAACAATTCAGAAA
The DNA here is from genome assembly GCA_030015415.1 of Cynopterus sphinx. Classification (NCBI taxonomy): domain Eukaryota; kingdom Metazoa; phylum Chordata; class Mammalia; order Chiroptera; family Pteropodidae; genus Cynopterus; species Cynopterus sphinx. Next base: position 17,274,483 of record CM057389.1, on the reverse strand, counting down.
GGATAGCAAAGGATGACTTTGAATACTTAAATCCAGATAATGTTGCCCCAAACACTGACTGAAAATTTCCATCCATTGACTTGGGTAATTAAAAACTACATTTTAATATTTGATTCAATATGGAGACATCGAATTTAAATTTTCAAAACTGTATAGAGCATTTATAAGAATAATTTGCCAGTCAGCAGTCTGGACTCAATCCAAGACAGGAAGATTCAGCCTTCCAGAAACCAAGCAGAGCTTAGTCTCACCATCCAAAAATGAATCCTTCAACATGTATAACAAATCTACCTGTTTACATTAAAATGATACACTAGGTAACAAGACTCTGCTCAAATTCTCTTAGTGGCTTCTATTACTTAGAATGGAATCTATTATGCTTAATATGGCCTCTGAGGCCCTGCTGACTTAGCCAGTCCTGTCTGTGTGCAGGCCGGAAGCACTTCCCTAGCGGTAATGGCTGCTTTGCTGTTCTTATTAAATATTAGATATGCCTACCTAAGAGCTTTTCCACTTGCCTTTTCCCTACATCTAGCATAATTTTCCCCTAGATATTCATGTTGTTACTACTCATTTTCCTCTACTCAAATATTGTCTCTGATAGGTATTATTTTCAGACCCCGCTTCCTAAATACTTTTATTTTCTCCTATCTTTTATTTGTATCATATATTATGAACAGACATTATTTTATTTTTTTAACTGTTCTATATTTTTATTCCTCTCACAATAAAAGGTAAGCTACACAGGGTTAGAGATTTTTATTTTTTATTCTTCACAATATTCTTCATATTGAACAAGTGCCTGGAACATAAAAGCTGCTCAACAAATTGTTGAAACAATTTGTTCAATTGGTGAAGGAAGGAAGAAAGTGTTTTTCAATGTGATCTGCAGAATGCTTTTTAACCAAAAAGATATATACCATTTTGGAGAGAACCTAAACACATTTTTTGACCCATGCTTTTAATTCTTATTCTCACATTTTCTCTGTCTCTCATGATGAGCATCTTGTGATTATTTGTACTTTTGAAGCAATTAAGATTTTTTACAGTCTTTGTTTTTGATGGAAAAAATTAGTTTCTTGCCTAAGCTGAAGCAAAAAATAATAAAATAAAATAAATAAGCATTTATCTGCTATCTCTCTATATATTAGATAAAATAAGTACTCAAAGATAATTTCATATGACATAATAAACTACTCATTTTGGGTGCCGTCACTATAATTTCCTGTTAATTTTTTATGCCTATTATTATGAAGAATATAAACCACTATTGACAATAATTATTGCTAAAAGAATAACTTAGTGGCTTTAAATACTGAAATTTACCTACCCAAAAGCAAAAGTGTATACCCATAATAAACATCGAAGCCCCACTGCTCCAGGAGTCTAATTCCTCAGCAAAATCTGTGTTTCAGTTTATTGTCTAATGTCAGAAAGATGCCCATATCTGTGACAAATTTTAAATTAAAATAATTACCATGGGTAGATTTTCATTGGATTAGAAAATATAAAGATGTGGACATTGATTTATTTATCTTCAAGGAGGGCTAAATATTATATCTTTCTAACACAACCTAACAAATATATATTGAGTGACTAACATTAAGTATTTTATTAGACACTGGAGTAGCATAATGGTGAATAATGCACACAAGTAATAGCTAAATTTACTGAGTATTTACTATATGGCAGTAACTTTTTAAGTGCTTTTTAAATATTAATTGAGTTAATTCTCATAAATGAAAGGAACCTTCTTGTAGCTTACTGCTTCTTTTAAATTTTCAGTTACTTATCTCAAAATTAAATATTATTCACTATTTAAATTGTTCTCTTGATCCTGGATATTAGAAAACACACACACACACACAGGCACATTTACTGTGCTGTCAACATTATATATCCTTGTTATGCAAGAATCTCTTAATGTTTTCTAGGTTACTAAAAATCAATGCAACACCTAAGGGTCTTAAAATTCTGATATTACCACCTTTACAAAGCAAGCTGTAAGGGTAAAAAAAAGGCCCAGATAGGAAGGTTAGAATAAAGCAAGACCTAGACAGCACTTACTATGCTCTACCCACAGTTCTATATTCTTTACTTGTATTAAATCAGTCTTCATTGAAAAAATTCATTTGAGTCTCAAAGAAACTATATGTAATTATTATCATTATCATCTCCATTTTAGAGATGATGAAATTGGGACTACAAAAAAGCAAAGTAATTTGCTCAAGGTCACAGTAGAAGCCATTGGCAGAGAAGATTGTTCAAGCCAAGTTAGCTTGGCTCCAGGATAACTTGATTAAGGGAATTGTTTAAATGTACACAGATAATGAGAAGCTAGAATGATAAGGCAGAAAGATAAGATACTTTAGTGCTATGTAACCTTGATTTGAATTTCACTCAAACACTTTCAAGCTGTGAACTATCCAGCAAGTCAATTAAGCATGATGCATCTCAACATTCCCATATGTAAAAGAGTGATAATTGAGTGTTGTGGTGAGAATTAGAAATCACATTTAATGATCCAATACCTGACATAAATCAGGGAAGTATTCAAGGCTATTTTTATTAGCAACTTTGCTTTGGGATACCTGAAAACCTTTAGTATTTCCATATTGTGACGTTATTTTATTTCTCTTGGTCTTAGCCTATATTAAAGACAATAGACCCAAAATGGAGTTGCTTATGATAAGCCCCATGTCACCTCACCAAGATTTAATTGTAGTTTTGACTCTTCCAGAATTAGAATCCTCAACTAGTCAATCAAGAATGGCCTAATTGACTTTAGTTGTCTGATTTGTCTGATAGACATCTGTCATTCCCTGTAAGGAGAGTAATTTTGCAATGCCTAATCTGCTTTTTGTCTAGTATAAGGTCCTTTTTCCTGCTCCCTTCTGCCTATAAAATCTCTTGCTTTATATAGAGCTTTTTTACCTGATAGATTTGATGCTGCCTGATTTATAAATCACAGAATATAGCCAATAAGATCTTTAAAGTCTACTCAGTTAAATTTTGTTTTTTAATACCTATAATGAAGATCTTTGGTTTAAACAAGAGAAATTATATTTCTCCCCAGCCATTTTTCTTTTTTTTTTAGGAATATGAACCATGTAGTAATAGTCTTTGGGAATGTTCTGGGTAGTCATTTTCTTTTAACGTTAGTGATGACTGTGAAAAAAATATTTATCGGAATCTTATCACCCTGTTATTTACATCTTATAATAAGTAAATAAAGGTAATTGACATTACTTTTAAAAAATTTTTTTTAACTAGGAAGATTTAATAGATTTACTTTCTGACTTATATTTAGCTATTTTCACAAAAAAATAAAAAACAAATAGAGCTTTTTAATAATCAATTTTGAATGAGAACATAGAGATAGTATATAACCTACTATATTCATTGAGAATATCTTTTAATTACAAAGCAATTTTTTTTTAATTTTGAAAAAACTTTTACTTTTCTTTTTTAGGTTTTGTTTCCAAACGCGAATGATATTGAGATAGCTAACCTCAGAACTCACTTAGAAAATATTTGAATTGATGAAAAGTCATAAGCAGTTTCTTCAACATCTGTACAAATTTTTATTCTTGCCAACATTCAATTCCTTCTCACAGAATATTGGGAATTTACTCAAGTGGTTCAAAAAATAATGCTCAGAGGAGCCTGACTATAATTTGGTCAAGGAGAAAATCATTGTCAGTATAAGTATTCCTAGAATGGTAGGTTGCTCTTTCAAGAGGAAACAAGAAACAAACTTGTTTTAACATGTGTAATAAAATACTGTTAAAAATATACTAGGTAATTTAAATTTTTTTGAAATGTAAGATATTAAGCATAATTTAGTCTTGTTTTTTCACAGTTGTATTTTTGAGTTTTCATCTTTGTATTTTACTTACCTGGTAATTTTTCAAAAAATTTAGAATCAGCAGAGTCTAATAACCTTCTCTGTTGCCTAGGGCCCAGGTTAAATTCTATGAATATTTTACTGAGAAGTTTTCTCCAAAAATCTGAACAATTTAGCCCAGAATAGGTAAAATTAGTAAAAATATCTTTTCAGATGTTTTGAATAAGTAATTTGCTTTTATCTTATACAATGCCAGCTAATCAAAAAAAGTCAAAATAATAATATTAATTTCTAACAAAGTATACTCTGAACAAGAAATAGTATCAGAGATAAAGAGGGACATTATATAATGATAAAGAGCTTAATTATACAAGGAGATAGATAACCTAAATTGCACTATTAACCAACTTGACCTAATGGACAATTATAGGTCTCTTAGTTCCTCTTTAACAGAGCATACATTCTTTTCAAGTAAAATTATATTCCCAATGATATATTATATTCTGGGCCATAAAACAAACCCTGAGACATTTAAACAATAGACATAACAAAAAATATGTTCTCTGAATCCAGTGAATTCAACTAGGAATCATAATAGAAAGATAGTTGGAAAATCTTCAAGTTCCTGGAAATTAAACACATTTCTAAAAAATCTATGAGTCCAAGAGGGAAACAAAAAGAAAGTTTTTAAAAAATATTTGAACTAAATAAAAATTAAAATCCAGCATATCAAATTTTGTGCTGCTAAAACAGTTCTTTGGGCAAAAATATAGCATTAAGAACTTACCTTACAAAAATAACAAAACATCAATAACGTAAGCTTTTGTGTTATGAAACTAGAGAAAGCTGTGAATAAAGCTATAATTTAATACCTCATTCCCAATAATCCAATAACTACAATAAATTTTTGCTATTTTTTGTAAATCACAACTCTAAACCTATGTCAGACCACCCTAAATTAAAAAAAAACACCCACTATTCATTTCTGCCTGGAGACAAGTTCTGATATACTGTATGTGAGGCTATTCTTTGTATTTTTAAGTAACTTTTTATTATTAATTTTCTTGCTAATTTTTTGTATTTCCAATGAATATTTCAACTCCTGTCCAAAGAACAAAATAATGTTTTTAAGTTATTTCTTAATAGTTATCTGTTTTCTCAATATAAATTTTTGGGGAAAAAAAGGTAGTAATAATTTCTTCTTTAAATTCAGTTACCTGCAATTACCAGCTTCATGAAAGCAGCTTGAAATATAACATCTTCTGAAGTTGTAAAGAAAATGCCTCTTGGCATAAAAGATTCAGGGCACCTTGCACGTTCATACACATACTCAATGGCAATGAATGTGTCACTTGATTTCAGAATTTTAAGACATTATAGAAAGGAAGTGGAATGTTTCAGTACAAGTTTAGCATTATGGCATATGATTTGTTATAAAAGTTCAAGATACTAGTAAGTTTCTCTACTGCTAATTGAGGAAAAGCAAGTTTAGGATTAAAATATAGAGCTTTCCTTTTCATTACTCCTCAGATTCATGTCTATATTACTTGTTGCCCTTTCATCTTTCAAGCAGCCTCCTTTAGTCTATATTTAGAGAAGCAGCTGGCTGTATTTTGTGTCAATAGCCCCATGAAATAGCTGTGGGGTTTTTGAAAAAAGAAAAAGATTAATTTTTAAAAAATATTCTCTAAGTTTGTTTACCAGGTGGCAGCTGAACTGTTTAACAAATCAAAAAATGTTTTTGAGATAGTAAGAATTAATTAAGATTTGGGGGTGGACAGCTTTTTAAGAACTAATGATAACAGTCACATAATCATTTAGACATATTCAGAGATATATTGTTTAGAGCTGTTCTCTAAAAGTTCACATGCTGAGAAATCATGAACCTCATGCTACAACATGGAAATTTTCTAAGATTAAGGCAAAGCTCTGGAATGTGTCTAAGTCTTCATTTTACCATCTGTTTACATGGATTTATTACTAGTTACTGGCTCGGAGTAAGTAATCTTTAAAATCTCTATTCAGTCTAAATAGTGATCTGTAAAGTTTCATCCACAGAGCCTCTGTAGGACTCCTATAACTCAGACAGCACCATACTTAATACAAATTCAAAGCAAAAAAAAAAAAAAGATTACATCCAGCTGGAGCCCGATTGTAGCTCAGTGCTTTAACTTTTCCTTCTATGTATCCAAGTATTCTGAAGAGAACAGCTGCAAGGGCAGTGCTACACTTTCTTTCCTTATTAACCATGCTCAGTTAAAAACTGCCAAAGAGAAGGTTTTTATATTAAAGGGATGCTTGACTACAGCACTGAGGTTAATTTACTTAAATTACAAATTATGCCAATAGCACTGGATCCCTAGCAGTCTGATAATAAGATCTAAATTATTGTTGATACTCCCAGAGGGTATCATCCTTAATGATCCAACCAGTTATGAAATTCTAGGATGCTATAATTAAATTATTTTTATATATTTCTCTTTTATATTTTGCTTTGTAGCATATACACATAAAACAGCAGGCTTTCACTTGTCATAAGCTCATTTTGTTTAAGTCTGTCTGTATTTGTATGTGATTATATCCTTCCTGTATATGTTATATTTGTTTCCATATTACCTCTGAGGTTACTCATATTTGTTTCTAAGATAAACAGAATTGAAAACCAAAACAAGAATATTGACAGTAATAGAATTTTGAGTACATTTGATGATAGTCCTTTTGTGAAACATATGGAGCTATAAAAATCAAAGATAGTCAAAAAGGGTTGTAAAAGACATGGACAAATTTATTTTTAAGAAGAGACATCACTAGGCAGGACTTAAATGTAGAAATTTAAAACTAAAGGACAACTGAAATTTAGAAAAGAAACAGTAAACTGCTTAAGCAAATTCTAATAAAATAAAAAGAGGGCATCACTTGGAACTTAAATGAAGGTGAGGGAAAATATATTTAATAGTTCCTATTTTACAGAGTATAAAATACAGTTAGATTCTAAAAAAGCTTCTGTAGACTCATATTATAGATATACCTTACACAATCTAGGAAAGATGTTACTGTAAGAGTGCTTAACCTTTTTAAGTTTGTTACCCCATAAAAGACTGTTTCAATCATTACAAATCCCCTCTTCGTTGTTTGTTCTGCCAGTTCATCATCTTTCCTTATGGCTGAGTAAATATTACATTGTAAAGATGTACCATATCTTTATCCAGTCATCGATCAAAGGGTACTTCATTGTCTGCATGTGTTGGCCATCGTGAATAATGCATTGTGAACATTGGGGTATATATATATCTTTACAGATAAATGTTTACAAATGTTTTGGGTAGATACCCAACGGAAGGATTGCTGGGTCATAATTTCTTAATTATTTGAGGACCCTCCATAGTGTTTTCCATAGTAGCTGTACTAATTTACATTCCCACCAGCAGTGTATGAGAATTATTTTTTTCCCACAAGCTCTCCAGCACTTGTTATTACTTGTCTTGTTGATAACAGCCACTCTTACAGGTGTGAGATGGTATCTTATTGTGGTTTTGATTTGCATTTCCGTAATAGCTAATGAAGCTGCCCATCTTTTCACATATTTGTTGGCCATTTGTATGTCTTCTTGGGAGAAGTGTCTGCTCAGGTCCTCTGTCCATTTTTTAAATTGGATTGTGTGTATTTTTGTTTGTTGTTTTGTTTGTTTTGTTTTTTTGTGGTTGAGTTGTTTGAGTTCTTTAAGTATTTTGGATATTAGCCCCTTCTCAGAGGCATTGTTTGCAAATATCTTCTCCCATTCAGTTTGTTGTCTTTTTGTTTTGTTGATGGTTTCTTTTGTTGTGCAGAAGCTTTTTAGTTTGACATAGTCCCGGTTCATTTATTTTTGCTTTTACTTCCCTTGCCTCTGAGGTCAAACTTATAAAATCCTTTCTAAAACCAAGGTGCATGATTCAGTACCTATGTATTCTTCTATGAAATTTATATTTTCAGGTCTTATATTTAGTTCTTTGATCCATTTGAGTTAATTTTGGTGTATGGTGACAGAAAAGCCACCTAGTTTGATTTTTTTGTATGTGGCTTTCCAATTTTCCCAGTACCATTTATTAAAGAAGCTTTATTTTCTCCATTGTATGTTTTTGTCTTCTTTTTGTTGAAAATTATTTGCATATACATATATATATATGTGTGTGTGTGTGTGTGTATATATATATGAATATAATGATTATTTCTAGGTTCTCAATTCTGTTCTATTAGTCTGTGTGTCTGTTTTTCTGCCAATACAATGCTGTTTTGATTATTGTCACTTTGTAGTATAATTTAAAATGAATTCTACAAAACATTCAAAGATGATTTAATATCTGTCCTTCTCAAACTTTTACAAAATATTGATGAAGTGACACTACTACATTTTATGAGGCCAACATTACCCTGACACCAAAACCTATTAAAGATAACATCCAAAAAAAGGAAACAACAAGTCAGTATCTCCAATGAATACAAGTGCAAAAATCCTAAGCAAAATTCTAGCAAATTGAATACAGTACATTAAAAAGATTATACATCATGATCAAGTGGAGATTTCTTGTTTTTTTTTTCTTAAAAGATATGTTCTGCTAAGGAAAAGGCAGTAGCTTTGCTGGATTTCAGTAAAACCTAGAATGAAATTTAAAAGTTCTAAGGGATTTTCTTTTCTCTTTTTCTTCATGATTCAGATTTGCCTACATAGTTGAAACCACAGCAGTTTCTGAGCTTTAGTCATCAACCTGAAGCTGAACCAGTTATCTGGATAAATTAAAATATAAACAAACAAACAAACAAACAAAAACTCAGAAAAAGAGCTTTTCATGGCTTAGTTTATCCAGTTTCTGCCCTGTGCCAAGAAAATGTGGTTTAGAGACAGAATCCTTTTAGATGAAATAGTGTTTTTGGAGAATGGTGTGCATTCTCTGAGAACCTTAAATGACAGAGAGACAAACTGAAAACAATAATGATAGAATATATTTTGCTTTCAGGTGGGAAAAGATAAAAAGGAAAATTATTCAATGGAAGCGATGATGTCCAAGAATGGATAGTTTTCTAAATTCAAAGCTATGAGATACATTTCTAACACAATTTCAGTGTTGCCAGTGATATATATTACAAGCAAAAACTATTTCAATGCAATTAAAGTCAATAAGAAAATGAGAATAATCCAACATAGGGCAAAGATTATGAGCACACTTGCTATAGAAACAAATGTAAATGAGAATAAATGCCCCAAATCTTTTATAATTGAAAATATTCACACTGAAGCAAATGGACATATCACTTTTTAATAGGAAAATTTTAAAATTTTGTGATACTCCTTGTAAATGAAGGTCTTGGGAAAACTGCACTCCAATAAAATATTTCTAGGAGTATAATTTGTTTCAACTTTCTGGAAGACAATTACTCCTGGAAATTAAAATATACTGTTAAATATATTTTTGGACAAAATTGCAAAGTTGTCATATTTTAATTAGTTATATTCTTTGTAACAAAAAAAAAACTGGAAGAAAAAAATAGTGGGTTAGTGAAATAAATTATGATAGAATCATCTGATGGAATATTATACAATAAAAAGAAGTGTTTACTTTTGCTAATATGAAGTGCAAAATAGGGAAAGAGATTAACTCATTATTCACAAAAATAATTCTATCACTTTGTTTAAACTTTTTTAAATCTAACACCCAAGAGCTTGCTTTCCCCCCAGAAATTACACTACCTCTGAAATCATTTCAAGCTCCCATTCTTTAATCATCTTCCCGCTGTTCTTATAGTACTGGCATGACAAATAATTAACCTCTTTGGGTCTTTGATTACAATGGCTCCATGTCCTTTTAGTCTCTACAACTTTGTTTTTTCTTCTTTATAAAGTTTATTTTAGGGCACATAATTTTCAACATGCCCTTGCAAATATCATCAGCTATCTTTTCTTTCTCCTTATTATCTCATCTTTTTTTCATTTCTTGTCTTTCTCATTTATTATTCACAGGGTGCAACTCTAATCTTAGTTAAATTTTCTATGCATTCTCCATGTATTCACCTTAGGGGCTGATCTTTGCTGAACTATATCTCAGAACCAAGATACAATGAATAAATTTTAAATTCATTATTTTAACAATATCGAATCAATGTTGGTTTCCCAACCTGACTTTCCTATGATCGGATATATCTATAACTTCTCAATTAAGTATATTTTGCTAATAACCTTCCCTTGTATTTCATTAAGAAGATAGAAGATATCATATGGATGTAGCCACATACTCCTAACATCATATGAAAAATTTCTACTTGTTTTTTGCTAACTTTTCCTGTTAAAATGGAATATTTCCATGTGTTTATAAATTACAAATTCTTCTCTTTGAGCCTGATCTCACCCACTCTTATTCTCTCAGATACCTCCCCCTTCAGTTATCCTCCATATCCCCACACATAACATGTCTCTTCTTTTATATACCAATATTCTTATAAATATGCCATTATGGTTTACTAAATCTCATTGTGGAAAACAAAACAAAAACTTTCTCCCACATATCTCCTATTACATTAATTTAGCTCCCATTCCAGAAAAATTTTCAAATAAATGTTTTGTTATTAAAAATTCTACTTCTTAAATACAGTCATTGTTTTTAAAAATAGCAAACTGGTCTTTTGTTCACTTATCATTAAAATTCTCTATTCCATGTGCTGAACACCATATATATACATGTAACCCTCAGATTTTTAGAATGTTTTGCAGCTTTTAATATTAGTGGCCACTCCATTCTACTGCAAGTCTTTTTTCATTTGGAAACCTACTCTTCTAGTGTTCATTTTTTCACAATGACCTCCATTTTCTGCCTCCATTATTAGATCTTTCTTCTCTACTTAATTCTGTATATTGAAGTTTCCCAAGGATTTATCCTGGGAACAATTTCTTTCCTTTTATCCAAAATCTTTCCCTATGAAATTACTACAAATGCCATAGTTTGAAATCGTTTTAAAAACTGAATTTCTCAAATGCATCTTAAGCCAATATCTCTCATTTTAGTTGCATATTTTTTTTATCTAACTATCCATTTGATCTTTCTAGTTGGAACTATGGAGAAACTCTCAAAGGTAATATGTCCAAAACAATGACCTGATTCCCAGTTAAAAATGATACCACCAACTCTCCTGACTCAGCTAAAAAATAAATCCTTTCTACTACTTCTCCCCCAACTTGTACATCTTTATAAAGCTCTATTACTTCTATTACTAGTATATATTTTATTCTGACCATTTCTATTGGTTTCCACTGACATTAACTTTATCCCAAGTCACTGTTATCTATTATTTCTCCAAATTTATTTTTCTTCTTTCAAGTATTTTGCACTTCTCCAATAGATTATTCACCAAATAATAAGAGTAATCTATTAAAACAAAACTACAAAACAAAACAAAAACACACTATAAAGCCTCACATTTAAACCTGTGTCAGTGGCTTGTTATTGAAAAAATCCAAACTCTTCATCATGGATTATAAAACTGCTTGCATGATGTGGTCCTGCCTTGATTTCCAATTTTATGCAATACCACATCTCTCTTTTCCCACTATACGCCCAACACAAGGAGATTCTCTTTTCTTTGAATGTGCCAAGAACTTTCTAAATTGAAGGCATTTATTTGCATACTCTTGCTTCTAATGCTATTATTTTTTCTCTAGCTTTTCACAAGTTCTCTATTTTTTCTCCTGCAGTCTGTATCATTTAATCTCTTTTCACCTGCAAATAATATAAGCTTTATTCAAATTGACCTGTAAAATAAAATAAATCTATTTGGCCTTTGTTCTGTAAATCCAGATAGAATACAGACTTCAGGTTATTTTAATCCAATGGCACCAGCTCTATTTCTCTGTGATTCTTTAAAGGTTAATTCTGTGGGTGGCTTTACTCTTAGTGTTTACAAATGGCTGCAGCATTTCCAGGCTTTATACTATAGTATCACACATAAAAGAAAGGTACTTCTATGCTGTTTCTATGTTAAAATCTATGTATTTTTAATGTCCTCAAAAAAGCAATTTATTCTTGAAAACTAGAAAACAATCTTTCCCAAATCAATGCCTATAGAACAGGAAATACCAGGAGCTGTTTCAATTAAACTTGTATTATGTGCCTTATTCCAAGGTGCTGTTAGCATCTCTCAATACATATGAGTTGTGGTTATGCAAAGTTACAGTTAACCAAGATAAATACGTTTTATGTCTTTGTATGACATAGTGTCTACAGCTAATAATGCTGTTTTGTAAGAGGATAGACCTTTTGTTAATTATTCTTTAATAATAAAAATAGTAGTAGCAGGGAGTAATTTTGTGAGGTGATGAATATATCTATGGCTTTGATTGTGGTGATGATTTCAAGGGTGTGTAGTTATCTCCAAACTCATTGAGTATTATACACATTAAATATATACAGCTTTTACATGGCAATAATGCTTCAAAAAAGTACTATAAAAAAAGGGAAAGAAATGAACTCCAGTTTTTTGCAACAATATATCAGTGAAATAATTAAAGCTTGAAGATCTACATGTAGCATAATACACTCATAAAATGAAAACAAAAATAACCACAAACACACACACACAATTTTGTTATTTTTAAGAAATGAAGCAAGGGAATGATGAACATAAAATTTAAGTAATTATTTACCTCAGGTCAGGAAATAAAGTGGTTGTGATTGAGAAGACACATAATTAGATTAATATTATTGTCCAGCTCTTACCTTTTGTTTTGATTAATAAAACTAAAGCCATGGAGTTTGAGACACTATTAACAATAGCCTAATAAATAAAAGCAGTCTGTGAATGGATTGGAATGAACAAAAATATCATGATTATGTAATTAATCTATATGGTCCAAACAGGAAAAATAAAGGAAGGGGGGAGAGGGAGCAGCCAAATGTTTACAGGGAAATTTCTAATTCCTAATGATTATAGCCTTTAATGATATATATTTTTAAAAATACACATTATTAAATACAAAAATGAATCAGTGCCACTTATTAAAGATAATAATTAGTGCTTAATATCACATTATTTATTTTACACAACTTAAACTTTCCAAAGAAAAAAACTGAAACTATCTTTTATTCTTTGTTAAAAATAAATACTGTATTCTATATAAAAAGAATATTAAATAAAAAATTTGTACTCTGAAACAATACCATATAACTTTTTTTCAACTGAATCACATAATAAAAAATAAATAATACCAAAGCCTGAACTAACTGCTCTATTTGCATACTTGACTTTGAGAAAAATGTCTCCAGAAATTATTTAACCATTAAATAAATAAATGAAAATATGTACAATTATTTAAAATTAAAACTTTTTTCTAAAGACAATACATTATGAAAGCAACCTCTGAAAGAATGAGTTAAAAAGTTATTTTTACAATAGAATAGGACATCTTCAAAATCTGTAATTAAATTTTGAGATAAAGCGATTTCTCAGAATTAGAATCCAAGGAGATTTCCAGATATAATTCCCATCATCATTCATTGTGAAATTTAAAAGAATGATAAAGGTATAATAGGTCATCAACACATATCATAAGTGTGCCTACATTATCACTAATGTAGGTATGCCTTGTTTGCATCCTACTATTTTGTATAGCTCAAGTTCTGTCTTATACTTATAAACTATTACATAAATAGATAATCACAGAAGAATGTGTGCATGTGTGCATGCGTGCGTGTGTGTAGGGAGGTGGACTGGAGTGTGAAAGATGAGTTACATGAACGTCAGCGAGAGCCAGTCGGTAGAGGGCATTGGCGAAATTCACTTCCCAGAGATGGTACCGCCAGTTATTGCAAGAGTGGAGATGTCCAACACAAAACATTAATTTGCTGTATTTCCTGTAATGTAAACTCTGAATCTCTGAGCTCTCAGTAAGTCTGATGCTCTTAATTGTAGTGACTTGGGGCATAAAGGAATAAAGCAGTAAGGGGACATTTCTGATGTCCATGCAGTTGTAGAACCCTTTTACCTGTACAGAAAGTCAATCCTGAAAATGAGTTTATGACCATCACCAAGGTCAACAGTATCTACCACCGAACTTATGAGTTGCAGAGAAGCCGCATTCAGGACATTACATGGACCAGCCTCCTTTTCTCAAATACATTAGAAGGAAGTCAGTTTAGATAGAGGAAACACTGACATCTGGATTACAGGGATGTAATCACTAATTCGCAGATGGAGTGATTTAATTATTTCAGGAATTCTATCTGCATTGATACGCAGTTAAAGTAAAAAACTTCTATTATGCCATTTAGAATGCTTCCAAACAGAACTTTATTCAAACAAGGACCGTCACAGAATGTTATAATTCATCTGATGTGAGTATTAAATTGTGCAAACTTGTATAAATAACTTTCAGGCTACAAATAGCAGTTTTTACTAAAGGTGAGGGGTAGGCACATGTTAAGTGAGATGGAGGGGAGAGCAATATGAGGAGGGGGAATATGCTTTAAATTTTGAGATTCAGAAAACAACCAAAGATGAGGCGGCTTTTCAGTCATGTTCCTCTACATGTAATAATCCATCTGTTGGATGATTTTTTTAGTTGCTTAAAGGCTGGCATGTTTATTAACTCTATCACCTTTCCCAAATGCCCCATCTGTAGTAATACCAAGCAACTTGCCAAGGGCATTTATGGACAGAGGGCATCTGAAAAACACATTTGTATTCCAAAATAGCACACAGAAAATCACATCATTCTAAATTCTGACTAATATATAGCACCTCTTAATATGAGGAAGATAACTATACTGTTGCTGAGTTCTAAGCAAGTAAATCAGAAACTTTTGCATCTTAGGACTGACGGAAATAAAAGGAAAAAGAACAGAATAATTGGGTTATCAAGTGCAATAGCAGAAAATACCAGATTAAAATGAAATACAGGAGCATAAGACAGTGTCTAAAATAATGATTGTAAGAAACTTTAATCAAGAATAGGTAAACTAATTTTTTTTACTTCTACACAGCATCACCTTATCTTCATTAAAAGACACTAATGGCTAGCATCAGGCTCATACAATGTATTATTTATATATTTCTTTTTGAATTAGTATATTAACAAATGGTTCGTAACTTACTTTATAGTGACAAACCAATAATTCTAAACACATCTAATTATTGTCAGTATTCATCGTCCAGTCAATAGATGGCTTAGGGTATTTTTAAAAATAACTTTTTAAATGGGTAGAATAAACTATTTCTGAGATCTTTTCCCCAAATGAGCAGAACACAATCTGTACAAGATATTATAATTTGTGGATACCCTTTTTATATACACACAAATACTGGCAAGATTAGAATATAAAAAGCAGAGAAACATGAGATATTGTTTTCAATATTCATATTTATTCTCACTGTGAATAAAACGTTTCTGGATTTTTTTATTTATTCTGGAGACTACTATAACCAGGCCTTGTGCTAGGCTGATTGTACCAAGAAATATGGGAACAAAAAAGAGGAATCTTTAACAGCAGTTGATTAAAGAAGGCTTCCTCATGAAAGGACAAGATAAATCTTTCAAAACAATAGTAAACTAGACAAAGAGAGTGTGGTTGTCATTTTCAGTAGCACTACCTGGTGATGCCACACTGGTGATCCCCACTGAATCTTTCCTTCTTTTATTCACGACCTTGTGTAGTCCTGCCCTCACTGCTTAGTTACATGACTTCTAACTATGGTCAATGCAGTCTTAGCACTGTGAACATATGTATATGTACTGTTTTGGACATAATGTTTATATTCCCCCTCAAATTCGTATGTTGAAACCCTAACCCCATTGTGACAGTATTTGGAACTAGGACCTTTCATGGAAGTAATTAGAGTTAAATTAGGAAATAGGGAAAAGTCACTGATCTGATAGGATTAACATCCATCTAAGAAGACACATCAAAAATCTCGCTCTCTGGACATGTAAGGACTAGAGAGAAAGTGGCTATCTGCAAATCAAGAAGACAGTTCTCACAAGAAACCAAATTGACTGGAACTTTGATCTCAGATTTTAGCCTCTAGACCTGTGAGAAATAAATCTGTTTTTTTAAGGCAGTCTTGGTATTTTGTGATGGCAGTCCAAGCTGACTAAGACATGTACTTTCACAGGATTTAGATTGTGAAGTCTGGTACTATTATGGAAGTCCGGGCTATCCTGCTTCACAGAGTCTGCATGGAGACCCCCTGAGTGTGAGACATGACATGAAGAGAAAAGACAGGTGGAAGAAAAGTGAGGCCTCTCTCCTATTCCCATGCAGCCATGTGAATGACTCAGCTGACAAACAGAGAGCAAAAGACCCATCAATGATATTAAAAAACAGATATTAAATCATTGTTGTTTTAAAGCACTAATATTTGTCATGATTTGTTTTGTAACGGTTGTTGACTGAAACAGGCAAGTGGCTTGAAAAGGATGATTTGTGAACATGCTAATAACTCAATATTGAATAATGGTTTTAAAAAATAATATATAAGGTAAGAAAGAGACACAGTTCATTTGGGATACTGTCAAGTAGATAATTTATTATTGAGTTAATAGAATATCAGCATAGTAATGTGTTTTTTATTAGAACAAAACTAAACACCCTTTCTGTCTGAATAAATATATGGCTGTGTTAATTCACTATTTTAAAATACAATGGTAAACCAGACAGACATAGCCTCTCCCTTTAGGAAAGATTGAAAAACAATTGGTTACAAAGATGTAACTCCAGACATTACTTGCTTGCTCCTATGTAGAAAGCTTGGAAAAGTATCTGTCTCTCCTACCATGTATGAAGGACTGGAGAACCTACATTGTCATAATTTTATATGATCTATTAGAGACCTATGATCTAAAAACCTGCAAGTAGTATGAAATATTAAGGAAAAACGTGCCTCAGTGGGGAGACAGGTGCAAACACTGGTTCATCTATAGTAACAGAAAGACCACGGAATCCCCACACATAGGAAGGAAGAGTTCAGCTACAAAGTTTAACAAATTGCTGAAGTCCATATCTGAAACACACTCTCTCTCTCTCTCTCTCTCTCTCTCTCTCTCTCCTCTGTGAATTGCCTTGATGCTCCTGAGAAAACTCATGCTGTTTTCTCTATATTATTTTATTTTGATAAATATGAACAGAACCATTAGTGAGTGGACTCCTAAATTTAATTTGTAAATTTATAAAGCTGAATTGTTTTTGTTTTTGTTTTTGTTTTTAATGCCTACAGCACCTGGTCTTCCTAGAAGGTCTCCAGTTCAAGTACTAACCATGCCTGGCCATGCTTAACTTCTGAGATCAGACAAGATCGGGCACACTTAGGGCGGCATGGCCGTAGACTGAAGCTGAAGTTTTTTATAGTGATGATCTCATCTGTTATGTGTCTCCTTTTTTTTTCCAGTAAGATTTGGTGTACTGAATAATAAATGTAACATACAGCATATATGTCTCATCCCTTCTAATGACTAGAACATGACTTTCTGCACGTGTCCAGAATATAGCACAACCAGATACCTTGGTTTGAGATGGAGAACTGTGGAATCTATCAAATTTCTAATCCAAATCCATCAAACTTCCTTGAGCACTGTCCAGGGAAAACTGGACATGTGCAACAGGGCAGTGGTTTGGTGAGCTCAAAGTTGGGAATAAATTATGGTTGTGGCAAAACTTTGATTCTCTGCTATTCATGAAGTTTTGCTTATCTAATTCATGAACAGGGGCATTCTTCTATAGAACAGTTTATGGCTGACAAAGGCAGGTTATAATCTTACTTCAATATCCCATGAATGGCTCTACTGTTTTAATATAGCCTTTTCTGCTCATTAGGAGACACAGGTTTTTAGTTTAGCCATGAACTCTGGCCTAAGGCCGTTAATAAAAGACGGAAATGTCATCATTTTTATAATTCACACAAAATTGTCTTCTGTTAGCATTATCCCTAAGAAGACAAAAAATTTATATAACCAAAGACAATTTCTGGACAGTCATGAAAATGATATTTATTAAGATCTTACCATACACTAGGTACTATGGTACTTCATTTTAAAGAAAAGACTCCTTCAAAGAAAAGAAAATAACTAGAAAACAAACTCCTTTTTGTCTTTCTTTAGGGCTATTTAAAAAATCCTAGAAGTTCTAAAACTATACTTTAATAATTAAAAAAAAGATTCCTATCATTTTATGGCTAAATAGTAAGATACATATCAGCAAAATAAGTAAAATAACTTTGCCTTTACAAGTTTAGAATATAATCTATGCTAATATAAGCTATACTATTTATATCACTTTTATTTAACGTTTTTATATTTTTCTGTATTTGAGTTTTGTTTAAAGATTATGAAGCAAGCCTCTATGTATGTAATGTAACCAAATCCCATTACCAGCCCACCTAAATTATCTTTCCATAGGCGTTTCATAAACCTTCAGATTTAAGATACACAAAAGCCTATACTACCAGGCTTGGTAACCTATATAAATAAAGTGTTATTAACTAGTAGCAGAGAAACAAAAAGAAACATTACTTAAAAATGTGGCAAAAATTCATTGCAGGTTGCCCTGAAGTTCACTCATAAAATTGTCACACAAAATTCTAATTTATATTCATAGTTTGTCTAATATGCATAAATTTAAAAAATAAAGCAATTATTAAATCTTTATATTGTAATGTCTTGGCTTCAGGAATTTTATCTTAATATCTGCAGAAGATTTTTAGTTAATTATTTTCTTTAGACTTTCAAGTCTGTAGCAAATTTATTCATAATGGGTATCTAATTTTTGTTAAGGCAAAGATGCATGTCCTCATTGTTCTTTATCTTGTGTTTTGAAAAGAGGAATCATGGCATATGATTTTGACTTGGAATTATTTGAATGTTAAATAGTAAATGAGCCATAAGTATCTTCATTTCAGGAGTCATATTGGAAGACTTATCTACATTTGTTTGAATTTTCAGTTCAGATTTTCAAATTTGAGCCAAAACTATTACATGAGCAGCTGGCAAACAATTCTGGTAACTCTGATGATTATCAACATAATGGCAAATTTGAGAAATAATAAAATAAATTACCGTAAAATGTTGATACTAATTCTCTGAAAGCACATATTATATTAAAGCAAAGTTAACCCAGTTAAGAAGCTTTGTAGTAGCCAGTTCTGTAATTACTATTTTTCACCTGGAAAAGTACACATTTTAAATAAAGAAATATAGGTTTGGACCCTGTCTCACAAATCTGTAATTTGTTTGTTCAGGATGAAGTTAATTTTATAAATTTTAATTTCCTCATCTACTATAGGATGTTTTAAAAATAAAATAAAATAAAACATATATTTTTCACTGGTCCTGGACTATTGTAGAGCTGAATTATTGTTAGCCTGCCATGTTATTGTGTAGGAAAAACTTTTTCCCCCTTTCTACTATTTCTAAAAAAAAGATATTTTCCTCTACAACTCTGGCCATTACATCTCTACTTAACTACTTCCTAGGGAGTTACCTGTTTGGTGAAGACAAACATTGATTGAAATTTTCAAATGGGTGTTGCTAATCTATCAAATATCTTAAATCTGTCATATTAATTCTCTTGTCCTTCCCTATAAACTTCGACTTTCCCTCAGGTGGCAGATGGGGAATAAACAGACTTCTTCTTTCTCACATTTTAGCCACATCATTCTCCTTTTTCTTTATTACAGAAAAGGGTAATATTAGATTTACTGTATGTTCTTTTTTGTTGTTTGTTTTCTGTCTCAATTAGTTTAGAACCATGTTTAAATACAGGAGTATCTATTGCTAGGTCCCATGAGAACTTAACAATTATTACATGTCTCATGGTGCAATTTTGAAGGGAAAGGGGTTAATCCATGTAAAAGATCTTTAGTACAGGGCATGGCACATACTAAATGTTAGATATTAAAATTCTTAATATTTTTCAAAAAACTTAAAACATTCTCAAGAACGAATTGAAGTACAAAGAAAATCAAGATTTTTATGTCTCTTGTGTATCATTTTAACTAATGACATATTGCATAAGTATAAATGGTTCTCCAAGTCAGGATATATGTTAGAATACATTCCAACATACTTTGTTCTTGAAAAAGGTTATAAATATTAGCCATCACATCCTCTCAAAATCATCTCATCTAGTCACACTATACTAGAATATAGTTATAGAGAAACTTAAGAATTGGAGTTGACATACATGTAATTTCAATAATAAAATAAACTATAATTACCTTAAGGTATGATTTTTAGTTCTTCGATAAACAAGAAGATTGTAACAAACAACATATTTTACTATCTTTTGAAGAATATAAAAATATTATAATAATGATTTGATCCACATCTATTAAGAACTATAGCATCTTAGGCTGGTTATTATAATATAGTAGGAGATGGTCTTATATCAGGCACCAGTGCTCCTATAAGAATCTAATGCCTGAAGACATGAGGTGAGCTGAGACAGTGACCTACCATTGAGCAGCAGCTGCAAATACAGATGAAACTTCCCTTGCTTGACTC
Organism: Cynopterus sphinx; assembly: GCA_030015415.1. Classification (NCBI taxonomy): domain Eukaryota; kingdom Metazoa; phylum Chordata; class Mammalia; order Chiroptera; family Pteropodidae; genus Cynopterus; species Cynopterus sphinx. Next base: position 17,254,123 of record CM057389.1, on the reverse strand, counting down.
CCACTCACCTCCTACTTGTGGCCCAGTTCCTGATAGGTTCAGAGCAATATTGGTCTGCAGCCCGGGGGTTGGGGACCCCTGGAGTCTAAACCAGGATTCAAGAATGAGTATTATATATATATTGTGCAAAAATGTGAATGTGTTATACATTAATAAGATACATTAGAATATAGCAAAATTATTCATATCTGATCTGAGATTCACTAAATGTCCAATGCTATGCAGAACATTATAGCCACTGAAGCAATTTCACATCAGCGAACTAACATTTTCATTGCACAAATTCTTCAGGTTATGTAAAATAATATTAATTAGTCCATAACACAGGAATAGAGACTTATAGAAGTAAAGACATCCCCCTAATTTGATGGAGGACTATTGATAAGATCTTGACTCTGTTTCATTGCCACTAAATCTAGGCATCCCAGCAATTTTCTCTTTTCAGCATTTATAAAAAATGATACATTTTGTATTCAACGTTGAGGTAAAAACATCACGGTGTTTCAGAACCAGAAGCTATCAGCATTTATGAACACAAATGTAAAAGTGCAGTTTGATCACCACTATCACTCATTTTTATTTCATTTGAAATGTTTAAAAGGAATTTTAAGACATATCAAATAACATTTGTGATCCATTAGATCAAATGATTTAATAATATTATTTATTAAATTATTCCTTATCTTTCAGGGAACAAATTATACTAGAACCACTGAACATAAAGAGAATAATCAAACATGTAGTTATAAATAGCATGATAGTATTTAAAACTAGAAAAAAAAAACATTGATTATACTTCTCCATGCCAGGTGCATTGTTGCCCTGAGAAAGACTTTTGGAAATTACTCCACATTAAGACATATAAATCATATATTTGATTCTCTGAACTTCCACAGGAAAAAAAAAAGCACAAAAAGTTATTTCAGACCAAATGTTTTATAAGATGGTGATTTATAAGGCTGTCAATTGATTATAACAGTAGAGAATGCTCGTTGAAGATATAGATACTAGCTAAAATTAAGATTTTCACAATAAATGAATGTTCTCTGTTATTTAAGCAGGTATTATTTTTATTTTGATACATATACTCAAAGAAAAGAATTACATAAAATTTAACTGTCATTGCATTGAAGCATTACATTGCATTGAAAATTAATAGGAGCATATAATATACAATATATACTTATTTTTTATAAACCCGTTCAAATCTATCATGCTTAAAAAATAATTTCACTTCAGATATTATAGCTGTCATTACTCTACACTTCAAAGAGAGACTCAGGCTTTACTTTTAATGAAGCCACATATAAAAACTGGAACATAGAAATAGCCAGGGTATCCATTTAAGTATGTTTGATATACTTAGTTATTTATTGATGAAATTGTTAATTTTAAGACTATCCTAATGGAAATGTGTGTATACAAGTCCATGCTTCTTCTTAGAACAAAAGCCTTGCTTAAAGCCATTTCAATTCTAAAAAATCAACTCGATTAATTTAATTTGTTGTGATTGTTAAATTAGTCACAAAGAATAGCACTCCCATAAATTCTAAGATATAATGGCCTATTATGGATAAACCTTTATAGATAATTCAAAATGATTTCGAATTCTAAAGACAATTCAGGGGCAGGATAATTGTGCTTCTGTATTAGAAAACTCCTCTTAGAGAAGTTTAAAGTAAATCTACAGTATATATGAGAAAGAGTTAATGTTTTGTTTGCCTAGCAAACCAGATTTGTTCTGTAATCTTTAGTCAATACCTTCAATATATTTTTATTATGTTTTACATATCACATGTCTATTTTTTCTAAATATATTTGAGAAAAGCTATTAAATCATAGCATTTAGCAAATATTCTCATTCACATTTCTATAACAAAATTGTATAATTCATTTTTGTACTATAATGGCATTACATTTTATTTTGAATCATATTATGAAGAGTTTAGAAAAGATTTTATGGATCCCTGGAAAAAATTAAGGCATATATTATCTACATTCTTATACTTTATTATACAAGATATGCAAACTTTAAAAAGTCCTTAATCTTTTAAATCAAAATATTGTTTTTAAAAACCAAGAATCATATACTAGAGGAATCATAAATATAAGCTCAATTTGGATACTCAGAGAATGATATTTCCCAAAACTATCATATTTTTTAGAAATAGTACTTTTACCAAATAAAACAGAAGGAACAGTTGTCTGCTGACAGTTATGTTCACATGGCTCTAGTCAGCAGGAATGTTATGAGTCCCTGATGCCCATGCATATCGTCAAAACATGTTTTCATTGAGAAGAGAGTGATTAGGGAACTATTTTTACAAAATAAGTCATGTTCTTATGGGAAGGCATCATGAGTTAGAAAATTTTGCAATCTAGCTTACATAGTTTTGTTGTTGTTGCTGTTTTACCTTCACTTTGAGTCAGAGGAGATGAATTTGGTTTATTCCTTCACTTAATGAATATACATTTTACAAAGGTACCTACCAAGCACACTATAATATTGCAAGTGGAAAGTTATTAGAGGAAGTTGATTTACCTATGCACAGAATTTCAATCAAAGGCCTGGGGTTTTTTTGTTTTGTTTTTTTCCTCTGTATCTCTCTTCATCCATCCTCTGCATTAGCTTCATCCTCACATTGGTAGTAAGGTGGCTTTAGCACACCAAGGCCTTATCATGTCCAGATCAAAAAATAAGACCATATCTTTCTGAAGAATTTGATAGGATCAAGAAACCTTCCCATCAAATTTTCCTTCATACTTCATTGGCCAGGGTGGAATGTGCCTATTTCTGAAATAATTCCTGACAAGATAAATGGGATTACCCTTAGGCATGATATGAGAATGACTAGGTTTTCAGTTTCAGCCCTAAAACAGGCTGCAAGGAGGATAGTTGTGGACATGAAGAGTTTAGATTCTGTAAGGAAGAGAGGAGGACAGAATGCTAAGTAGGCGACTAACAATTTCTATCACAAACGCTATACTAAAGATACTAAAAATATTTATGTACACTAGTTGCTATAAAGCATAATAATATGTTTTGAAATACATGTTAACAATACTATTCATAAAACCCATGTCAATTTTTACCAGTAATAATTTACAATCTAAATATCTGTGATAAAGTCTTCATACAGGCCAAGGAGATAAGCCATGTAGACAGGCTGTTCTGTTTACGGAGATTATCTTATTGGTACCCTTAATTTTTTTCAGTGCATTAACTGAATAAAATTAATATTTTTTACCCAAATATTATTTGAATAATTATTTATGCCAATTATTCAATAAGCACTGATTGAGCATTCTTTAAAGAATGTGTAAGGGGATCAAAAACAAGGCAAATATTTATTGCCATTGAGCTTATAGAATAACAATTAATAGGTTCCACTTATGAAGCTGATAGGGATATTTTCAAAATAAGCAGGTAAATTTAGAATTGATGTAACAGATAATGTGAATAGTTCAATAACCATTGGCAGAATATTGAAAACTGATAAGTCTAGAAGCAACAATCGAGTACACAAGCAATACAAGGGTGTGGTTAAGTTCCGTGAGAAATGACATAGTATGGTACACTAAAAAGTACAGAACATTTAAGAAATGAGCATTCATTTTCCCTAATCACTAATTAGCTATATTTTTCTTCTTTTAACAAGTAATATTTCCATTTTTACTGTCTGTCTTCTCTGCTTTATTATTATTTGTCTTAGTTTGAAGCATGCTTTCTCCTTATGTCAGTAGAGGTGGCTTTGGTGGTTTAGGGTTTTGTAGCCCTTGACATTAGCGCTTGCTTCTAGAGGAAAAAAACAATTGAGTCTCTCTGCTCTAGCATCCAAACAAATCTCTAAAAATGACTTTTATTAGCTAATCTATAACTCTACACCTGTAGCAAGGAAGGTGAAACAAGTTGACATGTAGTTTTCAAAAGGAAAGGATGCCAAACTAATGAAAGTAGATGTCTTCTATATGATATTTAGGAAAAAAATGAACACTTTTATGTATAGCTTAACTACAAAAGATAAAAGAGATGGAACTAGCAAAGTTCTCTAAGAGTAGGCGTCCTTAACCCCCAGGTCCGTGGCCTGTTAAGAACTGGGTCACACAGTAGGACGTGAGCCCAGGGCAAGGGAGCAAAGCTTCATCTGTATGTGCATCAGCTTCCCAGTGCTAGCATCAACGCCTCAGCTCCACCTCAGATCATCAGGCATTAGATTCTCATAGGAGCAACAGTCCCTGGTGCCAAAAAGGTTGGAGACTGCTTCTCTAGGGGTAGAGGGAAAGGCAAGATGATTAACTTCAGGTGATCCAGGAGAGTTAAAAAAGAATCAGGTATAGCTTTTTAAATTAAATTATATTTACCTTGGGCTTTGACAATGGAGAGGACATTCAATAAGTGTTTGTAAAGAGACTGTGTTCAAGAAGAGAATGTATTCCATGTATGACTTAATATAGTTTAAAGCAATCAATAAATAATGTCAATCTTTCACATAACAAACATCCTTACATCTAACCAGGGTTAGATGGATGAATCAAGCATTTCTCATTTCACTTACATTTTAGTGGAAAGGGTCAAACAAACAAACAAACAAAAAGGAACAATAAAAAAGGAGAAAACAATACATATCAAAAAAATGATTCTTCACAGGTACAGAATTAAGATTAAAATTATTCTTTTCCTTGCAGCATGAGTAATCAGTGCCATAAGCAACATGAGCAATATAATAACACTTTATGAGCAGAGATTAAATATAACCAGTAATATAAGTCCTGGAACAAATCAAATTGGCTAAAAAAATTTAACTTGACAATTCGTCTTTCCTCCATAAATTAGCACATTAAAAATCATGCCAGGAGAATTGACAGAAATAGTTCTTAATTTATGGATGTTAGCTTCATACATTTTTATTATACACATTATTGTCAATAAAGATCAGTTGGGATTTCAAATAAATGATGTCATTAAACTAAACACACTATGTGAGTCTCTGTAGAGGGCTGATAATGTGAACAGTTATTTACAATAGCTTAACATTTAGGAACATTATATGTTATTGTTAAAGTTATATCTGTAGTTAAATTTATTGCATTAATATAAAACAATATATCATATCAAATTACTGAATTTATTTATATATTTAACTGAGTGATGTGAGATATTTTAATAAGGAAGCCATCCATTAATTATCTCACTGAAAAAATAGAAAAGTGAAGAAATATTTTTGTCAACTTTTGAGACAGAAATTACTGTATTGCAATGTCAAATTAAATCTTCCTCTTTACTTGAAAAGTGGCTTATTAGGATTTAAGAGATTATAGTAAATTCATTTCACACAGTGTTTTGAATATTGGCTTAAATATAGATAGGTTTTATTCATAATCGAGGTGTTATGCACTTAACGTAGAATAATATAGAATACTTCAATGTAATAATTTGTCCAGCTAATTATTTTTTTTAATTTTCAGATTTTAAAAAGAAATAGTTATAATTTGCATAGTGGTTTTTTCTTCAACATTTTTATTGTTCTGAATGTTTTCAAGTAAATGCTGGGCAAGATTTATCAGAAACCAGCTGGGCTCCCTGGGCAATGCTCTACAGTGGCTTAGAGGGAGCTCTCCTGGTGTTAATTGGCAGTTTGTTTTTCATGGGGCCACTGTGACTAATTGATGTCCCTGGAGCTGTAGCCGGGGAGAAATGAGAGAGAAATGATGCACTTCCCGACTCTGATTCCTTAATTCCAGAAAATTGCTGAAACAAACAAGCAAATAAAAAACAGATTTATTCTCCAAACTTCATTGCCCTTTATTCCCACTCGGTTTTGCATTCACTTCAGTAACATGGATTTTGTTCACAGAGTTTATGACAATGAAAACTGTTTCTGAACAAATATTTTTGTTTTAGAATGATGACACTGACATCCTGCTGTAAAACTTGGGATAATTAATATCCTATGTTAAAAGAGAGACCTTGCTATATTGGGTAAAACAATATGTACTTATTCATTGTCAAGGTTACAGCTATTATTTTAATAGGAACATGGCTTTAGTCTAAATTCCCATATATATTTAAATAACTCACCACATATCTATCTTTTGACTCAGAAGATTAACTGTAACTGACCTTGTAGGGAACCCCCATCACCTCATTCTGTCTTGGTCTAAAAAGTTACTTTAAAAATATCTCCTATGAAAAACATTTATTAATTTATGCTTTAATTAATATTTTAGCATTTCTTTTGAAAATACTGTCTTCGTTATAAGGGGGTGGTTCGTTTTTGCTTTAAGGAGAAAAAAACCCAGGCCAGGTGTAATATAATTAGGTGGAGATATAGAAGTATGTGGAATATTTTTTTCCTTGCCATTTCAGGTTAATTTCCTATTCTTCCCCGACTTGTGGAGAGGTTGGGATAGCTTAGCCCACTTCACCAGGCAATCTTGCCTCCTAGCTTCTTCTTGGGTTTGACTAATGATGAGCACTAGCAACCTAACAAGACAGGGGAGACTGAGGTTGGGCTATTTATTATCTTGACTTCTCTGTACAGTAGTGTTGTCAAGACTGACCTTTTTTACACTACTTGAAGCCAGAGTTTCTACCATTTGGCTTTCTTTCTTTTTGTTTCACCTTTCACCTCTTCACTCATAAGAGGGTCAATGATGCATCATTCATACTGGCCCTGTGGCCTGCACTATCTCCCTCATGTTTCCCCACACCTTTGTTAAAGCAATTAAAAAAATCTTTTTACATTAATTGGTGTGCACTATCTCTTTTTTTCAAGACCCTGAATGATACAGGGAACACTTTTTTTCTCCCTGCTACTACTATTCTTATATGTCTGAATAACTGTAGTGGTATTAAATATGTTAGATTAATAGAGTATAACATGTATTACCACAATGTGTATACTGTTCTTTCGTAGTATGAGACTGCAAATATTTCTGCAGTAAAGACTTTGCCTAGTTCATTTTACCTTCATAGAACATCTAGCAGAGAGATTTTGCATTGTATGAATTCAGTATTTTCTGAGGGTTGAATTATCTATGGGTAAGGTAATTATGGGTGAAATTATTTACTACCTCTCTTCATTAAGGGGAAACAAAACTCTCTTTAATATATGTTTTTTTTTCTTTCCAAAGTAAGTTTTGAGTTATTAAGCAATTCATTATCAAAGAATATAATGCATCTCTTTCTGTTATTGCAAGGTTTGTAAATGGACTTTTTACAAAATTTTAGTCAAGAATAAGTTGATTCTTAAGATAACATATATAACATGAGAATACAAATATTTATGAAGCTTTGTGCATAGTACATACTGATTGTATAAACACACATCCATTTATAACTACATATGTGTTTCTCTATAAAGGAAGATTTTTGCACAATGCTTGGCAAATATGAAAAGTTCAATAAAGAGTAGTTATTACAAATGGCATATTATTATTGAAGTATACAATTGAAAATTAGGTAATTTTGTTAACCATTGTCATCCCAATAAATTTAATAAAAGAGAGTAGTTATTAGATGAGCCTTTCCTCAGACCAGATATTTGCACACTCTTCTTATTCACTCTAGATATATTTAATGTCTCCGATAAATACAGTTTTTCTCCATTCAATGTCTAATTCATTTTCTTAAACTTATGTTACAGGCTATAACTGTAATTAAAACTGCATCAATTCTCCACAATTGTATTTTGTGTTTGTGATATTATTCCATGTCATTATATTTTATTTCTGTCACTTTATTGACATGTAAAAAGCTATACTTATTTAATGCACACAACTTATTAAGTTTGGAAACTAACTTCAAGTGTTTTAACTTCAAGAAATACACAATCTGAAATGAAGTATGATTAAGTACTTTCTTCATTCATTTTTTCATATATACTTATTTCCTTGTTTATTTGTTCAGCCTGTATGTAAAATTATAGATGCCTCTTAATCTCAATTTAGTGACTAATAAAAGAAAAAAAAAAAGACTGACATCATGCGTCCTCCAAAGATGTGTAGCTATTCTCAAGAATTTCTTAGCTATTGTATTTCTCACACTAATTTATATTTCATCTTATGTATTTCCAGTTTACTGCCTTGCATGTCAATAACAACCATATCAACAAATCAAACTTTATCAATCTCCAGAGCTCCAAAATATCCTCACTATTTGTGGCACAATAAAATAAAACAAATCAGACAAACAAAAAGTTGAGAACCATATGATTTCATTCATGTGGGATATATAAACTGAAAGCAATAAATAAACACGACAAACAAAACTTACTGACACAAACAACAATATGGTGGTTACCAGAGGGAAGTGGGGAGGGGAGGTGAAGGTATTTAAGGGTAAAGGAGATCAATATATGGTGATAGAAGGGGATTTGACTTCGGATGATGAATGCACAGTGCAATATATAGATGATGTATTCTAGAATTTCACACTTGCAACCTACATAATTTTATTAACCAATGTCACCCTAATAAATTTAATAAAATTTTAAAAAGAGCTATCTAAGATATCTCAGGACACATTGTTTCCACTTCTTGAGTTTTCTGTGTCAATGCTGTTTCCAGTTTAACGTCACTATTCATCAATTTCTTGTTACTCAACCTAATTTTTTTTAATGTATTGCAAAATCCTACCCTTTCTAAATCTGAAATGCCTTCTAAATAAATAGCTGTTCTCCATTTTTCCATGTCCAGTATCATTCATTTTAGTCCTTTTCTGTACAATTGAAATAATTTCTTTAATGTTTTTAGTAACCCCTCAATACTAATACACCTCTATTTTGAACTCCAGAATACAGTCATATTCATCTGAAAAAAAGTGCATGAATCTGATCAAGTTAACTCTTCACATAAAAATGCTTTGTTTATCTATTTGTTAATACATGAATTTCCAACTCTGTAACTTGATACTTAGGTCCTTCAGATCCTAGTATTTTCAACCTCACCTCCTCTACTAGGCCATCTCATATTTTATATTTTGAACTCACTAGCCTTCTTAATGATCCTATAAGACCTTAATATCAAAAGTCTTACTCAAGGTCTTCCCTATACTTAGAATGCCCTTTTATGTTTACTAATATATTAAAACTTCACTAATCTTTTAAAGCCCAAATAAATCTTACTTAACCTGTAAAGCTTTTCTACCTACTCAGTAAAAAAAAAAAAAAAATTAAATAATGTTTGTCTATTGTATATAGTATTTTTGGATAAGTTAATTAATATAACACTAGAGTAGTGGACCTCCATTATTTTCCATCGCAAAATACATGGTACTTTCATATTATATTTAGTTACTTATTGTGACAGTGATTCTTGTGTGTGTGTGTGTGTGTGTGTGTGTGTGTGTGTGTGTGTGTTGTGTATGCGTGTCAGAGTTGGTGCTTCTGGGAATTTGTAGTTGGAAAAAAGCCCAGAAGGTTTTGTTTTTGTTTTTGTTTCCAGATTTGACTTCCTCAAGTAGGTTTTCTATTTCCTGAGTGATCCCAATTGCTATTTGCCAATTGTTTTGAGTGCAGATTAAAAGAGCAATTTAGTAAAATGAATCAGTATTTTTGGTAAGGGTTTAGTTCTCTCCAGGGCACATTTGGCAATCTATGGAGACATTTTTGGCTCAGACTGGGTGGAGAGAGCTACTGTCATCCTGGAAGAAGAGGACAGGAACACTGTTAAGTATCCTACAATGCACTAGACAGCCCCACAAAAAAGGATTATCTGGCCCAAAATATCAGTAGTGCCAAATTTGAAAAACTCAGCCTTAAATATCATGCCTAAAATAGTTTAACATAATGAATGTCCAATATATATTTATGGAATTGGATTTAAAATAACTATTCTGTTTAACCTTTATAGTAGAAATTGGCAATATCCAAAAATAATACATTCTTTTAAAGACATTTTCTGGTGAAAAATATACAACACCATTCTATAGTTATACATTTTTTTTGTAATCTCTTCCTCATTCAGTTTGAATTTACTTTTTGAGATAATATGTTCACACATATCTATAGAAACACACACACTGATTGGACCATTTATTCTTTTAGATTATGGTTGTAGAGCAACCATTAAAATGTTGGAATCCTTTAAGTATAGTTTTGTGGATCACAAATTGTAGTGATTTTGAAAATAATAATGGTATCTTCTTAAGCATTATCAATCAATTCATCAGTTTTGTTAATTTATAATTTATCTAACATATCCAATTAAATAATAAAATTGAATGATCCATCATGTAACAATTTTTAATATTGCTTGCTCAAGTATAGCACCACAGAATCAATTAAATTAATATTAAAATGGCATTGTGTAGCACAATATTTATTACATCTCCAAGGCTTTAATATAAAAGATTTTTTGTTTATAAATCAAAAATAACTTTTCTTATTCAATCAGATAAAATTTAATTAAAATTTCCAAATAAACTCTTGTCTTAACTCTTTTGCTTTTATAAGCAATGAAACTTCTGAATTACTAAACGTGTTGAACATTTTAATATATCATTCAGTTGAATAGATATAAAATCTTCTTTTCATATCATCTACCACAATAAACAAACAAACAAACAAATAAATGTGTTACTTAATTACAACTATATATTTTTAAAAATTAGCTAAAAGTAGAACTAAAAAGAAATCTTGTACTGTTTATGGGATGAACATGAAGGTGAGGGGGCCCTCAGCTGGACTATCAGCTTACCTATTCACCGTAGATTTTGAACATGTAACGAAGGACTGTTAGGAAGTTAATTGCCTGAGATACAAGGAATTAAGAAAAGAAGTATACTTAATTTAAAGAAAATGAGAAAGTAGGGAAAAGGAGAGTTTTTGTGCATATATGGTAGCAGTCACTCAAGTTGACCTATGCCACAGGCTGGACAGGGAGGATTAGAGAAGTAATTCTTCACTTAAATCTCTGTAAGATGATGAGAACCCAAGGCAACACAGTTGTAGGTTACAGAGAGATAGGCTGAATGGTAATATCTTAATGGAGTTACTTTGAAGCATGTTAAGGCATGAAAAAGACAGAATGACCTAAGTTAAAGGTAGACTAGATGCTATTTATGCTTGAGGAAGAAGTTGTTCAGTTCACCAGTACAGGAACCAAGACCTAGAGAGCAAGAGTTGAGGATGCCACATCACCTCTGATATTTAGCTTAGGAATATTATTGTGAAATTGAGTAGATACACACACACACACACACACACACACACACACACACATATGAGTTGAGAAACACCTAATAAACAATATTTGATTAATGTTGAATGTTAACATTTCAATTTCTATTTTAATTTTTTAATAAGAAAATTTTCATTTTGCTATGTCTTTTGTCTAATTATAAAATTACCCATCTGAGGGTCCTTTAAATAAAAATAAAATTTGCATCATATATATGAAATACAAATGTTATATATGAAAATATATGTACATATGTATATACATTTATAATGTATTCATATAAATATGAAATTTGATATTCTTTATATCAACATTTTTTGTCACAGGGTTAGTTATATTTCTTTCTGTAATGCTTTCTCTCAGTAAGAATTTTTATAGTGAATAGGAGATAATTAGATATGTATTTTTTCATAAGTTAAATATGGAAATATTTTAAAAATCAGAGATATACTTAATTATACATTTTTATCATATTTTCTCAGTAAAACATTTAAAATAAATTAACTTCCTCAAAAAATATGAAATATGATATTTATATGAAAACCATAGCTATGTGAAAATTATATAAAACCATTATACCTATGGATTAATTTTAGAAAATTTATGATATAACATTAAACTTGTCAAAACCGGGATATGACATAACCCTCTATTTATTAAGCTCTTTAATTTATGTAGATAACAGATTGTAGTTGTATTTGATAGAATTCTTGCATATCATTTATTATAAGTTTTTAATAGTCTTTTAAATGACATAATTTTCAATTTTATTTTTTGTCTGTTGCTTGTGTGTAGAAATACAATTGATTTTCCAAAATATACCTTATAAAGCGAATCATTAATTCTCATAGTTTAATTGCAGTGTCACAAGGCAGAGCAGTGGAAAAAAAGCAGAGGAATATCTTAACTCACACATAAGAATACGCTTATGCCTGCGTGAATCTTCATTATGCACCTTGCACTGTGATAATTAATGTCCTGACTTTATCCTTTTATTGTAGGAATAGCAGTGGCATACTTGTTACTGTCTTTGTCCCAGAATTGATGTTTTCCTGCCCTGACTGTTCATATGAACTTCTACAAGTTACCTGAACCTTGGATTGCTTCTGATTGTTTCTTCCACTTTTATTTGGATAGCTACCCTTTGTAAAAGTAGTTTGGCCTCTCCCAAATACAGTACATAATTTTTTTGTTATCTTTGTGGTTTAACCTCATAACTTCACTAATATGGTTATTGATTCCTTCAGAAAGTATTTCCTGAGTGTCTATTTTGTGTCAGACACTGTTCTGGCCACTGGTTTTAGGAATAAACAAAAATTGATCTTGCTCTTATGGAAAAGAAAGCTATTAAGTTATCAAAGTCTCATAGGATTATTGTAGTTGACTTAACATATTTCATGCATTTTCTCAGCCAATGCCAAGCGAACTATAGATAGAGTTCTGACATTCTCTGGGCTGAGCATCCTATGGCTGCCTGAAACACTATTTGGATATTTAGTCATTGAATTATATTCTACACATCTGTATGTAAGACTTGAGCTAGTGAACTACTTAAATAACTGGTTTCTATATTTGTTTTCTTTAATAAACTGTGAAATGAACTGGTTCATTGTTCATTTTTCACATATTCAAACATAAAGTGAGAATGTGTTCTTATGACAACATTTGTTCATTTTTCTGCATGGGAGAATGAACTATTTCATTACCTATCATCAGAAGCCTATTTATATAATCGGGTGGTGAAAAAACTAATGTCAAAAACAATTGGACCTGTAGGATAATTTTGGGTTTACAAAGTACAATTAACCAAATTTGTGATGACACTATGGTAATAAACCTGCTTGGAAAAGTACTGAAGAATCACTAGAGTCAGAGGCGTGATTTTGAATTATTTTCTAAAGGAGATTGCCTATTCAGCAAAAATGAAGTTTAATTTCTAATTACCTAGTTAGAATAAAAATTACCTCCTAAAAACAAAGTATTCTTAACTGATAATCTTACCCAGAAAGCATACTAAAAGTCCTTTGAAATGTTTGTGATTACTACTCAGTAATCAAATATATCTTCTGCATTGAAACTTGAGATAATTTCTGATAAAAAAAAAATCATCATTTTATTTTTATTATTATTTTTTTAGGTGAGGCAACCCTTGGTTGAATTCACAGATTGCAAGGACCTTGCAAGTTTATAATCTCTTAACTTTTTATTTTTAAAATATTTTTACTCCTATAGTACCCATTCTTCCTAGGGAGACCTCCCATCCAAGTGCTAACCAGGCCCCACCCTGACTAGATTCCGAGATCAGACAGGTTGGACTTTTTCAGGGTGGCATGGCCATAGACAAAATATCATCATTTTAGAAAAAGACTTAATTTCATTATATCTTTTTTCATTTTCATTGTCTGTAATATTTTATTCGTACTTTCACAGTTTTTAATTCAAGTTATCAGGAAACTGGTCTTTGGTTATTCAAATCAATTTTGTTAAATAGCAAGTCTGAACATATACTAGGAACATGAATTATATGTAATGCCTGAGTGTTGCCCCTTTAGGTTGATATTTTTTCCCTGACAGAGACTCAGAACAAATTAGGTTCTTTGATTGCCCAGTTCTACTTTTAGTACGCTTAATGTATCATCATCATCTTTTTAAAATGTTTCACTCTCTCTGGAAGGTTTTATTAAAGTCTTCTCCTTTTCTTCACCTAAAAAAACCCTACTGGACTTACAAGAAGTTCTAGTAGTGCAGCAGAGATACTGATTCCTTTAGCTCAGATAAAATTTCCTTTAGATTAGAAAAAAATATTTCATTGTGCAATGAGAACACGTTCAGTTTTATCCATGAGAATGCAATATCTCTCCATTTATATATTTTTTAAATTAATTCATTGGAGTTCTGTAGTTTTTTTCATATAGATATTATAAATGTTTTGTTAATTTTATACATAAGTATTTTATTTCTGGGGTGCTAATGTATTGTGTTTTTAATATCATATTCTACTTTTAATTGCTGGTATATAGGAAAGCAATTTTATTTTGCATTTTAACTTAGTATCTTGCAGCCTTGCTCTAATCATTTATTAAGTTCAGGATCTTTTTAACTGATTCATGTTTTCTACATACACAATTGTTATCTGTAAGCAAAGACAGTTTTATTTCTTCCTTCCCTATCTGCATAGGTTTTATTTCCTTTTTTATGTCTTACTTCACTAGGTAGAACTTCAAGTACAATGTTGAAAGTAATGAGAGAGGACATCTTTGACCTTTTTCCTGATCTTAATGAGCCAACTTTGAGCCTCTCATCATTCAATATGTTAATTTTAGAATTTTGTGTAGTCTTTTTCAAGTTGAGAAAGTTCCTCTCTATGCCTAGTACACTGAGACTTTTTATCATAAAAAATGTTGAGTTCTGTCAAATGCTTTTTCTGCATCTGTCGATATTTGATGATAGTATTTTTTCTTCACCCTTTGATCTGATAGATGACATTGATTTTGAATGTTGAACCTAGTTTGAATGCCTGTATAAATTCTACTGGGTCATGATGTATAATTGTTTTTATACATTATTGGATATGGTTTGCTAGTATTTTGTTGCTTTTTTTTGCATTTATATTTATGAGATATATTGGTGTCTAGCATTGTTTTTGTCAGGGTAGTGCTGGCCTCATGGAAAAAGCTGGGGAATATTCCCTCTGCCTCTATCCTCTGAAAAAAAAATGTAAAGAATTAATATAATTTATTCCTTAAGTATTAGGTTGAATTCACCAGGAAATAAATCTGGGACTGATGTTTTGTTTTGGAAGGTGATTAATTATTGATTCACTTTAACAGATATGAGCCTGTACAGATTTTTTCTTTTTGTGTGAGTTTTGGTAAATTGTGTTTTCAAGGAATTGTTCCATTAATCTAGTTATCAAATTTGTGGGCATAGAGTTTTTCTGTGTTCTTACCTCTCTTGTGGATCCTAGAAGAGTTGATGACTTTTCAGTCCATTCAGCTTTTTCCTTGTTTGCATGGGACAGTGACTTCCAAGCTTCTTGCATGTGGATTGAAAACTGGCAGTTCCTTGACATGCTCTATTCGTTTCTGTTTGTACTATGTTCTGTTAAATTGCGCTTGTACTGAATGCCTGATTTCCTAGCTCACCTATCTTATACTTGTTATCCCTCCATCAGTGAAATATTTGGTTTAATGTTTCAGATTTTTGCAAATCTCTTTATGACAGCATTACCTGGGCAGGCTTTTTCATACTGAGTACTAGCAGAAAGATGCATCTCTATTGCTAACTGAAACATTGCACACTGCATGGCAGGGGTTATTATATTGCTAATTTAGAGATTTAAAAGGGATATCATGAGCTTTATTTTCATTACCATAGTCATACTACATACGTTTTATCAAGTAGGGACACATAAATATGAGAAAAGCCTGATTACCTAAAGCTCATTGAATATTATTTTTTCTGGGTGCAGATTAATTTTATTGGCCATATCAACAACATGATGTTCAGTTTCTAGTCTGCTCAAATTTGTAGTGTTCTAGGCATTTTTTATGGTTAATTTACTTACTGGGATAGTTTGAACTAGTTAATTATACTACTGTCAATACCAAAATGATATAAACAGCATTTTTTTCCAAATAAACTTTCAAAACAGACTTTTTGTTTATTCCTAAAAAATTTTCACCAAATTCTCACATAACACTTTACTTTAGTGGTTTGTGACTTGCACAGGCAGATTTAATTGAAAAGCTAGAACTTTCCTTGTATACTCATTAAGTGATGATAGCAGTCAGGTGAATTAAGGACATCAGTTTTTCTTCAGTTTAACTATGTAATCTGGCTTCATCTGATTTAGTTGCCTTAGTACTGCTACTAACTCTACTGTGTATGTACATATGTAAAAAAAAAAAAAAAAAGAATGTAAGGACACATACAAATTGAAAATAATAACCTTAATTCTCCTTGTTGCAAATAAGGAGACTTCCTCATTCACTTTTCTTAGAGCACTTACTTTAGAAAAGTTGCAATTATTAATGTTCTCATCTCTTTCAAATGTATGAATTATTTTAAAAGCTAATTAAGCCTCTTACCATCTTTACAACCCAGGAATACCTTCTCAAGACCTGGGAGCCATCTCTGAAATTGATAGCACCTCTTTCTTCCAGTTTTAGAGAGTGTAGGACCCTAACTTCAGTGGATGCCTCCAAATTACAGAACTACCTCTTGTCATAAATGTATAAAAAGTATATTTCTTTTCTTGGTATAAAACCAATTGATACAAAAGGTTGTCCCAGTTACCAAGTAAATTTAGTGTAAGTAGTGACAAATAGCATTGTCATCTTGCTTGAGGACTAGTTATTTATCTTTAGAATGAGTAATGAAATGGGTTGTATCTACTTGGCTACATAAAAGGGTGAGATTTCTGTCTTTAAAATCTCTTAGATTACCTTTGATGCACATCACAATCTGCTTTAATGCTTATTCAATAATAAAATTGTTTCATTCTCTTTCATGTTGGTGGAGAGGTTTTTCTGAGATGAGAGATTTTGTTTTTAATTCTATTTCTGAACAAATAAAACTACTGCTACATTACTTTTTCCATTTGCAATCAAAAAGAAGTGGAGCATAATTAGCAGAGAGCCCTTAAGCCAACCAATAAAATAAAATGGCCTTTTTAGAACAATTAATTTTATATACACAGCTACTTATTATGTCTTGAAGTATTAGAACTTCAAAGAATTAAACCTGCATAAACACAAATTGTTGAAAATACCTTCAATCACAGCCTATGATGACTTTTGGATTTTATATTCTCAATACATGAAGTTGCATTGTTTTTGAAGAACAGTTCTTGATCTTGAGATCATAATTTGGGTTCTTTGCAATTTAAATTTTTTATAATACAAAGCTTACATTTTTAAATATACTACTTTATTAAGAATGGGAAGATATAGATATCCTGTCATATTTATGTTAGTATTTGAACTTCTCAATACACTTACACATTAGAATCAGAATTTTCTTTATAGTGGTTTTATATAATATAAAGGTGGAAATAACTGAAAGTTTTATATAATCTATATTTTGTGAAATAATTAAAATGTTAGACATTCATTAGCATGTTTATCTGTTTGTAAAACTTAATTTTGTAGCAGCTATGTATATAGGATGTATTTAATTAGAGTTAAAATATTTAGCAAACACTGAGTACCTAATTTATACTAAGGTACATTGTCTTTCATACTTTAATATAATTTTTTCAGTTGTCACATCATGGTCATTAATGTTAAAATTATCTTTAAAGTGCCATTTTAATGATTGTCATATCTCCTTTTGTTGTACTTCGGTATGGATCATCTTTGTTTCTAAATTCTTTTTTTACTATCACTTCAGTAGACAGACTTAAATATACATCAGAGTGACAAATGTTGCAGAACTAAAATTACAGGGGACATTTTTTATTGTGTATTCTTGGGTAGAATGTTACATTTCTATGACTCTATTACCTTGACTGTGAAATGAAGAAAATAAGGCTACCTACCTCAGTGTTTTTAGAACATTAAAATAATAGATATAATGCATGGGGTGTAATCCCTGGAAATATAACTGTTCAGTAAATGTCAGGTTCTTTGGTTGTTATAAGTGTAACTAATGGGGATCTGAATTTAATAACCCCAGCCTAAATACAACCTTGGAGTATCATGTGTTGCATATGTAGACAGATGAAGAGATTATTATGACATATCAAGTGAAATAATAGTAAAATATAGAGATCAGTATCTGAAGGTATAGAAAATGTCTTCCACCAAATTGGAAGAGTCAAGAAAAGCTTTTAGATGGAGGTAACATCTTTTGAATCTTAGAAGATGAATAAGAATCCCAATAAGGAAGTCTGAGAAAACAAAAAATTTTCAGCATGAAGAAACCATGGAAAATTTTATTTTTAAGGATAACTATAAGTGATGCTGTAGAACAAAATGAGTCAGAGCTTTAAAGATTTGGAAGAATAAACCCATACTCTCATTATACATCTGATAACACTCAACTTGTGCACTAATTGCAAAGTTAATTAACATCAACCCCATCTTACCCCATTTTCTTCTATACTGATTGACAATGTTATAGAAACAATGGGAGAGAGTCAAGTTCTATTTCAGAATCATGTCTATTTGGAGGACACAACTGCAGAAAGATAAATAAGATATTGTCCAGCAAATTATTTTGTCTCTCTGAAAATATCCTAGACAAAGAATATAATCTCGTGGTTTGAGAGGCAGAAGAGGTGGGATGCCATCGATTTTGTGTATCAAAACAAACTCTTACATATATACATTCCTCTGACTCTATAATTCATCTGATCTTACGAAATCAGTTTCATTATTAACCCTGACACCAAGCACCTTATTCGACATATATTATTAAAATCACCTACCTTTCAATCACCAACCCCACTTATTGTAACAAAATAGCTTGGAGAGCAGGTGATAATAATAAAATATCTGGTTTCAGATGGCAAGCCTGGAGTGAGAACACCGTTGTGATGTTCTCAGCATTGTGACACTGTAAACATTGCATTTACTCAATGTGGCAGAAAACAAACTATTGAGAAAAAATCAGATTTGTTTGCTGTGTTTGTACTGAAAGAGATACATTTTGTAATAGAGTTCCAATGGCAAGAAATATTAATATTAGGTTTGAATCAGAAATTCAGAATGAATTTGAAAAATAGCTGCAGATTTCAGTGTTTGTTAAAACAGACTTTTAGCTACTCTCTGGCACATGAGAGTTGCTGTGTAAAGGGCTGGATAGATAAGAGGTATATGTCATAACAACTGAAAGGATAATAAAAATTATCACAAAATAGAATTAATTTTAGCCAAATGAGTAGCTATAAATTTAAAATATATAATGGAGGACAATATGTAATAGAAGGTATATAATATGATTCTAATATAGCAAAATGTTACCATTTGGTTAAAATTAATTCTATTTTGTGATAATTTTTATTATCCTTTCAGTTGTTATGACAGAAGGTATATAATATGATTCTAATATAGCAAAATGTTACCATGTTTTGAGGACTTAAGAGATTCTCAGTAGTCTTGCATAAAAGGTGTAAGAAAACTGCCAAAAAATACCAAAAGAAAAAATAAATGTCTTTATGGGTGGTACTGAGAAAAAAGAAGAGGAGGGGCATAAGAGACTTTTGTTATTCATTCATTTCATTTATTCATTTAATAAATGATTTTGGTATTCTCAATATCATTCTTGTTAATATATTTCTGTACTTACAAGAAAAAGTTGTAGAGTATGTGTAAAAGTTGAATTAGAATAAGGCACAATTCTAAGGTAAACTGAATATATGACCTATCAGAACTTCATGGAAGCAATGGAAAGGTGCAGTATAAATATGTAAATGTCATTGAGAAAATCATTTTATATAAAGGATTGTATTTCTATCCCATTAATATTGTATCTCAAAGTTGAAAAACATAAAAATAATGAGACTTATCTTTAAAAAATGTAATACTGTAACCTATTCTATGGAGAAATCTCAAAATTTAGACATTCCTTAATTGTTTTTTCTTAATAAACAAGCTTTAGTGTCATTGTCAATTTCAAAAGAATGAGAAAATTGAGGATACAATTAGATTTGTTTAAAATATCATTCTTGATACACTTACCCCAGAATGTTATTATGAATTTTTTTAAACTACTGTAAATTTGAAAGAAATTTAGTCCCATGTAATACCTCCCAGATTTTATTATATTTTTTCTATTCTTTATCTTTATTCATTCATCTCTCTGTCTATCAATTCATCTTAATTCTTATGCATTTCCAAGTCAGAGACATTGTATATGCCCTCCCCAAATATTTCATTATACATATCATTAATCTATAATAAAAAGTTTTTAGAAGAAGAAGCAAACTGTTATCCTCATAAGGAATTAGCCATTTGTAGTAAGTGCTTATTTTGTTCATGGATGGAGACATTTATTTAAGTATTTAATTAATTTATTTATTTTTGTCCCCACCATAGACCAGGAGATTATCTAGGTGGAAGATAGAGCCACTAACAAAATTTATAAAGTTCCTTGTCTATCTGGTTTCCTCTTTAGAGATATTTATAATATTCACTGAACCAGAATGGTGTTGTAAAACAAAAATGGCAAGCTAGTAGTGATTTTAAGCATAAGAATAAAGAGGCTACTCTGTGTGTAAAGAGAATTCCATGAAGAAAGCCTGATAAATTTCCATGATTTTAAACTTATAATCTTAGACTTTGGATATGTTCATTTATGTTGGAGTGTGTGTGTGTGTGTGTGTGTGTGTGTGTGTGTGTGTTTATGTGTTTGAGTGTGGGGTGCATGTGTGTAAGACAAAAACCTACATACAACTATTCCAATTTTATTTTTTATTTGTTAGAGGTGTCATTTTATACTGCTTCATGGATGATGTGATTTATCATGGGAGAAAATGAACTTCATGCAAGAGAAAATGCAAAGACTATATAAAGACATGATATATGTCTTCATGTTGGTGCTTTCAACATAGCGATTTCACTAAAGTGTTTTTTAACAATTTGTTTTAAATGATATGACATGACCTGTCTTTTGAAAGAGGTAGATACACTTTATGTGGGGGGAATTTTTAATAAACACAACACCCTTGAGATAAATACCCCATGGTATATTAGTCCTGAAATTGTTTCCCTCAAGGAGTAATTTATACTGTAATTTAACAAGAAACTTTAAAATTATAGAAGACATTTTTATATATTGATAATGATGTATCAACAAACAACAGACATGTTTTCCAAAAATTAATGTAGTTATAGTGTAGAGAATAAATTATAAAAAGAAAATGCTTTAAAGCAAGGACCTAATATTAGCAATAGTTCAAGCATAAAAACATAACTGTTGGCATTAGGGCATAATAGGAATAAAAAGAAGGAAAAAGGTATATGATATTAGAAGGGAAAAAAGATGAGTCAGTACTTAGTAAAACTAAATAAAGAAAAAAGAAGAGGTTAGTAATTTTTCTTGTTCAAGCCAAGTATATCTAGAAAAATAAAGATACTTTTTTCAAGAAATAAAGGTAATAAAATAGGGAAATAATGAAAATATCTTGGAATTCTCCGTATTAATCACACTTTCAAAATACAATCTATTTCCACAAAAAAAATTCATTAGTTCTGTTTTTTTAGGAATAAAACATATTTTCTTTGTTTTAATTATGTTGAACTGGATATTTAATATTTAGATATACATATCCAAAGCCATAGAGATGGAAAATAGGAAGTAAGGAGAGATGTCACTGAAACTTCATAGAGATAATACTTAAAACCAAAAGGAAAATAAGAAAATTCTCTATCATGTGTCTTCATAAAAAGACTGACCCTGCATCTCACCTCAAAAGTCAGATTTAGTTAGCATCTTATTTTCCCCTAATAGGAGAGGCTGAGGTGAGAACTTAAATGTATGTCACTTGTTTGGGGAGATCCCAGGTAAAAGGAATGAAGGAACAATCGTAGTGAGACAAGGAGGGAAAGCCACTATAATTGTGTGTTTATTATAGAGCTTACTGATGTAGGCAATGAAGGCGTGATAAAAAAAAAAAAATTGAGGACCTCTGAGAAGCATATGGGATGCTTTCCAGAATGGTTTCGTGAAGAATCAAAAGTGGAGGCATATCATTACCTCCACTGTACTCCCAAGGCTTACTCATATGTGCCAATAGGATTCTTAGGCTGTCAAACTACATCTTGATAAGAAAAACATTTTGAGATAGGATGCTACTTGCACAATTGAGTTTGAGTCTACATGAAACCATCACCCATAGCTCCTACTAAAATAAAATATAAAACTGGCCAAGTAGAATGTAGAGTACCACCCTTTTCACTTCCTCTTGCGTGTTAGTTACAGGCATACAACCTGGGCTAATCAAGTCAAATGCATCTAATCTAAACTTTGAATATGAAACTAAGAAACAATTTGCAGTTCCTAAAAACAGCAGAAGTTAGTAGGCCAATCTAGGGTCCAGTGCCAGTGGCTTTCATGATGGTAGCTAAACAACAGTAAACATACACGATAAGATTTTACTAGTCTGAAACTGAGTTGTTCCTCTTGTTCATTTTCAGTAGATTTCTTGGATATGTTATGAGCTAACCAATATTCTTTGATACATTTGTTTTCTACTTAAATTAACCAGAATCATTATCTGTTGACTGCAAGCAAGAAAGCTGACCAAACAGAAAGCAATGTTTTTTAAACATTACACACACACACACACACACACACACACACACACACACACACACACACACGCATAAATATACATGTAATAAATGTATGTAAATAAAATAAATAACAATGTTAATGAAATGGACTCTACATGAAATTCTCATTGTATCTTAATACCTTTTCTTTCTTTTTCTTCTAGTCATATAACCTCAGTTATCATCTGGGTAATAACCCTCCAAAATTAAAATACATTTCCAAGATTCTGAAGGCTTATCTTTCAATGCACAGTTTTTTTTTTATGATAACATAAATTTAGTTTATCTAAAGGATATATTTCAGAGCTTCCTTTGCAACTAAACAGATATGTTGAGGTAACTAAATTCTGATCAATTATGTGTGAAACGTGCAAATTCCAGGTCATTTTCATGAAAGGGAGTCTTAAATCTTCCATTCTAATTTTTTTTCTGTCTAGACAGCAGGTATAGAGAAGTAGCATTAAATAATTTTTGACTGTGCAGATGTGGAGAACATCCTCAGAATATGTGAATAACTAGAGATAAGCTTCTTTTTTATAACTTTAAAACTATCCTATTCTTTGTGTCTGTGGTAAAAACATTTAACATAAGATCTAACCAGTTAACAAAAGTTTGAGTCTATAATATAGTATTGTTAACCATAGATGCAATATTGTACAACTGATTTCTAGAACATAATCATCTTGTATAACTGAAAGTTTATACCTGCTGAGTAGCAGCTCCCCATTTCTCCCACCTGCCAGCTCCTGGGAAACACCATTCTGTTCTCTACCTCTATGTCTCACTGTATTATATATCTCATATGAGGGATATCATACAGTTTTTTTTTCTTTTGTGACTGGTGTTTCAGTAATAAACTTAATAGAAATGACAAACGTGGCCATTGTATTATGTTTTAACTTTTTACCATTAAGAATAATGTTAGCTATGGACTTATCATATATGGTCTTTATTGTGCCGATGGACATTTTTTTCTATACCTAAACTGTCGAGAGTTTTAGCATGAACTAATGTTTAGCCTTTTCAAGTGCTTTGTCTGCATCTGTTGAGATAATCATATAATTTTTATTCATTCTGTTAATGTGACGTATCACACTTATTGGTTTGCATATGTTGAGACATCTTGAACACCAGAGTTGAATCTTACTTGATCATAGTGTATGGACATTTTAATGTATTCTTGGGTTTGGTTTGTTAGTATTTGGTTGAGGATTTTTTAATTTATGTGCAAAAGGGATTTTACCTGTAAAATTCTCTTTTGTAGGATCCTTATCTGGCTTTGGTATAGGATAATGCTGGCTTCTTAAAATGAGTTTAGAAGTATTCCTCTTCAGTTTTCTGGAAGTATTTGAGAAAATTGACATTAATTCTCTTTAAATGTTTGGTAGAATTTACCTGTGAAGCCATCTGGTCCTGGGCTTTTATTGGGAGATTTTTGATAACACTCAATCTTGCTCATCATTGGTATGTTCAAATTTTCTGTTTATAATTCAGTCTTGATAAATTGTGTGTTTCTGGAAATTTGCTCATTTCTTCTAAATTATCTAAATTATCTAACTTGTTAGTGTGTAATTGTTTATAATTTCTTATGATCCTTCGTATTTCTGGCATATGAATTGTAATGTTTTCTTTTTCATTTATAATTCTCTTAATTTGGGTCATGTCTTTTTTCTTTAGTTATCTAGCTAAAGTATTGTTAGTTTTGTTTCTCTTATCCAATATTTACCACTTTGTTTCACTGATCTGTTTTCTTTCTAGTGTCTTATCTTTATCCTAAATCCTCTTTCAGGTAAAATGTCCATATTCCAAATTTCAGGGCAGTGGAAGATACATGGAAAATGAGTATAGCATTTCAAAACAAGATTGTTTAAAAAGATAGGAATACTCTTTTTTTTTTTTTTCTCAATCTCTTCTCCATGCATGGCTATAATATGGACAGAATAATCAGGTTATCAGCTATATTCTTAAATGATGAGAACTGGGAGATAGAAGCCACAAATGGAGGAGCAAAATCATACAGAGAGGCTGGTATCTGATAATAATAATAGAAACATTACTATTATCTTGAATTTATTAACTCCTGGAGCCTCGGTTTGTGTGAGGGAAAAACTAATTTCTGTCTTAATCTGTTTGGAAGGAGAGTGGTGGGGTTTCTTAGTCTTAACTAAGAGAAACCTGATTCTAATCAATACATGGCCACCCAATAAAATTTCATATATGTTAAAAATTAGAAACCTGGGGAGAGGGGTATGAGAAAACAAAGACATAACCAGAAATATTATTAACCTATTAAATAGACTAATGAAATTGTAGTATAATTCAGGGAGAAAAGCATTTTAAGTTGTTGAGTCATAGCAAATTCTACAGAAAATACCACAGAAAGCCTAAAAGTAGATGACTTCAAGAATGCTGCTACAATTTTAAGTCCTGGAATTCAGTAGCTATTTATGTGTGCAATTTAGTGTAATCTAGTATAACCAATGTAATACCTATAATACAAAAAGGGAAGAATTAGATATTTCATATCCATCAAAAAGGAAGGATAATTTGGCAATAACTAGAGGGGTCAGTTTTATCATAGAAACATTTTATAATAAGATAGAATGTAAACAACATATTTTAAAGTAAGAATGTGTAAAGTGTCAGGCAAAACCTTTTGCAATTTTTAGATGCAATGAAAATTATTAAAAAGTGAGTTCCCAAGGGAGATTAGAGATTAACATAAAGAATTAAGATGAGTCAGGCTATAATTAAATCAGTTCTGTGCTAAGAGCTTAGGTTTTAGGGTTATATATCTGAATTTATATAAGCTTACATTATCAAGTGTAAGATTTTCCCCTTCTTAATATCTCCATTTGAATAGCCATCATGTCTTTTTCTCCATTAAAATTATTTCCTTCTTAAGTGAACAGAATCTTACTCAACCAGTTATACAACATACTACTCTCATTTTTACTTCATGCACTGTAGTTTCACCGACTTTTCTTTTGATTTTCAATGGACCAGACAAATTCACTCTTGACTTCTTAAGGTAGCATACACTATGATTAAGAATGTAGTATTTGAAGCCAGTTTGAACCTGGACTTTGTAATTTATTAGCTATTTGGTCTTAAATATGTTACTTTAATATTCTAGGCCTTAAGCTCCTCATCCATAAAAAGATTTCTATAGAATGTCTTTCATCAGTTTGTTGTAAAGGTTAGCCTAAGGCAAGTTCCTCAAACTTTGGAGGGGGACTCCTTAAAACACAAATTGCTTGTCCTCACTCCCAGAGTTTCTAATTTTGGATTGGGGCACAAGAATTTTCATTTCTAACACAGAGGTGAAACTAGCACTAATACTAGTATACATTTACATAACTTACATAATATTTATATAATTTTTATATGTTATCTATATTTGCGTAAATAAGTATATATTTTAATTATCTGGACAATGCAGCTTTCTCTGTCAGATGTTAAGTTCCATGATGACAGAGATCATATTGGCATTTGTTTATAATTGCAAGCCAATAATTATACACTATTCTCCAGTTCTCCTATGGCACCTTTTTGTTAAATTAATGCAGAACTGATTTTTGGATGCTTTATGTTCAGTGAGAGGAGGCTGGATATTTGAAGACAAGTGAAGAAAGTCAGTGAAAGTTGAAGGGATTTAGAAAGGGTTTCATATCATTTATTCTTTCAGTGTGATATTATATAACAGAATATTTAACGTTTAACATTTTATCTTACAAATAATTATTTTCTGAACTACACTCCAGGCAATATTTACCTTTTCAAAGGGTCAATATGTATTCCAAAGTTCTAAAAATGCTTGGATAACTTTGCTTCCATAAACACCATTTCAGAGATTTCTAATGCATAGCAGGATATTTATTAGTAAAAGAATTTCTTTAGCTAAAAAACTTGGTTATTCACATTTTATTTTTTAAAAGCCATATATTATGATTGTTAAACCCTTCTTATGAGGTGAAAATTATCTTCTCATGCCAATGAGAAAAATCTCAGTCTATTTCTTACCTTGGTAATGCCACAAAGTTTTGGTAGTATCTCAGAGGGGAGAGCACAAAGTCAGAATTTACTGGGAATTTGAAATTTCTTTTAAGACATCTTTTATTAAGTAACTTCTAAACTATAGGCTTCACTGTCTACTAGCTAGTGCCTATTAAACTTTGTAAAATATATATACTTGTTCTTCCATTGTTGACAAATTGAAAAACAATCTTTTAATTTAGAGACTTGGTTTGAATGGGTAAGATTTGTGATGTAACTGTACCATCTTGGTGGACACAGCAAGGTGAAGATTTTGAGACTTAAATACAAATGGCAGATACTATTTGATTCTTTTCATGAAAGAGTTGGTGCATCCTTAGGAAGTTCCTAAACAATCAAGGTTTTTTCCTGGGTGGGAATCTCCTAGAATATGGAAATTATGCTAAAGAGGACAAAATGGTGAAGTCATATAAACATATTTAGCAAGCTGTTATAGAGGGTATAGGGGTCAATAGTTACAGTTCTCAAACTCCAGACCGTGTTGGAGAAATGGAAGTGTATATGTGGTTTCTTTTTTCAGGTTAAATTTGGCATGTTTTTTTCCACCATGAGTCTCTCTCTTCTAATCTTTGTGTTTACTGAAAACTAATGTCTACTACAGTAATATTTTACTTAGGATAACTGAGAGCCTGCAATGACTCCCTGTGGCCAATGAAAACAAACAACAACAACAAAAACGGAACTTCCTTGTAATTTCTAGTACATATCAGAAACTAATAATGACTTAGACACCGTTAATGCTTTATTTCCCAGTGACAAATCTCCATTCTGTTCTCTTTCCATGAAGGTTTCCTACTTATATACTGGCTCCATCTTAAATAATTTGTTCCTTACTATTTATTTCATGTACTCTTCGTATGGACTTTCAGTGTGTATGTTTTCACACATTGCAGAATTTTGATAAACATATTATCCTAGCATACAATTTTTCTCACATATCCTTGGTAAGAAAAGCAGAAAGATTATATAATGCTTTTTTGACCCTACGAAATGCAGTTTAAGATTTTGCTACTCAAGCTTCAGTGTAACTTGAGCTAACTGCATAGCCCATCCTGAAAACTTGCTAGAAATGTAAAATCTCAGGCTCCTTCACAGATCTACGGAATCAGAGTCTACAGTTTAGCAAGGCCTCAGGTGATTTATATGAACTTTAAAGTTTAGGAAGCACTAGCTTAAGTTATTTGCACAAATCTGAGGCAGTCAATCTAACTATATTACTAATGAATTGGAACTAAATCCTTTTTATGAATTAGAAATTGGCTTCAGGCACCATAGTTCTCTCTATGCTCCTGTCAACTTCTCAAAGTGTAATGTCCACCAGGAATTTTAGTTACTTTAAAATTAGCGAAGATTTCTTCTTTAAGCCATATGTGGTATTAAAAAAAAAAAAAAACTTAGGGAGTTCTTTTATAAAATTTATAAATTTATAAACTCAGGTGGGTTTATAAATTTCAAGCCTATATTCAGTTTGCAGAGAAAAATTCTTAATTTGATTGACAGATTCATGAGAGTGCTAGAAATTCCTAAGTCATATGAATTTTAATAAACATTATTAAAGAAAAGAATAGAAAACAATAAACCATTTGTAAGAGCTTCTTTAAGGAAGGATCCTCCTTACCTAAAGGATAACTTTGCCAGATATAGTATACTTGGCTGGCAATTTTTATATTGTAATACTTTGCATTTTCCATTCTCTCCTGGCTTATAGGGTTTCTTCTGAGAAATTTGTTTCCAGCCTAATGGGGGTTCTTTTATAGGTTATATTCTCCCCAACCCCAGCTGCCCTTAGTTCTTTTAGCTTTATTTCATTATACAATGTGTTGAAGAAAGTCTTTTGGCATTAAGATTATATGATGATCTACAAGCTCTGTAAATTTGGATGTCTAGATCTCTTTCTAGGTATGGGAAGTACTCAGTTATTAGTTTTTAAATAAATATTTAATCTCCTATACTCTTCTCCTTCTGGAACTCCGATGACTCTAATACTTGTACATTTGATTAAATTTCATAGCCTCTCTTTGTTCTTTTTCATTTTTTTATCTTTGTTTTCCTTTTAGTGGGTTATTTCACAGTTCCTTTTTATCAATCATTTATTTTGATTTCCATTCACTCCACTGCTGATGCTCTCTATTTCATTTTTTATTTCATTCATTGAATACTTTAGATCCAGAATTTCTACTTTGCACATTTTAATAATTTTTTTCTTTGTTAAATATCTTATTTTGTTTGTGTTTTTCCTGATTCATTGAATAGTCTTTTGTGTTTTCTTGATTTAAATGATTTCTGCCCCCCAGGAATTCTTTATCAACTTATCTTTTTTACTCAGTATTATTTTTAATTCATATTAGTGTTGAAAAGCATGAGAATGAACTTATTCATTTTGATTGATACATTTCACTTTTATGAATTAATAAGTACATTTTCTGTTATTGAGATATAGTTAGATTACTTCTATTCTTTTTTATTATAAACCATATTGCATCATACATATTTTATAAGATATGGCATACTGAAATATACTAGATATTTCAAGTTGCTATTAATGAAGT
The DNA here is from genome assembly GCA_030015415.1 of Cynopterus sphinx. NCBI lineage: Eukaryota > Metazoa > Chordata > Mammalia > Chiroptera > Pteropodidae > Cynopterus > Cynopterus sphinx. The sequence goes on along the minus strand of CM057389.1, from coordinate 17,225,058 downwards.
TTCTACTTATATTGATACATTCTACACATATCCTGTACTATACTAACCAAAATAAATGGGAACACTGAAAATTATGGGTAGATTATTTCAATATCATAGGAATGTTTCTCTTCTGAATTTCATTGATACATTAACTTCAGTTGGAAATTAGACCCCCCAAACATTTTCTATAACTTAAAATATTAAACCTAAAATTCTTAAAATTGAAAAAATAAAAAAAGTAGAAGTTTATGAGGAAGAAAGAATGGAGACTAATTTTAGCAAGTAGGAGATATCAGTATTAAGTTGACCTAGGTTTACATTAATATTTTGATTCTTTATATATTACTTGTATTATTTTTTAAATTAATGTAACATTTCTATGTTTAAATGATGAAATTTGAACATTTATGTGAATTTCTTATTCTCTTTCATATTTCCTGACAGCTTTAGGGATATAATTTACATTGAGAACTTTACAATATTATTATTTTATTTTATAACAATAATTACCAATACCATTTAAACTGTAGATTTAAATATTTTCTCTGTTCAACTATTGATTGCATGGAATTCAGCCTCTTCGAGTTTTTCTAGGAAGGGTTTATGAGACTACATTTGTTGAATTATTTCATAATTAAAACTGATGCATGAAGGACAATTTGCCCAGCTAGCCAATTCTGTAGCCATCATTGATTTTCTTGAAAAATATTTTTGAATGGGTATAGAAAATATGATATAGTTTTAATAATTACCATTTATTATTAATATTATTTACTATTATAACTATTGTATTCTCTTATCATATTGCCTAAAGTCATCTTTCTCATTTTTGAATTTCTGTAGTTTTGTAATGATAGATCTTGTGGTTTATTATTATTATTTTTTTATTCCTTTAGAACACAGGGTGTCTTTTCAATCTTCACAGCATAGCCTATCAATTTGGAGAGGTTTTTTTTTTTTCTTTCTTATTTTCTCTTTGAATTTTAACTTCAATGTGTTTACAACTCTTCATTTGTTGTTGTTCCATAGTTATTTCCCTCACTTTGGGAATTAACCTATGCATTTTTGTGTTATTTTCTCTCTAGTTTTCATTATTTGAAGAATTTACTTTCTAGTGCTCAATTTATCTCTGTCCATTCATATTTCATATCTTTCTATTATTTCATACATCTACCTGAGCTATTGTATGTCTGCTTTGATTTCTATGATTATTTAATTTTTATGCATTTATGCCTATAAGAGTTAGATTTTTTTAAGTTTTAGTAGAAATTTGGCTTATTCTGACATTGATTTTTAATGAATTCTCATGCGCATTTGTTGTTTTTGTTTTATTCCATTTTGTATGTGTCGGTCTAATTTTCTCAGCACTATTTATTGAAGAGACTGTTTTTACCGTATTGCATATTTTTGACTCCTCTATCATATATTAAATGAGCATATAGATGTAGATTTATTTCTGTGCTCTTTATTCTGTTCCATTGATCAATGTGTCTGTTTTTGTGCCAATACCATGCTGTTTTGATTACTGTAGCCTTGTAGTATAGTTTGATATCAGGTAGTAGTGTGATACCTCCAAGTTTGTTCTTTCTCAAGATTGCCACGGGTATTCGGGATTTTTTATGGTTCCATATAAATTTTAGGATTATTCTATTTCTCTGAAAAAATGTCATTGATATTTTAATAGGGATGGTATTGATCTATAGATAACTTAGAGTAAGATGGTCATTTCTACAATGTTGATTCTTCCTACCCATAAGGATAGTATATTTGCCATTTATTTATATCTTCTTCAATTTCTTTTTTTAATGACATAATTTTCTTACGATAAGTCTTTTACTTCCTTGGTTAATTTAATTCCTAGATATTTTATTACTTTTGATGAAATTGTAAATGGGATTGTTTTCTTAATTTCTCTTCCTGAAAGTTCATCATTGGTGTATAAAAATGCCACTGACTTCTGAATATTAATTTTGTATCCTGTTACTTTACTGAATTCATTGATCACTTCTAACAATTTTTTGGTGGAATCTTTAGGATTCTCTCTATATAGTATCATGTCATCAGCAACTAACAAGAGTTTTTATTTCTTCCTTTTCAATTCAGATAACTTTTATTTCTTTTTCTTGTCTTATTGCTGTGACCAGGACTTCCAATACAATGTTGAAGAGGAGAGGTGAAAGTGGGAATCCATGTCTCATTCCCGATCTTAAGGAAAACACGTTTAGCTTTTCCCCATTGAGTATGACATTAGCAATAGGTTTGTCATATATGGCCTTTATTACATTGAGGTATGTTCCCTCTATTCCCACTTGCTGAGAGTTTTTATTGTAAAATTGATGCTAGATTTTTTCAAACACTTTTTTTCTGGATCTATTGATATAATCATATGGTTTTTATTTTTTGATTTGTTAATGTGGTATTTCATTTGCGAGTATTGTACCAACCTTGCATCCCAGAAATAAATTCAACCTGATCATGGTGTATGATATTTTTAATGTATTGCTGAATTCAATTTGTTAATACTTTGCTGAGGTTTTTTCATCAATGTTCATTAGAAATATTGGCCTTAGTTTTCTTTTTTCTTTTTGTAATGTTTTTGGTTTTAGAATCAAGGTAATGGTTGCCTCATAAAGGAGTTAGAGAGCCTTCCTGCTTCTTTAATTTTTGGAATATTTTGAGAATAGGTGTTAATTCTTTGAATATTTGGTAAAATTTGCCTATGAAGCCATCTGATCCAGTATTTTTGTTTTGGGGAGGTTTTTGATTACTGATTCAATTTCTTTGGTGGTAATCAATCAGTTCAGATTTTGTTTCTTCTTGTTAGTACATCAGTGGATGGGATTAATGCTCAGGCTGATGAATTGTGGGAATTGTCTGTGCTTGTGTATTATTGCAACCACTCTTTGTATATACCACTTATGGGGCTAGTCAGAGTTTCTCTACTGTGGTCTAGTGCCAGCCTCCAGGTGCGTTGATTTTATGGCCTCTTGGGAGGAGCTCCCCAGTAGGCCAAGATCAGCTGCAACCTTTGATTACTCAGGGATACCTGGTGGAAGCTACAAAGCGATCCATAGAAGGTTGTTACCTATGCTGGATCTATAGGTCATTGGAAAAGACAACACTGTAAGCAGCAGACCAGTTATTCCTGACCTAGGGCAGTTTAGCAGAGGGACCAGTGCTCCTCAAGGCCTGACACTGCCTGTCAGTTGCAAGTAAGTCTCTGAAACTGGAAGAGGCTCTGGGTGATATGCATGTTGGGTGGTGGAGGGACCAAGCGAGTCTCCTGGATCTGTTGAGTAAATTTTCTCCTGCCAGTGTAGTGTCATGCAGTTTGCATGCCAGCGCAGTCTCACTGCCTCTCTCTACAAGTTTCCAGGCATAGCAAGGTCAGCTGCTTCACACCTCGGGCCTCAAATACCCAAGCTCTGTTTAAGACTTACAGAGCTCATGGGCGTGAATTCACAGCCTGCCACTGAATGCTTCTCTTGGGTAAACAGGTTTTGCTTCGGTCACATGAACTGAGTACTATTGTTTATTGTTGAATGTGACCCAAGGAAAACACAGGATGGGACTGGGTTGCCTGGGAGCAGGCTTGCCACAGGTAATTTGTGGGTTAGGTGGGGCATCATCTCATTGAGGCACAGGCCTTTAGGCCTACACTGCACTATATTTGCTGACAGCTCTGGGACTGCGGGCTCCCACCAAAGTCAAATATCACTACATGACCTGCTGTCATCTGTGATGGGCTCACAAAACCCCTGAAATTTGCTCAAGCAATATTGTATCTTGTGCTGGCAGCAGCGATCTTTCTGTCACTATATTTTCTGTACTGTGCTAACTTCTCTGGCTGAGATTTGTTGACTGTGCAAAATGCACCAGCCCAGGGCAGGAACAGCTGCCTATCAATGTGCAGCATGCACTTTGTGGAACGGGATGGAGCTCAATAGCCTCAGTTTTTTTTTTTAATTTTGGTGTCTGCAGGTTCCCACAGTAGTCACAGACCATAGGGAGACAAGATGTTCTCTGGGGCATTCCAACAGACCCCTACAATCCCCTCAAGAGATATTGCAGCTCATATAGGCAGCAGTGGTCTGCTCACAACTGTTTTCCCTGAAATGCATTCACTGCAGTTAGCCAAGGTCTGTTGCCTAAGCAGAATGCTCAATCCTAGAGAAAAGCAGGACTAGGAAAGCTGCCTGTCAATGCGCTGTAGGCACTCTGTGGCTTGAGTGAAGTGGGATCTCAGGGAGACAAGGGCACTCAAGCCAATACAGCCTGAGTTTTGCTGCAGAATGTGGTCAGGAGTTCCCGCTGTAGTTGCAGTGAGACCAGCTGCAGTCTGGGGCGGTCCCACAGACCCTTGTGATCCTTCCATGAGATTTTGCAGCTCTCGCAGGCAGCAGAGGCTCACCTGCAACTGATTTCCCTGCAGTGCCGGAGCTGTGCTAGCCCAAGTTTGTTGCCTGTGTGGATTGGGAGATCAGGATATTAAAGCAGAGCTGTGGCACTGACTATATGTGGGATATCTGGGGCAATTCAATACAGCCTCAGTATCGCTGCAACTTCCATAACACTTTGTACAGTCTCACAAAAGTCCCAGATCACAGATAGACAAGCTACTGTTTGGGACTATCCCACAGATCCCTGAGATCTGCCAAAGTTCAAGCGTTGGCAGCAATGATGTGCCTGAAACTGTCTCTGAAATACCCACTCACAGTGCTGGCTGCCAGCTATAAATTTTTGGCCCAGAATCCATGCAGGGTATAGTAGCCACCCAGCAACAAAAGACCCAGGCCGTCTGCAGGTTGGGTGGGGAGGGCTGATTCCCTCAGGCCAGAGCTACCTAATGGCCCTGTGTGATGGGTCTGCACAGTTGAACTGGCAAGGTCTATAGCTTGCCATGTGGGGGGAGGGGGTCAGACTAAGGCACAATGGTGGCTGCCCTTCCACCCTAGTTCTGGAGCCAGGTAATGCAGACTTTTTCAGTATAAATCCCGTGTGAGCCTTTGACCCACCCCCGGTATCCCGGGTGAGTATCTGCAGGTCAGAAAACCTGTGTGTGAGCTCTTCATAGGGTGTCTAGGGTTTCAGTTGCCTTTTGTCTCATCCAATGGCCAGAATACCCTCTGTTTTTTATAGTCAGAGTTTTTGGAAACTCCTCTCCTCTGGGTTGGGGAGCCCCCAAATGAGGCCAAGATCCCCTCTCCTTCATGAGAGCCTCTGCAGCCTCGCTCTCTCTCCCAGGGATCCTCCACCACCCACGGGTGCGGGTCCAGCCTGATTTGCAGTTTTACCCCTCCTACTAGCTTTGACGTGGCTTCTTTATATTATCAACTGTTATAATCAGCTGACTTCAGGTGATTCTCCATGTTGATTATTTTATAATTTGGTTGCACTTTCAATGCAATTCTGGGAGGAAAAGAACACTGCTTTTACCTAAGTCACCATCTTCCTCCAAGGATCTACACTTTTTCATTATATCCCAATTTACTGATAAAATTATATTTTCTGAATCTCACAAGAATTTACTTAAAGGCAAAGACATCAATATCAGTTAAGGTATCACTACTTTTTCTAACAAACATACTTGAAAATATATCATGGCTAAATTTTGATGATATTTTATTTTCCCTTATATTATCTTAAAATCAATGTAATTGATTTGTGCGTGGATCATTCTAAAGATTCAAAGATATGACTGTTAAAATCTCTCATATTCACCATCTTCAAAGAATAGATTCAATTTCACCTTGCTTTCTCTAACACACTAGCAGAGAGGGACATGTTATACACCATCTAACCTAGAGGGTATTATGTGCTGATCATTGAAGTGATGAATATTCACCTCCATCTTTATTCAAAGGATGTTGCTAATTGGGAGGTGGTTCTTCTAAGCAATTGTTCAATATCTGGATCCCTTCCATCGTATAAATTTTCAATCTTTAAGATGTGTTATCCAATGTGCACTGTAATTTATTAGGCACAGTCTTGTTTGCTATCATGTATAAAGGAAGAGCAAATGGAGAATAATAGCACTTGGGAAATTTTGTGTTGGTCAGGCCTAACAGTGTTATTTATCATCTATAAACACATACCACTAGCTACAACTAAATACCCAGCAATACATATTTATAAGAAAAGCTATAAAAGTTATTCTCTTTAGAGTCCCAAGAGAAGAGAAAAAAAGTGTTTTTTTTTTGAACAGCTAGCTATTCTCTACTACACTTCTTGAAGATATTAAATGTTTAAAAATATTAAATATCCATGCATTTTCCTAGTACATGTCTATTTAAAAACAAATACTATTCTGTACATCATTTTAAGTTGGTAGTAACACTGTGAGGCCATCTGTGACCCATTTGCCCGAACACATTGTGCCAATATTTAAAACAAAAAAATCTTTGTGGTCATGCTTTTTTAATGTGAATTAAAATCATGTAATGTAAACTAAATGTAACAGAATGTAAACTAAAGCATCTTTTTTCTTGAATCCCTTTCTGAAATTTTGTCTATCATCCAACCCTAAGGCTAGGACTGGGTTCTCAGAAAAGGGCCACAGGATCAATGTATTATGAATCTACTTGTTCACATGTTCCTCCCATGAAACTCTTGTCCCTCTACTGAGAAAACCCTACCTATCCCGGAGGGCAGATAATCATCCTATATGTTCTTGTATGTTTTTCTAGAACAAATATCTTCATATTTTCTCCAGGACCCATTATTTAAAAAAGAGAAAAGACAGAAGTTTACTTAATTTGTCAGTGATCTTCCGAAATAAGCTATTGTAGGGCAAGGATCAGAGATATTCTAGATTACCAAAAGGCTGAAAAGATGAAGAGAAACATGAAATTGACTGAGGGTGGAACTGGGGAATGGGGAAGAGAACAACAATGTTGATTAATGTTTCAAAAGTTACACTATTTACTTTCCCTTCTTTACCCATGCACCTACTTCTGCGTGTGGGCAAAGAATATTTCTGCCTCATATAGATGCCATTCCAAACTATCTTTCCCTGCAAGGTAATAAGATTTTCTAGTTATCTGTTTGATCATTTCTTTTTTGTGTTCATAGTCTCTTTGCATGTACCTGAGGTTGCCATATATATATAATTAAAAGACTTACTAATTCAGTTAAAAAGAAAATTCTTACTAATATACTATAAGAGTTAGTGATACTGGATATGCTCTTTTTACTTCAATTAGTTGGTAACTATTAGGTAAATTATGACTTTCAGATAACACCTAATAATCATATTACATGACCCTGCCTTTTTAGGTATACTTTGGGAATTAAATTTTTTATCTTACTGGCAGATGCTGAGAAACTTATGTTTACCTTTGCTTCCTAGTTGCTGCAAGAAGATTTAAACCAGTCTTAATACAATCATCAAAATTTTTATCATGTTTGACTAATTATATTTTATTATATTTGATCCATTATATATATAATCATTATATATATATAATCATTATATATATATATATATATATATATATATATATATATATATATATATATATATATATATATATATATATATATATATATATAATTAAAACCCTAATATAGCAAGTAGGGCTTGCCTTGACAAAACTTTCAGAATGAGACCTAGGATCAAAAGTAACTTTTACTTAGACTTTGGAAGAAATCACAGAAAGACAGGAGATAAAAGAGAGGTAGTACAGTTTTCCCAGGCAGCATAGATAATAGGAAGAGTCACAGTGATACTCCCAATTCAGTGCAACAAGGAGCAGAATTCTGCCTTGCTCATAACGGGAGCATGGATTTCTGAGACTGTACAAAATTGCCCCAAGACCAGTAAGGAACAGACAAAACCAATGATAGCACTGGAGAAGGTTTGCTGGTGGGAAAAAAAATGATACAATTACTTTGTTAGACTAAAGGCAGAGTTAAAACATGTTAAAAGACAAACTCAGCAGCTATGAATATGGACCAGACAAAACTGAGAATAAGGCTGGAATTCCCTTATAACTTGTCATTACTTAGTTACACTGGAAACATAAACATTAAGAGAGGGAAAATATGTGGTAGAAAATCTGACTGAGATTGTTTTTTATTTTGTCTAACTGGAGTCACAAAAATTAATAAAGATTTATAGAAAAAAGTTACATTGCTTACACATCTAATATTGTGAAAGATGTGTGCATTTTCATAAAAGGACATCTTCTGCCTATATGTCATCTCAATCAGCTTGTGGATTAAACTTAGTCCATGTGCCATTTTCTGAGGCTTTTAAAACTGAATAGCAGTCAGTGCAATTATCTCTAGAAAAATAAAAGATTAGGATTCCAGCTTGCCTTTCTTGTCAGAACCTTTGAGTTCTGCTGATCTTTGCATTTTCTACATAGTCCATGATCTCTCTAGTCTTCTGTTATAAACTTCTCTTCACTTGAATTAGCTCATATTAGAGTATTTTGCTTTCCAAACATAAATATTCCAACTCTGCACCATTTCTAATGAAGTCTTTGGAGAACTTATGTTACTTTTTTTCTCATCTTTGATACTTTATTCTTCCCTATCTTGTTTAGTTCTCTTGTTACTTTTGTTATTAGCTTTTATTCTTTATTCTTCCCTATTTTGTTCACTTTTTATGCATCTATTTTCCTTTTTGTTCAACAGAGTCAAAATCAATTTCTGAAATGTAAAGAAGGAAAAAGTATGCATCACTATTGACTTCTGCTTCCAGCTACAGTGGAATTTCTTGTATTACAACAGTCCTCCCAGTTGAAGAATTATAATGGCTGGATTTAAAAATAGTTCTTTGATAGCAGCAGACAGCAAAATAGGTTGCCTGGATTTGAGTCAAAATCCTAGAGAGAAGGAAAATATGACAACAAAACACAAACACTTTCACCTTTTTTTCTCTTGCAAAGATATTGGTATTTGAGAGAAAAGAATGAGTCACCAGGAAAACAAAAGCATAGGTCTGGTAGAAAAAAAATAACAATTATGAATGTTATTCAAAAAGTGATATAAAGTCAAGCAATGTCAAGGATGCAGGGAAAAATGAATTTTCATGCATTAATGGTAGTAGTATAAAAACAACCTAGATATATTTACTGAAATAAAATTTATAGATATGTGCAGAAAACACTTAGCTGTGTATTAAACCATTAGAAAAATTATACACATGTAAAAATTTTTATTTTAGCATTATTTATAAACAATCCAGAAACGATATAAAAGACAATGGAATAATCAGCACCAATGATCTAGATGATCTGTATTAAAAGGAATAAAGCCTATAAGCTTTGTGTTAATTGATAAAATAATGAAAAGCTTAGTACAACACCACTGATATAATTAAACAAACATACATACAAAAACAACACTGTATACTCTTACAGAAATATCATTATTCTGTCTATTTAACCATAATTGTCTTAATTTGTATTTTCTGGTTATTAGTGATTTTGAATATCTCTTCACATATTTTGGTCATCTAGTCATCTTTTGTAATAGGCTTACCCTTTTTTTCTATTGGGTTTTTCATGTTCTTATGTCTTTTAAGGGATTCTAGTAAAATCAGATCAGAAATACCTTTTACATAGCTAGCTGCAAATATTCTCTGTACATTTTATAAATAGGTTTTGTACAGTGCTCTCTGTTCACTTTACTTGCAAGATCACTGTTATGTATCTATAAATCTGTATATAAATTTATTAAAAGATTTAAATACATCAAAAGAGAGATATCTATCCCTCCTTCTCCTTAAAAACTAAAGCCCAATTTTGAGCTTGTTGTGTTGCCACTCAGAATACATTATTGTAGTTGCCAGCCTCTTTTTGGAATTAGTTGTAGCCATGTGACTAATTTCTAACTTAAGATTTAGGTAAGTCTTGTATTCACTGAAGGACATTTAAAGGGAAGTGATCCACCTTGGAGTTCTCCAGTTTGGCCTTTACTCCTTTCTTACAATGTAAAAAGTTGACATTATGGATAGATTTCCAGCAACTATCCTGGGTCATGAATTTATCTCGATGATGAATAAGGAGTGAGGGTATTGTTGACTAATGGAAAAGCTAATAAAATAATTTGTATGTACAGGCATTGAAATTGCCATTTCAGCCAGTACTAAAGCAGTAACTGCTGGCTTTTTAAATACTGCATTACAAAGTCTAAGGACAATATCAATCTAACTGTACTAGCAAAACAAACCTTTAACTGGAATTGTCACTGTAGTATATCACTACATGGATATCTAAGAGGTTGTTTTTAGTGTAAATGCAAAAATTCTAAGTTGAAATGAAAGTGAAACTTGAAAGTTAGGAGACAGGGCAAAAAACAAGAAGTTTTAAAAAATTCTATTAGAGCCATGGTAAAATGGCCAATAAAATTGGTCAGGTAGAATTCCATTGGAAGTAAAATACAAAAGTAATGCCAGTATCAAGAGTACTTTCCTACACCCAGATGGACTAATATCAAACTTGTGCTAACCAAATTCCCTAAAGGCATCCACAGACTACTCCAGACTCTTAAGACAACTTCAGAAGTAGTGACACACTTTTCTGTCCTTGTCCACAAATCTAATTGACCAGTAAATTGTATTACATTATGCATTTGTCAAAACCTCTAGTCTTTTACAGCACGAAGAGTGAATATTAATTAATACAAATTTTAAAAATCATTTAGAATGTCAGGGTAGTCCAAGATGAAAGCAGAATGTGTAACAAAATAACAGTATTATGAGTGTGTGAAACAACTTCTCTAGAAGGGATGCGGGGGGGGGGGGACATGCTTACTTAATACATAGCTTTGGAAATGAGTGGATTCCGTTGGATAAAATGTAAAAGAAGTTACACATAAGCACTTTAGTTGGTAGACTGACTTCCCCTAGGAGTGTGTATTAACAATTTTGATTTCTGCTATAAATATATACTGAAATTGAACAATTAAATAAATGGTTAATAAAAGATTGGAGAGGGAAGTTACAGATAAGCAAGGGAAAAACAGTATAAAGACTTATGCAGCAATGAATTAGAGTTGGAGGCAGAAATTTGAACTGGTATTTAACTTAGTGTACAGATTTTTACATGTGGAAATATCTGTAGATATGTATACGCATACAAGGGCTAGTATACACACGTTTTTCTTTGCTCTACCAGCTGAGAGGATCTAGAAGCAACAGTATTTCAGAAACAATGAGGATACCTAGCACCTAGAACTCAGATCTTTATTTTTAATGCCATATTACAATAAAAGGAACCAGAGCTCCTGGGAGGAATAGCTGATTCTAGGACTAGGGCAGGAAATACATAATATGAACTTGAAGCATTTTGCAGTACCAAAAATTATGAAGTGCTCAAACACACACACACACACTCACTCTCACTATACCTCACAATCATGGGAGTATTTCAAGGACACAGCAGCCAATTAAGAAAGTTGCCAATAACCAAAGATAGAACAATTCAATTAGTAAAGAAAACATTAAATTGTAATTCTAACTATGAAACAAATAACTGTGAGTTAATTTGAGTGAAATTAATGATTGAGTAAATAAATACATGAGGTAGAAAGACAAATATTTCATGCAGAATATTTTCAAATTATTTACATAACCACCCATCCTCAAGGAAATAGAGAGCATAATTCTCATTCCTTAAATGTGAACTACACATAATGACTTTTTCCCTCAAAGATTATGGAAAGAGGGAAGAAGGGGTTACTTTATATTGGAGAAATCTGAGGAATATGTCATGTGGCCCTTCACTCATGTGACCACATTTAACAACAATAGTAAAAATAATAATAAAATGGGGGCAGGGGTCAGGATAATCTGTTGATAGGATAATCCAGAATTATGTAGTCCCAGTAAAAGCCTCACTCAGACCCTAACTCTGCTGGTCCTATTGCTCGTTATGCTCTGTTTTCTTTCAAATCTGTGGTATAAAGAATGAAAATCATTCCACTATTTTGTCTCTTTACTCTTTTATTTTTAATTTATTGCAGTGACATTGGTTAGTAAAATTGGTTAGTAAAATAGGTTTCGAGTGTATCACTCAGTAATACATCATATGTATATTGCATTGTGTGTTCACCCCCCAAAGTCAAATCTCCTTCCATCTCCATATACTTTACCTCTTTATCCTTATCATCCTACTCTTGTTCTCAATTTCTCTCTGGTAACCACTAAATGTTGTCTGTTCTATGAATTTTTGTTTGTCTTGTTTCTTTTGTTGCTTTCAGTTTTATATCCTACATATGAATGAAATCATATGGTTGTCAACTTTTCTGTCTGACTTATTTTGCTGAGCATGATCTCAAGATCCATCCATGTATTGTAATTACAGTATTTCATATTATGGTTGAATAATATTTCATTGTATATATGTACCACATCTCCTTTATCCAGTCATCTAGTGAAGGGCACTTTGTTTCTATGTCTTGTCCTCCATGAATAATGCTGCATTGAACATCAGAGTGCATATATCTCTATGGATAAATGTTTTCAAATTGTGGGAGTAGATATTCAGAAGAGGGATTCTTAGGTCATATAGTAATTTTGTTCTTATTTTTTTGAGGAACTTCCATGCTGTTTTCCAGAGTGGCTGTACCAATTTACATTCCCACAATGTATGAGAGCTACTTATTCTTTGCTTCTATTTCTTTATAATATTCTCTCCTCAAGATCCAGAGTCAGAGCTTAACTTCTTCCCACTTCCCCCTGAATGCTCCTCATTTGGCAAGAGAAATACACCTATAAGAAATTCAGATAATGGAGCTTTCAGACATGAATCTTAAAGTAATTATGTTTAATATTTGAGGAAATAAAAAGAATTTTGTTAGCAATACATATGTAGGGAAAAACATTTGTAATACATATAACTGACATATTTCTACAAACAACAACAAAAAGACAGTCAAAAACTGGCATGGGACTCAAATAGCAATTTAACATAGGATTATAGCCAAAAGTCATTAATTTGTGAAGAAGTGCTCAGCTTCATTAGTCATCCGGGACAAGCCCATTAAAGCAGCAATTAGTTACCTCTAAATGCATGCCAGAATGTCAAAAATGGAAGAGTGACAATACCATATGGCAACAGAAGTGGAGCAGTGGGAGCTCTCTTGCACTACTGATGGACATATAAATTTTTATAAACAACATTCTTTGGAAAAAGTTTTGGCAGTATTTTCTATGGTTAAACAATAGACACACACTATGTCCCAAACATTTTACTTCTAAATATATAACTAAAACTATGCACATGTGCAAATGCTATGTACAAGAATATACATACATCTTTCTAAAAGCCAAAACCTCGAAACAATTCAAATAATCATGAACAATAGAATGGATTGATAATTTAGATCTCCTCATACAATTCAGTACTACCCAGCAATAAGATATAAGAACAACAGCTCCAAACAGCAACTTGGATTTATCACAGAAATAAAACTGCACAAAAGAAGCCAAACACAAAGATACATAACTAAGATTCAATTTACATAACAAAAGCAAGCAAACATTTATAATGTTATGGATTTATACTTTGGGGATGAGCAAAGGAACAGTAATTGGGAATCAGTATGATGGAGGCTTCTATGGTACTGGTAACATTTTAGCGAGTGTCCTGAGTAGTGGTGACATATATAATGGTGATCATTGAATTAACACATGATTATAACTTGTATTTGTATTAAACCTCAATGAAAATTTTATAGTGTGACTTATGTTTACTGAAAAAAAATGCAAATAAGACTATAAAATATAAGAAAAATAAAAGATCATTTCTTGAACCTTACTAATACTGTTTTCAACTTGATTACTTTTGTATGGAAATGAAATATAAACATGGTTCTAGAATTATACATTTATATCTATATCTACCTCATACTTTTTGAAGGAGAATATAGTATTCAGTTATCTGGGTGATTGCTTTTATATTCTTTTTTATTGCAATTATGTAAGAAGTATCATTGCATTTGTATTTTTGAATGCATGTAAAATTGAATAAATTCTAAATATATTAAATAACATTAATTTGATATATACTGCAAAAAAAAGTCACAGAAAAATTTTTCTTTATATTGTGTGCACTCTTCACTTAAAGTTTCTCTGCAACCTGCCAAGACTTAACAAGTAAAATCAAAAATATATTGCCTGATACTGATGTATTTCATGGAATAGAAGACAAAGGAATCCACAGATAGAAAGGACTCTTCCCTGCAACACAGCATCAAGAGCATATATACCCCGCTTTCAAGAATAGGTAGATCATGCAGACAGAAAATCAAAAAGTAAATAGACTTGAACCATGCTTTTGATTAAGCCTGACAGACATATAGAGAATATCTCTTCCAAAAGTAGCAGAATATATACACATTCTTCAAGTCTGTAGCAAATGTTTTTCATTTTGCAGAGTAGATCATATGTTAAGTCATAAAACAAGTCTTACTAAATTGAAGAGGATTGAAATTATATCAAGTATTTTTTTTACTATAATAGTATGAAAATAAAAATTAACGACAAGAGGAATAATTGGAAATTCACAAATATGTGGAAATTAAAAAACAGATTCCGGAACAGCCAGTGAGTCAAAGAAGAAATCAAGAGTCAACCATTGCTTCACTAGGATTTGGTTGGGCTTCAATCAGTATGAAACAACTGGACATTTTACTCTTCTAATCCAAATTCTGCTTTCTCGAAGCCCTGGTAAGGGTCAAAGTATCCAGCACAACTCTAGTTATAAACACATCCCAGAGTTTTGGCTTACTCTTTCCTCCATACTAGTGAGTGGAGCATCCCTAAGAGCCTGCATCCCACTTGATGATTTCCACAATTTCCCGCCTCACAAAGCTGTTTATTACTTCTATGAAATCATCCCTTCCCTGAAGATCTTGCTTTGTCCCATCCAACTGTGCTTCCTTCATTGCAACCCAGAACATCAGGTCTTCCTTCCCAGCCTTTTCTAGTTGCCATCTCTGATGGAGTTAAGCAGCAATCTTAGAATTCCCTACCTCCCATTCTCTAGGTTAGACCATAGCCTCTATGCCTCTTGTTTCTCCTGTATTACCTATAACCATCTCTTTAAAAATTCTATCATTCTTTATTTTTACCATCTCTTCAAATCCTCAATATTTAAAAATGTTCTTATGGTTCTCTGCTGCTAAGTTAATTTCTAACTTATCATTTTTTCTGACTTCTCTTAGTTTTGTTTTTTATTTTATAATATATGTATATGTGTGTGCATATACATCTGTACCTTGAGATTTCACAGTATTTGTAAAAGTAGAATCAAAAGTTAAGCTTTCATCTTTCAACAATTTTGGTTATAATTTAAGCAGTACTTATGTTAAAAATTTTTGTAATCAAGCTTTGGCATATATATGTATATATATTTATGGAATTCAGATATCTCTGTTTTGTTTCAAGAAAATCTGAAAGAGAAAATATATAGTATTTACATTCTGGTGATTATAACATGAAGAACAAAAGTACTGTTTTGAAATAATATATAAATTATCCAAAAATAACTGATACACTTTTTTTTTTTTGCAAAATGCACGGAATCACATGTAAAGATTATAAAAAGTCAGAAGCACAAGAGAAAAAAAAGCCCAGTTAATAAGTAAGAAATTCCTAACAAGGGAAGGCTGACCAACAAAGATATCCAAACTCACTTGTAAACAAAGCAATGAAAGTTAACGTAACAATGAGATTCTGCTTGAAACCATCAAGTTGGCCAAAATGAAAAAGTTACTATATCAAAGAAAGAGGAACCTAAGAATCCTCATGTACTGCTGAAGGAAGTATAAATTATTAAAGTTATTTAAGAGCATCTAAAGAGTTCCTGAAATTTTTATGATAAATAATTTCTTTGAGTATATAAAACCAGATAATTACTTGCATATTTCTATTTCCCTTATGAAATTATATTTATATACATTTTAAGATGAGAATATTATTCTTTGCATAGTCCTCATGAGCATAAAACTGAGGGCAGATTGGTTGTCTGTCCTTAAGATGAAAGATAAGTAAAATGTTGTGAATAAATATAGTGGAGTTCTGTGATTAGTCATAGCCAATGACCTAGATAGGTATTTAGAGACAATGATAAATCTCACTAAAATTGTTCTTGATTAGAAAAGGAATAAATAATATATTCATATGTACGAATTAAAATAAATACACAAATTTTGCTTTCAAGAATGGGAATGAGAGAGTATCAAGAAAAACATTATAAAACAACATGTGTTAACAGAGGGATCATAATTGAGGCTATTGGTTGTATTTCCCAACATCTATTATAAACTTTCCCCTCAGTGCAAGAATTTCAAGTTTTACCTGAGCATACTGACATTCAATGTTCAATATTCAAAACATTAACAGCATTTCTTTGCAAAATGTGTGTGCTTATATAACTAAATGTGGACAGATATTTGCAACTTGCAAAATGATCATGCCAGAGAGAGCAGCTACAGAGAGAATAGCATCCTCATGATGCTACTTGAGGATGGAAGTGATTCTCTTATCTCTTTGTTTGCAAGGACTGAATTTGGTTTGGGGGGTTGAAAAGGGAAGTGGCTCTATGAACAGCATAATGATGTTATCTTAGGCACTCACTAAAGGAGTTGTCGTGGTTAATTATACCTAGTCTGATATCCAAAAGCAGAATGTCAATGTCTGTGCTGTTCTGTAAATAAAATTTTAAAGTGAACCTTTTATTCTAGCTTATTCTAAATCTCTAAGATAAACGAAGAAACAAACTATTAATATAAAACTCTGCTTTTAGATGAAAATTGAGGGTTGGGGAGTGTAAGAAAACCATAAGAATAAGGGACAGGGGCAATATCCAAAAGATAATTGTTTGTTTGAGAACCATAAATTGAGTACCTAACATTTCTGTTAATGGCTTTGGAGTTTAAAAAATATACACCCAAATGAATGTAGTATCAAATCTCTAATCTTACTTGGCCAAATGATCAAATATGCAGATAGCTCTCTATTAGGACTTCAAATAAATTGGATAAATGAGACATTGGCTTTTCACAGTTCTTGCAATTAAACCAAACCAGTTTTTGTGTCCTTTATCAAAGAATGTGACTCAACTCATCTCAATGAAATGTGAGTCACATCTCTCCATGTTGAGCTAGGGACATTAATAACCAACTCTTATTTTTTGAGAGTATTAATGAAATAGAACTTTATAATAATGTAGATAAACTCCTTTCGGGGAAAGACTGGGGGATGTACATTTTTTGCCCCTTCCCTGTGAACCGAGCCCTGGGGGAAAACTGGCTGAGAACTGCTTATTTGTCTGCTACCTTCCTGTGGGAGATGAGAATGGAAACCTCTCTGTGTGTACAGGCTCTTTCCAGGTAGATACTGGTAACTTGGAGAGGGCTAGAGGGAGGATGCAGTAGAGGTATCCATGGGCTTCCCCAGTCTCTGGGGAAATTCACAGCTAGCCCCCAGATGCCTGCTAAATTAGAAGCCTTGACCTTAGAAGTTTTTAGAGTGTGCAGGTTATCCCCTTTAGGGAAAGACTGACAGATGGATGTTTTTGCATTCTCGTGTACTGAGCCCTGTGGGGATAGTCACAGTGAGTGCTTTTTCATCCGCCAATAACTGCTTCTTTGTTTGCTATGCCTTATGAGTCAAATGGATGCAAGCCCCATTGGGGGGACTGTCCTATTGATGGGAATCTTAAAATTTGGGATGCTATATGTGGGGTACAAACTTTTGCTCATCAGGAAGAAGCTGAGTCTTGGGGCACTGTGCCAAGTGCAGTTTATGCCAAGAGTGTGTCTTAGCCTTTCCTATCCATGACAGTGGGCATTTTCTCGTTTGTTCCATGTGTGGGAGTCATTCATCTAGTTTCTAGACCTCTCTCAGAGGGAATGCTCAGCGTGTACCTGTGCATTCAGTGCATCACCATGAGGAGGGGTGCCCATGAGCCTTCGATGTTGCCATCTTGTCAACTCTCCGAAGTTCTAGTTTATATATATCGTGCAGTCTTTAAGTAAATATTATGTGCACAGATAACACTGTCAGTTCCTTAGAAAAACAATTATTTTGTCTCCATTTTTAGCTATTCCAAATCACTTTCATGTAGACATCATTTTATTTATATACATATATACATATATACATATCTACATATATACATATATACATATATACACATATACATATATTCATATATACATACATACATATATACATACATACATATATACATAAATACATACATACATACATACATACATGTATACATGTATACATGTATACATATATACATATATATCCTTGTACTATTAAGTGAGTTTAGAAGATACTTTTCTGGAAATAGAATTAATAGGTAAAACTGCATTAAAAATTTGTTCAATGTAGTCAAATTTATGAAGAAAAAGGTGTTAACAACTTACCTACTTTTATTGTATGGGAGTATTTGTTTTCCAATAATCCTACCAACATTAGATATATCAATTAACTTTTGCTATTTAATAAATTACCTCCAAATGGCCTAAAACAACCATTTATTTAGATCATAGTTGTATAAGTTGGCAATTTGAGTCAGGCTCAAATGGGCAGTTTTCTAGCAAGCCAGAGTACATAAAGTGCTTTACAAGTTTCTGTTTGTGTTGTTCCTGTTTGCTACCTTCCCATCAAACAAGTCAACTACAGATTCAACAGGGGAAGAAATAAACTCCACATTTTAATGGTAGAAACTGAAAAAGTCACAGACTCCACATTTTGATAGGACAAGTTGCAAACTCACGTTACAAATTGGGTTTTAGGAATGGGAAGAATCTGTGGCCACTTTTGCAATCCACCACATTAATTATATATTAAATAGGTAACACTAAGGCATCATCTTAGGACTTTGTATTTAATCTTCATAATAATTCTCTGGGGGAGTGACAGAGCATTATTATTCATTTTATAGGGAGATAACTCAGGAGATGGAAGATAAGTACTTGCCCAAGGTTATTTAAACACTTGCAAAGGAATCCTCATCACACACTTAAACTGAGTATTCTATGGCATTTTAGTTTATGTAATTTGTTTTGTGTGGCTTTAAGACACAAAAATATATACCAATATTTTCTTTTCAAACATGTATGTATACATATTTTTCAAATATATCTCCATCATCATTCTCAAAATCTATACACCATCTGATAAACTCTCATTCAAGCTTCAAAAATCAACCTAAATTTTTAAATCTTCTGAAAACTATAAATTGGCTTTTTCTACTTTGCACCATGTAATTTCTATACCTTAAAATTATATCCTTGCATTAGTCATTTCATGGGTGCAAATTATATTTTTCCTTCATTCATTTTCTAGTAAACTGTGACTTCCTTGAATGCATTCCCAGCTTCAGGGGCCCAGTAAAGCAAGGAATGCTTCTGTGTTGTTACTGCATGAAAGAAAATACTTTCCCTTGAGCAGCTCATTGACAAGTTATGGTAACAGATATGCAAACATTTATTTGTATGTACCTATTAAAATTCTACCTATTATCCTAGGTCCCAACATTCCCCTTAGTCATCGTTCTGGATCTCCTTTTAGATTAATCTTTTTTTCCAGGTATTCCTAGAGGGTATTATTTAAATTAGTATTTAACTTATGATGATATTTATTATCTTTGAACCTCTTTCTAGGCCCCCATATCTCTAGCACATAACAGAATACAAAACAGAAGATACAAACGAGGCTATCTTTCCTTACCTAAGTTTCTCAACTTTTCCTTATGCTCCTTTTAATACTATAAAAAATCTTATATTTTTAATATTATATAAAGTTTCAAAATAATAAAATAGCATAACTCGCTCAGTTTCTCTCTATCATATCCTTCTATAGT
Organism: Cynopterus sphinx; assembly: GCA_030015415.1. NCBI lineage: Eukaryota > Metazoa > Chordata > Mammalia > Chiroptera > Pteropodidae > Cynopterus > Cynopterus sphinx. The sequence goes on along the minus strand of CM057389.1, from coordinate 17,205,238 downwards.
TTGTCACCAGATTAACCACTTACAACATCTGTTTCTGTTTCTCACCCCATAACAGCTCATATGATTTCTCACTTCTCCTTTGCCATATTCCTAGCCATAAGTATGCCTAATTTACATAGACTTCAAACTTTAAGAATTCTATAATACATATCTGCTACTTTTTGTTTTTGTATGTTTTGTTTGTTTCTTTATTGAGGACGTTGTCCTTTTCTGGAAACCTCGAGATGAGTGCAGTAAGTCTTAAAATATTTGGCACTGGGCCTGTTAGAAAAATGGATTCTGAGAGATAGATATCCTCTGCTAGCTGCTCAATGGTGCAGAACTTCCTCATGATCTTTCAGTCTGATGTCCTCTGTATTTTTGTAGGTGAGTTAAGGACTAAAAATAAAGGAAACACTCCTTTTCACAGGAACTCAAGTGCCTTGGTTTTCCCCCAAACATTCAAGGACTAGAAAATAAAGCAGAGCTGGACCAGTGGGTCTGGGTCAAGTGACAACGAGAAGTCTATCAGTGCTTTCCTGTATCTGTGAGTCTGGAATTTTCCTTTTCTCTCCAGTACTAACTTTCCTTCTGCTCTGCTCCAAGTACTTGGTAAGTGTCATCAGCTCGATGACTACATGGAGCTTCTGAAATCGGATCACTAGGGAAACTAAAACATTGTTTGGCCTCTTTGTTCTGAGAAATTGACAGAAGTTTCTAGAGAAGTTCTGGGGCTTTGGGCCAACAACTAACCCAAGTGTAGGACCTAAATACCACCATCACAAAACCAGTGGGATAGCCCTGTCTGATATTTGTAAAAGAACATCATGAATATAAAACAAAAAACTTTTTGAAAAGAAAAAAAAACAAGCATGAACAAGAAGTCTCAAAGAAAGAGGTGGCTATAACAATGATTTAAGGTACTAGTATGTCCAGGTTTATAAATGGAGACTGCTGTGTTTCAGATAAAGGGTAATGTTACACTAAGGTAAGATATTTTGTGGATTAATATATAACTTCATTGTTTCAAGAAACTACACTTCTGAAAGTTTAAGTTCAGGGAGAATGTGTGAGATATTAAGAAATAGAGAATAAAAATGGGACTATAGAGTTTGTACAGCAAAGACATTTATTACTTGGGATTTATATGCTAGTGAAGAGATAGGTCAGATTAGGAAGGTAGATGTCAAGGTATTAGGGATATAGACTACTGGGTAATGGTGGTTTCATTTCTGATATGACCTAGATGTTTGGATCTTAATAAATATTCTTGAAAATCATAGAAGTTGGCACATGGAGCAGAACACCCACAGCCATGATTTTGTTTAATGTTCAATTTATTACAATTTGTTTTCATGTTTTATTGAACACTTCGAAAGCCATTTTTTCCTAAGCTTTTAAACATTGACTATTAATTTGATTAAATCTCCTCAAACATTTAAAACTGTAATTGTAAATCAAAATACCTAATAGGATAATGAATGGTAGTTTTTACATTGCCTAATAATTGTAGTTAAAAACCTTGTGGTTGAAAATAATAGGCACTCAATACTTCATATACTGAAAATAACTAAGAAAAGATCCCAGTAGACACATCATACTAAGACTTACTAATTTTCCTCACACAGCTACCATTACTTTTCCTAAGTTTCCACAAAGAAGAGTAGGCATTTAAAAAGGAGAATTCCCTGGAAACAATGAATTATAATCCTAATGGGAGGCTGTCTGACTTTTGTCTTTACTGAGGGCCAGGGTTACAGGGGCATTGTTGCTCCCCATTGCTGTGGAAGGAAGCAAGAAGGTAGCTCCATTATCTCTGATGAGGTTAAAGTTCCTAGAAGATGTGAGAGATGAATATCATCTTATTTAATAGATGTTTTATAGACATGTTGTCCTATCCTTTGTGCAAATTTGAGCCAGGGACTAAATGAATTTACTAGAAATGGCAGGGAGAAGACAAGGACAATGGAGCACTGCTAGCCCTTCCACTCTGTGGTCTAAGTCAGTATTTTGAGAAGTAGCCATGCTTGGTCTTTCTTTTTGCCAAGAAAGCTGTCTGGTAGGAAATACTAACTCAGCTACAAGAAGCTATAGGTTATGCCATGGTGAACAGAAACTGAAGAGTGATTGGAGCAGGCCAGACTGAAGCACATCTCACTCATCAGGTAATAATGAAGTGGGAAGATGAGGGGAAGGTAAACGTTATAGAGCCCTGGAATCAAGTTGTTTACATGTGGATATGAATATGGGAAGCTCTTATAAGCAGTTAAATGAGACAGGAAAATAAATTCTAGATACGATTTATGTTGTAATGGAATTGAGCATAGGAAAGCTATGCCTTCCATTCATATGCAAAACTCCTTAAGGATTCAAACCCTGAGAAGCTAGATACTCCTGAAGTACAAGCTAGATGGTTATAGCAGTTAGCTGTTGCAGTATTATAAAGTATTTTGAAATCTAAGCCTTAGCGTTTTGATTCACGCTGATGGTTATGGAAAGTCATGGAGAGATTTAATCTGTTGAGACTGAGCCCCAAAACAATGTTAAGTACTAATTTATTCCTCAGAGTCCTATGGGGGACAAGTGAAGGAAAGTTTGTCCATGTTTAATTGAGTCAGATATGAAGTGTTGGCATTTGTTATTTAAGAATGAACGAGTTTTCAAGACTGGAGACGCACATGATGAGGTTCCAAACAGAAATGGATTACAAAGTGCAAGAAAAAGCAAGTCATGTAGGCCAAGGTGACCAACTAAACCAGTTGTTGTTCTAAACTGAATCAAGATTGTGTTATTTTCAGGATTATAGGGTGATTGAATATCATGACCCTAAGCTAAAATACAGGTGAATTTACATTTGCTTTTGAAAGAACTACAGCCTACCATTCTGATATTCTGTTTATCTTTGGGAGGTTTTATAACACTCTACTCAGAAGCACTACTAAAAAATATCTTTAAACTAGGCATCCTCCTTGGTTTATAGTTGTCCTAATCCAGACCTTTATAATCTAAACTATTTCAGGAGCATTGTTATTAATATCCTAAATTCTTACTTTCTTTCTACCTCAATTTTTCTGCCTTACATACCTCCAAGAGTCTTACAATATGTTCTCCTATTGATTCAAAAACCTGGAATATATTTTATTTCATAAAACTCCAAATTTGACACCGTAATTTAAAATCAATACAATGCCTATATACACACAAGACAATTGAGAACCATCAAATTCATAGTCATCTAAGGCTCTGTCTAGATTTATAGTTTGTCATACTTTGAAGTTTCTTAACTATCTTCAACCTCACTTCATAAGTTTATTCATAATGAACTTTGTAAAATCTCACAATAATGAATATGTCTATACCAACTATTACACAATTTTTCATAGCCATCAAACCCTGGAGTTTCTTTAGGTTTCCTGTTTGTTTGGCTTTGTTGTTTTTGTTTCTTTTTTTAAAGTTGAATTTATTTCTGATAGAATTAAAATGGGTTGCTCTCTATCCAGAGACTGATTTGCAAACAAACTTGGTGAAAACATAGGATTTGGTTCAAGTGTGGATACTCTTGCATTTTTCTGGATAGCCTTTCAGCAAGTCAAGTATCACATAACGAGGTTTTTTCTTCTAGTTGAGTACCTGCTTCTTTGAAGTGAGGCTAGGAGTTGGACCTCAAGTGAAAACTCTCTGTCGCAGTAAATTTTAATGAACAAAAACATTCCCATTCTTCTCCTATTTCCCTAGACCTCACTTCATCAATCATCTCCATCTTTCCTTCACTCCTGCCTCACTAATAATTTCCTGATCTACATTTATGAATATTCTCAGATATTTCTCATAATAAAATGTATTTCCTCTCTTGTATCTTTCCTTAGCTATTTACCTAGCTGGCTGATTCCTTCTTATGTTTTCTACATGATTCTATTCTGACTTTATTTACATTGTCAATGTGTGCTACATTCACTCTTCATTCACTCCAATACATATAGCCCACTTTTAGTGAAAATTCCTTGAGTCATTTATACTCATGTGTCATAATCTCTTTTCAATATATTCCTCAAAATATTGGCTAAACTCAAGTTTACCAGAAACTCTTTTCTCCCGTCTTAAGCATTATTAAATAATGCTATAATATTAATTAGACTTTAATTGTTATCTTTATGAGGTAGAAATTGATATAGCAATAATTCTTACAAAATTTATTGGGCCTAAATACTCTCATTTCTTAGAATATTTCTATCTTGAAAATTTCCAAAGGGCATGAATGACTATCCAGCAAGCAATTTAGATTGTAATCTGTACATAGTAAAACAACTTCTCCTTGAAAATATTTAATGTGTTTCATATTTTTGCCATTATAAGCTAATTATATATGTAAGTTAAATTTGGATGCTTGGTAAAGACTGATGCCAACTATTTAAAATAATTAGTCTATTAAGAATAATTGTAAAGCAATTCCTGGGGCCTTTTACTGCTGTCGTGAACAGATATTTAAACATAAATAGTTATTTAATTTCAAGCGAGAAAATTCTTAAAATATGCAAATAGAAAGAAATCATCATAGGGTAATATTAGAGTATCAATGACAATGTATTATGCCATTAAAACATAATAATTTTAAAATGTCACATATATTCTTACATTAGATTATTTTATTTTTAGAACTGTTATAATATCCACACTTTACAGATGGACAGATTAAAATTTCAAGCTCAATGTTTTTGTTTCCTGACTAAAATATTGCTGATTTGCATTTCCCTGATTAGTGTGTGAGTATATTTTCATATACATGTTGGCCATTTATGTGTGTTCTTTGAAGAAATATTTACTCAAGTCCATTGCTATTTTTTAATCAGGTTATTATTATTTTTTGGCTATTTTAAGAGTTCTTGTATATTTTGAGCATTGATCTTTTATCAGATAAATGATTTGCAAATATTCTCTTATTCTGTAGATTCTCTTTTTCACTGTTGATTATTTCCTTTGCTACACATAAGCTTTCTGGTTTGCTATAATCCCACTTTCCTGTTTTTACTTTTGTTGCCTATGCTGTTAGTGTCATCCAGGAAATCATTACCTAGATTAATAACATGAAGATTGTTTTCTATGTTTTCTTCTAGGGTTGTGTACATTTAAGTTTTACACTGAAATCTGTTTGAGTAGATTTTTATGTGTGGTATAGAATATGGTCTAATTTAAGTCTTTTCCATGTGACTATCTAGTTTTTCTAGCACCATTTGTTGAAAAGACTGTCTTTTTCCTACTACGTAGTATGGACACCCTTGTTAAAAATCAGTTGACCTTATACGCATGGTTTTATTTCTGGGCTGAATATTCTGGTCTTTTTGTCAATATGTCTGTTTTTAAGCAAGTACTATACTGTTTTGATTACTGTAGCTTTGTAGTATGTTTTTAAAACAGGAATTGTACTATCTCCAGGTACAGTCTTCTTTCTTAAGATTGCTTTAGCTATTTGAGATCTTTTATGGTTCCAAAAAAATTTTGGCATTTTTTTTTTATTTCTGTAAAAATGCTCTTGAAACTTTGATAGAAAATGCAGTGAATCTGTAGATTGCTTTGGGTATTATAGACATTTAAATAATATGAAGTTTTCCAATCCATAAACATAGGCTACCTTTCAATTTATTTGTATCTTCTTTAACTTTTTTCATCAAAATATTGTGGTTTTCAATGTATAAGTGTTCGACCTCCTTGGTTAAGTTTATTTCTAAGTATTTTTATTGTAAGTGGGATTATTTTCTTATTTTTTTCTTTTAGATATTCACTTTTAACATTATACAAATGTAATAGAATTTTTATGTTGCATTTCTATCCTGCAATTTTACTGAATTAATTTATTAGTTCTAACAAAATAACATTTTTTAGGTTTTTCTATGGTATGTTTAGAGTATTCTATATATAAAATTATGTCTACTCAGTGCATTTGGACACATTTTATTTCTTTTTCTTAGATAATTACTTTCTCTAGAACTTCTGGCATTATATTGGATATGATGAGAGTGGACATCCTTATCTTGTTCCTGTCTTAGAGGAAAAGCCTTTAGTCTGTTACCATTAAGTATGGCATTCACTGTGGACTTGCTATGTATTGCCTTTATTATGGTGAGGTATGTTTCTTCTATACATAGTTTTTGAAAAATTTTATCATGAAAGGGTGTTGAATTTTGTCAGATCCTCTTTCTGCATCTATTAAGATGATCATACAATTTTTATTCTTCATTTTGTTAATGTGGTATATTTATTTGCATATTGCTTTGCATATATTCAACCATTCTTGCATCCAAAGAAAAAATCATATTTGGTCATGGTGAATGATCTCCTTATGTGAAGCTGAATTTGTTTTGCTAGGATTTTGCTGAGGATTTTTACATTTATACTCTCGAAAATAGTATCCTATAGTTTTCTTTCTTGCAGTGTATTCCTCTGAGTGTTGTAAAAAGGTAATGCTGGCCTAATAAAATGAGTTTGGAAATGTTACCTCTCTTTCTAATTTTTGAAAGAGTTTTAAAAGGTTTGGTGTTAATATCACCTTACAACTATTAGAATGGCTACTATCAAAAAATATATATATATATAAGTGCTAGCAATGATGTGGAGAAATTACTGCACTGTTAGATGGAATGTAAAACTGTAGAATTTCCTCAAAAAATTAAAAATAGGCTTATTTCATGGTCCAGCAATACTACTTCTGGAGATATATCCAAAAATTTTGAAATCAGAATCTTGAGGAGATATCTACACTTTCATGTTCAATACACCATTATTCATTCACAAAAGCCAAGATACATAAACAATTGAAATGACCATTGATAGACGAATGCTTAAAGAAAATACATATAGTGGAATATTATTAAGTCTTAAAGAAGGAAATGTTACTATAGGCAGCAACATGAATTAACTTAAAAAACATTATGCTAGGAGAAGTAAGGCAGGGACAAAGGCAAATACTATAAGATTTCACTTATGTGCGATATTTAACAATGAAACTCAGAAACGGGGAATAGAATGGTGGTTACCAGGGGTTAGGGGGAGATATAATGTGAAATTGCTGTTCAATGGATACTAAGTTTTAGGCGTCCAAGATTATAAGTTCTAGAGATCTGCTTTACAATGTTGTATCTATAGGTAATGTTATATTGTACAGTTAAAAAATTGAGAGTGGATCTCATGCTTCTATTCTTACTACAAAAGTGGCTGGGCAGTTCCAAAGCCAAGATTCTTAGAATCTAAATTTAAGGCTCTTCTTGAATTAAATGTTACAATTCGTAATATAATAGAAATAAGTATATACCATCCATGCAAAGTGCTGATTGTTGATTTAATCATATACCTCAGATCACATATTATCATATTGTCTTTAAAATGGTATTTTTTTTTTATTCACATGCCTCATTATCCCTACTCTCCTTCATAGGCAGCCACTCAAAATTGTTTAGTATCTATTATTTTTCTGTGTTTTCTTATAAAAATATTTTTCTGAATATATTTTTATTTTATCTAAGTAATAGTGTTTCATATATTTCAAACTTTATTTGCTTTTTTTAATAATTTATATATTCTTAAAACCTATCTTGATTTCTATGGGCAAATATAATGCATTGTTTCCAAATGTAGAATTGTGTATATGCGTCATATTATCCAGACTCTCAGCATTGCACACCGCGGTTACCTGTAATTTTTCACCACCACAAAAATATGCTACATTGAATATCCTCATATACATCCACTGTAAACCTTGTTTGAGACTTGCATTTTAGAGGAACAGGGGTAGGGTCATAGATGGCTAGGGGATTAGATCAATTAAATGGCATATTCAGAGCCAAATGGATGTAAGATTCCTATGAGGAGCATTTGGAGCTTCCTCTGGGGACTAAAGAATATAGAGATATAGGCCTGATGGGATTAGCCCAGACTGTGACTTTTAATATTCTGCATGTACAGAGAATTGCTGCTCAGTAAACTTCAGGCTCTCACTAATATGACAAAAACTTGACTCTTGGAGGGGAGTAAGAGATGAAGAGGGACAAAACTATTCATTTCAACACATCATCCCCTTTGGCAAAGGAGTGAGGAAATCCCTTTTTTCATATTACTTGATGAGATGATAAGACTTCTAGCTCAATAACAAATAAAGTTTTAATTTTTGGTTTTTTATTCTTAAGAAATAAGGCACTATTCAGATGTGTTTCAAAATAATAAATTTCATAAAGTATTCGTGAACATTTTTGCATTGCTAATATATGTTCACAGTGATGGGCCTGAGTCTCAAATATGTTTTTGATAGATTGGGAGTTGGAGTCATTGTTCCTATAAAAAAAACTTACATTAGCCTAAATATTTAAATTAACCAGGTTGTTGTATACTTTATAACTCAATAAATAGTCGTAATTCATGTTCATTTGTAATATGCCCATCGTGCTATTTAATCAACAATAATAAAGAGTCACAGGGCATTGATGGAGGAGAAATTACTTCCTTTTTAAAGTAATTATCTTATTAAAACTACTCAGAGGGTATTTAATTACTATTTGTAATATTTTTAAAATAATGCAGAAAAATACGTATAAAATTCTCAGAATGCCAGGAGACATACTTTCAAAACTGGAAAAATTCATTATGGAAAATAGATGTTGTTGATCTTCTGATATACTTTGGATACTGTTCTGAGGATGACTTTATTATTAAGAAAGTCTAAGCAAATATACTTCTTCAACAAAATAGATGCCTAATATACAATCTGGGAATTTTCAATGGCAATTAGCAAAGCTTAAAATGAGATATGCAAATAAGCAATGGTCCTATAAAATGATTGCTTTATTCTCTCTTCTGAATAACAAAATGTAGACAAATAACTAACTATAAAAACAAGAAACAGAATAATCACTTTTAAGAATAGTTTTCATTTTAAAAATTATGTTTTGCTTACCATTCCTTCATTAAGATCAGAACCTCTAAGAGTACACTTTTCCATATCTAAATTTGTTTTCATTTAACACACTAGAGAGTCAATCAGTTAACCATATTTATAGTGCCCCAGGATCATAGAGGTAAGTGTCCCCAGTATTAAGGAAGTAAATAGCAAAATCTTTACTCATGCCTGAATAAATTTATATTATGGCATAGGCTTGTAGCTGATAAATAGCAAAGTAAATTAATAAATTGTGGAATTCAAATCTCCTTAACATAATAAGTAGTTGATTCTTTGAAGAGTTACTAGAATGATCAGCCATAAATAATGTCACTAAGAAAAACAGTTTGGAGTGAGACCAACGTTGGTTATTTTATTTACCAACATTTTGTTTTTAGGAAATCTAGTCCATTGCACATACTCTTTATTTTAAAGGCAGAAAGTTTCTTGCAGTCTAGCAGTCAACCATAATGGTTAATGATTTTGAGGCATATACCTCTGATTGGGGCATCCAGAGGTCACTCAATAAATTATAACAAATATCAGTTGGTATGTTTAGTCAGGGAAATGTTCATGGAAGAACTGTACTTTACAACAGGAACCAGAAAATGCATTTTCTAGTCAGTTGTTAAGAGAAATTAGACTAATAGAATATACATATATTCTAAGAAATTGGCTTATTCAGTTATGGAGACTGGTAAGTCAAAATCTACAGTGTGGGTCAGTAGGCCCAAGACCCAGGACAGCCAATAGTATAGATAAAGACGAAGGCCATCTTCTGGAGAATTCACTCTCTTACTCAGAGAAGGGCTGGCCTTTGTGTTCTACTAAGGCCTTCAACTGATTGGATGGGGCCCATCTACATTATGGGAGGTCCTCTGCTTTACCAATTAAAATTTTAATCTCATCCAAAAAAAATATCCTCACAGAAACACCAGGATATGTTTGACCAAATATTTGAGTACCTGTGGCCCACGTAAGTTGGTATAAAAATAACCATCATAGAGGGCATCTACCACATTACAAAACTAATAAGCTACATTTGCTTCATTGTAAGTAGCCTGAAAGAACAAAATAAGAATTAAAGAAAGCAAAGACTCAGGGCATTAAACACACAATTTAAAAAAGACTGCTACAACATTATTCAGTTCTGATAATTGTTTTATTCTCCAGCATATATTATAAAAAAACATTTTTGAGTTCATGGGGAGAATATATTAGAAGAAATTTATTATTAAGACAAGTGTTTAGCAAATCTCCAGTATACCCAAAATACAGTTTTAAGCACTTAGCATACGGTACTGAGAAATTCAGAAAATAGTCTTCCTCTCTTATAGTTGAGGATGACAGTAAAGAAATGAATACATGTATATATACTATGTAGTCCATATAGGCCAGTTATAGAAAACCGAATACAAAGATCAAGCAGAACAAAGTAACAAGTTACAATATAGATGTATTACAGAAGAGCAGAATGGCAGTCCCTGACAACATTTTTCATGTATGGGGTAAAGGAAAAAGAAAAGTCAGAGAAGGCCTGAGGTTACAAGGCCAGCAATTACATGTGTAAGGTTGAAAATGATAGCTACAACTCCTGTTGATGCTAGTAAGGTAAAGGTATTATTGTTCACTATTGCAGAAAAGAATATTATAATTTTAAATGAAAAGAAAACCTTGTATCTCACCTGAAAAAAATGTAATGCCTTTTACTTTTGGATAAATTTATACTATTTCTAAAAATTTGAAAGCGATATAACCTGTTCCTTTATTGCATAATTCTCTTATCTGCTTTAATGATTTTCTATCTCAGTGTGACAACTGAACATTTATATAAATGTGCATAGATGAATTAATCAATAGATATATTCTTTAGAACTGAAATGGCAGTAATTTAAGTGTTCCTTGACCTTGGAGTGTGTTGGTTCTTTTTTTTTCTTTACCTATTATACAACTTTGAATCAATAACTGTCCAATCACTGGGGAAAAGTAGTCCATTTCATTCTCTAGCTTTGCTTTATTTATGACAGTTTAGTTGGCCTACAGCATTTTATTCATCTGGGCATTAGCTGCTAAGAATTCTTGCCTCTAGGTCATTACTTTTCTCTGTAAATCAAGGCACTATAAACTGAAAATAAAAAGTAAGAAGTGGAAATAAAAAATTATAAGGTAAGCTATGTATTTCCTTTGATGTCAGGAAATACATTTTTTATTTCATAGATACTGAACAGAGCAGTAGCATAATAAACTCAGTTTTATTTTCAATTTATTGGTAATTGCTAATTGTTCCATCAGTTTGCTTAAGTGTATTTCTGATTAAAACTAGAACATAAAAATTTCTAGTATCTTAGCTGTACTGACATTATTAGTAAAATTATCATTGTTTTTCTAAATCTTTAGAAATATGGAAAATAGCAGAGAACATATAAAATGTCTACTAATATATAATCTTGAATCTTTTGTATCATAATATTCTCTTAATATTTGAAATCTCATTAATTTGAAATAAAAGTGTTGAGAACTTTATAAGGCAGAACCAATTTTGCTATTAGAAAATAAAATATATGAAAATTATTATAAAGTATTTGTTATCACATACACCACTAAAATATTTTATTAGATTTTTAGTATATCAGTGCAATTATAACAAAATAGCTTATTCAAGAAAGGAAGGATTAAGATTACATATTATAAATTGAATAATCCCCCAAAATAATACATTTTTGAATGAGAGGTAGAAATATTAACTAAATACTTCACTAGGAATAATAGTTTTAATTTTTTCATGAAATAATTATTAAGTTAGATAACTGAAGAAAAATGATATATATAATTTATTAGAAATTATATCAAACATGGTGGGATTCTTTTATAAACTGAATAATTCCAGGCTTTGTTATTAAATAACTCTTGTTATAACATTTAAAAATGAGTGTATGCTACAGAAAATGTTAAGAAAAATTTAAATAAGAGAATTTACATAATTAGCAAACTACTTGTAAAGCTTACTTTTAACATTTTTACTAAAATAAACTATACCCAAACACACAAGATACCAAAACATATGACAATAGTAAATAGTATATTTATAATTCAAAAATGGCTCTTTGACAGTTTCGTATGAGATTTTACATGGAGGGCTTAATCTGAGTACATAATCAAATCTATATTATTTTATTACTCCTCAATTTAAAAAAAAGGAAATAAAGGTTCTCTTTCAAACCTAATATAGGTTAAAAACTTGTAAACCTAATATAGGTAAAAATGAAAACTGAATTACTAGGCAACTTCTTTTACAGTTAGAAATCACCTCCTGGTGTGTATACTGCCTATGACCTGGGTAAATTATACAAACTAGTACAATCTATTGTATTCATCTGACCGCAGTGACTATTTTAACTGGCCATGTCTCTTGTGGTAACCTTGAAGCCATGTCTATAGATGTTACAAAGATATTGACCCAAGCAGGGTGGTGTTGGTGTGCCACAAGAACTCTGGCAAGAGAACGTCCCACCGTCCTGCTGGCAAGGGGGTTTTTCTGCCCTCAGTCCTTCTGATTAGACTGATGTTAAGTGTAGCCTTTGTTTTTGAGTTTGAATACTGAGCAGAGTCTTTAAAAAGTACAGTAGATAGCAATAGCAAAATACCCCCCAAACATTCCTCTTAAAGTTTTAGCTGTTCAATATCAGACATTTAGGGGTACATTTTTTTTAAATCTGTGTTTATGCTATCTAACCTGCATTTTTGGCTACAGATTGAACTTCTATTTTGGAAATGATCGCAAAGCCTCATGTCAAAATGTAAGAATCATTCTAGCTCTGAATAGATTTCTCAAGTGGGATGAGGAAAAAAACAAAAGGAAGATATTTCTGTTTGTATATCATAAGTAACATTAATTTATTTATTAAATACTTTTAAAAAGTAGCTTATATCAGTTTCACAGAATGATAGAAAATGTATATACTGAATATATTTTAACTTTTATGGCATATTCATTTTTTTTTTTTTTTTTACATTCTAGACTCAAAAACTAGTGAAATCCAGTATACTGTGCTAGGGGCTAACTAACTTAAAAGACAAGAAGACATCACTATTAAGGAGGTATGAGAGTGGTAATTAATATATTCTAAAATCAGCAAGTAAATAAAAAATTACTTATACTCAATACATAATGAGAGCACACTGGGAGCCAAATACACTTGTAATTCAAACAATTGTAAAATTCAACTGAGGTGTATTTGAATTATGGTCCTTAGCATCCATGCCTTTTTGTGTCCCCTTCCCATGTTTGCTAAGCTTGGTGGTAGCTGCTTTGTCCAGGGGAACATCAACAAAGTGGGATAAGCAGAGACTTGGTAAGTTCTTTTGCACTGGGGCCTGCCCTGTTGGAACTCTGCTGCCACCATGTGATGAAATCTGGTCTAGCAGCCCTCAGAGTGAAATGAGGATGAGTGAGAGGTCGCTGGGAGGCTGTTGCTTCTACATGGCTGCTCTCTCTGTGGAACTGCAGCCCGGCATCTGGTAGTTGGCTGAAGGTATTCTTAAGGCTAACAACAGCTATGACGAGGTAAATGCAGACAGTGGAGAGTGATAGAATCCACCAGGCAATGCTGAGTCCATTCATTGCCATTTAATCTGAGTGTTGAAAGACCACAGTTCCTTCATTTCCACGTCCCAGATCTCTTGCACAGTCCCCCTGTAATAGAGGTAGGTATACAAGTGTAGTGATACCAGGAAATATATTTCCCAGTTTAACCAAAATAGTTAACACATTGTATGCCAGAGTCCTTTACATAGTGCTTACACATCTCTTCTAAATATACCTAACTTTTATATAAGTAAAAGTAGGTTTAATATAGGTAAAAGTATGTAATACTGAAAACATATTAACCCTCTCTACAAAAGTGGACATGCAAAATCCCAAGCGGTTTTTAATCTATCTGAGAGTGATGTGTAATTCACACTATACTTTTGATATCTATACTTAAATACAGAGATATGTAAGATTAATCACAATTAGAACATCTGTCAGATAGTAGGGAAATGGGGAAAAGAGCCAGTATATATTGATATGAAAGAACGGAAGAAAATTACTCATTACTACAATCATCAGGTTCAGTCAGAGGAATATGGTATAGCAATATATCATACAAATTAATATGTCTCATAATTCTCAGTACAGCTGGGAAAGGTGTAGAAATGGCAAATGGAGGAACAAGAAGGGAATCTCCAGCCTCATTCTGAGAAGTCAAGCTGCCCAGTTACCAAATACAGAACAAGAGGTAGAATGAGAGAGTAGTCTGTGGATAACTGTAGGTCTGCAGAAAGCAAGAGCTGGGTGTGAACCCTCAGAGAGAGAGGATGAGTGGCACTCAGTATCTCTGCATGTGTCTGAGACTACATCTTTAGGGGAAGCCACCACGTACTGCACAGATCTCCCTTCAGAACATCTCCCTCTGGTTGTAGGGACTGTTGTTGACTGACACCTCTCATCTGTCAGCTTCTTCTAGGGATTTTCCTAAACTGGGGAGTGCCTCCTTGCCAATAGTCATGCTCTCAGCTAGAAAACCTTTATCTAAAGATCTGTCTGTATGAATATAAGGATACCAGGCTCCTTCACTTCAAATAAGAATAATTCTGGAAAACTTTAGACATCCCCAAGGGGTTTACCAAGTATTTTAAAATGTATCACAGATTACCTGCTCGCTTTGCATAATCTTGCTTCCTTTCCTGTGTGCTAACCTCCATCCTAGACTCTGTTTCCAAGTTAGTACTGGAAGAAGGAATAATTAGGGCTAAAGGAGATATTGAAGCTGGGTCATCTCCCAATTCGATGGTGGTAGAAATCCATTACTGTGAGTGGTGGAGGACTGAGGGCCCTAGCATGCTGTAGCATGGATTCTACTACAACGTTTACATATCATGTATGATGACCAAAAGAAGTACATGCAAAAGTATAGGGGTTATACAACTATAACCAATCACCTGTTGTATAAAAAACATACAAAACACTTTTATTGAAACACAGCTGTGTTTTTTTATGACTGCTTTCCCCCTACAATTGCAGATTGCAATAGGTGCTACAGAAACTGCATTACCCACAAAGACTAAACTGTTTTCCATCTGGCCCTTTACAGAAAAACTTTGCTGAACCCTGCACTAGTGAATGAAATGTAGCAGGCATTTGAGATATATAGGAGAAATGTGAATTATAAGGACACTAAAATTAGATATCTATTTGGGGGGTTAATTGATGCTTGAGATAGCAATAATGTAAAGCTAATTAAAAGCTATGTGCAAAAGCCAGAAAAACTTTTTGGCAGTATATAAAGACATACCAATCTCTGTGGATGGAGCAGTGATGAAGCTCAGAGCAGGAGTAAAATTAATTAGAAAGAATAGTAGAGCATCAAAGAGCATTAAATTCTTAAACAGGCCCGCTATAGTGATATTAGGACCCTGACTGGAAAACAGTGAGATCATCAGCATGTGATGTAGAAGTCTGGGATGATGCAGTTAAAAATCCTGAATTCCCATTTCCTTCCTGAACCCTCTAAGCTTGCAGAGGGGTTTACTTTTCTCTCTGTAGGACTTTGAGATGATGCAGTGTCCATCATTATGAAAGAGAGTACAACCTCATCCTTCTAAAATCTGCTCTCACCTTCCCTCTGACTGTAATGATAGAATCAGATTACATTATCTCATGGAGAAAGCACTTGTCTTGCTAAAGAAGGTAAGGGCTAATTATTACTCCTGAAGGAACTACAGCACTTAGCCAACACGCACCAGGAGGATCCAGGATAGTACATCTGGAATTGTAATCTAAGTGTGGAACATAAGCTGTGTGAAGAGGAAAGTGTATCGATATAGCAGCAGTCTCTCAGGATACAGGATTTAATACTCTGGCAAAGACTCTGTGAGTTAGCATAAAGACACCACAAAGATGTCTTCTGGAAACTCAAAGAAAGCAATGCTGTTAACTGAAATAGAAATTCCAGAGAATCGAGCATGCTGGAGTGGATGAATCATATTAAAAAACTAACATTGGAGAGAAAATATTTGTAAGCCTTATATCTAATAAAGGACTTTTAGCTAGAATATATAAAGAACTCTTAAAAATTAACAGCAAAAAATAAAAAGTCCAGTTAGAACATGGGCAAAGGTTCGCATACAATTAACTAAAAAGAATATGCAGATGGTAAATAAAGCCATGAAAAGATGTTCAATTTCATTAGAGAAGTTCAAACTAAAAGCCACAAAACCTCACCAAAAATCTATCAGAATTACTAAAATTAAAAAAAAAGTAACAATATCAAATGCAGGCCACAATGTAGACAAACCTGATCATTCATTTAATGCTGACAGGGATGTAAAATGATCAGCTCTGGAAGGCACATTGAGAGTGTAACTACCCTGTGACCCAGCAGTTGCATTCAAGAGAAATTCACACAAACACCTGTACACAAATGTTTCTGGCAGCTTTATTTTTAATAGACCAAGATAGTTCAAATGTTAATAACAACTGAATAGTAAAATAAACTACAGCATATTCCTATCATGGAATATTAGTCAGCAACGACAATGAAAAATTTATACATGCAACAATTTGGATGACTCTAAAGAACTATGAGTCAATAAAGCAAATCTCAAAAGGTCATTTATTATATTACTGTAAAACATTCTTGAAATGGAAAATTATGGAAATGGATAACAATTTAGAGGTTGTCTGGACATTGGGAAGGAGGATGATCTGGGAGGGAGGTGGGAATGGTTATAAAAGCACAACAAAAGGGATCCTTGTGGAACTGGGATCTTGACTGCTTCAGTATTAAATATCCTGGTTGTGTTGATATGCTGTAGTTTTGCAAAATATCATTGGACAAAACTAAGTAAAGGGATCTTATTCTTATAATTTTGTGAATCTATACTTATCTCAAAATAAACATTTATTTAAACATTAAAGCAAAATAATACACAGGAAAATCAGATTTTACATAAAATCTGAATTTTTGATCTGTTATAGAATTAAAAGATCTGGAAACACTTCACTTATAATCTTTTCTGACAAATTTGGATAGATATAAAATGCAGCTGCCCTTTTATGCAAAATACATTTCTCCATGTTGCCAGGGTAACAGCTATTCCTAATGTTTCTTACAGTTGCATTTTTTCACTTATTTACACAATCCTTCACCTAAAGACTGTTCAACCTCACATGCCAGATTGAATTTTTGATATTGAAATAGGGAATTAAATGCAAGTTTTCATGTCCTTTGGATTCAATTATTAGGGAAGCTAGCTATCTATCTCAGGACCATTCTATAGCTATCATTTCATCTGACCCATTCTACTAATTACAACTTTCTACATTTCTGAGATGTACATGGCTCTTATTCTTTTCTTGTTTGCTGGATCATTGATTTTAGGCAATGTTCAAGGACATAGCTAAGCAATATATTTTCTGAACCAGTATAATATATCTAATGACTGTTGTACTTTTATGACAATTCAGTTATATGTCATTTAATTGTCACAACCTTTTTTATTTAGACTCAAAATGAAGTCTAAAAAGCAATGCTCCATTGTCTTCTGGCATTTGGTGTTAGGAAGAAATTTTAATTAATTACAATTTAACATAAATTAAAACTATATAATATCATTCCATTGGAATATTTGGAAACTTTTTGCATCTTGATATAAAAACTCACAGATCTAAGCATAAGAGTGGGTCTCTTTTCAATAAATTTCCCTAAAATATAGTGAATTCTTTTAAATTTTCTGATATATATTTTAGTCTTAGAACACTATTCTGTTATACTTTTGAATTTTCTTCTAAATTCTTCTACAGGAAGCCAATTACTATTCATAAGTGGACTTTCTATTTCTGTCATCCTTTTTTTATTTTAATTTATTAATAGAGCTAAATTTATTGAGCATGTACTATAGACCAAGCATTTGGCTAAATTATATATTCACATAACCAAA
The DNA here is from genome assembly GCA_030015415.1 of Cynopterus sphinx. Taxonomy (NCBI): domain Eukaryota; kingdom Metazoa; phylum Chordata; class Mammalia; order Chiroptera; family Pteropodidae; genus Cynopterus; species Cynopterus sphinx. Next base: position 17,187,357 of record CM057389.1, on the reverse strand, counting down.
TTAACTTTCATAAAAACTGATGAGGTCATTATTTCATGGGAGAGTCTAGGGAGATGAAACCTTAGGTAGTTGATACAAGTATTAAGCATAGATCTGGACTTCATTGAAGAACAATATAATGCTAAGAATTCTACTTTCCAAAGAAAAATCTCAAACTCCATTTCTGTAGTATTAATTTTGTTTGGCATAGATTAAATGCATATTTTTATTGTACGTTTTATTTACAGACATTTCCCCCCTGTTTATTTCAACTTACTTTTTTTAAAAGTTATTTAAATTCTTTTATGTCCTGGTGTATTAAAATGTGTGGTGTGTACATGGGGTTTGTTTTAACCAGGTACGGTAAGACCTACAGACATGGAAATGATTTTCATGAAGGAAAAAGTTTATATTCACAGATCTCTAAAAACAGGAAAAATTCTATGCCTTATAATGCTACATAGAGAAGGACGATGGCTGGTCAGGAGTCACAGGGACATAAGGCAAGAGCTTGACCAAGAGACGTTATTGGGGTTTTTGAGGACAAAAATGAGTGACACAGGGTAAGTGTGTTTAGTAAGTTTAGGATTAGATAGCTTGAATAATTTTAGTGAGTTCTGGGTTATAGCAATGGTCCCTAGTCATCCAGTACCTGCCCCTTGAGTGCTTTAGGGTAGAAAGAATATTGGCTTGGTGTGTGAAAATTTAACAAAATAAATGGTTCTGGGTGTGAGCTCCATCCTGGTTGAATTGTATATCAAAGGTGTGTGCTAAGGAGAACCCCCTAATATCTGTAGAAATTCCCTAGTCTTGACATGAGCAACCTCTCCAGTTTCATGGCCTTAAATACTAGAGTATCAAGAGTACAGAACTTGAGAAAACACAGTCCATATGCCCTGTCCCAATAAAGTTTAAGTACTCTTGATATCTGAAGTAAGTCCTTCCAAAAATATTCTTTTCCATTGATTCTTCAGGATAATATTTTCCTTGCAGCAGTTTCATTGTTGTCACTATGTCTTTTTCATATTTACTTGGTTGATTGATTAGTCACACAATGTTTGATATGGAAAAATCACTGTAGGAATTAGGTTGGTCAAGAAGTTACTGTAGTGTTAGCATTCTTCGGTCACCTTGTTTCAGACATAAAGCTAGAGATTGTGAATGGCCATATCTAATTCATGTTTTCTGGTAGATTTCTATCTAAGTTACTAGTAGGTGAGATTTGCTTTTGTTCCCACTCTATGGTTCTCTGCTTATAAGTAAGAAAAAAAAAGTCTAGGTATTCACAGTGTTTATAACATTTCTTGACTAGATGCCTGTATAAAAACTAAAACCTCACAAAGCATAATTCAAAGTTTCTGTTGGCAAGAGGAATCTTTATGTTCTCAAAATAAAATCTATTCGTACTTATTCCCATATATAATTTCCTTATCACACCTCATCAACACCATTGTTGTACAATGAGAGTTAATCTGGCGTAGTGACATAAAAAAAGCATCATAATTAAAGAGGGGATGTCAGAAAGCACACTTTCCTACAGGTTTAGCACAGAAAGTCCTTTTTATTTAAGCAAGTTGACACATAATTGTGCATTGGCATAGATGACTGTGCAATTTAAATGATATTCCCTTTTTTTAAACTGCAACATATGTAGTTACTTATCAAAACTTTAGCAGTTTTGCTGAAGATTATTTTTTTGTTTTTAAAATCTTATCTATTTGTCTAGGTTTTTGTGTTTTCCAATATCTACAATGGGGTAAATATACATTCCAATTTGCACAAAATAGTTCTAATTTACATCTGTTGCTGCAGCATCCCATCTGGTTCAGAATTTGTCTTTGAAATGAAGTGTCTCAGTGTAGACAATATATTACATGGTAACTATATCTATGATCAAAATGCATCTCACAGAAAATGTTTAAACATAATTTTTACATTAGGTAAAAATTTTTAGGCTTATATATTTGTACTGTCATTTATACCCTTAATGCTTTGGTCTCTGTCTTGTCATTCTGGCAAGAAAAATAAATATATAAAAACATTTTTACCAGGCATAGTGTCATGCAAATATAAGTATGAAGTTAATATTCTAGAACTTTTATTCTTAAGGCTTTTAAAGATTAATATCAATCATTTTTGCATTGCTACAAATTGATAATGAATGCAAGTTATAAATTTAAGGCTAAATAATAAATTCACTGAAACTAAGAAGTCACAAATAAGAAAGTATTACTCTTCAGGCATTAGAAGAATGAACCAATGGCTTCCTGAAGAATATACTTTTTAAATTATTCACAGAAAAATATTTTTTTTCCTCTAGAAGCCTCTGGTACTTGCTAAATGAGATTTTAATCCTTTATCTACTACAGAGACAACATAAGTTCCAAACTGTGTATAAACAACATTGCGGAAGTCCACTGGCAGCCTCTCATGTGCCCAGTTCTTAATTTTTCTCCCTGTTGGCTTCACAATGCATCTCCCTATGGTTTCTTAGTTCATAACCTTGGATACCTGTTTATGTTTACCTTACCTACTGGAGATTTTCCAGGTTTTCCTCATGGTCAGATCACATTATGTAATACATAGCAGTTTTCTTCAGTAGCACAAACAGGACATTTATAAATGAGTACTTGATTAGTTATTTAATATGAGTAATTCAACATATACATATATAAGAATGTATATATGTATAAGTTTTCTTTTTAATACTATTTTTCTCATGCAGGATTGCATTTGTGTTTAAAGACAGTCTTGAGTTTACATTAAAAAAATCAGTACTTTAAATAGGAAATATTTCAAACACCCAAAAGTAGACTAATCCTAGGTCCCAAAAATATTCTGCTATATTTTTTTTCTAAGTATAGTTTTATTTTTTATATTAAGTCTTTGATCTAATTTGAGTTAAATTTTGTATGCAATATGAGCTTTAGTTTAAGGTTAATTTTTTTTTTTTGTCTACTGTTATCTAATTGTTCAGTCACCATTTTAATGAAAAGGCCATCATTCCTTCATTGAATGGCTTTTCAAACTTTGTCCAAAAGCTGGGTATATTTCTTTGAGTCTATATCTGGGTTCTATATTCTGTTCCATTAATGTGACTACCCTTCTACCAGTACTTCACTGCCTTGACTACTATAGCCACATGGTTGGCCTTAATGTTGGGTATAGTGATTTTTCCTACTTTGTTCTTCTTTTTCAAGAGGCTTTTTAAAAAGACTTGTATCTTTTTATATAAGTATCTTTTCATAGAATATATCTGTCTGTGTCTACAAAATCTCTTTGGGATTTTGATAGGAGTTATACAAAGCCTATAATTCATTTTGAGGAAAAGTTTTACAATGTTGAATCTTCAGATCCACAGATATGGTATATCTCTGTTTATTTAGGTCTTCTTTGATTTTTTTTATTAGCATTTTATAGTATTCAGCATACAGATCCTGTACATTTGTGTTAGGCTTATAGTATAGTATTTTATCTGAAGTGATTGTAAGCAGTGCAGTATTTTTAAATTTCAGTTTCCAAGTTTTCCTTGTTAATATGCAGGTATTTTTAAACACACTGTTTAATTGCAGACTGAATTTCTTCTGAAATCTACAAGTTTTCAAACTTTGCTTTAGGTAAAATATTATGCTATTTAGTGGCAATAAATAGCCCATAAGGGCAGTAAATAGACTTAGGCAATTTCAGTATCAAAGTCAAAGGACTGGGTTTAGGTAAAATTCTTAACCCAGTAAAGAACTGTTAAGGTAAGTATAACCAAGAACTAAGACAGAAAGAGTGCAGAATTAAACTACTCAGAGCAACATACAAGGATGCTGTATATGGCGAAAAGAATACTCAGAGATCTCACATGCAGTTGAGTTATTAATACTCTGTGTTAATTAGATTTGACTCAAAAATTTGTAGTGAATAAGTCTATATATATATTAAAGGAGCCTTAATACTTGCAATGATAAGAAAATTGGGATAAATGCTGCAAAACTGCTCTTATTTCCTGATAAAGGGAGGAACAAAAATCTTGTTTTCCCAAAGTTTCTTCTCACAAGTGACAAACTCTAAATGACTCAAATATTTGCTTATAAAAAACAGAAAAGATTTTTGTCTTTCTCATTGCTGAATATTGTTTCATTTGTATGTGCATGTGTATGTATCACTTCTTTATTCATTTATCAGTAGATAAACAGGTCATTTTCATATCTTGGCTATTGTGAATAATGCTACAGTCAACATTTCCTTTGGATATACACCTAAATAAGTTTGGGGATCTAATGCACAGTATAGTGCATCACAGTAAATAGTACTGTATTGTGTACTTGACAGTTGCTAAATCTTAGATACACACACACACACACACACACACACAATTAATTATGTGATATGATGGTGTTAGCTAAAACTGTGGTGGCAATCACAGTATCAAATCAACACACTGTATTCTTAAACATACACACTGTCAAATGTCATTTATATCTCAATACAGTTGGAAAAAACAAAAAACAGGAAACCAATCAATGCAACAAAGATATGTGTAGAATGATAGATTGAAAATATAGCCACAGTATTTCATGACTCTCATTACCTTGAAATAGTACTGGCTTTGTGACCAGTGTTGACCAAGAGAAAGTCAAAGAAAAAATTTTAAGCTTTCTAAAGTATGGGTCCTGAGAGAACTTGAAGCTACTACTCATGCTTTCTTGGAATGCTACCCTGAGACTGTCATTTTAAAGAAATGTGGTCTAATCTGTTGGAATTCTGCCACATAGAGAAGAACCATATGACAGCCCCAGGTGACAGTCACATGAATTGCTGGACATATGATTAAGAACATTTGGACTTTCCTGTCAAATGAATGAGCCCTGGCAAAACCATTAGTGGGCACCACCCACCCAACTCATGGAATTATAATAATAAATCATTGTTATAAACCAGTAAGTTTGGGGGTAATAGAGCAATTAACATCTGACCTACTATGTTTCTTATTAGTCGAGAAATTCATAGAGAAGATTAAAACACACTTGAAAATTTTAAAGAATCAAATTGTAGGGTGGAAACTAGAAATGATAATGTTTTAAACATTTTAGCTTTATGATTCTTTAACTTTGTAATACTTCTTTGGCAACCCTGAGATCTTGAAAGTTGAACATGATGTCAAAATGTAGATCAGAGGCCTTTTTTGTTGTTTCCTAATAACTACCATAGCAGTCCTATTCACCAGACCAGCCATTATTAATATTGCAATTCTGTAAGCAACAAAATTGAAGGTAATAAAATATTTGTATTTTAATAGATAGTTATACTAGCAACTGAAATAAAATTATTTTAGCTACAACATTAATATTTATTTGCAGTGTGAAATTTTTAGCACTTATGATAGAGTTTTAATGTATTTTAAACATAGAAACATCCCATACTGATATTGTCTTGCCATTGAACACTTAGCACTTATGTGTTGCTATCATTTTTTATAAATCGCGAGACCCATAACATTAAATTAGTTGAGAGAAAACGAATAAAAGAAATCATTCTTTTTGTTTTACTATGAATATGAACACTGACACATGTGGAGTCAGATTTACTTTTGTTAATTGAGATTTTAAAAATCCGGGGTAACGTAGGCCTATTTTAAACTTTACTAATATGTTAGGCTTAAGAAAAAAAAAAGTTGTGATAATCTTAGGATGAAATCATTGATTTATGCCAAAAAGGTAAAATGCAGCCCTGCACTTAGCTATTCCTTTTCCTTTACTCTTATTTTTCCCAGTGGGTATCAAAATTACTCTTCTGTCTTCATTCAGTTAAATTCTAAAGCAAGTTCTAGTTCCTTTCAGACTCTTAAACTCATTATATTGTCATACCTGTGCCTTAAGTTTTGAATCAGAGCAAGAAGGCATACTGCTGAGTTTGGAAATAACACTTGCTATTTTTACTATCATCTCAGGACTCTCTACTCATGAAAGGTTCTGAGAGGAACTGAGATAGAACAGGAAAAGAAAAAATAACATAACCCTAAAAATTACTGCTATAGAAATGCAGAGCACTGGACTAGCTTTTGAGAGCATTTGGTCATCATACATATCCCGGCTTGTCTTTTCAGCTTGTTACTTCCATTGGGGATGGAAAGTGGAACCCCACAAGCTCTTTTTGCAGTCACACATTGGCTCACAAGTTAAGTCCTCAGAGTGGACCCCTTTATTTTTTTAAGAAGCTAAAAGCAAAATGGGCTACTTCCAAGGCTCTCTTGCAGAAAACTTTGCCTGCAGGTAACCAAAACTATTTAGGTTAATGAAATGTAGAAATGACAGTTGAAGTTTTGGTTGTAAAACAAATAACTCTTAGACAAGAAGAAATGCTAAATTCTGATTTGTTACTCATTTTTGAGCTTGGTAGTAATATTTTGCACCCGCTTAAACACTTCTATTAAGTTCATCAAACTTCAAGATTCAGTCATTGTAATAAAATATTTGGAGTTCAGGAAGGTAAATATTCACAAAACAGATCACAGAGACTTTTTAAATTGACATTCTGTTACAAAACACTACTCCCTTCCCCGCCAGCCCCCAACACTGCTTGTGTGTTATAATCCAAAATGGATAAAATGGCAGTATTTTCAGAGGTTATTTTAATGATGAAGGATCACAAATAATATATTGTGAGGATTGAATGTGAAAACATAACACAGAGTAGGTAATGAAAGGTAAATATAGCAGTGATCTTTTATCGTTATTCTAAATCAATGTTTTGTTCAAGAAAGTCTTGTATCATCAATGGTTTTCAAGTCTTCCTTTTTGATCATGTCATTATTTACTTTTCACCAGTGCCCTAAAGAGTTCCAATAGGGTAAGGATTTTAGAGTAGCTCTTCTAGCAAAGATACTAGCTTTTTTTGTCTTCCTGAAAAGGATGCTTGTTGGATTAGAATGAAATTAAAAAAGTACCTACATCGCCATTTGACTTTTTAAAATAATTCCAAAATATCAAAAGGCGTAATCACAATTAGCAGTAAAATATAAACATATCCTGAATTTTTAGGAAAGATAAAATTAATTGAAAATCACAATATGCATACTATTTTTATTCATTAAAATACTTGATTAAACTTCACTGCATTAATGCACTTCACCATTTTTATCACATAGTGAGGAAGTATTATCACTGTATGATAACCAAGTAGTATTACCTTTTAAAATAAAAAATAAATAAAATAGGGTGAAAGATAAGACAAAATAATACTCAATAAGCTTTCTCATGGAATTTTATAAAAATATAAGTGCTATGACTAAATGGTGCAAATATCACTGGATACCTAATTTTTCCAGACACTATTTTAGCTTCTTTATAGAAGAAGAGCTACTACATTCCAGTGATGGAATAATAAGCTAGTTAGATGGTACTGCAGGATGCTTATCACTTCTCTTGTTGGTTCCTTCCAGTGAAGGAAATCTAACTCCAATTGGTATACTCAGGTTTGTTTTTATGCTGAGAAGGTAGAATTGATAAATTTGGGAAATATATGTGAGCAGGCACACTCACCTCAGGTCTTTCCTACTTAGTTTCTTATGAGTGGGCTGCTTGCAAATGGCACACGTTCTTTTCCTTCCAGGTCTTTGCTACAGAGACTGGGTTTCTTTGGTCCAGTGTTATTGGTGCCTGAAGATTAAACCTGACTTGATCCAGCATCGAGTGCTTTGCTTGGTTGATTCTCATGCTCAGATGCATCTTCCAGCTTGGCTTCATGAGTGCTGTAAGTGTTATTTCATTCTCTATGCTTTTTTTTTGTTGTTGGTTTATTTCACCATGTTTTCAGAATTCAGTTGTTAGATAAGTGGTGTGGTGTTTATTGAAAACTCTCAGAGGGCCAATTTGTCTGATATTTATTTCAAGCATAGGAGTGCAGAGTCATTTGGAGAATATAATGGGGGTGGGGGCAATATAAACAGGACCTATGTCAATGGGCCAGTACATTAGGTAAATTTTGACAAGACTATATGACTTACCCCTTAGTTTTACCTTGAAAACCAGGCATAATTCTGACATTGGGCTCTTTAATCATCAGAAACTCCTTAGTGTAACATCACCAGAAATTACACAAGTACAGTGGCACTATTCGAGTAACATTTAGAACTGGGAGCCCGGGCTCTGGGTTGACATGTATCTCCGTTATGAATCTGGCAGTTTGAAACTGTATGAGTCTTTTAAGAGTAAATGTGTCTGAGGTCAAATGTATGTTCAGTATTTCTCCTTTTGCCTCTCTGAATAGAACATTAACAGTCACAAACAGGATTTGGAAATCCATAGTTTGTGGCCGTAATTTTATACTGCCATGTAAAAGTCCTAGGAAGCTGCCACTGCAGTACCAAGGATGTGTTGTTTAAAATGTCAATGGCCTGAAGCGCTGCCCCCACACTTACAGAAGAGTTGGAAGGAACGTTTAGTCCAGGAAGTGCTGGCTATGTGAATCTGAGGCTGGAGGAGAACATCTCCTCAAAAATCCTGTTTGGCATTAAAATCTAGGGAACATATGAAAACAAGGATAGAAAAATGTGATTTAGCAGAGGCACCAAAGCAGAAAATAGAAAATATAATTTAGCAGAAGCACCAAAGGAATTGGTAATGTTCTTTTTTGTACCTGGGTGATAAATAAAATCAGGTTAAACTCATGGTTATTCCTTAAATTGCATATTAAGGTAAAATGCACAAATACTGAGTGTAGGATTCCTTGAGTTTGACAAATGTATATAAGTGTAATCAACATAACAATCAAGATAGCATTCCCCTACCCCAGATAGTTTTTTCACTTGCCATTTCAGACCCTTCCTACCCCTCTACAGAAACTACTGTTATGATTGCTATAACTCTAAAATTTTTTTGTCTATTCTTGAATTTCATTTAGAATTTGTTTTAATCTTTTTTTATTAATATATACATTTTTAAGATTGTTTCATATTGTTACATGCTTAAGCATTTTAATCTTTTTCTATTTTAAATGAGCTTTATTGAAGCAAATTTACATACAGTAAAATTTACCAATTTTAAGTGTACTATTAGATAAATTTAGGTCATATTTACAGTTATATAAGTACCACATACATACTAAAAATGTTTTTCTGTCAAGCTTAGTGAAATAAAACTTAATACATGATGGTGCCAAAATGACCCATGAAAACTGATACCATCAGTGATTTCCTAAACTGCAAATGAAGAAAATTGTTCTTATCACTGATGGATATCAACTAGTAATTTGACTAAATTTAAATTTTATAATAAAAATTTTCAAACAAAAACAACAAAATTATGCAAATTGTTTCATGTTTTGTTCCATCTTTTAAGCACTAAGGTAAGAGCTCTAAAACAATGTTGGGCAGTGAAGAAATAAAATAATTACAGTGAGATGAATGATAATATTTGGGGTTAAGAGATATCAACAATTATTTGGAGAAAAACTTTCATTTGAAGAGGTACAGGACTGAAGAATTTGAAAATAACAGCAATAAAAAAATAGGGTAGACTACCAAAGGGTAACTGTAACAGAATCAAATAGAAAGCCCAAATTGAGAGTAATTTTGTGTGTCTGTGTTTGTTTTATGGTGTTTGTGCATAGAACATTTAGACTGTATTTAAGAAACCAGTATGAATAGTTAACATATGATAGAGGGTTCATTATAATAACTAAGATTTTTAAAAATTAGTTCAAATTGCTATGTGCAATGTGCAGTTTTTCTGCTTTCATTACAAAAGTATAGAGAATTTATTGAGAAATAATCTTCTATGAATCCAAACCAAGGAAACTAACATATAGACTCTGCAAACTTTGCATAAATTATTTTTTAGTTTTTGTAGGACACAAGTACCTAGACTATGAACTCATAATGATTAATGGCAAGTCGTGATTAGATAAACACCATTAATATCTATTTATTTTAATCACAGCCCACATGTACATTTACTGATTAGATCATGGTGGAAGAGAAAAAGGCTGAGACTAACACAGATGAATAGAAACAGGTACTACATTGCTGAGGAATATAGAAATAGAATTTTCATTGTATTTATTGTGGTTTTTTTAAGATGGTAGAAGAGTCTTATAAATAGTCTAAAGGTTATAAAATATTTTTGAAAAATTGCTAGAACTCATTAGTTAAATCAGTGTATCAGCAGATACTGAAGACAAAGAGAAAAGTGAAGAAAAAAACACTAAAAGCCCAGCCAGCCAAACTTCTGTAAGGCAGGTACTTTCCCCAAATTACATGAGTAAGCGTTCTCTGCTTAGACTAAAATCACTTTAGCAATTCTGTTACCTACCCATAGAAAACAGTCACAAGGAAACTTTCTTAGCTGTTAAATCATCACATGCTTCAAGTTAATAAACCTTTAATTTGTGATTGGATTTTTAATAAACACAAAGATAAAGACACATAAATGAAAGGAGAAAATAAAGGAAAGGGAAAAAAAAAAGAAAGGACAGTAGGAAAAAGAGAAAGCAAACTTCTTAAGGTATTTTGCCTAAAGGTCCTTGACATCAGTGAGCTCCACATTTTAACTTACTGTTTCCAGGCCCAATTGCACTATTTTTATAACTTTATTTCTGGACTTATCTAGTGCAAAGCAGAGGTGGCAGAGGATTCAGTTAGTAGACTGTTACTCTCCAGGGCATATCTGCCAGTATTTTTTTTCTCAATACATCTTATTTTAAACTATAGTAGCAGTAAGAATCGAAGCCCTATTTGGCAAAATAAAAATTCTTTCGATATGTTTCTCTGCCACAGTGTTCACTCCAACACCAGAATATAATCACTTGGGCCTCAGTAACTACTCAGTGCAAAAAGCAAGCCCAACTTCTTTCTCCCTGGTTTTCAGGTAAAAAGAATTAAAGTACAGGTAAAACTAAAACTAAAATGGTTTTAGTATAAATCAATTCTGATCTCCCAGAGCTCTACTATAGCCATAGATCAATAAGAAGGGAGAGCAGGAAAAAATATTTGTGTGTATATTTCAACCCATGTCTTATTAGTTTCCTTTATTGGGGAAATAGAATTAAAAATGAAAGCTCTTAACCCAGATCCTTTCCACAAATGTAGTAATAAAAGAAAACACTGTTATTATTGAATAAACATTAAACCAGAATGTGATGTGCAAAACAAGCCAATCTCTTAAGAGACTGCAACAATAGAGAGAAATCTTACCCTTCTCTACAGCCTGGCAGATATAATTCATTATATCCTTGTTCTCGAGTTAAATAAATACTAATTTTTAAGTAAGAGGATTTAACAGTACTGTTGCTTCAACCTAGATCCACCTAATAATTGTAATGATCAACTATATTCACACATGCTTCAACCTAGATCCACCTAATAATTGTAATGATCAACTATATTAGGCAATTGGCTTATTCCAGAGAAAAAACAAACCTTGTTTTTTGTTTTTTTTTTAATGTCAGGATGTATGTAGTTTTGCAAGTTGGAGCAAGTTAAGCTCCTATGGCTCCCACAGAAACTGAGATAGAAGTGCTATCTTCCTCAATGTTTACATTTGAAAGAGATGGCTCCTAGGCCCTTGAGAAAGACTTTTCTAGGCCTCGAAGCTGACAAAAGTCCTATCTAGATTTCAGAAGAAGTTATATATATTTCAAAAGAAGAAAGGACTTATGCTTATAAATATTCTAAAGTAACAGTTATATGAAAAGGGAGAGAGATGTCTGCTCATCCTTTCCCACCACCCTCCCTCTCTGGTAACCTCCATTCTGTTGTCTATATCTACAAGTTTGTCTTTGCCTGTTTATATGTTTTTTTGCTTGTGCATTAGCTTTTTTATATTCTGCATATCAGTGAAATCATATGGTTCTTGTCCTTTCCCATTTGACATTTTACTTGGCATAATACTCTCAAGGTTCATCCATATTATTGCAAAAGGCAATGTTTCATTGTTTATGGCTGAGTAATATTCCACATATATATACCATACCTTTTTTATTCAGTCATCTGTTGAAGCACACTTAGGTTGTTTAGGTTACAATGTCTTGGCTATTGTGAATAATGCTGCAGTTTACACAGAGGTACATATATCTTTATAAATAATTGTTTACAAAAATTTCAGGCAGATACCCAGAAGAGGGATTCCTGGGTCATATGGTAGCTCGTTTCTTAATTTTTTGAGGAAACTCCATACTGTTTTTCATAGTGGCTGCATGAATTTACAATCCCATTAGTAGCTCTTTCCCCCACATCTTTTCAAACATTTGTTATTTCTTTCTCACTGATAATAGCCATGCTAGTAGGTATGAGGTGGTATCTCATTTTGGTTTCAATTTGCATTGTCATAATAGTTGTGATGTTGAGCATCTTTTCATCTATCTGTTGGTTATCTGTATGTCTTCCTTGGAAAAGTGTCTATTTGTGTCCTCTGCCTATTTTTTTTAATTGAATTGTGTATTTCTTTGTTGTTGAATTTAATGAGTTCTTTATATATTTTGTATATTAGCCTCTCATCAGAGGAGTCATTGCAAGTATCCTCTCTCATTCAGTTGATGTTTTCTTTTGCTATGCAGAAGTTTTTAAGTTCAATGTAGTCCTGTTCACTTATTTTTCCTTTTACTGTTCTTTTCTTTGGGGTCAAATTTATAAAAACCTCACTAATATTAATATCTGTAGTTTAAATTTTTTATTCTTCTACATTTCAGTTATTTATTAATTCATCATGTATTCACTAAAGAGTGCTAATATATACTGCTTAAAACTACCAACTCTCTCATCAATTTCATTATTGCAAATTATTTATTTTTTACGAGATATCACAAAAAATTATTTTAAAAAATCCACTGTAACACAGTAGAGGATAAATATCTCAGGCCAAAGCAATCTAAAGTAATTAAATAAAATTAAGCAATGCCTGGAACATTTTTGCTGTCAAAACTGAAGGATGAGGGGCTACTGGTATCCAGTGGGTAGTGGTCAGAGATGCTGCTAGGTATCCTACAATGCACAGGGCAGCCCCCTCTCCCTCCAAAATAAAGAATTATGTGGTTCAAAAGTCAATCGTGCTGAGGGTAAGAAAAGCTGATGCATTTTAGTTAATATTGTAACAGTAATTAGCACAATTCAACTTTTCTTATACACTGAGATGTTTAATATGGTACTAAGCTATGGATCTTAACCTAAAGCTAAAGTTGATATTGATTTGCACTGAAGAAAAATTATAAAGTATGAATAGATCATTATTCTAACATGTAAGAAGGTTAAAAATTTTCTTCTATTATTAAATAAGCTGGCATAAAATATCTGAGGCTGACAAGATGATTAAGCAACACATGTAGTAGAGAGGTAAAAGCTATTTCTAATGTGTTCATTCTTGACAGTTTATTGTGAAATGATTTACTATCACAAAAAGAAAAACATACCAACAAAATATAGGGCTTATCTCCATACCTTGTAGACTAAATTTGACTTGGACAGTATTTCACATGTCTAACCAAACAATATATGCAAATTAAATCACAGTAATACCTCACAGTTGAAAATAATAGAAAATAGTAAAACTTTGGTTATGTAAAATTATATATTTAAAGATATAAAATTTAAAACAAATAATGTTTAAAAGACTCAAAATAAAACCTCTTTTAAAGCACTATCTGAAGAAAAAATGCCTGGGAGAGAGTTCAGTTGCATACTACACAGTGAAGATTTATGTTTTATGAAAACAGGTGTATCTTATCAATACATATATTTATCAAAATCTGTTTTTAAAGATTAATTAGGTATTAGTTTTATTGCCCCAAATTTGTCTAAAATATAAAATTCATTACCAGTAACAGAATAGGATTCATACACTCTGTTAATATATAATTTAAAAACACTATGTCCATGGTCTGAGTGATAAAGATATGGAATTCTGATCATAATAATTACTTTATAGTCATCTGTAGAGAATATTTAAAATCCTCACCTACTTATATAACGTTCTTCACTTGTGCTTAAAATTTATAATCATATTCAAGTGGGTAAGGCTATTCATAAAATTGCTTTATGTCAAGGACCAGAAATTCCCTTTGCTGTGATCACATTGTTTCAAAATCCATTACTTCTCCAACACCATCTCTGACACAATTTTACTACGATTGTATTGTATTAAAAGCTGTATGTATTATTCACCAAATAATGGATTTTGGATTTTTTAAAACTTTCTTGGCAGCAGACAGAAGAAGCACCTTCACTTTGATTATACATGAACAAAGTCTAAATGGTCTGCTTTCCTTTCAGAAAAGTTTTCCTTTGTATTTGCCATTTTCAGGATTCACTGGTATTTGCAAAACCCTTGTAAAGTCCTATTCTGAGTAAATAAATAGAAATTCTCACTATAAAGGAGACTTCGAAATCATAATGGATGAAACAAAAACAAAAACCCTTTGAGATATCGTTTAAGTTTTGTGCTTACTATATTCAGAATAAAGAAATCTGAAACAAAAAAAAAGGAAAATTAAAGAAGAAGAAAAAGAAAATGTCTAAAAGCTTCACTGGCAATAGGTTAGGGAAAATATTTTTTAGTATCTCAAAACTAAAAGACACACTAAAGGAAATTTAAACCAAAACTGTCATGTCTTTTAATTAAACACAAATCTAAAACCAAAAATGAAATACTTGTAAATTTGTCAAAATAAGAGCAAACTTTGAAAATACAGTTGACTCGAGAACAATATGGGTTTGAACTAATACATGGATTTTTTTTTCAATAAACACTGCAAATATTTCCTAAAGATTTTCTTAACAATTTTTTCTCTATCATACTTTATTGTAAGAATACTGTATATAATACACATAAAAATATGTGTTAATTGACTATTTTATCAATATGGCTTCCAGTCTAAAGTTAAGTTTTGGGAGAGTCAAATTTATGCACCGATTTTTGACTGAGGTTCAGTGTGCCTAACCCCTAGTTGTTCAAGAGTCAGTTGTAATTTAAAATCTCATGAAAATTAACAAGACATATGGGTGCATTTTTCTCTTCTTTCTTCCTTTTCTTCCTTCTTTCATTTTCTTATTTCTTTCACTAAATGAAAAGTCTTACATGTGAATGGTTTTTGCTTAATGATATTAATAACATGTAACTCTATAAGTTTTCCATTACTGGATAACAATGTACTATAACTTTACTGGCTTAAAAGAACATGTTTTTTTTCTCAGGATTTCTATGGTTCAGCAGTCTGGGCATGACCTAATTGGGTTCTCTGCTCAAAATGTCTCACAAGAATGTAGTCAAAGTGTCAGAGCTGTGGTATCACCTGGAGACTCAACTGAAGAAGATTCTGATTCCAAGCTCACTCATGTGGTTACTAGAAGGAATCTTTATTTATGGATGTAGTACCAAGACTTCAGTTCCTTCCTGGTTTTTGTCCAAAGGCTATTCTTAGCTCCTTGCTGTATGGCCTCCTCATGGCCAGTTCACAACATAGCAACTTGTTTCATCAAAGTCAGCAAGGAAGATAGTCTGATAGAAAAGACAGAAGTTACAATATTATGTAATATGATCATGAAATGACATTACATCACTGCTGTGTTCTTTTCAACATAAGGCACAGGTTCTACCTACATTAAAAAGGAGGGGATTATAGAAGGACATGGATACCAGGAGAAGGTAAGGTGGTAACACCACCTTAAGGCCTGTTCTATATCACTGCTAAAATATATTGAAAACTTAAATTTTCAGAAATTTCTGGTTGTCCCCAATTCTTCCTTCTCTGTATAGTGCTAAAATGGATGAATCTTGTCTGGGTTTATAATCCCAGGAATAAGTGTAACAGATTTGTGCCTTTGATGCAGCTGATCATAGTTGGGTGGCCATGGAATAACAGAGCGAGTTCATGTATAACTTCTTTCTTCCCTCATTCTAGAACTGGGATGTATTAGTGAATTGTCTTTGATTACATGCCAATACTGTCTAGGCGCTTTATGCATACTAACACATTTAATTATCATACACTTCTAAAAAGTAGGGAACCTAGCTATTCTAATATTACAGATAAAGAAAGTGGCAAAAATGTGAAATATTTTGTCCAAGGCATGCGATAAGTTCTGATGCCACAGGCTGAACACAAGAAGTATAAATCTAAATCTGATAGTTTTATCATTATTAGTTTTCTTTTTCACAACCTCACAACTGGCATTAGTCATTTAGTTAAAAATGGTTAAATCCAGACCAAATTATTACAACAGATAAGAAAACTTATATGCATATCATGGAAAGGTATCAAAATTCATTTGATTTCATTAGTGGTGATTCCTATTTTGGTAGCACTGGAAAAATATGCTCAGAGGAATAAGCTACAAATGATTATACTCTTATTAATAAAGTTTAAGTAATTCTTTATATATTATGGAGTTTTCTGAACAGTTCTTTGTAAGAAGAATTTCTGTTTAAGAAAGACCTATCATTCTAAGGTTTATGTAAAATCAGACCTAGAGGTTTTTGCTGAATGTCTATAGTATTTGATGTTATTAATTTAAATAGATTTGTTTGAATAAATTAAATGAATAAATAAATTCAATTGCCTAAAATAAAATACCTAAACCTAGTTAATTACCTAGATGTATTTTTTTAGGTTCTCTAGCAGATTTAAATGAATTTTCTTGCTCTCTAAATTAATCTCTATTATTTTTTAAATTTTCAGCCAGGAGCATAAACACGTTTACACATAAACACACACCAAAAACAGGTTAAGTAGTGAAAAAGGCAATTTGAAGAATTACTCATAGTGTTATCATGAACAAAATATTCCAGAGTCAAGATTCAAACCTCGTCCAAGTGGTCCAGAGCCAGAATTTCGTGCAGGACCCCTCACCAACCCACCCCCACCCCCATCGTCTCCATCCACTGCTCATCTTTTATGGGAACTAAAACAAGCAGAGTTTCTCCCCCTTGTTCAGCTTCAACTGCATCATGCCCATCTGGACACTCACAGTCTTTTTCGCTTTGGCATATTCAGGATGACCACGAAAGCATTGCAAGTACTGATTTTTATTTTGTGAGTAGGCAAAGTAGCCAATATGAATGTATGACTAATAACGGAAGATGTATACCAATTTAGGGTAATTGTAAAATTCTTTTGCCTTGTCAAAGCCGCACCATTCTTTCATTTGTACCAGTGACTCCCTGTGGTAATGACTCAAAGAAAAGTCTGCAATGCCCTAGAAATTTCCATTCTTGTGAATGCAGAAGGAAAATGATGAGAGCTTTACTCCAAATTAAAAAACACACATTTAAATTATTCATTAAATAAATTTGTAAAGAGGACTAATTTGAGTGTTAATAACAGCAAACAAAAATTATATATACGTACTACATAATTTTCTAACTATTGGGAAAGAACAAAACCAAGTTCTATTTATTATGATAGAGGCCGTTTGATATATTTTAAAATTAATCAAGCTGCCAGTATTATTTAAAATGACTTCTATTTTCTGGCTTATTACAATTTTAATCTATATTTCTCCCCATTATCATGCTTCATGCTTACTTAATTAAATTGTTTTGTGTATTCATCTAAATGATGTTCTTTGCTTCACTATTTCATGCACTGTTTACAAACTTGATAAAGTAAAACAATTCACGATTATATTAGGTTTTTTTTATTTAACACACTGGCTCTGAACTTAAATATTTCTGTATGAAACTTATTTTTATCATCGGTATTTCTCCCAAACAATAGCAATATAGCCTCTTTTTTATTATATATTTAGATATTATGTTCTCATTAAAATATAATTTACTATTAAATGAATATTTAGATGCTGTTTTGTTCTCCACATATTCTATAAAAATGATTCCATCCCCAACCACTGTCACATACCCCTACCCCACAACAACCATGACCACAATCACAGAATGTCTCATAGTTTATCTCAAAACTGTAGAAATCTAAGATATTACTTATTTCTACACATCTGTATGGCTAGAATATTGGGGTAACATATTTTTACTCTGTTTTCTTACCAACTCTTAGCAAACCACTGCTTACTCTGATGCTGGTTTAACCTATACATTTGAAAGAATAATGTCTATGGTAGATGTATTACATAATTATGATGAGTATCAGATAAAAAAATAGTTTGTTATTGTAAATTATAAGACAAATATAAATAATGACTATTTCATTTGATATTATATGAAGTGAACAAAAGTATAGCATATAATCATTAAACCTGTTGCATGCCACAGCTACTCTGTCAACATTCCCACCTTCCAAAGAGGATTTCTTATATTACCCCTTTATCAAAATGTATACAGCAATTACAGGCTATTATGGCTCTGTGTGAAGTCTGCATGTCAGAGGTTTTATGTCAACAGAAGGTAGTAGTTGTGATTGTAGAATCAATGGTCCCTCAAAGATGCCCATAGCCTAATCCTGGTAGCCTATGAATACCTTACATTTCATGGCAAATGGGGCTTTAAAGATTTAATTAAGATTAAGAAAATTGAGTTGAGATTATGCTGGTTTGTCCCAATGAGCCCAATCTAATCACATAAATCCTAAATACTGGAAGAAGGCAAAACAGTGAATCTGAAAGATAATAAAGAAGAGATATAGAATGTTTAAGGTACTTGATTCATACTTGCTGGCTTTGAGGATGAAGGAGGCCATGAGCTAAGGAATAGGATTGTCATTACAAAGTGAGACATACCCTTAGAAGACTGCCAGAAAGAAAGCAGGGACCGTTTCTACTGCTGGAAGTAACAATTCCCCCAGCAACCTGAGTGAGCAAGGACACCATTCCTCCCCTACAGACTCTAGAAAGGAATGCGGCCTTGCCAGCACTTTAATTTTAGCCTTGGTGAGAGCAATGTTGGACTTCTGACCTACAGGACTGTTAAGATAATAAATATGTGTTCTTTAAGGCACTAATTTTGTGGTAATTTGGTATGGCAACAATTAGAAAATAATACAGTCATTGATATGACAACAGGGAAACTTCGTCAAAAGCTAACAGAGAATGATAAACTTCAGCTTTAGAAAAACATTTCTACACTGATCTCTTCCGCTTTTCCAATGACATGGTAGTATTTACAGGTGTGCCACATAATTCAGGAACTCACTTCAAGCATATACTCTGCCGAGAAATTCCCAAAGAATGATTTCCAAAGTTTTCTGGGCTTCCAGTGTATGTTATATGTACTACTCTTAGAGCACTCGTGATGTTGCACTTTAAATTTATGTTTATGTCTGCTGTTTCATCAAAAGTTAATTTTGTTAGATTATTGTTTTTTTTCTTATTGATGTTTGTTTTTCATCTATACTTAGTATAGTGCCTATCCCAAGGTGAATTCTCAAAATATGTTTAACTAAGTAAATGAGGGTAAACTTTGTCTTCCCAAATTATTAGACAAAAGCAAAAATGATTGCATATATATATGTATACATACATATATATGTTTACGATTTTATAGTTGATAAAGCTTACTTGTATTTTTTTAAGTTATTGTTTTTTAAGTTTAGGATTTGTCTTCCATTTTGTATAAAAGCCACAGTCTTATCTATATGGAAATGTTAGTTACTACTGTACAGTTAGTTATATCTTTGAATTTTTCCATTTGACCATATTTTTGATGAGATATATTGATGAGTACTTTGGAAGTAGCTGTTCTTTAGTATGGCAATTCTTTCTTTGGAATCCTTAGGTAAAAAAACTGTGAACCAAACAGCCACTCAAAGACATAGTGCAAAGTCTGACATTTAAGCATTAAAGAAGATGAAAGATTATTGATAGTAAACCAACCTTTAATAACTGCTTTTAATGACCTAAAGAAAATATTTTTATCTTCCAGGCACATTTACATAGAAGGGGGAACAGTTTACACTGAAAAGATAGCTATTGATTTTTCAAATGCGTCTGTAATGTAATAGCTTGGATACAATTAGTTGAACACTAAATTCTATCTCATTTATTTCTTTTACAGTTAACATAGAAACAGAGTTTGATAGTTTTATTTACATGGGGATCCAAACTTCATTTATTTGATAACCAACATTTACATTGAAGAGCATTCAATAGCAGTGAAGATGCAAAGTGACCCTCATTTGGTCGTGGTTTGTGGGGCTCATCTTGAAAGAGGATTTAAAACAATCAAGTGCTATTTCCACCAATGTTCCCATCAGTGTGTTCTGGATTGTTTATCAATCAAATAAAAACACTGTAAATAATGTTCAGGATTTGAATATCTTCAGATTTAGATTTTGTAAATGGAGTGCAATTCATCTGGGCTCTAGTTTTGTCTTTCACACTTGTAGGCTTGGGGAAGCTCTTTGTCTATGTATGTCTCATTATGTCTAGCTGTGCATATATCCCTAGGGTGTCACCTTCTTCAAATAAGGTCAATACAATTAAATTAAAAAATAACCAGAATTCAAAATTCTATATGCAAGAAACAGAGTTGCTCTGGTGTTTGCTGCTGCAGAATAAAGAATCCTCTCTGTGCCCAGGGGTTCATTCACTCTTGCTCAACTATCAATAGATTTATCTGTGAGACACTGAGGAAAAAAATGAGAAATTTGTAAAGTTCGTCTTACATTCTTAGTTTCCCACTTGTAAGAATAGGTATTAAGCCTTTCCTCTATTTTTATTGCTTAATACTCTTCTGCTGTTTTCTTTCTTCCTTTAAACAAAATGAATGTCTCACATGTTCTTTCACTGATTATTCATAATATATTATTATTTGTATTCACCCAAGAAAACACAAGCACACACTATTTAGCTCTATTGTAATAATGAAAGCACTTTGTTTCAACTGAAAAATAAACTTCAGGTATTAACAAGCAAGTGAAAAGTGATTTGTGGGAAATCAAGAGTTCTCAAAATTCAATAGGTCTGTACATAATTGACTCTTTAATAATATTGTCCTAATGAGAATAGTAATAATAGGGAAATGGCTAATACACCTCAGGGTCCTTTTCCCTCGGAAATGTTAATTTCTTCCATGAAACTGACTTAGTGGCTGGTTATGTATCTTATTGAGGACGATGGGTTGTGTATTTTGTGATAATAGTATAAAATAATAGTTTTTGAAATAATATATTGTAGGCTGAATAATGGTTGCCCAAAGATGTCCATATACTAATTTCTGGAATCTGTGAGTGTATTATCTTATATAGTCAAACAGACTCTGAAATGAGATCAAGTTAAGTATTATGAGATGGGGATATCACCCTGCATTACCAGGGTGGACCTTGATATAGTCACCAAGGTCTTTAATAAGAGAGAGGCAGGAGTTCAGAGTAAGAGTGAGGAGAACATTATGTGAGGATGAAAGAAGAGATGAGAGTGATATGGCCACAAGCCAAAGAATGACAGCAACTTCCAGAATCTAGAGGTGGCAAAGAATGACCCCCTGGAACCCTCATAAGTAATTAGTCCTGCCTACACCTTGATTTTAACCTTTTAAGACTGAATCACAGTCTAGGTATTGGTATAAAAATAGTTATGATACAATGCAGGGATCTTTTAAAATCATTTAAATTGGTAAGGGTCATATTACTTTTTCAAAATTGTACTTCTATGACAAGCCAATGAGCAAGCAACAAGATCTATAGATAATCAAAGAAACACTGAACTAATTCCTCGGTTTCAGCAATCAGTGTGCATTGCCTGTCAAGAATACACCTAGATTTTCAAATCAATTGAGTCAACTGCTCTGGTTATCCTATCACAAACTATCTGTGCCCTTTAATGAACTATGTTAGCTCCAAACATTAATAACTGTTTACCAATGTAAAACATAGTTACTTAATGAGTAAATTACTACTTATTTAGTCTCAACTTTGATGAAAACTATTTAGTTGTTGCTTTTTATCCTAGATAGAGCAGCCCAGTATGGTGGGTAGATTCCAAAGAATGCCATCAAATAAATTATGCTTGTTTATACCACACTAAGTTATGTCCTATAGCGATCCTCATCTGGTTATATTATTACATTTTAGTTAACAAATTTGCTATAGAAATAATTCTGTGACATTTCCAAGCCTAAAGCGTTAAGATACTATGTTTGTTTCTATTTTTATTCCCGTAGAAGCCCTGAGCCACCATGTATGATGTCTGGCTACCCTGGGGACACTGTAATGTGAGAAAGCCCAAATAACCCATGTGAAAATACAATGTAGGAAGAGAGGTTTACATGACCAGCCAGCCCTCAACTGTCCCAGCCTTCTCAACTGAGTCACCTTACATGTGAGTGAAAAACAAACTTAGAACATTGTCAAACAATTTTGCCATGATGAGCCTTTCTATTACCTATCTCTGCATGATAAACTATTCCACATCTTAGTGGTTCAGTATGACACAATATTCTTTTACAATTTTATGGGCTAATTTGGCTTTGTTGAGCAATTCCTGCTAGTCATGTAATATGCTGTCACTGTCAAATGGTAGCTAGTACAAATGTCATCTGAAAGCCCAGTGGGCCGGACATCCATAATGGAGGGCTGATGTACTCTAAAATTACGTCAAATTAAATCACTTAGTATTCTTGTTTATTTCATATATTTGTGTGTATGTGTGTCCACATGTACTTTTGTTTCTCTAAACTAGCTTGCCAGTTTTTCTTTTATTTCCAACTTTATCAGTTTTCCTGTGAAGGAGAAACCACCTGATTATACTCCCTTAATTATATAATTGATATTTAACATAAAATATTAAAGTAGATAACACATTCAATCTCACATGCCACCACTGTAAATATTATTGCAACTTGTCTAAGTTCTGCCTTAGAATTTCATAATCTTTACAATTTGAAGTAAAGGATGTTGGCTTAGACATTATTCCTTGTGTCTTTGAAGAGTTGTAATTACCCTAATTATCTGCTTCAGTGCAGTGTTAAAATGTTTTTAACACTCTACTTTATCTCCGGAGGAATGTACTTGGTTTCTAAGAAGTTTTCTATCTGTGGTTTTATTTGAACACTCACTGTAGGTTAAAAATCCACTTGTGTGTTTAGAGTTATCAACATCTGCATGAACTTCCTATGCCATGAGCAGCTATTCTACAGATCACTGCAGCAGGTACGCAAGAACCATAGTGCAGAGAATGACCCAGGGTTGTACCATCTCCCCTCTCTTCTCTACCCAGAGAACATAGAGACTACTCATTATTTTTTCAGGTCTTTTCTTTTTCCTCTGTAAATGGACTTTTAATAATCTTTATCAATCCCAGAACTGTCTTTGCAACACAATTTAATCCCCTCCACTTTTCTATTAATGTACATATTTTTACAAAGAATTACGCAAGTATTGGAATTTAAGAAATGTGTGAAAATTATCAGAGGAGGTTGAATGTCACAGCAATATTCAATAATTGAAATAATTTGAAACAATGTAGAGGAAATCTAAGTTTAACTTAAAGTACATAGACAACATCAACCAGAAGTATCAGTTTATGTCATTTATAGTGCTGTAAACTTTCGATTCTGATTGTAATTGACTGTATATTATTTGGATAGTTTAGATAAAGGGAAATTATTGGTTTTGAAAGAAACTTTATAAATTAGTGGTTTGTATGGGCTTTTCGAACTTATGTCACAAACCTTTTTGAGACTTTGATAAAGGTTATATATTCTTTCCTCAGAGGGAGCAAGTATGTTCACTTAATATTTCTTATATTACATTTAGAAAATTAATGGGTTCCCTGAAATATAGTGCCATCTTGACCTGCCATCCAAACCTACATTTTAGTAGAAGTTCAAAATTCAGAATAGGCATATAAAGTGTTTGAACTTTCAATTAATTAAACTGTAAAAGATGACAGTAGATAAAATGAATATATTTCCTCTTGCAAAAGCACAGAGGAAAACAAATATTATGTGCATATAATCAACCATCAAGCCTATACAAAATGAAATTTCTGGTATGTACCTTCAGAGTGTCTAATATAACAAGTTCTGATTTGAGTCTCAGGAATCCACATTTACTAGACAGAGCAGAGACTGAAAATAGGCATATCTAAAATTGATACTAAAAATTTTACAATATGACTGGAATGATAGAATGATTTTTGATACTGGCTTATTTCTCTTGGAATAACATCCTCCTGATTCATCCATGTCAGAGTATCTGATAGAATTTTCTTCATTTTTGAGGCTGCATAATATTCTGACTTATGTGTATATCACATTTCCTTTATATATGAATTTATTGATGAACATAAGGTTGCTTCCACCTCTTAGATTTGTGAATAATGTTGTGATGACCACAGGTGTGCAATTATCGCTTCAAAATCCTTAGTTGAATATTTTGGATATATACCCAAAATTGGGATTGCTAGATCATATGGCAGTCCTATTTTTAATTTTCTCAGAATTCCTCATATTATTTTCTATAATGTCTATACCTTTTTACATTCAGACCAAGAGGGTACATGAGTTTTAATTTTACTGCATCCCCTCCAAACATTTATTATTTTCTGTTTTTGTGGTAGTGGTCATTTTAATGAGTATGGGATAATATCTTATTGTGGTTTTGATATGCATTTCCTCAATGATTAGTGATGTTGAGCATATTTACATTTGCTTATTGGCCATTTTTATATTATCTTTGGAGAAACCTTTATTTGAGATTTTACTCATTTTAAAATCAGGTAATTTGTTGTTGAATTATAGAAGTTCCTTATATAATCTGGAGGTTTACCTTTAATAGATATTTGGTTTGGAATTATTTCCTCCCATTCTGTAGGTGGTCTTTTCTCTGTTTCTTGCTTCTTTGGATGTTCAGAAGTTTCTAAGCATGGTATTGTCACATTTGTCTATTTTGGTTTTCTCGCCTGTGCTTTTGATGTCATGTCCAAGAAATTATTGCCAAGGCCAACAGCATAAAGCTTCCCCCCTATTTTTTCTTAGAATTTAATATATTCAGTCCTATGTTTAAAATTTTCATCCAATTTGCTTTGGTTTTTCTATGTGGTATAAGGGAAGGGTGCAACTTATTTATTTTCCATGTCAATATTCAATTTTCTCAGCACTATTTATTGAAAATACAGTATTTTATCCATTGTCTAGTTCCCTCACTCTTGGTGAAAATAATTTGGTCATGTATAGAAGGATTCACTTATGACCTCTCTATTTTTTTTTTTTATTGTTTTATAAATCTCCCTTCATAGACCAGTACCACATCATCTTAATTATTGTGGCTTTATAGAGTGTTCGTTTCCTAATTCTTGTTTTTCAATTAGATTTGACATTTAATATTATTTTGTATTATATTCAAGTATACAACATACTGGTTAAACATTTATATAATTTACAAAGTGATTCTCCCCAATTAGTCGAGTACCCACCTAGCACAATACATAGTTATTACAGTATGATTGACTATTCTCTCTATACTGTACTTCATATCCCATGACTAATTTGTAACTACCAATATGTACCTTTTAATCCCTTCACCTTTTTCACCCAGGTCACCAACCCCCTCCCATTTGGCAATCATCAGTTCATTCACTGTATCTGGCAGTCTATTTTTGTTTTCTTTATTTTATTGGTTAGATTCCACATATAACTAAAATCTTATGGTATTTGTTTTTCTCTGTCTGATTTATTTTATTTAGCATAATAGCCTCTAGATCCATACATGTTGTTGCAAATGGCAAGATTTCAGTTTTTTATGGCCGAATAATATTCTACTGCATATATGTACAACTTCTTGTTTATCCAGTCATCTATTGATGGACACTTAGGTTGCTTCCATATCTTTGCTATTGTAAATAGCACTGCAGTGAACATAGGGGTGCATGTATCTTTTCAAATAAGTGTTTTGGGTTGTTTGATTAAATTCCCAGAAGTACAATTGCTGGGTCATAAGATAGTTCTATTTTTAATTCTTTGAGGAACCTCCAAACCATTTTGCATCGTGGCTGTACCAATTTACAATGTAGTCAACAATGTCCAAGGGTTCCCTTTTCTCTACATCCTCACCAAGACTTGTTGTTTTTTGATTTATTGATGATAACCAGTCTGACAGATGTGAGGTGATATCTCACTGTAGTTTTAATTTGCATTTCTCTGATGATTACTTACATTGAGTATCTTTCATGTATCTATTGGTTTCTATATCCTCTTTAGAGAAATACCTATTCAGATCCTCTATCCATATTTTAATTGAATTTTTTTGTGTTGAGCTGTATGAGTTATTTGTAAATTTTGATTATTGACCCTTTATCAGATGTATCAAAGGCAAATATCTTCTCCCATTAGTAGGTTGTCTTTTTGATGGTTTCCTTTACTATGTAAAAACATTTAAGTTTGTTGTACTCAATAGTTTTTTCTTTTGTTTCTCTAGCCCGAGAAAATATATAAGAAAAAATATTAAAGCAATTGACAACCTTCTAAGAGCTTCATTGTTTGAGGTCTTACATTTAAGTATTGACTCTATTTTGGGTTTATGCTTATATTTGGTGTAAGAAGATAGTCCAGTTTCATTTTTTTTGCATGTATTTGTCCAGTTTTTCTAACACCATTTATTAAGGAGACTGTTTTACCTCCACTGTATAATCTTGCCTCCTTTGTCGTATAGTGAATGACCATATAGGCATGGGTTTATGAATGGGCACTCTATTCTGTTTCTTTGATCTGTGTGTCTGTTTTTATGCCAGTACTAAGGTGTTTTGATTACTATAACCTTGTAGTGTAGTTTGATATAATGTAGTCTGATACCTCCAACTTTGTTCTTTCAAGATTGCTATGCTATTCAGGGTCTTTTGTGGTTCTTTTATGTAAATGTTTGGATTAATTTTCTTAATTCTGTAAAAAATGCCATTGATATTTTGATAAGGATTGCATTAAATATATAGATTGCTACGAGTAGTATGGCTTTTTAATGATGCTATTTCTTCCCAACCATGAACATGGTATATGCTGCCATTTATTTCTATCCAAACGAATATTTCCATTCTATGTATTCACGGTTGTATACAGATGCTGCAGTGTGCCAGAGTTATCAGGGAAAGCAGCTTCTGGCCTTCAGAAAACATTCTGTAGAGTCTATAGTGCTCTAGCATATTCTACTCACACAGCCAGCTATCCTACTCTACTGTATTTTGGCACCAGTGATAATCAATTATATTAACTTTCATTATTTAACTGCTTTGTGACTGAGCTTTTTGAAAACCAAGGGATGTAGTTAATCTCTCATCACACCTCTCATAAATGAAGATTTCTTTTAATTTTACTTTCAACGGGCTTTCTGTTGCAGATGTTTTAGCCAACAGATTGACTAGAAAGGTTCTTCCAGGCTTTTACTCAAAATTGCAAATATAATTCTTATCTCTGAGCAAAACAGAATAATTCTAGTTAGAAAATAAGTTTGCATCCTATAATCAGTACTTCTCTCAGGTGGTTCTGAAGGAATCTTAAGAGGAACTATGTTATTTTATGATTTGCAGAGATCTGTTGCCCTGGTTATTCTTGGTATTGCTTTTGAACATGCATGTTTTTTAGTTACAAAGACAGTAAATTGGAAGATAGTTAAAATGCATATCAGATGAGCAATCATACAAATATTTAATAGCTAAATGTTTCAAATTTAAGGTGGCTATTAATATAAGCACCATTACTTGTTCATGTTCATTATTTTCAGGGTTTAACAAGTCTAAGTAATAGCACATTTCAACTGCTAGCAATGTTTTCCCTAAAGCATCATTAACTTTCATATTTAGAATTTTTTTTTATTGCATATGAGAATATCCTTCATTTCTCACCCAGATGACATTCATAACTTAAACAGTAAGG
Organism: Cynopterus sphinx; assembly: GCA_030015415.1. Classification (NCBI taxonomy): domain Eukaryota; kingdom Metazoa; phylum Chordata; class Mammalia; order Chiroptera; family Pteropodidae; genus Cynopterus; species Cynopterus sphinx. Next base: position 17,159,632 of record CM057389.1, on the reverse strand, counting down.
GGGGTATAGTTGGTCTTTGAATTTTAAAATTATTTCCATGGCCATAAGAAATAAATTAGCTTTTTGGAATTGTTAATTTAAGACTAAGTGTTCACTGTTAGGACCCTTCGTGCCCCAGAATTTTAGCTCTTTTGCTCAACAGTCTTTTGCTGTAATTCTTTTTTCCTGGAAAAATAAAGAAAGAAACAAAAGAAGGAAGGGGTAAAAGAAAAGAGGGTGGGAAATTGAGACTCGATGATTTCCATGGAAATTAAAGAACATGACTTCAGGTAAAGACACTTAAATTCAGCTTTCTGAAATATGTGCACATCAGAAGAAAAGGTTGGTATGCATATGCATACATACACTAGCAATGGAGTTTTAAAAATTAAAAGAATATTGACAGGAATAGCCCTGATAATAATTTTCTTTTAAAATATACAGATTACACACACATGTGTATATATAGTCACACATATTTTCAGTAAAATATCTGTGTATTTGTGCAGACACACATATATACACATATACAGTTTCATCTTTAAATGTAGAAATTACATATACACACTTTAAATGTTACAGTGTGTGTATATTCAGTTAAAGTAGCATAAGAGCATTTTCAGACTTTAAACTCTAAACAAATATTATGATTTAGAGAACTGTACAAAGTTTTACATCTTGCAAGAAATTTACAATTATTTTGGAAAAGCAAGGTATAAAAGAAAAATAAATTGTTATCATTTTACACAATATAAGCATGAACTTTACAGAACCCAGTTGGAATCCTTAGCTTTTAAGATGTGTGACCATAGATGATTTATTTTACTTTATTTTCATTTATTTTTCATTGAAAAAACTATATTATTCACATTTTCTGATGTGGATAAAGTGTCTACCACTGTGCTGTAACATAGCACATGCTCAGTAAATGCTGGTTTATTAATTAAATAAACTAAAATTAGAATCAAGTGGGTACATGACAACATAATCATTCTGTCTAAATCATCATTTCACAGATTTGGAGAAAAAAGCAGATACTTCATATTGTCGTATTCAAGGAAGGCTCTTTGGAACATATGAAAACCCAGTTGAGCCTTAAAAAAAAATGTTACTCTCCAGTGAAAGCATTGGAAATGGAATAACTACCTATGCTAAGTAACCATGGGCACATACATACATTCTTCGTTGAATACACAAAACCATCCTAACCATCTTATTACATAAGTGTTATTAGACTAGTTTTGTGGATAGATAGTTTCTGTGCTAAGAGATGTTAAGTTTTGTTGTCTTCTTTTACAAGAGGGTATGAAAGTAGTAGGGCTTGAATTCCATGAGAGCCAAAAGTATCAGTTCTTTTCACTACTGAATCATGATCCTTCTTAATTCTGTCACTGAAGCAAGTGTTCTGGAAGGTGAGTGGATGCAAATATGGCTAGAGAGAGATGTTGGGGTTATTTACAGATGATTTATTAAAGAATCAAGACTGTGGGCTGGGCTTACTACTGAAGGATTTAAAGTATTCTTTGAAAGACATAAAATTTAAATAGAAAAGGTAAATATTAGGCATGTAACATCAGGAATGTGCAAAAGTTTTTCTACATGAAAAAGAAAGTGTACATAGTGAAAAACAGAAAATGCGTTGGAAATGCAGTCATAATTCTATTGAGCTTAAATGCCAAAGGAGTTTGTATGTTAGCCAACAAATTTCAGAGAATGGCAAGAAGAAACTACTGCTCTGGAAGATTTATTTAAAATGGTGCAGTATAATTTAGAAATTAAAACAAGATCTTTTGATCAGTTGATAGACTTTAATAATGGTTAAAATGTTTACATAAGGGCTTGAAACAGGTGTTTTAAGAGAAAGGGAGAAAAGAAATGTAGGAGATATGAGCTGTGTAGAGCCCACTGAATTGTGTGATTGGTTGGCCAAGTATTTGATATTTATAATAAGCTACACAAATAAATAAATGAACAAAGAATGACTGTATCAGTGAATGGAATATTTCATTTAAGATGAGAACACATTTTTGGCTTAATATATTTAAATTTTATAATAATAGGAAATGACTATTTAAGTGCTATTTTATTTAATCAACAAATATTTAATAAGTTTTTACTGCAAACAAAAGCACTGTTTTAATTGCTGGAGTTATGGTGGTGAATGAAATATACTTTTTGTTGTTCTTTTGTTTCTGCTTCCATTACTCCCTTTAAGAAACATACCTTTAAAGGGCAAAGATATACTGTAAAATTGTGTGAATTAGTTAAATGGAATTCTATGTTAACAAATAGAATGACTTAATAGGGTGATCTGAAAAAAAAAAATAAAACTTCTTCAAGGAGATGACATGTGAACTGATTCCTGATGATGAGAATAAATAATCCATTTAAATAGCCTGTGGAAGAGATTCTAGTCAAAGGAATTTGCAGGCATGAAGGTTGCAAATCTGGAAATAAGGACAATGTAGGTGGGGTGTAATGTTCAATTAGCAGAGAGGTTAAACAGGAATAAAATTATGTAAGAACCAAGACGAGCTAAAGAGTATGGGTGTTAAATTCAGGGCAGACATCGAAGAAATATAAGTAATGGAGTACTTACCAGAGATCATGCTACTCTCTGTATAGAGAAAGAGAAGAATTAGGATGTCTAGTATGAAGAATTTTATATATACAGCAAAGAAGCAATTATGATGTCTTGAACTATTGACTTGACAACTGAAATAGAGAAAAATGAAGGGATTTGAAATCTACTTTGAGCTAGAAATAATAGGGCAAACTAATGGGATTAAATGTGGAAGATTAGAGACTGTGGATTTAAAGATAATGTCTACTTTTATGTTTGGTTCTTTTCTAGAGCAAATGGATAGTGATATAATTTACTGAGCTAAGGAAAGTTTCAAAGGAATAACTCTAAGTGTTATATGTATGTGTGCATATGTGTGAAATCAGTCATTTTGCACCATTTGATAACAAAATGTCAACTATATAAAACAATCTAAAAAGTTTATAAAATTACATTTATGTCAATTATATGCAGACATTAATGCAATCATTTTGTTCAGACATTAAGGTAAGTCCTTTGATTTATAATTGTGGTGATTATTGACTTGCTTTTATAAATTAAAGTGAGACAAGTAAAATAGGAAGAGAATTTAAGTTAAAACTTAGAGCTATTTTGTGAGGTTCACATCCTTCTAGTTCTCTCTGGAAAGGAATGAAATGAAAAGCCTGGATCAACAGAGTGTGTTTCACACCAGGTGTCCATTAGCTTTCACACCACTTTCTACTTCACAGAAAGTAAAACCAGCAAATCTCATTCCACAAAATCTGATGCAATGATGAATTTTCTGAAATTCATCATATATCTTTGCTCAAATTTTTCAGAAATTAAAAGCACTAATTTTACATTACTAATAATTAAAATGTTCCACTAGATTTTATTGCTAAGTTAAAAAATATAAAATTATGTAGTTTTACTTTTGATTTTTTGGGGGTGGGGGCATTAACCTAAAGCAGGCCAGTATCACAGGCTATCAGCATGTGACCGTATACTAATATTTTTATTTGGTTTAGTCTCATTTGTTTATTTTGTTTGTTTCTCTTGCCTAGGGATACCTATTCAAAAAAGATATTGCTATGAGCAATATCAAAGAATTTACTGCCTATGTTTTCTTCTAGGGGTTTTATGGTTTCCGGTCTTAACATTTAAGCCTTTAATCCATTTTTAGTTTAGTTTTTGTATGCGGTATAAGAAAATGATCTAGTTTCTTTGGGGGAGGGAGGGCATATACCTGTTCAGTTTTCTCAACACCATTTATTGAAGAGACTATCTTTACCTCATTGTATATTCTTGCTTCCTTTGTCATTGACCATTTAGGTGTGGGTTTATTTCTGGATTCTCTATCCTGTTCCATTGATCTGAGTGTCTATTTTTATGCTAGTACCATGCTGTTTTGATTATTATAAACTTGTAGTATAGTTTGAGATCAGGTATTATGATACCTTCAACTTTCTTCTTTCTCCAGATTGCTTTGTAAATTTAAGGTCTTTTGTGGTTCCCTATAAATTTTAAGATTATTTGTTCTATTTCTGTAAAAAACAGCATTGGTATTTTAATAGGGATTGCACTGAACCTGTAGATTGCTTTGGGCAGTATGGACATTTTAATGATGTTCTTTTTATTTGTGGAACCTAAAGGAAAAATAAACACAAAAAGAAACAAACTTAGATACAGAGAAGTCATAGTCACCAGATGGGATGGGGGTTGAGAGGATAGGTAAAAAAAAGGAATTAGGAAGTAAAGATTGACAGTTATTAAAATAGTCACTGGGATGTGAAGTACAGCATAGGGAATATACACAATAGCATTGTAATAACTATATGCAGCATCAGTTAGGTACCGGGCTTATCAGTGTGATTACTTCTTAAGGTATATAAATATCTAATCACTATGTTGCACACTTGAAACTAATATAATATTGTACATCAACTGTAATTGAAAAATCAATTAAAAAAAACAGAAAAGTTAATATTTTTACACAAGCATCATGATATATCTTTTCCTGAAACTAACATTTATTCTCTTTTATACATGACACGTGGTCTATACTTTGCTAGATTGTGTGTCGGTTACTTAAAAAAACAATGTCCCAATGGTTTGCAGTGAATATATCTGAAATCATGGCATTTACCTTCTAATTATTAACTAAGATCATACTATGTGTTTGGATACAAAAGAAGGATAAGAAACAGGCAGTATATACCTGTTACACGACAGGTTATTTAATCTCATTCAGTCTTCCCACAGCCCTCCAGATTCTTATCCTTTTTGTTCAATATTGCCAATCAAAGTCATGATGGCACAGCTAATATCTGGCATTTTATTGTAAACAGAAAACATTGACCCAGTAACTCAGCCTCTGCCTTGTTCTAAGGCCACAGCTATTGTTTTACAATTTTATTGTGTCTATTCTTCAGTTATTTTAGTAGCTTGCTTGCTTCTTTACTCCTAACTGTTGAATCTTTTTGAATAAGAAATTGCCAAAAATGCTAGTCTCCCAGTGAGAGACCTGCTGTTATTAACTAGAGATCTGGAGATTGCTATTGGAAAAATTTCCCTCACTGCTATCTACTCCTCTACTTTGATATCTACTGCAGAACTCCAGGTGTTGATCTATATAGCAAATGAATATTATTAAATAAATTGAACTTTATACTTTAAACCTAAGACATTAGACCTAAGACATTAATATAGTAGAATAAATAGGAGATTTAGGAGAGATTGTACTTGAATTATATTAATAAGAGCAAGTGACATGAGACAATGCATTTCTTAAAAACTAGCCTATTACATCAATAGTTACACTCCACATCATCTTCATTAACAAATTGTCCTATGCTTTTTAATTTTAATTTTATAAAATTAATTTGCAGAGTAATTATGAAAATATAAATCATATTAATTAAACCTAATTGAATATATTTGTATCTATATTTCAAAAGAAATCTCCAACACTACTATTATTCCATTTTTTGAAATAACTAGAGACTTTGTTTTTTGTGAATATTATTAACTCAAATGATTTTTTATAAATTAATTGTAATGTACTTAAAATTGATCAATGAAACACTAAATAAATTCCCAAATGAATTCACTGATGTAACAAATATGGCACTAATTAACTTTTAGATTCATGAATTTTTTTATACATTGGGGATCTAAAGCAGAGAAATACACACAATTACTTTTCTCATGGAGCATACTAGAGACAAACAAATTGTGTGAGTGTGTGTCTGTGTGTGTGTGTGTGTGTGTGAGAGAGAGAGAGAGAGAGAGAGAGAGATTGAGAGAGAGAGAGAGAAAGTATGGGAAAAAATAAGGCATAATAAGATAAATATTGTGTGGCAGGGGTACAGCGGTGTGTGAATGGAGGCTAATTTATCTGTGCTGCTCTAGGAAGGCTTCTGTGATAAGCTATCAGTTGACAATTAACATGAAGGTCGAGAAAGTGTGAGCCATGTGGATATGTGGAGGATGAGCACTGCAGACTGAGGTAACAAGTTCAAGGCCCGAGAGTCCAAATACAGCCAGGAGACCAGCCTATGGAGTGCAATGAGCATAAGACAGTAGAAAACAAAGTCTGAAGGGTAGAGAACAATGACAGAGTCTGAGAGGCATTGCCACTGCATGTGTTCGATTGTAAGAGCTTTGGGAAGTATTCCCAGTGAGCAGGGACCTGACAGTCGCGCTGCTAGAAGAAAAATTATTATTACGACATCTGTATCATAAATCTTTTCCCAGATTTATTCTATAATTTACAACTTTGTATTTTAACTGAAAGACTCAATATTATTAGGACCCATAAAATCAAATAAAAATAAAAAATCTAAATTTTAGTGAAAAAAGCAGAAATTATTTCTTACCATCACTATTAAAAATAATTTAATGATTTTATAAGCAATATCCCTGGCAAGATCATAGATGCAGACAGCATATGAATGACATATGCTTTTAAGTGAACTGCAGCATTTCCAAGTACAGTTTGCCTCTCCACATAAATGCCCTCTGTGTTTGAAGTCTTTATCAAAGTCTGACTTCATTTGAGGAGATGAGAAAAGAAAGCAAACTCTTTACATGAATGTGTATAAAGCATTTCTACAACTGAAATAAGACCACATTAACTCAATGATTAGAGAGATGAAGTTCATAGGAAGCAGACTTTTATTGCCCATAACCTTTAAAATATAATCTTTACTTTGAACCCATGAATAACTATTTTGACGTTTTCACTATTCTGTTTTATAGTGGATCAATGCATCATATCGCTTTTGTATCAATTGTACAAAATTGTTAGGTGAATCAGTATCCATTTTACAGAATTCTTTCTGCAAAATGTATAATAATAATGAAATATCCAGTTTTACTAATTTTTAAATATAGGATAAATCGAATACATTACTTTTATTCAGGTGTCTTGAACCTAGAGTTTTTCCAAACCAAGGCCTTTCCAAATGCTATTTATTCACTCTAAGTGTCTCTTCTGTTTATATTATGTCATACTTCTGGCCTTCCAAGCTCTATCCATGTGTGCTTCATTCTGCACTAACACAATTCCTAGCATTCAATGGATACTCAATATATGAATGAAAAAATGTGATTATCTAAATCTCTGTTTATGCTCATACATATAAATAAATCCAACCTGCAGAACCATAACTGGAATATAAATGCATATGTCAGATTAAAGTTTCTTCTACAAGAAGAAAAACAACAAACCTATCTCTTCAAGTATCAATACATAGAAATACTTTCAAACAGAAGTATTTTATTGTCTAAAATAACCAATAGAAACTGGGCAGTAAGCATTTCATATTTTAATAGTATTTTTTAACAACTTGACCCTTCTATACCTTTTAGCATTGTGAAAAATAGTGTGCTTTACAATAACAAAACCCTAGTTAAAGGAGCCAGATAGAAGCAGGGTACTTTCATAACCAAAACCACATTACAGGAATGCAAATTACTTCATCACTTAATCATGTTATGACAAAATTCATTATAATGATAGATACACCCAAGGACATTATTAATATTGAAACAATATTTAAAGAAACTAGTTCTTTTAAGTTTGTCTCACAGATTCTTCTTAGTACAATTGCGGGTAATAAGATAAAAAAAAGTAGATTTTATATGAAGATAGATATAGATTTCATTTAAGAAAACTGTAAATTTTGAATATGATTAATGAGCATGACTATTTTAATGAAAAAACAAATTACTGGGAAAAATGATTAATAGTAAAGTATTTATGATAATTAAAATACAGCTCTGACATTGATAGACTATATATGGGCTTCCTTGCATAAGTAACTGAGACACTGTTTATGTGTAGCAGAGAGTTGGGGTGAAGGGCTTGGAGGGTGTGTATCTGCTTGGGCATATAAATTAATTTGGCTGATTTGTTATTTTGCTTAGTTCATTCATAAGTATTCATGTAAAGAAACATAAAAGATTATAAAATACTTTAATACTTTCAATAGTATATTCTAAGAACTCCAATGACTTCGGTGAAAAAAAGTATAAAATTTCATTGTATTATAAGATATTTTGTTTCTGATTTTCAAGAAGAAACAAGTAAAATTAACTGGGAAACTATCAGAAGGCATTGAAAATCTTTTTAAAAGTCTTATTTAAAACTAAATGCTCCCTCTTTCCTAATTCCATAGCCCTCTGTAAATTATTCTTTTATAGTAATTATTTTTAAATGATTTAATTGTATAACATTTTTTTCCCTAAGAAAAGGGTAGTGCTTGAAGAACAGATGCTACTTTTTTTATTATTATTATAGCACAAAGTATGGCACCTTACTGTTGCATGGATTAATGAATAAATAAAAATTAGTTACAACAGTAGTAAAATCACAAATATGTTACTATGAGGTAATTGTATGAAAATGCAGGCCATTACTACATATGGTCATTAGGTTGAAAGTTTTGTGGTTGGTTCTCTTTTCTTTTCCTCTATTTTCCCTTTATTGAATGACCAGTACTGTATGTCAGGCCTTTGGCTAAACAGTGGTCATAGTGGTAATGGGGTTTTCAAATATAAATTTAAAAATACAGTATTTGAATAAATGACTTTTGAGCTCTATCTTTAAGAATGAAGGAGAGTTTCCTCAGGAAAAAAAAAAAGGGTGAGTGAAGAAGTTCAAATGTCTTGTAATAGAGAATAATACATGTGGTACCATAGAAAAAACAAAAGAGTTTTGGCTTAACTGAAAAATTGAGTCAGTAAAATGGAATGAAATGAGATTGGTAACATAAACTAGTTGGTTTGTCAGTATCCTAGTATACAGTGCCAAGGGAATTAGTATTTAGTAAATTTTTAATGTGAAATAAAAAAAAAACTTCTCAATTACAGGAGTGGAAAGTCTAATTATTTTTTCATCTAGAACCTCTATTGCTACTGATTGATCAACTGGTGTGAAACGTCTCTTTGTATTACTGCCCTGCTTCTCAGAGTCAAAAATATGTTATAAAAATAGTAGGATTTTTTTTCATCTCTTGCCTTTCTTTTCATCAGTCCTGAGAAAATCAGCTATTATCAAAAATCAGTATGTTGTTAATGAAATTATAGTACTAAATTTCGATTCAGAAAATAATTACAATATCTGTTTAAGAAATACAGACTGAGAAACTATAGACTTGAGATTCAATTCGCCAAAATATAATTCTAAAATAATTTTATTATGAAGAATATTTATTTTCCACAAACGAGCTTACATTTTACTAGGGGACATCTTCCTCAATTATAAAGACTATCTTTTCCTCTTAACTCAGAAATATATTTGAAAAGAAATGTAAGCTGTAAAGTAATAGCTGTCATTACAGCATGCACTTGTTATGTAAAATGTCATAGTCCAAGTTTTTGATTAGCATTGATTATGTTCTATTCATTCCTTTGTAATATCAATTATTTCAAGAATGCTTCACTTCTTCCAGGGCGATTATGCGCTTTGCCAACTCTGATCTCTCCACATCTCATTTCCTAAGCCTGAAAAGCTCCCTAACCCTCATTTTCTTGACTCTCTATCCTTAAGATTTGGTCCATGATCTGATTGGTATTTTAAGCATAACTCAGTTATATTGCAACCCTCTGTACTACAATTTATTCCTTTCAATTCCTTTTTTGAATTAAGTTGGGTCTTTTGCATTTCTGTATCCCCAGAACTATTGTGCTTAAGAAATACATTTTTGTTTATTATGTATCTTTAGGGTTAATTCAATAAAAAAAAAATCATGATTAAAAGATGAATAAGAGAATCTTTATGTAATTGAGACCATAGATACAAGAGATAAAAAGCCAAATCAAATCAGCTCATTGGTAAAAAAATAAAAATTAAAAAAATTAAACAATATACTTTTTTTCTTCACAACTGAGAAATTCGGATGAGCATTTAGCATCATTTCTCTCTAGGCTTTGGTTTATGGTACCCTATATCCACATGGTGAGAGAAATGCCTGCTAATTCTACCCCTTCCAAGCAGATCCAGGATTTTAGTACTTAAAATTTATGAAAGAAAATTCTCTCCCTAAATACATGACAATCTCCATAAAAGAGCTTGGTGCTATTTATGTATCTCATGCTGGACCGGTCACTTTAGACATGGGAGAATTCTTTTGAATGGCTACCCGAAATAAAATGCCTGACTTTTGGTGGGATGATGGGTCTCCACTTTCATCTCCATTAGAATCACATAGATTTAGGTAGGGAAGGAGTAGTTCTAGAAATGATGAAATTGAGGTCAGAGAGAAAATAACATGTCAATCATTTAAGATTTTTGAGTCAGATCACCTCAGTTTAAACCTTTAGCATTTACTAGCTGTTTTAAAGGTTTCCTTAAGCACACTATCCCTGTTTCTTTTTTAATAAAATAGACTAAGACCAGTACTCAGAAATAGTACTTAAATCTTAAGATGATGAGAATAAGGAATATATGGGATACTGCAGCTATAACACACAACATAATGGTTCACAAATAATCACTCAAAAATATTTGCTATTATGACAGTAATGCAATTATTTATCTTATGCATTTTACAGTCTTTTCTTTGTCCTGGGATATTTTTTTAAATAAAGTATTAATTTATGAGGAGTTTTAAATAGTGATTTGGGGTTCTGGGCAATTACCTAGGAATGAGAGGAAGAGGGAGAATTTCATCTCATCTGGAATTGTAGCCAAACTTTTATGAGTTTTACATGTTGTGCCTCTAAGAAAGATTTTATTTAGAAACAGAGTTCAATAGCTAAAATACATTTTATAACTACTGCTGCTCTAAGATATCATTTTTATAGGTCTGGGTAAATCACAAATGATACACCTAAAATAAAACAAAAATATAGCAAGTGTGTTGTACTTGCTACAAGAGGGCTGAACAAAGAATACAGGTGAGTAATGTCATACATCGTAGTGCTCCGGGAAAGCAATTTATAGTCTCCACTCTACTGAGCATATTTCAGCAGTGTCACTTTTATAGAGAGAAGACAACATTGTTATATTATAATGCTGTTAACCATATCAAATGTCATATGTTTAAGGAACTGAGGATGCATATCTTCTTTTTCACTCAAAAAGCATCTTATTTCTTTCACAAGCGTAATCAGAACATTGACAGATAATGTAACAATTTATGAACTGTGGACAGAAATGAAAGCATAAAAGCACAATCATATTAGGATTCCAGCTATGCTTATCTTGTTATCTCAGTCAGAGAGAAGAGATTTTAAGATGTTTATGTACAGAGAATGTTAACTATTTTCCAAAGATCATTTTTAAATATTTCAAAATGGGAATTTAGTAATACATGAATGTAGAATACAGGCATGGTTCTGAAAAAAGCCCTTGGTACTTTTCCAAACATTTTTATGAATATAATCTCTAATACCCATCACTTTTGTGTTTCTCAATTGCTGAATTTTGAAAGAAAATCTACTTCTAAACATCTTCCAAAATTAATACTTGCAAGAGAAAAACTGGCCTCTGAAAGTGTCAACTGCTATTATGAAAATTTCATGAAATTTAGAAAATAGTTATTTGTTTTGATACAGGCATCTGAATAGCTGTATCTCCATTAAGTTCACTAATTTTGTTTTTTTTATTTGCTCATTTAGTTTTAATCAAGGTTAGTTCTTAACTGGCTATCTTCCTTTTAATTTTAGTCTATCATTTAAAAATATTATGGAGACTAAAATAAGATGACTCATATTTATAAAATAGGACAAAAAATTTGTAATGCATCTGGTTGACAAAGAAAATATGAAGAAGAATTTAATAGAAGAAATAAATATAGCCCCAAGGTATTGGAAAGGATGTTCAGCCTCATAGTAGAGACATTAAAAACTACAATGAGATAGTTTATAACTTACCAGATTGATAAAAATAAAGACGTATGACAATATGTAAAGATTTGAATGCAGCACTTAAGAAATGCACATTGCTGGTATTAATCTAAATTGACAAAAGTGCTCTGAAAGACAATCTGCCTTTTTTGTTTTTTTTCAGATTTGTCTTCCCTCTGAGTCATCAATTTCATTTTGAGGTATATAGTAAGAAAAATTTTGCACATGTGCACCAGGGCACATGTGCACCAGGGCACATGTATAAGAATATATAAAACAACTTTTAACTTTTACTAGGTTTTTACAACAAAGCACTATAAATAACCTTAATATACACTAACAAGTGAATGTACAAATACATTTATAAGTATGGATGAATATTAGAATAACTGTTGAACATAAATGACAAGGCACAGAAAATTATATGTAGTAAAATGTGAGTATATAAAGAAAATAAGTAAACCTTAATGTATTTATCTAAGGTATTACATATTTCATAAAAGCATAATCAAAAACATAGGAACAATAAACACAAAATCAATATTTTTATATAACTTTTTTCTAAAAACTTTCTAATTATAGATTCTCTGTCATATAATAAAATTAGTTGCTCATTGTTCTATGTGAAGATTTTAATAACAAATCGTATTTCATGAAGTATTAGAATAAACTATAATCGTTTTAAAGTTTTGAGAATGTTCTTAAAAATATTATTAAAACCCAATTTAATACCATAAAATGTTTGTTTAGTCAAAACTAAAACTGGTAAATAACAACTCAAGATATTTAGATTCTGTAGATTTAATGTAAAGTGTTATTAACATATTGAAACAAAAAAAAAACAATCTAAATCATGAGTTTATGTGCAGTATTTAAAATTAGAACTTGCAAAGAAGAGTTATTCTTTTAAAATAATTAAGCTTAATGTACACTAAGCATTTCAGTTAGAAAGCAGAAGATGGTTATGTAGGTGAAATAATAATTAGAATAATTATTAGATATTCTTAGATAACTTTTTTCTTTAAGTAGGAAAGAAAAAAAATATTTTTGCCAGAAAAAAAAGAAGGTATATGTTTGCATTTGGGAATTAACTAAACCATTTACTGAATTTAACACATTCTGAACCCTTGAATGAAATAGATTCTAATAAGATATAAAAACATGGTTCAAAAACTGATAACACATCAATTTGAGCAGTTTTGCTGAAACATGTATTCTATATAATATGATATAAAGTGTAAAAAATTAAGGTATTTTGCTTACCTGTGAAGAATATGTACAAAACTGACAAATTTCAAGTAATTTTTAGCCATAGTCTCCTTTCATAAAGAGAATTCTTATGTAAGAATGATTATATATATATATTATATATATAATATATAATACATAACACATAATACATAGTATATAATATACAATATACAATATATAATATATAATATATAATAAAAGCAGAGGTTATCTGAGTGAAGTGTGGCTAGAGATGAGACACTCTTCAACTCACTATCCATTTTCCATTATCAAATTATTATCAAATCACCCAAGAGTCCCATTAATTTCTTAGAAAAATCTCAACATCACTAGACTATAGGGATTGTTCATTTTTTTCCAAACCTAAATGTCTATAATTTAGTAAAAGATAAATCCTTTTATGTTTAAAAAATTAAGTTATTTGTAATATCTCTAACTTCTCTCATTCACTAAATGAAAATTGTTACATATAATTTAATAGTTTTATGTATTGAGTGAATTATAATATCTAAATTATAGGCAAGAAAATTGAGGCTCAAAAACATAAAGTAAGCTTTTTCAAATCCTCCATACAATGAGTTTGGAAACAGAGTTAGAAATAAACTGTATTTCTAAAACCTAGTCTCTCTTTATCATACTTCACATGAGATAATAAATAAAGGACATAATAAAGGTTCTCTTGTCTCTAAATCTTCTTAACAGCCAGTCATTGAAGGGTGAATTTCTAATACTAAAATTTTAATTTTTGGGTTTATAACACTGTTCCTTTAATAAAAATCAGACATTCCTAGAAAGTTAACACACTGTTATCATCGTTTATCATTCTTTAGGGTGAATTGGTAAATAAGAGGATTTTGAAAAGTTAGCTTTGGATGACCTCTATAGGAAAGTGAAATATCTGGATCCAGGAGATAGAGGAACCTAAGCACTGAATATTACAGGAGCCAGTTTCCAGTTTTTAAAATCTTAGGCCTTGGGTCATACAGATATGTGTTCATTTTCCTACTACCACCACTTACTGAGCAACTTTAGGAAAGTCACTTTAACTTTCCAGACTAGATTGTCTTCATCTGTAAAAAGGGGGTAAATAATTATACCTATTTCACAGGCTGTTTTAGGTGTTAAAGATAAGAAAAAGCACTAAGCACAATTCACATAGAGTACATGCATGTCTATTAAACACTTAATAAATAGTAACTATTAATAATATTGTTACCGTTGGAGCGATTGGAGTTCCAGTAACATACATACCTCTAGATTCTTTTCACTGCAGAAGAAATGAATTTCAACAAAGTGAATACGAGAAATATTCATTTATTAAAAACACCATTTATGTGGTAGAAGATAGATCAAGCCTCAAACCTGCTGGCCACGTGGAAATGGGTTTATGTACCCTAAAGGGGAGTGCAGGTTACAGCCAGGGAAGATGGAGAGCTGTATGTAACTCTGGGGGACAGAGAGGTCTGTATTTTATTTGGTGGCTATGATGGGGTGGTCCCAAAGACATTTTAGGTGATTGGCAAGTGAAATCACCTTAATTGACACCTGGCAGCTATATAATTTTGCCTAGTTCACATGTGCTTACCAGAATTCAGTCTGTTATAATTAGATTCATGAACTTTCAGGCATAGTCATGATATTATACTATTGGTATAATGAGGCTGAAGTTACGGGTAGTACTTTCTGTGCATGTACTTGTGCCTGGAGCAGGATAGCTAAGGCTATGGCCCTCCTTTCCTTTGTCTCTGGGATGCAGGAGGGATTCTCTAACTACTAATAGAGTGTTCTTTGGGTGGTCTCTAGGCTGGACCCCTATTCCATTTTTCCTCTGTAGCTCAGGTCTGACTAGCTACCTAACACTATGAGGTCATGCAAGGAAGAAAAGAATGCGGAAGTTAGGGAAAAAAATGGTAATACAAAACTAATTAACTTCAAATCAGGAGGCATGGCATGCTTCTCCCATCAACAGCTCTTTGTGAACTATTGTGTTGATAATTTTAACCTCTTTGCATCTCATTTGTAGAATGAAGGAGGAATGTAGTGAGTGGATAATGATTTCTAAGTGTCCTTTCATTTCAAATGTTTCAGTGATTTTCCTAATTGTGCCCTGTGCTAGCCAGAACTACAACAACCTGAAACAAAACAACTTTTCTTCACAGTGAATTCCATTCCTAAGGAGTAGGTTTTAAATCTTAAAAGAGGCGATGGTATAGTTGATAGGATATAGAGTAAGAAGGTCTTATAAAATCTAGACTGTTAAATATCACACTTGTAAGTGTGAAGAAAATCAAGATTGTTACAGCTACATTTACTTTTTAATTCTTAGGTTAGCAACCTTCAAAACACACTCTTAAGGCGAAAAACTGATTTTAGAGACACTGTAGTCCTTGGATCAGATAAAGCAATAATTTCTCATTCTAATTGGAGGAAGTAGTTACAATAAAGCAAAAAGAGAAGAAGGAAAAAGGTCCTTTTTGGAGGTTTCTACTGCCTTAAAATTGCAGCACAATCTCATTAAGCAGTAATAGAAATGGAAATTACTTGCTCTTGTAGCCTTGATTGTATTCTTGTTAGGTCATTTGCACACTGTTCACTGATTGGATTACTGGTGAGGCTGAGAGGTCTCAGAATGCTTTTCTGTGCTTTCTCATTGAAGTCTGATGCGGGTACTGAGGAGAACTCATTTCCTGAAACTTCAGAATATGATCTTCATATAATCATATAAGCCTTCTTTAGATTTTAGATGAGTATGAGAAGTGTGAAATCTTCTGATGTTTAAATACACATGATTTCAAAGCTGCTTAATTTTTAAAAGCTTCAAATATATTTCCTTATGTCATGGAACTTTAATAACTTTTTAACAGTTCTAAGTGTGAAAAGCCAATACTTAGTTTTACAATCATGGCCTGTGTGGATACAAACAATGAAAATCAGAAATGGCAAAACAATTTCTAGCTAACATATGCTCACTGCCTTTTTCTTCTCCGCTTTCTCTTCTGGTCACTTTCTCATTATTTGACAGTATGTAATTCTCCCCCAGTTTAAATCCCCAGGAAAGAAAAAAGAGTATTTTATTTTTATTGTCACCTCTAGGACCTATCACCTAACATGACACTTTTTATATAGCATGCATTATATTAATATAAAAATCAATTTCTATATATTTTTCTTCACACATACACACAAACACAAAGGAGTAAAATTTTAATGTAAACAGAAATTAATTTCTATAAAGTCACCTTTTTTAAAGGTTTCTCAGCAGTTTTAAAGAATTTTTTGTGCTAGTCACTTCATTAGACATATTTTCTTTCACCCTTAGTGAGAAAATATGGATAGCCATGCAACAATATTGGCATAAACTGAACATTTAAAATAAAATCAGACATTGTTGTCCCCAAGTGTCAATATTTCAATTGTAATCTAACAGTTTTGTCTTCAATAGCACCTCTGAGGAACTGGCTCTTTGAGAGACCCATACCTAAAAATGGTTAAAATTTGTAAAATAAAAATGTATATTATTTTTAAAAGAAATATTAATGTCATGTGTTGATTTTTTAATAAATGTCCAGCATTGGAAAATGCTCCAACAGTAGAAATGAAAACACTGAATTTATGTAGCTATCCTTCCCATGCCCCATGATTTTTGTTAACATGTTGGTAGTATTTTTTTCTAACTTTTTACTTGTTTTTCAAATTTCTCTGGCATCTACACAGATTCATAATTCTTTAATTATTTTAAGCATGACAATTTTTCTGTTTATTTACTTAACTTTGTTTTTTGGTTCTAAGAAAAATTTCTACCATTTCATACATTTCATAATTAGATATTTTATATTTTTTTTATCTAGGTTATAAAGTCTTGTATCCTCTTCTAGTTTGTTATAACTTTTAAAATTAAAGTCTTTAATAAATCTCTAATATGATTTTTTTTCTATCTCTGTCTGTAGTTTCTGTACTCTCTGTGATGTTATTTGATAGTCTTTTTTACTTGTTTCATTACTCCTATAATGCACATTTATAGTTTTTTAAATCCAATATGTCAAGTACTCTTTTCTTCCCCCAAAAAATGTCTTGGTATTTTGCACACTAATTCTTACAAATGACGTCTAGGACTAATTTGTCTAGTTTGTAATAAAACAAAGCAAACCTTTTCTTCTTTACATGAAACCTAAGCACTTAAGTTTTACATTGATATGCTTAAACTGAATTTTATGTAAATTGGAAGTTTAAATATATATGTTTTCATTGCAAAGTTTAATAGGAAAATATGAAAAATTGTATCTATTGGAAATCTTCACTATACAAATTATGACATTTTAAAAATTTGAGCTAAAATGTCCATTTGTTTTAAAACTGCAAAAATTCAAAATGATAAAAACCCTTCCAGTGTTGAACATTTAGAAGACAAGATTAGAGGCCTGAAAATGGAGAGAAAGCAAGATGAGTCCAGGCCAAGTAACCACTGACTGTGTCTCCCTGTCCCCACCTCCTAGCCTAGGACAACCATGAACTCTCCCAAAAGAGATAGTCAGACCAAAGTTGGGACTTGGCAGAGACAAGGGGAAAAGGGACTTTGGAGGTAGCTGGCCTTCAAAGACATTATGGCCATCTGTAATCATGTCCCTTGATTTGAGGGAAGGACTCCATAGGGGCCCAAATCAGGTTGAGGACACGCTGCCAGCCTGGTGTTGCATACTTTTTGAACTGGAGGTTCTAGAAGCTGCCTGCAAGGCTGTTAAAAGCAAACTGCCAGAGGCCTATGGCTACAAGATTAGGTGCCCATACATGTTCTCTAATGCCAACTCTGGTCAGTGGAAGGTGAGGATATTCATGGTCTCTTCTGCAAACATTTTTCTTTTTTTTCTTTTCTTTTTTCTTTTCTTTTCTTCCTTTTCTTTTCTTCCTTTTCTTTTCTTTCTTTTTTCTTTTTCTTTCTTTCTTTCTTTCTTTCTTTCTTTCTTTCTTTCTTTCTTTCTTTCTTTCTTTCTTTCTTTCTTTCTTTTCTTTTCTTTTATTTCCTTTCTTTTTTTTTTAATGAGAGCAGACCATATCCTGAGTAGAAATGATCTTGAAGGCAGGATCTCTACTGAGCAGCAGTGGCAGAAAGGACCTTTCAGCTGTGGCTTAACTGGGCCATGGTCCTGTCACCTAGCTGGACACTAAATTACCAACATTTAATTAAATTTTCCTTGTATACTTTTAAAAAGAGTTTTAGTGAGATATTTATATAACATAAAAGTCACCCATTTAAAGTATACAGTTCAGTGACTTTTAGTATATTCACAAACATTACAATTTTAGAACATCTTCTAAAGAGAAACTCATAATCACTCATTCACTCCCTATCCTCTACCTACTCTACTCCCAGAGTAGACAACTACTAATTTTTTGTCAACTATAATTTGCCTATTCTGGAATTTCTTATGAATAGTCCTTATTTTTTATATTTTGGTTATATTAATATATGTATCGTGACCAGTAACTATACATTCAGATTCTATAAACTTAAATCATTTAAGAATGGAATTTAAACATATATTTGAGCCTTTAAAAATATATTTTTATTTATAAAAAATATTTTGTGACCTACTGTTAAATATAATAAAAGAATAAGCTGCAAGATAAAGTTATATACACAATATCAAATATTTATGCAATTTCCAGGGCTTTATTTATGGAGAATGTTTTAAAACTATGCTCACTTCTATCAACTCCTAAATATTCCTGGAGTATGCCTTTTTATTAGTCTGTGTGTGCTACTATATGCAAAATAGTTTTGAGGTTAGGCAAAGGAAAGTATAATTACAAGATAAATCTTCCCCAAAGCCTTCAACACACCCTCTACACACACATGCTTTGATTTTCCAAAAAGTCATTACATCAGTTAAAACTACTGACTCTTAAGCCTATTCATTATGACTTTGGCAATGAAGCCAGAGCCTACTTTTTTTAAATGTTAAATGAGTTTTGCTTCTGAAGCAGTCGGAAGAGATGTTTCACATGAGAAAAATATAAATTGTGCTACAAGTTGTGATTTGAAGAACTGGAGCAAGGTTCCCTTCTACAATCATATTTTCACTCCTAATTCCTTCTAAGGTTTCTAGGCTACATGAGACATTCATTCACTCCTTTAGTACTTATCAAGGTGGTCAATATTGGCATTGAGGCTAATTTTTATTGTGCAACAATCCTGTGTTAAACATTTAGCATCCCTGACTTTAAATCGCTAAACGCCCTTGACCTCTTTCTCTCACGATATAGCTAAAAATATGGTTTTAGCCATTTCCAAATTTTTCATGGGGAGCCTTACATCGTCCCCTGACATCTTAGTTGAGAATCAATTCTAGAGTAAAAATCCAGTAACATTCTTATTAATTACTGCTTCAGTTCAAATTTCTTTGTCACACTAAAAACAGATCAGTAGGCCTGGGCTTCAATTTGTAATGCTTATGTTTTATTTCCCATTGTATGCCTTTGCTCATGCTATTTCAACTCAAAATTATGGAGAATTTTTTCAGCACATGTTCCATCTGTCTTGTTTAAAATCCTGACTAAAGTGTAGCATTGACAAAACCTAAGAATCTACGTCTTAGGATCCATTTGCACAGTTTTTATACAATTGCCTCCCCCTCCTATTAGATCACGATATGTGCTTACTATTTTCTTTCTCCTAAATGGCTAGAAACTTTATTCTGTCAAAAGACAGCTATTTCAACTATAATTGGAGTGGGGGGAGGAGAAGGAAAGAAAGAGAAAAAGAAAGAGAGAAGGAAGAAAGGGAGGGAGAGAGGGAAGGAAGGAAGGAAGGAAGGAAGGAAGGAAGGAAGGAAGGAAGGAAGGAAGAGGAATTAATGAATTTATCTATTGTCTTGTGTTTTTTCCTCCCATTCCACGTCTAGCAAGCCTGTGCTGTGTCCTGCCTCTTTGATGATGTTTATCTTTTCTTAAATATCATTCTAGTTGTTTGCCCAGAAACTCTCTTTTATGGATTCAATAAAAGGTATGATTTTGTAGATTATCCATCTTTTTTGTTGTTATTAAATTGAATTTTGTACTCCTAGCTTTCTGAATTCTAAGTGGAAGCCAGGTATTCAATTTCTTCTTTTCACTTCTATCTTTATACTTTACATTTGTTTCAAATTCTAGGTTTTTAATTATCAAAATCTGCAAGATTCTCTTCTTTAATTCTCCTTTTTTTGATTTCCAAGAGCAAATCCTTAGTATTTTGCCAATTTTTGGAAGAAAAAATAAAAAGTGGGACAAAAAAATAAACTTGGTGACCTGATTACTGTGTCGCTTTCCTGTTTATTCTAGAGTTGTTCTCTGTTCTCATACTGAAATGTGTGAATGTACTTTAAACTACAGTTTTGGTTGGTTTTTCTTTTCCAAAGTTTGACACATATTTTCTATGTTGAATTTTCAAACTACTTGATATATAAACTTTTTTATATAAGCTTTAAAAGTCTTTACCGACCATCTACATTTTGGGGTAACTATAGAGTAAGAAGTATACTAGATAATGTACAAGTTCCTGGGATTTTGAAGACAGTATCTAAGAGTATTCAAGTAGTTTATAATCTGTTGTACTCTGGGCTTTTTCTGGCCTCTTATCATATTTATCTCAGCTTGAAAGCAATGTGTACAGTACTTAAACTTCAAAACTCTATGCTTGGGGCCTGTATTTCAAAAACCAGCTTTACAACCTAATACCTATGTAACCTTGGACAAATTACATTTACAAATCCAATTCTCACATATAAAATTTGGATAATAGTTGTTTTTTGTTTATAAGACTGTTTTCAGCATTATATCAGGTACTGCAGATTAAACTCTTAGCCAATAATGAAAACAGCTGATTTAAATAAATATTAAAGTTTAAAAAAAGATACCATAATTTAGCATTACCATCTCTTAAAACTCTGTAAGATTGAACTTTAGATCACTTTTGGCCACTCATGGTATTTTCAAGTTGAAAATAATGATTAGCATAAAATAAAGAATCCAATAGACTCATAAAGTTTTCCTTGAACTGCTGTGAGAAGATATTTTAAGGATATAACTTTTAGGCAGTGTTATTGAAGGAGCAAGGATTACAAAGAAGAGAAAAGATATAGAAAGATATCATAGCAATATTCTTGAGAAACTAGGATGAGTTTGGTATAATTCCAAAGAAATGGGGGATAAAGGGAATTACAAAAGGAAAGATTTTTATTTGATAAATAACAGTTTTGCCTAGAGTTTATCCTGGAAGCAAAGGCAACCACCAAAATAAGTTTTGTTTTACTTGAAATTCATACACAGATCAGCCTGTCTAGTGTATTTGGATCTTTATGTATTAGCATTGTTGTTTGTAATTATGTTTTTGTCTCCCAAATATCTTTCAAGGTGTTTTGATATTTAATGAAGACTTGAGTCCAATAGTTATATATGATAAAGATTTGTTTTGTGCATCTGGGTCAACCACTAATTTCTTTTATAATATGTGTTCAAAATTTAAAAAGAATAAAAATTTTAAGTATGCTATTTTATGTCATTTCAAATAATGAAAATTCTAAATTTGACTTAATCACACACTAATCTTCAGTGCATTCTATGATTTTTCCTCTACTCTGAAATAATTATTTTTCTAGTCATATGTATATCTTTGTATAGTTTGAGTTGTATCATTCTTCTTAAATTTCTTTTGAACAGAAAAAACTTTATGTCCTTAATGAATTTATTTTACTTATATCTAATTCTCAGTCATATTGATAATTTCATACATGTGGCTTTTTTTCTTTATTATTTTCATTTGAATTACTTTGGTATGTAAGATATTGCATTAAATGTACAACTTTTTCTCTGTCATTTTTAAAATGTTAATTTGGCCTTCTGTTATCATCTATTTATAATCTTATCAACTTTATGCTTTGTTTGATGGCTCCCTATTTAGTTTGCAAATAATTTTCTCTAATAAATTATTTGTATTATCAAAATTTTATAAAGGTCAATTTCCTAATATATGTTTTTTTAAGAGGATGCATTAGATACCTCTCAGTCCTCATGAAAAAGAATAATTATACTTCTCTTATGTAACTAACTGGATTTTCTTTACCTTCTTGGTACCCTAATTTATGTAATGAGACCATATTTACTTTTGTATTGGTAGTTAGGAATTGTGCAGTAAACTTTGTGACCCCTCTGGTCACTAAACTTTTAAAGCTATAAAGTTGTGGTATTTCAGTGTTTGATAAAATTTGAGAAATGATTTTGTCTCTCTGTTTATCAAATTTTCACATTAATTTTGAAAGTGCTGACCAGAGACTCTGCTTTCTAAGCTTTTAATTATAAAATAGTTATTTTAAACATATAGAGTAGGGTAAATTCCAGGAAGATGTGTTAAATTTAATTTCTATATAAACAAGGTACATTATAGGACATAAATATATAATAAAACAATACTAGTATGTCTAGTTGTCACATGTGTTAACTATCATCCTGGTTCATCCTAAAATTAATTTATAAATAAAATTATACTTTTATTCAACAAAAGTTAATTATGTTTCTGAAATAGACAATAAACTTTTTCTTCCTTAATTTCATTTTAGTACACTTAATATTTCTTAAAATAATTGATTTTTTATAATATTCACATCACCTAGGGTTAGCTGAGAGAAAATTAAAGATTTTTACATAATTAACATAGCCTTTTCATTCTATCAGTCATTTATTGCATATGCATTTTCACTTTGAAATTATGATCTTAAATCCAGAAACACGTGTGTTTTGTTTGCGTAAGTCCTCAGTGCCTAGAGTAGTGCTTGGCTATGGCACATATTTAATCAATATTTAATTAAGGAACAAATATTAACACACTTCCCAGAGAGGAAACAATTTTAAAACTGTCTAGATTGCAATTCTGTCAGACTCTGATTTTTTTGCCTGGTTATTATCAATTTTGCCTTAGGTTTTTTCTACTGATTTGCCCAGCTAAGATCAGAAACCATTTGAGGATCTCTAAGTCATGCTCTCAATCTATTTTCTTTTTGTGCTTTCTACTAATATTAACATATAACCTGCTTAGCCATATAAAAAGTTTTCAGTTTGAATAGTAGTTAAAATTAGGAACCAATTATCTTTCTTATTTTAGAAATTCTCAAAAATAATTTCTACCTTAGTGTTCAAGAGCACTCATACAAAAACCCTAAATAAAAAAAAAATTAGAACCCATTTCAACATTGTTTTAAATGTGATAAAGTCTGGGCAATCAATTCTTTCACCTTGCAATGTTCTTAATGTAACTTCTTTTTCAGGGTGAATTTACCTTTCAGTTAATAACAAATGTGTTTCTGATCTTGTGATTTTCAGCCTTGATGTTTCTGTAGCTATATTAACTATTATGCAGTGTCTCATAGTGGAAGACATATTCAGTGACATCCCTGAAAACCAGATTTCTAGGCTGTAAAATATCTAGAGCTTATTTCTTTTATCGACACAATCAAACAATTTTCTGGAAGTTATAAAATCCTATCACATTGCTTACCTTTTTATCTGCGAGTTCAAGAAACTTGCTCAGGTAGAAAAAGAAAATAGCACATTATATTAAAAGGGCATGAGGAGTATTATTTGATTATATGATTATCTATGATCTTTTCTTCTCTGAAATAACCATCCTATTTTTCAAGTTGTATACTTTTTATGGCATAAAACCATAATTGTATACTTTTAAGGCTTTTTATCCTTGATCTAAAAGCCACTTTGGTAAATGTAGTGGTAAATGTAGGAAAAAAATAAGGTTCTGAAGAGAATTTTATGAATAACTTATTTTAAGAAGTAACTTTTATACTTTTATTTCTTCTTTGATATTGTTATAACTTTCTATAAGCTTCAATAAATTTGTTGTTTTTAATAGAAAAAAATAACTTCTGAAATCCTGGGAATATATGATCTCAAGATTCTAAAGTCTTACATGTAAGATCTTTTAAAATATCTCAAACCTAATTCTGCTGACAGACCAGTTTTGTTCGGTACTGTGCAGTGACCTCTCTTACATAAAAACAAGGAATTTTATGCTAATAATGGTTGCCAGGTTCCCATCACTGCACCTCCTTCCTTTATTCATTTATGTTAACTGTTCTGGTTCTTCTACATTTAAGTGTAGGCATGTGTTCTAAGTTGTATTTTAATGCAAATATCACCTAAAGATCCTTGGCAATATTCATTAACCACCACATATATTTAAAAGAAAACATTCAATGAGGTTATGTACCTAGGAACAAATAAATTGAGATTACAGAAATTAGAGTTCATTGTCTGGTATGGAATTTTCAGGTTTAGATTGGAGTTATTAGAGGTCCTTTTAAATTTTAATGAGCATCATCAAGATAAATTAAGACAATTTCATAGCATGAAGATCATAATACTATTCTCAGACCAAAAAAAAAAAAAAAAAAATTTGTAAGGACTCTGATAGCTGGGCCTTGTTTTATGCCTATTGATAATACTGCCACAAAAGCAACATATTTTTTTCTGGCTTTATTGAAATATTATAGACCTTGTATTTACATCATTTAATTCAATGAGTTTTCTTTTAAATTATAGTTGGTATACAATAATATATTAGTTTCAGTTGTATAGCATAGTGATCTATATAACTCATGAAATTATCGCTCCACCAAATCTAGTATCCCTCTTGCCCTTTACATATTTATTACATATTATTATCCTATGCTACACTTTATATTGCCATGTCTATTTTGCAACTATCCATTTGTACTTTTTAATCCCTTTGCCTTTTTTCACCCCCCCAACCCCCTCCCATCTGGTATCTTTGAGTTTATTTCCATTTGGTGTTTTTACTTATTTTCTTCTTTAGATTCCACATGTATATGAAATCATGCAATATTTGTCTTTCTCTATAGACTTATTTCATTCTGTGCAATACCCTGTAGGTCCATCAAGGTAATATCTTTTCCATCCCCTTTTAGTCTGAGTGTGTCTTTTAACCTGAAATGAGTCTCTTGTAGACAGCATACGTAGGAGTCTTGTTTTCTTATCCATTCAGCCACTCTATCTTTTGTTGGAGCACTTAATTTTTTTCCATTTGGTGTACTTGTTAATAAAAATGTAGTTATTACCATTCTCTATTCATGTTTTTGATACATTTTCTTCTTAAGTCCCTCCAACATTTCCTGTAATGTTGACATCGTGTTAGATAAATTCCTTTACCTCATTTTGTCTAAGAAGCTCTTTATCTGTCCTTCTACTCTAAATAATAGCTTTGCTGGATAAAATATTCTTGGTTGTAGATCCTGGGTTTTCATCACATTGAATATTTTGTGCCAAGCCCTTCTGACTTGCAAAGTTTCTTTTGAGAAATTAGCTGCCAGTCTGATGGGTGCTCTCTTGTAGGTAACTATTTTTGCTGCTTTTAAGATTCTCTCTTTGTATTTAACCTTTGGCATTTTAATTATGATGTGTCTTGGTGTGGGCTTCTTGGGGTTTTTCTTGTTTGGGACTCCCTGAACTTCCTGGTGTTGTATGTATATTTCCTTCATCAGGTTAGGAAAGTTTTCCGTCATTATTTCTTCAAATAGCTCTTCAACACCTTATTTCCTTCAGGTATCCCTATGGTAGATATTTTTATATTTAATTGTGACCCATAGGCTCCTCAAAATATTATTATAATCTTGGCTTTTTTTTCTTCCTATTCTGATTGAGTGTCCTTGGCTTCCCCATTCTTTATACTGGTGGTTCGATCCTCTTCTCTATCCACTCTGTTTATTCCCTGTAATATACTCATCTCAGATAATGTGCTCTCCATTTCTGACTGGTTCGCTTTTATAATTTACATTTCCGTTTTTATGTTTTAATCTCTTTGTTAAAGTTCTTCTTGAATTCATCTACACTTCCCCTAAGTTCATAGAGCATCTTTATAACCTGTGTTTTGAACTCTGCATCTGTTATATTGCTTGACTCATTATTCCTGGATCTCTGTTCTGTTCTCTCATATGGTTTCTGCTTCTTTATTTTCCCATTTTGGCTACCTTTCTGTATCTGTTTCTATGTACTAAGCAAAGCTTCTAAGTCTCTCAGACTTATTAGTATGGCTTTGTGTAATTGGTGTCCAGTGGCACAGTCCTGAAAGGGGTTTGGGGCAGGACAAGTTTAATCCCTGCCTGTGTCCCTCCAGGGCCACCTGTTAAGATTCGGCAAACAATCCACAGATGCTGTGCTTATAGCTGCCTCAAGAGGACATGCCAGAAACCAAGGCCAGCTGCCACCAGTGTCAGTCTTCGCTGCTCAACAAACAGCACCAGATTTCCAGAGAAGACACTTGGATGTGGCTTGGGTAGGGCTGTGAGTTGGGGGAGGTGAAGTTTCAGGGAATCCTCTGGGCGTAGCAACCTCTGTAATCCAGTTTGATGATGTCTCAGCTATGGTGGCACTGTGTCCACACACTGGGAAGCTGGCAGGCTCAACAGAGAAATGATGGATACCACCAGCACTTCTGCATGGAAGAGAGCCTTGCCTCCAGTCCTCACTCCGGCAACTCAGTGTCCCCATGTAAGTCCTGGTGCCCCCTGTGCATTGCTGCTCAGGGCAAGCAGGTCTGTCACCATGAAAGTCTGCTCACAGACATGGCCCCTTAAGAAGCATTTGTGGCTGTCAGCTGCTGCCATAGCCTCTGTCCCTTCTTACTTTCTACTATTGCAGGTTGATTAATTCTCTCTCTCCCTAGTTGTAGTGCTGAAGTTCCTCTAGATCCCAGACAGCTTTCCTTGCTCTTTCCTCCATGTTCTGTCATAACTTATTTGGTCATAAGAGAGATGAACAAAGCCTCTATCATCTATGCATTTTTTTTCCTGTCCTCCAAACACAAGAATTTTGATCAATTAATTCATTCAAAGTTAGTGATTTTCAAAAAAGTATCTGAATAAATGATACTTTTGTTTTTACATGTTTTTGTGATTCCATAATCACATTCATAAGATGGAATGCATTTGTATGTATTTGTTAGTGAAAAGTTCCTCTTTTTCCTTAAGTTATAACACAATTATCCCAGTTGCTCAAGCTAGAAAATGGAAAATCATTTTGATCTTTTTTCCCTAATTTTAAATATATCAAATCTCACAAAGCTGTCCATACATTTATCCCACTTACTCCATCCTCGTTGCAATTATTTGTGCCCAGGACCTCATTTCTTTGTGAGTTATTGTTCCATACTGTTTGTTTCAATCTTTTCTCTACATTGTCATGAAAGTCATCTATTTAAAACACACATTTGATTATATAACTCTGCTGAAAAATCTTTTATAGTTAAATATTTATTACAGTATGTAGCCTAATATTCTTAACTTAGTATTCTTAACTTAGTAAAGGCTCTGAAAGATCTTGCTGTTGCTTACTTCTCAGCTTTATCATTTGCCAGATGCTTTTTTTTTGTTGTTGCTGTTCATGTTGTTGCATCTGCCTGAAGTGCTCTCATTTGGCTTATTTCTCACCTTCAAAAATTAACTCTGGTTTCTTTAGAAATTTTTCCTCGACTAACACTGTTAATCTAATATAATTCTCACTTATATTTCTGTTATGTTTTTAATAGACTGCCATATATAACTATTTTAAATTCTCTATTATTTTGAGTATTATTAAATGTAGACTCTATGTATGAATCCTATAAACCAGCATGATGCCTATAACATAGTAGGTTATTCAAAATGCTTGTTAAATTTTAAATAAATGAATTTATTTTTCATTTTTGTGTAATACCTTAATAGCACAGGCAATATTGGAAAATGGAAATGATTATATAATAAAATATGGACCAATGTGATAATTTTTGTAACATTAGTTTTTTCCCCTCTTATTGTTGAACAAGAATTTGAGTCTAAGTAAATAATATAATATTGCTGTGAATCTCACCTCCATTGGTGCCTGGATCTATGTTCACTTCTCCTCTGTAAAAATAATTTTTCTAAAGTACTTACTGTAAGGATGAAATTAATATACATGAAGCTACCTAACATAGTATTTAGCACATAATGAAGATATAGCAAATAAATTTTTAAAAATGGACATTGGATTGTGACTCTGAATTCACTTTGAATAGTCTCTAAATTAATCTCCAAAGTATCAGTGGCAGAAGGGGAAAGCTATTGTGAATATTAAATAAAATTACCCACTTGAAGTAACTGGTAAATTGCAAATAACATTCAGTAAATGTTAAATATTACTAATTATTAGAGTAGGCACTTACTCTAATGATTGTTCTCTGAATTCTCCTTCCCACTCATGTCTCAGCATAAATATGACAAGTATTTAGTTAGGTGTTCTAACAGCCACTATGATAGAACATTAAGAATTTTTGTATTCAGAATTTTAGCATAGAGAAACCATTTGAAAAGCATTTTCAAATGTTGAAGAGAGTGATAAAAATTATTCATGCTTCATAGAATTTTTCCTTTACACTGATTATTCTTTTTAGCTTTATTGAGAAATAATTGACATATAACACTGTGTAAGTATAAGGTGCACAAAGACCATTTGGTACAGGTATATATTGAGAAATGTTTTCCACAATAAGGTCAGTTAACATATTTTTCACCTCATATAATTACCACTTTTTTTGTTGCTGTTGCTATGGTGAGAACATTTAAGCTCTCCTCTTACCAAGTCACAAGAGTACAAGTCACAAGCGTACAACACAATATTGTTAACTGCAGCCATCACACTGCATGTTAGATCCCCAGGTTTTGGTGTGAGGGGAATACTGGCCTTTTAATTGAAAGTTTGTACCCTTTGAAAAACATCTTATTTCTACTACTCCTAGTCCCTGGAAACTACCAATCTACTCTTTGTTCT
Source organism: Cynopterus sphinx (assembly GCA_030015415.1). Taxonomy (NCBI): domain Eukaryota; kingdom Metazoa; phylum Chordata; class Mammalia; order Chiroptera; family Pteropodidae; genus Cynopterus; species Cynopterus sphinx. Next base: position 17,130,663 of record CM057389.1, on the reverse strand, counting down.
ATGAATTTGGTGTTTTTACAGTCTAGATAGTGAGACCATACATTATTTGCCTTTCTCTCTCTGACTTATTTCACTTAGCATAATGCCCTCCATGTTCATCCATGTTGTCACAACTGGCAGGATATAATTTTTATGGTTGAAAAAATATTTCATTGTATATCTTTATCACATTTTCTTTATTCATTCATCTGCTGATAGACATTTAGATTGTTCCCATACCTGGGTTATTGCAATAAAGATAGAAGTACAGATATCTCTTGGAGATACTGATTTTGTTCTTTTTCAGATTTGTTCCTAGAAGTAGTATTAGTGTTTTGTTTTAATCCTTGATAGCTGTGTCAATTTATATTCTTACCAACAATTAAAAGGGCTCCCTTTGCTCCACATCTTTGCCAGTACTTTTGACTTTTTGATCATAGCCATCCTAACAAGTTTTAGGTGATATACCTTACTTCTGTTTTGATTTGAATTGACCTGAAATTTAGTGTTGCTGAGCATTTTTCATATACCATCTCTTTTGTTAGCAGTTTGCATGTTTTTGAAAAAAAAAAAAAGTTTTTTTCATGACCTTTGCCCATTTTTTTTTTTAATCAGGTTTACTTATTTTTTTCTGTTGAATTGCATGACTTCTTTGCAAATTTCGGTTTTAACTCTTTATCAGATATATGCTTTGCAAATATTTTCTCCCATTTCATAGGTTTGGTTTTAATTTTGTTTGTGGATATTAACTTTGCTCTGCAGAAGCTTTTATTTTGATGTGGTCCCACTTGTTTATTTTAGCTTTTATTGCCTGTACTTGTGACACCATATGCAAAAAGCATTTCCCAGATCAATGTCAAGAAGTTCTACCTTAGTTTTCTTATAGGAGTTTTAAGGTTTCCAATCTTACATTTAAGTATTTAATTCAATTTTTGTGAGTGGTATAAAATAGGGGTCCAGTTTTCTTCTTTTACTTGTGGGTATCTGGTTTTGCCAACACTATTTATTAAAAGGGCTATATTTTCTTCATTGTGTGTTTCTGGCTCCCTATAAAAGACTGATATTTGTGGTTTGTTTCTGAGCTCTCAGATCTGTACCATTGGTCTATGTGCCTCTTTTTATTCTAGTACCATACTGTTTTGATACTATAGCTTTGTAGTATAATTGGAAATCATACTACTTTGTTCTTCTTAAAATTACTTTGTTCTTCTTTGTTCTTTGTTCTTTTTTGTTCTTCTTAAAATTACTTTAGAGATCTTTCATGGCCCCATATGAATTTTGTGAATTTTTTTTGTATTTCTATGAAAAAAATGCCATTGGAATATTTATAGGGATTGCATTGAAGCTGTAAATTACTTTGGGCAATGTGAACATTTTAACAATATTTTTTCAATCCACAAACATGGGATCTATACTTATTTCTTCTTCATTTTTTTAAATCAATTTTATTTTCATTGTACAGGTTAAATTTATTCTTGGTTAAATTTATTTGTAAATATTCTACTGTTCTCATGCTATTGTAAATGGGGCAGTTTTCTTCATTTTTTTTTTTTTCTGAGAGATTATTATTGCATAAAAACACAACTGATTTGTGTATGTTTATTTTTTACCCTGAAACATTACTGAATTTATTTATTCTAACATTTGGGGGGAGTATTTAGGGATGTGTGTGTATATGTATATACACAAAAATACCATGACATATGAAAAGACATAATTTTACTTCTTCCAACTTGGATGTCATTCCATTTCCTTGCCTAATAGTTCAAACTAGGACTTCCTATATTATGTTTAATACAAGTGGTGAGAGTGGGCATCCTTGCCTTCTTTCTGATCATAGAGGAAAAACTTTTAGCTTTTCACCATTGAGTATGATGTTAACTGTGAGCTTGTAATATATGACCTTTATTATGTTGGAATACATTTCTTCTATACCTAATATATTGATAGTTTTTGACAGTCTTTTTAATATGATGATCATATGATTTTTATCCTACATACTGTTAACATAGTGTATCATTTTTATTGATTTGTGTTTGTCAGACCATCCTTTCATCCCAGTGATAACACTCAATCATGATGTCTGATCCTTGCAATGAGCTCTTGGATTCAGTTTCCTAGTGCTTTGTTGAGGATATTTGTGTATAATTTCATCAAGGATGTTGGCCAGTAATGTTCTTGTATTGTCTTTAGTTTTGATATGAGGGGAATACTGGCCTTATAAATTAGTTTAGACTCTTTCTTTCCTCTCAACTTTTTGAAAGAGTTTGTGAAGGATTGGTATTCTTTAAATGCTAGTAGAATTAATCAGTGAAGTCATTTGGTTGTTGGGCTTTTATTTTCTACAAGATTTTTGATTGCTGATTCAATGTTCAGGTTTTTTATTTCTTCATGATTTAGTATTGGTAAGTGATATGAGAAGTTATTCATTTCTTCTAGTTATGCAGTTCCTTGTATCCAATTATTCAAAGCAGACTCTTAGGATCCTTTGTATTTTTGAGGTATCAGTTGTGATGTCTCTTTTTTATTTCTGATTTTGAGTCTTCATTTTTCTCTTAGTTTAGCTAAGGGTTTGTCAATTTTGTTTTATTGATCTTTTTTGTTGTATTTCTAGTCTATTTCATTTATCTGCTCTAATCTTTAATATTTTCTTGTTTTTTATTTCCCCTGGTCATAATAAGTTTGAGCTTAGTTAATTCATCTTCTATAATTCTTTGAAGTGTAAAGTTAGATTGCTTATTAATTTTTGTTTTTTCTGTTTTTTCTTTTTTTTTCCTTATAAATTTCCCATTTTTGATATGCCAGTTAATTTCTTCATTGAGCCATTTGTTGTTTAGCAGTGTTTTGTTTAGTTTCCACATATTTATTTTTCAGCTTACCTTATGTTATCGATATCTAGTTTCATACCGTTGTGGTAAAAAAAAAAAATACCTGATATTATTTCAATTTTCTTAAAAATCTTGACTTGTTTTGTCTTAACATATTTTCTTCTTGTAGAATATTCCATGTACCTTAAAATGTTAATTGCTTAACATATTTAGGTCTTCAATGTTAGATAGGTATATATTTACAATTGTTCTATCTTTTTGAAGAATTGACACCTTTATCATTATATAGTGACTCTTTTTGTGTCATATCTTCTACTCAAATTTGATTTGGTCTGATGAAAATATTGCTAACCTTTTTTAAAAATTTCTATTTCCCTGAAATGTTTTTTCATCTTTTCACTTTGTCTATGAGTATCCATAAAGGTGAACTAGTTTCTCTTATAAGTAGAATAAAATTAGGTCCTTAAAAAAACTGTATTCAGCCAATTATCTCTTTCTACCAGATAATTTATTTATATCTAAAGTAATTATTCATAGGAAAAAAGAAACAAAATTACCACAAAACAATGAACAAAGTGGCATAGTAAATCCTTACCTATGTTACTGTCTTACTTTGCAAATTGATAGGGTTTTATTTTCTTTTTTTTTGTAGTAGCATGCTTTGATGCTTTTCTCTTTACCTTTTGTGTACCTACTATAGGTTTTTACTTTGTAATTTTCATGAGGTTTAAAAAAAACCTATAGAGTGCATTTTAAGGTGATAACAACTTTAATTACATACAAAAGCTTTACACTTAAGCCCACCCCATTTATTTTTTCATGTCACAACTTATATCTTTTCATTTTATTGTTAACATAAATAAATACATTTTAAAGTAAAATGGCTTTTAAAGTAAGAGACAACAACATTTATTTTAGATCAATAAAAATAGCTATCTGTATTAATTCAGGCTGAAGCCCAAATAATGTTCTGATTAGGAGACAATAGTTATGAAAAGGGGAAGAATTACATCAGTTGAAGGAAGGCATTTCTATTTGTGCAGATAACCTAACACAATGATGTTCATTCTAAACAATGTTTTTAATCTTCAGCCCAGTAGTCATAATAACTGCTTTCTTTTTATCTTTACAAATAGTTTTGGGAGACGAGATTGCTCAAGGCCCAGTGCAAAGGTTATTTTACTTTGTTTTAATATTCCTAAGATTTGAGGCATAAGATGTGAAAGACACTTTCTCTGGTATGATAGCTCTAATTCCATTTTGAAGTGGCTCTATTTATAATTTTGTTTACATTTTCTCTCTTTTGATGAAAATCAAGATCATTCTTTGAAAGCGTCCCTGATCAATCATCAGAAAGTAGCACTAATCAGTTATTAAAAGCAGTCCTCAATTTTCAGGTGCTCATTTTGGATATGTCATCTCATTTATTGGTCTTTCTTTACCAGGAAGTCTCATTTCTTTAGCTCATGTCCATGTAGGAGGGGAAGTAGTTTTATTTTTTCTGAGGAGCCTTATGTCATATGTAAGCAACCAAAGTGGCAGAATATAGTAAGGCCTTACTTAACATGGTGTTTCTTTAAGGGCAAATATCTTTTGTAGTTTTTTGAGGTTTCTCATTTGATATCTCATAAGTCTTGATGATTATCTAAAAATGCTTAACACCCATTATCAGAGTGGTATCTTTATAACATCAAACTATGAAAAACAAAGATTTATAATAGTAAAAATTAATAACAAACAAAATGCTGTAATACCTGAAGATAGATCTGAGCCAAGAGGAAAGACCTGAGGGCAGTCAACTAAGACATTAAAAAACCATGAGGTATTTTATCTAAGTACAATTAGAGGTATTCTCAACAACATAAACCTCATCTTGCTTGGCTAGGATATGGGTAAGAACCGTTCTATAGTCTAATATAACTTATGCAAGGGAATTTAAAGATTTTTCTTCTTGTCTATTGCTCTGGAGGTCATTGCAACACCTGCTCAAGGAAAAGGTATTCTTTCAAATCTGGTACCTTAATGGGGGCTGACATCGCCAGGTATTAAATATCCTTGGCTTTGTGTGTAACTTGTTGCTTGTTTGACTGATAAAATAGCTTTAAAGATGATGCCCAGGGTTAATTCTTCTTTCCAGACAGAAATTAAGAGGAAAAAGGAAACAGTAACCATTATAGTGAGTACTTGGCCTCTCATAATTTTGAGCAATAGTTAGGAACTAAAGAAAAGGGAAGGTATAAATGATATATGCCAGGTCTAAATTTTGGATGTGCTGTCTACAACAGACATCATCTGCTTCACTTCCTAGAAGTTTTCATTTCAAATTTTTTGGTTGAGCAGACCAGTTAGGTTTAAGAGCCTTTTTAAATTGGGAAATAAATCCAAGACCCAGTACCTTTAAATTTGGTCATACATGGATTGGTTGAAGTACCTGAAATTTTGGAGGGATCAGGTAGGAAGGAAAAAATAAATAATTTTGTTTACAAAAGTATAGTTTACCAAATTACTGTAGGTCATAGGTAGCTTTGGAGAAAAAAATCTTATATCTGGAAAATAGTCAAAAACCAGTAACATTTCATACAAAAAATTATCTGTTCCTTTAGTCCCATGTTATTCTTGTTTATTTTGATCTTGTTTTATGAATTCAGTTTTTACTTAGAGTTTTGTAAATCTTTACACAATTTAGTGTTATTGTCTGAAAGTTAATTAGAAATATTCATTTCCATTCTTTTCCATAAATTTCTCTGAAGATAAAATATCTTTGTAGAAATATTTTTGTTTGATTCTCAGAGTAAAATAATTGTAAATGATAAACTTAAAAATGACCATGTTTAAAGATCTGGTGAGCATTCACATACGTATATACATATAAATAATGCAATTGACTTAGTATCCATTCCAACCTTAGCTTAACCACATATAAAATTCTTTTCTCACAATCTCTCCTGCATGAAATTTCTGCAACTTACAACTACCTTTCAGTTTTTGTCTTATCTTTCCCTTATCTTGAAATAATTATTTTACTTTAGGATAAAATTATTTTCATTTATCAAAAGAAACACACGTCTTTCACATCCTTCTTTATCCAAAAAAAAAGAAAAAGAAAAAAGTAAAACATATTCTATTCTCCTTTCTCTCAACAAAAGTACATTTCCATCCCTCATACCTTTCTCCATTGAAAACATATATCCTGCTTTTTATACAGAGTCATCTATTTTATTCTCATAATTTTTAATAGTTTTATAAAAATCCATAACTCTTTCATATATCAGTTTTGGTAAGGGAAATTATACAGCAGTTTGCATTTTTAAAAGGCTACTTTTCCCTTCAGTTTCTGTGGGAAATGTTTTGGTTAGTTCCTGGGAATATATATTTCAAAGTCATGCTAAGAGTCATGACTTTCAGAGTCAGAGGACAACTAGGTTTTATAGCATTGCTTATTTGTCAATATATTTCATGTAATTTAATAAGCCTAATTAGCTTTCCTTTTTATAGAGAGAACAAATGTTTGAGGTGTTTCAGGTATCCTCCTAAAAAACTACAGTTTTAAAAAATATCAAATGTTAAGAAAAATATTCTATTTAATATTTGAATCTTTGGAAGTTTGTGAGATATATCAAAAGTTTTAAAATATTTGATGAGATAGAATTATTGCTGGTTATAGAAGACTACTTATGTTATTAATTTAATGAAAGTGACAAAATATTTTAAGGACAAATTCAGTTTACAAAATTATAAGCAAAATTTTAGCTTTTCTTATATTAAGAAGTCCCAGTCTAATCAAACAAATAATGTTACTGAACTCCAATTATTAAGTTCATCGTCCTGTATGCTCTGGCCAGAAAGTATACAAGTGGAGTTTGAAGTAAAGGAGCTTGAAGTTTACTAAAATTGGCCAATCCAGAAACAGGCAAGTTCATGGTCTGAAAAACCGGACTCCCCGGTGACATGTAGGTTATAAGATTATATTAGGCAAAATCACTAGATATCATGGGTTCAGGATTAAATTAGGAGTTGATTGGTCACAGGTGAAATAAGGGCAATAAATCATTTCTTCAGGTCTTGAGGACAACTGGTAGGTCAGTTCCTGTGCCCAGAACTGGTTTCTGAAAGTGGTAGCCAACAGAGTCATCCAGCCTTAGGGCTCAGGAACTGAAATAGAACTTAGAAAGAGAGGTTATCTTTAGTGATTGGGAGCATTAATCACAACCATGCTATTGTCTTCTTCACAGGTCAACTTTATCAAGGTGAGAGAGTAAGATCAGGTCTGTCTGTGTGTGCTGAGAGACAGAAGAAGAAAAAAAACATGAGTTTTAATACTATAATTTAAATCAAATCAGAATAATGATGCTTGGTTCTATTAAAGACCTAATGATAAATAGCACAGGAAGTCATTTTAACAATATAATTGCTATCCTTTTTTTAGTCTCTTATTAAAAGCATACCAATAATACAGAAAAAAGTACATTCTTTTAGCAGAGACACAACATTAAGTTTTAACTTTGTATAAACATGTCACAAATATTAAATCTTGATATTAAAAAAAAACTTTATAATAACAATTTAACTTTAGCCAACTTAATATATAGGGTAAAATTCTGAAATAACTGGGATAAATTTTGATTTTCCTTAATCAAAATATATCTCTGTACCATCTTTTACTAAATTTTGGTGACAATCAAAAGTAAGCATTTACCTTTCTTGAGATTGTCAAATTTATTAATACATTTCATAACCTTTAGAAATGCAGGGTTTTTGACTGGCAAATAATTTTTAGAAACATACTTCTTTAACAAAGCACAACACATTCATTAACAGATCCAAATTAATTTTAGGGTTTTTTTTTTCTGTATTAAGAAAGAACAATTAGGCATACTTAAATGAATTAGCAAATAATGTTTTAGTATTTTATATTATTTGGAAATAGTATAAATATTCAATCATTTTTTCATCCTTTAATTTAATAAAACTGTAAGGTTTAAAGTTATCAAAAGATTTTTAGAAACTATTTTTAACCAAACATACCATAAAACAATTATAGTTTTACCCAAAAACCTTTTATTTACATCTTCTAAATGTATTAATTCACAATATTTACATTACTATAAAAATTTTATGAGACGTTAGATTATCCCAACTTATTTTTATGTTGACAGACCCTGAAACAGAGATAAAATAAACTTATTTCTTGTAAAACCAGATAAAAGTATTAAATGTTAATAACTCTTAAATATGTATGTTTAAATTAAACCAAACAAGTCTATTTTAATACTAAATATTTTTCTGAATATGTGATATCGAAAAGCATTGGGATAGTTTCTATTATATTTCGTAATATAAGCACTTAATTTTTAGGCCAGTTAAACAACTTTTTATATAATTTTATTAATTTCCTCCAGGAGGAGACATATTCACATATAGGCTGACACAACCAGAGACCTGGTAATTTCTTTTCTTCCATTAAATTTATCGAGATGACATCGAGTTATACAGGTTGCAATGTATAGCTCAGTAACATACCATATGTCGATTGAATTCTGTATTTGCTACTCAAAGTCAAATCTCCTTCTATCCCTCTATGTTTGACTGCCCCCCCAAACTCTACCTTCACCCTCCTCCCTTTCCCTCTGGTAACCACAAATGGTTGTCTTTGTCCATGAGTTTTTTTGTTTTGTTTGTTGCTTTCAGTTTTACATCCCACATATGAGTGAAATTGTATGGTTCTCAACTTTTTCTGTCTGACTTATTTTGCTTAGCAGGATTATCTCAAGATCCATTCATGTTGTCACAAATGGCAGTATTTCATTTTTCCTTATGGCTGAATAATATTCCATTGTGTATATGTACCATATCTTCTTTATCCAATCATCTATCAAAGGGCATTTTGGTTGTTTGCATGCATTGACCACCGTGAATAATGCTGCAATGAACATTGGGGTGCATTTAACTTTATAGATAACTATTTTAAAATTTTGGGAATAGCATAATGGTTATACCAATTTACATTCCCACCAGCAGTATGTGAGACTACTTTTTTTGTCACAACCTCTCCAACACTTGTTTCATTCTGTTGATGGTTGCCATTCTTACAAATGTGAGGTGGTATCTCACTGTGGTTTTAATTGGCATTTCCGTAATAGCTGCTGAAGTTGGGCATCTTTTCATATGTCTGTGGTTATTTGTATGTCTGCTGGGAGAAATGTCTGCTCAGGTCCTCTGCCCATTTTTTAATTGAATTAATCAATATTTGTTATTGAGTTGTATAAATTCTTTATATATTTTAGATATTAGCCCCTTATCAGAGGCTTTGTTTGCAAATATCTTCTCCCATTCAGCTGATTGCTTTATTGTTTTGTTGATGGTTTCTTTTGCTTGCAGAAGCTTTTCAGTTTGATGTAGTCCCATTTATTTTTGCTTGTACTTTCCTTGCCTTCAGGGTTGAATTAGTAAAATCTTCTCAAAGACCAAGGTCCATGAGTTTAGTATTTATGCTTTCTTCTATACAATTTATTGTTTCAGTTCTTATATTTTGGTCTTTGATCCATTTTCAATTAATTTTGGTGTATAGTGACAGATATCAGTCTAGTTTCATCCTTTTGCATGTGGCTTTCCATTTTTTCCAGCACCATTTATTGAAGAGACTTTCTCTTCTTTATTGTATACTTTTGCTTCTTTTCTTTAAAATTACTTGCCTATACATAGAGGGATTTATTTCTGGGCTTTTGATTCTGTTCCATTGGTTTGTGGGTTTTTGGTTTTGTTTTGTTTTGTTTTTATCAATATCATTCTGTTTTGATTGTCGCTTTGTAGTATAATTTGAAGTCAGATAGAGTGATGCCTCTGGCCTTGTTCTTTTTCCTCAGAATTGCTTTGGCTATTCAGGGTTGTTTTATGATTCCATACAAATCTCATTATTTTTTTGTTCTATTTCTTTAAAAAATGCCATTGGGACTTTGATGAGGATTGCATTAAATCTGTATATTGCTTTGAGCAATATGGCTATTTTAAAGATGTTGATTCTTCCAACCCATAAACATGGAATATCTTTCTTTGTGTCTTCATTCTTTTAATAATGTCTTATAGTTTTCTGCATATAGTTTCTTCACATCCTCCATTAAGTTTATTCCCGAGATTTTTATTTTTTGTTGCAATTGCAAAAGGTATTGACTTGGTAATTTCATTAATTTTTTTTTTTTTTTTAGCTATGAGACAGGTATAGCAAAAAAAAATGCTATTTATAATAATTGGAAGAAGTTTATTCAAATGGCTAAGGCTTTAAGGTGTTTTTTTTTGTTTGGTTTTGTTTTGTTCTCAATAAACCATTTTTAAGGAAATAGGAGGAGCTGCTGGTTAGGCAAGAGAAACTTTTAAGCCACTCATGATATTTTGAAAAAGTTTTTCTTCTATTTTTTTCATTTTCTTTTAGTTTATTTAGTCTCAGGTAGTTGTGGGCTGTATTTATATTTCTGGTTGTCAGTAGGAAGACCCTGAAAGCTCCTGAGGCTTAGAAAAATCCTACTAGACATAATTTTGTCAGATTTCAGACAGGATAAACAGCAAGAAACTTTAAGGTACTTACTAAGATGGTCAAAAATTATTTCGTCTTTTGGAAACTTCTATTTAGCAATTAAAAAATGCATTTCCTTTCTCCATGTGGTTTGGATTTTCCTCCTCATGAAATCTTTTTCTTATGACAACAGGGACAAACAAAAGAGTGAAATTAAATGAGTACTTACCCATTGGGAAAGGAATGCCTGTTGCAACATCCTGCCATTTACCCACACCTGGGACAATCTCTCTGCTTGAGGGTAGAAACTGCTGGAGGGTAAAAACCCTCCCTAAAATAAAGGCATTTGACCTTTGTTATACAAGGAAGAAGGTCTGTGAACCTAAGAGGGCTTCACAGTCAAGAGGACAGCAGTTTATGGAAGCTGTGAGCACAAAAAAGCCTCTTAGGTAACATTTCTTTTATCAGGAGGTACTGGACCATTAAGGTAAGACCAATTTAGGTTTTTTACATTGTCACCAGTTATCTTAGCCTAATAAAAGGCGTTTTAAAGTGAAAGGCAACACATCTTTGTGATCAATAGGATAGCTATCTGGGAATCATTAACTCAGGCAGAAGCCCAAATATTTTCATTAAGAGACAAAGGCAATGGCTATTTATGAGAAGGGGAAGGGGAATACATACATCAGTAGAAGGAAGCCATTTCTACTGGCATAGATAACATACATGACACAGTGGTGCTAATTCTAAACAATGTTTTTAATTTTCAGCCCAATAGTCATCAGTCTAGTAGTCATAACTGCTTGGTTACCTTTGCAAATAGCTTTTTGGGGAAACAAAACAGCTTGCTTCTCTCCAAAAGTCTTTAGCACATATTCATTTCTGAAAGACAATTCTGCTGGGTTAAGTATACTTAGTTGTCAGGTTTTTTCTTTTTTCTTTTTTCTTTTTTTTTCCTTTTAGCACATTGAATATATCAGCCTATATACTCTCCTGGCCTTAAAAGATTTTTGCTGAGAAACCCACTGATAGCCTTATAGGGCTCCCTCACATCATTATTTCCTCTTGCTGCTTTCAAAATTCTTTCTTGGGATTTGATTTCTGAGAATTTGGTTGTAAGGTGGCTTAATGAAGATCTGTTTGGGGATCTTGAGGTTTATGTACCCATCTCCTCCCAGATTTGAGAAGTTTTTAGCCATTAAACTAGCTTTCTACCCCTTCCTCTTTTCCTTTCAGATTCCCATAATGTGAGTATTTGCTCTTTGGATGGTGTCTCATAGATACCATCAGTGTTCTTCATTCTTTTTTATTTTTCTCTTCTGGATGGCTAAGTTCAAGTAATCTGTTTTTACATTTGCAGATCCTTTTTTTTTTTCCTGCTTAATTCTGCTGTTGAAGCTCTCTATTGAATTTTTCATTTTGTTCATTGCGTTCTCCAGAATTTCAGTTTAGTTCTATTTTATAATTTCTGTCTTTTTTAACTTCTTGTATTTTCATGTATCATTTTCCTGAGTTTGCTGGGTTGTGTAGTTGGGTTTTCTTGGATTTCACTGAGATTCCTTAAAATTATGTTGAAGTCTCTTTAACTTGCAGCTCTCTATTCTTTAGGGTCAGTTACTGAAAAATTAATGTGTTTTTTAGTTGTGTCATGTTTTCTTTTTCATATTTCTACTGGCCTGTGTTAATGGCCTTATTGAGGGACTAGTCAAATCTTCTAGCCTTTTGACTGGCTTTGATGTGGACAGGTTTTTACCCGCAGGTAGTTGAGTGGAGTAGTGTCTCTTCTGAGAAGGGTACAGTGACATAATCTTACAGTTCTTTCATTTGAGGTTGCTGTCAGTGAAGACTGAGGGGTTCCTTGGTGACCAAGGATATTGGTATCGATGGTTGCAGTGATGGCTAGGGCTGCTGTGGTTCTATCTTACGTTGGGGGAAATTTCTTATTAAGATTCCTCCTGATGTTAGGCCTGGTGCACAGCAATTAGAACAGTAGTGGAGCTGGAGTCCTGGGTTCAGGGATATGCAGAACCACCAAGGTACAGTAGCTCCAACAGGGGCACCAGTGTCTGAAGTGTAGGCATGTGCAGAGAGCCCGTGGAGCTAAACTCTATCTCTGGGTTTCACTGCATGCAGGATGCCATAGTACCATGGTCCCAGAATGACAAGGTGCAGAGGTAGCCTGGACCCAGGGGACACCGTGTAGCAGCAGGATGGTAAGTCAGATGCCTAACACAGGATCAGAGGGAGGGGACACAGAGCAGTATAACCCAGTAAAAGTGGGTCACAGCTGGATTCAGAGGCTCAGTGAAGTCCTCTGTTCTCTTACTATTTTATAATTGTGTGACTGTCCTGGACAAGTTTTAATATACATGACTTCTTTATTTGAAGGGCAAAGAATGGGCTTTAGTTTTGAGATGCCTACAGTAACATACCACATTAAATATTAAATAGTGGAGATTGAAAATGTCTTCAGTAAAACATTGCTGTTGTATTTGTGCTAATAATCTATTTTCTATGTTGAACTAAGATTGATTAACCTGTTGAGATTTTTTATTTATCCTAAAATAGTTAAAATTTAAGGCAATTAAAGGTAAGATTTAAAAAATTCCTTCAAGTCTAAGATGTAAGAATGTGATCAGTGGTACTTTATTTGAGTAGCATAGGCACATTGATAAGCCTTAAAGTAATACTAAACAATTTCAAAATTCTGCAGCTAAGTTTTACCACTGACACACTTTTTAACATATCCTTCTCTTGATTTTGTACTACCCTCTTCCCATCTTATTAGTTCTAATTCCAATATAGTAGAAACTCGGTTTTTGTGAAAACTACATTTTAAAACCAATAAGCTATAAGGACTTCATATGTAATAAAAGTGTTAAATATTTTAGTATAACTAAATTTCTTGTACAGTCAGAAATTTGTTCTTAGCTGTGTGTTATTTTTTTCTGGTGCAAACACAATCTGTTTCCTGTTTTTATTTTGAATTCCAACTTAAATGCCATTAAATGAATACTATTAGTTTTATTATCTACTTCTAGATTATCCCGTGATATAGTTCCGAGTTTCTAACATTTATTCTGTTAAATGACTCTATACTGACTAGGTAAAGGGACACAGTAGTTTTTATGTATCCAAAATTAGTCTTTTATGCTTACATAGGGTTGGACTCTTCACCTAGTTAATGCTAAAATTTGGGTTTAAGCGTATTTAAATTTCTTATCTCTTAAAATAGGCTCAACCTCGAATTATGTATTTGTAACAAAGAAACAGGATGTCAAATGTGCCCTCTGGAAAGATGCTTAGCTTGTCATTCAGTGCCCTAACCCCTTAGCTTTAATTTTTTAATACATCAACTTTTTTTTAGAATCCAAGATAAGAATTTTTATATTTACCAAAAATTTTGCTTGCCATTTATATATTCTACATTTATCTTCTAATCTCACCTGCTTTCTTAAGTGTTTCTCATTTTGTTCATGATCATGAATGTGCCAGTCAAGAAGTTACACTCTGCTCAGACATCCCATCAGAAAATACATGCTGGTTAGCCCTAAAGTCATGAAAAGATATGGAGGAACCTTAAATCCATATTGCTCTGTGAAAGAAGCCAATCTGAAAAGGCCATATACTGTATAAGTCCAGCCATATGACATTTTTAAAAAGCAAAACTATGAAGACAATAACAAGATCAGTGTTTACCAAGGTTAGGGAAAGATGCACAGTCAGAGCACAGAGGACTTTTAGGGCAGCCAAACTATTCTGCATGATACTACAATGGTGGGTCATGTCATACATTTGCCAAAGTCCATATAATTATAATCCCAAAGGTGAACCCTAATAGTGATGTAATGTGTAGATTTGTGTAATAATGATGTATCAATGTAGATTCATCATTTGTAACAAACGTATCACCCTGGGGCAGAATGTTAATAAAGGGGCAGGCTATGCATGTGTGGGGACAGGGAGTACGTGGGAACACTGAACTTTCTATGAAATTTTGCTGTGAACCTAAAACTACTCTAAAATAAAATTTATTAATTTAAAATAATCAAAAACTTAAAAAATGGAAAATCTACTAGATTTATTATATAATAGTAACAGCCTTAGAACCTCTTTAGTCACTTGTAAAATGGCCCTCATTAATTACATAGGAGTGCAGGTAAAGATTAAGCCAATATCAGGATTTACTAGTTAAAATTACAGTGCTTCAAAGACAAATATTCAACTATAGCAAGTCTTTTGCGCCAAGATTTTTTGGAAAAACTGTGGTCCTTAAACATGGGTTGGGGACATCAACATGCATATTCCCCAAAATTTTGGTTCACCAGACTCTTTTAAATGCCCAAAGCCCAAAGAGGAGACCTTCTTACTAAAATATAGCACTCTCAAGAGCCTAAGAAAACATCACTATCCAGGGACACTCCAAAGGGTGTTCCACCAAAAGTCAGTAGGAGCCCCATCAGGATTTTTTTTTCACCAACTCCTGGCTTGCATATGGATAACTACAGTTAAGTACTAATATAGCCCAACAAGTAACACTGGGGCCTGATAAACAAGGAAACGATTGCACCCCAGAGAAACTATAAGAATTATTACATAATAATTAACATAGAACGAGTACCTTGTGGAACTCAATTTTGAGGGTGATTAATCAAGATAAAGTTTGATCATAGGACTAGATAAGGGAGAGATTATTGACCTGAGCTCACACACTTGAGACATAAAATTAAACATTCAGACAAGTACCCTGGGAGATTAGAAACTCTCTACTAGAAGTGGCTTCAGAAACCTGGAGTACGTGTAGACTATCCTGAATGAAGTTGAAATGCCAGAATCGCCATCACAAATGGTAAAAGAAGGAATTAAAAAGCTCAGGGAATTGGGCATGCTGAAATGGTTGTACTTCATGAGACCAAAGGCTCACTAAGGGGATCATGTTGTGTAGAAAGACACAGATAACACACTGTTCACTGAGACTATCAGGCATGTGCTGATGAGAAGGACAATAAGAAGTTCCATGGTGCTGCTATGGGGCCAGCATGATGAGTGAGGCTCATTGATGCAATAGGGATTGTGGGACCCTCAAGCAATAGGTGGCAGTTGGCAACACAAACACCAGAAGCCAAGGGCTCTTTAAATCAAAGTGGAAACCAAAGGGCCTTGACTGGCAGAGTCTAGTCAGTTCTACTGTACTGAAACAACCTGATCCAAAGGCATAGAATTACACAAAATGTAGCATCTGGCCATGTAGCCCACTTTATAGCAAATGAACCATAGGCATAGGGCCATGACCATGGAATCCACTGGATTCATTATATAAGGTACCATGTAGAAGCAACTGGCCTGAGAAAGCATTGAAATGGCCTACAAGTACAGTTGCATCCTCCAAGATGAGGTGTACACACTGAATCGGAACTGTATATGGCCTTGTAACCCCAGGAGGAAGAACGTATGGGTCTGAGACAAAGAGATAGAATTATGACTGCCTCACTTATCAGTTATTCTGTGACTAACTGGGTGACTTATGCTTCCCATCCTTATGTCTCCGGGATCTGTAGGATTAGTGGCCCTTCTCTTACCAAGCAGCATACAAGCTATGGCTATCACCTGGGATTTGATTTCTCTTTTTCTAGGAATTTACAGACAAGAAGAGGAGTCATCACATAAGCAGGAATAATTGACCCTGATCTGCATGAGGAAGTAGGACTGCTCTTAAACATAAATTAGGGAAAGAAAATCTGTGGAACACAGGTGATGCCCTTGGGAACCTCCTGGCATTCCCTTCCCACCTGTGAATACAAGGAATAAATTCAGCACCCAGTCTGACAAGGGAATTATTTCCAGGAGCTCAGTCCTCTTAGGAATGAGGACTTGAGTATGATCACCAGATAAGCCACTGAGACCAATGGAGGCAATGGAAAAGGGCAAAGAGAAGTTAGAATGGTCAGCGGACAAGAAAGTTGATGAGAACCTGTTTCAAATAAGGCCTCAGTGCATTGATGAGTGTTGTTATTTATCCCACTATCTTCCCTCTCTTAAATTTTCCATCAGAAAGACTGGAGCCTTAGAACCTTAGAGGAGCTGCTACCAAAACAGGTAGAGTGAAAAGCCTGGACTTTGCCACACATGGAAGTGTGCTGCTCAGACCTTTAGTCAAGAAAGAAATCACCTGTGAGGTTGAAAGACAGACTAATTTTTTAGCTCATTATAGGTACCAGAGCTTGGACATTTTTGCCTAATGCAGAACTCCTCTTTGGCAATCTGCTCTGGAGTTACCTTTAGGTTGCTGAGAATTTCTCCTATCTGTGCCATGATTTAAACCTCTACATTCCCAGTCTTGCTTCTCCCTCTCTTTATCCTTTTACAGGTCTCAGCAGTGTAGCAATGTCCAAAGCTTTCCCTGTCATATCCTTTTAATCATATCTCTTTTATCTTTCACAGGTATTAGGCCTAGATAAACCTCTTGCACACCTAACCGCATTTCAGTTTCTGCTTCTCATGAGATCCAGTGAATGCAATAGCTATGTTAACTTAATGCTTGTCTTAATGGATTTTAATTTCATAAATCCAATTGACCTTTCAGAAGCTAGTCACACACAGTCCTAACTTAGGATCTGGACCGATGTATGTTGTTTCATCTACCTCTACTGCATTTTATCAGAAACCAGATTTAATATATTCTTAATTCTGATAAATCTTATACATCTATAGCCATGAACTGGCAATGACTGAAATTCTCTTCTTTAGTCAGTATGCTATAAAAGCAAGTAGTTTTATTCCTGAGGGAATGTACAATTTATTCTAACATATTATTTAGTAAGATTTTGAAATGTAATTCTTCACCACCATGCATAACTAGTATTAATAACTATAGAATGATGTAGGTGAAAAATAGGAGTAGGCGTTTTGAAGATCCATGAATGTGATTTATATAAAAAGTACTTCAAAAATTGGCTGAATGCGATTTTCTTATACTGGGTAGTAAAAGTGGGTGATTTTTCTTTCTAATTCTTCCTTTGTGTTGCTTTAGTTAATTAATTTAGAAAAGGTTCACCACTTTTTTGATCTAAGAAGCTCCTTAAAGATCACTTAATATATGATCCCAAGAGTCATAGATAGACATCACATACATAGAGACATTCTTAAAATTATCAAATATACTCCTCTTTTGACATAAATTAAAAATAAAAATGGGCAAGATAGAAAGTAGCTATAGAGGGAAAATGGTATTATATAAAATGTGGTAGAGTGATGGAAGCTCACATGAACAAATTTCTGTATATAATTATAAGGTATAAGTTAAAAAGATTGCTGTAAGAAAAAATAATACAAATTTGCTTGATGACATTTTTGGTTCTTGTCAAGTATTTTTTAGAAATAAGAATATAATATGTATTTTAAATATACCTTGTAATGTTTAAGGAAGAAATTACATTATTCATTGTTGAATACAATGTAGGCAGGAGCATATAAGCTGCTTCCTGAATCATAGTAGGGTTGTTTTAACTACTATAATACTATCGTACTATGTTAATGTTTGTTTTGCTCACAAACAAATTTGAATTGAAGGTTCTGGAGGAGAACACCATAATTATAAAAAGAGAAAAAAGAAAAAATAAGTTTTTAATAAATTAAATTATCTGACTGAAAGGAAAACGGCGGCCAGAGATATATATGTTTATGTGAATATAGAGAAATCAATCCAATTACATATACCATTAGGATATCAGCAAAAGTACTCTGTTGAATCTGTTCTAGAAATACTCATTTAAAAAAATATTTTTAAAAATCAGGCCGTTTGCCCTGATGTATCTGATTTTAGTTTGTTTCCTTATTATATACTACCTTGTTTAACTTTAGCATTTATTTTTTTCTTCATTACATATAATATACATATCCTCTTACCCTATTATGTACTGTGTTTCTTAGTTTTTCAAATACTTTCAGGCAGTCTGTTTCTCTGTCAATATGTCCTTGCCAATAGATAGTTATTGCAAATTTTGGGTTGCCACGCTGGTTATTCTTTAGGAGCTTATCACAAATTATAATAGCTCTAAGAATTAGAGCGAATTATGGGAATATAAAGTTCTTATTTAATATAAAGTGGAACTGGTATAATAATTGCTTATCATTATTCAGAAAACTGCATATATGTAAACTAGATGTTTATTCAAGTTAGGACCAGGTGTTAAATTTTGTTTATAAATTTCAACCCCTTTATATTTAATGATAAATTGAAAGTAACATTCAGATAAAGCATTCCTAGAGTGAATTATATAATACCAGAGCTATTAATAAATTTTAGCAAGTACATTCACACATAGAACATACAAACAACACATTGCCTAATGATTAAAAGGGAAGCATTAGGATTATTAATATCTGCCATTGTATAAAAAAAAATGAAAAAGAGGTTTAGAGGAGTTAAAGTTAGATGTAAATAATCCTATAACCATACTCTTTGCCTCCAAATGTTATATTAGTATATAAATGGCTAATTTAAGATATATATTAAACATACAGTCTTGAGCATCACAACAACGTGAGAAGCCCTCTTGGTTTGACCCTAACCTCTCAGGGGTAACAATTTATAAACTTTTAAGGGAACTATATATCAATACTAATGTATCAGTAAAAGATACAAGTGCCATGAACACCTAAGAGAAAGAATTAATAGGTGCAAAGGAACAAAGGTGGCAAATCCTGAAACTTGTTCAGGAACAATTGGTTGTGCTAAGCAACTGCAATGTTGTACAAGTGTGCAGCATAAGTGGATAATAGACTGGAAAGTTCTTTTGAGGCCATTTTGTGGAATTATTTGAAAACTAGGCAGATGGATTTGTATTTAATTTAATTGATACTTGGGTGTCATTTAAGGTGATTGAGCAGGAAAGGGATTAAATCAGAGTTGCTTTTGAGGAACATTGATCAGCCATAGGATGAGTCAGAGTGTGCATGAGCCAGAGGCAGAAATACCAATTAAGTAAAAGGCAACAGGCAGAAAGCTTGTGAGAGGATCAGAGGGTCTCGTTAAAACTGGAATGAAAGTAATGAGGATGGAAAGGAGAAGCTGGATTTGAGAGTTTCAAGATAGTGAAAGACACAAAATAGTTGATGTTGAAGGATATTCTAATATTGAACTTTAAATAAAATACAAACAGAAGTGAAAAATTAGAATTACCTAATGGGAATTTAACAGTTTTACAAAAGGTTTTTTTTCAGCTATGTTGAGATATAATTGACATATAACTTTATATTAGTTTAAGATACACAAGAGGTAGTTTTGAAGCAAAGTGATTTTCTTTTGTTTACAAATCTGGGCAGGTTTTCTTTAAGGAAGCAAAACATTACAGATTAGGTTGAATACCCTTATGTTGCCCTCCCCTATGAAATTGCATTGGTATTATAATAAATTCAATGTACATTTTGTACATGGTTTAAAATTTTTTTCCTACATATATGCACATATAAGAAAAACATATTTTAGCACTTCCTAAATTTTAATTATATCTTATATTGTTCTATAATTTGCTTCCTAAAACTATGTCATGAGATCTATTTATAATGATGCATATAAATCTGGTTAATTCATTAACTTCTGGGTAGTTTGAATATGCCATAATGTATTTTTTTTATTTCCTTAAAAATAAAGGTTTAGGTGGATAACTTGATTTTTCTTTTTGTGTTATTTACATACTTTTAATTTTGGAATAGCTTTTGATTTAGAGTTTAACAGACAGTACAAAGTCCCTGAATACCTTTCACCCAGTTTAAATTTTACCTAATGCTATACTCATAAGTACAGTGGTACCACTTGTCAAAACTACATATATGTATGACCCAATAATTCCATGTCACTAGGCATCCTATAGAAATTAAACAGATGGTAGGTAGGTAGGTGTATAGATGGATAGGTAAATCGATATAAGGATGAATAGATAATGTATGTTTAGCATTTTTAAAGTGTCAATAATTAAAAATACTATGAACTAATATGTCCCCTACAGAACCATTCTTATTGACATTGGGAATAATAGGGAGCCTTTTATATTTCTTCAGAAAATGTTGACCTAATGTTACATGTTAAAAGACTAAGAGCCACAGTGGTGATTGTCACAAAGATATTAAAAGTAATTTCTTTGTCTTTGACTGGTGTACATATATCCTAGTCTAGGCAATATTAGATGCTTTTAATTGAATGACAGTTGCCAGTTAAAATAAACCATATTAATTGCTTTTAGCAAGGAAAACAATGGATTATGTATGTGTTTTATGGGGAGGGCATGGGTTGTCACCAAAAAAATGCTAGAAAAAAATGGAATTTTTTTTTTTTTGAGTTAGAATAAACTTTGGAGGGTCCTTACTTCCAAATTCTCATTATACAGAGGGGAAAACAAGGTACCAGTGAGGAAAAGTGATTTTTTTTTTCAGACCATGCAACTGATTCGCATCAGCAGGAAGCAGACCTAGATTTTCTTGTTCTCAATCTAAAACTTTTATTTTCACTGAAGTTTACTGATTTGGGACATAGAGCTAAAAATGTTTCGATTACTTATACTACATTTATTTTTTTTTAAAAAGGTATTTATTGACCTATCCCTATCAAAAGGAATAACTATCTTTCTTAAAATATAGGAAAGAAAAGACATAAAAATTTGTCCATGAACTTTAAAAAGCCTCACTAAATTATAGAAATAGAACATCTGTGAACCTCTCAGTCTACATGAATAAAAATGCATATTTTAAAATCCCTTAATTTTTGTGATAGATTGGAAATATGACTATAATCCTTCATTTCTTCCTATACCATGACCTTTCAACATGACTTTACATTCACTCATGTCAGAGGGAATTCCTTCCTCTCACCTTGTATATGCCTTTGAAGTCCTTTGGTCAGAGAATGCGATGTAAGTAATGTGGAAGCGGTTCCAATTCTAGGCCTCAAAGAAAGTTTTTTGTACAATTCTGCCCTTTATTTTGAAACTCTACCCAGCCATTGTGAAGAGGCTCAAGCTGGCCTTCTGAAGGTTGAGAGAGGAATCACCCCAGCTGGTTCTAGCTAAGCCAGCAGGTGATCTGGCAACTGACCACAGGTGCATGAGTGAGCTTAGCTAAGGGTCACTGCATCTGGCTCAGATCAACAGAAACAACCAGATGACATATGAACTCATGAGATAAATAAAAGATTGTTATGTAAAGCCATTAAGTTTGGATTAATTTTTTTATGACAATAGCAAAGTGATATTTTTTAAAACCATTGTTTACATGAGGGCATGGAAAATTAGATTGTGTGATTTTCTTATGTGATATGTGTAAGCTCTTTCATGACAAGTAATATATGATTCCACAACAATATACATAATAAGATCTTATTCTGTTAGAAAGCATAAATCTGGACTGGATCACTAGGTTAATATATTCTTCAGTTTTCAAAAATAATGTATCTTGCTATGGTTATGATTACTTAGTATTATAATGGTTTGAAGATTATATTTTATAATCTCACCTAATTTGCAAATTTGTTTTGAGCTTAAAATGTTTTAAGTTCTTTCATTATTTATATTGATATGCTTCAAAAGCAATGCTAAGAAAAGACAAATCAAAATTCTCAATTTTAATAACTAAGCCTGGTTCCGAAATGACTCAGTCACAGTCAAATATGCAGAGAATAGAATGGTGGCTATCAGTGGCTGGGAGCAGGGAGAGATGGGGAGTTGCCGTTCAACAGGTGTAAAGGTTCGGTTATGAATGATGATGATTTTCTAGAGATCAGCTGTACTGCAGTATTCTGACTGTAGTTAACAATATTGTATTGTGCACTTAAAATTTGTTTTAAAGTAGATTTCACATTAAGTGTTCTTACTACAATTGAAAAAAAAAAAGAATTGCAAAACACCAGCAATATGGAGTGACAATTTTTTTTTCCTTTAAATCATTTTACATTCAGTTCACAAAAAATGAATTATCAGTAATAATTGCAAATTCGAACATTTCTTAATTACATTAGCTAAGTGTAATATTTATATGTGACCACTAGATAGAGCTATTATAATAATATCCTGAGAAAATAACAAAAATACATAAAAACACTATCGTATACTTATCACACGTATAGGCTGCTTTTCTTTATATTGCATTTTATATGACCCACAAGCTCTGAATTTGTTAACTCTAAACTAATACAACTCAGCTCTGTTGAATTTTCACTAAAATACGTTCAACTACAAATTTTATTAGTTTCCCAGTAATGATCTGCATCTATTATGAAGTTTAATTAATAGTAGTCATAGTTCTAAAACCATAGAATATTTTAGCATGAACATTTTCCTAAAGCCACCAAAAATATGTTTTTATAAACTTGTAATATATTTTATGATTTTTGATACTTCTCTACATTATTGTATTTATCATATATGTGACAAATCAGGCTTGCTATGTTCAGATAAATATTTAATATAAAATGAAGAATATACAAAAATAAAGGTTCAGACTAATGCTGAGATCTTAAAAGCAGAATAAGTTGAACTAAAACATGTTTCTCCTCTGTTTTTATCAGTAGACAGAAGATCTCTTTTATAAAACCAGCAGTGACAAATACAATTTATAAGAAACTTGAAGGCAGAGATGTCTTAAACTTCTATAAACCCTCATCGCTATCATCATCATCATAAAATACTAGCATAATAAGCCCTTTGAGATGCATTCTTAAAAATCAGTTATTTATTTGCTAGCTATGTTAGTTATTTATAAATATGCAGAATTAATTTAATCATTCATTGCAAACTATGTATTATTACTATTTCAAATCACATATTACTATAATTTCAAATTAATGACATCTCTAAAACTCATTTTTTAAGCTGTAAAATGGTTTTAACGTTATGTGATTTTTAGCAATAAAGTTAGGAGCAATTGATTTTGCTAGTCAATAAAGCTTTTGTTGAATATCAAAATCATCCAGAAGCATTTTAAAATGAACAGCCTAGAGCTTATTTCCAGAGAGTTTGACTGAATTCTGCTATGAGTCCTAAAATACGTATTTTATCAAGTGCCCCTGGTAGTTTTGATGCAAAACTCTTTATATTGTAATTTTAGGAGTACAGTACTTGAGGACATAAGCAATAAATTGAAACAAACCTCAAGTTTAAACCTCAGTTTCTAAATCAATAAAATGGAGCAATAAAACCTAACACAAGTAGCTGCAGGGTTAAAGGAGGTAACAAAAGCGTAACAATGCCTGGCACATAGTAGCAAGTCTATAATCGAGCTCATTATATTTCTTTCCTATTATGTCTAAATAGTGTGAATATTCTCTGACAAAATTATTTCAGGAAATAAATGATGATGTTAATGATAGGCATTTTCACTCTGCTGTGATTTTATTTTTTCTTGTCATTATATTATGTGGTTTCTGTTAATCATATGCTTACATGAGTAGCAATGTCACTTTATTGATAATTACTTAGAGTCTTGTTCTTGCTTAATAAAAAAAAAGAAAGAAAAACCATGTTTAGGAACAGATTACATTGCCACAAGTTATGTCTGCCTTGTTTAGCACAAATGTAAGTTGTCAAGAAAATATACAACATGCCATTTCTCACAAAGAGCTCTCAGAAAGGAATTTCAGAACTCCCTCCTGAAGAAAATAATTCAATTGAATGTTGTCATCTAATATTTTAAATCCTTTACTTGTCATAGGGTTGCTCATAAAATTGTTAATGCATGACCTTCAGTGAGTCCATTGAACTAAGCTGCTTTAATAGTTTTGCATTTTTATAATCCTGCTTGCTGGTATCATTCTATTATGTGAAGAAAAATATGTGATGTGTATAAAATACACTGCATGCTCTCTTAATATAATTACCTTTGCAAAATGATCACTTTGAAAGATATACTTTGATATATTTATATGGCTTTTGAATAAAATAGCTGATCTATATTGACATATATAAATATTTTGAACTAAAAAAATAATATATGCTACATAATAATGTGCTTGTCCAAATACTGAGCTAGATATTTAGAAGGCAAACTATTTCAAATGTTTTCATCATGTGTTTCTCTCTACTCATAATTAAACTTAAGGTAGTTAGAAATAATTAGTTAACATACCGAACACTCCTAAGTGCTTTGTAATTAATATCTCATTTAACCCTCACAAAATAATAAGGTAGAAAGTATTGTTTTCCTGCTTTTACAGGTGAGGAAACTGAAGCACAGAGAATTATAAACAATGGGGCAAAGTTCATGCAGTGGAGGATTCAAGATTTTAATCCAAGCAGTCTTCTTTCAGAGCCGCTAGTGGGAAATCACATCAGAACCTCCTCCCCTCTTTCATTTTTAGAACCCCATCTCTATTCAACACGTATTACTTCAATTGGGTCTTTAAGGAGTAGGTGGGGGCTTTTCAGACACACCAAAGTTTGGTTGCAGTCTACTTTTCCAATCTATTTTGCAGTATTTCAGTTTTCCATCACTTCTCTTTCATCAGTTGCTATATCTTGAACTAGCCCACCTCTAATGTATTGCTTAACTCACCTCAATGTGCTGCTTTGTATTGTCACATACCAACATCATGGCCATTCTACATCCCACTCAAATCCTTCGTGCTTTGTCACATTTTGTTCAAATCTCTGGTGCAAAACAGTTTTTTTTTTTTTTTTTTCTGATCCTGGTAGAAGAATCTTGATAGCTTAATCTGAGACCATCTGAGACCCAAGGGTGACTAAGCCCCAAACCCCTCTCTCCTCCAGTATACATTTATTTCCCAGAAATAACCTTGTACTTTGGGATATTTTTCACCCTTAAGGTGAGATACCCTTCATTCACATGCACTAGATTTAGAGGTGACCCACATTATGATTTATAACTCAGTGCAGTGATCCATAAGGAGAATAAATCCAGGTCCAGTGACTTGCCTAATGAAGACCTCAATCCCACCAGAGGATTTATCTTGAAAGACTTCAAGATGTGAAGATGCAAATGAAAGTGCAGTGGTAAAATGCTTAGGTTTCACATGGAAACCCCTACTGTATCTTTATTTAACATTGTCTATATAAGTGGCCCCCACCATTTCTTTGTTAAAGTAAAAAAAAACTGTCCACAGATCCTACTATGGTAATCATTATATATTCAATATAAGTTGTTTTAAAACAAAAGCTATAATGATTCCAGTAACAAAAGTCATTTTAATTTTGTTAAGTCCAGGAACACCTATTATTACTAAATATGCAAGGTAAAGTTTTAATCACTCAGCAGGTAATGTGTGGAACCTATGAATTCGAAGATTTTCTATAGTAAATTTTTTGCCCTAAGAATCACATGCTGAAACCTCGCATTAGGAAATTTTTTTTGGAATTTTACCATTTTTTGTATTGTAATATTATTCTACCTCCTCCTCTTTCTTCTTCGTTTTCTTCTCTTTCCCTTTGGAAGTCTCACACCTAGGAAAGAGCCATTCTCCACCATTTCCTGGCCAAGTAAAACAACTTTATCCAGATATGGGAGCCTGGCCTTCCTCTTCTCAGCCACAGATAATATTGTTTAGTCAAGATAATCAAAGTAATTTTTTGTTGTTGGTGGTGCCAATTACTGATGGTTTGTGCATCATCAATTAGATATATAAAAAGTCTGCCTCATAAAGGTTTTCTTCCATGACAAAAGAAAAACAAAGAGACATTGTCTTTTCCACTTCTGGTTATTTTTCTGTGAAGAAACAATGTCTGTGACTGCAAAAACCATGTTTCAATATTAAGGGATCCAACATTATGTTGCGAGTAACAGAGATAATAAATGGAAGGGAACTGGATCCTGGATAAACATTTGTAAAGTCATCCTTCACACATTCTACTATGCGATCTCATTATTTAAGCATTGTTAAGAATTCAGTTACTCACAAAAAAATCATTTCATTATGTGTTCATTTTAGTAATCCTATTTTCTCATTAGTTTTGTTTCAAATAAAATATGATGAAGGTCTACTCTAATTGTAATGATATTACATAAAACATCTCTTTGTTTCATTTAATCTGTAAGTTAACTAAAGAATTCAGGAGACAGTACAAGATTAGCTTTTCATTTAAAATGGCTTCTTGAAATTAACAGGAAAAAATTAGAACTGTAGCGCAATGATTAGGGAAAAAGTATCTCCAACATTTTTAACTTCCTTAATAATTTATATAGTATTAGATAACAATCCAATTAAAAAATGGGCAGTGGACCTGAACAGAAACTTCTCCCAAGAAGACATACAAATGACAGCAGACATAAGAAAAGATGCTCAATTTCACTAGCTATTAGAGAAATGTAAATCAAAACCACAACGAGGTACCAACTCACACCTGTTAAAATGGCTATCATCAACAGGACAAGTAATAACAAGT
Source organism: Cynopterus sphinx (assembly GCA_030015415.1). Lineage (NCBI taxonomy): Eukaryota > Metazoa > Chordata > Mammalia > Chiroptera > Pteropodidae > Cynopterus > Cynopterus sphinx. The sequence goes on along the minus strand of CM057389.1, from coordinate 17,103,967 downwards.
GTTGTGGGGAAAAAGTAACCCCCATACACTGCTGGTGAGAATGTAAATTGGTACAGCCACTATAGAAAACAGTATAGAGGATCCTCAAAAAATTAAGACTAGAATTAACATGACCCAGCAATCCTTCTTCTGGGTATCTACTCCCCAAATTTGAAAATATTTACCATAAAGATATATGCACCCAATGTTCATTACAATATTGTTCGCAGTGCCCAAGACATGGAAACAACTAAAATACCCTTTGACAGATGTTTGGATAAAGAAGCTGTGGTACATATATAGAATGGAATGTTAGCCACAAGAAAAGATGAAATACTTTCATTTGTGACAACATGGATGGATCTTGAGATAATCTTGCTAAGTGAAATAAGTCAGAAAAAGTTGAAAACCATATGATTTCACTCAGGTTGGATATAAAACTAAAAGCACAAATGAAAAAGACAAAGATATAGAGACTCATGGACATGAAAAACATTATAGTGGTTACCAGAGTCAAAGTCAGGATGTAGAGAATTGGAAAAGGGGTCAAATACATGGTGACAGCAGAAAATTTAACTTAGTTGGTAACATACAATACAATATGCGTATGACGTGTTATTGAATTTTATACTTGAAACCTCTATAATTTTATTAAACAATGTCACTTCAATAAATTTAATAATATAAAATTAATTAAATTTTAAATAAATAGCATTATAGGATTGGCCGAGTCATACACAAAATTATATTTATGTAACAAATGCATATATGCTACTTTGGGGAATATTGTAGCTTTTTATGAGATTTTATAATTTATTATTAATATTTGTAGCAACATTTTGTCATATTTTTTATTTAAGACTGAGGCTTTAACATAATCATTTCTAATAAAAATTTTTAATATTTTATAATTATCTGGCTCTGGCTTTATTTTGTAGCTTCCTAAGAGTAATGATTAATATCAATATAAAATGTAAAGTTTACAATATTTTTCATCATGTGTCATGATTATAAAGGTATTGTAGAAGGGATTTATTTTTTATTATTTGCATTTAATAGAAAACACTAATTTTAAAACCTCAGCATCATAAAACCAAAGGGGCAAAAGAATGGGTAAACATTCTTCTAACTCTCATTCTGTATAATTATTCTGGTATAGGTTAGCACAAAATCTGTTAGGAGCTCTGTGATAATCTTAGTACAGTTAAAAATAATTACAAGGAATAGTTATGGAGGCAGAGATCATTGAGAGGTCTAACAAAGGAGAATAAACAAAAGCTATAAGAATAGTTGAAGGTTCTGACATTGGGAATTTGATGTATGTTTCTTAAAAGACTGGCAGAATCAGAGTTAAGAAATATCATATTCTGTAAAACTTCAGGCAGTGCAGTATTCATAGAGTATAAGGGTCATCAAAAACTATAAAATTGTTAATGTTTAATAATTTTTAAACTACAAAATGGCAATTTCAACTAGTTCAATTTTTTTAAAAAGTATAGGAATTAAGAATAGAGAGATGAATAAAATTCATAAGATGAGTAAGATTAGAAGTACCAAGTCATGGAAGATGTTCCAAGCTATGATGACAAGTTTAAGTTCTAAACTCTTCGGAAGCATTGAAAACCTTTCAACCACAAGAATAAAATGGTCATATTTTCATTTTAAATATACCCCTCTGGATCTGTAGAAGGGACTGACTTAAGGTCAGGGTTAGGAGATCGCATGACTATAGGACAGTAAATTACATGGCAGTTGCAATCACTCAGATAATAAATGCCGAGGACCTGGACTCTGGCATTGGTAAAAGGAACAAATAAAGGTGTAGATGAAAGAAATACTTATGTGATAAAACTAGCAGTATTAGTACATTCCTGAATATAATGTTAATACAGAAGGAAAAAGGTAGGTTACATTCACATTTCTGGCTTGTATGACTAAGTGTACATATTTAAATTTAAGTAGCAAAACTGTGACCAAGGGGGAAATTATGAATAAAAAGTATATACAATTATATAGTGGGATAGTGCAGGAGCCTGTGTACAAATCAAACTCTTAAAGGACAAGCTAAGAAAAAAGGGTAACGCATAAGTCCGATAAAGAATAGTCAAGATATTAGAAAAGAAATCCAGAAGAATAATTCAGAAGAAAGAGGTTAGAAAGAAGAGAGATTAGAATGAAAGATCATCATAGTGCTTAACTACAAGGATGCCTTATGAAAAATGCATCATTAGGCAGATTTGTCATTGTGTAAACATCATAGCGTGCACTTACACAAACCTAGATGGGATAGCCTTTCTTCTACACACCTAGGCTGCATGGTTCAGTCCCCTACTCCTTGTGTGCAAGCCCATGTACCATGTTATATAAGGCAGCACGAGATTAAATCACAAGAAAAGATGAGGGAAATGAGACCTGGTGAACACACTGGATGTGTGAGGCGGTCGCTGGTGTTAACACAGGGTACTGTTTTACAGTAAACTTTGTGTTTTTAATAAGTAGAAAGAATACACTCTACAATAACAATAAAAATAATAGTAAATACAAAAACTAGTAATATTTGTTTGTTATCATTATCAAGTGTTATGTACCATATATAACTGTATGTGTTTTACTATTATACAACTGGCCATGCAGGTTTGTTTACACCAACATTGCCACAAAAAATGAATGCCTTGTGCTACAATATTATGACACCTACAAAGTCACTAGGCAATAAAAAGTTTTCAGCTCTGTTATAATCATATGGGATCACCATTGTTTATACTGACCATCATTGAAACGTTATACAGCACATAACTGTTCCAACATTGTTGTAATAATCAGGGACAGCAAGAGAACGAAGCCTGTAAAACATGCATTGTTTTTAGCAACTTATAAATTATCCCCTAGGGAAAAATGTAGTTCTCTGAAATCTTGAGTCACCATATTCAACGGAAAAACCAAAATCAATCTTTTGTGGGCTTATCAGAGTTGTCTTTACTGCACTCTTATTTTAAAAGAATGATTTTGTGTATGTGTGTGTGTGTGTGTGTGTGTGTGTGTGTGTGTGTGTTTAATATTAGCTGCTGTTCTTATTGAGTGGAACCTCAGTAAATGAGGTCTTTAGAAGCAGCCAGGTTAATGTTCTAACATAGTTTGTATTGAACGAAGAATACCTATCCATCCTTGATATGTCATTGGTTAAAGAGATGTTTGGGATAACACATTGGGAGTGAACATCCTCAATTTCAGATGCATTTTGTGTTTTGACCATCTTCACTTTGAGAGGCAATTTGGACATTCAAATGAAGTTTATGAGTGGACAATTAGGCATATATAAAATTTGGGCACTGAGAGAAGGTTTATGTTGAAAGGAATAATTTCAAAATTATAATAACTAAAAGGTGGTTCATGAAATCAAAGGACAGGGCAGTGCAATAAGAAAAGATACTGAGCGATCACTGGGGCACATGGACATATAGAGATCTTGTAAACAAGAAGCAGCCAACAAAGAAAAGTGGCAATTGAGGGAGAAAATATAATTGAGATGGCGACTAAAAAAAAAAGTGAGAACATGTTTTAAGAAGGAAAAGATAGTAAATTGTGATAAGTATTGTTGATACTTTGTGTGAGAGAGTAAAAAATGGTTATTGTCTTTTGGTAGGATTACATTAATTAATGTCTTTAGCACAGTTTCTGTTGAATAGTGAGAAAAGAAGGATTGGAGAGAAAATGAGAAGAAGAAAGGTTGAGAAAATAAAAAGCTTTTAAACAATTTTGCTGTGAAGAGGAGAAAAAGGTGAATAGTTATAGGAAGATATTATTGTTGCAGGATTTTTAATAGGGGACACAAAAGTTTTGGTGTCAATTGAGTAAAATTGTCAGTGAAAGGTCAACATGTTTTAATTTCTCTAGTGTAAACACTTCCAAGTAGAATGGCTGGATCATCCTAAAGATATTTAATTCTAGCTTGTTTTCCAAAGATCTTGAGTTCTTTAGCATTTGCCACAGCAGTACGTACAAGTTCTAGTTGCGCCATTTCCATGGCAATACTTGATATTGTCTTATTAATCATCACAAGGAAAGTGTAGTAAGTTTAATTCACATTTCTCTGATGACTAATGATTTTAGGCATGTTTTTACGTGCTTATTGGCTATCAATACATTTTCTTTTGTAAAGTGCCTGTGAAAATTATTTGCCCATTTTTTTTTATTGGTTTATCTTATTGTGATGGATAATATTCATATTCTGGATACGAGATGCTTTTCAGATGTATGAATCATGCCAATTTTTATTATGTGAACTGACATTTTTATGAGGCTTTCAAAAAGCATTTTTTAAAATTGTGGACATCTAGTTTTTCAAATTTGCTTTAATGATTAATACTTTTTTTGTATCCTGTCTAATAAATCTTTGGCAATCCTTAGATCACAAAGATTTTATTCTATATTTTCTTCTGAAGGCATTATAATTTTAATTTTTTTCCTTAGGTCAATGATCCATTTTGACATAATTTTGTGTGTGATGTGAGTGTTGATGTTACTTTTTTTTCTTATAGGAAATCAGGTTCTTCCAGTACCATTTGTTAAAAACACTACACCTTTCTCACTTAATTCCTGGGTACTTTCTTAAAAATCAGTTGCCCAATTCTTGACTTTAATATGTTTTATTAATTTATGTTTATCCTTTCACTTATATTTTATTATAGCGATTACTTCACTTTATGTTGTTTTAAAAACAGGTTGTAAAAAGTAGCTTTGCCTTTATAAAGTTGGATATGGTCAGAAGTTTGGAGCCTATTAATATGCAAAAGGTTCCTCATGCCCCTTAAGGAACAAACTTGATAGTGATCTAGTCAATTCATAGTTTGTGTTACAATGTAAATAAATGTCAAAGTGAATCCTGATGAGAGATAAATAATGTTGAAAAATGGAACTGCATTTTCCAGTTTATTTATGGCTAATAAATAGGGCATTAGCTACACTTGGTCTATGGCTTGGTTTAGATATTGAAAGTTAAATACAAGATAAATCAAGTATAATTTTTGAAATGTTTGGCCTGAACAACTGAAAATATTTTTTAATTTTGAAAATTTTCATAAAATATATAACAAAATTTGTTGTGGTAAGCATTTTTAAAGTGTACAGTCAGTGGTTTTAATTAAATTTATAATGTTATGCAACCATCACTATTTTCCAAACTTTTTCATCACCCTGAACAGAAACTCAGTAGCCATTAAGCAGTAAATCCCCATTCTCTCTTCTTTCCAGATCATGATGACCTCTAATCTATGTCCTGTCTCTATAAATTTGCATATTCTAGATACTTCATATCAATGAAATTATACAATATTTGTCCTTTTAGTCTCACTTATTTTGCTTAGCCCAGTGTTTTCAAGGTTCATTCTTGTCATAGCAGGTATCAGAATTTCATTCCTTTTTATGACTAATATGTTGTATATAGGTAACATGCTTTATCTATTCTATTTATCTGTTGATGAACACTGGGTTGTTTCCACCTTATAATTATTATAAATAATGCCACAAAATTCAAACAAGTATCTGTTTGAATCCATTTTCAATTATTTTGTGTATACACCTTGGATTAAAACTAATGAGTCATATGACAATTCTATATTTAACTTTTTAAAGCATCATGATACTGTTTTCCACAGCAGCTGCACTATTTTACATTCCCACCATCTATGTATGCATGTTCCAGTTTGTCTACATATTCACCAACACTTATTTTTAAATTATCATCCTAGTAGGTATAAAGTGGTATCTCATGGTTTGATTTGTATTTTTCTAATGACTAATGATGATGAGCATTTTTTAAACAACTTATCGATCATTTATATATCTCCTTTGAAGAAATGTCTATTCAAGTCCTGTGCCCATTTTTTAAATGGGTTGTCATTTTGTTATTGAGTTTTAGGAGTTCTTTATATATATTGGATATAGCACATTCATCAGATATATGATTTGCAAGTATTTCCTCATATAGGTTGTCAATTTACATTCTTGAAAATTTTTTTGATAAAAAAATGTTTTTAATTTAGATGAAGTTCAGTTTATCTGCCTTTTTCTTCACGAGCAACATATATAGAAATACATTGCCAAATCCAAAGTCATGAAAATTTACCTCTAAGTATAGTTCTAAGTGTTTTATGATTTTAGCTCTTATATTTCTTTATCAATTTTAATGTTTGCATATGGTATGAGGTAGGTGTATAACTTCATTCATTTGCATGTGAAAATTCAGTTGTCCAGCAGCATTTGTTGAAAACATTTTTTTTCCACATTGAGTGGACTTGACATCTCTGTCATAAATCATTCACCCATAGATATATAGATTCTAGTCCATTGGTTTATATGTCTATCTTATGCCAGCATTCCACTGTTTTTATTACAATGCTTTTGTAATAAGTTTTGAAAGTGTGAGTCCTCCAACATTTTTCTTCTTTTGCAAGATTTTTTTTGGCCATTTGGGGTCACTTGCAATTCCACATGAATTTTAGGATCAGGTTTTCCTTATGGAAAGAAAAAGCCTGTTGGAATTTTGAGAAGGATTGCATTCGATCTTTATATTACCTGGGGTAGTATTGACAGTACATTTATACATGTTGAAGCCTCTATTAAAAGACTTTTTCTTTAAAACTGAATCTTGCAGAATTTATTTATTGGAGGAACATCGAGTGTTTTGTTCCATTCCTTGGATCCAGATATAACTTCTAATGTGTAAAAACTAAATTATATCAATTATATTGTGTGTATAAAATTATATGTGTGTGTGTGTGTGTGTGTGTGTGTGTGTGTACACAAACACTGAACAAACTTATTTATGGGAGAAAAGACATTATTTTGGTTTGTTGATTTATATCCTGTTATAGCTTCATAATGTTAAATATACACTTTCAGTGGCCATTTTAATAGCCATATATAGCCCTTTTATTCCATCTGGAAGTTCTGTGTTTTATGTAAAAGGGCCTCAACATTTAGTTTTGAGTGCGACAGCCAGAATAATTTTGAATCGCTATAAAGGAAATATATATCTACATAAGGAGAGAAGACTGCTGATTTTTATATACAAAGTAACTTCTGTTTTAACCAAAGAGTTAAGTAGCATAAAACAGGGTGTATAACATAATGGTGAAAGCACAACTCTAGAGCAAAACTTTCTCCATAATACCAGCTTCATCATTTACTATCTATATAACACTGGGCAACCTATTTCAAGATATTTTCAGTATTCTAATCTAAAAAATGAGAATGGAAATAATTAAAGCTGTCATGAAATTTAAAGTATTTTATATTTGCAATGTACATAGAAAGTGTTAAGTAAAGGTCAATTATTATTATATGTAAATAATAATTTGTACCATTATTTTACTTTATAAATTTACAAAAGACATGTTCAATATACTAATTAGTCCCATTTCACAGATGAAGGAATTAAAATTTACAAACATGACATACAAAAGGCATATTAAAAATCAAAACCTATGAAGTTTTAATTATGAAAGATGAATAAGTTCTAAAGATCTGCTGTACAGTGTGCTTATAGTTAATAATACTGTACATTTAAAAATCTGTTATAGTAGATTTCATATTATCTTATGACAAAAAAATAAGAATTTATAATAAAATTAAATCATATTAAAGCCAAATAATTGTTTCACAGACCTATATTCTTTCCTCCAGAGCAAACTACTAGTACTTGTTATTTAAATTCAACAGTAAGAATTATATAAAATTATATAACAGAAAAATAAATTGAAAAAATGAATTTTTACAACAATCTGCTGAGAGTTAATTTGCTATTCCTAATGTTCATATTTTTTTCCTGGTTTTCAGAAGAGAGAAAGTGAATTACTGGTTGTGAAATTTATGGATAACAATTTGCTGAATGTGGGATAATATTAAAAACTTTCAGTACTTTAATTTCATTATAAATAATCACAATTTATCCCAAGTCCCATAATTCTGGATGTGAGCACAACAATGAGCTTTCTTGCATATTTGCTTTTTATTTGAATAATTCTTGATTATTGACTCATAATTTAAAAAAATGTATCTTGTTCACTGTGGAAGCTCATAAATAAAAATGAAAGATTACATTAATTTCTTTTTAAAGATTCATCTGTACAATTTAGAATATAAAATATTTTAATAAATTTATTATTTTAATGAACCAATTATCTAGTTAGTAAATATGTCCATGTGTGAACTTTACTATTATTATTCATGACTATAATCAGAGTCATTTAAGACATTTTGATTGAGGTCATGGCTTTAAATTAAATCTAAAAGAGATTATACAGTTTGTAAAAGTGATTTCTATTGCCTTGAAACAGATGTCAATTGAAAGAAAGCAGTATTAGGACCATGTAATCAGAATAACAAACACTAAGGCATCCAACCCATGCACAAAGAACTCACAGCTTCATAAAAGCATTTTTTGTTATGATGACAATAAATATAATCTTATTTATGGGTGATATCTACACAATTGCACCAAAATTATGTATAACAATTAAGATTGTAAGTATTTCTAAATAATTACTCATTTTCCTGAATTCTAGTTAACATGTGATGATTAGATTTGTCATTAGTCACTCAAAAGATAGTAAATGTATCAAATAAATTATTTATAACTTCAGAAATTTAGTAAATAATTGTTGAATACCCATTCCTCTCTAGATACTATACCCAATAATGAAACTGCAAATAGTTACAATAGGACCTTGGAATAACATCCTGAGACCAAAGATATTAGACTCAAGCATAACTGAAAAGAAATGAAGTTAGCCTGATATAACTTGTTCTAGGAAAAGTCATCCTAGGTACTACTAATCAATTCATTTAAAAAATTCAGCTAAAATCATTGTCAAACTTCATTTAAATAGGCTTTACTCTTTAGAACAGTTTTAGGTTCCCAGAAATATTAAGCAGAAGGTTTAGAAAATTGTCAAAATTTCTAATCTGTATTGTAAATTTTTCATGGTTTTGAAAATTATTTATTTTACATGTAGAATTTAATTGTTTTTTTTGTGCTTCAAAATTATTTTTAAACTGTAAGCTCAATTAACTCATATTAGTTTCAGTGAAATTATATGCTGTGTATTATTTTCATTAGTAGTTAGTTATTAAAACCTCTAGATTTTGTTTTCCATGAGTAAATGATATACAATAAATAACATTTAGACAATTGCATAACAGTGTAGATGGGAAAAGTTAGTTAAATTTATAAACCATATCCTTGCCAAAAATAAATTTCTAATTGATTAAATATTTACAAATAAAGAGCAAACTATAAAAAAAAAACATTAGAAGGGAAATATAGTATATTAGAAAAATAATCTAAGTGTGAGAAATTTATTCCTAGGCAACACACAAAATGAAAGAGCTACTAAAGAAGAGTAAATACTTTTCTTATGTAATATAAGGTGCCATAAACAAAGTTGTGTATTTTAAATACAACTAAAGCTAAATTAAATTTTTTGTGTGTGATTTTAACCAGTAAAAAGACATAGCTGTTATAAAACAAGATTGGAAAGATTAAGAAGATTTATGGAGACTATAGGTCAAACTGTTTAAAGGATAATTTGGCAAACAAAATTAAAAGGAACTCAAAATATACAAATAAAGCAATGACAGAATTGAGACACATAGGAGATGAAAAATAGAAGTGATAAAGTATAAATTTACTTAATGATTTAAAAAGTATTCTCAAGATAAAAGTGAAAAGAAAAAGTAATGAATGAGAGAAAAAAAAAACATGTAGGAAACAAGTAACCTGCCTAAAAATTATGTGTGTCCAAATGATGAATGAACTGTCTGAAGGAGGTACTAGCTAGACTAAGTTGAAAACAGCTTAATCAAGAAAGGAGGGGGATAAAATGTCTCAGTGTTCAGATAAAAGGGTTTCACTATATTTTGGCACAGAGATTTCAGTTATTCTGCTGAGGTTGCCTCTTCATAAGTATTCTCATGAGAAAAAATATCTTCACACACTACCTCTATTCAGAGAAGTCTAACCACATATCTCTTCCCCAGACTACCTTTTTATCAATATTTGAATTATGGAAAATAGACAAATGCCAACGAAATAAGAAAAGCAAATGGAGTCAGCTACCATGACATGTTTTGACAGAGAGTCAAAGGCAAGAGGAAGAGTAGGAAAGCTAGTAGGGTAAAGGGAAGGCTTTCAATGCACACTGATCTGGGGCTTTGGTATAGCAAAACTGAAGGTGGGCTAACTACAAAAAGGCATCCTATGCAGTTGGTAGGGGCATGTATTTGACTTCGTCTGATTGGTACTAAGTTGAAGGCAGGGACAAAAATTAGGAAATCTGTTAATTGTTAGTCAAGTCCTGGCCATATTTGGTCAATTGTTACAGAGCTTTTAATTTCCTTAAATACCAACAATAAAAATCTGGCTTCTTGTAAGTCTTACTTATGGCAGGCTAGTTCCTTGGGTTGTTTATCATAGACATGGGGGTTGGCTTCCTGGGAAAATTACTTCAGATTGTGGGGGCAGAGTTGTATTTTTATACATGGGCTGGCCATTCTCCATTGCTATATGTAGTCTCTCAGTATTGTGTTTGTGCCAAGTTCTGAATCATTATGCCAAACCAGTGATTACTGTGACTGACTCAGTACAGAGCATATCTCTGGCCATAACTATTTTCAGGCAAAATGTACACCAGGTGCATTACTATGTAAAGTTCTGTCCAGTGGAGAGATTGACCTTTAGTTTTTCCCTTTAGAACCACACTGGAACTTTAGTAATACTGACTATCCAATTTGGGGTATTGCTAACATCTTGTGCAGAACACATCCATGCTTTGTTCCTCAGTCAGCTGGTCATAAGATCTTGCCGTGAGGCCAAATGTGTTTTTTCTGAGAGAAAAAACAATTTGTCGGGAGTAGGCATTTAGGCCACTTACTCATGCAACTTGTTTGTGCTGTCAGGTCTTGTTTGAGCCCTATCTTGAATATACCACTTCCATTTGATGTTGGAGTGCTTGCTACTATGCATGCTCAACTTTATAACTTGGTGTGTGATAAAACAGCCAGTCCATAATGGTCAAGCTAGTCTCTATTAGGCTCAGTAGCAAGCCAGAGCTGTATCTCACAGGAGAATAGTTATTTACAGAAGATGGCACAGCTTAAGGTCTGTGGTATGATTCGCCTATTGGAGTTTGCCAAAAGTTCTATACCACATTTCTAACTGCCGTAGACACTGGAAGCACCATCAGATCTGCTGATCATTTGGCCCAGTGGCCAAACAACTTGTATGAGAGACTGCATCTTTAATCATCTTTTTTAAAATTTTGGATCTCACTCACTTTTGATCTCAAGAAACCTTTTAGATTTAAAAAATATTCTCAAGATAAAAGTGAAAAGAAAAAGTAATGGTAATCGGTTTGGTGTAGCACACTCAAATGAGGACATATGTTGCTTCCAAGGTCCAAAAAGATCCATTAAGCAGTGTGATCTTTTTGTCGTGATGCAGCAAATTGTCTTTCCCTTGAAAAGGATAATTCAATCTTTGCAAGATAACTGGAAACCTAGACATTTCACTGATGTTTCACAACCTTAGATTTCTGTGGGACTTATTTCCTGCTCTGTGGCATGCTTATTCCTTAGGAAAGCACCTAAAGTAGCTGGGACTTTTACTCTTCAGGTCCAATTAATGTTATCATCAGTACAATGGACTAGCATGATGTTTTACGGAGCTGATAGGTGGTCAAGATCTCAGTATCCTACATTATGACTGAGAGCTGGTGCACTGATACAACTCTAAAATCATGTTCTGAAACTTATGTTCCCTATAGTCTTTTTTAACAACAACAGCAAAAAGCCTCTGAATATGTTTAGTCAAATAATACATTCTGGAATTGAGGAAATAACCTCAGGAGTTCCTAGGTCATCATAAAACAGGCCTGATCCAAAACTCTCTTAATTTCCTATGCTTCACACTTTTTGTCTAAAAAGCTAAGGTATAATAGCAACATCTACTTTATACTGTTGTAAGGTATGAATGAAATAAATATAAGGACATGTTTATAAAATTTCTGGCCTTTAATAAGCCTCAAAAATATTAGATATTATTTTTAATTTGAATCATGAAAGAATATTTTTACTGTCCTAACAATTCTATACCAGCAGTATGAACATAAGTAGAAAAAAATAAAATTAAGAAATCAAAACAATACATAGTGACTATTTTTCATTAGAAAATTATGACCTTTAAAATTAATCTTTATGATAAGACTTTTGACTTAAATAAAATTTAAGTCAAAAATAAAAAATAAATTTTTTTTAATTTAAATTAATACACCTTTTATAATAAAACGTTAAAAATAAATGGAATATTCTATATGTGTAACTGTTGTAAAATATGTATAGCAAAGTGATGGGAGAAAATATAAATTTTTATAATGGACTATAATTTTTTATTTTTGTGACTATTATGTATTTGTATTTTATAACATGTATTAATACTTGAAATAAAAGTTTATGTCAAATAGTGAAAAATTAAAAGTCAGAAATCACTTCTGAAATTCAGAACAGCCTCTTAGGCATTTTGCTTATAGTTTGTTACTGTGAGGACAGAGTAGAACACTGGTGAAGTGCAGACATCTAAGAAGTACACCTAGAGCTGAAGTAGATCTAGTCTGGGGCTTGTCGGTGAACAGAAAGAACGGAGAGGTGATAACAAGAAGGGTAACATGGGAAGAACTATTGTCATTACTGGGATGCATACAAAGGATACAACACAGCAGAAAGAGTCAAAAATCCATCACAGAAATGGAAATGAGTAGCAGGAACCCAAGGGTGACAGCAGCAGGGAACAGAGAAGCTCTCTTCATACTTTATGTTCAGTCAGTCAGCTTGTCCTCTACAATTCTTTAGGATTATTCTTTTGGGGCTATTCTGTTTTCAATCCCTGCTGTTATGATTCTGGAAGAGGTCCTCTATATTATTCAGAATAGGGTAGATTTTGCTGGAACAACAAACATCACAATCTAGGGGCTGAACATAACCAAAGACAATTTCTCCCTTGTGCCAGAGTGTGCTGAGGGTTGAATAGTTCTCTTCTAAGCAGTAAATCAGGAACACAGGACTTCATATCACCATGGCATCATCAGCCAGAAGGCTGGGAAAAGGGAATGGAGGGATGGTAGGCCAGAGACATTACATTACCCTTCACAGAAGTGACGGTTTTTTCCTTCCTCTCATGTTGCTTTGGTCTGTACTAATCACATGGCAATCCTAACCTCTAAGCAGATGGGGGAACTGTAGAGAGGCATGTGGATATTGATCTTGCTAACAGCTTCCTCCACTCCACCTTCACCCATTTTACTCAACTAAAATAGTGTTGTTACTAACTCTTCATGACAATTTTCTCCTCCAATTTCAATCTATATATTATCTTGGAAATTCTTTCTCAGTACCTTCAGTCTATCACTACTAACTAGGTAAAACAAACTCCATATCCTGATTTACAAAAATCTCCATATTTGTGTTCCATAACTTTATCAAATGATAACAAAAGAAATCTTTACTATGACTTCTTCACAGGCATGTCACTTTAAATTTTGTTCATGCCATTCTCTTAATTGTGAAGATATTCTTCTATTCACCTATACAATTAAGCTCTATCTGTATACTAAAATGAGTTCACATCTAAGGAGATCCCTACTCTCCTTTACTCTCAGTTTCAATTCAATCAGCAACCAGCTTCTCTGAGTTTTGTGACTGTGGGACTGCCAAGAACATAACACCTGCAAAGAATACTACAGCAAACATGCTCTGCAAAATGGTACAAAGAGAGCATTAATGAAAAATACTTTTCCTAGAAGTGAGGGCCAGGCATGAAAAGTACTAAAATGATGGTTAAAATGAAATTACTTCTACAGATACAGCCTGGCCTGAGAAAGGCCAATACTGACCTCTAAGCATGCCTACAAAAGGATTTTCTGGTGTCCTAGAATCCTAGGTAGCTGCTGGAAAGAACTGATAGTCTCATTTCTCCCTGTCACTAAGGCAAGAATAGCATAAGCCTTTGCACATGAGAAGTCAGAGAATAGAAAAATTTCATCCATGAGGATGAAAGAAATACAGTTAACTTTATGACTGGCATTACACTATCCTACAGAACATTTTGGTCTCTATGACTCCTCATAGAATGCCACTTATTAGGGATTACCCAGGGTGGACCTAAATTCTAAGAGTGGTTTTGAGTAGGCAAAGGGAAAACAACAAAGAGGGCCTAGTAAACAATAAGAAAAGGAAAAAAGAGAAATCTCATGGTACAGTGAGATGGAACTGCTATGAAAGAATAAGTTGAAACAAAATAAATAGCCCTTAGGATGATTCAGTTATCACACTAAATGTTGTCCAGAATATGCAAGTAGGTAGATAGTAAGATCATTAAGTATGTGTGCAATCTTTTTTTAATTAAAAATTTTAAAAGTTCATTGAATTAGGTTACTAAATGAAACCTAAATTAGGAATTAATTCAAATTAAAGAAAAATTTTAAAGCACACAGCAATAAAATTACAGAAAGAGCATAAAACAACAGAAGAGGCAAGAAATAAGATGGAACATGATTGATTCTTTAGATTAAAAGGTTTTACTGAATTCCAGGCAAGATCAGTGAATAAAAGGAACACTTAGGTATGTTCTGATATAATTCTTTAACTCCAGGAGTGGAGAGAAAAATCTTATATACTACTAAAAGAAATGACTACTTAGTTACAAAGTAAAAAAGATTCAAAGTTAAATAAAACCTTTTAATGCTGACACAAGTTAGAAAACAACAGAACAATATGAATAGTCAACAAGAAGCAAAAGCTTAAGGAATATCACAACTAGACTAATCTTACATAAAATGTTAAATAAATTTCTGTAAGCTAAATGAGCCCTAATTAGAACAGAAAAATATACAAATGTATAAATCTCACTGGAAAATATAAAGGGCTCATGAAGACTCATCAGAGTTAATATTTCAGGGCCCAGCACAGAATATTCTATATGTAATATTTTCTATATTTAATTAAATATTCTGTATTTAGCTAAATATGGTTAAGTACAAGATAAACTAATGTTGAAATGGTAGTGTGTTAATTATTTATAAACCTAGTATAAAATTTAAATGACAAAATAAAAATAACTATAACTACAATAATTTGTTAATGGATGCACAATACAAGAAATAAAAATTGTGACACCAAAAATGTAAAAACTTGGTGGGGGGATGAGGGAGTAAAGTGTAGTCTTCAGAATATGTTTAATTTAAGTTGTTATCAACTTAAAATAGATCCTTATAAATATGCTCTATTAAGTCCCGTGATAACCACAAGACAAAAATCTATAGTAGATACATGAAAAAAACAAAAACAAAAAGAAACTTAAGCCATCCCTCTACAGAAAGGAATCAAATCACAAGGGAAAAGAGCAAAAAGAGGAATAAAGTTACAAAGGAATTATAACACAGCTAAAAAATAATAAAATGGCAATAAGTCTGTACCTATTAATAATTACATGTAAATGCCCTAAATTCTGTAATCAAAAGACAAAGACTAGCTGAATGGCTAAAAAAGCAAGACTCAATTATATGCTGCCTACAAGAGACTCACTTCAACTTTAAGGACACACACAGCCTAAGAATGAAAAGATGGAAAAAGATATTTCATGCAAAAGAAAAGAAAAAAAAAAACATATTGGCTATATCAAACAAAAAGACTTAATGTAATTAAAAAAAAACAAGGAATATCTTTATATAGTGATAAAGTGGTCAATCCAACAAGAGAATATAACATTTAATAGTATTTATGCACCCAATATAGGAGCACTAAATATATAAAGCGAATATTAACAAATCCAGAGAAAGAAATACACAGTACTACAGTAATAGTAGGGGACAGTAAATACCCCACTTTCTTCAGTGGATAGATTATCCAGACAAAAAAAATAAATAAATCAGAAAACACTGGTTTTAAATGACACATTAAACCAGATGAAATTAATAGACATTTACAGAGTAGTGCATTCAAAAGCAGCAAAATATACAATATTCTCAAGCCCACAATAAACTTTCTCCAGAATGGATCTTATGTTAAGCCATAAAACAAATAATAAATGTCAGAACACTAAAATCTTATCAAACATCATTTCTGACATGATGGTATGAAACTAAAAATCAATTACAAGAAAACAGAATGGATTAGAAAGCCTAGATGAACTCATAAATATTTAGTCAATTAATTTTCAACAAAAGAGCCAAGAATATACAGTGGGGAAAGGTTAGTTTCTTTAATAAATGGTGCTGGGAAAATTGGACATGCAAAAGAATGAAACTGGAACGCCATTTTACATCATACACAAAAATCAACTGAAAATGAAGTATTTACTTAAATGTAAGACTGAAACTCATATCACTCCTAGAGTTATCCTTGGCAATGACTTTTCTGAATTTGCACCGAAAGCATAGGCCACAAAAGCAAATTTAAAAACATGTGGGACAATACCAAATTAAAAAGTTTATGTATAGCAAAGAAAACAATCAACAAAATAAAAAGGCAACCTACTGAATGGAAGAAAATATTTCCAAATCACACAATAAAACATTGTCATTCAAAATATTTAAGAACTCATAAAACTCAATAGAAAAAACTCTAATTAAAAAGTGGGAAGAGGATCTGAAGTTGTCAGGGAGAGGGTGTGGGGAAAATGGGGCAAAAGGTACAAACTTCTAGTTAAAAGATAATTAAATCCTGGGGATGTAACATGTTGCCTATAGTTAATACGCACTATATATTATAATGTTGCTAAAAATAGTTCTTAAAAGTTTTTATCCCCCCGAAAAATAATTGTATGTGCAGTGATGAATGTTAACTAAACTTTCTGAGGTAATCATTTTATAATATACACATATATAAAATCATAATACTGTATACTTGAAACTTATACAATGTTATGTCAATTATATCTCAATAAAAAGACACATATATACAAAATCAACAATGACAACGAGAGATGACTATACCCCTCAGAATGGCCAAAACCTCAGAACATTGACACCAAATGCTGGCAAGGATGTGGAGCCAGCCACAGGCTAGAAGGTCAGTTTTCATTCATTGCTTCTGGGAATGCAAAACTGTGCAGGCATTTTGGAAACCAGTTTAGCAGTTTATACAGCTTTATTTATAATTGCTAAAACTCAGAATCAACCAATATTTTTTTAAGCAAATGAATAAACTGTGGTATATTCAGATAATGGAATACTATTCACAGCTAAAAAGAAATAAGCTATCAAACCATGGAAAATGTGGAGGAAACTTAAATACATATCACTAAGTGCAAGAGGTCAGTCTGAAAGGCGACACACTGTATCTATCTATATGACATTCTGGAAAAGGCAAAACTATGGAGAGAGAACAAATATCAGTGGTTGCCAGGATTTTGGGGGGGTTGGGATGAATAGTCAGACCATAGAGGATTTTTTGGAGAAGTGAAAATATTCTGTATGATACCAAAATAATGGATAAACCCATTTGTGTACAATAGTGAATCATAAGATTAACATATGGACTTTGGATGATAATTATGTGTCAATGTAAGTTCATCAGTTATAACAAATATACCACTCTGGTGAGAGATGTTGATAATGAGGCAGGCTATGCATGTGTAGGGTGGAGAGTACTTGAGAAATCTGTTACTTTGATTTAAAATTGTCGAGAACCAAAAACTTCTCTTAAAAAATTGTCTTATAAAAATTTAATTAAAAAGTATAAATTAATTACTAGATCTATAGCTTGTCACGATACTATTAAGAGAATAAAAAGTGCTTTGTAAAATTTAAGGATGCTTGTGATGGTAGGACACAACACTCTAACAATGAGATAGATACCTGAGAAACAGGACTCTTGATTGTAGCTCCAAACAAGAGTTTGCTGCCACGCAGCACCACACAAAGTTTTACCCCCAGAACGGGGTAACTGTAAACTGGAGCTATATGCCAGATGGGCTTGGATTAGGTAGATTTTGCAAGCTTTCTGTGCATTGTTTAATTTCATAGGCTCAGGGGCTCTTCCTAGACCCTGGCCTTGGTGTGATTAGAGCAGGTGCATAGTGTGTCTCACACCATAATGTGAGAGCTCAATACAAGGGGCAACCAAGTGTACTTAATCAGCTGCTCAAATAGAAAAACTGACCTGCCTTCAGCCATGGCCTTGGGATCAAAAAGAACATTTTTTAAAATGTTGAAGTACATTAAAAAATGCAAGCCAAACTTGCAGAATGTGTTCACAAAACATATATCTGATAGAGGATCCTTGTCCAGAATGTATAATGATTTTCAATTCTACAAGATAAAGACCAAAAACTTATTTAAAAAAAAAAATCAGCAGAAAATAGACCCTTCCACAAAGAACATATAAGATTAAGGAATAAACATATTAAAGGATGCCTATTAGTCATTAGAGAAATACCAAGTAAAACTGGCGAGATGCCACTAAACATCAACCTGATGTGGCTAAAGTCAATATCAAACATTGGTAATGATATAAGTGGAAGTCTCACACTTTGCTACTGAGAATACAAAACGGTTTACAAACTTTTCACAATACTGTTGCTGTTTCTAAGATCAAGAAAATCCTTTCCTAAGGATTACTCAAGATAAACGAAACTGTATATTCACACACAAGATTCTATGATATCTAGATATTCACAACAGCTTTATTCATACTATCCAGATGCTAGAAACAAACTATGTTCATTAACTCATGTACTAATGAAGAAATGTTATAGTCTTACAATGGAAATCTACACAACAACAAAAGCAATTAACTACCAATTAAATACTGATGCACCCAGCAAAATGCATAAAACTCCAAAGGAGTATGTTAAGTGAAATCACCCAGACCTAAGACCATAAACTTTATGATCCATTCATGTGATATTCTGGAAAAGGTAAAATTACTATTTTAGGAAGAACAACAGCTGCCAGGAGCCAGTGGTGGGCCTTGGAATAAGGCTAACTACAAAGGGCATGAGGAAACATTGCGCAGTTATGGAAATATTTTATATTATGCTTTTTAAACTCATAGAATTATATACTTAAAACTGATTAAAAAATAAGCCCACTGCAACTTGGTTATTTGAAATACCGGCATCCAATTCCTTTATTAACAAAATGCACTATTTAAGAAGCAGGTTTACATGTATATATTTCTCACTAGATTTTAGTCTTTTCAAAAACATACATGAAGTACTGTTTTTGTAAACTAGAAAATATTATAGAAGTTATAGTTACTATTATTCTTTAATGTAGGAATTGTCTCTTTAATGTAAGAATTGTTCGTAATTTATCTTTTTATGGAATCAGTGCATGCAATGTGATTTTTGCTCAATCTGTGTTGAATGCAGTTGAATAGATGATTAGGATTCTTATTTTTATATGTGGATTTTTTTCCAAGTTGAAATATTTAATTTAGGCCCAACATGATATCATTATCCTTGGGAGAAAAGCTGAGTAGTGACTAATAGTGACTATCTTGTTTTTCTATTGGTTTTACTCATCATCACATTTCCTCCAAGTGAACTATTTATTGAGTTTCAGTAGCACTGAATGCTGAAGGACAATTAAATTGATCCTCAACAAATTACTAAGAAACACTTCTTTGATTTTAGTGTTTCCTCTTAACTACGAAGCCATGGCAGCTTCACGAATAAGTAGGTCATTTAACAGACTCTGCTGCTAATAATGTGGAAAGCTCATGCTACCTAATGCTGCTTACAACATCTCTATTACCACTCTGGATGTATCTAAAAATAGAATGACAGAGAAAAGAATAGTTGCTATACTTTTCACCACAAACCACTTTATAAACACACATGCATTAAGATATTAAACTCGTGCATGCTTTTAAAATTGTCCTTGTTTAATTGCAATTGACATGAAGGTTCATCCCCATACGCATATTATAAAGTAGATGAGTTTTATAGATAAAACTAAGTCTCAAAGTATGATATATATCAATGTATAATGTATGTATGCATATATACATATATATGCATATATATATACATATTTGCCAGTTTATCCTTTTCTCTTTTGTTGCACTTGTCTTTTAAAATCTTCCACAATTCCTTTTTAATTTTAACACAAAACAGTTTAATTTGACTCTATTTTCAAAAATTAAGTATGAGCTGCATGAGAATAACTCGCTGAATAAAGTTTTCAGCATTTCATCAGCAGTACCTATCATGTTTTTTAATGCTAACAACTGGAACAAATAAGTAACTACATTCGAGAAACTGTGTTATGTGGTTTATAATATTCACTCCGTTAATTCTCACAACAGCTCTATGAAATGGGCACCATGCCTCACATGTTACCTCTGCTCCAGGCACCCCTCCAATGGAAGGTAAATACATTCCCTCATGTTTTAGTTTTCTGTAGCTATCATGACCAAGCACCATAAACTTAGTTGCTTAAAAAAACACAAATTGATTACCTTGCATTTTGAAGGTCTGAGGCTCTAGCGCAGGAGTTGGCACATTGCAGTTCTTCCTGGAAACCGTAGAGGAGAATCTGTTTAATGTTTTCCAGCTTTTAGAGGCCACCCATATGCTTTGGCTCATGGTTCCATTACTCCATTTCAATACCAGTAAAGTCAAATTTCTCTCTGACCCCTTTTCTGAGGTCACATCTCCCTTTGACCTCAACGTGCTTTTAAGGATCATGATTAGATTGGGTCCTCCTGGATGATCAAGGCTCCTCTACTCATCTCCAAGTTGTTAGCCTTAATCTAATCTCCAAAATCCCCATTTCTCTGGAAGGTAAGGTATTCACAGGTTCTGAAGATTAACTCATGGACATCATTCAGGAGGCATTAATCTGTCTGCTACAACTATTTCACCAGTTTTTCAGTGATGTTTCTGACTAAACTGAAACGTAGCTTCTTTCTGAAGTCATTGCTTTTCTCACAAGAAAAAGGAACTCTTCTTTTACTTCCTATGTGCCACGAAGACCAGAAATGGGGACTGTGTCATCCTGGTTCCCTGTTAACTCCCAAGCATTATTTCAGAGTACTTATTCTTGTGAGTTTCTTGCCATCCAGACATAGTATCTAGCCACTTTGTAATTTTCTCCCTCGATTATTAGGTTTAATCATCCACAATAAACTTTCTTCTTGCCAATTTATCCCCATGGCCTTATTCCCAACCTTGTATGTCAATCTCAGTTGGCCTACCAATGTATCGGCCACTGATTTTTTCTTCTTTCTATTTGTTTTGCCTTTTTACCTTTTCTAAGTTTCATCTTTAAGGGCACTGGTGAGCAGAAAGAATTAGGAAAGCATATCCCAGTTATTATTCTGTCCCTTCAGATTCACCAAGAGTACCAACTGGGATGTTTTAAGAGACAAGTACAACAAAAGAGAGAAAAGGATAAACTTCTGGCAAAATGTTTCTGCGTTCAAGGAAAAAACTTCGAAGTTTGTTTTCTCCTCCAGGTATCCCCATGGTGAGTGCCACCACTACTTCATCCAGGACCTAACTTGTTTCTTTGCCCTGAGACTGTTTCTATTTTCTGAATGAAACTTTCATTAAATCTTGCCATAGAAATCTCTAACCACCCCTGAGGAAAACCCACTGACATACATAGGGATGGATAGTATTGCCTGAATCCATTTTTCCTCTCCCTTTTATTTGCCAAAAATAAGTGTGAATATCATTGCCTTAGCTTTCCAAGTAGTGATGCCCTTTGTAATTAAAGTCCTGTCAATTAGAGTCAAGTGAAGTCATAAGTTTGGGGTAGTAGTAGAAAAGAAGGTGGGGGTAATAGTAGAATGAATTCTGGTATTCCACCATTAAAAATGACTATTAGTTCATCTTCATTGTTATTCTAAGTTTTAGGAGCTAAAGATATGATTTTCTCTTTAACAGTGAACCTATTAACTCGAGCACATATACATAATCCCAGGACAGAAATTCACATGAAGATATGGTCTAATCTAAATCCAGATGGAAGAAAGCAAAATTTCCTAGTGTGGAAAGCTGTGTATCCTTTCCTATGGAAAAAAATAATTCCCAATTTATTATAAAATATAGCTTGGTTTGCTTTCAACTGCATTAAGTGCCTTATCAGAGTGACAAATGGAATAAATTACCTATTAGGTTTCTTACAGGAAAAGGTCCTAGTTTGTTCGTTTAGTAAGGACAAGAGAAAATTGTGTTAGACTCCATTTTTCTTCAGATGTAGAAGAAAAGTAGAAGAAATTTTTCATCTATACTTTAGAATCTAATTTTTCTGCCTCATAACTGGGTCTCATAACATTGCAAATTCTTGAGAATCTTCAATTGTTTAATGCTTCTTTCACCTGTAACATAATGTCTTTACTAATAAGTTTTCCACCGGCATGTGTTTGCTCAATATCTTTTACATAAAAATATTTTTAGATAGTAAAAAAGAATCATGGACAATCTTTCCTTATTTCACTTTCCCATCAGCTATTTTTCCCTATATTTAGAGCCAAAGTAATTTATGTTTTCCAAACTTGTCACTTTGATTGGCTCATTGATTATACTTACACCTTGTCACACTGAAATTGGACTTCTGTCCCAATTATGTACCAAAATAATCTTCCTCAGGTCACCTTTGGTCTCCATGGTATAAAATCAGTAGACATCTCAGCAGCTTTCCTTTAGAAATATTCTTTTTTTTAGCATCTGTCCTCTTTCTCCTTACAGACATTTCTCTTAGTGGTACTTCCTCTATCTTTTTAAGATCTACTTCTCCCCATCAGTTTTTTTTTTTTAATTGTTACTGTTCTTTAATTTTAGGTATTTTCTCTTCTCAGTCCACAGCCCTTGCAGGATGACCCTATGCAATGGTGTCTAAAGTTGCCACTACTATTATGTCAATTCCCAATTAAATATCTCCTATTCAGATCTCTTTTCTAAATTCAGGTTCATGTATCTAACTCTTCTGGCTAACATTTACATAGGCTCCTCTTAAGGACCTAATTCATAGCAAATCAAAAACACACCTTTTTATTCCTGTTTCACACCTAAAGCCTACTTTATTTAAAAAAAAAAGTGTATCTTACATAAAAAATGACCCAAACTATCAGTAGACATAAAGATATTTTGGACAAATATAAAACTTTAAAAGTAGATAATTATTTTATTTTTCATTAAAATGCGGTCTTGAAATTATTATATATATATTGTCATTTTGGGATGAACTACAACAATATGTATATTTATAATGTAAATATAATTCACAAAACATGTAATTCTTGGATAAAACTGAACAGAATGAAAAATCACAAATGCAGATATTTCTATTAAGTCACTGAATATAACTTAGTTGTGTAGCTTATGTGTACACATTACCAAAACTCCAGAGTCTGTAGCTTCTTTGGAGAAATGTTTATTTTTCTATATGGATATTTATTCCACATTATGCATTTTATTGTAACCCATCTGAAAATATGGAGATTAGTGACAATGTCATGGCTTTTGGAAATACACAGCCCGAAAGTCAAATCCTATTTTATTACCTTCTAGCCTATAATCACTGGAAATTTATTTAAACCTCCTTGGCCAGTTTCCTAACCTATAAAATGAGGTCACTGATATTTAATCCACAAGCTTGATGCAAGGATCATGTCACTTTACTAATCCTGTGTGAATTCAGTAAGTCCATGTATCTGACATTCAAAAAGTGGAAACTATAACAAGTATTATTATTAACAATATTGTTTAGCTTTATTTTTCTGGTACATGTTGCTATAAACAGCTAATGTCTGATTTATGAGTTTTGTTATTTATAATTTTAATTCTATGCAAATATTTTTGCAACCATTTATTCTTTTCTTTGGTATATTTTGAGTTTGTATAGTGTGTGTAAATATTTTCAGACTACTCAACACAGTAAAAAAAATCAAGTGTAGGACTTGAACTTACAGAAATGAGCCCTAGAACAAACCAGTATATTATTTTTGAGGAACTTAGAGTAACCACCAAGTTATTATCCTGACTGAAGTTGACTAAGGACCATGAACTTTTCTCCTGATGACAATATCTCTTCTCTCTTAGGATGCAGCTACACTTTGTAATAGTTATATCGAATGTGGTATGATCTTCACATGATGATTTCCTAGAATCAATTGTAGCAAATATTTTGTCATTTTTATTCCACTTATTCTTTAATGTTGTTTTGTTTTTATTTTACCCTAAGTAAAAAAAAGTAAAAATAAATATGATATTTATCTAAAATAACAATGGAGAAAGAAAGCTGTAGAATCATCACATTCTGAAAATACCACTTTAAAGTTCTATTAGAATAAATGTTTACTTTTACTTACTATATTATTTTATAGATCTACATTTGAATATATTTATTAATATAAACCATGATGTAGAGATGCTTTCTCAAAAGGATTTTTTATAAGTAAATTATACCAAATAGAATGTGTTAAATATTTAGAATCATCTAAAAATAATTTAAAATGATTATTAATTTCATAACCCTCAACAGAAGAATAATTTGGAGTTTGATACTTGCAAAATATAATTATCCAGCATCAATTCACTTTAAGTAATAAATAAGTTAATTATTTTAATTAATTAGATTTGTTGATCATTTATTCAGTTTTATTGAAATTTATTAACAGATTATTTTATTTCCACATTATTCTGCCTGGAGAAAAGGTTCTGTAAGGTTAGAAATTAACTAATTTAAAATAGTATATATCATTCATTTTATGAAACTTAAAATTGTAAGAACAGATATAATTCTCTGGGCAATATCATCATGTTATATTAATTAGCTTTTTATATTCAGTTTTTTATACTGAAATCCAATTTAAATCATTCTCATCTTTCTCACTTTTCTTACTCATCGAAAATGAAGTTGATTAAATCATGCTAGTATTAGTAGAATTGGAAATTGTTTAACAGTGTAATTTATCATTTTTCTGTCTTTTTTTCTGAAATTGGTTGTCAGGATAATTTTGTTAGTACTTACAACTATAGCACAGCAACATTTTTTTTATTAAATGTGAGAATTTACACTAAAAAATAATTTTATTGCAATGAGGTAGGAATTGTATTCAAAACATTTTCAGTAAAAATAAACTAGTATTTCAAAGTATAAAATTTTTTTAAAAAGATGATTATTTTGAAAGCAAAAAAAAATTACAAAAATAATTACAAAACATTCTTTCAAGCTTTCACTAACGTATCAACAAATATTTTAAAATCTATTTGTCAGGCATTATGCTAGTCTGATATTCTGAGAGTGACTGTGAAAGCCAAGCCCTGTTCCCTCAAAGACCTAATAATTCCTTTTATTACTAAAATAGATATTTCAACACAGAGATTATTGATTAGACTTCATGTAAGTCTAATATTTTTCCATTTTGATGTCCATGTTATCTTTATATTTACATAATTGTTACCCCAAATTGTAATGTGAACCATTCCTGTATTTAATTTATTAATATCATTTACCAGCTGAATTTTTCAGAACAATTCTAAATTAAAATTGTTAAATAGTAAGTGATGACTGATTTTAATCATGCATTGTAATCCAACAAATCATCCCAATCTAGATGAATTGTTTTGTACCTACATATAACTATCTGCACTGGAGATTAAGCCCCCACAAAAAAAAATTTCTGTCAGCGTTTTAGCCTCAAAGGTTGACCCATCATAGTTCATGGTTGCAAGACTTATACCTAACTACTCCACTTCTTTTGACATTTTAGTTTGAACAGAGAAAAGAAACACGTCATCAAACTGAGACATGCTACAATTCTGAAGACCATCCCCTTACCTTAAAGGAGCATGCACATATACATTTGTTTACAAGTCTCGAAAGCCCTTTTTCTTGTATATTTCCCTTTTAGGGGAAAGGGCCTCAAAAAGTATCAAACAGCATGCCTTATATGATTCTTTATTAATTAATATGCAGTGTTTTATTTGAGTTCTTACATCAAATATTCTGATTATATTTTTCTATGTCAAAGTGCTTTTTTTATAATTCTATACTATCCCCACTTGTTAATTCATCTTATTTCAGGCCCAAGTCTCTTGCCTTCTGATAGTTTCTTATTTCTAGTTGCTGTTTCTGATTTACACACAGGTACCCCACCCTTTCTATCATGATTTTATTTAATCATTCCTAGTGCAGAGCAGAAGCTGAAAACTAGAATTGTTTCAACAGGCTCCTCACTGATTTATAATGCTCTTGAGTGATAAACATACTGTGTCTGCTTAGTCTTCAACTAACAGGGATCCAACCACTATGCAGGGCAGTCTATGTCATCATAAAGCAGTTTTAAGATAAGGAACATCTATCTTATCCATGGCCAAAGCCTACTTTCTTATACTAATTATTCATTCATTCATTCATTCATTTAATACGGAGTGAGTATGTTATGTGCTAGACTCTGGATAAAAAGAAAACAAGATATAATAGTTGCCTTGAATGAAATTTGTTGTCTAATGGGGGGAAAAATGGAATAATGATTTTTTCCTAATGAGGTAGCCGTGTAACTGTATCTTCCTTTCTCTGTGGAAGAGTCTTCCCAACTAATCCTTCCAATCTCTCATTAAACATCGCTACATGACCCTTGAACCAAACAAGGGTCCATTGTTGTATACAGTAAGAAAATCATACTTTTTTACATTGGAGCTATATCTCCATTTTTATAATTATGACTATATAACTCATCTCCTGTTACACTGTAAGCCTCATGAGAGTAGGAACTGGATTGTATGCTTTTTTGCTCTTATTGTTTCTAATACAATGCCTAGCATACAATAGATAGTAACTACTAAATGACTGAATAAGTGAATGAATTAACCAACCATTTTAGTATTAGCCCTATTTTTTCACCACCCTGTAGCTATATTAGTTATCTATTGCTGCATAACAAATTACCACAAAATTAAGGGCTTAAAACACCATATGCTTATTTCACAGTTTCTGTGGATCAGGACTCTAGGCATGGCTTAATTAGATACAATCACCTTGGAACTTGGCCCCAATAAGGTGTCAACTGGATCTCAGATTTCACTGAGGCTTGATGTCCTCTTACAAGGTCACTGTTTTCTTTTGTTTTGTTTTTGACAGAATCTAGTTCCTTATAGTTTGTAGCTTCTAGAGGCTATTGCCATTCTCTATCATATAACCCTCCTTGCTGCATGGCATTTGGCTTATCCAAATCTAACAGGAAGTTGTCTCCGACATTTCTTTTCTCTCTGACAACCAAATTCTTTTTTAAAGGGTTGTCAAAAGTTTAGCTGAGTCAGTCCATGGTATTGCTGCTTCAAACATCATTTTGTTTGGTTGAGTAGCCTGCAGTGCCTTTAGGTTGACACTAGCCCCTCATGCAAACACTTGCCATAGAAAGCAGCCCTTATGGTCACCAGAAAATGTAAATTTCTAACATGACCTCACCAATGGCCCTTGCCTTCCAGTGTTTTCCCTCCATGCCTTCCAGTGTTTTCCCTCTATGCACCCCTTAGATAAGATCCCTGCATGGTTTATCAAAATACATCTCTTTTGGTTTGAATTAACCAGTCGGGCCTTAGACTGGAAATTCCAAAGCACTTACCAATGGACCCTAATAAGGGCATGGGTGCCCCACCTCCTATTTTTCTGTCTGTCAGTCCTAAAAGCATACCAGGTCCTTCCACCAGGGTTGTGAGTAATAAACTTCTCTGTTTCAATTCCTCTTGTGATATGTTTTTGAACCAAGATTTAACATCTGGCAACCTGTGCTCCACTGAATAAATGTTAATTTGACAAATTCATAACAAAGGTTCTCCTCATTAAATCAGGCCCATCTAATCACTCTTTTGATTAACTTAAACTCAACTGATTAAAAGTTCTAATTATATTTATAAAAATCCCTTCACCTCCATTGTCAGTTCCACACTATAATATGGAAAGTGTACTTCTAAGTATAGAGTCAAATTTTATATTATCTCTAGAAGTTATGCCATACATAAGGTTAGAGTAAACTAAATCCTTGAGACCTTATTCTAGAAACTCCCTCAAGTGAAGTTTTTGAGGAATTCATATTTGGAAACTATGTGCAAACTTTATTTACTAATAAATTTCTTATGTGTGTTTTTATTTCACTTTAAATAAAAATTGAGATATAATTGACATAACAACATAAATTTCAGGTGTACAACATAATAGTGACAAATAAAAAGAATTATGTCTTTATATTCTTTCATATATATATATATCTCATATCTTCATTATCCTTCATCTATCAACATGTAGGGATATGCACAAAAAAAGGACTAGGGACATGATGTACAAGATGGTGACTCTAACTAACACTGTAGGGTGATATATAAGAAAGCTGTTAAGAGTACATCCTGAGTTTTCTTCACAAAGAGAAAATGTTTTTCCTTTTATTTTTATTGTATCTATGAGAGGATGAATGTTAACTAAACCTATTGTGGTAATCATTTTATCATATATGTAAATCAAACTATCATGTGGTATACCCTAAAATTAGTAACACATGTCAATTATTTCTCAATAAAACTAAAAAATATATATATTTGCTTAAATTCTCAAGTCAATGTAATCAAATATATTGTATATTTGAAAGTTAAGAGAATAAATCTTAAAACTATTAATCAGATTATTATACATAAAAATTGTTTCTTGAGGCTACTGTTAAAGCTATGTATGGTGACTATAGGGTATAAAAATGACAACAGTGTTTTCCAATCTGGTTGCCAAGTAGAAGTAGAGAATAATGATAGAGTACTCTTTTGACTCAATATTGTCAAAGTTAACTAACAAAATTGTGTTACCTTGAGTCATATTGAAATGCAAAAAAAATACTTTTGTAGTCATATACAAAAGCAATTTAAAATTAAGATATGTGCATCAGCAAGCTTGATAAGATTTTGAAAAAAATTCCTTAATAGTCCCTCTTTTTGAGAGTATACTCAGATGTAAGGAAGGACTGGTTTATTTAAAATATCAAGAATTTTAAAATTTATTGAAGAGACAGACATAACAAATTAGTACCTATTTTGTTTTAATTTTTTTGTTTTGTTATAAATCCAAAAATTTAATTTTAATAATCTTGCAATGGAATCTGATAAAATCCTCAGATAATAGTTTTTTAAATAAATCACCTTGTTAAAGAAAATATAAAACTGCTTATATTATTTAATTTGAATAAACAACTGAAAACATTAACAGATGACTAAAGTTATTAATTTTTCTATAATATTTTGGTGTGTGTATACACACACACACACACACACACACATATAACTTTGGAAGGGGAACAATAGAAATATGCCAGGTTCATTCATGAAAAGCAAAAGAGTAAACACACTAAAGAAGAAATAATAAATTATTGATATAGAAAAAAGTAAATTTGTAAAATAAATGATAGATTTGTAAAGTATTGACATATCAGTGAGGGCAGAATTTGGCTCAATGATAACATAAACTTTCACGCAACATAAGGGAATTTCTACCTGACTAAAAATACTTGGATCATTCTATCAGTTGAAACTTTCCATCAATATGCATATAATAATTAAACATTCTGCAGTTGCTAAAAGGTTAAACTAAGATGACACCTTCCAGTTATAAGGGTTTTATTTTTCTTAGTTCTAATATTGTATACATGTAATACACAGATATTTTCACTGTAGGAAAATAGAGAAAATTTCTATTATAAATAATAGATATTTCAAAGATTTTATGACATTGAAATTTAAATCATATTTTCTAATTTCACAGGAGAATAAAAGTTGGTCAAGTTCTGCTCAATTTTACTCAGTTAAAGAAATAACTAAGGACTTATTATCTTTAGTTCAAAGCCAAATTTTATTTTTATTATTTCAAGGAAAGTACAGGGATTCTTATACTATATTATGGATTTTCTCTTAAGTTTTAACAACAGTGAAGGGCACGTATTTGATTAAAAAGTAATGGCCAGCTGCCAGAACATTCTGTTGACAATATATAAAAAAAGACTCAATTTATCTAGGAAAAAAATATTGCCTGGAGTCTTTTCCAAATGAATATAACACATAAATGTAGCAAAACTCCTGGTAAATAACACTAAACAAAAGAAGCTTACATTTGCTCTTACTTCCAAATTAAATTGGGATGTAAAGTCCACACCAAGCAAATTAAATGTATAACAAATATTCAGCACAAAAGACAGTGAAGACATATGTTCCTCATAATAGAAACCCCCAAAGTCCACATGCACCATCTACAGAGAATAAAGAAACTAATTTCTAAAGATAGAAAAAAATAATAATATGGAATAACAAAGTATTATAATGAATATTGTGATATTTTAAAAAGTCATAATTCTAGAATATTTCTGAGACCCCAGGGGCCAAAATTCAAGATCCCAATATCACTTCCATCCCCAACTGTCAAGGACCATGTTCTTTTTAATATTTATTTTTAAAGAATGAATGATATTCTTTTTTTTCCCCTGTAATTTGTTTCCCACATCTATCTCTTTTTATCTGCTTTAACCAGTTCTGTTTAATACCTCGTCTTACTATACCATGTGATTGAAAGAAACTATAGGATTCGGTTATTTCAATGTGATGTTATTACCATTTTATGGGCACAAGGAAGGACATATTTTGCTTTACTGTCTGTATCAGTCAGTCCTGGCAGGAAACATTTATTTAATCATTGTAAAATTATTTATTGAGAAGCTACTAGATATGGGAAATATTGCAGTGTTCTTGAGGATTTACTATTTGGGGGGAAGGAAATATGTTAGTAATTACACAGTTAGGAGTTTAATGAAAATTGTATTAAGTACTATAAAACTCAGATACCAGGAACTAAAAGGGCAGATAATACAAGTATCATATTTAGGAAAGTCAAGAAAGGTGTCCCATGAATACAACTTTTAAGCTATCTTTGAAGGGTGTGTAAGACTGAACTTCACTAAGTTTCTTATTGGAGAACATCTAAATAACCTAAAGACAGGTGGTTTTATATGAATATGTCCTACAGTGAGAAAAGATGAACCTGTCAATTCATAAAAAGAAATCTAGAGGCAAAAGTGCAATAAAGTATTGTAGTTCTGTCTTATGTTCCCTC
This sequence comes from Cynopterus sphinx, assembly GCA_030015415.1. Classification (NCBI taxonomy): domain Eukaryota; kingdom Metazoa; phylum Chordata; class Mammalia; order Chiroptera; family Pteropodidae; genus Cynopterus; species Cynopterus sphinx. The sequence continues at coordinate 17,072,846 of CM057389.1, read as the reverse complement.
TGAAAACAATTTTACAAAACCACAATAAATCCTTCCCCAAAGTTCAGTGATTATTTGTAGGTTTGCCACATGTAAAATTTCATGATTATATTCTTCTTATTCTGAGCTTAAATGCATTATTTAAACAAAATTAAAATTGAGAACTTTTGTCTTATTTCTAAAATAAAATGTTTTAGTCCTCCTGTATTATATTTTACTTAGTATTTCTTATATTTTTTCTTTTTCTACCATGGTGGTATAACCTATGACCATTTTGTCAGCAGGTTGAGATTACTTTAATAATTATTTAAAATCAGGATAGGAAATAGAATACTCAACTGATTAACAGACTCTATTGCAATTTGAGGACCCAGCTTGTGTTTTTCATAAAAAAAAACAGTGCAGATCTGAATGTGCAACAGAAATGCCAGCCTCCATTATTTAGAAACATTTTATTATTCTATTTAATATTAAAAGAATTTAATATTAAAGTCTCCACAAAGGAGATATAGCATCATGTTTTCTTTATCAAAACCAATTGACAAATTCTAGTCAGTTTTTTAAAATGTCAAGAATGGACAAGTAGCTTTTTCTATCTTTGTTTTACACTTACTTTATTAAACGTAGTTGTCTTCTTTAATCTACTCGGTCTTTTTATATGAACTGCAGATTTTAATTCTCTACAGATAAGAGCCAGAGAGCATCAACTTGGTACATTATAAAGAATTTGAGATTTCTTAAATCATAAATTGTCAGTGAGAAAATTATATCAAGCAGAAAAAGGATTTCCTTTTCCATTAGGCCAATGGTAGATGGATTAGCAATCTGAAACCTTATTGATTAAAGTAGAGGGTGAATGGAAGGGGCATAATTTTTTTAAAGAATAAAGGAAAAAAGTCACAATAAAGTACTGTACGATCAATATACAAAGAAAATAAACAAGACAATAGACCAGAAAATATTGTTGTCTTTGTTGGGATTGCTGTCCTTAAGTTTTAGGAGATAGTATACCATTGGCATTTTTACAAACAATATAGAATTTCAATATTAGTATTTTTTGTGTGCCGTCTCTAAACAAATCTACTAAAGAAGTGCAGTGGGCATACTATTAAGTTCTCAAAGTTATTTGTGGACGAATGGACATTTTTTTAAATTTGCATATAATGGAAAATGAGTACTTCTGAGCTCTCATACTTCTGTCCAAGTAGAATAATAATTTAAAAAATCACAATAAATAAGTATTTTCTAGACATTTCTATCTACTCCCTTTTTAGATTTGTGCCTCAATCTTACGCATTGTTGAGAAATGGCAGAAGGGATGTTAGCATTCTAACATGGTCCCCAGTCAAACCTTCACTTGCAAAATGGCCCCGAAGCTGCCATTATACTTGTACCTATCACTCCCTTCAATTGCTCTGGATTTCTTCTATTTCCTTGCCATTTATTTGATGCCAAAACCTTTTAGAAACCATGTATAGTTGTTTCTTTCTGCAAAATAGTCTACCAGCACCCTGTACCTTCCGGACTAGTGGACTTCTTTCTCCCTCCTTCTTCTCACAGCCTGGGCTATCCCATTACTGATTTTAATATAAACTTAAATCATAAATTGTCAGTGAGAGAACCAACAGCAATGTTTTAAATCTTGCTATAATCTACCCCTGAAATAATCTCAAAACTAAATGTAGTTTAAAAACCCAGTACATCTTAAATTGGGGGAAAGAAAAAAAGAGTAAAATTTTGAATTCTAGACACTAACTTATCCTAACATATTTTTTTCACACTAATTTTGAACATATCTTGAGGTTATAAAATTATTAATTCATGGTTTTGATGTTAAGAGAATTACAGTTCAGCAGAAGTTATAAATATGAAAAAATAAAAATAATAAAACATGACTCCAATAAAATTATACATGGGATTGGTCTAAAGCATGGGTTCTAGGAAAGGAGTTGTTAGCTTCAGCTATAGCACTTCACATTAGTAAATGAAATATGAAGATGCAAAGAAATCGTAAGTTCTGTATACCTAATATAACATTATTGGGATTTTTTAGAAGGACTAATATATTTCAGATCATAAGAATAAGAGGAACTGAGTTAAATGGGGTTTGGTTTCACTTATAAATATACAAATAATGAATATCTAAGAAAATAAGAAGAAATTATGTACAGAATTATTGTAAGTAATATGCCATTCTTCTCTTCATGGTCTTCCAAAGATGAAAAGATGCCTTTAACCTCATAAAACTCCTCTACTGATATCTTTTCAAAACTTTATGCACACTGCTACTAAAATAATTTGTTGCTTTGTAAGTTCTTTTTACAATGTCTTATTTATAATGGTTCACTTTGTTGTGTGATTTACAAATTTTATAGACTAATGCCAAGTTTTGGTTTAAAAAATATTTTTTGAAAGTTCTAGCAGAATGCTTAGCACATTAATTGTTTGATTAATAACAAATGTTATAATAATAAATGCTATAGAAGAATTTCTATTATAACAGGAACATTTATTTCAAATCTCTATGTAGTTAGAAATTAGTCTTAGAAAGAGACATTTTTCTCCAAGGGTAGGAAGAGCATATCTAGGTAAGAGATTTATAACTCAAACAAGAAACAGTAAAAGAGCCTTCCTTCCTTTTTTTCCTCTCTCTCAACCTTCTTTCCTTCCTTCCTTCCTTCCTTCCTTCCTTCCTTCCTTCCTTCCTTCCTTCCTTCCTTCCCTCCCTCTTTTAATTTTATTCCTTATTCATACCTCTATTCAGTGCTCATTTAACAGAGAATTTGATATTATTCATGTTGTCCTACCCAGAATCAGAATGTGATTGCCTTTTCCCTTACATCTTAAAAATTATGAAGATTAGGCATCTTTGTGAAAGCAAAAAATTAAATTTGCTAAACTTTCTTTTCCAATTTTAAAGAGAAAATATAGTGATTAGAACTACAATAATGTTTTTCATATTTTTAAACATTTTAAAGATAGAAACTGAAAAAGAAGTACTAGATCTCTCATGAGATAATATATTCTCACATGTTTTTAGCCTTATTTCTTTATCAAAGAAAGTTCAAATAAAAAAAAATATCTCAACCTCCCAAAGCTTAGTGATTCACCTATCACTAATTCAACAGAGCATTATTCATTCTGTTTTATAGGCTACACCAAGGAGATGTTTTACTGCATGTCTTTTAATCAGTGTGAGGTGAGGCCCTTCCAAGAGGTTAGAAGTGAGTGCAGAGAAAAAGAATATTTACATTTTAGATTCATGATTCCTCAGAATCGTTAGTGAGTTTTAACTACTCATTATAATAGATTATCCCAAATTTAGTTTTCTGTGGTTTTCATTGGGTGATGTATCTCTTTGCAAATTCTAGACGTATATTTTATTATTACCCTTATAAGCAAGTTGTATTTCATGTGTGGCTTATTAAAGTGGTAACATTTTAAGATAGTTGTTTTTCAAAATATTTTTAGTGTTTAATTCAGTTTGAGAAAAGTATTTCATTCTTTGGAAAAACGTTTAAAGAATGAGGAAACTTTCTTAGAAAAAGAGTCCAAACTATTATGAGAATTTGTATAGTCTTTCAAATAAGGGATGGGGGCAAAGTATAGATTTATAGAAGAAACTTCTTGCCGACTTCTGGCTTATGACACTTGCACTATATTCATTTGGAATCTAAGTAAATGAAATACAATGATGAGTGCAACCCAAACATAAACTTTTACAATATTTTTTATATTTATTCATTTAAACTACTTTATAAGTAGCTCACTATTAGGTTATCTAAGTATTTCAATTGACTTTATTAGCTTATATAGTTTCTCTATAGTGTTATTTCTTGACCAACACTTAGTCAATTATTCTGCCTTAGCTCTCTATTCTCTTTCTTTGGTTCTCCAGAACAAACTTGTTTTAAATCTCTTAACCTTTGCACCTTCTCTAATTGCTCCTTTACATCTTTTCATCTATGATTATAACTATTGTGCATTCTATTTTATCACTTGCAACTGCAGAGTAAAGCCCAAAGTCTCTTAAGTCATATTAATTGAAATTCAAATATGTAAGTGAACAAAATCATTAACCTTGATAAAATTTAGCTTTCTCATCTGGAAAAGGCAGATGTACATATCTAACTTAAACTCTATTGGGAGGCTGAAAAGAAAAATAATTTTTCCTTAACAGAGTATTTCATAAATATTTTTACTTTGGCATAGATATATGTGATACCTTATTTACAAGAAAGAAATTAAGTTTCAGATGGACTGATAACAGTTGCATGGCTAGAGTGAAGCCTAGAAGTTTTACATACAGTTTAATTTCCTTTCTATTATATCACGATGATATATCACAAGTGATAACATTTTTTGCAAAATTGATTTGTAATATAGAACTATTTAAATGTACAAAAAAAAAAAAAAAGAAACCTAAATACAAACAAAACTCACATTTGCCCTAAACTCAGTCTCAGAGGCTGTATACAAAACACGTTGATGTATATCTTTGGAGAATCCTTTGTATATTTTTTAAAAAGTAAAATTCTATGAAATGAAATGAAATAGCTGCCTCTTAATATTTTCATCATATATATGTTAAACATTTGTCTTTCCGTGATATATTAAATATATTTCTACAAAATGTATTGCATGAATAAAACACTGTCAAAGTCCCATAGTATGTTCAAAATTTCTTTAAAGAGATGCTAAGGTAAACATCTTTGTAATTATCAATCACAAATTCCTTTAGTTCCAGAAAAAGTTCATGGGTAAATATATATAGAGCACAACTGGTTCTAAGGATTATTCTTTAAATTACACTTGGGAAAGATTGCATTATAAAAATATTTTAAGAATATTTTTGAATCAAATATTTGAACTTCAAAATATCATTAATAAATTCTGGATTTTTCTTCTCTGAAAATCAATATACTATAGAATAAAAATAATATTTTATTTCACTTTTTTTTGACATTGTCAAATGTCATTCTTCCTTACCTCACTCCTTTGCTCAGTAAGTTATCTTGAGAAATATACATTTAAGTAACTTTTCTAATGTAAGTGCAAAGAGATGGCTTTTGACCCTTTTTATTTCACAGCTTTTAAACTGTAAGTATTTTTAGTGTTTTGCTAGTGAGATGAGTTGCTTGTTTTTTTCATAAAGACACATTGTATGATAATTTTAATCATTCCTGAGCATAATTTCCTTTCCCCCATTTTTGTCAATTTACTAAAAAAAAGGTAACAGTAGAATTTAATGTTTTATAGGGCAAACAATTTTTAATCATCAGTAGCAAAACATTTTTTATATGTTTCATAACCAACAAATTCTTTCTAATAAAAGCAGTTTGTGTATAGAGTATTTAATATTTAAGAAAGTGTTCAGCTTTCTTGGATATTCATCTGACTATAAATGTGTCCACAACCAATCGCTTGTGTTTTCCCTCAAACTTTCTCATTATCAGTGTTCATCCTCTTGGTATCTCCATTTATCCAACTGCTGATGCAAAAAGATCTTGTGACATCCTCAAATTATATATTTTTTTGCAACCCTGATCCAATCCATCAGCAAGTTCTGTTAGAATTGATTTTGAAATACATCCTGAATTTGACTGTTACCCGAGTCCAAACACCACCATCTCCTATGTGGACCACAGCCATCAACTGCTGTATTGTCTCCCTGTGATGTCTGGTCTCTTATAGTGACCAGTCCTTCACCCAAGTGATATTTTTAGAATGTAAAAGAAGTCATGTCACTACCCTAATCAAACCTTGATCGACTTCTCAACCAACTGAGAATAAAATTCAGAATCATTCTATGGCAACAAGTTTTCACATAATCCTTCATTTCATTTTTAAAATGTGGAAAATAATAGTATTTATAGCTAAGTCTGCTGTGAGGATTGGCTGAGATAGATCAGATAAAGAACTCATTGCATGGCAAGTTCTTCATAATTATTAGATAGCACTTTTACCTGTTCTTTATAGTACATAATAGGTGGTGATTTTCTTATCAAGAAAAACTAGATGCCCTTCACTTAAATCCATATATTAAAGCTATGATTTAACATGAAAATTTAATATTTTAAAGGTTTTTTTTTAGCCCAAAATCAATAAAGCAGAGAGATTAAAAAAGTGTGAACTTCAGACTCAAGAGACCAAGGTTCAAATTCTGGCTCTGACTCTTACCAACTAAGTGGCCTTGAGCAAGTTTCCTTAATCTTCTTGGGATTTTCAATATGTTTACTTCAGCCTCATCTCCAAAATTCAATAATACTACTTAAATTTATTTTAAATATTAAATACATTATATATGAAACTATTTAGCTATACTTTTTTTTACAGTATGTAGAATTTTTAGAAGTGACAGTTAGATATAAGCTTCCACTATATAGAGAGTATACATGTAGCTTTTTCCAATGCCAGAAGTGTAGTAATTTCAGGATTACTCTGAATTCTTAGCACATTAATAAACCTCTACTTATATCACCTAAAATAAATGCATACTTTCTCTAAATTTTCATCATATTTCTTCTTCATAACTTAATAGAAGTATTCAGAATGCAGAATAACATTTCAGACCATCTATTCAGCCCTATGAACAAAATCCTACATCCCAAAATACCTCATGAAGCTTTGACAGTATTTGTAGTGACCTTTATTTAGGTCATAATTTTCATATTGTTCAGTATTGTATATTGTCTGTCATATAATGAGAATGTCATTTGAAAATGAGATTACTGAATAATAAATAGTAGGTGAGAAAATATAAAATGTTTATGGCTGTATTCATGTAACAATATGGGACAGAAGAAAATACTTAGATAACATTATGTCCTACCTAATGTGAGTCAGAAGCATTTGAAAATATAAAATCACATTAATGCAATAAAAAATGTATATTATTTACATAAATTGAACAAGTATGTGACCAATTACCTTTTCAATATCGAAAGAAAATATTCTTTTTTATGCAGAGCATAAAGGATTTATTTTTGTTTTACTTCTATATTCTGACTTCCATAAAATATATAAATTAATATTGAGAATAGTTCATCTAAACTAAAGAATATTTATATGACAGCAGTTTTTAAAAACAATATCATCATGAACTTAATGCTAAATTATAGTTCTTAAAATTAAAAACTTACATTTGAGTATCACTTCAAACTAAGCATTTGTATATATAACCATAATTTAATCCCTTGACAATCCTGTGATGTTAATAATTATTTTCCTGTTCAGAACAATATTATATATTTTATAGTGACCTATTGATATAAAATCCTTTTACATTTTATTAATATTCATAACAACCTTCCTGTGACAAAAGCACAAATTGGGAATCAAAATATCCTAAGACTTGACTAAGGATTAACAATTTAATAAACAGAGATAGAGTGAAACCAAGATCTTCTGACATCAACCATAAGGTCCATTTCATTATATTCAGCCTCCTCCATACTTCCAAAGATTATCTGATATAAAACAATGTTAATATCAAACTTGTTCTTGCTCAGATTTTGGCTACAGCCTTAAAGGCCAACAAGAATAAAATAAGTACCATGTAGTTTATATTTCAAAGATAGGTGTAAGATCATCTTTGGAAGATTTGCTAAGGGGTTCTGAAAATCAAGATTGTGAGCTTCAATTGAGTACCTACCCTTCTTAAGGAAGTTAAAGAGCTTAGCAGAAAAAGTTACTTGAAAAATGTTTAGGAAATCTGAGAAATTACTCAATTTCAAAGTCTGATACATTAGTCACTAAAATGAATCTATTCCTATTAATTAAAGAGTCATTTCCTTAACTAAGAATAATTTTAAAAGTTCTGAGATTTCATTCTAGGTCAGAAAATAAAATAAGCCACAAAACAAATATGAAGAGCCTGTTTTTCTGGAACCAGGCAACATCTCAATTTTGTAATAGAGGAAGAAGGAAGATATCCAAGGCAGATTTTGAATCCCAGATATGTTTGCCTCAACTATATAAAATACCTCTGCATTCCATTTTCATATTATGCAGTATTTACTTAGACAATGAACACTAATATTTAATATCAAATTAAAAGATAAAAGTAGAACACTGGCATATTTGCATTCATTAATTATTCTCCTCTAAGAAATATAAATAACTTTTAATTTGTACATTGTTTATTTCAATTTACTATTGAACTTAATTTGTTGGTAAAATGTTATTGGCAAAATGAGCTAATATCTGTAGGTATACCTTCATGTGTGATTCAAGATCAAAAAAATTTGTGGGCACAGTTATGATTTCGGAGCAATTTGACATTGAAATAAGCCAGTGATGAACAGGAGGGGATGCTTTAGGAAAGAGTATTGTAAAATACTTTTTAAGTCTTTCTGAGCATTTATGTGAAAAGAAGCTCACTTGTGGGAACATTATTTCTGTGATGTATGTTTTCTTAACATAGGGTGAAGAGTAGAAGAAAGGGAGGGTAGTAAAATAGCTATGGAAATTTCTCCTGTAGAGGGAAAATCAAAATTCCTTGAAAATAAGTGTTTTATTTTTATTTATTTATTTATTTATTTATTTATTTATTTATATTTATAGATATAATTGACATAATATTGGGTAACTTTGTGTACAATGTGTTGATTTGATACACTTAGACATTACAGTATGATTGCCATCATAACATTAGCTAACCTCTATCACATAATTATCATTTCTCTTTAGTGGTGAGAACATCTAAGATGTAGTTTCCTAGCAACATTAAAGAAAATGATACAGTATTGTTGACAATAATTACTATGCTGTGCATTAGATCTCCAAAACTTTTTCATCTTCTAGTTGCAAGTTTATACCCTTTAACCAACATTTTTCCAATTCTCCCACCCCCAAACCCTGGTAACCACCATTCTGCTCTCTTTCTACAAGTTTGGCTTTTTCAGATTTCACATCTAGGTGATTTCACTTAGCTGTTGAATCTGAAAAACAAAATAAACAAGCAAAATAGAAAAAACTCATAGATACAGAGAACAAACTGATGGTCTCCAGATGGGAGGGAGGTTAAGGGTTAGGTGTAAAAGGTGAAAGGGATTAAGTAGAAATTGCATGTTGCAAAAATAGTCAAGGAGATGTAAAGTACAGTATAGAAAATATAGTCAATAATATTATAATAATTATATATGGTGACAGATGGGTACTAGACTTATAAGAGAGAGCACTTTGTAAGTTATATAAATGTCTAATAATTATGCTGTACACCTGAAATTAACATAATATTGTATGTCAATTACAATTAAAAATAAATTAAGCATAAATATATAAATAAAGTATTCTATGCAAAAACAAGAGGCTTAATTAAAATTGTAAGACATATAACTTTTTAAAAATTTGTTGACGAATAGTCTGTTTAAAGTGGCAGACTGTGATCTGGTCTATTTATATTTGGAAAGTTTGCTGAGCATAGCCTTATATCTGTGTAATTTATTGACTATTCATGTAGTCAGTAACACTTGGGTTAGAGGAAGCTAAAAATATATATACAAGAATAAAATACACTTGTTACAATCTCTCAGTGAATCTGGCCATATTTTTTAAAAGGCATGTTGTATACATACCTTAATATCATAATCATTTCTTGCAATCTCTACTGAGAGAAAATAACACCAAAACATTTCAAATATTTCTATAAAATTGTTGCAAAATCTGAGGATATTTTGGGGAGCACAATGGGAAAATCTAAATCAAGCATACTGTTTGCGTGAAAGTTAAAACCAGCATGTCAGGTATTTTCTTCATACAAGTAAAGATCTATATTCTGAGAATAACTAAATTGAAGGTATAATTCTTCTCAATTCACCAACCAAAATGAAAAGATAAAATCAGAAACTTATGTATGAAAAAATAATTTATCAAGCTCCTTTTAGTGTATAGGAATACTGCAAATAGAATAAAGTCATAGCTAATTCACCAATGATGTTAACATGATTACAGGGAATGACTTAGCTTATAAAAACTCAAAAGAAAAATATACGAGAGGTATAGGTAGGTGGGAGGAGATAGAAGAAGTCAAAGAGTGTCAAATATATGGTGATAGAAGGAGATCTGACGTTGGATGAAAAATTCACAATGCAATATACAGGTGATGTATTACAGAATTGTACACTTGAAACTTATGTAATCTTATTAACCAATGTCACCCTAATACAATTCAAACAAAATGAGAATTGCATTTATATATAGGATTAAAGCTTATATTTAAGGCATGCTACAGACACAGTTGTTTTCAACCTGTATTTGCACAGTTTTATTGGTTTAAAACCCAACAACCATCTCCCCATATCTTTCCTTGCCAGGAAAAGTGTAATGTTGTGTGTTTGGTAATGTGCCCAGAGATCAGCTAAATAAAGATTAAATCAATCATGGGACTTTCTTTTTTCTTCAAGTAATTGATCTACATGTGGCCAGTTATCTCAATTATCAGCAATATAATATGAATGAGAGCCCTTTGGGAGCTTCACTTGTCAACTTCACTGCACTAAGGGATGCCCAGATAACTGGTAGGATGTTTTTTCGGTATTGGTGAGGATGTTTCTGGAAGAGATTAGCATTTGTGTCAATAAATTCAGTAAAGGTCACCCTTACTCACGTGAGTCAGTATTATCCGAACCATGGAGGGTCTAAAAAGAACAAAAAGGCAAAGAAGAGTGAATTTTGTCTCTCTGCTTGAGTTGAGGCATCTATTTCTCCTGCCCTCAGACATCAGTGCTCAGACAGGGACTTATACCATTGGCCACCCACCCCCAAAACACACACACATCAATTCTCAGGCCTTTGTCCTGGGACTGAATCACATTACTGGCTTTTATGGTTCTCTGGCTTGATCATGGGAATGCTCAGCCTCAATCATGGTCTGAGGCAATTCCTATAATAAATCAATCTCAATCTCTCTTTTCTATAGATATTAGTTCTGCTTCTTTAGAGAACACTGATTAATATCAAGCTCAGTGGTCACCTTGCAGAGGTGACATTGCCAAAGTTCTCCATATATTGAAGCAGAAGAAAGGAAGAGTCTAGGTCTTTACTAACATTTAGCTACACCTCCAATGATGGTACTTGCTAGATTAAGTAAATTAATATCTGTATTGGTAAAGCTATGTTCATAGGTAATTCTGATAATCTCAACTGAATAAATTATTCTTGATTCATCTTTAAGAGAGTTAATATTCACTTCAGACTGCATATCTGCAAAAGTAACTTAGGAAAGATGGCTGATTCCATTGATGGCTTCAATTCTTAAATTTTTCAATTCATTTCTGTTCTTTGAAGAATTCTCAAATCCGTTTTTACTCTCTGCCCTGTATCATGTCTTTTGCCATATGACTAGCAATCTCTTACAACTAAAAAGGCAGTTGATTATGGACTCAGCCACATCACTTTGCTTCAATCAGTAGAATGAGGCACAAGTGACTATGTGCCACTTCAGAGCCTAGGTCCTAAGGTCCTTTGAATGTTTCTGCTTGTTTGCTTGGCCTCTGCCATTGCAGTGAAAGGACTATGTCTACACTGGTCCACTGATCCCAGTTGAAAATAAAAGACAGCAGAAAACAGTGAACAGACCAATGAGTGAGCCAAGTTCAGAGCAACAAAATCCTATCTAAATCAGCAAATTGCTACAGACATGAGAAATACATGTTTATTATTGTATGCTACTGACTTTCAAGATTGACACAGCAAAATATGATACAATAGCTTTCTAGTATTTAATTACCTTGGTATATCAGCAGTAACTCAATATTTTTTTCTCCCAGGATATGAAGCATGCTCTAAAGCAAGTTGAGTGAAATTGGTATAAATATATGTACACAAAATCTCTTATTGATTAACAAGTAAAACATTTTTATATTTTAGTACTTAATAATTATTAATAGCAAATTAATTGTCACATACCTCAAAAACTGAATCACTATTTTAATGTCAATAATTGGAAAAAACTCTATGAGACTCATAATTTTACATATTTTTCTTGGAAATATAATTTGCCCTATTTGCTATAATATAAGCCATTTTACATTCTGCTTTCCATTTTATTATCCATAGTCTATACTCAGATTCATATTTTCTAGGGATATCTTTAATTTTCCTTCAACTCTACACCTGCTATGCAATTTCATGTAAAATAACAATGTATAAAATGTTAGAAGAGACTTGATCTTATTATTTACTAAGAGCTATACCAATTACATTAAAATTACTGATATTGTAATGCTGTTAATAGAAATTTAAAATAATCTGCTGGGTATTCTAAAGTCTCATATCTTATGTCAATCTCTCTTACATGAAAAAAAAAACACACAGAAAAGTTTGGATGACTTTTTTTCACTGTCTCACCTAACTGGCAAAAATCACATCCCATTTCAGAATTTAATATGGCACTGAGAATCCCTAGGATCTTATCTACCCACCTACATACCAGGCACTATTACTTACTTTTAATGAGATTTCAGAACTAATAAAGCAATTCTTTAACTACTTTTGTAATCAATACAGGGGTACATGCATTCCTTTGGATTGCAACACCCTAAATAATATCAGTGATGAATGGAACAATCTGCATTTATTTCAGGATTGGGAACTAAAATGTTGAATTGATGCACACTCCTAGAAAATGTTTTTCTCTATTAATATTTCAATTTTCTCTGATCTAAGATATTCTCAATTCAAGTTACTGTGCAGAATATATGTGTCTCTGGAGACCTCTTTCAAGTTTAGAATTTTCACACTATCAATATGTGAGAAATAGAGGCAAATTTTTAAATTACTGAATCATTACATTTCGACCTGCCCTACCATGCCATGATTCCACCTGAAAACAAATGTATTTATCTCCTTCTGAAAGAAGTTAATGTAAAATTGTATAGGAGTATCATGTGTCATATTGTAGAATGAGAAGAGATTTTACATAACTGGGAATCCAGGATGGCTCTTCTACAAGTACAACTTAACTCAAACTAAGAATATTGAGATTTTTTTTAAGTTATTAATGGTTTAGAATACTTCACTATTTAATACCTGCATTAAGTACATATTACCTTTATTTTTGGAATATATTTAATATTGTATTTTGGAAATGAATATATTCTTGCTCTCAAATGGACAGATGACTATATTCCAGAAAATCTTTCCTTGTACACACTAAAAAATAAGTATAAAAAGATCATTTGTTTCTAGTGGTCATTGTTTTGCTTATAGAAATTTTGAAATTCAAGAATCTTAAATTTGGAAGTGACAAATCACATTATCCTTTTACTCTCCAGCTCAGAGTTAGCTGAAAGTTTTTAACTGGAGTTCGTTCTCTGTCTGTCTGTCTGTTTCTGTCTCTGTCTCTCTTTCTCTCTCATATACATGTACCATGGTGCTTTGCCCAACTCCAGGACACACCTTTTCTATTGTATAGTTAGCATGACAGTCATCTTATTCAAGGGTGCTTATTCAAATATGCATAAATATTCTTTTAAACTAGTGGAGAAATGTTTCTAATCCATGACTTGGTACAAACATAATGCTATTGCTTCTCTTCCATTTTACTCTTAAACAAGGCACAAATACTAATTATGCTAATAATAATTTGTATATATGAACTGATTTATATTTATATAACAATTCATCATTTTATTTGTCAATCTTAACTTTAATTCTCATTCAATAAAAAGTCACCATTCAACCCTATATTAAGTGCTGGGAAAATAATGCTGAACAAAACAGAGAAGACCTCATGAGATTTAGAATTTTCACTATCAAAGAGAAATAAAAGGAGACCATTAAACTAATTATACACCATCTATATCAAATATTAATAAGTGTTCTGGTGAAAAATAAGTCAAGGCAAATATGACAAATTGTGCTAGGTTTGGGGATGGCTGCATAATACCTTTAAAGGAATGCCTGAGCAATAGGTAGCATATGGTTAGAGACTGCAGAAACTGAAACCACACACAAAGATAACCTGAAGAAGAAACACTGAAGGCAAAGAAAACTGCAGATGCAAATTCTCTGGGTCAGAAGTGAGCTTCATGGTTCCAGAACTTTCAGGACAAGCAATAAAGTTAATAAGAGTCATAGGAAGGGAAGTTAGAAAGTCAGTAGGTGTCAAATCTTATAGAACTTGAATGCTATTGTAAAGACTGCCTTTTATAAATTCATTTCTTTCCAATAATTAGCTCTTTACTTGATTATTCGTATAGTCTTAGTATCTCTGTTATTATTATCTTGGAGTCTTATACTTCTAGAAGATAGCAATCATATTAAACCTGTGCTTTAACTGACTAATGTAGCACCATGTACAGTTGACAACCCATGGAAGATTTTAATACTGATAGTTTTAGTTCACTATCAGCCACAAATATAGATAAAACCCTCACATTTTATGTGGAGCCATCTTGACAGATTCTTTTTCTTCCATTTAATCAAATTGTTGGTTTTCAAACTGGTCCTCATAACTGGAAGTCAAGGAGAGACCAAGGAAAAGAGACAGACCACTCCAGTTTGGTAGGTGGTATATTTAATAAGCAAGGGAACTTACATAGGAGGTTTGTCTTGGGTGGCCATATGACAAGTAGATCTTCAAACCTACCCTCCAGAATCCAAAAATTTATAGAGGGCGTGACTGGATTCTGTCATATATACTGTCAGATGTTCTCAACAACACCTTACTCTCTCAAAGCTGTGTCATTGGCACGGCTCCCACTGTTGGATTGTTGGGCAGAACATGCATTCCTAAAACAGGAGGTATAGTAAGGGTAGGAGCTTTTGGTTGCCTGGGTCCAGCTCTTGGGCCAAATGATCACATCCTCTCCATTACCTCTTCTAACACCAGCCTTCAAGCCCTCCCAATGAAACCTGGGAAAGATGGAGTTTTCAAATAGTACAGCAAAGAGAGTAAGCAGTCTTTGTAAGTTAAAGCATCAGGGGATGGCTTAAATTAGGTTTGTCTTTGTGGATAACTGAGAAGAGTCATTACCATACCTGTCAAGAAGAATTAGCCAGCCAAAGACAGTTTTGCCAGAAATGTACATCAATTCAGAGCTTCTGTGGCTACTCTGGGAGTTTGAGGTCCCATAGTAAAGGATCAGAGAAGCATGAAACAAGTGTCAAACTCAAAGATTTTTTTTCCTATAGAGCTAAATAAAGGAATAAGCACTATTAGTATTCATTTCATGAAGAAGGCTCAAATTATAGATTATTGTCCTAAGTTATGGTGCATTACACATTTGCAAGAGTCAGTGTAGGTCTAATTCTGATTTGAAAGCCATAAAATGTAATATTAAAGTGACTATAGCACTTTGTCTGATAAAAAGTTATTGAACAAGTCAAATTTAGTTAAATGATGAAGAACGAAGCCTGTTTCAGAACACAGATGAATGCACTAGATATGCTTACTAAACCCAGGAAATTATTATTTTTTTCAACTTTGAACTTTTGAATGAACAAAAACATATATCAATTATGGAAGTATAATCTGGATCATATATTTTATATAATAAAAGTCACAACTCATATATATATTATTTCTTAAAATGTAAAATCGCTATTGATTTATGACTGTTAGGTGATGAAAATAACTAGCGAGTAAAGAAAAGTCAAAATGTGGAAAGACTTAAAGATGCTGGTACTGTTAGAGAAGAAATATAAAACAGAAATTTTTCTAATGGTTACAAGGAAAAGTGACTTTATGAAGACTTTTCCAAAGAGATCCAAGGTTCAGGAGAAAGAATTTAATGTATGATTTGGGTGCATCTGTTTATAGTTAAATGTGAGAGTAGAAGCATGAAATTCATTTAGTTCAATAAATATTTGTTGAGTGTTAAGCATTGTCATAGGTATCAGAGAAATCTGGATAAATGAAATATTTTTGAGTTGGTATCAATTTCATTAATTATTTTTATATCACATAAGTACTAAATTAGTGTATCAGTTAAATATTTTAGGATGCAAGTTGCAATGTATTAAGCTAAAATTATTTAAAAATATAAGTGCACCTATTAGTCTAATAAAGTTGGGAGGCAAGAGTCTCCAAAACTGGCTAATACAGCAGATAAGTGTTATTAGGGCTTTGGGTTGCTGTCTCCAGGATTCTTTTGTCTTTTCCATCAGATGCCACATTACATGCCAATGTCCAAGAAAGTAAATGGTTGGGGAATATTATGGGATGAATTGTGCTCCCCACTTCATATGTTAAAGTTCTAACCCCTAGTATTTTAGAATGTGACCTTATTTGGAAATAGAACCTGAAAAGTTGTGACTGAGTTAAAGTGAGGACATTAAATTGGGCCCTAATTCAATTGGACTCATGTCCTAATAAAAAGATGAAGTTTAAACATACAAAGAGACACCAGAGACACACATGCACAAAGGGACAATTAAGTGAAGAAGCAGCAAGAAGATGGCCTTCTACAAGCCAAGGAGAGGGCCTTCCCAGGAAACCAACCCAGATGGAACCTTAATCCTGGACTTCCAGCCTCCAGGACAGTCAGAAAATACATTTGATGTTATGCTATTCAGTCTGTGATATTTTATTATGGCGGTGCTAGAAAACTAATATGTGAAGCATTTGAAGAAATTGGTCTTTATTTTTCTCTTTCTTTATATTGAGGAGTAAAAACTTTCTCAGTTACTCTCAGCAGAGTTTCTGTCAGGTCCTGATGGTTAAGAATTGGTCACATGCCCATGGCCTAGCTATACCAGAAAACACTGCATTTGTAAATGTTTGGAATTTGAACACGCAGAAAGTGATATGGAGCTTTTCTGACAGAAGGGAAGAAAGAGGCTAGAAATTGTGACTGGGTAAGCACCCAAACATTTATATAAGTTGAAGGACTCAGGAAGTACAGGAGAGACATTTGCTCAAATTTTAAAGTTTAGGTAGGCTGGTGTCTAAGAGTTTGTATAAGTTAGGAAAAGAATTCATCTTTCTTATTTATACTTAATTATACATTATAACCTGCTAGAATTTCTTGCAAGAACTAAGCAAACCTGTTCTGAGTATAAACCTATGGTACCTCTTGGAGTTGTGGTGATTTGGTTTCAAGAAACCATACATGACATATAGAATGTTTGAAACAAGTCATAAGGGATAGGTGAGAATCAGATAAAAATGTAGTGGATAAATTGATAAAGAAGATGTAGTATACATGCACACTCACACACACACACAGGAATATTATGCAGTAATACAAAAAGAAAATCTTGCCATTTGTGAAAACATGGATAGACCTAGAGGATATTATCCTATGTGAAATAAGTCAGATAGAGAAAGATGAGTACTGTATGGTTTTATTTACATGAAATCTACAAAGCCAAATCAGACCAAATAAAACAGAGTAAAAACAGACTCATAGAAACAAAGACCAAAGTGATGGCTACCAGAGGGGAGGGGCTGGGTAGAATGGATTTTGAAGTGATCATTTATGTGTCTTTAGGGATTCGCTGAACGTGTGCGTGTGTGTGTGTGTTTGTGTGTGTGTGCGTGCGTGTGCACGTGTACATGTGTGTGTGTTTGGCCAATCTAAGTTTGCTATATACAGTTGAGTTCATGATAAAATAATAAAGGGAGATTAATAATGGTTTCAGCTCCAAGTTATTTCCTATCTACCATATACTGTTCATTGTTTTTCTTTCTCCATTCTGTTTCACAGAAGAACATTATGATTAATTTTAATTTCAATTAATATTCAAGAAAAATAAAGATTTTGTGGAAGGGAAATTTTTAGGGTGGAGGGAGTGGCACCTTGCTGGAAAGTAGTCTGAAAGATTTTGAATGAAATTCATCAACCCAACTTGTACCTTTGCTCTGTGATTTTAGAGAACATTATTATTATTTTTTTTTTTCTGAAGGGTCATTTTCTGAAACCATATCCACTTCTGTCTTCATTACATTTATATGTTTCTCCCAATTAGTCACTATATTAACTAGGAAATATGAAAATCAGTGTGTTAAAATAATACCTTCAGAACACTTTTAATGATTTTTTTAGAGTTCTTAAAGTGCTGTTCTGGAGATAGGTAATTTTTATTTATGGTAATAATGGCTACTTCCAAAAAGTTATATTTTGTAAGGTTCTCTATAGGATTATGTTTTTAGATTTCATATTATTTCTTTGTTCAAATGGACCTGTTCTTTATTATATTTATTTATGTTCACATTGCCTACTGCATATGACTGAGTAGTAGAATCATTTTTTCTTATAAATCAAGTAAAATTTTATCCTTAAGGTAGAGTTTTTCAACTTTTTTTCACTAAATTGAACTCATAGAAATATGTATGATGTTCTCTGTGAAAGATTTTGTATATTTTTAGTTAGATTCTCAGGCATACATGGTTGGCAGACATGCTAAATAGAAGGAAAAAATTCTCAGCTGAAAGATGAGAACTTTTATATAATTTATCTTTACACAACAATTATTTCAAAAGAAAAAAATGATTTTGGCTCTAAATGTGAGAAAGTGAACAATCATTTCAAAGCTTTCCCAAGAAACTGGGTTCATTTACTTTAAGAAGTTAAGAATAAATAAATGCTAGAGATTACTGTCAGTGGCATCCAGAGAATGATAGATGGTATTATTGAAAATAAAAGCCCCTATAAAGGACTCTTTAGAAGTAACACTCTAATTTTACAGCCACCAGGAAATTGTAAAGTATCTGACATAGACCTTAAGATGGTAAAAAGGTGTATACACACACACACACACACACACACACACACACACACACACACACACACATTTGAAATGAAAATTGGTTATTGTTTGATCCTGAAGGATATTAGTTCTTTGTTCCTAGAGTTTAGAGAATTGTAAAGATATCTACCAAACTTAGTTACTTGCTTTGACAAAGCAATCTATGGTACAGAAAATAAAAGCAGCCTCATGGCATTTTATAAAAGTACAATAAATAATAGATACAGAGAATACACAACAATAAAGAACAGATTCAGAGATTGTGTCATCTAAATGAAGATGGTTGATTCAGGACAAGAAAAATGACTGACAATAACCTATTATTTACATTTTCTATGCTGAGCATTTATGAAGCTGAAGAAAAATTATAGGAGAAAAGAAAGGGAATGCTGAACTTTTGTCATTTATTGGAGGTACAGATAAATATAGAAAACCAAACAGACATATGGCTATGGAATGGAAATGAATAGATCTTGTTTGGCAGGTTTACTAAATTCAAACAACCTATTTTCCCCAATGTGCATCATTTTCCTTCAGTGTCATATCTACCAGTCCCCCCAAAAAAAACTTTAACAAAGCCACCTAGATCTTCTAAAATTTTGAAACTGCTGAGATTGTTTCATTTTTTTTTTCTTAAAGGGAAGCGGAAAGTCTGCTCAATTTTGTTCTCAGGAAACTTTTGGAATATGATAGGCATAATACTTAAATGCATTTTATTATGTCTCTAAATAAAACTTTGTTTTTGATCAAACATACATCTATTAATGAAATATACAGACTATGTAAATTTAGAGTAACAAGAGATCCATTGATCCTTTTAGTCAGGTAAAAAAGAAGCATTCTTTGATGAAGTTTTATTTCTGAAAACTGATTATGAGGACAAATTAAAAAAGGAATCTGATATTAACAGAATCTGCTTGAAACCAGTGGCTCTATAGATGGCACACCATTCAGATCATCCTTAGACCCAAAATGTTACAATGTTACAAAATTTCTCAGTATTTTATAAATTAAACATCCTCTGGGGCAATTTTTTTCTTTCTCTCTTAAATCATCTATTTCTCCCTTAAATATTGAATCCATATAAATATCTGTGTGCAATTATATTTTTTTCCATTTTTGAAAAGTCATTTTTTTCCATATCCCTTTCAAACTACCATCTCATCTCCCTTTCTACATCAAAAGTTCTGTAAAAATTGCCTGCACACACTATCTCCATTTCCACTTCTTCCATTTTCTCTCTTTCCATATCCAAATAGTCCTCTTTTTTCTAGAGTCCAGCTGCTTCTGTTAAGGTCAACGGTTATTTCCACTGTCTAAAGCCTGATGTCAGCTCTCAGTCCTCAGCTTATTTAAACTATCAGCAACATTTGACACAATGCTTACTCCTGCCTCACTAAAATAATGTCTTCCTCGGGTTTCCAAGATATCACCTACTTCTCTTTCTCTTCCAAACTCTGTTTCAATGTCCTTTATTGATCGTTTCTCATATCTATCCAATGACTACATTTTGGAATTCCACAAAGTCCATTTCTTTGATTTATTCTATTAATTCTTTGCACTCCTCCAGTTCCTTGTTCTCAAAAAACATCTATTTTTTGACCTTTCTCCAGTTTTTTATCTGCATTATGGGCTTCTTATTTCAGTCTAATCTCACATACAAATCCAAATGTCTATCCAATATCTTCATTTGGATAGCAAATGCATTTCAAAATTAACGTGTTAAAAATTAAATGCCTATCTTCCATTCAAAATCTTTTTTTTCCACCTTCTTTGGCTTAGTCAATGACAGCTGCATCTTCCCATGTGCTAAAGAGTCAGTCAGTCATTCCCGACTCCTCTCTTCCTCAAATTCAATCAAATCCATCAGGAAAGACTTGATGAGTATACTTTTATAATACATCTTTTCTCTCTCTCTTTTTTTTTGTCATCTGTACTGCTACTATACCATACTAAAGTACCGTCAAATAACCAAAGTTATTGTAATAAATTTCCTGCTTCTACTACTGCATCCCTAAACTCTTTTCTCATCACAGCATCCAGAATAATCCTTTTATGATATAATTAAAATCTTGGCACTCTTTGTTCTGAAATTCTCCAATGGTCCTCTCATTTAGTAAATGCCAAACTCATATTGCATGGAAGGCTATACAATTTAATGCCGTTACTTCTCTAACTTCTTTTACTATTCTCCTTATCATTCATTACATTCTACCTGCACTGGTAAACTTTTTCTTAGATATATGTCATGACTAACACCTTTACTCTGGCAGTTCCTCCTACATGAAGAAGCTCCTCCATCTATGTTAACATGTGATACTCTATCTCCAGTTTGGCTTCCTTGACCACATTATGTACAATAGCACCTCTTATTTCCAGCACTTCTCATAGTCCTCTTTACTAATTTTTCTCTTTTAAATGCATCACCATTTGATATAATCTATAGGTTCTTTCCCCCTCAATTATTTATCTTCATCACTACAATGATCATAAGGAATTGAAACTATTTTGTTCACTCTTTATCCTCAGCATATAATATCAGGTATGTTGTAATAGATACTTAATAAAAATAAATAAATGTAGCTGAATTTGAAATATTTTTATTCAAAAGAAACATTTTACTAATAAGTGCAAAGTTGCAGAAAAGAAAGAGGTATATGTAAAAATTCTGAGAAATCAAATTGGAAGTTTTCAATTGATTGACATTCATTGTCAGAGCTCTATTTTATCTGTATAGTGCTATGTTCAAATTCTCAGAACATTTTCTCTTACACATTGGTAATTTTAAACTTAAACTGCTTCATTGTAGTATCACCGGGTTTGATGATCAGTTCATAACAATATGATTATATTTATACTTACAGACCATAGCTTATCTACCATATATCAGGAATTATACTGGACATTTCTTAGGCACTACTTCAAAATCTTCTCATCTCAAACTCTTAGCTAGCCATGGTTGCAGCAACCAGTTTCAGTCAGGAACTGATTTTACATGGGGTACCCTCAGGAAATTATGTGTATTCATGTACATACAATCTTGTGATGTTGAGGTATGAACATTGAAGAGACAGCTCATAGTTAGTAGGAATTAGAATAGATGGATATGGATTTTATCCTTTTGTCCTCTGGATAACGAGTACTAAAGTTTATTTAATAAGGCTTTTCATAATGTACTGGTATGATCAAACACCAGTGACCCATAGAAACCATAAATTCAGAAGTGCACTCTTGTATTAGCACATTCCTATCGCAATTTGTACTTTTTGCTTGCAAGAGTTAATTTTAGTTTCTGCCTTAGCAGGAACCTGAGGCTGGAATTGTATTAAACATATAAAAATATTTTTAATCTATTCCTTTGGAAACTTACTATTAGGTCTTACTACAGTCTCCAGTTTTTCAGAAGAAGAAAATGAGCCTCATCTAATTAACATATCTTGCAAAGAAAAGAGTCAGAATTGAAATCATTTTTGTCTGTCTCCAAATTCATGTTCTTTCTATAGGGTAGAAAGATGTAAAGTAGTGAGCTAGGAGACCTCCTAAGCTAATATATTTTGATTTCAAAAATATGGAGTACAAAGTTGAGAGTGTACAAAAATTAAGATTATAAGATGATTTATAAGGAAAAAAAATATTCAAATTAAAATATACAGTGGTCCTGTAAATCATTATAATGTGCTATAACAAAAATACGTTAACTTGTGGATATGCAATAGATAATTTGTTTAATCCTTTTCTGCCCTGCAATGTATTTCTTGTAAGCTCACCTTTATAACTAGACAAGCAAACTAAACATCAACTTTGTACCCTATAGTTTTTAAATTAAAACATGAGCTTAGGAGTTCTCCCAGCTCACTAGCTCACATCATTTTACCCCATAGAAAGAACACAAATTTGGAGTTGGAAAAAAAATGACTTTAATTGTGACTCTTATCTTTGTAAGATATGTTAATTAGATGTGGCTCATTTTCTTCTTTTGAAAAATGGAGACTGTAGTAACACTTAATAGTAAGTTTCCAAAGTAATATTTTAAAATGTTGAATACAATTTCAGACTGAGGTTGCTGCTAAGGCAGAAACTAAAATTAACTCTTGCAAGCTTGAAACAGAAGTCAAGACAGGAAAATGAGCAAGGAAGACTGCCAATATAAGAGTGCATTTCTGAGTTCATTTCAAACTATACCTCCAGGATAGTTGGTTTCAGCTTGTGAGAGGCACTGGCACTAGAATACAGGGTAGACTAGACTATGCCCAAGTTATCTATTGCTTAGTTTCCTTTACTGTCTCTCAGAAACCTCCTATCTCCTGTACATAGTTCTCAGTCTTTAGGAACTCTCCTAATCCTTGCTCATTCAGGTTCACTAGCCCTAGGTTAATACTCCTTTTTTGATGTTTCTTTTAACTTCACCTACAACTTTATAATTAGCTGCTTTATTAAACTCTTCTTAATTGTACTGTGCCATCTGTTTCCTCTTGAGATTCTGCATCATACAAAAGAATATAAAAAAATCATTAAAAAAACTATAATATTCTGAAGAAAGGAGTTGAATGTAATTAGAGACAGATTGTCCACTGCAGAGAGGGGAGGGATACAATAATTATTAAGGGGAACTGACAGTTATATATTAAAGAGAAAGAAAATAAATGTGTTATTTATGGGTCAAAGGGGACTCTTGTGATACAATGTGAGAAATGAAAAGATTTACAAACAGATTAACTAGCAAAGTAACAGCATGTGCTATGTACATTTTGTAAAATAAACACATAATCCAGATTTTAATGGTATTGTTCATCAATTGTCAGAAAATTCACTATAGTGGCTACAATACTTAACAAAATGTCAACCATGACCTATAGGTTATATTGAGTACATCCTTGTTGTAAACTAGCATATGCATTGACTACAGAGATATTTACTGTGAGCTGTATTTTTGGAATTTGAAGTCATTTTTATAGAAAAAAAAAACATTCTTCTTACTCCTTATAGGTTTGCATTAACTGGATTTATTTCTACATAGACTTCCCATAAAATTGGAATCTAAAGTTAAATTTTATGGATGTGAAACCATGAAATCTAACCGTAATAAAGAAAATTTCAGAAACAGCTTCAGGAATAGAGATTTATATAGCTGTAGAATAGAAGATTAATGGAGTAGAAAGTCTGAAGTACAACTTACTGCATTTCCTTCTCTTTTTAGACTTGGTGTTCAGCCTCCTATAACCTTGCAATTTCCTAATATCTTTCTTCACATTTCTCTTCTTATATGACTTTCACTTTAAAAATGGCAACTGTTTTAGCCTTTTCTTTTAGTAATAAATAAGTCTTTCAGTAGCTTTTAAAATTGGTGCAAGTTTCAAAATATGATTCTTCTGATTGTGTCCTTTCCCAATTCCTATAGAAAGGAATCCTCTGAGCCCTTGCTTACAGGAAGATTGGAAGTTATAACTTCAACACTTTAGATAAGATTTTTTCACATTATTTTATTTTAATATGGGTCCAGCATGTGTTCTTGGAAACATAACTGATGCTAAACCTGAATAAAGAGCTAATATGTTCTATATACTGACAAGGATGGTAGATGTGAAAAGGAAAAGAAAAGAGCACTTGTAAGAGACAGAGCAAACAGAAATACACAGGAGCCAATGGCTAATTAAACATGATAAACTAAATAAAGGAAATGTTTGTCACCAGTGATTCTGGATCATTGAGCCTAAGTAAGCATTTGATGCTGCCATAATCACAGAGAGAAGTCAGGAGGGAGTGTCTGCTGTGGAGGATAACATGTTTAGATTGAACATTTTGGAGAATATTAAAAGACAGAAGAAGATCAGGATAAAATTAACAATAAACATTAAAAATATGAAACTTGATTGAGATCACAAACGAAAAAAAATAATGTTGAGATCACTTGGAAGGTGGTAATGCTCCTTACAATGATCACTACCTTAAGGTTAAAGAAAAATAGGAACATCTTTTAGTTACCAGAGTGTAGGGGGTGGGGGAAGAGGGGAGGTACATAGGGTAAAGAGGGTCAAATATGTGACAGGAAAAAAATCTAACTATGGGAGGTGAACACACAGTATATATATATATATATATATATATATATATATATATATATATATATATATATATATATATATTTTGTTAAAGTGTACAGCTAAAATTTATTGGATGTTGTTAACCAATGCCATCATAAAAAATAA
This sequence comes from Cynopterus sphinx, assembly GCA_030015415.1. Classification (NCBI taxonomy): domain Eukaryota; kingdom Metazoa; phylum Chordata; class Mammalia; order Chiroptera; family Pteropodidae; genus Cynopterus; species Cynopterus sphinx. Next base: position 17,047,965 of record CM057389.1, on the reverse strand, counting down.
AAAAATAAATATTTGTGTTAAAGATGGCAGAGTAAAATACAAAAGGAACCCATTTCCTTGGTGATTATGAAGTCATCAAACCAACAGAGTAGTACCTACCTCCAGAGTTCTTTAATGTGAGAAACAAATAAGATTCTACTCACTTAAATCACCGTAGTTATTTTTTTGTTAACAATCAAACTCAACACTGACACTATAGCATGTTATGTCCAAAATCCAAAGATTGATCAATATTTCAAGTTCTAAAATCTTGAGACTGATTTACAGAATTTAAATCAGATTACTGCCATTTACCAGTCAACTTTTTTTATAAGGAAATAATTATTTTACAAAATTATTATTTTTATAGTAATTGTATGGGTGGAGGGGGTGATGCAGCTCTGAAAATTTGAGGACCAGGCAAGTGACACAAAAATGAGCAAGACAACTTTTCCAAAATATCTCCTTTCTATGAGTTACCTTTGATATTTTAATTTTAACTCTATTTTCTTGTATTATTTTTTAAGAGAGTCATGGTTAATATAAAAAAAATTGTGAGAAGTATTGTATGACTTTAAGCAATGAAATATACTATTAGAAACTCAGATCAAGATGCTAAGAATGAAATTGTTAAGGGTTGTCTGATCTTTGCTATGTGCAGTCTGAAATGAAAGATAGTAGATTGTTTTATTTTCTCCAATAAATATGCCATGTTAGATTTAAAAACTGTGCATAATTTGAATGATAAATACATTTGTTATTGAAAAGACTAAAATGAGATCATAGTCTAGATAGAAGCATGTGACTCATTAACTTTTCTTTATAAATTTATACAATTGTCTTGACAAGGGATCTATTTCTGAATGCAACATATGCTTGTTAGTAAAATATTTATGATCATCATTTTGTCATAAAATCAAAGAAAATGGATATTTAGTTGGCATATGGGGGTACAATCATAACATTTCATTGGTTTATATAATACCAAAGTTTGTTTAATTTATATTGTTAACTTTTTTATTACTTTATGAATAACTTAAAAATTATTTAGGTGTGACATTTAAGAATATTCACCCAAAATTTTAGATTAAGCTAAACTAAAATATTCAGGACTTGTTTTTAGCTTCTACATATAACAACTCCATTAAAATATTGAATTTTAAGGTAGGCAGAACAAGATTAAAATGTTTACTTATATGGTCTGATTTTTTTTTTCTGACAAGAAGCCTATTTCTATAAGCTAAAAATTGTTTAAAAATGTACTCAGAAACTTTCCATTTCATATGAAGAAAATAGAAAATTCATATTTACATCTTGGGAAACAGATTTCAGGCACTTTGATATGGAGAAAATTCTCAGGGTGAATGTAGAAACATAAATTCTAGTCACATTTCTGTATTAAGTAGCTATGACCTTGGGCAAGTCACTCAATCTTAGTATATGTCAGTTTTCTCATGCATAAATGGAACTTAATTTTATCTGACTTCACATGAATAACATGAAGACAAAAATGTGCCAATGGAAAATATATTAAAGAAATTTTAAAATTTCCAAGGATGGAAATAATCTAATACATAAAAAGTAACCATGATTTGTCAGATTTAATCTTTTAATATTTCAAATATTTTCAATGAATTTTAGAACATCAACACAAGGGAAAGAAGATGAATCAAATTTACTGAAGTTTGTTGATTTATATATTATTCTATTCAAACAACAAATGGTATGGTTAGCACAGAGTTTTTATTTTGCTTTTTCAGCTTGGAAATCCTGAGTAAAATATACTTTATAATATTCAAAAATCATAATAAAAGTATCTTTACCTGTGAATGGAAGCAAATAGGTTCCAATTTCATAACTATATTTTCATTTTTCTTTTATATTTTCATGAAGATTGAATGAAGTTCTAAAATCTTTGGGCCAAAGATACACAAGACTAGAAATATTACTAACATAAACTAATATATTATAGTGTTATATTAAATATACATTACAATTGTCTCCTACAGCATGTAATTTAAGAGCAGATTAAATTAGATATTTATTTCAAAATGGCAATTGAAACATCTTTTTTTTAAAGTATCTGACCCTCCCTTCTAAATAAACACAGGAATAATACATATGATTGCATATGTTTATCTGTAGAACCTATAGTTCTAAGGTAACCAATTTATTTAAAATTGCTTTGGACTTTTTTAGTTTAGCACTGAATTCTCATGTCCAGAAACTATTTTGGTGCCAGGCTAACTTTATTGTTTGTCTGGGACTCTCATCTTTTTAAAACTGATAGTCTCACCCCCTGGGAACACCTTCAGTCACACAGAAACCAGGACATTTGGTCATACTACTTAGCTCACTAGTGAAACCTATTGCAGTCAAAGAAGTGGAAGAGTGAAAACCATAGAGCTGTCACTGAAATAAGTGCTAAATGCAGACTTTCAACTTGGCATGGACTCAACTGTGAGATAAAAGGACATTATGCATTCTCATGATTGAAGCTTATTTATGACAACAGAGACAATATCCCATGCTCATCTACTCATTACCAGATCAACAGTTTTAAGTAAAAAGTAACAATGTATTTTATAATTGTTGAACTAAGGTCAAGATCAGAGTGAGAAAAATATGGAGATAGCACAAAGGATCAAACAGTTACAACAGCTTTTTGCTAAATTATTCCCCAACCTAAACTCAAGAAATATTAGAGGAATCTACAGCCTGTACTAAGAGTACACACAGGAAAAAACAAATCCTAAACCCAAATCAAATCCTGAATAGATTGACTCCCTTCCCCCAATGAAGAAAAAGCTTGTCTGTTTTCAAGCAAGAAATTGTTTTTTACACAAGGTATCTGGGTTTGGAACAAATATTATAAAGCATACTAATAGCAAAATATAAATAACCCATTATCAAGATACACAGTAGTCAACAAAAACACAAATGTGACACATATGTTGACACTACGATAGAGAGAATTAAAATCAGATTAAAATGGAGAAAAAGCATTTGAAAAAATTTAATACAATTTCTTTATTAAAAAAACTCAAAAAAAGGTATAGAAGGAACACAACAAAGGACACATATAATGGGCCAATAGCTAACATCATAATCATTAATAAAAAGCTAAAAGTTTTTCACTAAAATCAGGAACAAGACAAGGATGCCTACTCCCACCAAGTCTGTTCAACATAGTACTGAAAGTCCAAGCCAGAGCAATTAATAAGCAAGAAAAAGAAGTCATTCAAAACAGAAATAAAGAAGTAAAATGATCTGTTTGCAGATGACATGATCTGATATGTAAAAAACATCTTAAAGACTCCACCCAAAAACCTGTTAAAATTAATAAATTCAGTAAAATTTCAGAATATGAAATTAATGTACAAAAACCAGTTAGGTTTCTATAAATTAACAATCAAATATCTGAAAGAAATTAAGAAAGCAATTTCATTTATAATACCATCAAAAAATTAAAATAGTGTGATCTAAATTTAACCAAGGAAATAAAAGATCTGCTCTAAATAAATTTAATTATTAATTGATAACCTTCCAGGAAAATTCAAGACCCAAATAGTTTTACTGGCAAATTTTCCCCAAACATTTAAGGAAAACAATAATACCAATCCTTCACAAATTCTTTCAGGATATAGAAGAGGAAGGAACACTTCCCTACAGATTTTATGAGGCCAGTATTACACTGATATTAAAACAAGAGAAAGATGTAATAAAAGGAAATATGCCCTAATATATCTCATAATCACATATACAAAAATCTTCAAAACTTAATCAAATGAGATATTATATAAATTGGATAATACAGGGCCAATTGGTGTATATTTTAGGAACACAATACTGGCTTGATATTTAAATCAGAGTAATTCATCATATCAATAAACTAGAGGAAAAGTGTAATAATAATAATAGATGAAGAAAATAAAAACCTATGAAAAATTCAACTTCTATTAATGATCAAACACTCAACAAACAATGAACAGGAGGAAAGTTTCTCAACCTCATAAATAGCTTCTATAAATGCTTGCATATAGATCAGGATGATAAAATATTAAATGCTTTCTTCCTAATATTGATAAAAAGGTGAGTCATTGTTACTGCTCCTGTTCGCCATTGCCACAAACTCTTAGATAGTATTATAAAGCAATAATAATAATATAATAATAATAATAATAATGCCATTAAGATTAGAAACAAGGAAATAAAAATATCCCTTTTTTCAGATATTTTTTAGGTTAAAAATTCCAAGGAATCTACCAAAATCATATTAGAGATGGTAAATGAGACTAGCATTGTCAAAACAAGATCAATGTAATATTAAATAGAATAGTTTTAAAAATTAAAAATTGAATATTGATATAAACCTCTCACAATAACATCAGAAAACATGGAATACTTAGATATCTTTCAAAACATACAAGTTTTATGGGCTGAAGAGGACAAAATGCTTATAAAATAAATTTCTAAATATACTTAAATAAATAAAGAAGTAGGCCATGTTCATGGATCAGATCAATAAATACTGTGAAGATTCCAATTCTCTCCAAAGTATTAGACTTAGTCAACACAATTACAAGCAAAATTCTAGCAGCACATTTTTTATTAGAAATAAATGAGCCAATTCAAGAATTCATATAAAAGACTAACAAAGTAGACTAACCAAAACAATTTTGAAAAATAAAAGTAATATTAGAGGACTCACATTACTTGAATTCAACACTGTATAGCTGCACTAGTCATGACAGTATGGTATTGAAGAAAACATACACATGTACATCAGTGGAACAAAATTGAGAGTGTGGAAATTGATTCACCTATATATGGTCAACTGATGGATAACAAGAGTGAAAAGGAAATTCAAAGGGAATATTTGTTCTTTTCAACAAATTGTTCTAGAAAAATGTATATCTGCATGTAGAAAAGTAAATTTCAATCTATACCTTATAACCTATCCAAATTAAATCATGCTATATCATCCACCTAAAAGTAAAACTTAAAATTCTAAGATAACTAGAAAAAATTTAGGAGGATATTTTTCAATCATGGTCAGTAACAGAATACTTTGATGTTAAAAGCACAAGCCATAAAAGAAAATATTTATGATTTTTTCTATCAAAGTTAAAAACTTTTACTTTTCAAAATATATATATTTTTTAAGAAGATGAAAAGTTAACAATAGACTGGGAGAAAATGTTAACAGATCACACCTGAAAAAGGGTTTGAATCTCAAATATGTAAAAAACTCTCAAAATGCAATAATCATAAAATAAACAACACTTCCGCAGTGGGCAAAATATTTGAAAATCTAGTTTACTAAAGATAAATGATGTCAAATGAACACTTAAAAATATTCTCAACCTCATTATTTAAGTAAAGGCAAATTGAAACCATAATCAGAGTTGTTAAAATTAAAGGATAAAATCTGAATGCCAAGTGCTGATCACACTGCAGAGCAAAATTGGAGTTATCATACACTGCTGATGGTTTTTAAAGTGGTATTTACATTTTGAAAATACTTAAGTTTTTTATGAAGTTAATCATACATTTACCAATGACTCCTAGGTTTCTTCCATACCAAACCTTGTGCATGAATATTTAGAGATTTTACTTATTATACCCCCAAACTGGAAACAACCAAACTATCTTTTAGAGGTGAATGAATAAACAAACTCTGGCACATGTGTGTAATGGTATACAATTCAGCAATAAAAAAGAGTGAATTACCTAAACACACAAAAATATGGATGAATCTGGAATGCATTATTGTTAGTGATAGAAGCCCCTATTTAGGGGAAAACATTATTATGATTAGTCGTGAAATTGAAGCCCTCATGAATAGGATTAGTGCCCATATAAAAGAGACCCCAGAGAGCTCCCTTCCCCTTTCATAAAAGCACTTTTTGTCTCACAGACAGAGAACATTGCTGGCTATGAATAGGCGAGTAGGCCCTCGCCAGAAACCAAATCTGCTGGCATCTTGATCTTGGACTTGCCAGTCTCCAGAGCTGTGAGAAATAAATTTCTGTTGTTCAAAATCCATTCAGTCTATGGCTTTTTTTGTTATAGCAGCCCCAAAAAACTAAGATACCAGGTATTTTGAGTAATGGGAGGTTCTGTCTACGAGGAAGAACAAAATTTTGGAGAGGCAATAGAATTGTTCTATATTTTGATTGTGATGATGGCTAGATGATTGTAAGGTTTTTCAAAACTTGTAAAAATCTACACATGAATTAATTTTACTATATGTAAATTACAGCTTAATTTTCTAAATGGAGGACAAAAATAACATTTATATTGATCCAAAAGTTTTGGTTCAGATATTTTTGTCTCTCTAACCAGATGGCTGTAGTTGTACCTTATGAAAGCTTTCAGACTCTAATCCCTATTTCAAATATTATTTCAGCTATCTTAAGATTCGTGCGCTTTTATTTCTGTCATCTTTTGAAATCTTAATGCTCTCATGTCTTTCTATCCTATTTCTATGATATTTCTATTTCTTCTCCTATTTTCTATGCTGTGCTATGCTTCTTCTTTCTCTTACCTCCTAAAATACTCTTATCATTAGGATCTTTTTTTTTTCTGCAATATCTGCAAGTTTTGAGGCAATATAAGATTATATTATTTTCCTGGCAATCATACCACATTTTTGACACAATAGAATATATAGGCAACTAAAGTTTCCATGTCTATTATCACACATAATTACTAGTAAATGAATTTTCCACTTCCTAATTTCTTTTCCAAACTTATGTGTGGGGAAAGGGAGCAGGTGTGGGAGCATGTGTGTGCACATGCATATGTGTGTATAAACTAAATTTCCATTAAATCTCCAATTTATTATTTTCACTATGTTGAGATTTTTTGTAAAGCTAATTTTGTCAATTAAGACATTAGCATAATCTAAAGGTTAATGTGCCCCATAAATGTCTGAAGCATACATCTATTTTCTCATTCAAGCACTTTGATATATATATTAAATATAGAGAAACAAGCAGAGTACTATTCTATTTTTCTTTAGGCATTCTTAAATGTTTGTCTCAATTCATTTACTAAACTTCATGGAAGTAAGACATACTATGTCATTTCCTTTTCTCTGCACAAGAATATATTGGGCTTAGGAAATAATAAGTTTAGGAAAACCTCTTATAAAATCTATCTGCATATCACTTCTGTCAGAATATCCTTCTGCTAATAAGAAATATTTTAGAAAGCCTTGTTGAAATATAGATTCATCATGTGTATATAATGTTTTAGATCTATCAGTCTTATTTCCTTATCAAGAAATAGCACAGAGGTGCAGAATTAGCTTTGTTATTCTCTGGTTGTCTCTCCAGATCTATTCTCAAAATTCTGCACAATTAAGAATCTGTCCTATGTGAATTTCATCACCTCCACAGATCTTGCTCTTAACAGCTAATTGCTGTTAGGAGTAAGGTAAAAAGTTTGATTTGATGGTGTGCTCAACCTTCCAAGATTTCTCCCAGAAGATATTTCCCTGTTGGCAATAGGGCTGAACCTGTATCTAGAAGCAAATTGACTCTGATGAAGAGGTAAGAAGAGAAACATAGCACAGGACATAATTACAAAACCACGTAAGAGTAATGACCACGATGATTTCAAATACCCAGTTATTTTCAATTTCAGTATGTCCCTGTATTTCGGCATAAATAAGAGCTTTGAGTTATTTCACTTCTTTATTGTGGCATGATTTTAATATTAATATCATCTGTAAATATCATTATCGTCTTGAAAATTTTTATTACCAAATTCACTTTTCAGAGAATAAAACAGAAGTTGGAATAGACAACAAAATATCCAAGAGTACATAGAGAATGCCTGCTACAGCCAGTACTCAAATCCCACCCTATCAGATTCCAAAACCAATTTGCTTTGAATTTTCTCATTTTGTTATTTCAGCTAGTTTACTTTATGAAAGTTCATTCAAAAAAAATTTGATCACAAACTTTGGAAACTTTAGACACAAATCTAGGATTATATGTATTTTGAGAAAAATATAATTAGCTTTACAATTTTTTAATGTGTTTTAATCCAATAATTGTATCCTTTAAATAAAATGACTGATCTTTAATTCATCAAGACTCTATTTCAACAAGAAACTATATATGCTGCAGAAGATTCTTAGAGGTCTCCACGGGAACCTAAAATTCTTTTTTACTTAACTACACTCTGCCTTTTCAACTATCTTACAAACTTCAGGAAAGAGAAAGAAAATGCCATTCCTCTCTTTGTATTCACCCAAACGTGTCTACCACAGTATTATTCACACAGTGGGTAACCAATTTATTTTGCTAACTGACTGAAAGATGATATCATTATATAATAAAATATTCTTTTCTTCACAGCAATTAAAGCAAAAGAATGCCTAAAAATTGTCATGAAGCTTCCAAATATGACCTGCTTAGTAATAATGATTAGTAATAGAAATCATTAGTTATTACATGATCCAGGGAATACTAATGAGTACAAAGCATATTTTGACTAATTCGTTTTCTGAAATGTTCTTGGTAATAAGTGTGAGAATGGGGTCAAAGTCATTTTCCTTATTGCAAATGGAAAGGTAATTCTACTGCTTAGAAAAGAAAGCTTTGCAATCTGCCAAGAATTTTAATTTCTAAGCTGACAATGTTTTAGCACTTATATCTGATAGCAGCTGTTATATGCACACTCCAGTCTTCTATCAGTCTCTTGCTCTTCCACAAGTCAAAAGTGAAATATGGATATCAGCAATGTAAAAAATGCTATGCAACTTTGAACTTTGATCAAATTTCAATGTTATCAAATTATGTTAAATTGATGTGCTGATGGCAATGTTCCATATTTCCATATTTAATATCATTCTGCTCAAAAGCTATTTTCCTCTGAAAGGGAAATAGGAAATGAAGTGGTTTAATTTAATTGCATGCCTGATAAAAATAATCAATGATACTCCAGGTTTGATATGGAAAAAATGGTGGAAATGCTTTTCTATCTCCAGGGACACTGAAGAAAAATAGATGACGGGAATGGAATATAAAATACAGTTTATGGATTCCTTTACACTACTAAGAACCAAGTCACTAAAACTCATCTAAAAGTATCAGGTAAAAGCAGTTGAACAAAGGTCACAGAGAGAGGAAATGACCATGTAAATGTTTGAAAGCTGTTGGACATATTTGGTTATGTTCAATATCAGTTGACTAAAACTTTGGCCTGTTTTGATCATTCAAAAATAGGGAGAAAAAAGAGAATTAGCAGATCTGATAGTGAGGGAGAAACAATTTTAAAAAGTCTTTGGAGTAAGATACAGAGGATAGGCCCTCAAACAGAAACGCTGGAAAGCAATTGCTGTGAGCAGGTGTGAGAAATCCACCATGGTACGTGATATTTTGGAATCAGGCAACAACACTGGCTGCTCTGTTTCAAAGCTGAAGTAAGGGAGAGGGAAACTGATGAATTAGAATTCCTGTTTTTCTGCCCATAAAGTGCAGAAAATGCTACCAGGATCACTGCTCTTGTAGCAGAGGTGAGACTTAAAACATCTTACTTAGATAATGTGGAGTTCCTCTCCAAAGCTGTAGGTCAGGAATGGCTTTCAATTCAAGAATGTGATACAGAGGTAAGACTTTAAAACTCAAGGGTGAATCTAGTTTTGCATTATAGGTAACTAGTTAAAGTAATGAAGTTCAAACTTTCCATAGTCCAGACGTATCTAAATATATCTGATATATTATTTCACCATCCACACGTACTCCTGTATGTACTGTGTGAATATAATTAATGCCAGACACCAAACAGATCCCCAGCATGCTCCAGTGTGGCACTCTTTGTGCCCTGAATATGATGTTATACCTCTCTGTCTGGCATCCACTACCTACCCCTAGTCATTTGCTAGGGAGATTTATAAGTATATCGTACACTCAGATCCAAGAAGACTGCCTTAATTTCTTTCCCTTAGAAAAAAAAAAAAATTAAATTGAGTTGTTTGGGGTTTCTGGGAGAAAGGAGTGAAGGGTTAAAGAAGTACAAATTAGTAATTGATAGATGGTCACGGGGTTGGAGAACATGACACAGGGAATGCAGCCAGCATTAATGTAATGGCTGAGTGTAGAGCCAGAGGAGAGAAAGAGCAAGTAGGGGGATTGTTTTACAAACTATATAAATGTCTAACCAATGCACTATACACTTGAAACTAATAATAAAATAAAATTTAAAATTAATTGAGATTTAATCAGTCTCTCAATTGTACCACTACTATACCTTCTGGAATTTTTCGTATTATTTCAGTCAACTGTATCTTCTTTCAGGCTGTGAGAGCCCTGAGAAAGATGTCCATGACTTAGTCATGTTTTTAAATTCAATGCTTAGCACACTTATGCTCAATACTGTCAATAACTATTTGTTAATAACTGTATAATATACTGTCTTGAAATCTGGTTCTGAGCACATGTTCTTTAAAATGTATCTTTATACATTAGGTAATTTATAATTAGAATTTATTTTACACTATTATAATTTCAGTAGATGTCAAACTGCGTTAATAGAAGCATACAGTTTTGATCTTTTTGTATGGTAGCATTATGTTACTGTTTCATATATAAAATCAGCTGTCTCTCTTTTATTATGTTAAAAGCTGTTAATGCTTTTAAGACTTTGGAGGGGGAGTGGTTGATTTGGGGTTTATTGTGATGTATCAAAATGTGCTTTGATGAGTATGTGTCATTTATCATGCTAAGGCTTATTGGTTTCATGAATATGAGGTCTGATGATTATATCAGTTCTATAATATTCTTAATCATTATCTTCTTTAACTTGGCCTTCCTTCTCTCAATAATCTCCTACTAATTAATAAAATGCATTTTGATTATTTAAAATTCTTTCATATTTCTTAACCTGTTATATCTTATTTTTTTATCTCTCTGCTCCATTTTGTCTTTTCTTTGTCAATATTCTAATGGGCTAGCCCACTTACTAAATTTTTGCATTTTTAGTTTTATACGTTGTCAACTGTGTCTAGTTTTACCCTGTATTGCTCCTTATCCAAATTTTCCATTCTTTCTTTTATTCATGCAAATTCATTAAACATATATGTATATTTTATGTCCTCTAAGGCATAGGAAATCAGAAAAAATTCTTATTCATATTGATCTTTGTTTCTATGTTTTAAAAGTGAGTACATATATATCCCTTGTAACTATATTATTGGAATTATTTGATATCATATTTTAAGATAATGCATCTCTGTTTTTTGGTCAGGTGCTAGAGAAGGTGATAAAAATCCTGGAACATTTCAGCTTAAGTTGTAAATTGAGTTTTTTGACCCACATAGAGGTAACTCAGCCTCTCATTTATGGGAGGCAGCATTGTGGTAAGAATTTTCAGGGAGTATTTCAACACCTCGCCCCATCCCAAGCCCTTCTGCCTCATGGCTATAGCAGGAAAGAATCTAAATAAAGTATATTTTTCTGTTTTATTCTAGATTTTTTTCCAATGAATGTGTCGCCTTTTATAAATTCCAGCTTCATGTAATAGCCTTTTGCAAAGTGCATAAAAATTTACAAATCCCAAGCCACAAAGGGTTGGCAATACCCTCTAGTCATCTCCAGAGGTATTCTACCTCTCAGGATCCATGCTTTTTCATTGTTTCTAGTTTTTAAAGATTTGTCTTAATCTCCTTAACTTAACCATGTATTTTAAAATGTGAGAATTATATCTTATAATTTTTAATGTTTTATATTTTTGATATTCTCTATGTATTGAATATATAATTTTGTGGGAGGAAAGGAACAATTCTTAACTAATTTACCTGTAAAACTTATTATTCCAAAAAGTCAAATCTGTTTTAACACCTTTTACATATAATATGATCAAAGGTGAAATATATTATTTGGAATCACTCTCAGTTATTTTCTGTAGAACTGAAATTGTTCTATGTCTCTCAGGCAATATCTCACATTGAAATTGATTAGTTCTATTCATTCTTTTATTTACTAATTTTGTAGGCTAATTAATTCATAGTTTTAATAAATCTGATTATATACTTCTAATGAGAAAATGAGGATATTTGTTATTATTAATTTTAATGAATGAGATTTACTTTTGCCTGTTGTAAATGTAAACATTCCTCCTGTTAAACAATTTTGTAAAATATACCTCTACATCAAATTCTAATAAAAATGACTACATCACTGAATAGATTCTTTCTCCAAAACTTTTGTATCGTAGTAATAAACTTTTAAAAAATAAATCATTTTTTTCACATTTCATTGATGGTAAGGGTCCTAACATTTAAAGTTGGCTTACATTCATTTTTTTTTTATCAGTGATACAAAGGTCTAACACTAAATGGTGACCTAATCAAAATGGATATTTGTTTTTCCTTTTGTGACCTTATGTCATTTGGAAATAACATATTTAATAATATATGAGATAATTGGTTATACATGATGTCTTTTCTAGTCCAGGGTCCATCAACATTTTAAATGGCTCAATAACATGTAAAATTCAGTATGATTATACAAATTTTAGATTAATTAAACTATAAAGTATAGTTAAGCTGAGATTAAGATATTAACTTCCTTTATATCTGTGGAATACATATTAGTTCAGCCATTGCATTTTCAAATAACTTTTGCCCACCATCATTATATAGCATCACTATCAATATCACTTAGAAGAAAAATTGAATAATACGAACTTACTTGATTATAGTTTAAATAATGTAAATCATATTTTCTGTAAAACATGAGCTTCGGCATGCTTATTTGGAACTTGCTATTAAAAAGTGGGACACTTTTTTGTTGTCTCACAGAATATTGCTCATATTTCTAATGTATTATAATTTTCAAGCTCAACAAGAAGAAAAACTATATTCCTAATAAATTTTGGAATCAGCAATATAAAATACTACAGAATGTCAATCAGTATGGTTGCTAGTGTTTCATTTCATGTGTCATTACAAGTCAAGTTTTTGGCCCAACTATGGCTGGCGCATCCAGATACCTTCTGCTTTGAGGGAGTAAAGAAAATTTGTAACAATTTTAAATTACGTAATTTGGAATCAAGTAGATACCCAGAAATAACTGGATTGAGACTCATGACCCCTTTCTTACAGTCCTTAGAGCATTTGTTATAATGTTGATCATGACTGAGATGACAGAGCAAGAAGACACTCTAAAGTATATATGAAGCAGGAAATTGGACACCCAAGCTCACTATTGGGTTTTAATCAGTAGTGGGTCTACTCTTTGGAGTTAATCATGTGACCAAGTAAAAAAACATAGCTTCATCTGGTCTCCTTATCACATGTGCTTGCTTTCCACATAATAGCAGGTCTTATGAGTGAGTTTTATTTAGAAATGGATACATTAAATTCATTTTCTGATTTGGAATATAAGCTCTGACAAAATCCCTTGATCTATTTTCACTACCTAGAATATATAAGTTCTGCAATGTGATATTTCAGAATTTCTTTAGCACATTTCAAATGAAAACAGTTTGAATTTTTGTTTCCTGGAAACACATATTGAATATGACTTGTTTAGCACTCAAATGAGTGACTCACGCATTATGGCACTATTTCTATATAACTACAGAAATATGTAGGTGGCTGGTCAGAAGTAAAAATCATGAGAGAGCTTCTTATGAAGATTTCACAAAAGTGTTTTACAAAACTCATGGTCATTTATTGTTTATTTTCACAAAAAGAAAAATCAAATCATTTTTATTCAAATATGTTGACTGAGGTCTTGCCAAAGTTGTTCCAGCTTTGAATGAGAATATTTATTTCAAGTATATGTATAGCTTAACACTCGCATTGTCCAGCTGTTCTGACTGGGATGCTCATAACTCTTATATAAATTGCCCAGTCTGGGGCCCTGATTCCAGATACTTGATCCATGGGTGTGGTCTCAGGACTACTCATCTTTCTTTTGCAAGCTTGTTTCTCTTATTTTAGTTGACCTCCCTCTATTAGACAATATACTTCATTTTCATTATCTGGTGAATTATCTAATTGAGAACATTTTCTATCCTATCATCCTAGAATGACTTACACTAACTAACATCATCAATCTTAGGAGAATTTGCCCTTTAACAAATGTTTTATAGAATTGACACAGCATATTGATAGTTTGGATAGTTAACAAAAATGATAATATCTTATATTATCTAGTCATTTTCAAGATTAGAAATACACTGTAGATCAGTGGGAAGACTATCAGACTAAGAGTTATGAATCCTAAACTCCAGTCTGTCCTCCACATTATAAATAATGTACAATATTAAGAAAGACAAATAGGTTTCTGAGCTTAGGCTTGTAAAATGGTGCTCACATATTGATCTGTCTACATCCTAAGCTAATTGTGAAGATTAAATAAGAATAATCTTTGTTTCAGGTGAATGCTTTATAAGCACTTCGGAAAGTAGAAAAAATTTAACTTTTTTCTCATATTTTTAGGGACTAAGAAATTAAGATGTAAGGAGATTAAATAAGATACTGAACCAGAACCAGACCCCAAATTTCTGATTTTTATTCTATTTCAGATTTCTTTGTGCAAAAAGTAAGAAATATGCCTGCCTCTTTAACGAAGGACCACAAACATTACAATTAGGCTATATTTGATAGTGACCGTGATGATACCTAAACCTTAAAGAATTTAGAAACTTACTTTATTTGTGAAAAGTTTTTAACTTATATGTATGTGTACACACATACATATAAACACATAATGAATTAAAACAAATATTGAGGGCTTTTAAAAATATCTTGAAGTAATAAAAATATTTAATTCATTCTGAGTTTTCCTCTATAGAAATATTCTGAAGCACTGACATCATTTTTGAGTGCTTCTCACAGGGATGGCAAGCAGTCTTTTAAAAACCATCTTTTAAGGTGACTGCTCACCTTACCACCTTAAAATCTTCAGTCATTTTTCTCTTCATATGGCAAATACTGACCCAGATGACAAGAGGTGAACCACAGTTCTCAACAGCAGCAGCTGGTTACTCGGCAGCCTCATTAAGTGGCAGCACCGACCCCTTTAATGTTGCCTGTAGGTCTCGCATGTCATTATGCTGTTGATGGCTGCTCTGGACTCTTGTGTCCTTCTGCTTCCCTCATCTTCTTGACTAATATGTTTTCACAGATTTTATTAATTTTATTAATTTATTAAATAGGCAATCATTTGGTTCTTGTACACATGAAGCCCAATCCATGGACAAAATGAAATTTATAATTACTTTCCAACTTAACTCATTGTAAGGTAAAAGTGCTTATTTAAATTTCAACATGAAAAAGGTGCTTTTCCACCACCAGCTCTCAAAGAAATGTAATTTATATGATTTATATGTAGTAATAATGATCGGATCAATTCTTTGATTGAAAAGGAGACTCATAATTCTTAATCACAGGAAAGGAAAACTATTACCTTTATCTGTTGGCATTTTCCTTCCTATTAAATCAATTACTAAGTGTCTGTGAATTTATAACACTTAGGATATAAACAAAAAATAGACCTACCAATGCATTAATCATGTGGCTGTAAACAACTGACTAAACAACCTGACAATGTGACATTGGCTATTTACTTGGTGTGGAAAGAGAAGGGCCCTGAGTTGAGACTATATATGGAATCACATGCAGTAGTGAATAACTTGGCAGATGGTCAGGAGCCTAGAAAGGAAATAGAAAATCAAAGGGAAACAGTTTGGAGTAAAGACATGAGATTGGATATAAAGAAAGATTAGAAATTTAGTCTCCAATAAATTGCATAAGTTTATGTTTTCTATCTATAATGCCTTCAGCCAGCACCACTCTCTGCAAGCTTAAAATGTGTTTGCCTACTGGCATGGGATCTCATATAAAATCATATCCAACCAGGGGACCCATCATATAGCAAAGGATGAATGCAGCCAATGAACATAGGTTACTGTAGCCATTTTGCTCAGAAACTGGTGGCCTCATAGAGGATTGAAACAGCTCATTGAAGATAAAGTTGAAGCGCCAACTCAGAAGGGATATCATTCCCCAGGAAGCAATCTATCTATTGAGCTAAAGAACTTGCTGTAGTACTGTATTCTAGTAGGAAAAATACATAGGTCTGGGAATCCAGAGGTAGAAGTAAAATTGGCCCCAGAAATCAGAGCTTTGTAGAGTTTGTCTTAACCTCCAAAGGGGGAACACAATCACCAAAAGATACAATGGAAGTCCCATTAAATATAATCTATAGCTGCCTATAGAACTAGCATTTTATACTGAATATTGTGAACTACACATTATAGAGACTGAATCTGAGATCATCCATTTATTACTGTTGACTCTACATAGCAAACAAACTATTGGCTGATCATTTATATCCTGTGGAGGCCAGATTTTATGCTTTATTAGAAGGTCTGTGTAATGCTGGGGTATTTACCAAGTTTGTATAACTTATTTGGACTCAAACATTAAACTCTATTTCACCTTCAAATTCAATAGCTGAAATCTCTGCTCCTTTCAGCCTTCAACCTATCCATTTCTGGGTACACTGGTGTCTCCCTGACACATGTGCATCTCAATGCTCAACCTAGGATTTGAAAGTATTTTAAACAAAATTTGGGTGTTCCCCCTTCTGGAAATTTTTTTCTGGAATCACTTACTCTAATTTCTAGCTCATCTGGCAGCCCCAAAGTCTGACATTCTAAGCCAAAGGTCTGTGGCTCTCTATTTGAGTGTTGGCTGACTCATGTTCAGACTCAGATGTGTCCACGGAGAAAGGTCATACAGAAGTAAAAGTTACCCAGTGTGTTCTCTTTCTATCAAGGGCAAAATGCTCTTCAGTTTCTGGCCATATTGGACCCTCTACGATACCATTATATACTTTTTATGGTAAGTATTTTATCTAGAATTTATAACTTTTTAAGTATTATTAGATAGAACTCAGTTATTAGATTAAAATGGCAATTTATTTTTTATTATTCTATTGTCTTCCCTATAAGTTTGAATTCAACTTGGATATAGAACACATTCTTTGTATTTTTTAAGGGTAAAATTAATTCATTAATTTGATAACCCAAATGATGGAATACCTGAGGCAAAAGAAAAAAAAGTACGGGTATGGCAAACCAGAATTTTAGGCTAGTGATGCAAACGTAGGTAGCAGTGTTACTAGACCCAAGGTGCTAGGGTCATCAAGAATAAAAAGGAACTACATCAGGCCACTCTGGCAAGATTTGAACCATGAGCATTAAACTGCTTCTAAATACATGGCCTGGGTCAGAGAGAGAAGAGAAATAGCCAGGTTTCCCTCTTTCTCCTGTTCTCAAGTTTTTGTAAGTAACTTCTGCTGGCTAAATCAGCAGAAAGTTGGTTGATAAGGCAACCTGTGAAACAGTAATTATAATCTACAGATGTCATCTCCCCCCAAAATACTAAGCAGAATGAAGTATAGACAAGAAAAAGGTCTTTTTATTATCTATGATGTAGTTCAAATGAATAATGGCTGCCCTAAGATATCAGATTTTAATCATTAAAATCTGTAAATGTTACCTTAAAAGGCAAAAGGGTCCTCACAGATGTTGTTAAATTAAGGATCTTGAAATTGGAAGATTATTATGGATTATCAGGGTGGGTCGTGATAATAATACTATCCTTATAAGAGGCAAGCAGAAGATTTGGCACAGACAGAAGACAATGGAGTCACAGAGGCAGAGATTGGAGTGATGTGACCACAAGCCAAAGAATGCTGACAGCTACCAGAGCTGGAGAGGACAAGAAAAGGATTCTCCCCTAGAGCCTCAGTAGTGATCACAGCCCTCCTGACATCTTGATTAGAGCTGAGGGATATTGCTGTTGTACTGCCAGCTTCCAGAATCGTTAGAAAAAGATATTCTGTTGTTTTAAGCCACCAAGTCTGTAGTAATTCATTACAGAAACCCAAGGAAATTACTAAAATTATATATTGGCAATAAATAGATAGGCTGAATTATTTTAAAAGGTCATGTCCTTTTTCATATTTACATTTATTTTTGAGAGAACACAGCTACCTGTGTCAATCATTTTACAGGTATTCTAAATTTAGAAATCCTTGGGGTGGCCCATTTAGAGCGGTAAGGAATATTCCACTTCTATTTCATGTATTCAAGCACCTCAAGTAACTCAAGTACCTTTCAAATTAAATTATGATTTTGACCTCATTTCTAGAATTACCCTCACTATAATTATCTAACCTTTTATGTGTAATTTAGGTAAATATATTCCATTTAGGATTCATAAACTTATTTTTTTGTCATCTTTTGGGTCCACACAAACTCTCTTTTACCTTTAAAGGGCATAAAGTTTATATCAGGGAGGCTGTAAAGATGCACATACCATCTACACTCTCCTGTTAGTCAGAATTGAAACAGACTTTTAACAGCTTGGTCATTGTCAGTATAAACTTCTTTCTTATGGTATGTGCATATTAACTTCCGTGATATAAAATTTATGCCCTTGAAAGTAAAAGAGTTTGTGTGGACAAAAAAAAAAAAAAAAACAACTCATGATACAAAACTTATCTTATAAATCCTAAATGAAATATATTTACCCAAATTACACATACAGAATAAGATAAGTTATGGGACATGAGCCTGTAAATCCTCACAGAGATAAACCATGTTTATGGTAAAAAGAAAGTCTCAACTGTATAAAGAAAAAGAATTATGCTGAGATTTGTGGCTTAAATATGACCTTCTTAATTCCAATTGTGAAGTATTTTAAAAGATTTTCAATCATTTTTAAGAATTCAGAATTATATAAAAATGGTCCATGAATTTTGTATTTTTTTTTGTATGGTCAGGGATAATTTTTGACAAAATAACCTCTTTAGAAAGGTTGACCTCAAAGGACAATCTTCTTCAAATGATTTTGACAGGAAGTTTGTTGTTGAACTGTAAGTTACATTCACTGAATGATTAACAGGAAAAAACTATAAAAATCAAATGAAATAAATAATCTTTTAGACATGAGACAGTACAACTACATTCCTGCATAGATATAACTTCAGAAAATAAATTACAAGGCTTCAACCTGAATTACATAAAAGTAAAACTAAAGAAAAATTACCTGAGGCAGCAAGACAGCAGGTAAAAACTACATATCTGAACACTCCATATAAGTTCAAATTGCTGTGTACAAAGTTTCTTTTTTCTGGTCATTTCATCACATTCAGACTTTTAAAAGCTGTGATAACTGCTGGAGGTTTTGTTATTGTTTTTTCTGTTGTTTTTGCCTGTATGCACTTCATGAGGAATGAGAATCTACCAATACCTATCACATTACATAAAACAGAATGACATTTTCAGTTGATATAATTGGCATGATTGATAGTAGTTTATTCACTAAAGCCTAAAAATTTAATTATGAAAGATTTTCAAACTAGAAATTCTCTGCATAGTATGAGGAGATCACTCAGGAACCAAAACTTGTACATGTGTCAAATACAAATCACTCCTGGAAGCCTAACTAAGCTGAGAGTTACAGAAAGCTGTTAAGAATGTGTTAGATTAGAGTCTGGCTACAAATTTCAGAGGATCTAATTCTGTTCAATGCTATGGGAGGAAAATGTAAATTACTTTATATATTCTTTATTGGCTAACTTGGATGTCTCACAAAAAGAATCCACTTGGAGTAAAAGAAATTTAAATTCTACCACATTCATAGTACTAGACATTCTTACAGTGTGAATTCATTTCTGGCATATAATGATTTATTAAATGGAGAGTTTCCAAATATACAATGACATTTTACTTCAAGTATAATTTATGAGGTCTAATGCAATTTTTGTGAGCCCTATGAGTTCATAAATTTAGATAACAACCATTATGTGTTTCCTATAATTTTTTCAGCTATTTTATGAACTTCATGGATCCTACGAGGTGAGGTTATATATTCATAACTTAAAAAATTATAATCAAATGTTAATTTACTTTAAATGTAGCAATTCAGGTGGACAAAATGTATTTAAGCTACAGTTGCTAGAGAAGTTGTGAATAAGAATTTCCTTTGAAATTCAAGGACTACTCAGGGTACATTTTTCTTAAAATCCTATGTGGAAAGGGGAAAAAAGCTATGAATAATTCACTTTAAGTAAAAACTGAACTATACTAAGAATGTAGCCAGAGACTATCTTATTGGAAAAAAAAAAAAAAAGCTTAAACTTGCAATATGCTGAAAAAAAAATTTTAAGAAAATAACACCATTTTTTTCCAATGCTCTGTACACACTGAAGTGTTTTTTTAGGTCCTTAGGCAAATTCTCCAAGAACTTTATATACTATTCCTCTTTTGCTTAGATCACTAATCTCTCTAATCTTTACCTGGCCAAATCTTACTTTTCAGCTTGCCTATTACATTCTCTTCAAGGTTATGTCTGACTTGTACCTTGTCACCTGAAATGTAATTAGGTGGCCAATCTGTATTCTCAGTATATCCTTCATTTGCATTATCAAAATATAGCCATTGTCATGTATTCTAAACACTGTTTATATTATCTTCCCACAAGACCATTAACTTTCTAAGTTCAAGGACACTGGCTGATTATCTAGGCTTGAATAAGTGATCAATAAATAAAAAGTGCTCAATAACTATTGTTATCTACTCAGGTGAATGAATTAATGATGGAGTGTGTAAACAGAAAGGACATTGGGATTAAACGAATGTATTTTTGCTTTTTAGGTATAAGGTATAAGATTCTGTCATTTTCACTCATGGAAAGCAGATGTTATGGCTCCCAATTAGCGTACATTCAGAATTAGTTCCTCCATTTACTCAATTACCATTAAAAACAATAAACTATAGTGAGCAATAAAGAATTCAAATGCTGAGTTTTAGATATTGTCTCACTTTCTGACAAAGACCCAATTTTACAAATCTAAGTTTAATGTAGCCCCTAATTATTCCATACCATTTTCAGGAATATAAATTGCTTTAAGCTTTTGCAGTAGAACTTGCCCATATGCAAAAGTTATGTACACTTTGATCCTCCAATTCTAAAACCATGCAAAAACATATGTACAAGATTATTCAGTTGTGTGTTTTAGTCAGTCTTTATAGATAACCTAAAACATAGCCTTTTGGAGACTGGCTCAATACATTATGGTACAACTAGATAGCAGGTAGCTGTTTATGTCGATGAAGGTGGTTTAACTATGTGGATATGAAAAAAGATTTCAAACACATTGTTTGATGATAGCAAGCATATTGTAGAATATATAGATTGAGATTGTATATTTTGCTGTGTATATACACACATATATCCCTATATAATCACTTATAATTCAATAAAAATTTCTCAAGAAATTACTATGTGCTAAGAAGTGCTTTGTACAGGAAGTATAAAATGGCAAATAAGACAAAAAAGTTCCTTCTTTCTTTACTATAGATTTTAATTTTAAAAATGCAATGTTTATAAGTGACTCAGAGATAGTCTGGAAGAAGGCATACCAAAACTTTAACAATGCATAAATAATCCAAGCCTGGGGTAATTGAGAAAAAGGTAAGAATAGTTTTTATAGTTTGTTCTTTATATTTATAATGAAGTGTATAAATTTACTAACAATCAGCAATGTATTCATTTTCTATTAAGAAATTAAAACTTTTATTTGAAAACAGCCCATACAATTTAAATCTTTCAGAAGCTTTCTAAATTATCTCATACCATTACATAAAAATTTCAATTTGGAATTCAAACAAGTTTTTGTTTTGTTCTGTTTTTAGACTTTTTAGAGCAGTTTTGGGTTTACAGTGCAATTGAGCAGAAGGTATCAAGTATTTCCATATATTCCCTGTCTGCACACATGCACAGCCTCCCCCATTATCAACATCTCCCATCAGAGTGGTATATTTGTTACAACTGACGAACCTATATTGACATATTATTGTCACCCAAATCCTATAGTTTAAATTAGGGTTTACTCTTGGTGTTGTACCTTCTATGGGTTTGAACGAATGTATAATGACATATATCCACCATATGGTTTAATACAGAGAAGTTTCACATCCTAAAACTCCTCTGTGTTCTCACTTTTCAACCCTCTCTCCCCACAACACCAGGCAACTACTGATATATTTTTTTGCTGTCTTCATAGTTTTGTCCTTTTCATAATGTCAAATAGTTGAATTATATAGTATGTAGCCTTCTCAGACTGGCTTCTTTCGCTTAGTAATATGTATTTTAGTTTCTTTCATGTCTGTTAATGGATTGATAACTCATTTTTTTTAGTGAATAATATCCCATTGTCTGGTAGTACCACAGTTTATTTACCTATTTATCTACTAAAGGACCTCTTGATTTCTTTGAGGTTTTGACAGTTATGAAGGAAGTTGCTATAATAATCCCTACACAGGGTTTTCTATGGACATGTTTTCAACTCCTTTGGGTAAATACCAGAGTGTGATTGCTATATTGCATGCAAAAATGTTTAGTTTTTTATGAAACTGTCTTCCAAAGTGGCTGTACCATTTTATATTTCCACAAGCAATAAATGTGAGTTCCTGTTGCTCCACATCCTTGCCAATATTTGGTCTTGTTAGTGATCTAGATTTTAGCCATTTTAATAGATGTGTAGTGGTATCTCATTGTTTTAATTTGTATTTCCCTAACGATATTTGCTCTAGAGAATCTTTTTATATAGCTATTTGTCATTTGTATATATTCTTTGGTGAAGTGTCTGTTCAGATTTTTAGGCCCATTTTTAATAAGATTGTTTTCTTATTGGGTTTTAATAGATTTTTGTATATTTTGGAGAATAGCCCTTTATCAGATATATATGTGTGACCTTTTTATTCTTTTGACAATATCTTTCACAGAACACAGTTTTTATTTTAATTAAGTTCTGTCTATCAGTTCTTTCACAGATAGTGCCTATGGTGTTATATCTAAAAAAGTCATAACCAAACTATAAATGTTAGAGGTTTTCTTTATCTTCCAGGATTTTTACAGTTGTGTGTTTATTCTTAGCTCTATGATCCATTTTTGCATTAATTTATTGTAAAAGTCTGTTAAGTCTGTGTCTAGATTCGCCTTTTTTTTTTTCAAGTGGATATCCAGTTGCCTTAACACCATTTGTTGAAGACACTATCTTTTCTTCATTGTATTTGTTTTTGCTTCTGTGTCAAACATCAGTTGACTCTTTATATATGGGTCTATTTCTGGGCTTTCTATTGTCTTCCACTGATCCACTTCTATTCTTTCACCAATACCACATTGTCTTGATTATGATAGCTTTATAATGAAATCTGAAGTCAGGTAGTGTCAGTCCTCCAAACTTTATTTTTCATCTTCAATGCTGTGTTGGCTATTCTATGTCTGTCTCTCTATATAATCTTTTAGAATCAATTTGTTGATAACCACTAAATTACTTGCTGAGATTTTAATGGAATTGCATTGAATCTATATATCAAGTAGCAAATTGATGACATCAGGAAGATATTTAATCTTCCTATTTATGATCATGGAATATTTCTCCACATAGTTTTTTTAAATCTTTACTCAGACTCTCATAGGTTTCCTTGTAAATATCTTGATATATGTTGTTAGATTTATACCTCAGTATTTCATTTTGGAGAGTGTTAATGTAAAGGTATTATCCTCTCGGTTTTAAATTCTGCTTGTTCTTTACTGGTATATTGAAAAGTGATTGAATTTTGTATATTAAACTGTATCCTACAAGCTTGCTATAAATTGTTTATTAATTCCAGGAGCCTTTTTATTTTTTATTTTTGTTTTGTTTATTTTTGTACTTAGCTCATATTCAACATTTCCCAGATTCTGATGATCTATTAATTTGTAATAACTTTCTATCACTTTATTCTCTCCCATTAGACTTTTGCTGAAGGAAAAATTTTATTCATGTTTATGCCTAGAACACCAAGAATTGTGCTTTAGGTAGAGGGGCTGTTTTCTAAAGAGTTTGAATATAAATGTGACAATGGAATTGGAAATCATGACCTCATTCTAAAAATTTTCCTCATTTCAGATAACATAGATATTTTATTTTTTAAAAAGCTGTAAAGTGGCATACTCTTACCATTCTCTTTTAATCAAAGTGCTTTCAACTTAAATTTTTTTTTAATG
Source organism: Cynopterus sphinx (assembly GCA_030015415.1). NCBI lineage: Eukaryota > Metazoa > Chordata > Mammalia > Chiroptera > Pteropodidae > Cynopterus > Cynopterus sphinx. The sequence continues at coordinate 17,023,889 of CM057389.1, read as the reverse complement.
GTGTTGAAACATGAAGGTAAGAGCCATTCCTAGTTTCTAGTAAAACTCTCCATGCCCATAGAGTGACTCTCAAAACACCTGTATTCTGCTTTCTCTTCTAACATATAAAACTGGATCACTTATTTGATTAAACAATGGCAGATGTTAAACACTGATGTTTGCAAAAAAATTTTACAAATGTTGCTTTATGTGAAAAAATCATTTGAGCATCAACAGAACTGATTTTTGTTTAATGAATTTTAAAGTTCCTTATCAAATAAATTTAATGTCAAAGGGTAAAATCCATTTAGTGAATAATCTTAACATCTGCTAGGTTTAATCTGAATCAGAGAAGGAATTTATCTTAATGCTCATGCCTAGCCAAGAAATACTAGGCTTGAATAGATATTAAGCACCAAAGTCAAATAAAAGGCAGAATTTTTCTAAATTTTATTTAGTATGAGAGAAAAGTAGATTGTTGGGTAGGATTAGTTTAAACATAAGTTTGACTAATTGAGAAACAGGTCAAAATGCTATAGAAACCCAGTAAATGTTCCTGCTCACCAGAAATGAGTTCATGAGAGTAACCCAGAAGCAAATAAGAAGAAAACCAAGTTGCAATATAGGACATGGCACTAATTATTCACTTAATTAATAAGTTTAGCACATTACATGTCATTGTGTGCTAGGGTACAACCAAGAGATAGAAACCACATAGTTCAATGTAAAGAATTATTCAACTATAAGACAGTAATAAAATTTAGAAAACTTTGTATGAAATCCTAAATACAATGGAGAGACTACCAAATGAAGGCCAGATTGTTAAGGGAGGCTCTTCCCCAAGCCTGGAGCTCAGACTTTCTTGTAGGAGGTGTAGTTTAGCCTACCAGGTAGCAGCGAAATTTGCTAATTTGCACAGGCTAGCACTGGTCTATAGTTACTGGGTCAGGAGGCAGCAACCCTCTAGAGTACTGATGGAGAACAAGACATCAGCAATAGCAGGTAGCATGCAGAGAGGCTAGGAACTCTCTTGTAGGTGAGTGGTGCTGCACCTGATGCTACAATGTCACTGAGGGCCCTCAAGTTCTGTGAGCATGACTGGGCAGAACTCTACAACATGTCCTCATCCAAAAATGGAAGAAAATTTCTTTCTTCTTGTGATTTTCTTTCAGTGTTTCCTCCTGAGAAAACATAACATCATGTTCATGGAACTGTTCCTTCTCTCAGTTGCCTGAAGTGAAGGATTTTCTTGTTTCTTTTCTTTTCTTTTTTTAAAATATCATTGAGGTAGAGTGTCTTCTTTTTTCCCTATGAACATCTTTCCACAGCTTTTACCAGCCCAAGCTGTGACCCTCACTCTGGCCATCTGGGCCCTCTTTATTGACCAAAACCCTCTTACTTTCAGATGACTAGCCTCAACACTATTTAACAATCTTCCAAAGACAAACTTGCTTCTCTTTTGGAAGAGGCCATAGTTAAACACCAACAACCCACACTCCCACAATGAGATTGGACTAGTTTTAATTATTTCTTTGGCTCTTACCCACTCACTGCTTTCTATCCAAAATAGACCTAGGTAAGCTTAAACATTATGGGAACTATGAGACTTTGAGGAAAGAAGCCAGGGAGGCTCAGAGTAATAGAGTTGCAACTCCAAAGCTGGAAGGTACCTACTGCAGAACTATATGATACTACTTGGCTCTAGTAGACACTTTATGTTTAGTTGTTGATCTATTTTGTAAGACTCGAGTTGCCCAAAGGACCTTCTCTTCAGGCCCAAGGACCTATTTATCTCAAAAAAAAAAAAAAAAAAAAGGCAGAAATGCATAAAGGGATTTAGTTTACTATCAGACCAAGGGTGAATTAGGAGCTAAGAAGAAATTGATAAAAGGCACAATAACACATAATTTGAAACATGTAGAAATTGTGATCGGATAAAATAAAAATCAGAATTACAGAGGACCATCAAGGGAGGAAGCACTCGTTAGATAGAACAAAACAATGGGAAATATAGATCCAATTTTATATTTGGCTATAAAAATAGAGAGTCAACAAGAGGGATATATCTTTTTAGATAGCAGACTCCAGTTATGGAGTAGATATAAAGGCTTATGAAGGACTCAATCTTATGGCATACTGCTTCAATTCCCTGTCTTAAGTGGGCCCTTAGGAATTTTCAATTTCCTATTCTTGGGTCATGTGGGTAGATGACCACTTGATAGGAAGTGTTTATGAACTAACTATTCATCTTCTTTCAAAAAGGGCTTTAAAATTAAAAATTATAATCACAATTTCTTGTAAAAAAATTAATATTCTCAATGTTTAACTAAGCTTAACATGTCAGCTTGTAATCAGTTTTAGAAACCCTTAGGGTTAATCACAAAATACTGGATATGAAAATTCAAGTGGCTGGGAACATCTGAACTATAAATGATTAGTTTAAATAAGCAAGATGACTCATGGTATAAATTAGTCATAAAATACTTTTTCCTGAAATATTATTTTTGGTCCTTTTTGATGTATTTTATTAATCATAATTACTTTGTCTCAAAAATAAGAGTGAACTGAATAATATTAATAAAATATTATTCAATGTATTTTCACTCCATAGAATGATTTTTGTCAGTGAGACATGTTTAAAGGTCTTGAGCTAGTCATATGTAATAAAAGCCCAGGAATCTTTGTCATATAAATAAAGACATTATAAAGACTGTGTGCTCAACAAAATTATAAGTTGACAAAGTCTTGTGTAAGGAAACTATCTTGAGAATAAGTATAAGGAATAATAAGGAACTTTACTAAACCCGCATGAACTATGTATTCCTCAAAAATATCAATGAATTTTAATGTTATTTGACAATGGAATTCATCATTGACAATATGCATTGTATTTCCTGAGGTCATTCTGAATAAGAAGATGATCAATTATTTAGTCAGCATATAGTTATTAAGTGCCTGTTACATGACAGGAAATGTTATAGGAATTGGGGATTTAACAGTAAACAAGTCAGGCTAAGTCATTGCTCCCAAATGGTAGAAAAAGAAGAGAGAAAAAAAGAATGAAAAAATAAAGGAAAAACTGTCAAGCAATGATAAGTGATAAGTGCTATAGATTTGAGTGTTGAAATTGGAAGTGAGACAAAAAAGGTCATTTTAAGATAAGAGTTAATGGGGCCCACTAGCAAATCATCAATGAAAGTATGGAGAAAAGTAAATGTATAAAGTAAGGTTGTATTTATTGTGTGTGTGTGTGTGCACTAGTGTATGAAACACCTGATTGGTGAGTTGTAGCATCCCTGAGAGAGAAGAAAATTGATATATGCTCATAGGTGAAAGACAATATAAAAGATAAAGAATGGAGCAAGCAGCTTTCCCCATTCCTCATCCCTTGCTACTAAGGACCAAAGGATGGAGGGGCTGGGAGCTACTCCTGACTATGAGACTGATATTTGGCTCTGTTGATCTATTTTCTGCTTTGTATCCTTGAAGCTAAGTGAACTGGTGGTATGAATACATTTTACCTATACACCTTTTTGTCATTTCTAAATTTGGGGCCAGCTGCTATAGTCCATAAAATGTTTAAAAGCCTATTAAACTGTGATGCAGAGATATCGTCTTGGGAATTGTTAAAAGAAGTCTGGAGTTCTGAGATAACATCACATATTGATCTCTAAATTTGCAATCTTAAGCTTGTAAATGAGTTTGAGAAATACTAAACACAAAAAGGGGGAAGGTAAATTGATTATTGCTTTTGTCAAATTTAAAATCATTGATAACAACTACAAGAATTGTTTCAGTTGGAAGACAAGGATAAAACAGTAGAATTGAGAAAAAACCATTGCATGGTTGAAAAGAAAAAAAAAGTAGAGAAAGCCAGGCAAATAAATTTCTCAAGGATTTTTGCCATAAATGAAGAAGAAAAGAGGTATGGTATCTAGAGAGGAATGGCGGACAAACAGAGGTGTTTTGTTTTTTTTTTTTTTATTACAGCATGTTTGTTTGAAAACTGGCATGGTGTGACTGAGTGAGGGCAGGGTGTGAGAGGTGATTAAACAGTGTTCTTGAATAGGTAAGAAAGGATGGGAGTTATCTCACAATGACAGGAATGGACTTGGATGTAAATAGAGAGAGTCATCTATAGTGAGAAAAAGGCAGAGCATGAGTACAGAGACAAGTAAAATGAAAGATTTTGTGGTAGGAGGACAATGTAGTTTCTATACCATTGCTTCTGTTTTCTCAGACAAATAAGAAGAAATGTCATAAGAGAAAAGTGTTAGGTGTTGATAGAGAAAAGAAATGAAATAGTCATCTGAGAAAGTGGGGAAGGGAATTTTCTTCAGAAATGTGGTAGGTTTGTTGTAACAGTGACTTTGTTGCTGCTACAAATTGAAAGGTCAGCGTAGGCTCCTCTGAAAAGGAGACAGTAAAGAAAAAGGAGTCGGCCATGAAAAATCAGGAGAAAAACTATTCCAGGAAGAAGGAATTGCAAATAAAACATCTTATGGCAAAAGCAACATTCTGCTCAAGGCTCTGAAATGAAGCCAGTGCTGTCTGGGCACAGGTAAGAGGGACAGGGTGCTATAAATTGCGGTAGGAGAATTAGGCAAGAACCAAATCCTGTCGAGCTCTATAAACAAGGTAAAAAGACTAGATTTATAATATAGGTATGTACCCATTGAACTAGTAATTTTTTTGAGGGGTTATCTCTTACCTAAAAATGAGGAACAATAGGAGGCAAGAATCATGAGATTCCCAAATGATATGCTTGACCCACAATAAAGTTGCTAAGGGTGTGGATCAAAATGTTTTTTTTTTTGTAATTCCTATCTCATCAGCAATCTCTAGATTATACCAAAGCAGTATAAGAATTCAAGAGACTGATAAAAGACTAACAGTTTATCAGTGTATGCTTCTCTGCATTCATTCAGCCACCTCCTCTGTTGTATCTTTTGGTTTCAACATGGCAGGGGAAGTGCATGATAGGACCTCTCCAAAGAGATCAGCCTGTCAGAGTGTCAGGGTGATGTGTTGCAATCAGAAGTAATCCACATGGGATACAGTGTCAGAGGGAAGTGATGGGAGGTGAGTTATAAGTGGCCAAGTGTTGAGATGTCATCTGGACCAGAAAAAGACATAAAAGGAGGTGGATGGATCTCTACACAAAACGAACAAAAACCAGACACACAAACAGGCTTTTGTTTCACAGAATACAGCAGAAGACATAAAGTGTGAATCCCATAAAACTTGCCATTTCTTCTAAATCCTTCTTTCTTCTATACTAGATTCTAGAGGACCCAGGAATAAAAACTACATAGTCAGGAGATGATAGAAAAAAAGAGATTAAAAAAAAGCATGTTTCTTCTTCCTGCTATTTTATAGTCTTAAATATCTGATCAGGTCTGAGCTGTGAAGGGAGATGCTTTAAATTATTTTTCAGATTGAGGTATTTTGATATTTCACTGGTCTGCTATTTCTAATACGAGAAAACAAGTCTGATTATCAACACATGAATATAAGAAGAAAAATCTATGGAATTAGCTCAAGAAAACATCCAAAAATGCAGAGAAAAATTCCAAAAGAGTGACTTTGAATGACAGCAAAAAAACAGTAAAGATATTTCATTTTATTATTCATTCTGAATCCAACTCATTTAATAGGTAGTGAGTCATATGTGCATGATGATGGGAGGCTTTTGAAGGGTTTTAGTCAGGGAATGGCATTCTCTAATTAACACTTTGAACAGATCTCTTTACTGACCATGTGGGAAGATTTTAGAAGAGAAAGGGAAAAAGTAAGGGGCCAATTATGAAGCTATGATAATAGTACAAAAGATAGTATTGACTTGGGCCAAAGTGGTTATTAGTGGAGATGAAGTGAAAGAGATAGTACTAAGATATGTTTTAAAGGTGGATATGAGACTAGATGTTATAGTGGTAAGACATAGAAAGAAATGAAAAGTAAATGCTGTATTTTAGGCTCAAGCAACTCAATATTAACATTTACGGAGATGTAAAAGATTGGAAAAGGAGCAGAGTATAGTTAAAGAGAGCAGTTCATAGTTATCTTTTGGCCATATTGAATTTGAGGTACCACGTAGTCATTCATTTGATGATGTGACATTTGGAATTGGTGGTAAGAGTCAGATTTGTGGAGTGAAGGCAAGAGTGGATATGTGAACACTGGATCCTTCAGCACACAAATCCTATTTAAAATACTGAATTTAAAACAAATCATCCAGGAGAACTAAATCTAAAGAAAAGAGAGAAGGTGTCACATTAGAAACATGTGACACTATAACATTTGGAGTCTCAGTAGAAGAAAGGAACAAAAAGGAAACTGAGGAAATGTAATGATCAAAAGAGTGGGAGAAAAAACAAGGGGGTTTTATCTCAAAGCTATGAAAGAAAATGTTTCAAAAAGAATCAAGTGGACAACGAAGCCAGATATTGCTGAGAACTCAATAAGAAAGAAAAGATAGCAGTTATATCATTTGATAACAAGTAAGTAATTGAGATCTTGGCAATTATTCTTAGTAAATTGATTGAAAAATAATCCAGGGTTTGGAGAGTTGAGGGGAGAATGCGAGATGAGCAGATCCACACACCACCTACAGACAAATCATTCTTTCAGGAATTGAATGGAAGATAAAAAGCACAGAAACAAAAAGGATCTTTTGTCAAAAGCCATAATTTTTTTTTTATAAAAGTAAAACCTGACTGAACAAGAATACATTTGAACACTGATGAGTATGATTCAATGGAGATGGATGACTCAACAATGTAAGGTGCAGGTGAGCTTAGAAGAGCAATGTTCTCAAGAATTGACAGATCATGAAATAGAACATAAAATCTGAGGTTGTGGCCATGACAGGAACAATGATGCTTCTGTATAGAAGAACAAAGCAGAGAGTTAGGGCAGAGAGACACAAAAAAGTAGCTTATTTTTGTGATGGTGAGATGAGAACATTCTTAGATGAGAGCTTGTATTTATCTTCTCAATGAACTGCTTCAGACAATGAATTTCTTTCACCTCTGATTTTGAGAAACTGCTTCTTAAAGGTACAAATTCTCTTAGACAGTTCGGTGGCACAGTCATTGTGATGGGCATCTCTCCCCTTTCTGAGCCACAATAGCAATTCCAACCTGACACTGTTCTTTCCACTTTTCTTAAGTGACCAGAAAACTACTTATAACCTTCTACACAGGATTAATTTAGAAAACCATACCTATAACCACATATGCTATTTCTCTTTTCAGTCAACAGAAAAGCAGCTGTTTATAGGAGATATACCCTACGTTTGAGGTGAATGGAAAGAAAGATAATAGAAATTTAAACTTTTATTCTGTTTAACCATAAACAGCCTCCCTCTTCTAAATAATCTTGTGTTTTAAAAGCCATTTAATTTTGCTCACTTTTGGAATGGATTAAAATGAGCTTTTCCAGTTTATGAAGAATGAGACCATGAAGGCCATGATTAATGACATTAAGTGGCTAAAGATGTGGGCACTTAAATCCAACTGAATGGAAGTCAGTAGCCAATGGATCAGGGGTTCCTCAGGGGTACTCTTTGTATGAACTACAATGTGGATGGTGTCTCCTGGAGTAGTTAAATAAAGTAGTAGACTCAGTAGCACACAGTTAGGACAAGGGGCTCATTACAGGGACTACTTCTTGGATGAAGATCCCAAGGGAATCTAACTGAGTATATTGGCTTGATAAGTCACTTAGATGATGCCTTAGTCCACAATAACCCACATTTATAGCTCATTACCTTTAAGCTGGAAACTCTCATCCCCTCTCTTTAGGGGTAATAAAATGTTCTGTACTTGATAAATGAGAGAAGTCTGTTTACTTGTCCTACTAAAAAAAACTTTGAACACCTAAGCTACTAACTCGGATTATGCTCGTATGCATAGATTCAGGGGCAGATTTCAGCATTTCTATTTCATAGCTCTATTGTAAAGAAGCCAAAGTGAACATTATGAGAATAGGCATCCTCATGGGATATTCTACTTTAAAAGGTCACAGTTTGGCAGAAGAAATGAGTATTTTTTTTTCCTAGCATCTAAAAGGTTTGGAATTAAAACAGAATTTCATAACTAAGAAATGAAAATGAATGTTTCCTGATATAATAAACACATTGTCTATATTATACTGAAAAGAGTGAATTGGTCAGCTTCTCTTTATGCTATGCTCTGGGAAATTTATATTCCTCTATTTCTCCTCCTGGATGTTAGTCATTGTTCAGAAAACTGAGAACACATCAGTCTCATGACAGATTGGCCTCATACAACATATACTCTATATACTGTATAATATATATTTGACAGCCTCCACTTTTATTATGGACCAAAATCATAGTTCCTTGCTTCCATCTTTTATTCTATATTTCCCTTCCCATTATGCACTGCTGGACTTAGCCAGTTGAGAGTTTTCAACAAGTGAGGTGACCTCAAATATAGTACTCACAAGTTCCAAGTTATCCTGTACTTGTTAGGTTTACACGGTTGTCCATTGACTTCTGATATTCGTCATGAAATACTAGTAGCTGCTCCAGTGAATCCTCAGCTGTCTAGACATAGGCTTTGTATTAGTTTCCTATTGCTGCTATAACCAATTTTTACAACTTTAGTGATTTAACACACATTTATTATAGTTCTGGAGTCAGAAATCTAAAGGGGTTTCTAGAATTGTGTTTCTTTTGTAAGCTCTAGTGGAGAATTTGATTTCTTATTGTTTCCAGCTTTCAAACCTACCTACATCTATTGGCTCATCAATTCTTGCTTCCTTCCCTACCAAAGCTAGAAGTGTAACACCTTAAACTTTTATCCTCCTGTCTCTGTTTCTGTCTTTGTAAGAATCCTTGTGTTAACATCATTGGGGCTAACTGGATCACTTAAGGTAATTTCTCCATTCAATATCCTTAATCACATCTGCAAAGTTTCTATTGCCTATAAGGTAGCATTGATAACACATTCCAGAGACATCTTTAGGAGACCATTATTCAATCTACTGCAGTCTTCATTTTGTTGTTGTTTTTATTGTATAGCAGGGATCCATTTTTTTCTTGGACAGTAAAGAAAACCTCATTTCTGATCACTGACTCAGTATGAGGAATCAAAAACTATGTATCAAAATAGAGTCTTACTTTCTTTAATATTGTCTTGGGCACCAGGAACTCCAAATGTACTGAGTCCAAAGCTGTGTGCAAGGGAAAAAATGTATCTCAAATTTGGATTTTTAAATGTAGTATGAAAGAAGTCTCTTCCACATGGTCCCCTTAGTTCCTGGACCCATATTTTTTTAATGGAGGAAGTGACACTATATATCAACATGTGTTTTAAGAAATTAATGGTGTTCTATGAACAATAACACAACAACACAGTGTGACCCTCAGATGGAGTTCTGATTGAATCTATTGGAAACCATTTTATCATGAACAGGACTATGATAATATGAGAAAACTCCATGGGTGAGAGCCTGTTGCTGCATATCTATTGCCTTAAAGTGAGCTCTTTGCAGAAATATTATGTGCATAACATGTTGATAAATAGGGAAGGGGTGTCCTGGACTGATCATACCGGTTCCCGAGAGACAACTGTTAAATTTTCAGAAATTTTGTGAATTGGTTGTTAGCACAACCATTATTAAAAATGAAATTATTTTAATGTACTGAGGGAGAATAAAACTTCCCTGTGTTTTTAGTGCTTCTGTATAAAGCATTATCTTCCTAAGACCATCCTAATACTTTAATAATCATATTTGTAGTCATCTCTTTATTTACTTTCTCTGATCTAGTAGAATTTAAAACTTTTCTTATCTGCATAAGAGAGTCAAATGATTATAGCCTAGACAGTTTCTCAGTTTCAGCTCCCAAGTTACTAGAAATACTGAGGTGCTATCTCCCAACTTTTGAGGCCAAGTTATAAAAGATAGTTACCTATCTTTTTCTTTTCTTTCTTTTTTTTTCTTTTATTTTTTCTGTGTGTGTATGTGTGTGTGTGTGTCCCCTGGGAAGACACATATACATTTCAAATGGTTAGAGTACAATGAGAAAATCCACGATCCTCCATCTGTCTCAAAGGAGTAAATGTGTATTAGGGGGTTCTATTTTGTTTCATTTCTGTTCTTTCTCTCTCCTTTGGGAGAAAAGGGGAATTCCTGTTTTATGGTACTGCAAGATGGTCTCAGCACTGGCTTTTATTTTTGGCAGGAGGGGAAGTCAATAAAGCTCAGCACTATACTAACTCTTTTAAGAAGACGTCCATATTGTTATGTTCATACACAACTTCTTTTCATCCCTGCCACCTACATAGCTCATCTGCTGGGGCACAGAATACTAGACTATTTATTTAACGGTTGCCTATTCTCTCAGAGAGTTGAAAAAATGTGCCTAGTTTTTAACATGAAACAAAACAAAACTGAAGAATCATCTATCTACCTAGCAACATTAGCCAACACTCTAATTAAGACATTAATCCAGGGATTTTCTTGCATATTTCACACTGGGTAGGATTAGCTATTATAAGAAAAAAGAATACAATTTTATAAAATTTAAGTGATAAATTGACTGTCATTATTTTAGCCAGTAGCATTATCATTTTATATAAAGAATTGAAATGATAATTTGCTGAGTGAGTGTTGAAAATATGTGGAGACGTTTTAAGCAGAGAATTATTTTTATCTGGAATAATGATTTTCTTAGCTAAAATGAAGGCACACAATGCACTGATGAATTTTCTCAATGCCTCTATTTATGGGCCTGTAAATTGTTCAGCTTTGTCAGAATTATATTTGAATTTTGAGTTTTCTTTTAATGTCATGGCTGTTAAGGAAGAAAGGCAAGCATACCACAAAGCTTATTTTTATTTAATCAAAATGGCCTTAAATATTTTTAATATCTGCTAGCTATTCAAAAAGAAGTATTTCAACAACTATTTAAATTAGAGAGACTTGTTACAAATCAAAATTTACTTCTTAATTCTAAAAGAATATACTTCCCTTCCTCTCCTGATTTTACTTATATAACCCCTTTCTGAAGTATTCATTTTTTCTCTTAAGGAATCCTGGTTCACCTATTACCTTTCAGTTTCTCTCATACATATGTGAATGTTGTACATAGGAATAAACAACTAAATTTAAAGCTCATTACAATGGAAAATCAGTACTTGTTAATATTTTTCAAATATTATTGCTTTTTCAATTTTTTAGTTTGAACCTTATGAAATTGCCATTTTTGCATCAAATACAGACTAATAAAAGAAATTTCTTATGGTTCAACCTAATAGTTCATGCTCATTTTAGCATTAGAATTAGGTTATGTAATTAAGAACCACAGTAGTTAAATCTATGCAAAATTTGGTGGTGAGCTAATTTAATGCATTCAATAAGTTTAGTGTCAAATAAAGGAAAATGACAACGAGGAGAGGAGTTAGAGTTTTGCAGTAACTCCAAAAAAGTGTAGAAATTTTATTATTACTTACATTTGATCAGATGTAACCTCACACACATTCTTTTTAAAAATGAAATTAACTTATTAAAAAGGATTTGGTCAGTAACCAAAAGTGGTGCATTTAAGTACAAAGTATTTAGCATATGTGCCAAAATGTTGAAATCTTTTCTCTCTTCAAAGAAGAGGATGAGATCATTGAATGCCTCTTAGAAAGCCTGATACTATGATAGACCTTGAGGCATTTCATTCAATTGTTAATAAACCCCATGATATTCTGCCCTGGTTTTTCAAAAAAGTGAAGCCCAATAAACCGCTTAAAGAGAAACAACAGATAGATATTAGTCCTGGATTTAAACACAGATCTGACTGAATTCAGAGCCCCTGTTCTTTTTCATTCTTGGATTGACTCCAAATTGATTCAGAAAGAATAAAATATAATCACCTAGAGAAATCCAGTGCCAAGTGATATAAAGAAGAAGAGAAATGAATTAAAAAAAAAAAATGCTTAAGGCATAGCAAATGAATTGTATTACTGCAAGTTTGTAGTTGGACCAGAGAAAATCTTTGCATAGATGCTGTAAGCATGTTTTCCCCCATAATCCAAAACTCAAAATTCCTACAGCCATAACATTATTCAAAGTGAGAGCTCAATGACCTGTAAAATATCATTTGAAAATGAAATTTGTAAGTTAGAAAGCACAAGCATCAAGAGGTATCCTTGTAATCCTTATCCTTTTCTCATTTGGAATGCAATCAGCTCAAATACTCAAGTGGCATCTTCACAAATTTCTCACCTACATGACTGTTGTCTTTGAAAGGCAAGTTTCATATCCAGAATTACTATTACTGCTTGATTTACAAACTCCTCAAAAGTTGACCAAAAAAAAAAAAAAAAGATTGTAAAGAACAACACATTTTTATCCTTAGGAGATAATTCCAAAGTCACTCACTCATGATTCACTGGTATGATATTTTGCATTGTGGTATTAAAATTTTTGATTTAATTAAAATTAAACTATTCTCTTTTGTAAATATGTACTGGGTCAAGTATATTTACATATTACATTTATATTGCCTGACAACATAACTAAAAATTAATTTCATCTTCTAAATATAATTTAAAATGCATGGTTAAATTATAATTGGTAGCTATTATTATATAATGCCACATGTACAATTAATATAAAATTTACTTATGATTATATTGAATTATATAAATTTACCTACTCTAAATATGACCAATGTATAGAGAAATTAATCTTAAATATTGTTATTTGTTCAGAAAATGGTCAGCAAAGCCAGTCAACATTGGAAATTATAAGAATAACCCAGTGGTACAAATTTGCCTCTGCCTCTTAAATTTCAGCTATTCCAAGCTGTCAACACTCTATGGCTTCGAAGCACTGTGAATCTTTGTAAATGCTTAACTACACTTTAGGTATACGTACTTTAAACTGGGCATGTTACTATCTTACTCATTCATCAAGGTCTTAACCATGAACACATCAAATATGTCATTTTAATTAGCATATTACCTTGACCCTTATTTGTAATAATGAGTTCAATCCAAGTTGAGTTATTTATTTCTATTGTTCCCTAATTAAAATTCTTCTTTATAAAAAGATATATTACAAAAGCAGTTATATTGCCTTTCACGAATATGAAGAGTCTAAGCTTCTTACTCTTTGGTGGTGGCAAGGAGAAGGAGAGGTATCTCTTTTCACTTAAAACATAGAAAATCATACCTTCATGACTAGCATAACATTCTGTATTTGGCAATGCTCAAAGGACAGTATTTAAAAACTATAAGCAATTGCAAATGATACCACCACACATTAGATCTTAGTATCAATGAACCTAGATAGATCACTGATGCACATTCCTGAATATGCCTCAAAACAGCCACCATCCTGAAATATCCCCGTTACTGAGCCATAATGTTTCTCACGTTCATCCCTGAGACATGGCTCTCTGAATTGCTGATGAGGCTGAAAACATCTTCCTATGCATATTATTCAATCCAGTTTTCCCCCTAATTGCCTAAAATAAAGACATTTTCAGATATGCAAGCATTATAAAAACAATACAGTGAACACTCTGAGTATACTACTGGAGGACTGACTAACGAAAAACTAGATAGATGATAGATAGATTATAGATGATAGATGGATGATAGATAGATAGAAAGATGATAGATAGATGATAGATAGATAGATAGATAGATAGATAGATAGATAGATAGATAGATGATAGATAGATGATAGATGATAGATGGATGATAGATGATAGATAGGAAGGACAGATAGAAAAAAAAAATACAGGAGACCTAAGAATCATGGGGTCTTAGGAGAGCAGGAAAGGAGGTTTCAGCATGTTGCTAAAATAAGGAGCAGGCCTGTAACTGGGTTGCAGAGTTAGAAAGCAAACAATCTGGACTGGGGGTCTAAGAGTGCTAAGAGGAGAGTCTCCCTGGAAACACAGGAGCATAAAAGACCTATGGTACCTCAGCCTTGAGGAGAGTTTTATACCTTTAGAGTAAATTAATAATAAACTTATAAGAAATAAAAGCTAATGGAAAAAATTAGATTTATTTTAAAGTTGAAAAGACAAAAAATATATCATGCTCATGGAATAGAAGTATTAATATTCTTAAAATGTTCATACTACCCAAAGCAATCTACAAATTCAATGCAATTTCTATTAAAATTCCAAAAGCAATTTTCACAGAAATAAAAAAAAGAAACAATATTAAAGTTTGTATGGAACTCACAAAAGTTCTGAACAGCAAAAAATCTTGAGAAAGCAAAGCTAAAGGCATTGCACACCCTGATTTCAAAACTGTATTACAAAGCTGTAGTAATCATCATAGCAGTGCATTTGCAAAAAAGCAGACACATAGATCAACGGAACACCATAGAAAGCCCAGATACAAGCCCATGCATGTTTGGTAAATTAATTTACAACAAAGGAGCCAAGAATATATAGTAGGGAAAGGACAGTCTTCAATAAATGGTGGTAGGAACACTGTGCAATCTTATGAAAACAATGGATTTGGACCCACTATCTTACACCATACACAAAAATTAACTCAAAATGGATTAAAGACTTAAATGTAAGACTTACAACCATAAAACTCATAGAAGAAAACATATAGATGACAAGCTTCTTGACATAGGTATCGGTGATGATTTTTTGGATTTGACACCAAAGACAGCAAAAGCCGAAATTAGTAAGTGGGAATACGTTAAACTAAAAAACCTTATGTAAAGCAAAGAAAACCATCAGCATAATGAAAAAAAAATCTATTTAATGGGAAAAAGTATTTTCAAATAATATCTGTTAAAGAGTTTATATCCAAAATACATAAAAAACTCCTACAACTTAATATAAATAAATAATAAATAAATAAATAAATAAATAAATAAATAAATAAATAAATTCAATTTAAAAATGGGCAGAAATCCGAATAGACATTTTTCCAAAGAAAGCATAAGATGGTCAACAGATACATGTAAAGATGTTCAGCATCACTAATCATAAAGGAAATGGAAATCAAAACCATAACAAGATATCACATCACATCTGTTAGAATTACTTTTATCAAAAAAATAAAGAAATAAAGAAATGACAATTATTAGCAAGAATATGGAGGAAAGGGAATCCTAGTGCACTGTCAGTGGGAATGTAAAGTGGAATAGCCACTAAGAAAAAAAAATATGAATTTTCCTTAAAAGGTTAAAAATAAAACTATCATATAATCTAGCAATTCCACTTTAAGGTCTTTATCTAAAAAAGAAAAATGAAAACACTATCTTGAGAAGGTGTATGCACTCTCATGTTCACTGTAGCATTATTTAAAATGGCCAGATTATAGAAGCAACCTAAATGTTCATAGATGAATGAATAGATTAGAAAATGTGACACACACACACACACACACACACACACACACATCAGAATGTTATTCAGCTATAAAAGAATGAAATATTGACATTTACAACAACATAGATAGACCTAGATAGCATAATTAGACAAAGACAAATATTATATCACTTATATATGGAATCAAAAAATAATGAAACAAGCTCATATATACAGAAAACTATAGTTAATAAGGCTGTATTTAAATTTGAAAGTTGGTAGAAGAGTAAATCTTAAAAAATCCTTATTACAAGAAAAATAATTCTGTAACTATGTATGGTGATCGATATCAACTAGACTTTTATGGTGATCTTTTCACAATGTATACAAATATCGAATCATTATGGCATACACCTGAAACTAATATATCAATTATACCTCAATTAAAAATAAATAAATTTATTTCAGTGGGGGTAAAAGTTATACTCTAATCACAGATAAAATCCAGGCCCTTCAAATGTAAGAAGCATATACTCATAAAATCAAAACTCTAGAGATAGAGAATGTACTTATTTTTCTTTGTATGAAACACTCATGGGGAAGGAAGTAGAAAAAAACTAAATGACTCTTTTTGCATAAAATAAGACAAAGTTTAATCTACAAAAAATAAACTGCAAAACAAATATATTATTTATACTCTTCATAAATAACGAAACAACTGAAGGCTTGAAGGTGATCATCTCAAGGTAAGTAAGGTAGACCACTGTTTTACTCCACTATTTTGTGATTTTTAAAAAATTGTGATCACAGGTGCAGTGGTTTATAGGTTGGGGTCTCTTCAAATTACTTTGCCCTTTTGGATGTTTTTGATACCACCTATGTACTGGGAATTTAAACTCCAGTGTCGCCCGAGGGCAGCTTATAGCAATGAGTTCTCAGGAGTGACTTTCATTCTCTCAACAAGTCCCAAAGCTGTGGCAAACATGCTGAACATCTCCCTTTACACAATACATATATTTTTCAGTCTCTCTGACACTGAGATTGTAGACCTTCAGAGGTCCTTGAGTGGGGTTATTATTCTGATTCGCTACCTTGCAGACACTAAGTCTTCGTTTCTTTTTCTCATTGCAACCATTAAGACTCAAGTTCTTGAGGCAGGTGCCCTTAGGGAAACGATGGATTCAACAAACTTTCTAACCTGGATCTATGCTCCTGGCTCATTTTTGTCCTGGAGGAGCTTGCTTGCTTTTTCATTTAACTTATATATTTTTAAAAGACATTTTCAAAGATTTCATCTAGCATTAAAAGTTATCACAGCTTTATTGAGATATAAATCACATATCATTTAGCTTTTTGAATTGTTTTGTAACAGGAATACTTGCAGGATATTTAATACTATATGTTTTGGGAAAGGAGAGACTTTAGTGTATCTTTGATTATCTTTTTCTATTCATTTCCTCTCCATTTTTTTTCATGGATAATTTGCCAGATACACAATTGCTTAGATTTGTCTCCTAAGTTCTTGCTTTTTTTTTTTTTACCTCTTTCACACTTTAAATGTCTTTATTTATTCCTCTACTCTTTCTACTTTTTCTGCTCTCATATTTTTCATACCAAGAACTCTATGTTCTCCAAATGTTTTTTAGTATTTAAATTTTACTTTATAAATAAAAAATTTTCTCTTATGCCTCTGAGGACATTATAATTTTTGGAAGTTTTATTTTCTTAATTTTCTAGCTTGCTTTGTTTTCATTTGATATAAGAAGCTGTCTGAAACATCTACAGATCCATGCCTATTCATTCATATTTAAGAGTGAGAATTTTAAGTGAATGGTGTGATTTGTCTGACTTGGAGGTGGAAGTGGTAGTGGCATACTTCAAATAGTATGACAAAACAACTTGCCTTACCAGTACCAACTAATTCTGCCACCTGAGTTCTCTGGACTATTTAGTTTCTCCACAGAGGAATTTTCCAATCTTGCCTAAAGTCTTAAGTCTGATTGACAGCTTCTGGTTGATGAATAGAAAAAAGGGATCCACAGTCTTATTAAGTAAAGCACCTTACTGAATCCCCTGCCCTTTGTTATGCCTAGAGTTTTTGAGTGCAGAATCTTCTTGTCAATTTCCCCATGGTATAAACTTTCCTTATTATTTTAAAGAGAGAGAATGGTGGTTACTGGCTATTCATGATGGAGGAAGCAATTTCAGATTGTCAACAAATCCGTCTATTTTTTTAGCTGCACTTTCTATCCACTCCCTGGAAGTATCCAGGGCCGACCCTGATCAGTGTAGATGAGAGAAGCAAATAATTTTCTTGTTGGCTTCCCCACTTGCCATATTTAGATTTTAGTCAGTGACTTCTTTCTCATTTCACTTACATCCTCCAAAATTGTTGACGCTTCTTATCCAGTGTTGTCCTCCCTCTTATACTTTGTTGCTGTGTATTTATGTCATGCTATTCATTAAGGATTATTTTAGTATATTTTTAGGAGGCAGTGGAAGATAAACATTTAATCAATCTGCCATGTTTAACTCAAAGTATACAAACTAAACTTTTTTCTCTAGTGGTTACATGTAACTATTTAAGATGCATAATTACAGTTATTTTCTTTGTCAAATTTTTACACTTATTTTTATCTAATTTGTCAACAGACCACAAGAATCACAACTATTATCTCCCTCTAGTTTTCTGCTACTCCTCACTCCATATCCCAACATATACACATGCATTGCTATCATTCTAGAGTCTTTATTTTGTGCTTTTACCAATTATGTGGTTTGGGGGTGAGTCAGAGAAGAGATGGTAATTTTATAGGTGAAAGAATAAAATTTGCTAGGTTATTAACATGCTTTCCCTTGTGATTACTAGTTAAATCTTCCTGTATTTAGTTGTGTTTGTTTGAATATTCCTTTTATGTGTATTTTGAAGTGTTTTTGTGTTTTTGTTTGTCTTTGTGTGTGATAAAACATCTACTTTTATAAGTAAAGGGCTTTAGTTTAGTCTTTTTTTTTTCTTTTTTGCCACAAGCACAGTATTTTTCTCAAATTTTTGCTACCACTGCTATATATCTTATTCTAAACTTTCCCACTATATGTTTGTCTCTTGTTTAAGATTCAGTATCTTGGGAATAAGTGTCTGACTATTTAAACCTTGACTGTACCAGGAAGCAGGTAGAAGGGGAAACCAGGACCCTTTGCCTTCCATGATGGGAGCATCTGCTAGAGGCTGAGATGACTATCACTCTTGACCTCTTCTAAGACCACACACAATGGGATGTATTAATTACACTAAATGCTATAACAAACCCAAGGTTAAATGGCTTAACACAATAGAAGTGTATTCTCTAGGCATATAACTAACACAGATATCCTGTTTGGCACTCAAACGTCCACAGGATAAGCACAACCCAGGCTTCTTCCATATTGAGGCTCTATCCTCCTCTTAAATTTTAGAGTTCTTTGTTTTCAGCTTGAGGATGGATAAAGACAGTGAAGTCACAACTACTTACATTTATTGACATTGACTTGATATACATCACTATAACTCCCATTCCATAGGTGAGAACTATGTAGTCTTATGGCCTTGACTACATGTAAAGAAGCATGGAAGATGCAGTTCCTGTAGGCAAATGTTTCTAATCCAAGATTCTACACTCCATAGAGGGAGTCCAATCTTCAGTGGACAGATAATTGTCTCTGTTATGGGAGATCTCCTATAAATGGTAGGTAGGATGTGTGACAGCCAAAAGCCAACATAAGTCTGCAAAATGTATTTACAGACACTTATAAGGAAGCCTATATTTTAATTTAAATGATGTTGACTGTCACTCCTTCACCAGAGTTTATAACTCTCAAGGTCAGATATTACCCTGAGAAGTCCACCTGCTGTCCAGGCTAGAATTCCCTGATAAGGTGGTGTGCAATCTGTATTCCTAAACCTCCTCAGGAGCAGTGTATCAACTAGGATAATTTAAGCTAGCCGTAATAATAGAAAACCCCAGTTCAAAGTCAAGTCTAGAGGTAAGAGAGCCTTCAGCCACAGGGTGATCAGAAGTTAAGTGGACATCTCTCTGTTTTGCCCTCCTCATGGCTAATTTTAGTCTTGTAATTAAATGACATTCTAAGAATGCAATAAATTCTAATAAATGCAATGTTGAAATTTTTCTTTTAAACTTTTAAATGCCTTATACTATTTGCTTCTTGCATTGAATAACACTGTTAGAAAATCTAAGTTAATGTGAAAAAAAATGTGTGTGTGTGTGTGTGTGTGTGTATACACATACACATATACACATACACATGCTCATGCATACATACACACATATATTTATTCTTTCTTGGGAACTTTTTTATAATTACTAGCTTTGAAATTTATAAGTGATTGCATTTAGATATGAGTATTTTATTTGTTTAGTGTTTTGTTTGAAATTCTCTCATTTTGTGTATTTCATTAATTTGGCAAAATTTTAAATAGCTGTTTCATTTAGTATTTCCTCCCCATGCAATTTCTCTTTGTTTCATTTGTTGACACTTGTATTTTGTACTCCTAATTTTTAAAACTTATTTTATTTTACATTTTCTATTTAATTATCTCCTAAGACTCTCGGCAAAATTCTTCAATCTAATTTTTGACTAATTCACTTTTCTGTTGACCTATACTGTTATTCAACCTATCTGTTGGCTTATTTATTTCAAAAAATTTATATTCATTGTCTGAGTTGGTTATTTTAATGACTTCTTGCTCCTACTTTATTTTCCCATTATCCTTATTATATCTTTGAGGATATTTATTATGTTTATTTAAATTTCTTGCTTTATAAGATCCATTATTTTTGTTTCATCTTATATAAAATGAAAGAGAAAAACGTAGCTTCAGGGCCAATCTCTGGTGTTAATCATAAGCTAGCCTTCTTACATTTCCACCCCCTTCTATTGCATGGCATTCCCACAGGTAACTGCCCTTGACCTCAAATTTTTATATTTACTTACTAATTACTTTTATTAATTTATTAATTTATTAATTTTTCTTGTTTTGCTCTCTTTCAATAGCTGTCTTTCTGAATTTCAATCATGTCACCTTTGGAGTGAAGTAGAGAGAAAGGAACACTCAGCCACTGATACCTCTGTCAGTTGCCAGTGCTTGCCTACAAACCAGGGACTGTCATTGGGCTTGCACTGTGGGAATGAGCAAAAAAACAAAAGCAAAGTATTCTTTCCTAGCCTCTTGCTTTTTGAAACCAGCTCTTTTCATTTCCATCTCACACTGTAATCAACTTTCGTTGGCCTTCACAAATTTATCTCCATTCAGTTGGTTTATGCTATAAGATTTTTCAAATTCACTCACATTTCTGTGCTATCCCTAGTATCCTACTCAGAGAAGGCATTCAGCCACACCCATGTTAACTGGTTGTCCATGATAACATGCAAATTAACATCTCAGTCACTCTGGGTGTTAAATAATTTTTGAGATGAAGAATGCTATGGAGATCGGTGGGAGGGTACCTGCCTGTAGGCTTTGGGGGTAGAGGAGGGGGTTTGGCTCAGGGATAGTGGTGGCTGTCCCTCCAGTCTTCGACCTGAGGCCCTGTGATTGGGTCTTTCTCTGTATGTCTCTGGCACCTCCCAAGCTGCTATTCTCTATCAGAGCCCAGAGGGATTGCCTACAAATCTCCTGTGCATGTAAATTTCCAGGAGACTCTATTGAACTCTAAGAAGAAAAAGCAATGTTCTTTCATACAAATTTACCTAATGGGTCATGTTATTCACATCTGAACTAGAAATGGTCATGGAAACCTCTTGTGTCTAATATTCCACTAAGCGGGGCATTGATCTTCTTAGGACAGGAAGGTCACCAAGTATTCTGCCACCTGTCCTCTTAAAATAAAGATTTGCAAATTTAGGGGGAAAAAAAGAAAAAGAAAGATTGCTATAAAATTGAATTTGAAAGATATAGAATTAGCATACAATCTATATAATTCCTGATATTTCAAAGCCATATCGAAAGGAGCTACAGAAATAAATATCCAGGGCAAAATCTAGCTCATAATATAAACAATAAGGGTGAATTCAAGATACTATAGTCAATTAGGCAGATTTCTTCCTCTAAAATAATTATATTAAAATACATTTTTATATTAAAATATTTTGTATACTTTCTCAATGCTAGATTTGGGCAAATTTGTATCTGAAATAAGCACAAGATAGAAGACATCCAAATGACAGTGTACCATTTTTACAGTGCTTCACCTAGTATAGGTAAAATACATTCAGATTAGTGAATGTTGTTCTGAATTTATTTAGAATGGCAAGAAAATGCTCTATACTTTGACAGTTGCTAAAAACGACAGCATTTCACAAGCAAAAAACACATAGATACAGATGTGTTCTGCAAGCAGAGACACCAATATAGATCAAAAGTTTATACAAATATTCACAGATATCAGCACCAGATGTCATGGTTGTGAATTTATATATTAATAAGACATCCTGAATTTAGGTCATAGTGACTCATACTCATTCCAAATTTTGCAATAAAATGTGCCATTTCTGTATGATGTTAGAGTTCACCAAGATTTCCTCCTTTTCTTCCATTTACAATGGGAAAAACTTATTCTTTGTATATATATTTTGATTTTTCTAGTGGTATTAAGTATTCAGCTAAAAAAAACACATGATGGTGAGTTTCAATCCGAACAAAGGAAAAAGCACACTTCATAGAAAAAAAAAATTAAAATGGTTACCAAAAAGAACTAATTTTGCCATCAAAATAATAACTCTTAGAAATACCTGTTGTTACACTATATAAATCTCATTACCAAAAATTAAACACTATCTTTTACCTCTGATTGACTTATGTAAAATGGCATCCTCATCATTGTTTACTTTTTATTTTTCTTTGTTGCCCTCTTCAGCAGCTCCAATTCTGTCTGTCTTCCTCCCAGAGTATAGTCAATTTGATATTTAAAATATGCTTATTCTCAATTACTCCTTAGAAGTAGAAGTGCAGAACTTGTCTATTGAATTTCACTGATTGGTTTAAATATCTCATCTGTGAAATGGGTCTGTCAGTCATTAGCACTTAAAATAGGCAATTCACAATGAATAATTGAATTATCTAAATTTTTCATTATGATGTAACTGAATTTGTTTTTTTTTTCAATAAAATTTGTTAGTGTGAAAATAAGAATATAATTGGTAGGTAGCATTTATATCAATTTTCTCTTAATTCAAGGCACAAACAAATCAAATTTTTATGTTCTTTCTTTTCACATGAGACCTAGGATACACAAGCATATCAGGGAAAAATAACCTGATGGACCATCAAGCAACTATCACAGTTTTTCACAAATATTTTGCATGTAAAATTAAATTTTCATTTTTTTTTTCATTTTTATTTAAACTTTAGAATGTGACTTCAAAAATGTTTCATGTCATGTAGGAAGGGCTTTAGAAATGGTATATTTGATTTTAATTTAACAAAGAAGCCACCAAGGAGGACGAATGGAGGCCAATACACTGGCTGCAGCATCAGAATCATCCAAGGTTTTTTTTAAAGAGTACATTAGTAGTTTTCTTTGAAAGAATTTTCACGTTATCTCAAATTAGGTTTATAGTTAGCAAATTTAGATATAGCCTCCTAACGTCTTATCAACACAGTATAACATTTTAAAAGGGAAGAAATTTTAATAATTCCCCAAAGGTATATTAGAGAAAATTAAAATGTAAGAGACCTAATATAAAAATCAGAACCTCATACAGTTAATGGAAAATGGCAATGAAAGGAATAACATCTTTGTAATTTTGCTTAGAACTCTTAACTCTTTAATTTTATGTGACAAGTGTTGAACACCAAAAATGTTTAAAGTATTTAAGTTAATGCAGTTATCACTTATTGGCTATTTGAATATTTGGCTTCAGTTTTGACACTTATTTAATTGGGTCCAGTAATCTGTTTTAATAGATTGGATTTTGAAGGGGTGGCCCTTGCCTGTGAAATCCTCAGAGATTTAAATACTTTAAATTGTTGCTGATAATAAAAGATGTTTTAATTGTTCATGTCAAATTAGAATCCACGTTCAACAAGGGAAGGAGGCTCTTCTACCTGCAGCCACCATATAGTCCCATCCTTGGGCCTTTTTAATGCCATGTTCAAAAAAAAGTCGCTAGGTTCCTTAAGGGAAGGGTTCAAGAAACCTTGCCTCCGCTTTCATGGTGCCTCTGGGAAGAGCTCCTTGCTTCCCTTTGAGGCTCTTCATTTTGAACAATTTATTATCTGAGCTTTTCTCTCTTCATATTTCTCCTTATTCAACAGAAAGCAGGGAAACTCAACTTCTACTTCCCCAGAAGTGACTTTAAACCTATCACTGAATGGTCCATTTTAACTCGTTAAGTTCAGGCTTTGCACAGGGATGCAGTAGGACAATCAGCCTGGTGGAGATTTGGGAAAATTGCTCTTTCTGTCTGCAAGACACTAACCTGTGTGGGCACCAGACACCTATTTCTTTCCCAGGCTCCTGATTCAGGATATTTTGTTACTTTGTTAACTTACCTTGCTGATAGACTTTTCCACTAGTTAAAACAGTCTATTAATTATCACTCCTTGACTCCCCCTCTCCCATATATAAACAACTACATTTTTTTTTATTTTAAAAGGGTGATGGAAAGAAGTTCAATCGACCCAAACTACTTTCCCATCTCAAACTCTCCCCACTTTTTTTTTCCTATTCCATGACATGACAACTTGGCAAGGCCTAAGAGCACATTCACTTTTTCCTCATATTAAATCCTAGAAATATCCATGCCCAAACACAATCAGGCATGAGAGAGAAAAATTAGTTATTAAATATTTGAATTGCATGCTCCTGTATATTTTAACCTAGAGCCAATAAATTATCATATACATTTAATGAAAATATTCACCTGAGCTTATTTTGTTGCCAGGATAAGAAACACAAACATATTTATCTTTAAAACAAGAGAAATTGCTTTTTGACACCATATCAACAGAAGTTTTAAGTCTTAATTAAGTACTTTTGATTTTCAGTTTGGAGGGCATCCAGTCCAAGTAAATAAACAATCTTAGCTTCTGTCTCTAAACATGTTTTTACTTTGAACCCAATTATTTTCTTTGAACACAGATTTTCATGGCCAGAACTCAATGAAATGGAACAGTTAGAACACACGCTAAACAAAATTCCATAGTAAATGTGAGAGAGAAAAAATATAGCCATTAAATTTAAACTTTTCTCATAATTACCTGTCTTTTAGCATCTTTATATTAAAATCATACATTACTTCTTTAACATTTTAATGTAGAGATATTGAACTATTTTATTGTTTTTAATCAACATTGCTGGTGCATAGGACAAGTCTCGTAGTACTTTTAAATTAATAAGCTATGATTCCTAGTCTACTGATCTCTACATTTACTCTCAAATAATTTGGTTTAATGAAATGGCTATGTCACTGGAATGTGTTAGCTACCCTCAATATGTCCTAGTTCTACATTATCAAAAATAGTTAGTCATAGTCCAGATTCACAGGCTGAATAAGTTAATTTATGCAGATGACCTTGAACAATGCCTGATACAAAAGAAAAATTTTAAAAGACCTACAGTTATCATCATTATTATTGTAAGACTCCACAAGTCCACTTCTATCTAAAACATCTTTGTCTTGAGAGTATGAAAAGTTTTTAAAGTGTCTATATCAGAAGTCCTACATTATAACTCACCCTCGCATATTTTTGTTTATACATTATTCTTCTCCATGCTTATTCACCAGCTTGCTAACTTTTATAAAAAAAGTAAATATTCTGGACAATATAATTTTTGCCTTTACTATACACATGATAGAACCCATGGGTGATTTTCAAACATTTATTATTACATATTTCTTTGTACTTTTCCAGAGAAGGTTGTCAAATTTTTTAAAGAAAGAATCTATCATAGGGGTCTAGGAAAGGATAATAGAACTAAAAGTGAACTTCAGAAAGAGAAAAATTGATCATGTTGTATTAATATTACTATGCTTCTAGCCTAGTATTACTCTTTTGTGGGACCCTCTTATTTCATAGAATATGATAAAACAAAACATTTGGTATAGTTCAGGAGAACAAAAGCAAGGAAGTTGCTAAGGTTTATTTGTACTGGGACTGTGTTTTGCAGGGAAATATATTTTTATCTACTTATTTTATATTTTGATATTTTCCTCTAAAATACTTAGGTGCATGGAGAGCAACTGTTATTAATTTTTTCACTATCATTACTATTAGTTTTTATCCACTAAATTTATTAATACCTAAAAATAATCTACCTTAACAGGTACATAAAAATTGCTAATAAATGAAAAATAAAATTTCAACAAATTTGGATTTTTCAAATATATTGAGTAAAATTCATATTTTAAACTTTTATGCCTAATATATAAGATCATTTTTAATGTTTCAACTACTTTTAAATGTAGGCAATAAACAAAATAATTGTAGCCAGTTACAAAAATATCAATATCAACTTTTAAATTTCTTCTTTATTTTCTCTTTCTATTTTTCTTTACTATATTTTTTCACCTATTGAAAAAATTGTGTTCATTAAATACTAGAGAAATTCTCACTTTCTCACTCTGCCCTACTTATCAGCCTCGAGGTTTGACTTATTTAATTCCTCTTAATAAGATTCTTACTAATTTTCTAAAGGTTTTTAATTTTCTGTTTTAAAGCAAAATAAGGACAACTCTGTTCATTACACGGTTTTTAATCTGTTCAATTATAAAAGAAACTGACAAATTGTGCTTCCAGTGCCTTTAAAAGATTGACTATTTTACCACATCAAATTATCTAGTTAAAAGCATTTTAAATTGGAAGTATTTTACCTGAAAGAAATTTCAGTTGTCCAAGTACTTGTAACTATCATATTTATAATTATGCTGGACTTTCATTGCTAACATTTTAAAGTGCAATCCAAGCTCTAAAAAATTTTACTTCAATTTCTGTCAGGAGTCATAAGAAGTGTAATGGTGAGATAGTGACATGAAATTATGTTCTTACATCACAGTAAGAACCAAAGCATAAACTATTGTACCCATCTGAAGGACTTTCTCATTGGATCACTTACTTTACTGAGGTATAATTCACTTAATTTACTGAGGATCACATACAATAACGTGGTAAGTATACAATATGATGAATTTTGAAAAACTAATACATTTACTTATCACAACCTCAACATAGAATATATCCATTACTCTAAAAATATTCCCTCTCCCAAAACTCCCATCAATTTGTGGCTGTAACTAGCCATCTAGTGATATTTCCTTTCAGATTGAAGAACTTTCTTTAGCATTTCTTATAAAGGCAATGTATTTGCAAAAAATTTTCTCACTTTTTGTTCACCTAAAATGGTTTTATTTGTCTTTTTTTATGAAGGATAGACTGGCAAGATTTAAAATTCTTACATTTTGTTTTGTTCTTCCTTTTATAAGCCATTTCAATGTTTTCTTTCATGGTTTCTGATGAGAGGCTAGTATATTAATGTTTTTTGTTTGTTTGTTTGTTTGTTTTTGTTTGTTTGTATTAACCCATTTTCCTTGGCTCGCCTTCAAGATCTTCTCTTTTTTTTGTTTTTCAACAATTTAACTATGATGTGTCTGCAAGTAGATTCTCTGTGTTTATACTTCTTAGGGTTTGCTGAGCTCTTGGATCTGTATATTAATATTTTGCACAAATTTGAGAATTTTCAGCCATTATTTCTTTAAGTAATTTTTCTGCCTATTTTTTTCTCCTTAACTTTGTGAATCTATTTAACCATATGTTGGATGGGTTTATATTGTCTCACAAGTCTCTCAGGTTCTGTTTTTTTTTCAATTATTTAAAATCCTTTTTGTTCTTCAAATTAGCTGATTTCTCTTGATCAACCTTCTAAGGAAACTTAGAAATCAAAACTGCATGAAGATTTCTCAAAAAAATTAAAAACGGAAACTCCACATTTTAATTTCACTTCTGGGTATTTAAGGATAACAGAAACACTAATTGAAACAGATAGATGCACCTCCATGTTCACCACAGCATTATTTATAAATGTTAATATATGGCAAGAACCTAAGTGATACAAGTGGATGAATAAAGGAAACATGCTGTATATATACAATAAAGTATTATTCTGCCATAAAAAGAATTCAGTCTTGGCATTTGCAACAATATGGATGGATTTTGAGAGCCTTATACTTAATGAAATCAAACAGAGAAAGACAATTACCATATGATGTCACTAATATATAAAATCAAAAAGCAAAACAAATGTAAATACTGAGAACAGCAATTTGGTAGTGCCAGATATGTGGGAGAGGAGTAGGAAATGGTCAAAATGTGTGAACTTCCAGTTATAAAATAAATAAGTCCTAGGATATAACATACATGACTATAGTTAATAGCATTGTACTGCATATTTAAAAGTTGCTGAGAGCATATCTTGAAAGTCCTCTTTATAAGAAAAAAATATAACTATGTATGTCGATAGATGTTAACTTACTGTGGTGTTCATTTGGCAATATGCACAAATACTGAATCATTATGTTGTACACATGTATGTATATATAATGTTATGTGTAAATTATGACTCATTTAAAATTTAGAAATTGAAAGTGAGCAGAGCTAGTCTATGGAATCTGAAACTGTTACAATAAAGTATGCCATGTAAAAACCTTGAGTATCGCCCAGAGGTTCCAACAATGTGTTCTTGTTATTATTAATTTTAATAAAATTCCCTGTAATTTTTCTCAAAACTACATTATGTATTAATGAATTTGAAATTACTGAAAATTACAATTGCATTTTATCAGTAGGTGATAATTTTATAATTAAAAAAATGTCTTTACAGATCCTTATGTAAACGGTAGTCTTGAAAAAATTTATACTAGCTGTTTGACATTACCTATTTTCTTTTTCTATTGAAAATTGTTTATATTTCAGCTAAAATAGTTTCACAAGCAACATATTTTGCCTTTAGTCAAGGTATTTTTTCTTAACAAGTACTTTTATAAAATAAAATGAACTTATTTTTTATAGTTTTGATTATTTAAATGTTTTTCCAAATTAGTATAAGCCTTAATTTCATTATAATCCAGTAAAATATCTTTTTTAAAAATAGTAGCATTGAAAATATATTCCACAACCTGATATATTCTAAAGAAAAAAGATCCACTTTTAAAATTAAATATTACACACTATTTGAGTTTTCATCATATGATTTAGTTCCTCCTTTGATCTTGAAAGAATACAGTTAAATGTTTTCCTTTATTCAGTTTCATTTTAAGAATTAAAACATATAGCAAGTTTTAAATATTAAAATTTTCTCAATCATTGGCTGCTAATACTTTAATTAAAGATTTCAAGCTGAGTTTCAAAATGAATTCACATTTTTAGAGACTATATATACAAAAAATATCATTCTAGAAAATTTAACTTAAAAATGTTTTTTTAAGAATTTAAATTTTCCATAAATCTTTTTAAAAGCAGAAAGTGAAAAAATGTGTACTACAATTCTGATTTATAATCAGCTTCTTAAAAATACACTATGTATATATATAAGTGTTACAATCTTGTACTACTACCACTTTTATTTTGATTGGTAGAGCATAGCCACTTTTTCACATGTTATAAATTCTAATAAATCAAAAAAATATACGGATTCCAAAAATTCAAAGAACAGTTTTATCCTTGAAAGCTTCTCATTCATAAGGAAAATCCTTATACTATATTTTGCTTTCCCCAAATTTATATTTTTACTTTCATAAAAAAAACAATTTTAGGTTTAACATTACCTCTTAATTGAATTTAAAATATTCACAAGAACAGCAGATGTGTCTGACAGTACAAACTTTTTAAACTTTTTGATTCCATAAATTGAATGAACAAATGATTTGCTATTGGAATTAACTGACTTTGTGTTTGAAACATACAATGATGCTTGTTCACTGGTATCATGTAACTGTTTGCAAAGCTCTTTTGCTAATAGATCTAACACATCAATTGCTATAATTACACTTCTCCTAAGTGCAAACACACAAACCTGATATTAAAAATGGGTCAAATTAATTTAGCAGAATAGTCACCAGATAGAATTAAAAAGTGATACTTTACACAGTACTACATAAGTGAACTTTCTGCAACCGTCCCTGTTAAATTTCCATTTGTAGACAGTGTTTTGATACCTATTAATTTGTGAAATATATCTGATACTTTTTCAGTAAATATGTTGTTTTCTAGTTTTCATGTGGACAATATTACTACAGCCCCCAGGTTGGATGGCAAAGAACAAAAACAAATATTTGGAGTAAGTAACACATCTATCAACAGCTTTTCTAAGAAATTGAAATTCAATTACTAATTTCTTATTAAACATGCATTTCTATATAATTGAGTTTATTGCTGCTAAAAGGATTTCTTGCAAATTTATAAAAAGATGATTTGCCTATAATATCCAGTAGGACAAATTCATTAATTACAAATTTGAATGGTATAAAAAGTATGTTTAATAAAAACATATTTTTCTTTGCTCTAACTCATCTGACATTTTTTCCTCTCCCTCCAACACACACAAAAAAATCATCTCTTTTACTGTGAAGCAGATATTCAACAATATATATCTCTTTTTACATTTAAAAGTTAAAATAAATATTAGAAACAATATTTCTTTACAGCAATAAAAATCATAGGCAAATTTAACAAATAGATGTTAACACACTTGGAGGAGATATTTCGGCAGATAAACTTGACAAAAATTTATATTTTAAAGTGTAATTACTTGCAAATTAACAACATAAGAAATTCAAAAAAGAAAATTAAAAAAACATATTGCATAGATAATTCACAAAATGATTGTTAGTTTATGAAAATAAGCTCAAATTTTTTAGTAATTAGCAAAATGTAAACTTCAAGCAATAATGTGATACTACTGTATATGCTCAAATTGACCGAAATGAACAGGAAAAGTTCCCATACTATCTAGGATTTGACAACAAGAGCTCTCATGCTCTTCTGATAGAAGTATAACCTGTTGCTGCCATTTTGGTGTAATTGATTATACCTAAAAAATAAGCATAAACTCTAGGAACAAATATTTCAACTCCTGGATATGTAACCCAGAGAAATTTCTTATAGAACTCTATAGGTTCTAACAGTATTTGGTCTGGGGGGAATGGAGTTAGTAAATTTCCATTAGAGAGAAGTGATTAAGTAAAATGTGGCAAGGTTGCCTTTGACATAAGATGTAATGATTAGATTAACTGTGATAGAGAAACTTATAACAACATGGGTAGAACAAAAAACAGTTCTGGCTAATTTTTTTTTTTTAAGTAGGAAACAGATATATTCATAACATAATAAAAGTTACCTAAATAAAACATATACATTAACTATACAAATATTTTTTCAAAGATAACCTCACATCCAATAGCTTACATCAAATATATTAGAATAGGTTCTTTTTAAGGGGAGAGAAAAAGAGAATATTAGAAGCAAAGGAAAAAGAATTGAGTTTAGTAGACCAAACCAAACAAAGTAAAAATACAGTGCCACAGCACAGCAAAATGAGGGTGTTAAACAAACTGATGATAATAGTATGCTAATATCTGAAGAGCAAAATTAATTCATCTTTTGTCTGCTCTTGCTGTCCAAAACAAAATGAACAAACATATAAATACACACCATATTTATCAGGACCACATTATGGTATGGCAAAAGACAGACCACACTTCCAGGAAGTTACATACAATAAAGGGAGGCAAGTGTTGAAATCACAGACTTTGTAAGTGAAGGGTAGCAGAATATGAAAACCCAAAATGTGACTGAAGGAGCTCAGGATATGCCATCCCAAAACATGCCACTCTGGTGTGTTGATTATTTGGAGCTGTAGGCACTTGAAAAACAGCATATGCAGCGGGAGGCTTCCTCTGAACTCCCTTTATTTGCCTCAAAACAGATCTTCAAAAAGGTATTCAATCCTGAAAAATACTCTTCCCTAGCCTGATTATCAACCAAAGAAGATTGGCTCTTCTCAGGAGAGAAGACTAAAGGTTGATAAGGCACCTGGACTAACTTCATCCCAACCTATCATACCTCCCCTATATTCTTCTAAGGACCCATTCATCTTCCCTAAAAATTATGTACTCTGCCCTAAGAGCCCTACTCCCTTCTCTCCTTTTTCTGTTAAGGTGGTAATTAATTCTGAATTCTAAGCACCTTAGGGAGTTACTCATTTATCCCTGCTTAAGTCCCACAAAAACATGAAGTACACATGTTAATAATCTGTTTGCTTTCCTTTCCTTTAATGTCTTTTATTACAGTGGTTTCCACTAAGAACTCAGAGGATAAAAGGAAAATTATTCTTTCCTTATGTCAGTTTGAAGAATGGAATCGGGTAGCCCAAAATAGTAAAAATGGTTCCTATAGACAGCAGAGATCTTTCGGTGCATGATGTGATTTTCTACAGTCACTACAATCATGGATACACTATGGATATTGTGATGTTGCAAAACATATTGAGAAATATGAAGAGGCCATCACGTTTGAGTTGGAGATATTAGATGCAGAGAAATCCAGACAATTTAAGGAAGCAAAGAAGTCAAGAACAGAAATGACAGGAAGGCTTTTGAACGGCCTTAGGCCATCAATTAACATAAAAGCTAGAGGGAGCAAAATATCCCCAGGGACATTTCCTTATCTAAGGGTGAGGGGAAGCCAGTGTTTTCTGGCATTTAAGCTTTTGTTTCTGAAAATTTGGAAATAGAAAGATTCATGTAAGTATATTGAGAAAAAGTTATACTTTTTAAGTACATGAAGATAAAATGTAAAAACAAATTAAAAATATTTTTTCTAACTTAAACCATTCAAACTCCCCTTTGATTACATTTAAAGTACTTTTTAAAATTTTACACATTTTATGTGCACTGAATGAACAAATGCCAATTTTCGGCATGCATTTATTATTTGATGCACCATTATTCTACAGAGTAATTTTGCCCTGAGTTAAAAAAAATTGATGTTTGCTAAATCAATCCTATTCTTTGAAAGTTAATTTTATGTTAATAAGGCT
Organism: Cynopterus sphinx; assembly: GCA_030015415.1. NCBI lineage: Eukaryota > Metazoa > Chordata > Mammalia > Chiroptera > Pteropodidae > Cynopterus > Cynopterus sphinx. The sequence continues at coordinate 16,991,510 of CM057389.1, read as the reverse complement.
TAGAAGTCAATACTGCCTGAATTCATCTTATTTTCTTATTTAAAAAAAAAGACTTTTTATATTATAATATAAAAATAACAACTTGACTGCAAAATAAAAGATAGTTTGATAGTAGCATCTTGTATGAATTACATTTGCTTTTTAAATAAGGTTTGTAATAGTAGAAATATACCATAATATGAACTTAGAAGTACTTTTCCCCCACATGTAAGTTAATTGTTAGAAAGATATTCTTAAGATTAAAGTTATAATTGTAAACAAACTGGATAATTTCAATTGAATACAGAAAAAACATTTTATTGGAACCAAATTATAAAAGTTAGCTTCATCTATGAAATTTGCTACAGAAATTTCCAAGTGTGCACAAAAGTAGAGTTAAAACAAGGTCTGTTTACCTATCAAAAATTATCTACATTTGCCATATTTATTTTTATCAACTTTCATCCATTTTTTGTTTCAGAGAATATTTCAAGGCACAGAGCAATTTTATACTTAAAGACTTCAAAATACAACTCCAAAAAATTGACATTTTCCTATATAACCATAACACCATTCTCATATTTAACAAAATTAACAAAAACCTCTTAACAACTAATATTAATTTAATTTAATATCTAATAAAACAATGGTTTTCAATAATGGAAAATCCTTAGGTGAATAAAATTGAGGGACTTGGCTACTTAGAAAATATAGCATATCTATATGGGATATCCTATGACCCAGAAATTCACTGCTAGGACTAGGTGTACACCAACAGAAATGTGTAAAAATAGCCACAAAAAGATATGTACAAGAATATTCATAACAACACTGTAAAAGTCTCAAGGTAGATATGAACCAAATGTCTATGGATAGTAGAATGAATATTGTAATGAATATATGTAGTCGATGAAATAGCATATGGCAATGAGAATGAACTACTGTTACAAACAACATAGATGAATCTCACTAATATAAAGTTTAGTAATGAAGCCAGACACAAAAGTTTACATTTTGTAGTGTTTCCATCACATACATTTTAAAACAGGCAGAACTTATCCATGGGTTAGAAGTAACTACTTTAGGCAGCGACTTGTATCTGGAAGGGACATAAAGAGAGCTTTTGGGCTACCCGTAATATGTCATTTCTTAATTTGGATGTTTGCAACCTAAATGTGTTCATTTGTGAGCTGCACACTTATGATGTTGTTGTATATATGTGATATTTTAAAATGGTTTAGACTATTAACTCTTAAACTCAATGATTAATATAAGCACCACTAAAAGTGAAACTACTAGACACCATGTGATTCCTGATATAGTTCAATATGAAGGACATTGCAGCACATATAAAGAACTTCTCAAAAAAAGTCAGAGGGGGCTGTGTTGACATCTGAAACTAATCAAACTTCAGATCTACTCTTAGTCTAGACAAAAGTAGAACAGAGAAACAAATTACATGGAAATATAAAAAAGCAACAGCTATAATTTTTGTGTCTAATACTCACTTTTAAACTTCTGATTAATTTGTCATATCTCTTACAATTTTCTCTTTAATCAGAGAATATTCAAATGTTTTTGTTGTTCCCTACAGATTTGGAAAATTTTAGCTATCCTTTTCTAATTTATGTCTGATTTATATAATATCACACTGTTAGATGTTAATTCTCCAAAATTATTAATGTTTACTTTGAGACCAAAGTATTCTCAATTTTAGTGGCTATTCCATATTTGCATAAACAGAATGAATTTTTTTAATTCTTTTTGTAGGTTAAAATCATTTATTATAATGTTTGTATTTTGTGTTCATTAATTGCATTAATCACATATTCTATTTTTTTATTTATATTTTTGATATATACTTCTGAGAAGCATGTATTATAATCTCCAAATATATGGTTTATTTCTTTTTATTTTCATTCTTTTTGTAGTTCTCTAATTTGTTGCTCTATATATGCTTTAAAACTATCATGTTAGGTGTTTATACATTTGTGATTTTCATATTTTCTTAGTATTTTATTTTTTTTTACTACATGTGGTGTTCTTTCTTAACCAGGTGATGTTTTTGTCTTAAAATTTTAAAATTTATACACCAAACTTCTTTAGATTTATGTTTTCCTGCCATACCCATTTCCATCCCATTATTTTCAATCTTTTTCTTTTCTTTTCTTTTCTTTTCTTTCTTTCTTTCTTTCTTTCTTTCTTTTCTTCTTTCTTTCTTTCTTTCTTTCTTTCTTTCTTTCTTTTCTTTCTTTCTCTTTTTTGTATGTGACATTTTTTAGACAACATATTGCCCTGTCTTGTAATAGTGATGAGTACCTATGGGAAAAGGCTAAATTCAGTGTATTTTCTTATGTCCTTTCCAATAAATTTTGTGTAGGGTGTCAAGATGAAAATCCTCAGCTTTTATTATTTGTACATCCATCTCAGCATTGACTTTTTTAAGATTATAGGTGTCTCTCTTAACAAGAGTCACCTATCTTTGGTGTATGGAAGAGCAAAGGAATGGTAAAATTCTCAAAGTCCAATAAGTCTATGTGAATCAGTTGACATCTTTTTCCCACCCAAGTCTTATTTCAAAGCTAATTTGGCCCACACTGGGTGAGTGTGGTTGTTTTCTGCCTTGAGTGGCACCAAGGAATGCAAAGAACTGCTGAGGATATAATGTCAGACAGAAAAGGACACAACTAGTAAGCTTTCTTCTCACTCGTTTCTCGTGTGATACCTGGTCATATTCCCTGAGATAATTTTAACACACAAATGGACTTGTTACTATGACTTTCCCTGTCTATTGTGGCTTATTGGACAGAAAACAATATAGAAGATTGAAGAGAATCAGAATCTTGGAGTACCTGAAGATTCCTATTAAAAGTTTGCCTCTCTTATTTTTCTTGACATTTCAATTTTCATGAATATACCAAAGAGGGAGAACACTGTCAAAAATCCTGGCTGAGTTTTATCCATGGAAGGCTCCTGTAAGCTATTGCAAATGATATACCTTGTTACAAGATGTTATTGATCAATAATTCAGCTTTGAGAAGGCAGTCTGAGTTTTATTGTATACACTTTTATCGTTGAGCAGCTCTTGGCCTGTGTTGTAGCATAGCTCTGGGTCTTCAGAGGAGGATGCAGAAGCAAGCTATGCTCCCGCTCATAGGTCTCAACTACTACAGTTGTTTTTAGAAGCGATGAGTAATCCATTTATTCACTATTCTCTTTGAAGTTCATCATTGTGGTGGCAATTCGAAGTTTCCACCTATATCCCTACTTTAAATTATTTTTTAATGCTTTATTGTATTTAAAGTATAAAATCAAATGTACTTGGAAGAATAAAAGAGGTTTTGTTTTAAAAATTATTACTTGGCTACTGAATTATTCTCAAGCCTCACATCTAACCATTCTTCCCCACCTCTTTGCTCAGGGACTTTTTGTCTCTTGCAAAAGAAAAAAAAAAAAAAAGTATAAGCCCTCCTTCCATCTCTTGTCATGTGTAGTAAGTCCTCACTTAACATCATCAATATGTTGCTGGAAACTGTGACTTTAAGCAAAATTATAATAATGAAACCATAGCCTAATTGTCATAAACAAGTTCCTACGGCACATTTCTGGTCACAGAACATCACCAAACTTCTAAATAAAGACCCAAAACATTTCTAATATTAAACACTGAAATAAATATGAGTCACACAGACATTTAAGAATCATTAATGAAAACAAGTAAGATAATTATTTTCCAACCCACTTATTGAGGGTGGTGGGCGGTTGGAGCCCATCCTGACATCTCAGGGTGCAAAGTGGCAACCCACCCTGGACAGGGAACCCTTCACCACATTCACTTACATTGGGACAATGTAGACATGCCAATTCATCACACATGCACATCTTCGGGGTGTGGGAAGAAACTGGAGTACCCAGAGATAGCCCACATAGACATGGGGAGACTGTGCTAACTCCACACAAAGAGGGGCTTGCCTGGAAATCTATTTTTATTTTTTCATCAATATTATAACAAAGTAGCATTGAACTAAACA